>CM046995.1:31718893-34218893 GCA_025698465.1 Gossypium longicalyx | reverse complement strand
AAGTTTAAAATTGGCTCATAATTTGCTTCCACATTAATCAATAACTAATAATTAGGTAATATTGAGATGTTATAAGGTTAGGGCGTGTCTTTGGTGGCTAATGTAATGCTTCGAATCTGGGTCGCTCTGTTCCAATCAAGTTTTGGGTGTCACATTTGGTGGTATCAGAGCTTTAGGTTTAAAACCTTAGGTTAGCATAGGCTGCTTGAATATTAACGATCTTAGGTTATGATGTTTGCTTGCTTGTGTTGATTAAAAATTTCATACATTTACCTAAGCATGATCTTTGTGATATAAATTGTTCTAGGGGTAGGACTTGAACACAATGCCCTATAAAAACTGCATTTAGTTAAAACTTGGATCTCTTGTAGCTACTCACTCCTACTACATTTTCTTTACTCTTTCTCTTTAGTATACGATAGTTGTTATGCCTCTGCATCGTGATCAAGGCAATATGGAGGGTGATGCGTCACTGTGAGATGACGCTCAAATGAGCCACGTCGAACACTTCATGTTTGAGATGGTAGGAGCACTACAGTGTATCGCTGGTGCCAACAATGGACTGGCTCGTCAAGTTTTGCCACTAGAACGTTTATGAACTCTTGAAGGTAAAGATTTTTATGGTGTTAGGGGCAGTGATCCAGCACATGCAGAGTATTAGTTGGAGGGCGTCATTCCTATTCTCGGTCAGATAGGCTGTTCTGACGAGGATAAGTTGGGTTGTGCCATATCGCTGCGGACGAATGAGGCTCACAAATGGTGGATGGCCATCGAGAGGGCTACTACATCGAATCATCTGACTTGGGACTTCTTCTTAGCCTCAGAGGAAGTTTATAGGCGAGCAGCATCACGAAGCTAGGAGATAGGAGTTTATGGATCTTGTTCAGGGTACTCTATTGGTGGACGAGTATGAGGCTGAGTTTGTTCGGTTGAGCAAGTATGCTCTCAAATTGTTGTCCTTTGAGGCAAACTAGTGTAAGAGGTTTAGGTTTGGGCTAAACCGTGAGATTAAGATCTCATTACTAAGAATACCAAGGTCTTCGATGAGTTAGTTGAAAAGGCTCATGTGTTAGAGGAGACTTTGAGGGAAGAGCCTAAAGTTAATTTGGCTAGAGCTGTTAATAGATCGAAATAGGCTACTAGTGGTTCTGGTCGTAGGGCAAGAGAGGTCATTTCGGTGGATTTGGATGACTTGTTGCTAGTGGTCGTGGTCAGGATAGGTAGGCTGCGAGAGTTGAGGCTGGTCTTGTTGATCAGGGGGCTGCTCCATGGCTGATATGTGAGCATTGTAGTCGACATCATCATGGTGAGTGCTGAGGATGACCGGTGCTTGTCTTGTGTGTGGTTCGATGGAGCATCGTGCGAGTGACTGCCTAAGGAGAGCAATTATTGTTCACAAATAGCCTGTTGTTATTGCTGTTGTTGTTGTTGCTGCACCTATTTCGGCTCGAGGGAGAGGCCGTGGCAGAGGAGATGGTGGTAGACGTGTTGGTCAGCGATGTGTTGCTCAAGGAGGAGATGGTGGTCCAACTAGAGTTTATGTAGTGAGGGAGCCTCGAATTAGAAAGGTCGTTGATGTTATTGCAGGTACTTTCACGCTACAGTTTTTTCCTTTACTAGCTTTAGTTTATTCTGGTGCAACGAGGTCATTTATCTTAAGAGACGTAGCTAGAAAGTTAGGGATTGTTGTATAGACTTCTAGATCGAGTGTTACGGTCAAGAGCCCTTTAGGTGATAGTGTAGTGGTGGATCGGGTTTATCATCGTCGTTCTCTGATGGTTTAGGGACAAGTGTTTCCAATTGATCTTTTTGAGTTTCCATCTTAAGGTTTGAACATTATTCTTGTTATGGATTGGTTGTCTGAGCATCAGGCTGAGGTTGATTTTGAGGCGAAGTTGGTGACTCTATGTGGTGCTGGCGGTTCAAAATTTGTTATTGTAAAATGTGATTTCTTCGCTTCATGCTGAAAAGTTAGTCTGGAAAGGTTGTGAAACTTATCTAGCCTATATCCTGAATGTCGATAGTAGAAAGATAAGGTTGGATGAGATTCTGGATGTCTGTGATCTTTCGAGTGTGTTTCCCTAAAGTTATCGAGATTACCAACTAATAGAGAAGTTGAGCTTTATATTGAGCTCTATCCCGACACTACTCTGGTGTGTCTATTGTGCCCTATCGCATGGCACCTAAGGAACTAAAAGAGTTGAAGCTACAATTGCAAGATTTGTTGAATCGTGGGTTCATTCGTTTGAGTGTATCTTCGTGGGGAGCACCGATGATTGCCAACTTAAGAAGTTAACCATCAAGAATAAGTATCTGCTACTAAAAATTGATGATTTGCTTGACCATTTTTGGGAGCTTCAGTTTTATCAAAGATTGATCTGAGGTTTGAGCATTATCAGTTGAAGGTTAAGGATTCAGATGTGATGAAGACTGCTTTCAGAACTCAGTATAGTCATTACGAGTTTCTTGTCATGCCATTTGGGTTGACGAATGCACCTACCAAATATGGACATGATAAGCCAAGTATTCCATTCATACCTAGATTCATTCGTAGTGGTTTTCATAGATGATATATTGGTGAATTCTCGATTAGAGGATGAACATGATGAGCACTTGAGAGTTGTTCTGCAAGTTTTACGGGAGAAGCAGTTGTATTTGAAGCTGAGCAAGTGTGAGTTTTGGCTTTGTGAGGTGGTTTTTTTGGGTCATATCATTTCAGCTAAGGGTATTCGGGTTAATCCAAAGAAGGTTGAGGCGATTTTGGATTGGAAGTCGTCGAGGACTGTTTCTGAGGTAAGAAGGTTCTTGGGGTTAGCTGGTTATTACTGTAACAACCTGTTTTTAGTCAAATCTAAATAGTGGCTTTGAAACCACAAATCTGAGGTTGAAATATTTATTTTATTATTATTTTGAGGTCTACATCATGATAGTATGATTGTGTGAAAATTTCGTTAAGAAATTTTATCATTTGAGTGCTTAATTTGATAAAAAGACTAAATCGCGTAAAGTGTAAAACTTGAGGTCTAATAGCTAAAGGTGTCTAATAGCTATGGAACTTTAAAGTGGAGGTCTTTATGTGGTAAATAGCCCATTAATATGTTAGTCGATGATAATGGCTTGGTAATTTTGAAATTTGTGATCATTTTAAGGTTAATTTTGGTAATTGATAATTAATGTTAAAATAAATGAAACAAAACAAGGTATCAACTTTTTCTTCTTCAGCTTCAACCAAAACTAGGGTAGAAAGAAACCATTTTCATCTTTTACATTTGACCAAGCTTGTGTGTGCAATTGGTGAGTGATTTTTGTCCCGTTTTTAATGATTCTATGTTTTCGGAGTCATTATAACTTAATCTAGCTAGCCCAGGGACTAAATTGCAAAATTTTTAAAGGTTTAGGATTTTACCATTGATGAATATGTGAGTATCTTGATGTTTGATGATAGAAAGTGAATGGTTGTTGTTAGATAAACAACACTTGTTAAATGATTTTTGATAAAACTGTCAGTTAGGGATTAAGTTGAGAAATATGAAAATTGTGTTAAATGTCTAAAATAATGAAAAATATGGGTTGCTATGAGAACAAAGGAAATTCGGCTAGCATGGGTAGGGACTTAATTGCATAAATTAGTATTTTTATAAGCTAGGGACTATATTGTAAAGAAGTTGAATTATTAGGGAAAAAGTGTAAAGTGAGCATAATATGAAGTTTGGATTAAATTGAATAGAATGATAATTAAATAAGTTAAATTTGATTATATATAGATCAAGAAAAGCGAAGTTCGGATCCAGATAGGGGAAAAATAAAGTATTGGATTAGTCAATCTTGTTCCGACATTTTTATGATCGAGGTAAGTTCGTATGTTAATAAGCATTAATATAATTGTGTTTTAAATGCTATATTATTGAATAAATTATGAATACGATCGTACGGAAATGTTCAACAAAGAGTCGGTAATGTGAAATCCCGGTTGAACCTTAGGAATAGATTAGGATACAAATGTCATGTCATTAGGGGTTATTGTGTTTGGGTGTTGGTCCGTACGTTCTACCGGTGGTTGAGTTATCTGGTATGTGTTGCGAATTCTCGTCAGCTTGTGGGAGCAGCATCGTGTAGTTATGTCTTGATCGTCAGCCTTTGTGAGCAGACTCGTTGATAGCTCGAGAGTGAGCATTATATGAGATTGAGATGGCTTTGGCTTGGTATTGACACTTAGGGTGCGAGATTCCTGATTATCTGATATTATTCCAAATAGTTCAATGGGTATATCAAGGATATGAAATGGTGAGAGATAGATACGTATCAGTACAGGTATGTACGAAAATCATATGAGCATTGAATCCATGAAATTGTGAGTTCACGATTAATTATGTGAATGAATAAATGTTAACTTTGTGATTAAATGGTTTTGTAGCATTTTATGTTTTATTACTTGAATGGTGAATGAATGGTAAGATTCACTTATTAACTGTACGAGCTTACTAAGCTTTATAGCTTACTCTGTTTACTTTTTCGTGTTTTATAATGATTTTCGAAGCTTGCTTGGATTGGTAGTCGTTGGAGATCTCATCACATTATCTAGCTTTCGTTTTGGTACTTTTGAACTTATGTTATTGGTTGAAAGCTCAGTTGCAAGAGTTAACAGATAGAGGTTTTAGGCAACATAGTTTTTCACTCGGGGGTGCACCAGTTCTGTTCGTAAAGAAGAAAGATATATCGATGAGATTGTGTATCGATTATCGTCAGCTTAACAAGGCTACAAATGAGAACAAGTATCCTTTGCCGAGAACTAATGATTTGTTCAATTAGTTGAAAGGAGCAACAATATTTTCAAAGATTGATTTGAAATCTGACTATTACCAGTTGAGAGTTAAAGATTCGGATGTGTCGAAAAATGCATTCAAAACTAGGTACGGGCATTATGAATTTCTTGTTATGCCATTTGGATTAACTAACGCTCCTGTAGTTTTTATGGATTTGATGAATAGAATTTTCAGACCATATTTGGACAGATTTGTTGTTGTATTCATTGATGACATTCTGATTTATTCCCTAGATGAATCTGAGCATGCTGAACACTTGAAGATTGTATTACAAACATTTAGAGATAAACAACTGTTTGCTAAATTCAGCAAATACGAGTTTTGGCTTCAAGAAGTTGGATTTTTGGGACATATTGTTTCAGCAGAAGGCATCCGAGTTGATTTGAGTAAGAGTTCAGCAGTTTTTGATTGGAAACTACCAAGAAACGTATCCAAAGTCAGAAGTTTTCTGGGATTAGCTGGCTACTATTGGCTTTTGTAAAAGGGTTCTCAATGATTGCTACACCGGTGACTTGATTGTTACAGAAAGATGTGAAATTTGAGTGGTTTGAGAAATGCCAACAGAGTTTTGAATAGTTGAAAGCACTGTTAACTGAAGCACTAGTTCTAGTTCAGCCTAAGTCGGATAAAGACTTTGTGATTTTTAGTGACGTGTCATTGAATGGTTTGGGATGTGTTTTGATGCAAGAAGGCAAAGTGATAACTCATGCTTTTGGACATTTGAAGTCACATGAAAAGAATTATTCGAGTACGACTTAGAGTTGGCTGTTATTATATTTGCATTAAAAATTTGGCGACATCATTTATTCTGTGAGAAGTGCCATATCTTTACCGATCACAAGAGTTTGAAGTATTTAATGTCCCAAAAAGATTTGAATTTGCGATAACGAAGATGGCTCGAGTTGTTGAAAGATTATGAGTTAGTGATTGATTATCATCCGGGAAAAGCGAATGTAGTCGCGGATGCTCTGAGTAGAAAATTTTTATTTGCTTTGCGGGCGATGAACACACAATGACTTTGTCTGATGATGGTTCTATTTTAGTTGAGTTAAAAGCTAAATCGTTATTTATACAACAAATTTGTGAAGCTCAAAAATATGATAATGAATTACAAACTAAAAGAGTACAGTCCAAGTCGACTATTGATTCAAAATATCAGATCAGATCCAATGATTGTTTAATGTTCCAAGGTAGAATTTGTATACCGAGAAACTCCGAGCTTATTCAAAAAATTCTACACAAAGCACACAATGGTTGTTTATCTGCTCATCCAGGGAGTACTAAGATGTATAATGATTTGAAATAGTCGTACTGGTGGTTAGGTATGGAAGGAGATATTTCAGAATTTTTGTCGAGATGCTTGGTTTGTCGACAAGTTAAAACTAAACATCAAGTGCCTTCGGGACTACTACTGTAACCCCCTAACCCGTATCCATCAGTAGACTAGGGTTTTGAGGCATTACCAGACATATCGAAATAGTATGTAATCGTTTCACAATAAAAAGTCATACATCGTAATATCATAGTCGAATATTAACGTAAAGTCCCTTTCTTAGGTCAACGAGAACTAAAACAAGCATTAAAAAGAGGTCGGGACTAAACTGAATACAAACATTTTTTTTTTGAAACTTAACAACTCTTCTAAGTTACAAAGGTCACATGCCCGTGTGAACTGGCCGTGTGCCTCACAAGACATTAGACACGCCCATGTGTCTATGTCGTGGCGAAACAGGGCATACATACAGACTTGTCCACACGGCTACAAGACACGCCCGTGTACCAGGCTGTGTGAAAATTAGGGAGGCTACTGACTTGGGTTACACGGCCAGTCATACGCCCGTGTGTCTAGCCCATGCTCGAAACTGACTTGGCCACACTGCTTGGCACAAGCCCGTGTATGCGACCGTGTGGTCTACTTTAGGCTCATTTCAAAATGGCCCTCGAGCAATACGACACCCTTGTGGGAAAAAAATAGGCCATTTACAAGGCCAACTTGCCACCCTAATCTTGGGTCCTCTTTATAAGATCAAAACCAAATCATTTCATACCAAATTTTAACCAATACATAATCAAAACATATACCATTCATGCCATATCATAAACAATCAATTTCATGCTTATATCCATACCATGAACACATAATTCATATCACATTTATAACCATTTCAACCACAAAATTTACTTACCAAAAAGATCATTTCACTAGGCCATATATACACAACAAATTTACCATTTTCCCATCACACATCATATACCAAAATCAAACCCTAAGTTCAACCATAACCAAACCATATCTCATGGCATGATATACCCATCTCAAAACATAACACATAAATCCTAGCCTATACATGCCATACTTTGATATATACAGTTTCAAAAGGTACCAAAATAAGTTTGATAGTGTGTCGACGATCCCCGAGCTCTCGGTAGCTTCGATATCTATAAAACAGATGAGAAACACACAAAGTAAGCTTTCAAAAGCTTAGTAAGCCATATACAAATAAATTTATCACATAACACATTTCTAGAACCAATTCATTCATGTAACTCATGGCAAAATATATTTACATATCCATAATTCTCATATAGCTCAATTAACCATATATTTACATATCCACAAATGTACAAATACTTACCTTTCATTCTAAATCATGTTATACATTCCAAACGTACCTGAATCTGATAGACCTTCACATAGTTACTCATTTCTCAAAATGCCCATTGAACTGTACGAAATCAAATAGGATACGCGGATAGCTCGAAAAGCTCGTACAATGCCAACGTCCCAAATATGGTCTTACATGTAATCAAATATTAATGCCACTGTCCCAGACAAGGTCTTACACGAAATCAAATACGATGCCGATGTCCCAAACATGGTCTTACATGTAAATCTCAAATCAATGCCAACGTCCCAGACGTGGTCTTACACGAAATCACATATCAGAAATCCTATGTCATGACATATGTATCCTAGCTATTCTTATGGTTCGTACGGGTCTTTCAGATGTCGTCACATTATCGAAACTTTGTCAATATCATATATTCAGCTTTTTTAACCATTCATCACAATTCAATATCATATAAACATGAATAATTCAACTCAAACACTTTTATTTGTATATAGACTTACCTCGTTGGTATTTTGGAGTTAAGAGAATTTGTAGTACTTGTTGAGAGAGCGTGTAAGGCCGAAGAATTGGTAAAAGAGAAGAGAAGAGCTGATATTAAGTCACGTGACTCATAGAAAAGACAAATAGAAAGATCATTTCAAACCTCATCCAAGAAATCGAGGGAGTTTCCTACTCAAACAAATGCGTCGACAGGATTCTTGAGTAGAAATAAGAATAAGCAGTATGCGGCGCCTAAAGCTCAGACCACTTCTATTGTAAACATTGGTAGTGCTCGACCGAATAGAACGGAGTGTTCGCAGTGTGGTAGACAACATTTCGGTGAGTGTCGAGGTAATGATAGAGGCTGCTTCAAGTGTGGTTCACTAGACCACTTTATTCAAAACTGTCCTGAGATGGAGGAGAAAGAGAAAAAGGAATATGTGAGAGTGAGTAATACTTCCTCGAAGGGTAGACCACAGAAGAACCGTCGGAGTGGGGCTGGCAGCAGAGGTACACCTAGAGATTCTACTGTGAGGTCCGAGGGCAATGCACCTGCAAGGACATATGCCATTTTCACCCGTGAAGATACTGCGTTTACCAATGTGATTATGGGTACCTTTTCTATCTATGATATATCTATAGTTGCTTTGATCAAGCCAGGGTCTACCCACTCTTATATTTGCATGAAATTGGTACCTAGTACCAATATGCTAGTGGAGTCTACTGAATTTGTGGTAAAAGTGTCCAAACCGTCAGGCAAACATGTAATAGTTGACAAAGTATGTAGAAACTGTCTTTTAATGGTTAGGGGCCACTATTTTCTGGTTAACCTCATGTTACTACCGTTTGATGAATTTCACCTAATTTTTGGCATGGATTGGCTGACAGTTCATAACATGTTAGTAAACCATGGTAGTAAATTTATTGAATTGAGATGTGAAAATGGGGATATTATTCGGGTTGAATCAGTGAATCGCATAGCAGTTTACGATCTTCGATTTCTTCTATGACTGTTGAGAAATACATGAGAAAAGGGTATGAGTCCTATCATGCATTTGTGTTGAATACCCAAGAGTCGAGAGTAAAGATTGAGTCAGTATTAATGGTATGTAAGTACTCGGATGTGTTTTCGGAAGAATTGCCTAGATTACCTCTAACTAGGGAAGTTGAGTTTGGTATCGAGTTAGTCCTTAGTACGGCACCTGTAACACCCCAAACCCATCCCAGATGTTATGGCCGAATCTAGCGTGTCATATCAAAGTGTCGTTCAAAAATTGAGTTGTTGTTAAAAAGTTCATTTCTATAACTAAAACCTTTTGCTCGAGGTTAGCAAATCATCTCGTCAAAAGCTTTTACTTAATGTCTGGCATTGATACTTAAAGTTATTTCAAATCGCAGAAGCTACTAAAATTTGAAATATAAAAACGTCTGTTTCAAAGTGTTTTTGAAAATAGTTATTAATTTTTGAAAATTCGTGTTTAGCAGTTTTAAATAATGAAATCAAAAGCCCAATTAAAAATTTAATCCCTCAAAGGCCTTATTACAAAATTAAAACCCCAAAATATAAAATTGAAATAAAAAGTCTACAGCAGAGCATCAGCGGTCGTGTGGCCACCTCCGAGTCTCTCGTGGCTTGAAATCTCCTAAGGCTGAGGATTACTTGTACAGGTAAAGGAAAGGGTGAGTTTACGAAAACTCAGTGTGTAATTCCCTATCAGTCAAACAATAGCAATGCATGTAGTAACAGTTTGGGCCTGAGCCTTATTCAATATCAGTACAGTCTAGTCCTTAGCCCCATACAGTAATAGTCTGGGCCTAAGCCCAATATAGTATCAGAATCATTAATAGAAATGCAATAGTGCAATAATGCAATCCATCCCAATCTAGCCAACAAACCACCCGTACCAACCAACAAACCATGTGGGGATAAAATCGACCCACCTAGCCAACACACCAATATCGCAATGAAACTACTAATAGAAACGTAGCAATGCCGCTAATAACAATAAACGTGGCAAAGCCACCAGAGCAGTGAATGTGACATAGTCACCAGTACAGTACTTCCTCTATACCAAAATCTGAACACCATGCAGTATGTCATGTCATACAAAACATAAGGGCATAATCGTCATCTTACCATACAGGGGTATTACGGTCATTTTACCCTATAAGGGCATTACGACCATTTTACTCTACAGAGGCATTACGGTCATTTTACCTTACAGGGGTATTACGGTCATTCTGCCCTATAGGGGTTTACGGTCATTCTGCCCTACAGGGGTATTACGGTCATTATGCCTTACAGGGGTTTTATGATCATTCTGCGCTACGGGGGTATTATGGTCATTCTGCCCTATAAGGGTATTACGGTCAATAGCACCTATTAGGGCTAAAATAGTCATTTTACCCATCAGGGGTATTTTGGTCATTTTGCCTAACAGTGGTCTCAGTACATTTAGCGACCTCTCAGAATGTTTACATTTGCCTCGAGCGACTCTAGTAACCTAGATGGTCCAAACGGTGTAAATGGGCCCAAGGCCCATTATTTGGCCCAAGTTGGCCCACACGCTCGTGTGGCCCATTTAGCCCAAATTCAATCACGGGTATGCGAACCTCATAGCCCAATCCATTATTAGTCACTTACCATAGATTTTATCCGTGTGGGGCCCACGAGCCCATTGGGCCCACACGGCCCATTCCGGCCCAATGTGGCCGAAAATAACCTAAGTCATGTATGCGACATGACAAGTCCAACTACTTCGCACTTAACAATGAGATTTACCCATGCGAGCCTACAGGGCCATTGGGCCCATTCGGCCCATCGAGGCCCAAAAACGTCCTAAGCCATGTGTGCGACATGGCCAGTCCAACCTTCCCCACTTGACGGTGAGATTCACCCATATAGGCTCACGGGCCCATCGGGCCCAACGTATAGCCTAAGCCCATGAGATCAATCGTGGTGGCCTCTTTCGTCATACGCCCACGTTTTGTGGGCTCCGTTTACCAAATGAGCGTTCACACGCTCAAACCCAACCTTTTAGCTTTTTGACTTTTTACCGCACCACAGTCAGATCAGGGTGTGTACACACTTTACCGGCTTTTACGCCTATTACCGTTTACAGGGTAAGGATACACACCTGTTTACAATTAGAAGACAAAGCTCCACGTACACCAACCTAGATCCAAACACAAACTACGGTTAATCACTACCATAAATGCTAATAACTTGAGTCAAGTGAAACCCTTACCAAAACGAGACACTTCAAAAGGTAGTTTAGGAGTATTTGGCCTATACTAGCCCACTCTAAAACAGAGGCACAAGATGGCACAATCACACTCCCTAATAGAGAAAGACAGAAAGAAGAGGTATTAGGAGAAAGACCATAACAGTAGAGAGAGAAGAGAGAATCATCATGCGAACTTGAACCTGATCGAATCAATGAACACGTGGCAAGACTGAAAAGATAGGAGGAGAGATAGAAAAATCGATTAATCCTTGAGTGAGGAAGTGAAGAGTAGAGAATCTGCCAAAATAAAATGATTAAGAGGAAAGGAGGAAAGTGTTGAATCAAAAGAAACAAGAAATAAGAGTTAGAGCAGAAAGAGAATCGGCTACAAGGGAAAAAAAGCCGAAAAGAATAGAGAGGGAGGAGAGATGGTGAATTCAGCTAACACCAATATTGAGTAAGGGAAGAGAATTGAGTTATGAAGAGAGGAGGGGACAGAAAAGAATCGATCAATAGGGACAGAAGAAGAGTAGAACCCACAAGCAAAAATACCTGAATGGTACCAAATCGGCTACTCCAAAATAGAATGTGCAAAGAACCTGAAATAGAAATGTCAAGAGAGAACCATTAAAGCCAAAATTGCTCTATAATTTCCCCCTAGTCGAATTTTTAAGCAATGCTTTAGAGTCCCAATCAGCCACAACACCTTATCAACCTCCTATTTCAAACTTCCTTGATTTTCTCCCCAATCTCCTCCTTGACTTGCTTCCCAAATCCCTCCACCAAATCAAACTCCACCTTACAGAGTTTCAGTCCAACTCCACTTGTCATGCTACAAGGAAGTAAAATAAATACTCCCTTGCGCATCATGAGACTCGAAATCAAACTCCCTTAGCCTTAGAAACATGCCACTACCCCTGAGCCATAGGCTCCTTTTTTATGCCACCTTCCTCCTACAATGATTTATAAACCCTACAAGCCTAAGTCTGAGTTCACTTAAAGAAATAAAACAAAAATTCTGCCTATGCCAAGACTTGAACCTCTGACCACTAGCACACTCCACACGCCACTATCCACTTGACTAGTAAGCTTTTTATGTCATGGTCTACCTAAATTTAACTATAAGCCTATTGGCCCAAAGCTAAGGATTTACTAATAAATTTTTTTTTCTAAAGCCTAGGTTTGAACCGAAGCTTTCTCCAACACTTCTCAGGGCCATTAACCACTAAAGTAGACATTTAATTGTTTCATTTCCTTGCACAATTAAATACTTATGTGCAGTCTCCTAATTGCACTCCTGCTCAAACCTAATACTTCTAAGCCTAGATTCGGGGCGTTACAATTCACCTCTCCTTAAAAAAATTTAGTCCTTGAAAATTTCCAACTAGCAGGGTAGTCACATAACAACTTCACCACTATGCTCTCGCTGTGCACTCTAATCCGAATAACGCTAACACACTTTAACTTGAACTTGGAACTTCTTACACACATCCAAAACACCTCCCACAGGAGCAGATAGACATCACACGAAAAAAATCTCTATGTCCAAATCATCACCCTCAAACAAAACATACCTGACTTAATAGTGACTTGGTAGTCCCAAGCCTGATGTTCTTTAGACCCGCATCTGAGACATGCTCCTGCCTCCCTCCAGTATTCGCACGGATGATGCCTTCTGAAATGCTCGCAAGTTGGAAGGTTCGGACGCGTTTTAACATGCTTCACAAAATGAGGCTCCAGCCCCAGAGAACTGCGATCTCTCTTCTTCTTACAGTCCACACACCTAGCCTGAAGTGTTTACCAATCTCCTTAACTTCCTCCAGCACTTCCTTTACTAATTGGGTTAGCGCCTCAGTACTAAGCTCCGGATTATCGCTACCCGAAGTTGGCGGACTTACCTGACTTTCGTCTCCTGAACCATTTCATGTTCTGGTGAAGCTATTGCCTCCTTAGTAGGCATGCATCCCGATGCTGAAGACCCAACCCCAGCACTCCCACGGCCTCTACCACGGCTCCGTGTACCCTTTCCGCGAGTACCTCTAGTGCTCATTTCGATAACGAATTATCTTTTTAAAATTCTTATGTATCAGTTAATAATTCCAGTAATTATTAACGAATATTTTATGACCAAGCAATGGTTAAAGTTTTGTTTTCGTAGAGCAGAATCTCACTACAGTTTTCAGTCTTCTATAGTCTCTGTTAACTGAGACTCTAGGGTTTCCAGTATAGTACAACTACCTATAGCATAATATTTTAGTCTATAATAGTAAACAGTGTCAGAGAACTTACAGATTTGGCGGAGACTCGGTGTGCCACACTAGTAAACCTTCCAAAAATACTTCAAGAACAGTTTTCAAAAAAATTCCTAATATTTTTTTCAAAACCCATTGCACAGCCAAGTTTTGTAAATCTGGCTGTGATACCACTAAATTTAACACCCTAAACCCAGCCCAGACGTTATGGCCGAATTTAGCGTGTCACATCAAAGCATCGTTCAAAAACTGAGTTGTCGTTAAAAAATTCATTTCTATAATTAAAACCTTTTGCTCGAGGTTAGCAAATCATCTCGTCAAAAGCGTTTACTTAATGTCTGGCATTGATACTTAAAGTTATTTCAAATCGCAGAAGCTACTAAATTTTGAAATATAAAAACGTCTGTTTCAAAGTGTTTTTGAAAATAGTTATTAATTTTTGAAAATTCGTGTTTAGCAGTTTTAAATAAGGAAATCAAAAGCCCAATTAAAAATTTAATCCCTCAAAGGCCTTATTACAAAATTAAAAACCTAAAATATAAAATTAAAATAAAAAGTCTACAGTAGAGCATCAGCGGCCGTGTGGCCACCTCCGAGTCTCTCGTGGCTTGAAATCGCCTAAGGCTGAGGATTACTTGTACAGGTAAAGGAAAGGATGAGTTTACAAAAACTCATTGTGTAATCCCTTATCAGTCAAACAATAGCAATGCATGCGATAATGATGCGGGCACGAGCCCTATTCATTATCGATGCACATCTAGGCCTTAGCCCTATCACAAGATGCTGATGTGGGCCTAAGCCTAATACAGTATTAGAATCAGTAACAGAAATGCAATAGTGCAATAATGCAATCCATCCCACGTACCAACAAACACACCATGTGGGGATAAAATTGACCCACCCAACCAACACACCAATATCGCAGCAAAGCTGCTAACAGAAACGCAGCAATGCTGCTAATAACAGTAAACATGGTAAAGCGACCAAAGCAGTGAATGTGACATAGTTACCTGTACAGTACTTCCTTCATATCAAAATCCCAACCCCATGCAGTACGCCATGTTATAAATATTACGTGTATGCAAAGTCATACTCAGTACAGTCATATATGTAAATCATAAGCACATCAATCATACAGAACATAAGGGCATAATTGTCATCTTACCATACAAGGGTATTACGTTCATTTTATCCTACAGGGGCATTACGGTCATTCTGCCTTACAGGGATATTACAGTCATTCTATCCTATAGGGGTTTTACAATCAATATGCCCTACAAGGGTATTACGGTCATTTTGCCTTATAAGGTTATTACGGTCAATAGTACCTATTAAGGTTAAAATAGTTATTTTACCCATCAGGGGTCTTTCAGTCATTTTGCCTAACTGGGGTCTCAATACATTTAGCGACCTCTCAAAAGGTCTACAGTTTCCTTGAGCGACTCTTATAACATAGAAGGTGAAAACGGTGTAAATGGGCCCAAAGCCCATTACTTGGCCCAAGTGGGCCCACACGCTTGTGTGGCCCATTTAGCCCAAATTCAGTCATGACTGTGTGAACCTCATAGCCTAGTCCATTATTTGTCACTTACCGTAGATTTGATCCGTGGGCCGAGCCCATTGGGCCCACACCGCCCATTCCGGCCCAATGTGGCCGAAAATAACCTAAGTCATGTGCGCGACATGACAAGTCCAACTACTTCCCACTTAATAGTGAGATTTACCCATGTGGGCCCACGAGCCCATTCGGCCCATCGAGGCCCAAAAATGTCCTAAGCCATATGCGCGACATGGCCAGTCCAACCTTCCCCACCTGACAGTGAGATTCACCTATATGGGCTCAAGGGCCTATCGAGCCCAACGTGGCCCATTATAGCCTAACCCCACGATATCACTCTTGGTGGCCGCTTTCGTCGTATGCCCACGTTTCGTGGGCTCAGTTAACCAAACGAGCGTTTGTACGCTCAAACCCAACCTTTCAGCTTTTCAACTTTTTGCCGTACTACAGTCAAATCAAGGTGTGTACACACTTTACTGGCTTTTACACCTATTACCGTTTACAGGGTATGGATACACACCTATTTACAATTAGAACGCAAATCTCCATGTACACCAATCTAGATCCAAAGACAAACTACAGTTAATCACTACCATAAATGCTAGTAACTTGAGTCAAGTGAAACCTTTACCAAAACGCAATACTTCAAATGGTAGTTTAGGAGTATTAGGCCTATAATAGCCCACTCTAAAACCACGGCACAAGATGGCACAATCGCGCTCTGTGTTAAGAGAAAGACCATAATAGTAGAGAACGAAAAGAGAATCATCATGCGAACTTGAACCTAATCGAATCAATGAACACGTGGCAAGACTGAAAAGATAGGAGGGAAGATAGAGAAATCGATTAATCCTTGAGTGAGGAAGTGATGAGCAGAGAATCGGCCAAAGTAAAATGATTAAGAGGAAAAGAGGAAAGTGTTGAATCAAAAGAAACAAGAAATAAGAGTGAGAGCAGAAAGAGAATCGGCTACAAGGGAAAGAAAGTAGAAAAGAATAGAGAGGGAGGAGAGATGGTGAATTCGGCTAACACCAATATTGAGTAAGGGAAGAGGATTGACTTATGAATAGAGTGGGGGATAGAAAAGAATAGATCAATATGGACAGAAGAAGAGTAGAACCCACAAGCAAAAATACCTGAATGCTACCAAATCGACTACTCCAAAATAGAAAGAGTAGAAAACCCGGAATAGAAATGTCAAGAGAGAACCACTAAAGCCGAAATTACTCTATAATTTCCCCCTAGCTGAATTTTTAAGCAATACTTTAGAGTCCCAATCGGCCACAACACCTTACCAAGCTCCTATTTCAAATTTCCTTGATTTTCACCCCAATCTCCTCCTTGACTTGCTCTCCAAATCCCTCCAAGATCAAATCAAACTCCACCTTACAGAGTTTCAGTCCGACTCCACTTCTCAGGCTACAAGGAAGTAAAATAAATACTCCCTTGCACATCATGAGATTCGAACTCAAGCTTCCTTAGCCTTAGAAACATGCCACTTCCCCTGAGCCACAGGCTCCTTTTTTGTGCCACCTTTCTCCTACAATGATTTATAAAGCCTACAAGCCAAAGTCTGAGTTCACTTCAATCAATAAAACAAAAATTCTGCCTACACCAAGACTTAAACCTCTGACCACTAGCACACTCCACACACCACTATCCACTAGACCAATAGGCTTTTTATGTCATGGTCTACCCAAATTTAACAATAAGCCTATTGGCCCAAAGCTAGGGATTTACTAATAAAACAAATTTTTTGCTAAAGCCTATGTTTGAACCCAAGCTTTCTCTAACACTTCTCAGGGCCATTAACCATAAAGCAGACATTTAATTGTGTCATTTCCTTGCACAATTAAATACTTATGTGCAGTCTTCTAACTGTACTTCTGCTTAAACCTAATACTTCTAGGCCCAGATTCAGGGCGTTACAACACCTATCTTGATTGCTCCGATGGAGTTAAAGGAGTTAAAAGTACAGTTACAAGAATTAACAGGCAAGGGTTTTGCGAGACCGAGCTAAACTCCATGGGGTGCTCCGGTACTTTTTATGAAAAAGAAAGACGGGTCGATGAGGTTATGTATAGCCTATAGATAGCTCAACATGGTGACAGTGAAGAACAAGTATCCCTTGCCAAGGATCGACGATTTGTTTGATCAACTAAAGGGAGCCGCGGTGTTTTCTAAGATAGACTTGAGATCCGACTATTACCAGCTAAGAATTAAGGAGCAAGATGTTCCAAAAATCGTGTTTCAGACAAGATACGATCACTACGAGTTCCTTGTGTAACACCTCAAACCTGGCCCAGACGTTATGGCCGAATCTGGTGTGTCACGTTGAAGTGTTTTAGCGAAAACCGTGTTTTCATTGAAACCCCTTCTTAAAATAAAGGAAACCTTAATTAACTTAAAAAAACACCTTTCAGTTGCAAAAAACTTGTTGAAACATTTGATTTAAGATGACTTATCATTTAAAAATTTAATTACGGAAACGTAGAAAACATACTACAATTTAGAAAACCCATGTTCAACTTCTTGTAATTATATTGAAAATAATAGTAATTCAAGTAATAATAACACAATGAAAACCTTATTACAATCTGGTCTGGAACATACTTAAAAAGAAGTAAAAACTTAAATGCTTGAAAACAAACCCAACTCCAAATCATCTTGCTAACTGGCCAACCAGAGTCCTTCCAAACATTGAACCTTCTACTGAGCATCACCTGAAAATAAAATAAAATAGGGGGTGAGTTTTCGCAAACTTAGTGTGTACAACCCTTGACAAAAACAAGCATTCAAAAAAAAAAACATCATTCATCAATCATGCAATGCAATCCCATCCAAATTATCCATTCGCCACACACCTGTTCCATCCCCCGTCACACCATGTGGAGATATAAATATCGACCCACCCAACCCACACACCATGGTAGCCCGATTACGAAACTACCTTCATTTACATATTGGACTTTGAAAGCCGTTGGTGGATCCACGATTGTCAAGCAACCATGCGATCCTTATATACTTCCTCCGTTCCATAATTCCCAACCCATATGCAACCTAAGCAGAATATCAGATGTATGCATGTCGCATCCACAAAACTTACATTCAACACCTAAGGGTATTTTGGTCATTTTTGCCCTTAGGGGTATTTCGGTAATTTTCTCTTAATTATGATTTTCACTTATCTTGGCCCCTCAACAAGTCCCGTGAGCTAAGATGAACGAATACTATGCACCAGGTAGGATTCCAGATAAGAGGAGGTGGGTCATTAAGACCGCTTAAGTACCAAGCTCTCCCTAGATCCAATCCTAGACATGCATATACCCGTTGTCACACCTTAACCCTTTGACTTGTCCACGGTCGCAGTATTTTAATTATGTCTTATTTGGATATATATACTAGGCCCAAAACCCCTTACAGAGCTAATCAAATTCACATACCTGGATCTGGCCCATTAGGCCCAAATCACCTGTATATGGCCCATTAGGCCCAAATCACATTTATATGGCTCGTTAGGCCCAGTCACATTCATATTCATGCTCACATACAAACTTTCTATCACATAGCATCAATACTCAGTTTTTGCCTATTATGGGCCCAACAGCCCATTGGGCCCATTTAGCCCATTCCGGCCCATATGGCCAAATCACAACCCAAGTCCACATAATCGCCCGTGGGCCTCAGGCAACCTATCAGTTTCCCTCTTATGAGTGTTCATGTACTCGCAAGACTACCGTAGCCAAACTTTCAGCTTTTCGGCATTTCAGCTTTTCGGCTTTTGCCGATTCATTCTGTATGTGCAGTGTATGTACACACTTGGTAAGAAAGTGTGATGCGATCTCCTTAGCAACCTATAATCAATATCAACCTTCAATTAATCGCATGCTTAATACTTATTTACTCAAAAACTGAAACCTCACCTTAACCTTACCTTGACCACAATCCTTAATCGTTTTTTCCTTGATCACGTATTTCCTAGATTTGCACAAATCCTAACTATTAAAACTCGAATAATAGGTGACTCATATCCAACACAACTCTCCTTACCATAAATATGACCATTCGGCCACCTTAGCCAATGGGAGAAGATTACTTACCAAAACCGCAACACCTTAAGGAGCAATTTGGCAGAGAGCTAAAAACCAAGATTCGATACTAATTCCCTACCAAAGTTGATTAGAAAGAGTGAGGGACAATAATCGGTACTAAACAAAGAAAAACCGATTGAAAGAGCAACACTTACACTAGATTCGGTCAAAAAGTATTCGGCCCTTAGAAGATTCGATATTTCAGATTTTCAAACTAAGTATGGTGAATAAGGTTTATTTGGTACAGCTTAAAGAAAAAGAGTAGTAGAAGAAATCGGTAAAGAAGATTGTGTAGAGGAGAATAGAAATCGGCAGAATGAAAAGAAAAAAATAGAGGGTTTTTGGCTTTTTGGATCTTGAAGAGAAAAGGGTTTCTGGCACAAAGTGAAGGGAAATTCGTCATTAACTTCTCAACCCTCCCATTCGGCACCTATTTATAGCCCTGTAGCCGAATTCTTCAAGCCCAAGATCCCAATTCAGCTCCACTTAATCCTCACTTCTCATCTCCTCATTTTTCTCCCTAATAACCCCTTGATCCTTTCCTTAATTTTCTCTTTTGAACACTCCCCTTGGAGTCCATCGTCACACCACTTCCATCTTCTAGAAGGCCAAAATTAAATTGTAAAAAATACTAAGCTAGGATTCGAACCTTAGACCCCCTTGCTAGCTACTAATGCCACCTTACTACACCTTATGTGGCGTCACTTAGCCACTCCACCACAGGCTCTTTTTGTGTCCAATTGTTTCTTCATTTATTCAAAAGCCCACCTACTTGTCAGCCTTGATTCTTTTAATAATTAAATTATAATTTCTTCTACCCCTTAATTTGAACTCAACCTTAGCTAAGACCTACTAAAATTATCGCTTGGATAAGAATATTAAACACAATTTTCATCAAAATAAAAAATAAAGGAAATTTGGGATTTCAAGATTTTTGGATTTCGGGATTTTTGGGGCGTTACACCTTGTCATGCCCTTTGCCTTAAGAAACACCCGCGCTATGTTTTTGGACTTGATGAATCATATTTTTCGGCCGTACTTGGATAGGTTCGTGGTTGTTTTTATCGATGATATATTCATTTATTCTCGTGATGTGAGTGAGCACACAGAGCAATTAAGAACCGTTTTGAAGACATTAAGAGATAAGAAGTTATATGCGAAGTTTAGTAAAAGTGAGTTTTGGCTCTGAGAGGTTGGATTCTTGGGACACATTGTGTCAGGTGATGGAATTAGAGTTGACCCGAGTAAGATCTCGACTACTGTTGAGTGGAAACTATCGAAGAATGTATAAGAGATTAGAAGCTTTCTATGCTTAGCGGGTTACTGCAGATGATTTGTTAAAGGATTCTCCATGATTGCTACTTCAATGACGAGGTTGTACAGAAAGATGTTAAGTTTGAATGGATAGAGAAGTGCCAGTAGAGTTTTGAAAAACTGAAAGCACTATTGACTGAAGCACCAGTCCTAGTGCAACTGAAACTGGGAAAAGAATTCGTAGTGTATAGCGATGCATCCTTAAATGGATTAGGATGCATGCTTATGCAAGAAGGAAATGTGATAGTGTATGCCTCGAGACAACTGAAGACACATGAGAAAAACTATCCGACTCACGACTTAGAGTTAGCCGCCATAGTGTTTGCACTGAAGATTTGGAGACACTATCTATATGGCGAGAGATGCAGAATATTCACCGACCATAAAAGTCTAAAGTATTTGATGAATCAAAAAGAATTGAACCTTCACCAATAGAGATGGCTAGAGTTGATAAAAGATTATGAGTTGGTAATTGACTATCATCCAGGAAAGGGGAACGTGGTCGCAGATGCATTAAGTAGGATGTCATTATTTGCCTTGAGAGCTATGAATACTTAGTTGTCTATAATAGAGGATGGTTTAATTCTAGCAGAGAGAGCTAGACCTATGTTTCTTCAAGAGATTAGTGAAGCTCAGAAAAGTGATAAAGATTTGCAAGCTAAGATGACTCGTGTGAGACAGTTGACGAATCAGATTTTTAGATTAGTACCGATGGTTGTTTGATGTTCTGAGATAGGGTCTGTATACCTAGAGATGATGATTTTATTGGGAAAATTCTTCACGAGGCACATAGTAGTTGTATTTCAATCCATTCGGGTAGTACTAAGATGTATAATGACTTAAAGAGATTGTATTGGTGGCTGGGCATGAATAGAGACATCTCAAAGTTTCTATCGAAATGTTTAAGTTGTCAGCAAGTGAAAGCCAAGCACCAAGTACCTTCGGGTTTACTTCAGCCTGTGATGGTTCTCGAATGGAAATGGGATCGAATTACTATGGATTTTTTGATGGGATTGCTGTTGTCACCCAAAAAGAAAGATGTTGTTTGGGTCATAGTTGATCGACTAATGAAATCAGCTCATTTTATTCCAGTGCGTACCAACTACTCACTCGATAAGCTCGCCGAGTTATATATTTCTGAGATTGTGAGACTTCATAAAGTACCTTTGTCAATTATTTTGAATAGAGATCTAAGGTTTACTTCGAGGTTTTGGAAAAATTTACAAAAAGATTTGGGGACAAAGTTGAATTTTAGCATAGATTTCCATCGGCAAACTGACGGCCAATCAGAGAGTAATTGAGATTCTTGAAGACATGATGCGATGTTGCGACCTAGAATTCCAAGGTAGTTGGGAAAAATATTTACTGCTGGTAGAGTTTGCCTACAACAATAGCTACCACTCGAGTTTGAACATGGTGCCTTATGAGGTTTTGTATGGGCGTAAGTGTCAAACGCCCTTGTATTAGACTGAACTCAAAGAGTATCTGATTCACGGGGTTGACTTGGTTAAAGAGACAGAAGAGAGAGTGAAGGTAATTCATGACTGTTTGAAGGCTACTTCGGATAGACAAAAATTCTATGCGAATTTGAAATGAAAAGAAATTGAGTTTTAAGTCGGTGATAAGGTGTTTTTGAAAGTATCTCCATGGAAGAAAGTCCTCAGATTCGGTAAGAAAGGAAAATTAAGTCCATGCTTTATTGGACTTTCTGAGGTGACTAAGAAAATTGGACCGATAGCTTATCGACTAGACTTGCCATCCAAGTTAGAGAAGATCCAAAATGTTTTCCATGTGTCAATGTTACACTATTACCGTTCTGACCCTTCGCATGTTCTTTCGCCAACAGAGGTTGAGATTCGATCAAACATGACTTATGGCAAAGAGCCAGTTAAGATCTTAGCCTGAGAGGTTAAGCAATTGAGAAATGAAAGTATAGCACTCGTGAAAGTACTATGGCATAGACATGGGGTTGAAGAGGCCACATGGGAGCTCGAGGAAATTATGAGGGACCAATACCCAAACCTTTTTAACAGTAAGATTTTCGGGGACGAAAATCTCTAAGGGGGAGAATTGTAATAGCCCGATTTTTGGCCTAGTTAGAACAGTAGTTTCAAAACCACTAACCTGAGTTTGAAGAATTTATTTTTTATATAATTTTATGTGTTATAGCATGTTTATATGAGTACATGAAAATTTTGGTGAAATAATTTTAGCGATTGCATGCTTAATTGCGAAAAAGGACTAAATCACATAAAGGGAAAAAGTTTTGTTTTTCTAGAAAATGGCGTTAAATAGCTAGAGAATCATAATTAGGGCTCTTTAAAGGGCAAATAGACCCATTTGAATAGGGGTGGTCTACCATAGGGACAAAGATGAATAAAAAAATCAAATTTGCTGAAGTTGGTAGCCTATTTTGACTAGAAAATAAGATTAAATAAAACAAAAGACTTCATATTTTTCATCCCTTCTTTCACCACCTAAAATTTTAGCCATTTTAGGGGTTTTGGAGCTTTAAAATTTCAGTCACTCTTTACACTTACAAGTAAGTGATTTTGATAGCCTTTCTTGATAATTTTGTACTTTTAGGACCCTTGTAGCATAATCTAGCTAATGAGGGGACTATTTTGCAAAATGGTTGAAATTATAGAGTTTTTCCATGAGAGTGTTCATGTTGTTTGCTGAATTTTTATGGAAGAAAATGAATCATGGTTGCTAAACAAACAACTTTTGTGAAGTAGTTTTCATAAAAACCCTAACTAAGGACCATTTTGCATAAGTTATAAATTATGTGGTAAATGTGTGAAATGACGAGAATTGTGGACAGCTTCTAGTATAAAAAGAATTTGGCTAGGCTTGGTTTGTGAAAAAATTTGATAAAAATTGATTTACGAGCCTAGGGGTAAAATTGTAATTTTGTGAAAGTCTAGGGGCAAAATGGTCATTTTGCCAAAATATGATTTATGAAATGCATTAAATTAATATGATGATTAAATTTGTGAATTTTTATCATTTTAGACCAAGAAATATGAAATCCGAACCTAGACCGGGGAAAGGCCAAGCGAGTAGACTAAAGCCAATTAATCGTCCACTTTTTGTATACCGAGGTAAGTTGTATGTAAGTAAGGTAACTTTATCGTTAATATGTGTTGAATGATTTATTTTGCATAACATGATTATGAATAATGTATGACGAAATTAATGTGGTAAATTCCCAGCTGAACCTAAGAATAGATTGGATATCCATGACATGACAATTGGGTGATATGTGTGCCAGTGTAAGACCATGTCTAGGACATGGCATCGGCCACGATATGAGAGCTATTGTAAGACCATGTTTGGAACATGGCATCGGCGATGTTGTGAGAGCTAGTGTAAGACCATGTCTGGGACATGGCATCAACATTGATATGTGCGCTAGTGTAAGACCATGTCTGGGACATGGCATC
Organism: Gossypium longicalyx; assembly: GCA_025698465.1. NCBI lineage: Eukaryota > Viridiplantae > Streptophyta > Magnoliopsida > Malvales > Malvaceae > Gossypium > Gossypium longicalyx. The sequence goes on along the minus strand of CM046995.1, from coordinate 34,195,069 downwards.
GGCCTTGACATGTGAGCCAGTGTAATACCATATTTGGAACATGGCATCAGTAACTCACCCTCTTGTGTAAAGCTTGTCAGATATCTTTTAGTATTCCAAATAGTTTCACAGGTTATTTTAAAAGCTTATAACAATGATATGGAATGATATAATCATGTTATGAGTGGTACAGGTTCTTATTCGAAACTCAAGAGATATGAGTTTAGTTATGCTGCCTTAATGGTAAAAATGACATGAGTATGTTCTAGCTATGAAAATGTCCTTGGGATGATATTGAAATCATTGGTTTATACTTGTGATATATATATAAGCATGTAGTGATATTTACCCATGTTCACTCGAGAATGTTGTGTTGATTTATAATATTCATGGTTGATGTTGTTACTTATTTATATGAAACTTATTAAGCTTTATGCTTACTCCCTCTCCTTTCCATTTTCTTATAGTGCCACCAAGCTAGTATTGTGGATTAAGGGATGTCAGAGGCATCAATCACACTATCACCTAAAGCTTTGGTATAGCTAGTTTAATATTTTTGGCTTTATCATGTATAGGGACTTGAATCTTTTGTTTATTATCTTGTTAGTTTAGCCATAAGAGTTGGCTCATATGATGGATGTGATATTCATTTTGTACAGGCCATTAATGTTGGTTAATATTGATCATTATTAAATGCATTTGATGCAAATTTCTTATGGTTGTGGTTGTTTTGGTTATAAGTGTTATGCTTGGATTGGTTTTGGTTGATGTTGTGTATGTTGGTGCAAATAAGGGTGGCAAAAAGGCTTGGTAAATAGCCTTGTTATTGTCCACATGGGCAAACACACGGGCGTGTGTCTAGACCGTGTGTGACACACGGTCTACCCCATAGGTGTGTAGTCCTGCCGTGTGTCCCCTGCACCTCAATTTTTCAAGTCAGTATGCATGGTAGTAAACACACAGGCAGAGACACGACTGTATGTCTCAGCCTTATAGAGGACATGGCCTAACACACGGGCATGTGCCTAGGCCGTGTGCCTTTAATTGGTTGATGACATCAGAAACAGAATGTCAAGGTTTTTGTACACGGGCTGAGACACGAGTGTGTCATGGCCGTGTGAGGGACACGGGTGCGTGCCAGGCCGTGTGAAAACCCCTGTAGGTTTAGATTGAAAAATAAATCCACACGGGCTTGTCTAGATATGCATATGGTCGTGTGAGCTACACAGGCCTTCAGCACGATCATCTTAAGACGACACAAAGGCATGTCACTTTTCCACACGAGCGTGTACCTTGTTTACCTTGAAATTTTTTTAAAGTTTTCTAAAGTACTCAGTTAAGTCCCAAATCTTTTTTGAAGCATGTTTTGGGCCTCGTTAGCTCGTATTTATGTTTGGTTTTCAAAAAAATTTAATTTGGGCAAAAATTATGGCTCGGAAATGTTTGTAAGCATGTGTTTAAGTATGGTAACACCTCGTATCCTGTTCTGGCATTGAACTCGAGTAAGGGATGTTACACAGCTTGTGTGAGCAGACCTAGTGATAGCTCAAGATGAGCATTTATATATGAGATATAAGATTGAGATGGTTACAACCATTAATTGGCACTTAGGGTACGAGATTCTTGGGTATTTGATATTATTCCAAATGGTTCAATAGGCATATTAATGATATGAAAGAGTATGTGATTGATCCGAATTAGTACAGGTACGTATGTGAACCATACAAGCATTGAATCGATGAAATTTATGAACTTCATATCTAACCTTATGGATGAATTTTTGTTAGGTTTATAGACTAAATTGAGTTATATTATCTCATGTTTATTTACTTGAAATTGTGAATGAATAGTAAGTTATACTTATTAGCCATGAAAGCTTACTAAGCTTTATAGCTTACTCTGTTTACTTCTCCATGTTTATAGTGATTTCAAAGCTCGCTTGGATTGGGAGTTGTCGAAGATCTCATCACACTATCTAGCCTTTACTTTTGAACTTTTTAACTTGTGTATTGGGTTATATGGCATGTATAGGTGTTGTAGTTAATATTGCCCTATATGTTGGTAATGTATGTAGCCAATTGATTTGGCTTGTAAATAATGTAGTTTTTGGTTATGTGTGTAGTCATGTGATTTGGCTCATTTTGGTAAACTCGGTTATGTATATTTGTGTAAATGGCCTTTTGTTATGTGGTTTATATTTGCTTTGGGAATGTCCTATTGACAATTGGTAATTAAGGTAGCAAATGGTTGAATTTGTGAATCAATTAGTATGCTAATTGTTAGGCAAAATAATTGCAATGCCCCAAAAATCCTGAAACCCAAAAATCCTAAAATCCCGAACTTTCTTTATTTTTGGTTTTGATAAAAATTGTGTTTTATATTTCTGGCCCAGTGATAATTATATTAGGTCTTAATTCAAACTTAAGGGTAAATGAAATTATAGTTTAATTATTAAAAGAATCAGGGTTGCTAAGTAGTTGGGCTTTTAAATAAAGTTGGGGGAAAATAGCATCAAAAAGCCCTGTGGAGGAGTGGCTAAGTGATGCCACTTAGGGTGTAGGAAGGTGGCATTAATTGCTAGCAAGGAGGTCCAAGGTTTGAATCCTAGCTTAGTGTTTTTAGAAGTTTAATTTTAGCCTTCTAGAAGGATGGAAGTGGCGTGAAACTGGACTCCAAAGGAAGTGTTCAAGAGAGAAAATTAAGGAAGGGATTAAGGGGTTATCAGGGAAAAAAATGCGGAGATGAAAAGGGAGAAGTGATGGAGCTGAATGGGAAATTTTGCATGGGAAAATTCACCTATAAGGCTTATAAATGGGTGCCGAATGCTAGGGTATGAAGCTAATGCTGAATTTCCTCCACCCTGTTGCCAGAAACTCTTTTCCCTAAAAGCCGAAAACTCTCTGCTTTCTTTTCTTTTTCTTTTTCCTTGTGCCGAATTCTATTTCTCCTCTACTCAATATTTTCTTTGTTGTAGTCGATTCTTCTTCCTCTCTTCTTTTGTGCTGAGTAATCAATTGTTTCCATTCAAATCTCTAAGAGCCGAATATCATTTGGCCAAATACCCTTCGTGCTGCCACTACTCCTTCCACCCAGTCGATTCTAGTGTAAGTGTTCGCTCTCCCAATCGATTTTTGATAAGTATCGAGTATTCAGTTCCTCACTTCTTTCTAATCAACTTTGGTAGGGAATTAGTGTCAGATCTCAGTTTTGGATTCCTGCCGATTTGCTCTTCAGATCTGAGAGATATACGTGATTAGTGACCAAAGTAGAATCTAGTAAAGGCTTAGCATTTAGGTAAGGTTAAGGTAAGATTCCGGCTTTTGGTAAACTATTCGATAAGTATGTGAGATTAATCTTTGAGTGATATAAATTGTAGGTTTGGGCTACGAAAATCATAGCACGCTTTCTTACCAGGCGTGTACATACACTGCACACACACACTGAATCAGCAAAAGCTGAAAAGCTGAAAAGTCGAAAAGCCAAAATGTCAAAAAGCCTAAAGTTTGGCTATGGTAGTCTTGAGAGTGCGCGAACACTCGTAAGGGGGAAACTGATAGGTTGCCTGAGGACCACGAGCGATTCTGTGGACTTGGGTTGTGATTTGGCGATATGGGCTGGAATGGGTTAAATGGGCCCGATGGGCTGTTGGGCCCATAATAGGCAAAACTGAATATTGATGCTTTGTGAAAGGAATTTGTATGTAAGCATGAATATGAATATGACTGGGCTTAACGGGCCATATGAATGTAATTTTGGCCTAATGGCCCATACGAATATGATTGGGCTTAATGGGCCAGATACAGGTATGCGAAATTGTTTGGGCTTTGTAAGGGGTTTTGGGCCTAGTATATGATAGCCACATAAGAATTAATTAATATATTGCGATCATGGAAAAGTTAAAAGGTTAAGGTGTGGCAACGGGATATGCATGTCTAGGATTGGATCTAGGGAGAGCTTGGTACTTAAGCGGTCTTAATGACCCACCTCCTCTTCTCTGGAATCCTACCTGGTGCATAGTATTTGTTCATCTTAGCTCACAGGACTTGTTAACGGGCCAAGATAAGTGAAAACCATAATTAAGGGAAAATTATCGAAATGCCCGTAAGGGCGAAAATGACCAAAATACCCCTACGTGTTGAATGTAAGTTTTGTGGATGCGACATGCATACAAATGATATTCTGTTTAGGTTGCATATGGGTTGGGAATTATGGAACGGAGAAAGTATATGAGGATCGTATGGTTGCTTGACAATCGTGGATCAACCAACGGCTTTTAAAGCCCAATACGTAAATGAAGGTAGTTCTGCAACCGGGCTACCATGGTGTGTGGGTTGGGTAGGTCGATATTTATATCCCCGCATGGAGTGACGGAGGACGGAGCTGGTGTGTAGCGGATGGATAATTTGGATGGGATTGCATTGCATGAATAATGAATGATGTTTTTTTTTGAATGCTTGTTTTGTTCGAGGGTTGTACACACTGAGTTTGCGAAAGCTCATCCCCTCTTTTATATTATTTTCAGGTGATACTCAGTAGAAGGTTCGATGTTTGGAGGGACTCTGGGTGGCCATCTAGCAAGATGATTTGGACTTGGGTTTTTTTTAAGCATTTACGTTTTTACTTCTTTTTATGTATATCCAGACCAGATTGTAATAAGGTTTCCATTCTGTTATTATTACTTGAATTATTATTATTTTCAATGTAATTGCGAGAAGTTTTTCAAGGTTTATTATTATTTTCAAGGTTTTCTTCGAGGGTTGTACACACTAAGTTTTTTTAATCAAATGTTTTAAATAAGGTTTTCGTAACTGAAGGCGTTTTTTTAAAAAGTTAATTAGGGTTTCTTTATTTTAAGAAGGGTTTTCAATGAAAATACGGTTTTCACTAAAATACTTCAATGTGACACACCAGATTCTACCATAGCGTCTAGGCCAGGTTTGGAGTGTTATATTTAGTGGTATCAGAGCCTAGGTTGCAAAACTCAGGCTGTGAATTGGGCCTTATTATTATTTGCTTTCTTTTTCTACTTATTATTTGGATTTTAAAAAAAAAATTGGAACGCGATGCTTTGGAAAAAGAGAAATCTTGCTGAGCGGCACACTGAGTCTCCAACGTCAAACCAAGTAAGTACTTTTATTTAAGTTTGTTTAAATTGTTATACAGTAGATAGTTAGAGGGCTACTCTAGATGATGGTTAGAATGGAACCAAAGCCCGTAGGATCTGGAAACTGTAGAGGATTTTTGAAAACGATATTCTCTTTAAATATTTTCATAAAACATCAGTGTAATTATTAAACTAACTAAAACTTCATAAAATTTCTAATCTAGATAATACGTGAATCGGTGATAAGTGCTAGAAGAGGTACAAGAGGCCATGGCCGAGGCCCCGAAAGCATTAGGGCTGAATCGTCGGCATCGGGCCATATGCTCGATGTTGGAGTAGAAGAGGCTCCGGCCTCACCGGTGGCTGGGAATGGACCTTATGATCAGGCTGCGAGAGAAGATGCATTGTTGCAGACAATGCTAAGGATTTTGAAAAGTGTCGCTAGGCCCAATAATGGCAGCAGAAATCGGGGTTCCATTTCGGAATGACTTCAATCGAACGAGGATGAGATCTTCAAGGGCGTGGCTCCTAATGTGGAAGAATATTGGTTGGAGGCTACTGAAAGAATAATAGAGAATTTTGACTACTCACCTGAGCAAAAGTTTAAAGGGGCGGTGTCATTGCTTAGCGAGAAAGCCTACCAGTGGTTATTAACAGTGAAAGAGGGCACCCAACCAGAGCGGGTCACCTGGGAGGTTTTCGAAGCTGCATTCCAAGGGAAGTATGTGGGTGCAAGCTATGTGGATGCTAGGAGGAAGGAGTTCCTGAACTTGACCCAAGGCAATAAATCGGTGGCGGAGTGTGAGGCAGAGTTTCTACGCCTTAGTAGGTATGCAAGGGTAATGGTGGCAACGGAGTATGAGCATTGCATTAGGTTTGAGGATGGGCTTAGAGATAGCCTTAGGGTACTGATAGCTCCGCAAAGGGAACGAGTTTTCTCGAAGTTGATGGAGAAAGCAAAGATAACGAAAGAGGTAAAGTTCACTGAGCGCCTAAACTGGGAGAAGGAAAGGGGTAAGAATAAGAAGGAGGCTAAGACCCTGGGTGTTGGACAGAGGCCTAAGGCTAGGGAAAGAAATAATAGGCTAGTTAGAGCAGAAACCCCTGCTGCTAATCCAGGGGTGCCACCTTGTGCTGATTGTGGGAGAAGGCATGGAGGCGAGTGTCGGAAGAAAATGGGAGCTTGTTTCATTTGTGGGTCTATGGAGCATAGGATCAAGGATTTCCCTCGAACGCTAGGTCGAGAGCCAGTAGTGGGTCAAGGAGGTGATCAGCCACCAATGGGTAGACAGCTACCGCCAAGGGGTCGTGGACAGGCCGGGGGCGGTAATGGCAATGGACGTGGATGCGGAGCACCAGGCGAAAATGCAGGCCACGTTGAGGCGAGACAACCAGCTTTGGTTTATGCTGCTCGTCGTCGAGAAGATGGGAATGCCCTAGATGTGAATGGGTATGTTCTTTATATATTAGTTATCTTACACAGCCTTGATTGATATTGGATCGACGCATTCATATGTTGCATGCAATAAGACTGAGACTTTGGGTGATATGTTTGAGATTATTACGAATGAGATGACTGTGATAAGTCCATTAGAGTAGTCTGTAGGAGTGAATAAGATGTTTAGGGAGGTACCCTTAGTAGTCCAAGGGGTTACCCTTTTAGCGAATTTGATGGAACTTTCGTTTAGCGAATTCGACTTAATATTAGGTATGGATTGGCTAGTGAAGCACCAAGCCACCTTGGATTGCGCTGCAAAGCGAATGGTGTTAAGAACGATAGAGGATAAGGAAGTAGTGGTGATTGGTGAATACCGGAACTATCTGTCAAACGTGATTTCAGAATTAAGGGTCGAGAAGTTAGTACGAAAGGGATGCGAAGCCTTTTTGACTTATATTAGTGATACGGAGGTTAAGAGCCTTACTTAGGGAATTTCCAAATGTCTTTCTCGAGGAGCTGTCTAGGTTGCCACCGAGCAGAGAAGTGGAATTTGGAATCTAGTTGTTACCTGGGACAGCTCCGGTGTCTGTCGCTCCTTATCGTATGGCACCAAAGGAGTTGGTAGAACTTAAGGCACAGATTCAGGAGTTGTTGGATCGAGGGTTCATCCGACCAAGTGTGTCTCCATGGGGAGCACCGGTGTTATTTGTGAAGAAGAAGGATGGAACCTTGCGAATGTGCATCGATTATCGACAGTTAAACAAGTTAACTATTAAGAACAAGTACCCTCTACCGAGAATCGATGATCTTTTAGATCAGTTTAGGGGAGCTTCTATGACGCCCTGAATTTTGGGCCTAGATGAATTGGGCTTTGGGCTTTGGGTCTCATAAAATTTTTAGGTGAGCAAGAAAATGACAAATATGATGTTGGCTTTAAGGGTTTAAGGAATTTGAAGTGTCTAGGTATGTTGGAGAAGTTCTCGGTTCGAGTTTTGTGGTAGAGGAATTTTAATTTAATTATTAGAAGAATTAAGGTTGGCAAATAGTTGGGCTTTTAAATAAATATAGGGGAAAATAGCATCAAAAGCCTTGTGGAGGAGTGGCTAAGTAACGCCACTTAAGGAGTAGGGAGGTAGCGTTAGTTGCTAGCAAGGAGATCCAAGGTTCGAATCCTAGCTTAGTATTTTTAGGAGTTTAATTTTGGCCTTCTAGAAGGTTGGAAGTACCGTGAAGATGGACTCCAAGGGAAGTGTTCAGAAGAGAAAATTAAGGACAAGATCAAGGGGTTATCAGGGAGAAAAACGAGGAGATGAGAAAGGGAGAAGTGATGGAGCCGAATTGGGAATTGGGCATGGAAAATTCGGCTATAAGGGCTATAAATAGGGGCTACGAGGTTGCCAGGCTACTGCCGAAATTCTTCTTCACCTTGCTACTGAAAACCCTTTTCTTTTCAAAATCCAAAAAGCCGAAAACCTTTTTGTTTTTCTTCTCCCTTGTGCCAAATTCTATTTCTCCTCTACTTAATAGTTTCTTTGCTTTACCCGATTCTTCTTCCTCTCTTCTTTGGTGCCGAGTAATCAATTGTTTCCATTCAAATCTCTAAGATCCGAATATCCTTTGGTCGAATACCCTTGGTGCCGCCACTACTCTTTCTACCCAGTCGATTCTAGTGTAAGTGTTCGTTCCCCCAATCGGTTTTTGATAAGTATCGAGTATTCAGTTCCTCACTTCTTTCTAATCAACTTTGGTAGCGAATTAGTGTCAGATCTCGGTTTTGGATTCCTGCTGATTTGCTCTTCAGATCTAAGAGATATACGTGATTAGTGACCAAAGTAGAAGCTAGTAAAGGCTTAGCGTTCAGGTAAGGTTATGGTGAGATTCCGACTTTTGGTAAAGTATTCGATAAGTATGTGAGATTAAATCTTTGAGTGATATCGATTGTAGGTTTGGGCTATGGAAATCGCAGCACGCTTACTTACGTACATACACTGCACACACACAATGAATCGGTAAAAGCCGAAAAATTGAAATGCCGAAAAGCTGAAAGTTTGGCTACGGTAGTCTTGTGAGTACGCGAACACTCGTAAGGGGGAAACCAATAGGTTTTCTGAGGCCCACGGGGGATTTCGTGGAATTGGGTTGTGATTTGGCCATATGGGTCAGAATGGGCTAAATGGGCCCGAAGGGCTGTTGGGCCCATAATAGGCAAAAACTAAATATTGATGCTTTGTGATAGGAATTTGTATGTGAGCATGAATATGAATGTAACTGGGCTTAACGGGGCATATAAACGTTATTTGGGCTAATGGGCCATATACTGGTGATTTGGGCCTAATGGGCCATATGAATATGATTGGGCTTAATGGGCCAGATACAGGTATGTGAAATTGTTTGGGCTTTATAAGGGGTTTTTGGGCCTAGTATAAGATATCCACAAAAGACTTAATTAATATATTGCGACCGTGGAGAAGTCAAAGGGTTAAGGTGTGGCAACGGGTATATGCATGTCTAGGATTGGATCTAGGGAGAGCTTGGTACTTAAGCGATCATAATGACCCACCTCCTCTTCTCTGGAATCCTACCTGGTGCATAGTATTCGTTCATCTTAGCTCACGGGACTTGTTAACGGGCCAAGATAAATGAAAACCGTAATTAAGGGAAAACTACCGAAATGCCCTAAGGGAAAAAATGACCAAAATACCCCTAGAAGTTGAATGTAAGTTTTGTGGATGCGACATGCATACATATGATATTCTACTTAGGTTGCATATGGGTTAGGAATTATGGAACGGAGGAAGTATATGAGGATCGCATGGTTGCTTGACAATCGTGGATCCACCGATGGCTTTTAAAGCCCAATATGTAAATAAAGGTAGTTCTACAACTGGGCTACCATGGTGTGTGGGTTGGGTGGGTCGATATTTATATCCCCCACATGGTGTGATGGGGGACGGAGCTGGTGTGTAGCGGATGGATAATTTGGATGGGATTGTATTGCATGAATGATGAATGATGTTTCTTTTTTGAATGCTTGTCTTCTTCGAGGGTTGTACACACTGAGTTTATGAAAACTCACCCCCTCTTTTATTTTATTTTCAGGTGATGCTTAGTATAAGGTTCGATGTTTGGAGGGACTTTGGGTGGCCAGCTAGCAAGATGATTTGGACTTGGGTTTTTTTAAGCATTTAAGTTTTTATTTCTTTTTAAGTATGCTCTAGACCAGATTGTAATAATGTTTTCAATGTGTTATTATTACTTGACTTATCATTATTTTCATTGTAATTGCGATAAGTTGAACATGGATTTCTAAAATTATAGTATGTTTTCTAAGTTTCCGCAACTAAGTGTTTTTTTAAGTTAACTAGGGTTCTTTTATTTTAAGAAGGGTTTTCAATGAAAACACGATTTTCAGTAAAACACTTCAATGTGACTCACTAGATTTGGCCATAACGTCTGGGCCGAGTTTGGGGTGTTACAGCTTCGGTGTTCTCAAAGATTCACTTGCGTTCGGGGTATCACCAACTAAGGGTTAAGGAGGTAGATGTTCATAAGATAGCTTTCAGAACTCGTTATGGGCACTATGAGTTCTTGGTGATGCCATTCAAGCTGACAAACGCACCTGCCGCTTTCATGGTTCTCATGAATCAAGAATTCCAACCCTACTGGGATCGGTTTGTGGTAGTCTTTATAGATGACATTTTGGTGTACTCAAAAGATGAGGATGTGCATGATGCACACTTAAGGATTGTGTTGTAGACTTTGAGGGAGAAGCAGTTGTATGCCAAATTCAGTATGTGTGAATTTTGACTACGGGAGGTTATTTTTCTAGGAAATGCGGTGTCAGCCGAGGGGATTAAGGTGGATCCTTAGAAAATTGAAGCGGTGTTAGACTGAAAAACACCCAAGATGGTATCAGAAATCTGAAGTTTTCTTGGCTTGGCAGGATACTATAGGCAGCTTGTTGAGGGCTTTTCTGTAATTGTTGCACCCTTAACTAAGTTGTTGAGGAAAGGGGTACCGTTTGTTTGGACGGACAAGCAGCAAGAGAGTTTTGGAAAACTTAAGAAAGTTTTAACTGAGGCCCCTGTGTTGATTCAGCCAGTGCCTGGGATAGAGTTTACGGTTTATAGTGACGCATCGCATGTAGGCTTAGGTTGCATATGGATGCAAGAAGGAAAGATGGTTGCATATGCGTCACAACAACTTAAGACTCACGAGGTGAATTACCCGACCCATGATTTGGATCTAGTTGCGGTGGTGTTCGCGCTCAAAATATGGAGGCATTACTTATATGGGGAGAAGTGCCTAATCTATTCGGACCACAAGAGTTTGAAGTACCTCCTTACCCAAAAGGAGCTAAACCTTAAGCAACGTAGGTGGGTGGAATTATTGAAGGATTATGACTGTACGATTGAATACCACCCTGGCAAAGCGAATGTGGTAGTCGATGCGTTGAGTCATAGGGCTAAGCTAGACTTGAGAACTATGCTCGCTCGTTTAAGATTGTTGAATGATGGTAGCTTGTTAGCTGAGCTTCAAGTAAAGCCGGTGTGGGTCGAGTAGATAAGGAGTAAGAAATTAGTGGATAAGACTTTGAGTGCTCGCTTTAAACAAGTGGAGAGTGGGGAGACATCAAACTTTGGGATAAATGGTGAAGGAGTATTGTGTTTTCGTGGGAGAATGTGTATACCAAAGGACGATGATCTAAAGCAGTCTATTCTGCGGGAAGCACATAGCAGTCTCTACGCAATGCATCCTGGCGAAAACAAGATGTATCGGAATTTGCGTGAGCTTTATTGGTGGCCTGGACTTAAGCGCGAGGTTATGGAGTTCGTAGGAAAATGTTTGGTCTGTCAAAAGGTGAAGGCAGAACATCAGTTGCCTTCAGGATTACTTCAACCAGTGAAGATTCCACTCTTGAAGTGGGAAAGGATCACTATGGACTTTGTTAGTGGGCTACTCTTAACGCCTACTAAGAAAGACTCGATATGGGTCATAGTGGATCGGTTAACCAAGTCTGCCCATTTTGTACCGATTTGCACTGATTACTCGTTGCAAAAGCTGGCTAGGCTGTTTGTGGCAGAGATTGTAAGATTGCATGGAGTGCTAGTTTCCATAATATCTGATAGGGACCCATGTTTCACTTCGCGATTTTGGAAGATGCTGCATGAGGTGTTGGGTACTAGGTTGAAGTTCAGTACAGCTTTCCACCCTTAAACTGATGGACAGTCAGAAAGGGTGATCCAAGTGTTGGAAGATATGTTTAGGGGATGGGTGATTGAGTTTCGAGGTAGTTGGGAGGACTATTTACTGTTAGCCGAATTCCCGTACAATAATAGCTACCAAGCAAGCATTGGGATGGCTCCGTATGAAGCACTGTATGGGCGAAGATGTCAAACTCCAACATGTTGGATGGAGTTGGGCGAACAGAGAGTTTTGGGCCCTAAGTTAGTAGCTAATAATGAGGATAAGGTAAAATTGATTCGGGATCGTTTGAAGGAGGCCTCGGATAGGCAGAAGTCGTATGTTGACCTTTAGCATCGAGAAATAGAGTATGTAGTAGGAGACTTAGTTTTTCTGAAGGTTTCTCCGTGCAAGAAAGTGTTAAAGTTTGGACGAAAGGGGAAGCTAAGCCAAAGGTTCATTGGGCCATATCGGGTGGTAAGACGAATTGGGCCAGTCGCTTATCAACTGGAGTTACCTTCTTAACTAAGCCAGATCCACGATGTGTTTCATGTTTCCATGCTATGGCGGTATCGCTCAAATCCTTCACATGTCGTGGCGATGGAAGAAATTGAGGTTAGGTCAGACCTGACTTTCGAGGAAGAGCCCATACAAATAATTGGTCGAGATGTCAAAGTACTGAGAAAGAAGTCCATTCCATTGGTCAAAGTACTTTGGCGGAATCACAAGGCTGAGGAGGCTACTTGAGAACCTGAAGAAGAGATGCGACGTTAATATCCTCAACTGTTTGAACAAGGTAAATTTCGAGGATGAAATTTTTTTTAAGGGGTAGAGTTATAACGCCCCAAAAATCTCGAAACCCAAAAATCCCAAAATCCTGAACTTTTTTTGTTTTCGATTTTGATAAAAATTGTGTTTTATATTTCTGGCCCAATGATAATTATAGTAGGTCTTAATTCAAACTTAGGGGTAAATGAAATTATAGTTTAATTATTAAAAGAATCAGGGTTGGCAAGTAGTTGGGCTTTTAAATAAAGTTAGGGGAAAATGGCATCAAAAAGCCCTGTGGAGGAGTGGCTAAGTGACGCCACTTAGGGTGTAGGGAGGCGGTGTTAATAGCTAGCAAGGAGGTCCAAGGTTCAAATCCTAGCTTAGTGTTTTTAGAAGTTTAATTTTAGCCTTCTAGAAGGATGGAAGTGGCGTGAAAGTGGACTCCAAGGGAAGTGTTCAGGAAAGAAAATTAAGGAAGGGATTAAGGGGTTATCAGGGAGAAAAATGAGGAGATGAGAAGGGAGAAGTGATAGAGCCAAATGGGGAATTGGGCATGAGAAAATTTTGCTATAAGGCTTATAAATAGGTGTCGAATGCTAGGGTATGAAGCTAATGCCGAATTCCCTCCACTCTGTTGCCAGAAACTATTTTCTCTAAAAGCTGAAAACTCTCTGCCTTCTTTTCTTTTTCTTCTTCCATGTGCCAAATTCTATTTCTCCTCTACTCAATATTTCCTTTGCTTTAGCTAATTCTTCTTCCTCTCTTCTTTGGTGTCGAGTAATCAATTGTTGCCATTCAAATCTCTAAGAGCCGAATATCCTTTGGCCAAATACCCTTGGTGCCGCCACTACTCCTTCCACCCAGTCGATTCTAGTGTAAGTGTTCTCTTTCCTAATTGGTTTTTGATAAGTATCGAGTATTCAGTTCCTCAGTTCTTTCTATTCGAATTTGGTAGGGAATTAGTTTCAGATCTCAAATTTGGATTCCTGCCGATTTGCTCTTTAGATCTGAAAGATATACGTGATTAGTGACCAAAGTATAAGCTAGTAAAGGCTTAGCATTCAGGTAAGGTTAAGGTGAGATTCCAGCTTTTGGTAAAGTATTTGATAAATATGTGAGATAAATCTTTGAGTGATATCAATTGTAGGTTTGGGCTACGAAAATCGCAACACGCTTGCTTACTAGGTGTGTACATACACTGCACACACACAATGAATCGGCAAAAGCCGAAAAGCCGAAAAGTCGAAAAGCCAAAATGCTGGAAAGTTGAAAGTTTGGCTACGAAAGTCTTGCTAGTGCTCGAACACTCGTAAGGGGGAAACTGATAGGTTGCCTGAAGCCCACGGGTGATTCTGTGGACTTGGTATGTGATTTGGCCATATGGGCCGGAATGGGTTAAATGGGTCCAATGGGCTGTTGGGCCCATAATAGGAAAAAATTGAATATTGATGCTTTGTGATAGGAATTTGTATGTGAGCATGAATATGAATGTGACTGGGCCTAACAGGCCATATAAATGTGATTTGGACCTAATGGGCCAACTACAGGTGATTTGGGCCTAATGGGCCATACGAATATGATTGGGCTTAATGGGCCAGATACAGGCATGTGAAATTGTTTGGGCTTTGTAAGGGGTTTTGGTCTTAGTATATGATATCTACATAAGACTTAATTAATATATTGCGACCGTGGACAAGTCAAAGGGTTAATGTGTCGCAATAGATATATGCATGTCTAGGATTGGATCTAGGGAGAGCTTGGTACTTAAGCGGTCTTAATGACCCACCTCCTCTTCTCTGGAATCCTACCTGTTGCATAGTATTCGTTCATCTTAGCTCACGAGACTTGTTAACGGGCCAAGATATGTGAAAATCATAATTAAGGGAAAATTAGTGAAATGCCCCTAAGAGCAAAAATGACCAAAATACCCCTAAGTGTTGAATGTAAGTTTTCTGGATGCGACATGCATACATATGATATTCTCCTTAGGTTGCATATGGGTTGGGAATTATGGAACAGAGGAAGTATATGAGGATCGCATGGTTGCTTGACAATCGTGGATCCACCGACAGCTTTTAAAGCCCAATTTGTAAATGAAGGTAGTTCTGCAACTGGGATACCATGGTGTTTTGGTTGGGCGGGTCGATATTTATATCCCCACATGGTTTGATGGGGGACGGAGTTGGTGTGTAGCGGATGGATAATTTGGATGGGATTGCATTGCATGAATGATGAATGATGTTTTTTTTTTGAAAGCTTGTTTTTTTCGAGGGTTGTACACACAAAATTTGTGAAAACTCACCCCCTCTTTTATTTTAATTTCAGGTGATGCTCAATAGAAGGTTGGATGCTTGGAAGGACTCTGGGTGGCCAGGTAGCAAGATAATTTGGACTTGGGTTTTTTTGTTAAACATTTAAGTTTTTACTTCTTTTTAAGTATGTTCCAGACCAGATTGTAATAAGGTTTCCATTGTGTTATTATTACTTGAATTATTATTATTTTCAATGTAATGTTGAATATGGATTTCTTAAATTATAGTATGTTTTCTACGTTTCTGCAACTAAGTTTTTTTAATCAAATGTTTTAAACAAGGCTTTCGTAACTGAAGGTGTTTTTTTTTTAAGTTAATTAAGGTTTTTTTATTTTAAGAAGAGTTTTCAATGAAAACACAGTTTTCGTTAAAACACTGTTTTCGCTAAAACACTTCAATGTGACACACCAGATTCGGCCATAGCGTCTAGGCCGGGTTTGGGGTGTTACATAAACTGAGAAAACTGATCCAACCGAGCACTAGGCAACCCAAAATTGTCCTACATGATGACCCAATCTTCTTGTTTGGCTGATTATTTGGCTTGCAAAATGGCCCTTGAAGACTCCTTCAATTTGCATTCAAACCCCTCCACTATTCATGCATTTCAAGATTTGCCCCTACCTAAAAATATCATGTTTGAAATCTTCAAACATGCCACATGTGTGGCTGGCCATGAGGGGAGTCTTTGGCTGCTGATTTTGGCTATTTTTATCAGCCTTCTCAACCTATAAATGCCCCCTTGGCTGCTCACTTGAAACACATCTCAAACCTATACATTTCTTCACTTCTCTCTCACTTTTCTCTCTTCATTCCCTTCCATTGTTATTCGTTTTCTTCCCCATTCCCTTGCTCTGAAAAAAGTCATTCAACCACAATTTGGAGCAACATTCAAGTGTTCATGGAATCCTCAATTTAGCAAGAACAAATGGAGAATGAGGGGCAGAGCAAACTAGTCAAACCTCGAAGAAACACCAGATTTGATTCTTGTTCCTTATCTTTTTTAATTTTATTGTTGTTATAAACATACCTATGAATATTTGTGATGTTGGTATGTTTAATTTAATTAATATGGCTTATGTTTAATTCATGTTAGGTTGGTTGCATTTTGTCCACTTAATTTATTAAAATTGTGTTTGTGTTGTTATTAGCCTCAGTAAGATGTTTGATTAAGTAAAACCATGACTAGGTTATTCTTGCATTACAATTGTAAGGTAACTAATGAATTAATTATTTAAAGAGATTGAAATTGTAATTAATTGACATGATACTTAACCAGTGCATGTTTAATCATCTAAGGTAACTGAGGGTTAAATTAGCAACGGTATCTAATGATACATTAGCCTTGCATAACTTGCAAGATTATTGTGATTAAACTATTTCAAGGTAGAAATACATTGTTACCTCACGTAATCTTTTATCTACTTATGAGATTGAATTAGTTGTTTGAATTGGCATATAGATATGTACAAGAGATTATTTTAATTTCATGTAACATCCCAAATTAGGACCTAGTCAGAACAGTGGTTTCGAGACCACGAATCTGACATAATAAAATCCATTTTTATTATATTTTTATGGTCTACAATTCTATGGAATTGTTTCGTGAAAATTTCTTCTAGAAATTTTGACGTTTGGGCACTCAATTTAGTCAAAAGGATTAAATAGTAAAAAGTGCAAAAGTTGAGTTCTACATGCTAGAGGTTTCCAATTGTTATGAAATTTTAAATTGGAGTTCTTTAAATGGAAATTATACCATTGGTTAATTTTTTGGACAAAAATGGACGTGAAATGGGTGAAATACAATATTTTTAAGTTAGGGCATTTTGGTCATTTAGTAATTAAAATGATTTAAAAACAAAATTAGAAGCCAATTTCTGTCCATCTTCAACCGCATGGCTGAAAATCGCATGGAGAAGACATAACTAGGGTTTTGCAAGCTTCCAAGCTCGATTGTAAGTCCGTTCTAGTTGCGTTATTAATATTTTTACGTTTTTGAAATCCTCGTAACAAGATCTACCTATTTCTACCATTTATTTGAGTTATGATGAAGGTCTAGGGTTTGACCCATGTTTGAAATTTATGCATTTTGATGGTTAATGGTAGATTATGTATGTTTATGGTTGGAGAAACGACTTTTACTAACTAGTTTTCGATGAAAACACAAAGAAGTACTAAATTGTAAAAGTTATAAAATTTTTCATAAAAGTGTGATTTAGTGGAAATTGTGGGCTGCTATAGTTATGAAAATGATTCTGCTAGGCTTAAAGTGCAAAAAATTGAATAAAAATTATTTTACGAGCCTAGAGGCAAAAGTGTAAATATGATAAAGTTTAGGGGTAAAAATGAAAATTTGTAAAAGTATGATTTTTGGGTCAATTTGAATAATGTGAATAACAAATCAGCTATACCTGAAATGTTAGATCAAGAAAATCGAGATTCGGGCCTAAATCGGGAAACTTCGAGATTATGGACTAAATTGGAATAGTTGGTCGTAATTGCATTTAAGGTAAGTTCATGTTGATTAAATAAGTATGATATTCATGATATTGTTGTTACACTTGAAATCTATTTTTCTATGGTTGTATTGGTTTATATATTAATGATATTGAGTATGGGAACGTGATGTACCCATGAAGTAATCGATAGCTCATATGTTGATAACATGTGATCTAATGATTATGATATGATTAAAATTTTATGGCCCAATTTTACATGTATGTGCATGATTAAGTCCAGTAATGCCTCGTATCTTGTCCCGGCATCGAACACGGGTAAGGATTCTTACATTTAGTGGTATCAGAGCTATGATTTAGTCGGTTCTTAGACTAACCTAGCAAGAATGAGAGTCTAACTATACATGCCACCAATCTGTGATAATGTGATGTCTCCCGACGCGAATAAGAACTATCTCGTCTAAACAGAGGTACTATCTAACCGAGCTACGCCGACCATGTTAAATGTGATGCTAAGGTATTCGGGTAAAGTATATTCATGATAAGCCTGGATTCAGAAAATTATTAATAAAAATTCATGATATATGTGATAACATGTGAGATGAAAGTTTATGTTACGATGAATGTTCATGCTTATTTGATGTTTATACGATGATGTACACTTAGCTTATTTGATTAAGTGAATGTCGTAAATAAAAATTCATAAAAGTATGAATAAATGGTTCATAATAGCATGATATTAGCAAAATGTTACTATCCCAATTGGACGTTGAATTTCGATGGATTACAATGATTTCTTGGAAAGGGGTATAATGATACAAATTGGGATTTAGCTCGGACGGGTAATCCCGAGTTGAACTCTATTGAGTAAATGTGATGGAATGGATTTAGCCTAGACGTGTAATCCATTGGCCTAATTATGTAAGGGATTTAGCTCGAACGGGTAATTCTGAGAGGAGCCTATCGAGAATATGTTTCAGTTAGAATTTAGCCTAGACTAGTAATTCTACTGTATGATACGTGATTCGAGAGAGTGTACCCGAAAGGTACTACTGGACATTAATTGACAAATGATTAACGTATATACCCTAAGTATACTACCTGGGAATCCATCGAAATTACAATGTTCCAACATGAGGCATCCTTGAAATATGGAAAAGTGAAATGAGACAAAATATTATGATGTAATAAGCCTACCTATGTTTAATGTATATGATTGATTTACTTGAACGAATGCATGTATTTGGGTAACTTACGAAAAATATTGATGGAATAAATGTTCATGTATGCTTGTTTGAATAAGTATGACTAGCAAACTTTCATAGTCTAAGTAAATGTGCTAAATTGATTGAATTGAGTTATATGATTATAATGATATGCATATGTTGATGTGCTAGATAAGAGCTCAGATTGTGATACACTTATCCATGTTTGTTTGGCTCTCATATGATGTTATGTGTCTGACCTATTTGATTGAATAAAAAAGATTAGAAAAGTTATTCAGAATTCATAGAATGTATGTATAAGTACATTTGTTTAAATAAGTAACTGAAAAGTCTATGTAAAGTAAATTTTAATGTTAGCTTGTCTAAAGCGAATGATATGTTGGTAACAATATGACTATAATGATGAAAGTTATATGCTATATACATGTGTATGAGAGATGAGTCAGGGATCTTACAACCCCACCCCCTTACCAGAGTGGTGTTTATAAAGGATTTCATGAGGTTTGTGCTGAAATAAGCTCACGAATATGAGGCCAAAAGATTTCAGCGGTAGAATGATTATAAATATGGTCAGAGTTTAGGAATGAGTTGATAAGTAAAGACAAAATTAGAAAAGGTATCAGATTGATTTAAAGATTTTTTTGGTTTACGAAATATCACAATGAGAGAAGAAATTAACCTTGGCAAATCAACTTGTTCAGACACGACGTTGAAAGAACGTAGTAATCAGAATTCCTTCTGAACTTATTTTCTTCAGTGGAAGTAATAGTACGGGATTATTGGTGACAGAAATAGTTAAAGGAATAATATTTGAAAGGTAAGACATTAAGTGTGACATTTATGGCTAAAAAGATTTTAGATAGTCTCTTTTGAGGTATTCAATATGTTTAATTGTTCTCAGGAATATTCCTATGGTTGTTACTCTTCTGATAAAATTTTTATTATATAGGAATGTTTTCTAATCACGATGTATAAACGAAAGTATTGATAACCTGATTGGTTTATAATCAGCACTACTTTATTTCTCTCTGGTATTCTGTTACAATCCATTCATTGGAATTTTATAAGAAATACACATGGTGTTATGATTCTTGGATTTTTTCTATCTTGGATTTCTTTATTTTGGTCTTCTTGTCATCTTCATTCTAAAAATTATTAATCATGATTCGTATCTAAAGTGTATTCTTGGGCCTATGATGACTATGTCAATTATGATTATGCCTCTAGGTTGATAGTAGTAACATGATGATTCTAGTATTTGGATTTCTTTAAATTTTATGTAAAGTTTTGACCTCAGCAAAAGCATAAGTGGCGAAACTGCGAGTTTCGATTTGTATGGTGGATTTCTCCTCACAAGTAAGTTGATCAAATTTAATGCCCTCAATCGGGATATTCTTGTTATTTTGAACTAAAGCAATGGTAAAGGTCTTTGATAGGCACGATAAGTGAATCTTAAATGATTGCATGTTGAACGGTTTTGTCAACTGAAAGGAAGGATTTCCTGAAGCTTTATCAAGTAATAATTAGCACTGACTTGGTTGTTCAATCTGTATGGATTATTGTTTGAAATATTTAATGAAACAATTATATTTGAATCGTTTTTCTTAAGCCTGAGAAAAAGATTTTATCTTTTTCGGGTAAAAGAAATAGTCTAAATGGAACTTGTATGTATATTAGAAGACCTTTATACGATTTAAAGCTGCTATGAATGATAAAATTTTTGTTTTGTGAAAATTGAATGGTCTATTACATGTTAATTAGTAAAACTTTGAGTAGACGAGGACATTGTTAGCGAAAGCCTTTGAACTGGTTTAGTCTGCATTGAGCAAAGACATTTTCATTTTCCCTGATATGTTTTAAGACAAGAAAGGTAGTGTGACAACTCAACGTATCTGATGTTATAGACAGATTTAAGTTTTTGATAGTCTAGCTGACTCGAATTGTTAAAGGATGATAACATAGTTATGGTATGATCTCTGAGAAAGAATTCCTATAGATTTCATATACGGATTATTCCTGTCTTTAAAAAGGAAAGATGTTATGTGGCTTGTATTAAGTGTTTGATGAAATCAATAAATCATTTCGGTATATGTTAAATTTCTGCCTAACGGGTTAATGGAATTATGTATCTCTGAGATTGTTGGATTCTTGAAATGCTAGTCCTGGTTAATTGGATTGAGATCCAGATTCTATATTATGAGTTATTAAGAAGTTAAATAATACCCTAGTTTTTAATGAAGGCTAAAGTAAAAGTTATTTAGTAATGTTTATGAGATAGTAGAGTTTATGAGGAACTAAACCACTCTTCTGGTAAGATTTTCGGGGACGAAAATCCCTAAAGGGGGGAGAGTTGTAACAACCCGAATTAGGACCTAGTAGAAACAGTGGTTTTGAGACCACGAATCTGATATAATAAAATTCATTTTTATTATATTTTTATGGTCTACAATTTTATGGAATTGTTTTGTGAAAATTTCGCCCAGAAATTTTGACGTTTGGGCACTCAATTTAGTCAAAAGGATTAAATCGTAAAAAGTACAAAAGTTGAGTTCTACATGCTAGAGGTGTCCAATTGCTATGAAATTTTAAATTGGTGGTCCATAAATGGAAATTAGACCATTGGTTAATTTGTTGGACAAAAATGGACATGAAATGGGTGAAATAGAATATTTTTAAGTTAGGGGCATTTTGGTCATTTAGTAATTAAAATGATGTAAAAATAAAATTAAAAGCCAATTTTTGTCCATCTTCAACCCCATTGCCAAAAACTACATAGAGAAGACATATCTAGGGTTTTTCAAACTTCCAAGCTCGATTGTAAGTCCGTTCTAACCGCGTTTTTAATGATTTTTACTTTTTTAAATCCTTGTAACAAGATCTACCTATTTCTACCATTTATTTGTGTTATGATGAAGGTATAGGGTTTGATCCATGCTATAAATTTATGTATTTTGATATTTAATGGTAGATTATGCATGTTTATGGTTGGAGAAATGACTTTTACAAACTAGTTTGCGGTGAAAACACTAAAACGGACTAAATTGTAAAAGATATAAAATTTGCCATAAAGTGTGATTTAGTGAAAATTGTGAGCTGCTATAGTTATGAAAATGATTCTGCCAGGCTTAAAGTACAAAAAATTGAATAAAAATTATTTTACGAGCATAGAGGCAAAAGTGTAAATATGATAAAGTTTAGGGGTAAAAATGAAAATTTGTAAAAGTATGATTTTTGGGTCAATTTGAATAATGTGAATAATAAATGAGCTATACTTGAAACGTTAGATCAAGAAAGTTGAGATTCGGGTCTAAATCGAGAAAGTTCGAGATTATGGACTAAATTGGAATAGTTGGTCGCAATTGCATTTAAGGTAAGTTCATGTTGAACGGTTCTGTCAACTGAAGGGAAGGATTTCCTGAAGCTTTATCGAGTAATAATTAACACCGGCTTGGTTGTTCAGTATGTATGGGTTATTGTGTGAAAGATTTAATGAAACAATTATGTCCGAATCGTTTTTCTCAAGCCTGAGAATAAGATTTTATCTTTTTGGGGTAAAAGACAGATAGTCTCAATGGAACTTGTATGTACATTAGAATAATTTGATACAATTTAAAGCTGCTATGAATGAGAAAATTTTCATTTTGTGAAAATTGAATGGTCTATTACATGTTAATTAGTAAAACATTGAGTAGACGAGGGCATTGTTAACCAAAAGCCTTTGAACTGGTTTAGTCTGCATTGAGCAGAGACTTTTTGATTTTCAGTGATATGTTTTAAGACAAGAAAGGTAGTGTGACAGCTCAACGTATCTGATGTTATAGACAGATTTAATTTTGTGATAGTGTAGCTGACTTGAATCGTTAAAGGATGATAAGATAGTTATGGTATGGTCTCTAAGAAAGAATTCCTATGGATTTCATATACGGATTATTCCTGTCTTTAAAAAGGAAAGATGTTATGTGGCTTGTATTAAGTGTTTGATGAAATCTAAAAATCATTTCGGTATATGTTAAATTTCTGCCTAATGGGTTAATGGAATCATGTATCTCTAAGATTGTCGGATTCTTGAAATGCTAGTCCTGGTTAAGTGGATTAGATCCGAATTCTATATTATGAGTTATTGAGAAGCTAAATAATACCCTAGTTTTTCATGAAGGCTAAAGTAAAAGTTATTTACTAATGTTTATGAGACAGTAGAGTTTATGAGGAACTAAGCCACTCTTTTGGTAAGATTTTCAGGGACGAAAATCCCTAAAGGGAGGAGAGTTGTAACAACCCGAATTAGGACCTAGTCGAAAAAGTGGTTTCGAGGCCAAAAATCTGATATAATAAAATTCATTTTTATTATATATTTATGGTCTACGATTCTATGGAATTGTTTTGTGAAAATTTCGTCTGGAAATTTTGACGTTGGGCACTCAATTTATTCAAAAGGACTAAATCGTAAAAAGTGCAAAAGGTGAGTTCTACATGCTAGGAGTGTCCAATTGTTATGAAATTTTAAATTGGAGGTCCTTAAATGGAAATTAGATCATTGGTTAATTTTTTGGTCAGAAATGGACATGAAATGGGTGAAATAGAATATTTTGAAGTTAGGGGCATTTTGGTCATTTAGTAATTAAAATGAATTAAAAACAAAATTAAAAGCCAATTTTTGTCCATCTTCAACCCCATGGCCGAAAAATGCATGGAGAAGACATAGCTAGGGTTTTTCAAGCTTCCAAGCTCGATTGTAAGTCCGTTCTAATTGTGTTTTTAATGATTTTTACGTTTTTGAAATCCTCGTGACAAGATCTACCTATTTCTACCATTTATTTGAGTTATGGTGAAGGTCTAGGGTTTGACCCATGTTTGAAATTTATGCATTTTGATGTTTAATGGTAGATTATGTATGTTTATGGTTGGAGAAACGAATTTTACTAACTAGTTTTTGGTGAAAACACGAAGAAGTACTAAATTGTAAAAGTTATAAAATTTGTCATAAAAGTGTGATTTAGTGGAAATTGTGGGCTGCTATAGTTATGAAAATGATTTTGCTAGGCTTAAAGTGCAAAAAATTGAATAAAAATTATTTTACGAGCCTAGGGGTAAAAGTGTAAATATGATAAAGTTTAGGGTTAAAAATGAAAATTTGTAAAAGTATGATTTTTGGGTCAATTTGAATAATGTGAATAATAAATGAGCTATACTTGAAATGTTAGACCAACAAAATCGAGATTCGGGCCTAAATTGGGAAAGTTCGAGATTCTGGACTAAATTAGAATAGTTGGTCGTAATTCCATTTAAGGTTAGTTCATGTTGATTAAGTAAGTATGATATTCATGATATTGTTGTTACACTTGAAATCTATTTTGCTATGGTTGTATTGATTTATATGTTAATGATATTGTGTATGGGAACGTGATTTAACCATGAAGTAATCGATAGCTCATATGTCGATAACATGTGATCTAATGATTCTGATATGATTGAAATTTTATGGCCCAATTTTACATGTATGTGCATGTTTAAGTCCGGTAATGCCTCGTATCTTATCCCGGCATCGAACACGGGTAAGGGGTGTTACATTTAGTGGTATTAGAGCTATGGTTTAGTCGATTCTCGGACTAACCTTGCAAGAATGAGAGTCTAATTATACATGTCACCAATCTGTGATAGTGTGATGTCTCCCGACGTGAATGAGAGCCATCTCGTCTAGAGAAAGCATGTGGTCTAGTGGTTGTGGCATCATTAAGGTTGTAAAGGAGCCTGGGTTCAAGTCTTGGCTCTTACAATTCATTTTATTTTTCTCTTAAGTGAATTTGGATGCTGGCACATATGTCTAAAAGTTAATTGTGGACGTTTTTATCACAGAAAGAGACTGTGGTGGAGTGGCAAGGTGCGGTGTTGTGTAACTGTGAGGTCTAAGGTTCAAGTCCTAAGATGCGCAGTGGAGCATTTATTTTGCTATTTGTGCTATGTGGGAGGTGGAGTTGGACTGGAACTCTGTGGTTGAAGTGGTCATAAGAATGAGGAATTTTCCTAATGGTTGAATGTAATCCCACATCGGGAAGCTAACATGAGAATTGGTGAGAAGCTGGCTTTAAATAGAGCGAACCGGATGAGTTGGGAGGAAGACTCAATGCAGGATGGGCCAAGGTTGGTGATCGTGGACTTCGGCGTGTTCTCATAAATAGGTGTGTATTCGCGCCCTTCTTTGTTGGAAGTCGACAAAAGCCAAAAAGCCGAAACTTTTGCATTTGAGGCTTCACGAGCGTGCGATCACTCATGTGGTAAATCGAGCCCACAGATCATAGGCGATAGACTGTAGAGGCCACCATGAGCGTTCTCATGTGTTGGGGCTATTTTGGGCCTCGATGGGGTTGCTTGAGTAAATCTAACTATTAGGTGGGAAGTAGTTGGGCTTGTCATGTCGTATGGATGGTTTAAATCCACGGTAAGTGATAAATGTTGGACTGGGCTTTGTAGGTCACATAGCTGTAACTGAATTTGGGCTAAATGGGCCACACGAACGTGTGGGCCCACTAGGGCTGAGTAATGGGCCTTAGGCCCATTTGCACTATTAGGTCTGTTTAGGTTACTTAAGTCGCTCCAGGCGACAATGGACCTTCTGTTGGATCGTTAAGACCCTCGATTTGTAAAATTACCAAAATTACCCTGATTTGTAAAATTATCGAAATAACACCAATTTATAAAATTACCGAAATACCCCCAATTTGTAAAATTATCGAAATACCCCCGTTTTGTAAAATTACCAAACTACCCCTGTTTGTAAAATTACTAAAATACCCCCCATTTGTAAAATTATCGAAATACACTCGATTTGTAAAATTATTGAAATATCCCTGGTTTGTAAAATTATCGGATTACCCTTGTAGTGTAAAATTATTGAAATACCCCTGTAAGGTGAAATGACTGTTTTGCCTTGTGGGAAATGACTGACTTGGACTATGAATTTGACTGATTGACTGTGATTGTATGATTGTGTTTAAACTGACTTGACTGGGGTTGTAAAACTGATATGTTTTTAATATATGTTTAAATGATTGTTATTGAGCATGGCCATTTTGCATACACGTGTGATGATTGAACATGACATACACGACATATTGCATGGGGTTGGAATTGTGAAACGGAGGAAGAAATTGAGGATCGCATGGTTGCTTGACGACCGTGGATCCACCAGTGGATTTTAAGCCCAATATATGATTATTGATGACACTGTGTCGGTCATATTTACCCGAGGCTATGTGCCGACTGTATTACTATCGCTGATGGCTATGTGCCTAACATGAAACAGCTACCGATGGCTTAAAGCCAATTATTCTGATTATGGCTTTGCGCCAACCTACATATGGCTCTATGCCAACCTGATTATGGCTGTGTGCCAAACGTATTTGTCTAAGGCTATATGCCAATATATGATTATTGACGACTCTGTGTCGATCACATTTACCTAGGGCTGTGTGTAATATCCCGAATTAGGGGCTAATCGGAATAGTGGTTTCGTGACCACAAAATCTGAGATAGAAATAATTATTTTATGATTATTTTGAGGTCTATGATATGATTGCATGATTGTGTGAAATTTTCGTGAAGAAATTTTATGCATAAAGTGCTTAAATTGAAATTAGGGACTAAATCGAATAATTTGCAAAACTTGCATTCTAGAAGTTTCTAGTATGAAATTGTTTTGAAATATTAATTAGGAGGTCTTAAATAGCAATTTTACCAATTTCTAAGTTTATGGACAAAAATTGGACATGGATGGAATTTTTGGAAAGTTTAGTAGTAAGGGCATTTTGGTCATTTAGGGGTAAAATGAATTAAAATACAAAATTAAAAGCCAAATTTGCTCATCTTCAACCCCATGGCCGAAAATAGCAAGGAGAAACCATGGCTAGGGTTTTCAAGCTTCCAAGCTCGATTGTAAGTCCATTCTAGCCCCGGTTTTTCAAGTTCTTTACGTTTTTGGAGTCCCGGTAGCTCGATTTAGCTTATGCTAGCAATAATTTAACCTAGGGTTTATATTTGGAAAAATACCCAAAGGTGAAATTTGTGTATTTTGGTGTTTTATGATAGACTATGAGGTTTTAAATTATGTTAGACAACTTGTGCTACTCTGTTTTAAGTCAAAACGAGCAAAAGGGCTTAATCGGTAAAAATACCTAATAGTCATAAGTACATGTTAGAGTGAGAATTTGATGTTTCCATAGAAGAAAAAAATGATCAGCATGTCATAAAACATAAGAAAATAGGCTGAAGTTTAATTTACGAGCTTTGGGGCAAAAGTGTAAATATGCAAAAGTTTAGGGGCAAAATTGTAATTTTTCCAAAATATGATTTTGGGTCAATTTGAATAATGTGAGTCCTAATTAGACTATATTTTAAATGATAGAGCAAGGAAAACTGAAATTCGGGCTAAAATGGGGAAAATACCAAGTTGTGGACGAAATGGTAAAAGTAGCTATTTTCGCATACTAGGTAAGTTCATATGTATATGTTGGTAACATAGTTATTATTTTAAATGTTTTTATATTATTTAAATGATATGATAATTATTATGAAATATTATACTCGTGATAATTATTTGATAATATGTCAAATTATGTGATATACTTGGAAAATGTAAAATACTACCGAGTATCGGTATCGGTATTCCGTAGAAGATGGTTGAGACACATGATTGGAAAAAAGGTCTCGTTGAACCTTAGGAATGGGTTAGGATACAAGTGACATGTCACTGGGATATTTGGGCATCCGAACTCGTTGAGTTGAGTCCGAGTTCACTTATGGATGCGAATGTCCGAACTCGTTGAGTTGAGTCCGAGTTCGTGAGATGTAACTAGGCATCCAAGCTCGTTGAGTTGAGTCCGAGTTTACTTATGGATGCGAACGCCCGAGCTCGTTGAGTTGAGTCCGAGTTCGCTTATGGGCGGGTTACATAATAGCTTGGCTACATATGTGGCACTTATGTGCAAACTTTCCATGTATCCGAATTATATTCCGATGTGTTCAACGGGTAAAGTTCTACTCAAATGGAGGAATACTCAAGATGAAAGGGACGTATTGGTAAGTGTTATGAAATGGATACTTTGAACAGGTATGTACTTAACCCTCGGGTTGAAAAATCGATATAACAACAATATGGTAAGATGATAAATGAAAATATGATATGAATGTCTTGGTGATGATTATGCAAATGATGTTTTATGTTTGCTTATATGGTTATGTTACTTGCTATTTGCATGTGAACTTACTAAGCATTTATGCTTACTCCCTCCTTTTCATTCCTTATAGTTTTGACAAGCCAGCTCGAAAATCGGGAACGGTCGGAGGCACACTCACACTATCCGTATACCATCTTGGCATAATGGCTTGTATATTTTGAGTATGGCACGTATAGCATTATAATCATTTTGTATATATGGTCTTATGATATGGTTATTGAGTAGTATAAAAATGCTTGGTAATGATTAGCCATTGGAATGGCTAATTATGATCATATTTGGTGTTATGTATGTCAAATTGCTAGTTAATCCATGGAAACCATGAAATAGGTAAAATTTACCATAAAATAGATTCAGACAGCAGTAGTGACGTGAATTTGAAAAATCATTAAAAATAGTAGAGATATAATTATATGATGAATAAAACATGGAATTGAAGAATTATGAGTCTATTTTCATATGGAAGAAAGGAAACAGGTATATGAGTTATATTTTATGAGGTGTTTTAATTTTTGTGAAATAGGGCCAGAGCAATTTCTGGATCCCCTGTTCTAACTGTGGAAATTCACCATAAATTTTATAAAAATAATTAGAAGTCATAATTTATATGTAAAGATTTCTTATTGAGTCTATTTTTAAGAGAAAAAAACTTCATAGTCATTGAAATTCTTTACAGAGAGATATCTGATTTGTAATACACAGAGGTCAGAGCAGTCGAACCCTAAAATAGGGGAGACTTTAACTAATAAACTGTACTAATTGGCCTGACCAAAAATTATAGAAAAAAATTAGTAGATAGATATATGAGCCTAGTTTCAGATAAAATTTACGGAATTGGATTTTGAGTTTCATAACTCGAGATATGAATTTTTAAGCGACTGTGACGCAGTTAGCCAGCTTGTCTAGAATTTCTAAAATTAAATTGTTTGAGCTGTTTAAGCAATGAATTAAGTCTGTTAACACCTCGTGTTCGACTCCGGCAATGGTCTCAGGTATGGGGCATTACATTTGGTGGTATCAGAGTAGGTTTAGTCGGTTCTCAGACTAACCTAGCATGTGTAAAAGTTTAGCTATACATGCCACTGATCTGTGATAGTGTGATGTCTTCCTACGCGTATGAGTACCATCTTATTTAGACAGGGTACTCTCCAACCGAGCTGCGTTGACCATGTTCAATGTTATGTGAAGGTGTTTGAGTAAAATTATGATTATGATAAGTATCAGTTTAGAAAAGTATGAATAAAGGTTTATGATGCATATGTGATAAATATTCATATTTGCTTAATACTCATATGATGTAGTGTATATGGCTTACTTGATAAGATGAACGGAATAAATAGAAAGTAGTAGAGGTATGAATAAAAGTCATAATATTATGATACGAGTGAAAATGTTCTTGTTTTGATTTGGACGTCGAATGTTGATGAATGCTAATGATATATAATTTTTATGAGATAAAGGATTATAATGAAATGAACTTATTTGTGTTAAATTGTTGGACTGAATTATATGATTGTAATGATATGTACATGATGATGCACGAAATGAAAGTTATGATTGTGGTGCAAATATCTATGTTTGTTTGGCCTTATATGATGTCATGAGCATGACTTAATTTAATTAAATGAATGGATAAGTAAATCTATCTAGAAAACATAGAATGTATGCATAAGTATATTGTCTAAATGGGACAATAGGAAAATTGGTGTAAGCCAACATGAATGAATGACATGATTTTGATGATGTTGCTATGATGATGGAAGTTGTGTCATATGTGTATGTATAAGAAAGTCGAGTCAGAGGTCCTACAACCCCTCCCCCTTACCGAAATGGTACTTATAATGAAATTTCATGAGATTTGTATTGAATAAGTTTCCGGTTGAGAACCCAAAGAGTTCAGTGATAGAATAATTATAAGTATGATCAGAGATTGAAAATGAGCTGATAAGTAAAGTCAGAGCCAGTAAAGTATCGGATTGACGTAAAGATTATTGGAATTATGCACTGTTCCAGTTAGAAAAGGAATTCTCCTTGGTAAACCGAATTACTCAGGTGCAAGGTCGAGAAAAGTGTAAATTGAAATTTATTCAGAACTGGCCTTCTTTAGTGAATGGTTTAATATGAAATTTGTGACGGCAGAACTAGTTGGGGAAATGATATTTGAAATGTTAACTATCCGAGTGTGATAGTTATGATCGACAGATTTAGCATCTCTTTTGAGATGTTCTATGTGTTTACCCGTTCTCGAAATATTTCTATGGCTATTGATCTTCTCGAAGAAATTCTTGTTATATGGGAATGTCTTTTAATCTCGGTGTTGGATGAAAGCATTGGTAGTCCGATCAGTTTATAATTTATATTGCTCTATTTCATCGGGTATTCTATTTCATTTCAATCGATAAGAATTAATGAGAGAATACATATGATATTATGATTCTGCTTTCTTCTACTTGATGCTTCATCCGATATATATGTATGGGAAGATATATTGTTCTTGTTATATTTGATTCCAGTGGGATTAAATGATGTTTTCTTTTGGACTTTCTTTCTTTGAAGAATTATCGAGGTATTCCGTATTTTCTCTATGAGTTTGGTTTTCGATTCTCCAGCATAGTATCGTATCTTGGGTTTCTTTATTCTGGATTTCTCTATTTTGGATTTCTTTATTCGGTTTTCTTGTTATCTTTGTTCCATAATTTGTCAATTATGACTCGTGTTCGAAGTGCGTTCTTCAGCTCGTGATAATCTTGTCAAATATGACTATACTTCTAATTTGATCTTGGTAATGTGGTGATTTTAGTATTGGGGTTTTTTTTTCTAATTTTTGTGTAAGGATTTGACATCAGTAAAGGCATAAGTGATAAAAGCATGAGTTTCAGTCGGTATGGTGAATTATCTATTTGAAAGATTTCATGTGACAATTATTTCAGGATTATTTTTCCCAAGTCTGATAATAGAATTTCATTTTTTACGGATAAAAGAGTAAATAGTCTGAACGAGAAGTGTATATTTATTAGAAAAAGTTTGATATTAGTTAAAGTCACTACGAATGATAAGGTTTTCATTTTGTGAAAGCTGAAAAGTTTATTACATGTTGACAAAGTTCAGATAGATGAGAATATTGGTAGCCGAAGCGTCTGAACTAGACTAGTCTACATTGAGTAAAGACTTTCTGACTTTCAGTAATGTATTGTTGTATGAATTGTGATGTGTTTCAAGACAAAGAGGTAATGTGATAGTTTAGAGCATTCGATGTTACATAAAATCGGAGTTGTTAAAGGGGTTAAAGCCGAGCATTGGGATCTATCAAAATTATCCTTGTCGTGTTGATATTGAGATGGAAATGAGAAGGATTATTCTTGAGGCCATATCGTAATTATTTCCATGGCGAAAAGAGGAAAATGTGATGTATCCTATTGTTAAATGTTTGGCGAGATCTATAAATCATATCTCAGATTGAATGAATTCCTACTCATCGATTCATGGAAATTCGTGTCTCTTTGATTGTTGGATTTCTTGGAATTCCGGTCTCCATTAATCAAGTTAAGATCCGGGTTTTATGTCATGATATCATGGGAAACTGAGAAGGGTTGAAAATTTAAGAACAGTTGAGAGTTTAGACTGTAAGCTTTCAGATCATATGAGAAATTAAAGAGATGTATTGGAGGTACAATCTAAGTGAAAGTTCTTCGGCACCGAATATGAGATTAAAAGTGAAGACCACTTTTCTGGTAAAATTTTCGGGGACGAAAATCCCTAAAGGGGGGAGAGTTGTAATATCCCGAATTAGGGGCTAATCGGAATAGTGGTTTCATGACCACAAAATCTGAGATAGAAATAATTATTTTATGATTATTTTGAGGTCTATGATATGACTGCATGATTGTGTGAAATTTTCGTGAAGAAATTTTATGCATAAAGTGCTTAAATTGAAATTAGGGACTAAATCGAATAATTTGCAAAACTTGCATTCTAGAAGTTTCTAGTATGAAATTGTTTTGAAATATTAATTAGGAGGTCTTAAATAGAAATTTTACCAATTTCTAAGTTTATGGACAAAAATTGGACATGGATGGAATTTTTGGAAAGTTTAGTAGTAAGGGCATTTTGGTCATTTAGGGGTAAAATGAATTAAAATACAAAATTAAAAGCCAAATTTGCTCATCTTCAACCCCATGGCCGAATATAGCAAGGAGAAACCATGGCTAGGGTTTTTCAAGCTTCCAAGCTCGATTGTAAGTCCATTCTAGCCCCGTTTTTCAAGTTCTTTACGTTTTTGGAGTCCCGGTAGCTCGATTTAGCTTATGCTAGCAATAATTTAACCTAGGGTTTATATTTGGAAAAATACCCAAAGGTGAAATTTCTTTATTTTGGTGTTCTATGATAGAATATGAGGTTTTAAATTATGTTAGACAACTTGTGCTACTCTGTTTTAAGTCAAAACGAGTAAAAGGGCTTAATCGGTAAAAATACCTAATAGTCATAAGTACATGTTAGAGTGAGAATTTGATGTTGCCATAGAAGAGAAAAATGATCAGAATGTCATAAAACATAAGAAACTAGGCTGAAGTTTAATTTACGAGCTTTGGGGCAAAAGTGTAAATATGCAAAAGTTTAGGGGCAAAATTGAATTTTTTCCAGAATATGATTTTGGGTCAATTTGAATAATGTGAGTCCTAATTAGACTATATTTTAAATGATAGAGCAAGGAAAACTGAAATTCGGGCTAAAATGAGGAAAATACCAAGTTGTGGACGAAATGGTAAAAGTAGCCATTTTCGCATACTAGGTAAGTTCATATGTAAATGTTGGTAACATAGTTATTATTTTAAATGTTTTTATATTATTTAAATGATATGATAATTATTATGAAATATTATACTCGTGATAATTGTTTGATAATATGTCAAATTATGCGATATACTTGGAAAATGTGAAATACTACCGACTATCAGTATCGGTATTCTGTAGAAGATGGTTGAGACACATGATTGGAAAAAAGGTCCCGTTGAACCTTAGGAATGGGTTAGGATACAAGTGACATGTCACTGGGATATTTGGGCATCCGAACTCGTTGAGTTGAGTCCGAGTTCACTTATGGATGCGAATGTCCGAACTCGTTGAGTTGAGTCCGAGTTCGTGAGATGTAACTAGGCATCCGAGCTCGTTGAGTTGAGTCCGAGTTCACTTATGGATGCGAACGCCCGAGCTCGTTGAGTTGAGTCCGAGTTCGCTTATAGGCGGGTTACATAGTAGCTTGGCTACATATGTGGCACTTATGTGCAAACTTTCCATGTATCCAAATTATATTCCGATGTGTTCAACGGGTAAAGTTCTACTCAAATGGAGGAATACTCAAGATGAAATGGACGTATTGGTAAGTGTTATGAAATGGATACTTTGAACAGGTATGTACTTAACCCTCGGGTTAAAAAATCGATATAACAACAATATGGTAAGATGATAAATGAAAATATGATATGAATGTCTTGGTGATGATTATGCAAATGATGTTTTATGTTTGCTTATATGGTTATTGAGTAGTATAAAAATGCTTGGTAATGATTAGCCATTGGAATGGCTAATTATGATCATATTTGGTGTTATGTATGTCAAATTGCTAGTTAATCCATGGAAACCATAAAATAGGTAAAATTTACCATAAAATAGATTCAGACAGTAGTAGTCACGTGAATTTGAAAAATCAATAAAAATAGTAGAGATATAATTAGATGATGAATAAAACATGGAATTGAATAATTATGAGTCTATTTTCATATGGAAGAAACGAAACAGGTATATGAGTTATATTTTATGAGATGTTTTAATTTTTGTGAAACAGGGCCAGAGCGATTTCTGGATCCCCTGTTCTAACTTTGGAAATTCATCATAAATTGTATAAAAATAATTATAAGTCATAATTTATATTTACAGATTTCTTATTGAGTCTAGTTTTAAGAGAAAAAAACTTCATAGTCATTGAAATTCTTTACAGAGAGATATCTGATTTGTAATACACAGAGGTCAGAGCAGTTGAACCCTAAAACAGGGGAGACTTTAACTAATAAACTGTACTAATTGGCCTGACCAAAAATTATAGAAAAAAATTAGTAGATAGATATATGAGCCTAGTTTCAGAGAAAATTTACGGAATTGGATTTTGAGTTTCATAACTCGAGATATGAATTTTTAAGCGACTGTGACGCAGTTAGCCAGCTTGTCTAGAATTTCTAAAATTAAATTGTTTGAGCTGTTTAAGCAATGAATTAAGTCTGTTAACACCTCGTGTTCGACTCCGGCAATGGTCTCGGGTACGGGGCGTTACACTATGTGCTAGTTATGTTACTTTAGTTGACGGCTATGTGCCTAACATAATGCAGTTATCGATGACTTTGTGCCATTGTGCCATTGTGCCATTCTGCTTACGGCTTTCAGCCGTCCTGTTACTTAGCAGCTTTGCTGCAATGAAGGTAGTACCACAATCGGGCTACCATTGATGTGTATTGGATGGGTGGGTCGATATTAATATCCCCACATGATGTGTACTAGGGGACGGAGTTGGTGTAGCGGTTGGATTATTGGGGTGGGTTGCATAGCATTGCATGTATGATATTATTGTGTTATGATTGTGATGTGGGCTTCTGCCCAACTGAGGCTAATATGGGCTAAGGCTCAAAGGTCACCGTTATTGGTTTGGGCTAGGCCCAATTGATTCTGTTATGGGCTGTGACCCAAACGATATTTTAATAGGCTTTGGTCCACGTATGCTCTAAATTGGACTGTACTGTTACTGTTAACTAGCTTTGGCCTAGACTGTTTCTGTTTTTGTTTCTGTATACTGATTATTACTTTATAAAGGGGATTACACACTGAGTTTTCGTAAACTCACCTCGTTTATTAACCATGCAGGTAATCCCCAGCGTTAGGTGGATCGGTGTCGTAGAGGGACACGGAGACGACCATAGAACTGCACATGTTTTTTTTATTTCATTCATTTAGTTAAGCACTTTGGTTTTTGATTTGGGTTGTAATAAGGCCTCTTTATTTCTTTAACTTTTTATTTGGAAAGTTTATTTAGTATGTGTAATATCTGTTAGAAGTAGAACACGGTTTTCCAAAACATGAACTGTTTTCAAACACTACGTTTCCACAACATTTTCAAAATGATTTTGCAACTTAATTTTTAAACATCACGTTTTCATAAATCGATTACTTTTAGAATTAGCTTCCGCAAAGTAAAAAGAAATTTTGGAAATAAAATTAAGAAGTTTTCAATGTACTACGTTTTAAATAAGAAGGGTTTCTAATGAAAACATGGTTTTCGAAAAACACTTCAATGTGACATGCCAAATTCGGGTCTAACTTCTGGGCCAAGTTTGGGGTGTTTATAACTAAACAGATTTTGGATAGTCTCTTTTGAGGTATTCTATATGTTTAATTGTTTTCAGGAATATTCCTATGGCTGTTACTCTTCTTATAAAATTCTTATTATATGGGAATGTTTTCTAATCATGATGTATAAATGAAAGTATTGATAACCTGATTGGTTTATAATCAACACTGCTTTATTTCTCTCTGGTATTCTGTTACAATTCATTCATTGGAATTTTATAAGAAATACACATGGTGTTATGATTCTTGGATTTTCTATCTTAGATTTCTTTATTTTGGTCTTCTTGTCATCTTTATTTCGAAAATTATTAATCATGACTCGTATATAAAGTGTATTCTTGGGCCTATGATGACTATGTCAATTATGATTATGCCTCTGGGTTTATAGTAGTAACATGATGATTCTAGTATTCAGATTTCTTTAAATTTTGTGTAAAGTTTTGACCTCAGCAAAAGCATAAGTGGCGAAACTGCGAATTTCGATTTGTATGGTGGATTTCTTCTCCCAAGTAAGTTGATTAAAGTTAATGCCTTCAATCGGGATATTCTTTTTATTTTGAGCTAAAGCAATGGTAAAGGTCTTTGATAGGCATGATAGGTGAATCTTAAATGATTGCATGTTGAACAGTTTTGTCAACTGAAAGGAAGGATTTCTTGAACCTTTATCAAATAATAATTAACACCGACTTGGTTGTTCAGTCTGTATGGGTTATTGTTTGAAAGATTTAATGAAACAATTATGTCCAAATTATTTTTCTCAAGCCTGAGAATAAGATTTTATCTTTTTCAGGCAAAAGACAGATAGTGTGAATGGAACTTGTATGTATCTTAGAAGACTTTGATACGATTTAAATCTGCTATGAATGATAAAATTTTCATTTCATGAAAATTGAATGGTCTATTACATGTTAATTAGTAAAACTTTGAGTAGACGAGGACATTGTTAACCAAAGCCTTTGAACTGGTTTAGTCTGCATTGAGCAAAGACTTTTTGATTTTCCATGATGTGTTTTAAGACAAGAAAGGTAGTGTGACAGCTCAACATATCTAATGTTATAGAAAAATTTAAGTTTGTGATAGTGCAGCTGACTTGAATTGTTAAAGGATGATAAGATAGTTATGGTATGATCTCGGAGAAAGAGTTCCTATGGATTTCATAAACGGATTATTCCTATATTTAAAAAGGAAAGATGTTATGTGGCTTGTATTAAATGTTTGATGAAATCTGCAAATTATTTTGGTATATGTTAAATTTATTCCTAACGGGTTAATGGAATCAAGTATCTTAAGATTGTCGGATTCTAGAAATGCTAGTCTTGGTTAATTGGATTGAGATCCAGATTCTATATTATGAGTTATTGAGAAGCTAAATAATACCCTGGTTTTTAATGAAGGCTAAAGTAAAAGTTATTTACTAATGTTTATGAGATAGTAGAGTTTATGAGGAACTAAACCACTCTTCTGGTATGATTTTCGGGGACCAAAATCCCTAAAGGGGGGAGAGTTGTAACAACCTGATTTAGGACCTACTTGAAACAGTGGTTTCGAGACCACGAATCGACATAATAAAATTAATTTTTATTATATTTTTATGGTCTACAATTCTATGGAATTGTTTTGTGAAAATTTCGTCTGGAAATTTTGACGTTGGGCACTCAATTTATTCAAAAGGACTAAATCGTAAAAAGTGTAAAAGTTCAGTTCTACATGCTAGAGGTGTCCAATTCTTATGAAAATTTAAATTCGAGGTCCTTAAATGGTAATTAGATGATTGGTTAATTTTTTGGACAAAAATGGACATGAAATGGGTGAAATAGAATATTTTGAAGTTAGGGGCATTTTGGTCATTTAGTAATTAAAATGAATTAAGAACAAAATTAAAAGCCAATTTTTGTCCATCTTCAACCCCATGGCCAAAAAATGCATGGAGAAGACATAGCTAGGGTTTTTCAAGCTTCCAAGCTCGATTGTAAGTCTGTTCTAGCCCCGTTTTTAATGATTTTTACTTTTTTGAAATCCTCGTAACAACATCTACCTATTTCTACCATTTATTTGAGTTATGATGAAGGTCTAGGGTTTGGACTAGGTTTTGAAATTTATGCATTTTGATGTTTAATGGTAGATTATGCAAGTTTATGGTTGGAGAAACGACTTTTACTAACTAATTTTTGGTGAAAACACTAAAAAGGACTAAATTGTAAAAGTTAAAAAATTTGTCATAAAAGTGTGATTTAGTGGAAATTGTGGGATACTATAGTTATGAAAATGATTCCACTAGGCTTAAAGTGCAAAAAATTGAATAAAAATTATTTTACGAGCCTAGAGGCAAAAGTGTAAATATGACAAAGTTTAGGGGTAAAAATGAAAATTTGTAAAAGTATGATATTTGGGTCAATTTGAATAATGTGAATAATAAATGAGGTATACTTGAAATGTTAGCTCAAGAAAACTGAGATTCGGGCCTAAATCAGGAAAGTTTGAGATTTTGGACTAAATTGGAATTGTTGGTCGTAATTGCATTTAAGGTAAGTTCATGT
Organism: Gossypium longicalyx; assembly: GCA_025698465.1. Classification (NCBI taxonomy): domain Eukaryota; kingdom Viridiplantae; phylum Streptophyta; class Magnoliopsida; order Malvales; family Malvaceae; genus Gossypium; species Gossypium longicalyx. The sequence continues at coordinate 34,157,443 of CM046995.1, read as the reverse complement.
TGATTAAATAAGGATGATATTCATGATATTGTTCTTACAACATTTAAGGTAAGTGCATTTAAGGTAAGTTCATGTTGGTCGTAATTGGAAGGGTTTCGGTTTCAAAGCTACGGATAAAACCAATATTATAGACAATATTGACCCAAATCTTATAGTAGCTCAAAATGGAGTTGATAGCTAATCATACCTACTATCTATGGAAGATAGGAACCAACGATACAATGTTGAATGCCACATTTTGGAAAAGTGATGAGTTCAGAAAATGATAGGATTGATGCCACAAGAAAGTCTTGATAAGTCAATGGAGTCAAGACAGAACAAAGGGAGTTGAACACTTACCAATATCATATAATTCATAAAATGATCAAAAGTTTTCTAGCCAAAATAATGACTTCTTACAATCTATTTATAGGCACTGTTATGATTATTCGAATGCCTATTTGTGACCTTTCACCTTTCAGCAATTAACTAAGGTTATTACAAGCTTTAATGTGGTTTTTAACTCATGTAGGAAATCCAATGGTCATGTCTCTTCATTTAATCCTGGTGTAGATGAAAAGGCATGACTCTATCCATTAATGAAGATTTAATATCTTCTTATTGTACTTAGTTGATGTCCCTTCAGGTCCATTGTAATCGAATCATAAAGCATGTGTAACTACCTCTTTTAATGTCGTCAAAATGAAGGATAAAGACACCAAAAACTAATCAAACTTGAAGAGTCTCTCTTGGTCCGTTTGAAAAGCCACCATAATGAGAGTTGAGTGCTTCAATATCCACCAAAAACATTCCCTTAATGCACCAGCAAATAAGTGACCAAATGTACACTCTTTTATACCAAAACTGAACATTTATTTGAATATGACAGCATTTGATTCTTCTTGGCAAACAAACAGCCCTATTGTAGCTTTAAAATATGTAAAAACTGAAAACTGAATGGTCTTGTGTGTGAAAGGAACTTCTAGCCAATTTGAACAAGTGTGAAAACACTTGTGGCTATTGATATACACGATGGGGCTGCTTGGGAAAAGAAATCAGCAGCTCACTTTTGGCTCTTGCTAAAACTAAATAGTTGCTTCGAGGATGGCAATCATCATCACACCCTCATCAATGCTGTCCGTGCATGTACCTGAAAACACATCAAATTCATTTAAGACAACTTAAATTCGGCTAAGACAAATTAATTCAAAACATGCAATTAAGTTATCTTAAACTAGGTTGCATTAAAAACACCTATTTAATAAGTATTAATCTAAGACATATTAAACACCTATTTAATTTGTACTAAATGAAGACACATTAAAACCTTAACTAAAATGTCTAGTTATGACACATTTAAACACACTATAAATGATGACATAATTAATAGCTCAAATTAAATAAACTAAATTAACTAACACCAAATTATATATTTATTCCAGCAATCACATTAACAAACTAAAACAAAAGCTTTATTTTGCACTTGGGCCCCTCGTGCTTGGGCCAATTCCAATGTCATCGAATTGTATCATAACATGATGTGGTCGGGATCGCATCACTAATGATACTGTCCTTTCTATATCTTATAATGAAGATTATGAAATCATCGAGAGGATTGCCAATAATAATTATCAATGGCCAACCAATCTAGCAGCGTCAGAAAGATGAGTCGCTGGAATACATGAAATAGAAGCTCTCACTTCACTCGCATCTCAGGTATCCTCAATTTCCTCAATGCTTAAAAATTTTACCACTAATGGGTTTAATAGTTTTGCAGCACATCCACCAAATCAATTGGAAAATATCGCAGTGTCTATTGTGGGGAAGGACATCTGTTCGAAGAATGCCCATTGAATCTGTGTATTACATGGGTAACCAAAACCAAAATCGAAGAAGGCAAGGACTACAATCCAATTCCTATAACCTATCGAGGTGAAACCACCTTAATTTCTCTTGGAGTAACCAAGGGGCTGGACTATAACACCCTGATTTTGGGCCTAGAAGTAATGGGCCTTGAGTTTAGGATCTGTTAGAAGGTGGCTTGAATAAAAGAAAGCTGTTTAAATATTTTATAATTGTGTGTTTAGTTTAATTGTTAAATTATTTAGGAAGGGTTGGTAGTGTGGAAAAAGTCCTGGGTTCGATCCAGGGCTTTAGCAAAATTTTGCATTTTATTTTCTTAAAAACCCTAAGCATTAGGTGGAAGGCTTATAAATAAGGCCTGGTAAAATCTGACATAAGGAAATGCTTGGCCCAATGGTATGATGGCGTTAGGAGTAAGGGGAGGTGCTGGGTTCAAGTCGCAGCATAAGAAAAAGTTGTGGGTTTTTTTTATACAACCTAAAGGTTAGCAGAAAGACTTTATAATTAATTGGGGAGGAGAAACGACACAAAAGAGCTTGTGGCTTGGTGGCAAGGGACGTATAGCACAGCCAAGAGATCAGGGGTTCGAATTTGAATGGTAGTAAATATTTTTAGGATAATCAGGTTACGGGTTAATAGGCCTTAAAAATAGTTAGAGATGAAATATGGCACAAGAGCACTTGTGGTGCAGCGGCGAGAAGCATGCTATGGTTATGAGAGGGAGCAGGTTCGAGTCCCAGGCCTGGCAAAGTTTAAATTTTTATTCTTTAAGAAAACTGAGGCTTAGGCATATAAGCCATATAATTAGTTGTGACCAAATGGTAGCATAAGAAAGGATGCGGTGCAGTGGCCAGTAATGTGCTGGGAAGATGGAGGGCTGGAGTTTAAGTAATGGCGTGCGCAAAGGGAGAATTTCATTTTGCTACTCAAGTGTTGTACGGTGGAAGCAATTTGAATGCAATTCAAATTGGAATTTTTGGCTAAAATCAAGGGGATTAGGATGAGGATTAAGTGTAGATATGATGGTGATAAAATTGAAGAATTTGAAGGGAAATTATCTTGACGAGTTAAAGTCGATTGAGGAGTGTAGGTATATTTTTTATTATTTTTTTATATTTTTATTTTTTTAGTATAATTATGTGTGTCGTATGGGCGAGTAAGGGAATTTGTTGCTTTTGTGTGCTTCAGCCGCATATCACCTCCTCTTTTGTTTAAACCAAACTCTTGATCTTTTCTTCCCTATTTTAATCGAATCAACCTCTTCCCTCTTCAACTTAGCCGACTATTTCTTTTGCATTTAAAAGCCGATTCTTACACTTTGGGGGCTTGATTTCTTGTTGGCAATCGATTTCGCAATTGGTAAGTGAATTAGATCTTCTTCGGCTTTTGTTAAATATTTCTAAGTTCTTTCGTTTCTACACTCTTAAAAGCCGATTTTTCTTTATTCTTACCAAAACTTTCATTAACCTATGGTTTCTCCATTTATCTCTCTTTTCCCTATCATTCAAGAGTGTGATCGTTGATGGAAAAAAGGGGGTTCTAGCAGAGAGGTTGGGATAGAGGCTCCCAAGTTTAAGTGACGTAAGGTGTCAGCCGTTAGGGACTTTTCGCCTGGATGCAGAAGGGGACTACGTCAGATTTCAAGTTACATAGGCAGATCGCAGTTGATGAATCTAGTTAAGGCAAGTATAGGTGGTGTAAGAGTATGCCCAAAGATCAATCACGAGATGGTTGTGATAACATACTTGATTTATCATGTTTATTGATATAAGGCATTGCCATTATTATTTTAGTTTCTTTTCTATGTACATAAATAAACTATTTTATAATAATGTCCTGAGAATAATATGATTATTCTTAAAAGATCCTTAGTCAAGTATTATTGTTGGCTAGGACAACAATAATGCATTAAGACTAACATGTAGTTGATTGATGATAAAGAGTTGTCATTGATATGGAGTGTCAAAATCAATGCATGAATATGTGTGTTAGAGAACAACATATTGGACTGACCGGCTTTGAGTATGTTTCTTGGATTATTATGTAATTGTCACAACATTACTCATAGTGATTAATATGTATATGATCCTCATACTTGAGATCATCATTATCCCAACATCGTGAGTTGTATATTTTGATATAGTCAAACGAACATCGTGAATCGGTTGTTCTATAAAGACTGATGTTGGATATACCACAATCTATGTAGAGGGATATGGTTGATCAATATAGGATAAGTCCCTCCTACATAATGGGAGTAATATCTTAGGCCACTTGATTGAGTGAGACTAGAAATGCATGGCCATGCTCAAATAAGTTGATATGAGATGTCATACTTATTTGTGTATCATAGTTCACTTAAAGTATCAAGAAACATGGGATGGACTATGCAAGTGTGACTATTCCATGACTTGTGTCCATTCCAAAGGTATAGGACTTAAGGATTAATGCATGAAAGGTTAATCACAAAAGGTTATGTCGAATCATGACTTCTCGTAACTTAGGTAGCAATGATGCATTACTAGATGCCACTCATTGTTTGTAACATTAGAATCGTTCTAATATTACTGCTAATGTTACAAGAATCTATAGGGTCACACCCTATGGTTGAAATGAACGGAGTAAAACATAGTTGGTATTGTATTCTGATTGTCAGATGAATTAAATTAATTATAGAATTAATTTAATTGGGCAATCAAATTGTTGAACATACTATACGTACAAGGATGTTGTACACATGATCAGAACATAATTTCATTAGTATATGAATTTGGTTCGTATATATGTTTAAAATAAATATAGTTTACCGAAATCTTTATTATAATTAATGTAATTATAATTTTCGGTTAAACATTATTATATTTATTTTAATGATGACTATTATGTTCAGATTAATTTTAATGAATTAATATTCATTAAAAATATACCAATTAAAAGGGTGTTATATATGGCAAGGGTAAAAACCCTAAAGAGATAATATATAAATAAGCCCAAAACTATGCTAAAAGGTCTAGCAGCAGTCAAGCATAAAAATCACTGAAATAGTTTCTGAGATTTTTCTACCGTTCATTATCAACTGGGTGGACTACGTAGAGGTCGACATCGGAAAGGCTGCGACTTGGTTCGATAGTGGTTCAGGATTCCCGTTGCCTAGGCGTCGCTGTCTACTCAGATTGAAGTTTTGGTAATTTCGAAACCTTTTATCACCCCGATACATTCCTTACACATGGATCCATGGTTTGGATCGCCAGAATGTTTTTAATTTTTTTTTGCTGCGCCTTGGAGGCACCGGCGTTCCAACAGGTGGTTCTTCGGTAAGTAGTGGATTTATTTTGAATTAATGGAATGTGACTAATGGAGTATAATGTTGAATATATGTTCGGGCGATTATGAATACCTAATACTCTAGGTGATAAGGTGTGTACTTCTACCTTATGGTAACTTGGTATTAAGCAAAAGGTGTGTACATACTCTGTGCACACACAATGAATTGGTAAAATCTGAAATGTCAAAAAATTGAAAAGCTGAAATGCCAAAAAGTCGAGAGTTGGGCTACGGTAGTCTTGCGAGTGCGTGAACACTCATGAAGAGGAAACCGATAAGTTTTCTGAGGCCTACGGGCGATTCCATGGACTTGGGTTGTGATTTGGCCAACTGGGCAAGAATAGGCTTAATGGGCCTGATGGGCTGTTGGGCCCATAATAGGCAAAATTGATATTTGATAGTATGTGATGGAAAATTCATATGTGAGCATGCATATAGATGTGATTTGGGCCTAATGGGCCATATACAGGTGATTTGGGCCTAATGGGCCATATACAGGTGATTTGGGCCTAATGGGCCATATGAATATGATTGGGCCTAGTGGGCCATATACAGGTATGTGAATTTGACTGGGCTTTGTAAGGGGTTTTAGGCCTAGTATATGATGACTACATAAAACTTAATTAATTAATTGTGACTGTGGACAAGTCAAAGGGTTAAGGCGTGGCAACAGGTATATGCATGTCTAGGATTGGATCTAGGGAGAGCTTGGTACTTAAGCGGTCTTAATGACTCACCTCCTGTTCTCTGGAATCCTACCTAGTGCATAGTATTCGTTCATCTTAGCTCATGGGATTTGTTAACGGGCCAAGGTAAGAGAAAACTGTAATAAAAGGAAGATTACCGAAATACCCTTAAGGGCGAAAATGACCAAAATACCCCTAGGTGTTGAATGCAAGTTTTATGGATGTGACATGCATATCTGCTACATGATATTCTACTTAGGTTGCGTATGGGTTGGGAATTATGGAACAGAGGAAGTATATGAGGATTCCATGGTTGCTTGACAATCGTGGATCCAACGACGGCTTTTAAGCCCAATGTGTAAATGAAGGTAGTTCTGCAACCGGGCTACTATAGGTGTGTATCGGTTGGATGGGTTGATATTTATATCCCTACATGATGTGTCAGGGGACGGAGCTGGTGTGTAGTGGATGGATTGTTGGGATGGGATTGCACTACATTGCATTGCATGTATGATATTGTTGTGATATTACTGCGTTGTGGGCTTCGGCCCAACTAAGGCTAAGATGGGATAAGGCCCAAAGACCACCGTTATTGAATTGGGCTCTGTCCCAAAATAACTAATGATTGCTTTATACTTGTTGAGGGTTGTACACACTGGGTTTTTGAAACTCACCCCCCTCCTTCTAAACTTTTCAGGTGATCCTCAGTAGGCAGTTCGACGGATGGTGGGACTCGGAGGTGGCCAATTAGCATAAAAAGTTTAGACTTAGACTTGTTTGATTTGAAAAAGCATTTAGTTTCTGATTTGTTAAGTGATTTTAGACTGGAATGTAATAAGGCTTTCCCTTTTTGTTGTTATTTGGTTTATCATTTTTATGCGTTATAATTACGAAAAATTGAATATGGATTTTTCTAAAGCATAGTTTTTGGTAAATGCTACGTTTCTGCAACTAAATTTTTAAATGACGAGTTTTCATAAAATCATATGTCCTAAATAAAGCTTCCGCAACTGGAAAGAGATTTTATAAAGTAATTAAGGTTTTTCATTTTAACGAAGTGTTTCCAATGAAAACAAGGTTTTCGCTAAAACACTTCAATGTGACACGCCAGATTCGGCCATAATGTCTGGGCCCAGTTTGGGGTGTTACATTTAGTGGTATCAGGGCCAGGTTGCAAAACTCGGGCTGTGAAGTGGGCCTTATTATTATGTGGTTTCTTTTTGTATTTTTAAAAAAAAAATATATTTTGGATCACAATGTTTTGGAAAAAAGGGAAATCTTGTTGAGCAGCACACCGAGCCTCCGACGTCGAGCCAAGTAAGTTCTCTTACTACTGAATTATGTTGAACTGTTATACTACAATATGTTTTAGCTATTGATTGTTTATATTTAGTAGGATTTCCTTAGATATCAGATTGTATTAAAAAATTTGAATTTGAATTTGATACTTATTTTGTGTATGTATGAGAATGTTTGCGATAGGTGGATGTTTTGAATATATATTAAAATTATTAGGATTAGAGTGCACAACGGTAGTGTAGTGGGATAGCTGATACACGACTACACTGGTATTTAGAAATTTCGAGGACGAAATTTTTTTTAGGAAGGGTGAATTGTAACACCCTGATTTTGGGCCTAGAAGTAATGGGCCTTGAGTTTAGGATATGTTAGAAGGCGGCTTGAATAAAAGAAAGGTGTTTAAATATTTTATAATTGTGTGTTTAGTTTAATTGTTAAATTATTTAGGAAGGGTTGGTAGTGTGGAAAAAGTCTTAGGTTTGATCCAGGGCTTTAGCAAAATTTTGCATTTCATTTCTAAAGAACCCTGAGAATTAGGTGGAAGGCTTATTAATAAGGCCTGGTAAAATCTGACACAAGGAAATGCTTGGCGCAATGGTATGATGGTGTTAGGAGTAAGGGGAGGTGCTAGGTTCAAGTCGCAGCATGAGCAAAAGTTGTGGGTTTTTTTTAGACAACCTAAAGGTTGGCAGAAAGACTTTATAATTAATTGGGGTGGAGAAATGACACTAAAAAGCTTGTGACTTGGTGGCAAGGGACGTATAATGCAGCCAATAGATCAGGGGTTTGAATCTGAATGGTAGCAAATATTTTTAGGATAATCAGGTTGCGAGTTAATAGGCCTTAAAAATAGTTATGGATGGAATATGGCACAAGAGAGCCTATGGTGCAGTGGCGAGAAGCATGCTATGGTTATGAGAGGGAGTAGGTTCGAATCCCAAGCTTGGCAAAGTTTAAATTTTTATTCTTTAAGAAAACTGAGGCTTAGGCATATAAGCCTTATAATTAATTGTGACTGAATGGTAGCATAAGAAAGGATGCGGTGCAGTGGCCAGGAGCATATTGGGAAGATAAAGGGCTGGAGTTCGAGTAATAGCGCGCGCAAATGGAGAATTTAATTTTTGCTACTCAAGTGCTGTACGGTGGAAGCAATTTAAATACAATTCAAATTGGAATTTTTAAAATCAAGGGGATTAGGATGAAGATTAAGTGTAGATATGTTGGTGATAAAATTGGAGAATTTGAAGGGAAATTATCTTGACGAGTTTAAGTCGATTGAGGAGTGTAGGTGTATTTTTTTATTTATTTATTATTATTTTTTTTAAGTATAAATATGTGTGTCGTATGGGCGAGTAAGGGCATTTGTTGTCTTTGTGTGCTTCAGTCGCATATCACCTCCTTTTTTCTTTAAGCCAAACTCTTGATCTTTTCTTCCCTATTTTAATCGAATCAACCTCTTCCCTCTTCAACTTAGCCGACTGTTTCTTTCGCATTTAAAAGCCGATTATTACACTTTGAGGGTCTGATTTCTTGTTGGCAAGTGATCTCGCAATTGGTAAGTGAATTAGATCTTCTTTGGCTTTTGTTAAATATTTCTAAGTTCTTTCGTTTCTACACTCTCAAATGCTGATTTTTCTTTATTCTTTCCAAAACTTTCGTTAACCTACGGTTTCTCCATTTATCTCTCTTTTCCCTTTCATTCAAGAGTGTGATCGCTGTGGAAAAAAGGGGTTCTAGTAGAGAGGTTAGGATAGAGGCTCCCAAGTTTAAGCGACGTAAGGTGTCAGCCGTTAGGGACTTCCCCCTGGATGCGAAAGGGGGACTACGTCAGATTTCGAGTTATATAGGCAAATCGCAGTTGATCAATCTAGTCAAGGCAAGTATAGGTAGTTCTTCGGTAAGTAGTGGATTTATTTTGAATTAATGGAATGTGACTAATGGAGTATAATGTTGAATATAGGTTCGGCCGATTATGAATACCTAGTACTCTAGGTGATAAAGTGTGTACGTAGACTGCATACACACAATGAATCGGTAAAAGCCGGAATGCCAAAAAGCCGAAATGCCGAAAAGCTGAGAGTTGGGCTACGGTAGTATTGCGAGTGCGCGAACACTCGTGAGGAGGAAACCGATAGGTTGTCTGAGGCCCATGGGCGATTCCATAGGCTTGGGCTGTGATTTGGCCAACTGGGCCAGAATAGGCTTAATGGTCCTGATGGTCTGTTGGGCCCATAATAGGCAAAATTGATATTTGATGGTATGTGATGGAAAATTCATATGTGAGCATGTATATAAATGTGATTTGGGCCTAATGGGCCATATACAGGTGATTTGGGCCTAATGGACCATATGAATATGATTGGGCCTAGTTGGCCATATACAAGTATGTGAATTTGACTGGGCTTTGTAAGGCGTTTTAGGCCTAGTATATGATGACTACATAAAACTTAATTAATTAATTGTGACTGTGGACAAGTCAAAGGGTTAAGGCGTGGCAACAGGTATATGCATGTCTAGGATTGGATCTAGGGAGAGCTTGGTACTTAAGCGGTCTTAATGACTCACCTCCTGTTCTCTGGAATCCTACCTAGTGCATAGTATTCGTTCATCTTAGCTCATGGGATTTGTTAACGGGCCAAGGTAAGAGAAAACTGTAATAAAAGGAAGATTACCGAAATACCCTTAAGGGCGAAAATGACCAAAATACCCCTAGGTGTTGAATGCAAGTTTTATGGATGTGACATGCATATCTGCTACATGATATTCTACTTAGGTTGCATATGGGTTGGGAATTATGGAACAGAGGAAGTATATGAGGATTCCATGGTTGCTTGACAATCGTGGATCCAACGACGGCTTTTAAGCCCAATGTGTAAATGAAGGTAGTTCTGCAACCGGGCTACTATAGGTGTGTATCGGTTGGATGGGTTGATATTTATATCCCTACATGATGTGTCAGGGGACGGAGCTGGTGTGTAGCGGATGGATTGTTGGGATGGGATTGCACTACATTGCATTGCATGTATGATATTGTTGTGATATTACTGCGTTGTGGGCTTCGGCCCAACTAAGGCTAAGATGGGATAAGGCCCAAAGACCACCGTTATTGAATTGGGCTCTGTCCCAAAATAACTAATGATTGCTTTATACTTGTTGAGGGTTGTACACACTGGGTTTTTGAAACTCACCCCCCTCCTTCTAAACTTTTCAGGTGATCCTCAGTAGGCAATTCGACGGATGGAGGGACTCGGAGGTGGCCAATTAGCATAAAAAGTTTAGACTTAGACTTGTTTGATTTGAAAAGGCATTTAGTTTCTGATTTATTAAGTGATTTTAGACTGGAATGTAATAAGGCCTTCCCTTTTTGTTATTATTTGATTTATCATTTTTATGCGTTGTAATTATGAAAAATTGAATATGGATTTTTTTAAAGCATAACTTTTTTTCAAATACTACGTTTTCGCAACTAAATTTTTAAATGACGAGTTTTAAGCCCAATGTATAAATGTAGGTAGTTCCGCAACCGGGATACCATGGGTGTGTATCGGTTGGGTGGGTCAATATTTTTATCCCCACATGATGTGTCGGGGGACGGAGCTGGTGTGTAGCGGATGGATTGTTGGGATGGGACTGCACTACATTGCATTGCATGTTTGACATTGTTGTGATATTATTGCGATGTGGGCTTCGACCCAACTGAGGCTAATATAGGCTAAGGCCCAAAGACCACCGTTATTGAATTGGGCTCTAGCCCAAAATAACTAATGATTGCTTTATACTCGTTGAGGGTTGTACACACTGTGTTTTCAAAACTCACTCCCTCCTTCTAAACTTTTTACGTGATCCTCAGTAGGCGGTTCGACGGATGGAGGGACTCGGAGGTGGCCAATTAGCATAAAAAGTTTAGACTTAGACTTGTTTGATTTGAAAAGGCATTTAGTTTCTGATTTATTAAGTGATTTTAGACTGGAATGTAATAAGGCCTTCCCTTTTTGTTATTATTTGATTTATCATTTTTATGCGTTGTAATTATGAAAAATTGAATATGGATTTTTTTAAAGCATAACTTTTTTTGAAATACTACGTTTTCGCAACTAAATTTTTAAATGACGAGTTTTCATAAAATCATATGTCCTAAATAAAGCTTCCACAACTGGAAAGAGATTTTACAAAGTAATTAAGGTTTTTCATTTTAAAGAAGTGTTTCCAATGAAAACAAGGTTTTCGCTAAAATACTTCAATGTGACACGCCAGATCAGCCATAACTTCTGGGCCGAGTTTGGGGTGTTAAATGGACCCAATAACACATACACCCAACCTAGACCGACCCTACCACCTATTTTTACACTACAAACCATTCAATGGCTTAGAAAACTTGTTGAAGGCATACATAGCCAAGAATGATGCCTTAATTCAAAGCCAAGCAGCTACATTAAAAAACTTGGAAAACAAAATAGGCTAGCTTGCAATTGAACTTAGAAACCGACCATAAGGTGCTTTATCTAGTGATACAGAGAATTCAAGGAATCCTGGGAAGGAGCATTGTAAACATTGACATAGAGGAGCGGAAAAACATTAGAGCCCAAAACTGTCAAAGTTGAAGAGGAGCCAACTAATGCTTAAGACTCAGAGGAAGTTCAACCGAGTGTTGAAATTTCAGTTTCACTGGAACATGAATTTGCAAAATCTGATAAGGTAACTTTTGAACCAGCTAATTTTGATAAAATAACAACTTCGTTAGATGCAGAATTGACATAGAAGACGAATTGACCAGTTCCAGTAAAAAAGCCTCCACCACCCTACCCTCAAAGACTTCAGAAGTAGAAGTAGGAGGTTTAATTCAAGAAGTTCCTAGACGTACTCAAGCAACTTCATATCAATATTGTATTTGTTGAAGCACTTGAACAAATGCTGAACTACGTCAAATTCATGAAGGATATCTTGTCAAAAAAATAAAGACTGGGAGAATTTGAGATGGTAGCCCTAACAAAGGAATGCAGTGCATATCTTCAAGACAAACTACCCCCAAAGTTGAAGGATCATGGATGTCTTACCATACCTTGCAACATTGGAGCAACATATTATGGTAAGGCATTATGTGATTTGGGTACGAGTATCAACTTGATGCCCATGTCAACATTTAGGAAGTGGGGGATAGGTGAAGTTAGACCTACTACAGTTACACTTCAATTAGCAGATCAATCCTTAGCACATCCAGAAGGAAAAATCGAAGACGTATTGGTACGTGTATACAAATTTATTTTTCCAACTGACTTTGTTATTCTAGAATTTGAAGCAGACAAGGAAGTGTTCTGTAGAAGGGCCCTTATTGATGTGTAGAAGGGCGAGCTTACTATGCATGTTCAGGACGATCAGGTAACATTTAATGTATTTAAGTCTAAGCTATTTCTTAACACAATTGATGATTGTTCTACAGTGTCCGATTTAAAGGAATTAATCATGTAAAAGGAACTCAACTATGTTGAGGACCCATTGGAACAAATTTTGACATTAGACCCTCCAAGTGATGAAGAGGAGGATGAGTACTTAGCTTTGCTAGAAGCTAATCAAAGAGGATTTAATCCGCAATCTCGCTTTGAATCTTTAGAGTTAGAGAATAGGGATTATGCCCAACCAAAAGAATCAATCAAAGAGCCACCTAAATTAGAATTGAAGGTACTTCCCTCACATTTAAAATATGTTTATTTAGGCAACGCTTCTACTTTGCCTGTGATTGTTTCAGCGAAATTAACCGTTGAGCAAGAAGAGAAACTCATCCTAGTATTGAAACAATTCAAGAAGGCTACTAGATGGACTATAGCCAATATTCACGGCACTAGTCCATCTATATGCATGCACAAGATCATCAAGGAAGATGGTGAGAAAGGGACGATTGATGGACTACGAAGACTGAACCCTATCATGAAAGACATGGTAAAAAAATCATCAAGTGGTTAGATACGGGTATAATTTACCGCATCTTAGATAGTTCGTGGGTAAGTTTGGTCCAGTGCGTGCCAAAGAAAGGAGGTGTTACGGTCATTGAAAACGAGAATAACAAGTTGATACCGACTAGAATGGTTATGGGATGGAGAATTTGCATCGATTATTGGAAGCTGAACAAGGCGACTAGGAAAGATCACTTTCCTTTGCCATTTTTGGACCAGATGCTGGATAGACTCACAGGGTGAGACTATTACCATTTTCTCGATGGATACTCAAGGTATAATCAGATTACGATAGACCAGAAGATCAACACAAAACAACATTCACCTGTCCGTATGGTACATTTGCATTTAGACGCATGCCATTTGGTTTATGTAATGCACTTACTACATTTCAAAGATGTATGATGTCTCTTTTTACTAATATGGTTGAGAAATACTTGGAAGTCTTTATGGTTGATTTTTCAGTATTCCTAGATACATATGATGATTGCCTAGCCAATCTAGCCAAGGTACTAAGGCGATGCGAAGAAACAAACCTCGTACTCAATTGGGAAAAGTGCCATTTCATGGTACGAGAAGGTATTGTTTAAGGGCATCGGATAACGAGACATGGAATCGAGGTAGAATTATTCAATTTCGGGGGTATTGACTTTCTCAGTTCTTTCCCTCCATGTTTTGGTCACAAGTACATATTGGTAGTAGTAGACTACGTGTCTAAGTGGGTTAAGGCCAAGGCATATTCAACGAATGATGCTAAGGTTGTGATGAAGTTTTTGCAGAAGCATGTGTGCAGAAGGTTTGGAACCCCGAGAGCTATCACTAGTGATGAAGGTTCCCATTTTGTGAGCAAGTGGTTGAAATGGTTACTTGACAAACTTGGAGTGAAGCACAAGGTTGCCACAGCTTACAATCCGTAAACGAATGGGCAAGCTGAACTAGCAAACAAAGAGGTCAAAGGCATACTCAAGAAGGTAGTTTTCCCGAACTGACAAGATTGGTCCAAAAGACTAGATGATGCTTTATGGGCCTATAGGACAGCATACAAGACACCTCTAGGGATGTCACCCTATAGGTTGGAATTTGGAAAAGCCTGTCATCTGCCCTTGGAGTTAGAGCACAAAGCTTAATGGGCTTTCCAACAACTCAACTTGAATTAGAGCACAAAGCTTAATGGGCTTTCCAACAACTCAACTTGAATCTTAAACTTGCTAAAAAGAAACGAATGCTTTAACTCAACAAGTTAGAAGAATTTTGAATGTTCTCATACGAGAATGCCAAATTACTTAAGGAAAGACATAAGAGATGGCATGACAAGTACATTGAAGTTCGAGAATTTGAAGCAAGTCAGCAAGTCTTGTTATTCAATTCTAGATTAAGGTTCTTTCTAGGTAAGTTAAAATCACGTTGGTCTGGTCCATTTATGATTCACCAAGTGTATCCATATGGAGTTGTCAAACTTCAGAATAAGGGAGGTAATTTTCAAGTCAATGCTTAGTGCTTAAAACATTACTGGGGATATAAAATTGAACGGGATCAAATCTCGTTCATTTTATCATATATTTAATCTTTCTTGTTTTTCTTTTTAAATAAATGATTTAGGGTATATTTTTGGGATTAGTACGTTTAAATAAATTCTGTCTTGGAGATTTGAACTTAAGCGAGACTGCTTGTGACCCCTTTAATCTTTCGTAGGAATTGATTTTAACATAACCTTTCGAGAAATTATTCCCTAAATGGAAAAATAATTTTTTAGTTTTGCAAATAAAAGGGTCAATTTTGATCCAAATCTTAATTGCAACTCAATTTCAACTTTTCTTTAAGTATAGGTACTTAATTAAACTATTTTTAAAATTTGGTTGCTCATTTTGTAAACATTAAAAATTAGATGTCTCTTTTTGTAAATATTTTCAAAAGGCCTCTAGAATAATTGTTTTTAATTTAATTTAATAAATAATATGATAATCATTAATATATAATTATATCTATTATATTATATATTAATTATTATCAACTTTGCATAGAATTAGGATTAGTTTAAATTTCATCACATTTTATTTAATAAGTATTTATTTTAATAAATTAATAGCAATTAATAATTTAATATGCATTATATTAATTATTAATTGTTGTTAACTCTATGTAGAATTACAACTTAGAATATCTTAATTATTAATTTGTTCTAAGAATTCTAATTAAACTCCTACTCCCTTCACTATAAATTTCACCCACATTTTCCATTTTTTTCACTCATCCCTCCATCAATCCTAGCAACCCAAACCCACCAAGTACCAAATCACCTAGTCTCGAACTCTCTAGCCGCAACACCGCCCAGCTCCACATGACACCCTTAACCCTAGCAATAACCCTGTTCGGCTAGTAGCCCACGCACACACTAGCAGCTCATGCCACTACAACCACCCGTGCCAAACCTACTCTCATACACCCGCTCACGAGCACCAACACACCAACTCTACTGTTTGTCTGATAGTGCCGCCTGCTGTCTGCGCATCTGCTCACACCGTGCCTTGCTACTCACATCAACTCCCTTGCCTATTGCGCCACACCATCAAGACAGCCTACAATCATCCCTAAACCAACTCCTTTTGCTTTATATTTATTTTCTTTAAATTTAGGAGAAATTTCAAATTTATTTAATTAATTAATTTTTCAATTTATTAAATTATTAATATTTTATACTAATTAATTTTTTGAGAAAATATTTGTTTCCATCTTATGTTCAGGTTAATCATGCGGGCAAGAGAACTGATGCCTCTACTCAAATTAACGAATCACAAAACATATTCCATTGTGAAGAAGCCAAAGCAAGATACGAAAGCGTTTTCAAAAATCAACAGATGCACCTAGAAAAAGGCTTTACGCTGAAAGAAAACAACTATATTGATTTCATGGCACACATTCGACAAATTGCTGAAGCTCTCAATTGGGGACTATTTTGTAATAAAAGTCCTAGAGTAGATGAGGAGTTAGTTCTTGAATTTTATGTGAATTTGACCTAAAGCGAATTGACGGAAGTTTCTGTTCGAGGAATTAAGGTACCAATAACCTCAAACGCTATTAATGAATTCTTTGAATTACTTGATTTCAAAGACGACAAATATTCTTCCTTAATGAGCAATATTGAGTTTGAAAATCTGCAAGAAATTCTCAAGGAAATTACAATTCTAGGTTCTAAGTGGCCTATGTCAAAGCAAGGAATTCACACTTGTCGCAGAGAATATTTGACAACACTAGCAAATGTATGCTTGTATTTCATTCGATTCAGCCTTATGCCTATTTCACATGGGACTACAATTTCATTAGAGCGAATGGTCTTATTATACTTGATTTTAACTGGAAAGACCATTGATGTGGGAAAAATTATCCTGAGAGAAATGCGAAATTGTGCCACTAGACGTTCTGGCCTAGCTTATTTTCCCTTTACGATAACAATTTTTTGCTTGAAAGCTAAAATTCTTGCAACGTAAAGAAGACAGGTTATATAGCCAAGGCACAATCATAGATTGGGACCTCTACCGAATAGCCAGAGACTCTATTCGATAGCAACGAGTTGATCCCATAGAGATCAAACCAATACAGTCAGCTGAAATCCCTGATAAAGCAAAACCAATGGAACTAGTAACCAAACCTGATGTCGAAACTTCAATGTTCAAGACTCAATCACCTCGCCTAGATCTTCAAGATGAGCTGTCAAATTTGATGGACATAATGCAGCATATGCAGTGGCAACAACAAGCTTACTGGAGATATTTAAAAATATGGGATGACTCAATGAGAAACGCCCTTACGAAAATATACAATGACCCATTTATTTTTCTGCCTGAGTTTCCAGATTTCATATTTGAACCATGGAGTCCACTATCGAAGACGGAGTGAAATGATTCATGCAAAAACAAAGACGATGGAGCAAAAGATGTGACGAATTCGGAGGGATCTGTAAATAAATAAAAAGGAGGGATCTTGACTTTATTTTATTTTCGTTCTTAGGTTATTTAATAGGATTAGGTTTTATTAGGAATTTTTATTTTTCACATAATAAAACAAGTGGTGGAAATATTTAATAAAAATGAACAAGTTGCAAAGTATAAAGTTTGGAAATAGATATACACATGTCTAGGATTGGATCTAGAGAGAGCTTGGTACTTAAGTAGTCAAATTGACTCACCTCCTCTTTTCTAGAATCCTACCTGGTGTATAGTATCTATTCACTTTTAACAATGATGAAATTGTTCATCCTAAGTAGGGGAGCTAAAAATTGAAATTATTTCCTCTCAGAATAATTTTTTCTTTTAATTATGATTAGGTTAAATTTGGTTCAAAAATTTGAAATTTTGTTAAGTATGCTAAACTTCAGTATAAATAAAGTTCAATTATTTCAATAATTGTTATGTTAGCTGAAATATGATATAAATGTATTTTTAATAAATCATACAAATCATACCATAAAATTTTAGTTCTTTAGGAAAGTTAGACATGCATGAAAGTTTAAGTCTCTAAAATTGACTTAGTAGTTTCTTGAGGCGAAATCCTAGGAAGCATGGAATGTTGAAAATGATTTAGGCAACTTTTGTTTGGACTGTTTAAGCCTTTCAAGCCAACCATGATCAAATTTTATCCCTTGAAACTCAAATTTGAGACTATATGGCCTAATTTTATTTTAACCCTTGCAATATTTATCCGTCACTTTTCTCTTAATTATCTTTAAATTGTCTGAAACATCAGACTCAATACTATTCAGAATGTTCTTTGAAAATAAGTTTGAGGGAGTTGAAAAGAAGCATCAACTATTCAGAAAATTATAGTACATACAATAAAATGCTTGTGATAAAAAAAGGAAAAGAAAAGAAAAGAAAAAGATCAAAAAAAGAGAGCATATGTACTTGAAAGAAAACAGATGTACAAAAGAGCATGTGAAAGCAAAGTTAGTTGGTGTATTGCAGGTAACTATTCTGAAGGTCCGATTGAAGCTAAGTGTAGGGTTTTTAGCCTAAAATTATCTATCTTTTACCTACCCTTAGCCTAGCGACGTTACAACCTTTTTAAAAACCTATTGATTCAAGTTTCTATGCTACCAACATTAGTGGAGAGAAATTGCTATGTTCAACATATGAAGGCATAAGTTAAACTTAATGATTGCAGCTTAATCTTGAATAAGGGAATAAAATCAAATTGGTATGGATTTAAAATGTCTTTATTAGAAAGCATTTAGTCTATTTTTTCTATCATAAGAATAACTTAGATTAATCTAAATGATATGTATACTTAAGTAGTGTAAATCTTAAAAATTCTTGTTCTTAAGCATAAGTATACCAAATTCATAATTTTGGGAAGAATGTTATTCTGAAAGAATTTTTCAAAGGTATTTCTAAAAAATTCTTTCTGATTTGTGCATTACTCGAGATGAGTAATGAATTATGTTTGGGGGTGTGGAAACACGAAATTATACACACTTTTCCATTCCCTTTTTAACTCAAATTCATGCAGTTTCAGTAAAATTCTTGTTGAAAAATATATAATTATTATAAAATAATTAAATTACACTTAAATTATGAACATGTCGAATGTAACACCCCTTGCCCCTATTCAACGCCAGAATAGGGTTACGGAGCATTACCGAACATATAAAACATTTAAACATTCAATTCATATAAAATTAATCAATTCATAAACAATTCAATCACAATTAAACATTTTGTCCCTCATACGAGCCTACAAGGCCCTAAACATACATTGGAAGCGGTTCTGGACTGAACCGATAACTTTGGAAACTTTTTGAACACTTAAGAAATTTTCTCAAAAATAGGGGACACACGCCCGTGTGGCCCGACCATATGTCTCACACGGCCAACAGACACGCTCGTGTCACAGGTCTTGTGGACATTCAAAATGAGAGCACATGGCTGTGTCCTAGCCTGTGTCTGACCCTGTGTAACTCTCTAACCCGGGTCACACGGCCAACACACACGCCCGTGTGGCTAGCCCGTGTGCCAGGCCATGTTCTAGGCCGTGCCAAACCTGTAGGGTATAATGACTTATGCCACATGGCCAAGTCACACTCCCGTGTGTGAGGCCGTGTGGAGCATACTGACTTGATTTCAATTTCAACACCAGGGGACACATGGTCGTGTAACATGACCGTGTGTCGCACACGGCTGAGACACACGCCCGTGTCTCTACCCATGTGGATAAAAATAAGCTATTTACCAAGCCAATTTTTCACCCAAATTTGTACACACCTACATCAAAACAATTGGCACCAACCATATCATATAAAAGGCATTCTAACATCTTTTCTCAAGTATATTACAAACCATTTCGAACACAAACCAAACCAAAACATAACTATCACAATATGGTATCCAAATGCATACCAAATTTTACCTTTTTTATTAATCAATATGGTCATTTTCAAACATGCATCAAATTACCTAAACTCATAAGCATACTAATTACCAATTCATCAACCATTTAATATTTACCATATCTATTTTCAACAAGCATCAAATACTATCATAACTAGCATTTATAAGGCAATTACTAAACTCAATCAAAGGTCATTTGCACACTTTTATACATCATCAAATTCACCATTATAAGCCAACTCACATGGCTATGTATATGTAAACCAAACCTAATATTTACAAGCCAACACAAATGGCCAAAATACATATATCAAAAGACCAAGTCACTATACATGCCATATACTTAAAATACAAAAGTTCATAGGTACCAAGTGATAGGTGGATAGTGTGAAGTAATCTCCGACGATCCCCGAATCCCAGCTAGCTTGATAACACTATTAAACATGGGAAAATAAACAAAGTAAGCTATAAAGCTTAGTAAGCTCGTATAAAATAAACTCAATTCAGTCTCAAGATTATAATTCAACAATTTGAATATATATATCAACATTTAGCATATATTAGCTAACAAACCTCTCATATACACAATTATGATATTGATCACATTCTTCACAAGTTTCTTTGAACCAAAACTTATATATGTCATGTACGTTCCTGTACCATCTTATATCATTCTCATACTCAATCACGTCTTTCGTTTACTCGTTGAACCATTCGGAATAGAAGTCAGATACTCAAGAGTCTTGCACACTAAGTACCTATACCATGGCCCGAAGCCAAATAAGGTAGCTTATATATGAAATACTGATATCATGGCCCGAAGCCAAATCAGCTGATATTGTAACACCCCTATCCCAAAACTGTCACCGGAATAGGTAAGGGGCATTACCAGACTGACAGAACATTTCAAACTGATATAGAATCACAGATATCAAATAAAATTAATACATGAATCACCAACAATTCATCTTTTATGAAAGTCCACGAGACCTAAAAAATACTTTAAAGGACAGTCGGGACTAAACCGAACACATTCATAAATTTTAGAACTCAAAATTTTTTTTTCATTTCTGCTGAGGTACACGCCCGTGTGACCAGGCCGTGTGCCTCACATGGGCACTAGACACGCCCATGTGAACCAGCCGTGCCAAAAATAAGGCATACACACTGACTTTCACCCACGGCCAATAGACACGCTCGTGTGCTACGGCCGTGTGATTCTTAGCTAGCTACTGGCTTGAGCCCACGGCCAAATGACATGCCCATATGTCTTAACCATGTGGTCTTAAGAGGTTACTGCTTTACCTACACGGCCACAAGGCACGCCCTTGGTCCCTGACCGTGTGGCACAATGTAGGCTTGGTTTAAGCCAACTTGCCACCCCTTTTTGGGTCATTCCTAAGTAATATTAGACAACATTTATACCAACATTTTCAGCCAATTTCATGCTTAAAATGACCAAATCATATTAGATCATAAAACATTTCAAACATACACCTTTTAGCATCACCAACCAAATACCAAAACAATGCACAAACATATCATTTGCTAGCCAACTCTCATGGCATAACATATATACATATCAAATCTTACTTACATAAACATTCTAGCCTATACATGCCATACTTAAAAATATTTACACTTTCAGAAGTACCACAATGAGTTTGATAGTGTGCTGACGATCCTCGACTATGCCTGAGCCTTCAATAGCTACAATAACTATAAAACAAACAGAAACCACATAGAGTAAGCTACAAAGAGCTTAGTAAGCCAAATACAATTGGTCTAACCATTAAAGCATAGAAAATAAAAGTCAATAGAAAGAATTCATAACCATTTCACAAAGTATTTCATGAGCTTAACCATGCTCATTTGCTTGTATACATGTCATGTTTCATTTCCATGATTTCATACATACTTTGTATTTATTATTTCGCAGAAATAGAGTCTTTCATATTCAGAACTTTAGTACGATACAAACGTACCTGTATAGATTATACATTTCATCTATTCATTACCATATCTCGTACTTTATCATCAGATGGTTCAGAAAAGTTACATATACTCATAAATGGGTACAATGCCTATGTCCCGGACGTGGTCTTACATGTAATTCAGTATTGATGCCTCTGTCCCAGACAGGGTCTTATACGAAATCAGATACGATGCTGATGTCCCAGACATTGTCTTACATATTAATCTCAAATCGAGGCCTGTGTCCCAGACAAGGTCTTACACGATATCCTAGATCAATATCAATATTCTTTCAAAAACGTATAGAGCTTTTTAGATACTAGCATATTATCGGAGTTTACTCGAAATTTATTCATCAAGATCTCAAGGCCGTCCAATATAGATTATAGTATATATATATTTGCGCATAATTTAGTCAATTTAACACATAATTGTAATTTGACTTACCTCGTACAGATTTCGGACGGAAACGAGTCGACTATTCAACTATTTTGGACTTCCCTCGATCTAAGTCTGATTTTCTTTGTTCTTGATCTAATACAATTCAAATTCCACCATTCAATCATTCATTTCATTCAAAATAATCCATGAACACATATTTAGGGCACTTTGCATTTTAGCCTTTACATTTTCACACTTTGACAATTTAGTCCATTTTTCACAAAATCACAAATATGCAAAATTCACCAAGACTATAGCTTGGCTGAATATACATAGCTTCCATACAAGACCAAATAACATATTTAATTCACAATTTAGTTCTTGAAAACCTCATTTTCACAAATTAGCCCAAATAGCTCTATTCCATCAAAAATTCAAGAATAAAGCATGATAATCTCACATATGTCTTTCATAATCCATATAAAAACATTACAAAGCTCATAAAATCTTCAATGGCACATTTCATAATCTTCAACAGAAATAGAAATTCAGACATGGGTTTTGAAGAACACGAAGCAACGATCACAGAAACGTAGAAATTATCAAAAACAGACGAAAATTCATACCTTAATCAAGGATCAAACTAGCTGAAACCTTAAGTGGCTTTATTCCTTCTTATTTTCTTTGATTTTTGGCTATATGCATGATAATATGGCCACTTTCATGTTTTCTTTATTTAATTTACATTACTAATTAATTTACTATTTTATCCATAACATATATCATAAAATTTTGACTACTACATGTCCAACACTGTCCACCATTAACATAAATGGTAAATTTGACATGCAAGGACCTTTATTTTAAAAGCCAAGGCCAATTAACCCCATTAACATATAGCATGCAAATTTTGCATTTTACGCGATTTAGTCCTTTATCATAATTAAGCACAGAAACAGACAAATTAAATCACAAAAACTTCACAGTTATAAATTCACATATCATAGAAACAGAAAATAATATCAAAATATTTTTTTCAGACTCAGATTTGTGGTCTCGAACCCACTATTTTGACTAGGGTCAAAACTGGACTGTTACATATATTCATGGCCCGAAGCCAAATCGGTATAACTCACACCTGAAGTGCTAATATCATGGCTCGAAGCCAACTCAATGTATCCTCTAATGACATGTCACAAGTATCCTAAACTATTCTTAAGGTTCAACCGGGATTTCGAATGTCGAATCATTGTCAAATCACTATCAATCATATCCATAGTCTCGTATTCACAATTTATGCAAAATCAAAACATATGAAATACATTTGAATCAAAACTTATAATATACGAACTTACCTTAGACGTAAAATTGATGAAATAAAACGATTAGTCCAAAACTTTGTTTTTCCCTCGATTTAGATTTGAACTTCATTTTTCTTGATCTAAATATAATCAAAGTTAACTCATTTAATAATCTCTCTATTCAGTTTAATCCAAAACACACATTTAAGCACATTTACACTTTTACCCTTAAAATTTCACAATTTTTAAAATTTAGTCCCTAGGCTCGTAAAACAAAATTCATTCAATTTCATCACAACCCAAGCCTAGCCAAATTACTATTTTGAATGGTTCAACAGGTAAATGAAAGATGAAAATGTGTATAAGATTAGTTCGAGATGGTACAGGTATGTGCATAAACCATATTAGCTTTGAATCGAAGAAATGATGATGAAAGTATATAATTTTGTGAATGAGTATTTGGAAGGTTTGTTAGCTAATGTAAGTTACATATTGGTGTATTCAAATTATTAAATTATGTTTATTTGATTGCATTAAGTTTATTTCATACGAGCTTACTAAGCTTTATAGCTTACATAATTTATTTTTCTATGTTTTATAGTGAATTCAAAGCTAGCTTAGATTCGGAGATCGTCGGAGACATCATTACACTATACACCTACCTTTCGGTATCTATGAACTTGGTATTTTAAGTATATGGCATGTATAGGGACTTTGGTAATTTTCGTTATGTTTTGGTAATGACTTTGGCCAAATGAATTGGCTTGTAAATGTACATGTTTGGGTTTGTATATATAATCATATGAGTTAGCTTAGGATGGTGAATTTCATGATGTATATAAGTGTAAAAATGACTTCTTTTTTTTTTTAAAAATTGGTAAATACCTATATTGTGTGATTGAAGTTAGATTCATGATGCTTATTGTGAATAGGTAAATTGAATGTCAATAGGTGATGATTTTGTGAATTGGTATGGTTTTGAAATTAGACCAAATAATGTATATTTGAGTTTAGTTATATTGATATTGAAGAAATTGGTATTTGGTATGTTTTGAATGAGTAAAACATGAGTTTATAAGCATGTTGGTTGTTAGTATTGGAAATGGTATATTTTAGTCTTGGTTGTGGTTGATTTGGATGCCCATATTTGCTATGAATTTGTACCACTTGGCTTGTGTGGGTACATACAAGATTGGGGTGGCAAAATGTCTTGGTAAATAGCCTATTTTTGTCCACACAGGTAGAGACACGGACATGTGTCTCAACCGTGTGTGACACACAGATAAGTACACGCCGTGCATCCCCTAGTGTTGAATTTGAGAACATTTTAGTATGTTCCACACGGCCTCACACACGGGCGTGTGACTTGGCCGTGTGGCATAAGTCAGTATACCCTATAGGTTTAGCACGGCCTAGCACACGGCCTGACACATGGGCATGTGTGGCCATTTTTAGGGCACACGGACTAGCCAAACGGGCGTGTGTGTTGGCCATGTGAACCAAATCAGAGAGTTGCATGGGGTTGGACACAGGCTGGGACACGGCCATGTGCTTCCATTTCGAATGTCTACATGACTTGTGACATGGGCATGTCTGGTCTCAGATGGCCTGGCCACACGGGCGTGTGTCCCCTGTTTTGAGAAAAATATTTCTAAGTTTTATAAAGTTTCATAAGTTATCGGTTTAGTCCTGAACCACTTTCAAAGCATGTTTAGGGCCTCGTAGGCTCGTATTAGGGACAAATTAATTGAGATTGAATGATGAATGGTTGAATTGAGAAAATGTTTGCTAAACGGTTGTTTAATGGTTTTATAAGTTAAGTAATGCTCCGTAACCTATTTCAGCATTGAATATGGGTGAGAGGTGTTACATTTGTTGGTATTAGAGGCAAGTTTAGTCAATTCTAGGACTAACGTAGCCTATGTGAGAGTCTAGCTATAGATGCAATATATAGACTATGATAGTGTGATGACTCTTGACATTTTAAAATGTGTTTTCATATAGTAAATGAATCTCAATCGAGTTATAGCTGATGAGGTTGAGAGCAATGTGCCCGCTCCTACTCAAGGGACAGCGTCGTCTAATTCTAGACCCGTGTCGGGTAGCCAAGAAGGAGAGGCTTGAGAAGCCTTCTTCCAAATAATGAACGAATGGTGCACACAGTATATCCGAACAAATCCTGTTACTCAACAACCTCCACCCCATCCTAATCCCAAACTGGTTCCCATAGCTCCTCAAGGTGTCGAGCTTTTAAGATTGAATAAGCCTCTAGTTGAAAAGATCTGTAAACCAGGGGCTAAAGAATTTAGAGCTAATGTTGATGATGATTCTGAAAGAGCAGATTTTTGGCTTGAAAATACAATTTGAGTGTTTGATGAGCTTTCTTGCACACTGGTTGAATGTTTAAAATGTGCTATATCACTGTTGAGGGACACCACGTATCAGTGGTGTAATATGCTAGTATCAGTGATGCCAAGAGAGAGAGTCACCTGGGAGTTCTTTTAGACTGAGTTCCGAAAGAAATACATATGTCAACAGTTTCTAGACCAAAAATATAAAGAGTTTTTCGAACTGAAGCAAGGTCGCATAACTGTAATCGAGTATGAAAGAGAATTTTTACGGTTGAGCAAATACATTCGAGAGTATGTTTCTACTGAAGAGATTATTTGCAAGCAGTTTCGGAACAGTAAACTACAAGTCAATTCTAGAAGCTTAAACTCTAATAGCCCGTTTTTAGTCAGATCAGAATAGTGGTTTTGGAACCACAAATACAAGGTTGAAATAATTATTTTATTATTATCTTAATATCTACAACATGATAGTATGATTTTGTGAAAATTTTGTTAAGAAATTTTATCGTTTGAATGCTCAATTTGATAAAAAGGACTAAATTGCGTAAAAGTGCAAAAGTGGTGTTCTAATAGCTAAAGGTTTCTAATAGCTACGGAACCTTAAAGTGGAGGTCCTTATGTGGTAACTAGACCATTAGTGTGTTAGTGGACATTTATGAGATTGGTATTGTTGAAATTTGATTGAAATTAAAAGGTTAAGTAAATTAGTAAATTAATGTAAAACAAAACCAATTTTTATCTCTTATCATCTTCTCCAACCGAATATTCAAGGGAAAAAAGCCATTTTTTGTTCATCTAGGGTTCGGTCACTTTGAGGCTTGATTGATCAAGAAAAATGAAGTTCGAATCTAGATCGGGGAAAAATAAAGTATTGGACTAGTCGATCCATTTTGTCATTTTTGTAAATCGAGGTAAGTTCGTAAGTTAATAATAATTAATATAATTGTGTTTTAAATGCTTTATTATTGAATTAATTGTGAATATGACCTACGGTTATGTTCGATGAAGATTTGGCAACTTGAAATCCTTGTTGAAACATAGGAATAGATTAGGATACGAATGACATGTCATTATGGGTTATGTGATTTGGGTGTTGGTCCGTACATTCTATCGGTGGTTAAGTTTTCCAGCATGTGTTACGGATTCTCGTCAGCTTGTGTAAGCAGCACCGTGTAGTTACATCTTGACCGTCAGCTTGTGTGAGCAGACCCGTTGATAGCTCGACAGTGAGCATTATATGAGATATAAGATTGAGATAGCTTCGGCTATGTATTGGCACTTAGGGTACGAGATTCCCGAGTATCTGATATTATTCCAAATGGTTCAACGGGTATATCAAAGATATGAAATGGTGAGAGATAGATACGTATCAATACAAGTATGTTCAGAAATCATATGAGCATTGAATCCATGAAGTTGTGAGTTCATGATCATTATGTGAATGAAAAAATGTTAACCTTGTGATTAAATGGTTTTGTAGTATATTATGTTTATATTACTTGAATGGTGAATGGATGGTAAGTTTTACTTATTAACTATACAAGCTTACTAAACTTTATAGCTTGCTCTATTTATTTTTCTGTGTTTTATAGTAATTTCCAAGCTTGCTTGGATTTGGGAGTCGTTCGAGATCTCATCACACTATCAAGCTATCATTTTGGTACTTTTGAACTTATGTATTTGCTTATATGGAATGTATAGGAGTTGTGATTAATTTGGACTATAGTTTGGTAATGGATTTAGCCATTTGATTTGAATTGTAAATGATGAATGCTTGGTTATGTGTATAGCCATGTAATTTGGCTTATTTTGGTATGTTTGGTGATGTATATATATGTGCAAATGGCCTTTTGATATGTTGTTTATAATTGCTATATAAATATTTATTGTGAGTTGGTATTTGGAGTACCAAATGGTTGAAATTTGAGATTGGTATGCTTATGGTTTTAGGTGAAGTGATGCATAATTGAAAGTGACTATATAGATGATTTGTTAATTGAAATAGGTATGAAATTGAATGGTTAATTGTGATACTTGTGTTTTGAGGATTTTGATATTAGTATAGTATGATTTTATGCTTGATTGAGATTCGTTGGAATGCCTATTTATGCCATGTTATATGCCATTTGATTTGTGTAAGTGAAGACAAATTTGGGTGAGCAAGATGGCTTGGTAAATAGCCTATTTTTGTCCATATGGGCAGAGACACTGAGACACACGGTCAGCTGACATGGCCGTGTGTCCCCTGGTGTTTAATTAGAAACCAAGTCAGTATGCTCTACACGGCCCAACACACGTGTAACATACTGAATTAGGGCCTAGTCAGAATAGTGGTTTCGAGACCACAAATTCAAAATAGAAATAATTATTTTATGATTCTCATGAGGTGTATGATATGATTTCATGCTTGTGTGCAAGTTTCAAGAAGAAATTCTATGCATAAAATGTCCAATTGAACTTTAGGGACCAAATTGAATAAGATGTAAAACTTGTGGTCTAGAAGCTTTTAGCATAAAATCGCTTTAGATTATAAATTAGAAGGTCTTAATTAGCAATTTAACTAATTTTTAAAAGTTTGGAAAAAAATGGACATGTGTTCGAAAATTTTTAAAGAAAGACCCTAAGAGCATTTTGGTCATTTGGTAATTAAAAACATAAAAAGGGAAAAATCAAAGCAAAAATATGCTCATCTTCTTCATGCTTGGCCGAAACTCTCAAGACACCATAGCTAGGGTTTTGTTCAACTTTCAAGCTGGATTGTAAGTGCTCCCGAGCCCCTTTTTAATGTTCTTTACATTTTTGAAGTCTTCATAGCTTAATTTACCTATTTCCACCCTTATTTTAAAGTAGGGTTTATGTATGAAAATTTACCCATGTGTGACATGCATGTATTTTGATGATTAGTGGAGGAATATGAGAGTTTAGTGTGTGATAAACATTTTCTACTGGGTGATTTTTCATGAAAGCACCTAAAAAAGGACCTTTCTGTAAATTTTATAAAATAAGTGGTTAAAAATCTGATTTAAAAGAAAATGGTGGCTGGTATGAATGTGTTATAAGTTTGGCTAGGCTTGGGTATCAAAGAAAATGAACATATTTCATTTTACGAGCCTAGAGACTAAGTTGTAATTATGTGAAAGTTTAGGGGTAAAATTGTGGTTTTTCCAAATTGTAATTTATGGATTACTTTGAACAATGTGATGATTAAATCAGCTGAATTTCCTATTATAGATCAAGAAAAGCGGAGTCCGGACCTAGACTAGGGAAAGAACAAGATTTTACACTAAATCGTATAAATTATCTATATTTTGTACCGAGGTAAGTTCATGTGTAAATAATGCAATGATATATCATGTTTTTAATATTTTTTTAATGTATGAGTTTATATGATTTATTTATTACGTCAAGTGTATGAATGATGTTGTAACTTGTGAGCATGAGATTGTGAATGAATTCGACGAACATGAGATGTTGAGAAAATCTCGTTTGAACCTTAGGAATAGTTTAGGATACAATGTGACATGTCACTAGGAACTATGTGGATATGAGCTCATGAGTATGTGTGTATATGTGATATATGAATCCAGGTGCTAGTCTTGTACGTCTTACCAGTGGCTGGGTAGCCCGACATGTGTTGCGGGTACCTGTCAACTTGTGTGAGCAGCCCGAGTAGTTACGTCCTGACTGTTAGCTTGTGTGAGTAGGCTCGTGAGTAGCTCGTGAGCGAGCAATATGTGATTGTGATATGAGGTAGCATGTGGCTACATTTGGTGCACGATGTGCAAGTCTTCCGTTTATCCAATAATATTCCAAGTGTTGAACAAGTAAACTTGTGAGTTAATCGACAAGTAAATCAATGAAGAGAGAATATGACAGTGTGATTTGAGTTGGTACAAGTATGTACGATAAACTCATCTGAATGAGCTCGATATGTGATCAATGTTTGGTAAGATTGAAAATGCATAAGTTATGTTTAAAAATTTGAGTTATATCATGAACTCATCATAACACTTAAGTAAATCTCGGTAATGTCATAAATGTATATATATATATGATCATGTTGCTATTTATTTGCATGTGAACTTACTAAGCTTTATGCTTACTCCCCTCCGTTTCTTACTTTCTTATAGTATCACCAAGCCAACTTGGGGATCGAAGAACATCGGAGGCCCGGTCACATTATCAACTGGACATTTAGGGTATAGTTAGTCTCAATATTTTGAGTATGGCATGTATAGGGACTTGGCCTTTTTGTTATATGTCATATTGGTCTTGTCAAATGTGTTGGCTTCTGGAAATATTTGATTTATTTTGCATATGGCCTTGTGATATGGTCTATATTGATCATCTGGGTTGTAACCCTAATCAAATATACATGCATGCAATGTTTTATGTTTGATGTGTTTGCTTGTGGATGAGATGTATGATGAATGGCACATGTGCTATGTGAATGGATCATGGTTAATAAGTATGCCAAATCTATGGTATGATTAGGTAATCTAAAAGTAGGGCTAGCCTAATGAATGAATATGAAATTGGTGTGAAATGCCATATGAAAGTATGATGTTTTGGATAAGTGTCATGTTGTCATTACAAAGGCATGGAATAATCATGTTTAATGACTTTTGAAGTGACCAAATATACTAGATTGAATGCCATCTTAGATGAATAAACAAATGACCATTTAAGGGTGACAACTGGCATTGAAAATACCTAAATTTGTCCATACGGGTAGACACACGAACATGTGTCTAGGCCGTGTGTGACACATGGTATGTCCTATGGGCATGTGGTTAGACCGTGTGTCCCTTGCACCCTCATTAATGCAAATAGAATTCCCAGTAGTAAACACACGGGCAGAGACACGGCTGTGTGTCTCAGCCATGTGGTAGACATGGCCTTAGAACATGGGCGTGTGCCCAGGCCGTATGAAGTCTACACTTGATTTGAAGAATTTAATTCGTCACACGACCTAAGCACATGGACGTGTGACTTGGCCGTGTGACCCTAATTATATGATGACGTCATTGTCAGAGAGTTACATGGGCTGAGGACTCCAGCGTGTCCAAAGCCACACAGACGTGTGTAACCACACAGCCTACCCACACGGACGTATGACTCCCCAAAGTAGGAAATTTTTCTAAGTTATCCTAAAATTTTCTAAAGTCCTGAGTTTAGTCCCAGACCACCTTCGACGTATGTTTTGGGCCTCGTAGGCCCTTATAAGGGACAATTTGCATGAAATTGAAATGTTTTAAAATTTGAACAAAATTTATGGTCGGTTTTGTGTAAATGCTAATGTTTTAGCTCGATAATGCCTCGAACACTATCCCAGTGTCAGATACGGGTAAGGGGTGTTACATTTAGTGGTATCAAAGGTACGGTTTAGTCAATTCTTGGTACGGTTTAGCTGATTCTTGGTCTAACATAGCATGTGTACGAGTCTAGCTGTACATGCCATACATATATTAAGATAGTGTAATGACTCCTGACGATTTTAAAATGTGTTTTCATATAGTCAATAGATCCCGACAGAGCAGTGGTAGATTGTAACACCAAGAATTTGGGCCTAGAAGGAATAAACCTTGAGCATGGGAACAACAAGGAGACTGCACGCAAGTATTTAGTTGTGCAAGGAAATAAAATAAAAGTATGCTAGCTTTAGTTGAGAAGTATTGAAGAAGTCCTGGGTTCAAACCTAGCTTTAGCAGAATTTTAATTTTAAGTGAATAGGGCCCTAGGTTTTAGATAGTAGGCTTCTTTAACCATAATAGGTATTATATGATGCAAAGAGAGTTGTGGTATAGTGGTAGTGGCGTGTTGTGCTTCTAAGGAGGTTAGGGGTTCGACTCACTTCATGCAAAAAAAGTATTTATTTTACTTCTTTGCTACATGAGAAGTGGAATCTGACTAGAACTCTGCAGGTTGGAACTAGAATGGATCATGGAGAAAATCAAGGAGGATTCCATGGAGAGATAGGATGAGGGATTTTAGGAGAGGTTGTGTGATTTGAAAGGGGAAAATGTTGTGCCAAATTTGAACTCTTGTTCAAGAGTGTTTCGGCTGAGGTGGATAAGGGTAGAGAAGTTGTCGAATTGGGAGTTCTTTAGGCAAAAGTTAGCTTTAGCTTCTCCTTTTTTGTTGGTTGCCGATTTTGGCTAGTTTTGGTGTGCAGCATTTTTTACTGTTTAGGCCGATTAGTGCTTGCTTTCGGGTTCCTCTCTTTTTTTTGTGCCTTGCATTTTATGTGTTTCTTTTCTGCTGAGTGAGTGATTTTCGGTTTCCCCTTCTTCTCATTTGGTTCTTTTTCCTTTCTTGACTGATTGTTACTGTCCTTTTTTCCTATCTCTTCCTTAGTCGATTGTGCTCCTACAGTGATTTCTTGATCTTTTCTTCTCTTCTCTTCTTCCGTTCTTCTTGTCTTTGGTGGCCAAACATCGACTGGTAAGTCTCGATTTGACTCTACTTTATTCTGCTTATCTCCTCTTTTTCTCTAAGGCTAATTCTTATCTTCTTCTTTTATTGATTATGGTGTTCGCTTGGGTTTAAGTAAACCTCGAGCAGCGAAAGAGCCTTTTGGCGTTGCAGTTTCGATAGGAACCTTTTTGCTCATTCTAGATTGAAGGTAATACTTGTCATCGAGATTGACCCGAACTAGATTATGTTGGCATGGGTTTTTGTCCGAACGGTTCTGTTCCTCGCTTTGGACTTACGTTTTATAGGCTGTTGTATGTGGATTTAACTCATAAGTTTTGGCAGCATGAGTAATGAAACTGCTTTATGTGCAGATAACCACCAAGAGGGGGTTGTTAGCAATCTTTAGTAGTGTTTTGGGTAGGCTGAAACCACACTCATTCAATCAAGGCAAATATCGGTGTGTCTTTGTGATAAGTGTTTAAGAAGGTGTTTAATCTTGTTGATTATAGGGCTAATCGAGAATCTTGTTTGAATATAGGTTGGTGGTTGTAGACTTCGTCATGTTCTCGTAAACAAGTGTGTATTCACACACTGAATAGACTGTAGAACGACAAAAGTCGAAAAGCTAAAAAACCGAAAGAATGGCCTTTTGGCCACATAGGTGAGCGAACGCACATGTGGTAAATCGAGCCCGCGAATCGTGAGCGTAAGACTGTAGAGGCAACTATGGGCGTTCTCAAGGGCTTTGGCTATTTTGGGCCTCGATGGGCCAAAATGGGTCGTGTGGGCCCAATAGGCTCATGGGCCCCATACGGATAAAATCAACGGTACATGGTAATTATTGGATTGGGCTGTGTAGTTCGCATGGTCGTGGTAAATTTTTGGCTTGATGGGCCACACAAGCGTGTGGGCCTACTTGGGCCGCATAACAGGACTTGGGCCATTTACACTGCTAGGACCGTTAAGGTTACAGAGTCGCTCGAGGCGATTGTAGACCTTCTGATGGGTCGATAAGAGTACTTAGACCCCAAGGCAGGTAAAATGACCAAAATACCCCTATAGGGTAAAATGACTATTTTACCCCTCGAGGGTAAATGACTGGTTTGTGCTATGATTTATCTGTACTGAGCATGACATTCTACATACTTGTATGATTTATGACATGACATTCTGCATGGGGTTGGGATACTGTGATGGAGGAAGTGTATCGTCTTCGGTGGCTTTGCCACATATCACGTATTCGTGGCTTTGCCACATATATCGATCTTCGCGCCTTTCTTTGCGTTCACACTTGCGCACCTTGCTGCGCGATATTATCTTTGCCGACTTTGCTGCGATATTGGTGTGTTGGCTAGGTGGGTCGACTTTGTCCCCACGTGGGGTGTTGGTGGTACGGAGTGGTGTGTTGGCTAGATTGGGATGGGTTGCATTATTATACTATGTTGTTACTGCATTGGGCTAAGGCCCACACTGTTACTATTACCGTAATGGGCTCAGGCCCAGTCT
Source organism: Gossypium longicalyx (assembly GCA_025698465.1). NCBI lineage: Eukaryota > Viridiplantae > Streptophyta > Magnoliopsida > Malvales > Malvaceae > Gossypium > Gossypium longicalyx. The sequence goes on along the minus strand of CM046995.1, from coordinate 34,124,034 downwards.
GTTACTGATATGGGCTTAGGCCCAGACTGAATTGTTCAATGTTTGTTTATTATTGGGATTACACACTGAGTTTTCATAAACTCACCCGTTTGTTTTAAATGTTCAGGTAATCCCAGTCATAGGCGGATCGGTGCTGCGAGGGACTCAGAGATGGCCACACTATTGCTCTTGTTTTCTTTTATTTGGCATTTATTTGCTATTAGATTTCGTTTTGGGTTTTAAATTATGTAATAAGGTCTCTCTAATTTTCTAGCTTTTAATTTGGGATTTTTGTTTATTATGATTTATATATGTTAAAAGTAGAATGCAATTTTCTAAAACGATAACTGTTTTCAAAACACTACGTTTCCACAACACTTTAGAAATGCTTCCGTAACAAATAGAGTTTTAAAGGTAATGACAATTTAAAATGAATAACGAATAGCTAGAATTATTTGAGTTCTAACAAAAAGGCTTTAAATTTCAAAACAGGTTTTCATCAGCAAGAGCAAGTTTTCAAAAAGCACTTCAATGTGACACCGCCAGATTTGGCCATAACGTCTAGGCTGGGTTTGGGGTGTTACACGGATAATGTAGAAAGTAACACACCTGCTCCCGCTGAAGGGGAAGTGCCAGCTGAGAGTATACCCAAAATTGTTAGTAGAGGAGAAGGAGGCAGAGAAGCCTTTCTCCACATGATGGACGCCTGGTATATGGAGTTCGGTCGAACGAACCCGAACACTCAACCCCCTCCACCCCCACCTATTCCTCAACCTTTCCCTGTAGCACCTCAAGGTATGGACTTTGTGAGACTGAATAAACCTCCAGTAGATAAGATACGGAAACAAGGAGCTGAAGAGTTTTGGGCTGGTAAAGATGATGACCCTGAGAGGGCAAAGTTCTAGCTCGAAAATACCATTAGGGTGTTTGATGAGTTATCATGCACTCCTAAGGAACGCATAAAGTGTGTTGTGTCCCTCTTAAGAGACTCGGCTTACCAGTGGTGGAACACCCTTATGTCGGTGGTACCAAGAGAGAGAGTTAATTGGGAGTTCTTCCAAGAAGAAATCCCTAAGAAGTACATTAGCCAAAGATTTATTGAACAAAAAAGGAAGGAATTCCTCGAGTTAAACAGGGCCGAATGACGGTAACGGAATATGAGCGTGAATTCATGAGACTGAGCAAATACGCTTGAGAGTGTGTATCGACTGAGTCCATCATGTGCAAATGATTTGAAGATGGATTAAACGAAGACATCCGATTGTTGGTGGGTGTACTTGAACTGAGAGAATTTGTCATGCTTGTGGAGAGAGCCTGTAAAGTTGAGAAATTGGCTAAAGAGAAGAGACAAGTAGGATTAGAGTTTCGAGATTCGAAGAAGAGACAGATGGGTAAATCATTTCAGTCCTCAACTAAGAAACTGAAAGAGTTTATTACTCGATCGAGTGCCTCAATTAGGTTTTCAACTAGGAACCATGGGAAATAGTATTCGGGTCATAAGGCCCAGACTACCTCGATAGCGAGTGTGGGTAATGCTTGACCTAATAGATTTGAGTGCCAACATTGTGGCAGACGTCACCCTGGTGAATATTGGATGAATAGTCGGGCATGTTTTAAGTGCGGTTCTCATGACCATTTTGTCAAGGATTGTCTTGAAATGGTTGAAAAGGAAAAATTTCAGAGTGCGAGGCTGGGCAATACTGCTTCTAAAGGAAGACCACAGAAGAATCTGAGAAATAGAGTGAGTAGCAAGGGTGCACATAGAGAACCAACTAGAAGACTTGAGGGAAGAGCACCTGCGAGGACTTACGCCATTCGCACTCGCAAAGATGCTTCATCCCCTGATATTATTACGGCATATTCATACTAGATGCCAATACTGTACATTTTTTCTCTAAGATACATTTGGGATCTACCCATTCGTATGTATGTGTGAAATTGGCATCTAGTATGAATATGCCCGTCTAGTCTACAGAATTCGTGGTAAAAGTGTCAAACCCTCTAGGCAAGCATGTGATAGTTAACCAAGTATGTACGAACTACCCTTTAATGATTAGAGGTCATTATTTTTCGGCTAATCTCATGCTTTTTCCGTTTGATGAATTTGATATAATACTTGGTATGGATTGGTTGACCATGCATGATGTAGTGGTAGACTGTGGAAAGAAAATTATTGAGTTGAAATGTGAAAGTGGTGATATCTTTCGAGTAGAATCAGATGAATCGGATAACTTGTCGTAGTAATTTCTTTTATGACTTCTCAGTGATATATGAGAAAAGGTTATGAAGCGTATCTTGCCTTTGTGTTGAATACGAAGGAGTTTTAGTTGAAAATTGAGTTAGTACTAGTAGTATATAAATATCCAAATGTCTTTCCAGAAGAGTTGCTCGGATTGCCTCCGATTAGGGAAGTTGAGTTTGGCATCAAATTAGTTCCGGGCACTACACCTATTTCGATCGCTCCATATAGGATGGCTCGAACGAAGCTAAAGGAGTTGAAAGTTCAGTCACAAGAGTTGATGGACAAAGGTATCGCGAGACCTAGTTATTCTCTGTGGGGCGTACCGGTGCTATTTGTGAAAAATAAAGATAGTTAGATGAGATTGTGCATTGACTACAAACAGCTCAATAAGGTAACCATAAAGAACAACTACCCCTTACCAAGAATTGATTACTTGTTTGACCAATTAAAGGGGGCCACAATATTTTTGAAGATAGACTTAAGGTCTGGTTACTACCAATTGAGAGTCAAAGATTCGGACGTACCGAAGACTGCATTTCAGACAAGGTATGGTCACTATGAATTTTTGGTTATGCTTTATGCTTTAACAAATGCGCCTGCTGTATTTATGGATATAATGAATCGTATTTTTCGATCGTACTTGGATAAATTTGTTGTTATTTTTATTGATGATATCCTGATTTTTTCTTGTGATGAGACTGAGCATCCCGAACACTTGAGAACGGTTGCATGCTAAGTTTAGTAAAAGTAAGTTTTGGCTTCGAGAAGTCAGATTCTTGGGGCACATTGTTTCTCGTGATGGCATCTGAGTCGATCCGAGTAAGACTTCGACTATTGTTGAATGGATACCGCCGAGAAATGTGTCAAAGGTTAGAAGCTTTCTAGGCTTAATTGGTTACTATAGACGGTTTGTTAAAGGATTTTCCATGATTTCTACTCCGATGACGAGAATATTACAGAAGGATGTTATGTAACGCCCCGTACCCGAGACCTTTGCCGGAGTCGAACACGAGGTGTTAACAGATTTAATTCATTGCTTAAACAGCTCAAACAATTTAATTTTAGAAATTCCAGACAAGCTGGCTAACAGCATCACAGTCGCTTAAAAATTCATATCTCGAGTTCTGAAACTAAAAATCCAATTCCATAAATTTTCCCTAAAACTAGACTCATATATCTATTTACTAATTTTATTCTAGAATTTTTGGCTAGGCCAATTAGTACAGTTTATTAGTTAAATTCTCCCCTGTTTCAGGGTTCGACTGCTCTGACCTCTGTGTATTACTAATCAAATATCTCTCTGTACAGAATTTCAATGACTATGAATTTTTTTTCTCTTAAAACTAAACTCAATAATAAATCTTTACATATAAGTTATGACTTCTAATTATTTTTATACAATTTATGGTGAATTTCCAAATTCAGAACAGGGGATCCAGAAATCGCTCTGGCCCTGTTTCACAAAAAATTAAACATCTCATAAAATATAACTCATATACCTGTTTCGTTTCTTCCATATGAAAATAGACTCATAATTATTCAATTCTATATTTTATTCATCATCTAATTATATCTCAACTATTTTTAATGATTTTTCAAATTCACGTCACTACTGCTGTCTGAATCTATCTTATGGTAAATTTTACCTATTTCATGGTTTCCATGGATTAACTAGCAATTTGACATACATAACACCAAAAATGATCATAATTAGTCATTCCAATGGCTAATCATTACCAAGCATTTTTATACTACTCAATAACCATATCATAAGACCATATATACAAAATGATTATAATACTATACATGCCATACTCAAAATATACAAGCCATTATGCCAAGATGGTATATGGATAGTGTGAGCTTGCCTCCGACCGTTCCCGATTTCCGAGCTGGCTTGTCAACACTACAAGAAATGAAAAGGAGGGAGTAAGCATAAATGCTTAGTAAGTTTACATGCAAATAGCAAGTAACATAACCATATAAGCAAACATAAAACATCATTTGCATAATCATCACCAAGACATTCATATCATATTTTCATTTATCATCTTACCATATTGTTGTTATATCGAGTTTTCAACCCGAGGGTTAAGTACATACCTGTTCAAAGTATCCATTTCACAACACTTACCAATACGTCCCTTTCATCTTGAGTATTCCTCCATTTGAGTAGAACTTTACCCGTTGAACACATCGGAATATAATTCGGATACATGGAAAGTTTGCACATAAGTGCCACATATGTAGCCAAGCTACTATGTAACCCGCCCATAAGCGAACTCGGACTCAACTCAATGAGCTCGGGCGGTCGCATCCATAAGTGAACTCGGACTCAACTCAACGAGCTCGGATGCCTAGTTATATTTCACGAACTCCGGACTCAACTCAACGAGTTCGGACATTCGCATCCATAAGTGAACTCCCTGACTCAACTCAACGAGTTCGGATGCCCAAATATCCCAAAGACATGTCACTTGTATCCTAATCCATTCCTAAGGTTCAATGGGACCTTTTTCCCAATCATGTGTCTCAACCATCTTCTACGGAATACGAATCATCGATACTCTGTAGTATTTCACATTTTCCAAGTATATCACATAATTTGACATATTATCAAACAATTATCACGAGTATAATATTTCATAATAATTATCATATCATTTAAATAACATAAAAACATTTAAAATAATAACTATGTTACCAACATTTACATATGAACTTACCTCGTATGCGAAAATGGCTACTTTTACCATTTCGTCCACAACTTGGTATTTTCCCCATTTTAGCCCAAATTTCAGTTTTCCTTGTTCTATCATTTAAAATATAGTCTAATTAGGACTCAAATTATTCAAATTGACCCAAAATCATATTTTGGAAAAATTACAATTTTGCCCCTAAACTTTTGCATATTTACAATTTTGCCCCAAAGCTCGTAAATTAAACTTCAGCATATTTTCTTATGTTTTATGACATGCTGGTCATTTTTCCCTTCTATGGAAACATAAAATTCTCACTCTAACATGTACTTATGACTATTAGGTATTTTTACCGATTAAGCCCTTTTGCTCGTTTTCACTTAAAACCGAGTAGCACAAGTTGTCTAACATAATTTAAAACCTCATATTCTATCATAAAACACCAAAATACACAAATTTCACCTATGGGTATTTTTCCAAATATAAACCCTAGTTTAAATTATTGCTATCATAAGCTAAATCGAGCTTCCGGGACTCCAAAAACGTAAAGAACTTGAAAAACGGGGCTAGAATGGACTTACAATCGAGCTTCGAAACTTGAAAAACCCTAGCCATGGTTTCTCCTTGCTATATTCGGCCATGGTGAAGAAGATGAGCAAAATTGGCTTTTAATTTTGTATTTTAATTCATTTTACCCCTAGATGACCAAAATGCCCTTACTACTAAACTTTCAAAAATTCCTTCCATGTCCTAATTTTGACCATGAACTTAAAATTGGTCAAATTTCTATTTAAGACCTCCTAATTAATATTTCAAAATAATTTCAAACTAAAAACTTCTAGAATGCAAATTTTGCAACTTATTCGATTTAGTCCCTAATTTCAAATTAAGCACTTTATGCATAGAATTTCGTCACGAAATTTTCACACAATCATACAATTATATCATAAACCTAAAAATAATTATAAAATAATTATTTCTATCTCAGATTTGTGGTCACGAAACGACTATTTCGATTAGGCCCTAATTCGGGATATTACAACTCTCCCCCCATTAGGGATTTTCGTCCCCGAAAATCTTACCAGAAAAGTGGTCTTCACTTTTAATCTCATATTCGGTGCCGAAGAACTTTCACTTAGACTGTACCTCCAATACATCTCTTTAATTTCTCATATGATCTGAAAGCTTACAGTCTCAACTTTCAACTGTTCTTAAATTTTCAACCCTTCTCAGTTTCCCATGAAATCATAACATAAAACCCAGATCTTAACTTGATTAATGGAGACCGAAATTCCAAGAAATCCAACAATCAAAGAGACCTGAATTTCCATGAATCTGATGAGTAGGAATTCATTCAATACAGATATGATTTATAGATCTCGCCAAACATTTAACAATAGGATACATCACATTTTCCTCTTTCTGCCATGGAAATAATTCTGATATGGCCTCAAGAATAATCCTTCTCATTTCCATCCCAATATCAACACTGACAAGGATAATTTTGATAGATCCCAATGCTCGACTTTAACCCCTTTAACAACTCCGATTTTATGTAACATCGAATGCTCTAAACTATCACATTACCTCACCGTCTTGAAACACATCACAATTCATACAACAGTACATTACTGAAAGTCAGGAAGTCTTTACTCAATGTAGACTAGTCTAGTTCAGATGCTTCGGTTACCAATATTCTCATCTATCCGAACTTTGTCAACATGTAATAAACTTTTCAGCTTTCACAAAATGAAAACCTTATCATTCGTAGTGACTTTAACTAATATCAAAATTTTTTTAATAAATATACACTCCTCGTTCAGACTATTTACTCTTTTATCCGTACAAAATGAAATTCTATTATCAGACTTGGGAAAAATAATCCTGAAATAATTGTCACATGAAATCTTTCAAATAGATAATTCACCATACCGACTGAAACTCGCGCTTTTATCACTTATGCCTTTACTGATGTCAAATCCTTACACAGAAATTACAAACAAAACCCTAATACTAAAATCACCACATTACTAAGATCAAATTAGAAGTATAGTCATATTTGACATGATTACCACAAGCTGAAGAACGCACTTCGAACACGAGTCATAATTGACAAATTATGGAACAAAGATAACAAGAAAATCGAATAATGAAATCCAAAATAGTGAAATCCAGAATAAAGAAATCCAGAATAAAGAATCCCAAGATACGATACTATGCTGAAGAATCAAAAACCAAGCCGGAGAATCGAAAACCAAACTCATAGAGAAAATACGGAATACCCCGATAATTCTTCAAAGAAAGAAAGTCCAAAAGAAAACATCATTTAATCCCACTGGAATCAAATATAACAAGAACAATATATCTTCCTATACATATATATCAGATGAAGCATCAAGTAGAAGAAACAGAATCATAATATCATATGTATTCTCTCATCAATTCTTATCAGACGAAATGAAGTAGAATACCTAATGAAATAGAGCAATATAAATTATAAACCAGTCAGACTACCAATGCTTTCATCCAACACCAGGATTAAAAGACATTCCCATATAACAAGAATTTCTTCGTAAGATCAATAGCCATAGAAATATTTACGAGAATGGGTAAACACATAGAACATCTCAAAAGAGATCACTAAATCTCTCCAGTCATAACTATCACACTCGGATAGTTCACATTTCAAATATCATTTCTCCAACTAGTTCTGCCGTCACAAATTTCATATTAAACTATTCACTAAAGAAGGCCAGTTCTGAATAAATTTCAATTTACACTTTTCTCGACCTTGCACCTGAGTAATTTGGTTTACCAAGGAGAATTCCTTTTCTAATCGAAGCGAGGCATAATTCCAATAATCTTTACGTCAATCGATACTTTCATCGGCTCGACTTTACTTATCACTTATTTTCAATCTCTGATCATACTTATAATTATTCCATCACTCAAACTCTTTGGGTTCTCAACCAAAAACTTATTCAATACAAATCTCATGAAATTCCATTATAAGTACCATTTCGGTGGGGGGAGGTTGTAGGACCTCTGACTCGACTTTCTTATACATACACATATGACACAACTTCCATCATCATAACAACATCATCAAAATCATGTTATTCATTCATGTTGGCTTACACCAATTTTCCTATTGTCCCATTTAGACAATATACTTATGCATAAATTCTATGTTTTCTAGATAGCTTTACTTATCCATTCATTTAATTAAATTAAGTCATGTTCATGACATCATATAATGCCAAACAAACATAGATATTTGCACCACAATCATAACTTTCATTTCGTGCATCATCATGTACATATCATTACAATCATATAATTCAGTGCAACAAATTTAACATAGATAAGTTCATTTCATTATAATCCTTTATCTTATAAAAATTATATATCATTAGCATTCATCAACATTCGACGTCCAAATCAAAACAAGGACATTTTCATTCGTATCATAATATTATGACTTTTATTCATACCTCTTCTACTTTCTATTTATTTCGTTCATCTTATCAAGTAAGCCATATACACTACATCATATGAGCATTAAGCAAATATGAATATTTATCACATATGCATCATAAACCTTTATTCATACTTTTCTGAACCGATACTTATCATAATCATAATTTTACTCAAATACCTTCACATAACGTTGAACATGGTCGGCACAGCTCGGTTGGAGAGTACCCTGTCTAAATAAGACGGTACTCATACGCGTCGAAAGACATCACACTATCACAGATCAGTGGCATGTATAGCTAAACTTTTACACATGCTAGGTTAGTCCGAGAACCGACTAAACCTGGCTCTGATACCACCAAATGTAACGCCTGCACTGAGACCGTTGTTTGAGTCGAACACGAGGTGTTAACAGACTTAATTCATTGCTTAAACAGCTCAAACAATTTAATTTTAGAAATTCCAGACAAGCTGGCTAACTACGTCACAGTCACTTAAAAATTCATATCTCGAGTTCTGAAACTCAAAATCCAATTCCGTAAATTTTCCCTGAAAGTAGACTCATATATCTATTTACTAATTTTTTTCTAGAATTTTTGGCAAGTCCAATTAGTACATTTTATTAGTTAAAGTCTCCCCTACGACTGCTCTGACCTCTGTGTATTACGAATCAAATATCTCTCTGTACAAAATTTCAATGACTATGAAGTTTGTTTTTATTAAAACTAGACTCAATAGTAAATCTGTACATATAAGTTATGGCTTCTAATTATTTTTATACAATTTATGGTGAATTTCCAAAGTCAGAAATGGGGATCCAGAAATTGCTCTGGCCCTGTTTCACAAAAAATTAAACATCTCATAAAATATAACTCATTTACCTGTTTTGTTTCTTCCATATGAAAATAGACTCATAATTCTTCAATTCTATATTTTACTCATCATCTAGTTATATCTCTACTATTTTTAATGATTTTTTAAATTCACGTCACTACTGTTGTCTGAATCTATCTTATGGTAAATTTTACCTATTTCATGGTTTCCATGGATTAACTAGCAATTTGACATACATAACACCAAAAATGATCATAATTAGCCATTCCAATGGCTAATCATTACCAAGCATTTTTATACTACTCAATAACCATATCATAAGACCATATATACGAAATGATTATAATGCTATACATGCCATACTCAAAATATACAAGCCATTATGCCAAGATGGTATACGGATAGTGTGAGCTTGCCTCCGACCGTTCCTGATTTCCGAGCTGGCTTGTCAACACTACAAGGAATGAAAAGGAGGGAGTAAGCATAAATGCTTAGTAAGTTCACATGCAAATAGCAAGTAACATAACCATATAAGCAAACATAAAACATCATTTGCATAATCATCACCAAGACATTCATATCATATTTTCATTTATCATCTTACCATATTGTTGTTATATTGAGTTTTCAACCCGAGGGTTAAGTACATACCTGTTCAAAGTATCCATTACACAACACTTACCAATACTTCCCTTTCATCTTGAGTATTCCTCCATTTGAGTAGAACTTTACCCGTTGAACACATCGGAATATAATTCGGATACATAGAAAGTTTGCACATAAGTGCCACATATGTAGCCAAGCTACTATGTAACCCGCCCATAAGCGAACTCAGACTCAACTCAACAAGCTCGGGCGTTCGCATTCATAAGTGAACTCGGACTCAACTCAACGAGCTCGGATGCCTAGTTACATTTCATGAACTCGGACTCAACTCAACGAGTTCGGACATTCGCATCCATAAGTGAACTCGGACTCAACTCAACGAGTTCGGATGCCCAAATATCCCAGTGACATGTCACTTGTATCCTAATCCATTCCTAAGGTTCAACGGGACCTTTTACCGAATCATGTGTCTCAACCATCTTCTACGGAATACCGATACCGATACTCGGTAGTGTTTCACATTTTCCAAGTATATCACATAATTTGACATATTATCAAACAATTATCACGAGTATAATATTTCATAATAATTATCATATCATTTAAATAACATAAAAACATTTAAAATAATAACTATGTTACCAACATTTACATATGAACTTACCTCGTATGCGAAAATGGCTACTTTTACCATTTCGTCCACAACTTGGTATTTTCCCCATTTTAGCCCGAATTTCAGTTTTCCTTACTCTATCATTTAAAATATAGTCTAATTAGGACTCACATTATTCAAATTGACCCAAAATCATATTTTGGAAAAAGTACAATTTTGCCCCTAAACTTTTGCATATTTATAATTTTGCCCCAAAGCTCGTAAATTAAACTTCAGCCTATTTTTTATGTTTTATGACATGCTGATCATTTTTTCCTTCTATGGAAACATAAAATTCTCACTCTAACATGTACTTATGACTATTAGGTATTTTTACCGATTAAGCCATTTTGCTCGTTTTCACTTAAAACCGAGTAGCACAAGTTGTCTGACATAATTTAAAACCTCATATTCGATCATAAAACACCAAAATACACAAACTTCACCTATGGGTATTTTTCCAAATATAAACCCTAGGTTAAATTATTGCTATCATAAGCTAAATCGAGCTACCGGGACTCCAAAAACGTAAAGAACTTGAAAAACGGGGCTAGAATGGACTTACAATCGAGCTTGGAAGCTTGAAAAACCCTAGCCATGGTTTCTGCTTGCTATATTCGGCCATGGTGAAGAAGATGAGCAAAATTGGCTTTTAATTTTGTATTTTAGTTCATTTTACCCTAAATGACCAAAATGACCTTACTACTAAACTTTCAAAAATTCCTTCCATGTCCTAATTTTTTCCATAAACTTAAAATTGGTCAAATTGCTATTTAATACCTCCTAATTAATATTTCAAAGCAATTTCATACTAAAAACTTCTAGAATGCAAATTTTGCAACTTATTCGATTTAGTCCCTAATTTCAAATTAAGCACTTTATGCATAGAATTTCATCACGAAATTTTCACACAATCATGCAATCATATCATAAACCTAAAAATAATTATAAAATAATTATTTCTATCTTGGATTTGTGGTCACGAAACCACTATTCCGATTAGGCCCTAATTCGGGATATTACATGTTAAGTTCGAATGGACGAAAAAATGCCAACAGAGTTTTAAGAAGGTAAAGCCATTGTTGACTGAGGCTCCAATTTTAGTATAACTTGAGCCGGGAAAGGAATTTGTGGTGTATAGTGATGCACCCTTGAATGGATTGGGTTGTGTGCTTATGCAAGAAGGCAAGGTAATAGCTTATGCCTGAAGGCAGCTAAAATCGCACGAGAAGAATTATCGAACACACGATTTGGAGTTGGCTGCCATTGTGTTTGCGTTGAAGACTTGAAGACATCATTTGTATGGTGAGAAATGTCAGGTGTATACAGACCATAAAAGTCTAAAGTATTTGATGACTCAAAAGGACTTGAACCTATGGCAACGGAGATGGCTGAAGTTGATAAAAGACTATGAGCCAGTGATTGATTACCACTCGGGAAAGGCAAACGTGGTCGCCGATGCCTTGAGTAGGAAATCCTTATTCGCTTTGAGGGCTATGAACAATCAGTTGGCCTTAGCAGATGATGGTTTGATTCTATCCGAGTTGAGAGCTAGACCAACATTTCTTCAAGAGATTTATGGAGCTCAACAAAGTGACGGTGAATTTCAAGCCAAAAGAGTCCAATGTGAATCAGATATAGAATCAAGTTTTTGGATTAGTTTTGATGGTTGCTTAATGTTTCGAGATAGGATTTGTATTCCTAAGAATAATGAGTTGATTCAGAAGATTTTGCTTGAGGTCCACAGTAGTCATTTGTCTATGCACCCGGGTAATACGAAAATGTACAATGATCTGAAGAAATTTTATTGGTGGCAAAGTATGAAAAGAGATATTTATGAGTTTGTTTTGAGATGCCTAATCTGTTAACAAGTAAAAGCTGAACACCAAGTACCTTCAGGCTTATTTCATCCCGTGATGGTTCCCAAGTGGAAATGGGACCGTATTACTATAGGTTTCGTGATGGGTTTGCCTTTGACCCCAAGAAAGAAAGATGCCGTATGGGTTGTGGTTGATAGATTGACCACATTGGCTCATTTCATACAGGTACGCATCGACTATTCACCTGACAAGCTAACCGAGTTGTACACTTCTGAAATAGTAAGGTTACATGGAGTGCCTTTATCGATTATATCAGATAGAGATCTGAGGTTCACTTCGCAATTTTGGAAGAAGTTGCAAGAGGCTTTGGGTACAAAATTGAATTTTAGTAACGCTTTCCATCCGTAAACCAATGGTTAGTCTGAACGACTAATCCAGATCCTTAAAGATATGTTGCGGTGTTGTGTCCTTGAGTTCCAAGGTAACTGGGAAATGTATTTACCGTTGGTAGAATTTGCCTACAGCAATAATTTTCAGTTGTGTTTGAAAATGGCACCTTATGAGGCATTGTATGGGCGTAAGTATCAAACGACTTTGTATTGGAACGAACTCATAGAGAATCAAAATCATGGAGTTGAATTGGTTAAAGAAACCGAAGAAAAAGTAAAAGTGATTTGAGCTTGTCTGAAAGCCGCTTCGGGTAGACAAAAATCGTATGCAGATTTGAAACGGAAAGAGATTGAGTTTCAGGTCGGTGATAAAATATTTTTGAAAGTGTCCCCATGGAAAAGGATTTAGAGGTTTCATAGGAAAGGAAAATTAAGCCCACGATTTATCGATCTGGTCCTTCACATGTGATTTTACCGACAGAGGTCGAAATCCGACCAGATATGAATTATGGCAAAGAGCCGATTAAGATTTTGGCCCGAGAGGTCAAGCACTTGATAAACAAAAGTATTGCCCTTGTGAAAGTTTTATGGCAAAGACATGGGGGTTTAAGAAGCTACATGGGAGAATGAGGAAAACATGAGGAACCAATACCTGAATTTTTTCACAAGTAAGATTTTTGGGGACAAAAATCCCTAAGGGGGGAGAATTGTAACATTCCGAATTAGGGCCTAGTCAAAATAGTAGTTTTGAGACCACAAAGTCTGAAATAGAAATAATTACTTTATGATTCTCATGAGGTCTATGATATAATTGCATGCTTGTGTGCAAGTTTCATGAAGAAATTCTATGTATAAAATGTCCAATTGAGCTTTAGGGACCAAATTGAATAGGATACAAAACTTTTGTTCTAGAAGCTTTTAGCATGAAATCGCTTTAGATTATAAATTAGAAGGTCCTAATTAACAATTTAACCAATTTCTTAAAGTTTGGACAAAAATGGACATGTGTGGGAAAAAATTTAAAGAAAGACCCTAAGGGCATTTTGGTCATTTGGTAATTAAAAGAATAAAAAAGGAAAAATCAAAGCAAAAATATGCTCATCTTATTCATGCTTGGCCGAAACTCTCAAGACACCATAGCTAGGGTTTTGTTCAACTTTCAAGCTTGATCCGTTTTTAATGTTCTTTATATTTTTGAAGTCCTCGTAGCTTGATTTACCTATTTCAACTCTTATTTTGAAGTAGGGTTTAGGTATGAAAATTTACCCATGTCTGACATGCATGTATTTTGATGATTAATAGAGGAATATGAGAGTTTATTGTGTGATAAATATTTTCTACTAGGTGATTTTTCATGAAAACACCTAAAAATGACATTTTTGTAAAAGTTGTAAAATAAGTGGTTAACAATCTGATTTGAAACAAAATGTCAGCTGATATGAGTGTGTTGTAAGTTCGGATAGGCTTGGGTATCAAAGAAAATGAACACATTTCATTTATGAGCCTAGAGACAAAGTTGTAATTATGTTAATGTTTAGGGGCAAAACTGTGATTTTGCCAAATTGTAATTTATGGATTACTTTGAACAATGTGATGATTAAATGAGCTAAATTTGCTATTATAGATCAAGAAAAATGGATTCCGAACCTAGACCGGGGAAAGAACAAGATTTTGGACTAAATCGTATAAATTATCCATATTTTGTACTGAGGTAAGTTCATGTGTAAATAATGCAATGATTTATCATGTTTTTAATATTTTGTTAATGCATGAGTTTATATGATTTACTTATTACGTCAAGTGCATGAATGATGTTGTAACCTATGAGCACGAGATTGTGAATGAATCCGACAAACATGTGATGTTGAGAAAATCCCATTTGAACCTTAGGAATAGTTTAGAATACAATGTGACATGTCACTAGGAACTATATGGATATGAGCTCATGAATATGTGTGTATATGTGATATATGAATCTGGGTTTTGGTCTTGTATGTCCTACCGGTGGCTGGGTAGCCCGACATGTGTTGTGGGTACCTATTAGCTTGTGTGAGCAGCCTGAGTAGTTACATCCTGACTGTTAGCTTGTGTGAGCAGGCCCGTGAGTAGCTCGTCAGCGAGCAATATGTGATTGTGATATGAGGTAGCATATGGCTACATTTGGTGCAATATGTGCAAGTCTTCCGCGTATCCAATAATATTTCAAGTTTTCAACGGGTAAACTTGTGAGTTAATCGACAAGTAAATCAATGAAGAGAGAACATGACAATGTGATTTGAGTTGGTACAGGTGCATACGATAAACTCATCTGAATGAGCTCGATATATGATGAATGTTTGGTAAGATTGAAAATGCATAAGTTATGTTTACAAATTTGAGTTATATCTATGAATTCATGATAACACTTAAGTAAATCTAGGTTATGTCATAAATCTGTATATATATATATGATCATGTTGCTATTTATTTGCATGTGAACTTACTAAGCTTTATGCTTACTCCCCTCCGTTTCTTACTTTCTTATAGTATCGCCAAGCCAACTTGGGGATCGAAGGACGTCGAAGGCCCGATCACACTATCAACTGGGCATTTGGGGTATAGATAGTCTCAATATTTTGAGTATGGCATGTATAGGGACTTGGTCTTTTTGTTATATTTGATATTGGTCTAGTCAAATGTGTTGGCTTATGGAAATATTTGATTTATTTTGTATATGGCCATGTGATATGGTCCATAATGATCATCTGGGTTGTAATCCTAATCAATTATACATGCATGCAATGTTTTATGTTTGATGTGTTTGTTTGTAGATGAGATGTGTGATGAATGGCACATGTGCTAAGTGAATGAATCATGGTTAATAAGTATGCCAAATCTATGGTATGATTAGGTAATTTAAAAGTAGGGTTAGCCTAATGAATGAATATGAAATTGGTGTGAAATGCCAAATGAAAGTATGATGCTTTGGATAAGTGTCATGTTGTCATTACAAAGGCATGGAATAATCATGTTTTATGAGTTTTCACGTGACCAAATATACTAGGTTGCATGCCATCTTAGATGTATATGAAAATGAGCATTTGAGGGTGATAAATGGCTTAGAAAATAGCCTAAATTTGTCCATACGAGTAGACACACGGGCGTGTGTCTAGGCCATGTGTGACACATGGTCTGCCCCATGGGCATGTGGTTAGACCATGTGTCGCCTACACCCTAATTAATGCAAACATAATGACTAGTAGTAAACACACAAGCAGATACATGCCCATGTGTCTCAGCCATGTGGTAGGCACGGCCTTAGAACATGGGCGTGTGCCCAGGTCGTGTGAAGTCTGCACTTAATTTTGAGAATTTAATTCATCACGACCTAAGCACACGGGTGTGTGACATGGCCGTGTGACCCTAATTATATGTTGACGTCATAGTCAGAGAGTTACATAGGGCTAAGGACACGGGCGTGTCCCAAGCCACACGGGCGTGAGTAACCACATGAGCGTGTGACTCCCCAAAGTATGAAATTTTTCTAAGTTATCCTAAAATTTTCTAAAGTCCTCAGTTTAATCTTGGACCACCTTCGATGTATGTTTTGGGCCTCATAGGCCCTTATAAGGGACAATTTGCATGAAATTGAAAAGTTTTAAAATTTGAACAAAATTTTATGGTCAGTTTTTTGTGAATGTTAATGTTTTAGCTTGATAAGGCCTCGAACCCTATCCCGACATCTGATACAGGTAAAGGGTGTTACAACACGGGCACATGACTTGTTCGTGTAACGCCCAAAAAATCCTGAACTTTTTTTTTGTTTTGATAAAAAGTGTGCTTAGTATTTCTAGTCACGTGTTATTTATGTGATAATGGGCCTTGGTTAAGCTTTAAGTTCGAACTTTGGGGGTGAAGGAAATTGTAGTTTAATAATTAAAATAACCTTGTTGGCAAGTATCTTGGTTTTTCAATAAATGAAGGAGGAATTGGACACAAAGAGCCTTGTGTTGGAGTGGCAAGTAGTGTCACAGGTGGGGCTTAGAGCTAGCGTCACATGCATGGCAAGGAGGTTTGGGGTTCAAATCCCTCCTTGCTCAATAGAAGGATTTATTTTTGCTTAATGAATGGCCAATAGTAGTGTTGGATGTGAACTCTGAAGGGAGTGATTAGAGGAGAAATTTAAGGAAGGGATTAAGGAGTTATCAGGGAGAAAAGTTAGGAGATGAGGGGTGTAGAGAAGTGGAGCCGAATTGGGAATTTGGGGATAGAAAATTTGACTATAGTCTATATATAAGTGCCGATTGTGGGGATTCTAGGCTAATGCCGAATTCTTCCTCTCTATGTTACCGAAAACACTTTTCTCTCCAAAGATCTAAAAGCTGAAATATCTTGTTCTTCTTTTTTTATTTTGTGCCGATTTTTCATTCTTTCTCTACTCAAATTCTCATTTGATTTACCTTTGGTTTTAGCTGATTCCTTCTCCTTTTCTTCTTATTTGTGCCGAATAACCCCTTTCACCATACAAATCTCAAAAGTCGAATACCTCTTTGGTTGAAGACCTTCTGTGCCGCCACTACTCCCTCTACTGCGGCCGATTCTTGTGTAAGTGCTTGCTCTTTCAGTTGGTTTTTCTAGTACCGATTTCTTCTCTCCCTCACCTTTTCTAAATAGGTTTTGGTAGGGGATTAGTATCGAATCTCGGAGTGCAGATCTCTATCGAATTGCTCCTTAGGTGTTTGGGATTTTGGGTAAGTATTCCTCTTCTATTGGTTAAGGTTGGCCGAATGGTCATGGATGATTTAAGAGTGACTGAAGATGATTGCGAGTCACTTGTTGTTTATGTTTTAATGATTAAGATAGATGAAGATTTAGGAAATACTCGTGGTTAGTGATCAAGAAAGGGTTGTTAAGGCTTGTCGTTCAAGGTAAGGCAAAGGTGAGATTTTAGGTTTGTGGTGATCGTATTTGATAAGTGTGAGATTAATCGTTGAGTGACATTGTTTGTAGGTTCGTGGCTAAGAAGATCGCGACACATCTTAGTACCAAGTGTGTACATACACTACACACACACAGTAGACCAGCAAATCTCGAAATGCCAAAAAGCTGAAATGCTGAAAAGTCGAAAGTTTGTCCACGGTAGACTTGCGAGTGCACGAACACTCGTAAGGGGGGAACCGATATGTTATCGAAGCCCTATGAGCGATCTCATGGTCATGGGCTGGGTTTTGGCCAACCGGGCCAGAATGGGCTAAATGCACTGATAGGTTGTAGGGCCCAAAATAGGCAAAATTGGCAATTTGATACTAAGTAATGAAAAACCATATGATAGCATGACTATGAATGTGATTAGGCTTGATGGGCCATACAAATAAAATTGCACTTAGTGTGCCATATGCAGGTATGTAGACTTGTTTGGGCTTTGTAATGGGTTTTGGGCCTAGTATCTAATAAGTGCTTAAATAGATATAAAACTTAACTAATTAATTAATTAATTAATTAATTGTGAACGTGGACAAGACATAAGGTTAAGGTGTGGCAATGGGTATATGCATGTGTAGGATTGGATCTAGGGAGAGCTTGGTACTTAAACGATCTTAATGACCCACCTCCTCTTCTCTGGAATCCTGCCTGGTGCATAGTATCTTTTCACTTTAGCCAACGAGGACTTGTTAACGGGCCAAGGTAAGTAATAAACCCATAATAAAAAAATTACCAAAATGCCCCTAAGGGCAAAAAATGACTAAGATACCCCTATGTGTTGAATGTAAGACTTATGAATGTTATTTGTACACCTGCTGCACTCATACGATATTCTGTTAAGTTGAATATGGGTTGGGAATTATGGAACGGAGGAAGTATATGAGGATCGCACGATTGCTTGACGACTGTGGATCCGTCGATGGCTATTGAGCCCAATATTTGTTTAGCAGCTTGCCACAATGAAGGTAGTACCACAACCGTGCTACCATTGATGTGTATCGGATGGGTGGGTCGATATTTATATCCCTACATGATGTGTACTAGGGGACGGAGTCGGTGTATAGCGGTTGGATTATTGGGGTGGGTTGCACAGCATTGCATGTATGATATTATGGTGATGGATGATTGCTTAATACTCTTTGAGGGTTGTACATACTGAATTTTCGAAAACTCACCCCCTATTTTATTTTTCTCAGGTGATCCTCAGTAGGTGGTTAGACGGTTAGAGGGACTCCGAGGTGGCCAACTAGCAAGATGACTTGGACTTGTTTTTATTAAGCATATCATTTCTAGTATTTTATGTTATTTCAATTCGGATTGTAATAAGGCCTACTCGATGGATATCTTTTCAAACTAGGATTATTATTATTTTTATGCTTTATACTTGCTAGAAGTAGAACATAGTTTTCCTAAACCATAACTGTTTTTAATACTACTTTTTCGTAACTTAATTTAAAAATGACAAGTTTTCATAGATCATTTGTTTTAACTAAAGGTTCTACAACTGAAAGTTACATAATATTCTCTTTTGAAGGGTTTTCAATGAAAACAAGGTTTTCGATAAAAACTTCAATATGACATGCTGGATCCGGCCATAACGTCTGGGTCGGGTTTGGGGTGATACATTTGGTCGTATCAGAGCCAAGTTGCATAACTCAGGCTGTGAAGTGGGCCTTATTATTTGGGTTTGATTTTTAAAAAAAATTTGAACCACAATGTTTTGGAAAAAAATCTTACTATGCGGCACACCGAGTCTCCGACGTCGAACCAAGTAAGTTCTTTTATTATCAACCTTGTTTAATTTGATATACTGTAGATAGTTAGTGGGCTACTTTAGATGATTATACTGAGGCTTTTAGTTGGAGTGAAAATGAAGCCCGTAGGACCTTGAGACTTTGGAGGATTTACGAAAACAACTTTCTTTTTAATACTTTCATAAAACATTGGCTTAATTAATTGAAACTAAATAAAACTTCATAAAATTTCTAATCTAGATAATACGTGAATCAACGAAGAGTGCTAGAAGAGGTGCAAGAGGCCGTGGCCGAGGTCGCAGAAGTGTTAGGGCTGAATCGTCGGCATCAGGCCATATGCCCAATGTTGGAGTAGAAGAGGCTCCGGCCTCACTCGTGGCTAAGACTAGACCGTATGGTCAGGACGCGGGGAAGGATGCATTGTCAGAGGCAATGCTAAGGATTTTGGAAAGGGTCCTAGGGCCCAATAATGGCATGGGAAATTGGGGGTCAATTTCGGAGCGATTTCGATCAAATAGGGCTGAGATCTTTAAGGGCGTGGTTGGTGTGGCTCCTAACGTGGCTGAATACTAGTTGGAGGCCATTGAAAGGATAATGGTGGACTTGGACTGTTCACCTGAACAAAAGTTGAAAAGGGTAGTGTCACTGCTTAGGGAAGAAGCTTACCAGTGGTGGCTGACAGTGAAAGTGGGCACCCAACCTGAGCAGGTCACTTGGGAGTTCTTCAAAACTATGTTTCAAGGGAAGTATGTTGGTGTGAGTTATGTGGATGCTAGAAGAAAGGAGTTCTTGAATTTGATCCAGGGAAACTAATCTGTGGCGGAGTATGAGGTAGAATTTCTACGCCTTAGTAGGTATGCAAGAGTTATGGTGGCAACGGACTATGAGCATTGCGTTAGGTTTGAGAATGGTCTTAGGGATAGCCTCAGAGTATTGATCGCTCCACAAAGGGAGCGAGTTTTCTCAGAGTTGGTAGAGAAAGCAAAGATAGCAGAGCAGGTAAAGCGCACTGAGCGCCTAAATCGGGAAAAAGAAAGGGGTAA
The DNA here is from genome assembly GCA_025698465.1 of Gossypium longicalyx. Classification (NCBI taxonomy): domain Eukaryota; kingdom Viridiplantae; phylum Streptophyta; class Magnoliopsida; order Malvales; family Malvaceae; genus Gossypium; species Gossypium longicalyx. Next base: position 34,103,577 of record CM046995.1, on the reverse strand, counting down.
GAATAAAAAAGAGGCTGAGACTCCTGGTGCTAGACAGAGGCCTAGGGCTAGGGCCAGAGTTAATGGGCCAGTTTGAGCAGGACCCCCCGCTGTTAATCCAAGGCTACCACCTTGTGCTGATTGTGGGAAAGGTCATGTAGGCGAGTGCTGGAAGAGGACAGAAGCTTGTCTAGCTTGTGGATATATGGAGCATAGGATCAAGAGTTGCCCTAGAATGCCAGGTCAGGTGCCAATCATGGGCCAAGGTGGTGTTCAGCCACCAAGGGATGGTCAGTTGTCGCCAAGGGGCCATGGGCAGGCCAGGGACAGTAACGGCATTAGATGTGGATGTGGAGCACCAGGCAGAAATGCAGGCCATGTTGAGGTGAGGCAGCCAACTTTGGTTTATGTTGCTCGTCGCCGAGAAGATGGGGATGCCCCAGATGTGATAACATGTATGTTCTTTATACACGAGTTACCTTACACTACATTGATTGATATTGGATCGGCACATTCATATGTTGCATGCAATACGACTGAACCTTTGGGTGATATGTTTGAAATTACTACGAATGAGGTTACTGTGATAAGTCCGTTATGTCAGTCAGTGGGAGTGAATAAGTTGTTTAGGGAGGTACCCTTAGTAGTTCAAGGGGTTACTTTTTTAGCTGATTTGATGGAACTGCCGTTTAGCGAGTTTGATTTAATCTTGGGTATGGGTTGGCTGGTGAAACACCGAGCAACCTTAAATTGCATTGCAAATATCTGTCGATAAGGAGGATAAGGAGGTGGTGGTGATTGGTGAACACTAGAAATATCTGTCGAATATGATTTCAGCATTAAGGGCTGAAAAGTTGGTACGAAAGGGATGTGAAGCCCATTTGGGCTTATATTAGCGATACGGAGGCTAAGAGCCTTACTGTTAAGGAGTTGAGAACAGTTAGGGAATTTCTTGATGTTTTTCCTGAGGAGTTGCTAGGGTTGCTGCCCAATAGAGAAGTAGAATTTGGAATCAAGTTGTTACCTGGTACGGCTCCGGTGTCCATCGCCCCTTATCGGATGGCACCGAAGGAATTGGTAGAACTTAAGGCACAGACTCAGGAATTGTTGGATCGAGGATTCATCTGACCAAGTATGTCTCCGTGGGGAGCACTGGTGTTATTCGTAAAGAAGATAGATGGGACGTTCTGAATGTGTATCGACTGCCAGCAGTTGAACAAGTTAACTATTAAAAACAAGTACCCTTTGCCGAGAATTGATGATCTTTTTTATCAGTTTAGGGGAGCTTCTATTTTCTCGAAGATTGATCTACGTTCGAGGTATCACCAATTAAGGGTTAAGAAGGCAGATGTTTATAAGACAAATTTCAGAACTCGTTATGAACACTACGAGTTCTTGGTGACGCCATTCGGGCTAATGAACGCACCTGCTGCTTTCATGGATCTCATGAATCGGGTTTTCCAACCCTACCTGGATCAGTTCGTGGTGGTTTTTATAGATGACATCTTAGTGTACTCAAGAAATGAGGATGAGTATGATGCACACTTAAGGTTTGTGTTGCAGATTTTGAGGGAGAAGCAACTGTATGCCAAATTCAGTAAGTACAAATTTTGGCTAAAGGAGATTACTTTTCTAGGACACGTGGTGTTAGCTGAGGGGATTAAGGTGGATCCATGGAAAATTGAAGCAGTGTTAGATTGAAAAACACCTAAGTCACCATCGAAAATTCGAAGTTTTCTGGGCTTGGTAAGGTACTATAGGCAGTTTGTTAAGGGCTTTTCATTAATTGTTGCACCTTTAACTAAGTTGTTGAGGAAGGGGGTACCGTTTGAGTGGACAGACAAGCAGCAAGAGAGTTTTGGAAAGCTTACAAAGGTTTTAAATGAGACCCCGGTGTTGATACAGCCAGAGCCTGGAAAAGAGTTTACGGTTTATAGTGACGCGTCACATGTGGGCTTGGGCTGTGTATTGATGCAGGAAGGAAAGGTGGTTGCGTATGGGTCACGCCAACTTAAGACTCACAAGGTGAAGTACCCAACCCATGACTTAGAACTAGCTGCAGTGGTTTTCGTGCTAAAAATATGAAGGCATTATTTATACGGAGAAAAGTGCACAATTTATTCAAACCATAAGAGTTTGAAGTACCTCCTTACCCAAAAGGAGCTAAACCTTAGGCAGCATAGGTGGGTGGATTTATTGAAGGATTATGATTGTACGATTGAATACCACTCTGGCAAAGTAAATGTGGTAGCTGACGCATTGAGTCGTAGCGTTAAGTTAGAATTGAGGGCTATGCTCGCCCATTTAAGCTTGTTGGATGATGGTAGCTTGTTAGTTGAGCTTCAAGTAAAGTCGGTGTGGGTCGAGCAGATAAAGAGTAAGAAGTTAGTGGATGAGACTCTGGGTGCTTGTTTTAGACAAGTAGAAAATGGGGAGCCGTCAGACTTTGGGATAAATAGTGAAGGAGTGTTGTGTTTTCATGGGAGAATGTGTATACTAAAGGATGATGATCTAAGGTAGTCTATTCTGCGGGAAGCGCATAGTAGTCTCTATGATATGCATCCTAGCGGAAATAAGATGTATCAAAATTTGCGTGAGCTTTATTGGTGGCCTGGACTTAAGCGCGAGGTTATGGAGTTCGTAAGTAAATGCTTGATTTGTCAAAAGGTGAATGTGGAACATCAGTTTCCTTCAAAATTGCTTCAGCCAGTAGAGATTCCACTTTGGAAGTGGGAAAGGATTACTATGGACTTTGTTAGTGGGCTACCCTTGATGCCTACTAAGAAAGACTCGATATGAGTTATAGTGGATCAGTTAACCAAGTCTGCCCATTTTGTACCGGTCCGCACCGATTACTCGTTACAAAAGCTGGCTAAGTTGTATGTGGCAGAGATTGTAAGCTTGTTTGGAGTGCCAGTCTCTATAATATCTGATAGGGACCCACGTTTCACTTTGCATTTTGGAAGAAGCTGCACGAGACGTTGGGTACTAGGCTGAACTTCAGTATAGCATTCCACCGTCAAACTGATGGACAGTCGAAAAGGGTGATCGAAGTTTTGGAAGATATGTTGAGGGGATGTGTAATTGAGTTCTGAGGTAGTTGGGAAGACTATTTGCCGTTAGCCGAATTTGTGTACAATAATAATTATCAAGCAAGTATTAGGATGGCTCCGTATGAAGCACTGTATGGGCGAAGGTGCCGAACTCCAACATGTTGGACGGAATTGGGCGAATGGAGAGTTTTGGGCCCTGAGTTAGTAGCAAATACTGAGGGTAAGGTAAAATTGATTCGCCATAGGCAGAAGTCGTATGTTGACCTTAAGCATCGAGAGATAGAGTATGCAATGGGGGACTTAGTTTTTCTTAAGGTCTCTCCGTAGAAGAAGGTATTAAGGTTTGGTCGGAAGGGGAAGCTAAGGCCAAGGTTCATTAGGCCATATCAGGTTGTGAGGCAGATTGGGCCTATTGCTTATCAACTGGAATCACCTTTTGAACTAAGCTAGATCCACGACGTGTTTCATGTTTCCATGCTAAGATGATATCGCTAGAATATATCACACGTCGTTTCGATTGAGGAGATCAAGGTTAGGCCAGACCTAACTTTCGAGGAAGAGCCCATACAAATAATTGGACATGATGTTAAGGTAGTGAGAAGGAAGTCCATCACATTAGTCAAAGTGCTTTGGCATAATCGCAAGGCTGAGGAGGCTACTTGGGAACCTGAGGAAGCAATGCGACATCAATCTCCTCAACTATTTGGATTAGGTAAAATTTTGAGGACGAAATTTCTTTTAGGGGGTAGAGTTGTAACGCCCCAAAAATCCCAAACTTTTTTTTTCGATTTTGAAAAAAAAATGTGCTTAGTATTTCTAGTCAAGTGTTATTTATGTGATAATAGGCCTTGGTTAAGCTTTAGGTTCAAACTTTGGGGGTGAAGGAAATTATATTTTAATAATTAAAAGAACCTTGTTGGCAACTAGCTTAGTTTTTAAATAAATGAAGGAGGAATTGGACACAAGGAGCCTCGTGTTGGAGTGGCAAGTAGCGTCACAGGTAGGGCTTAGAGCTGGCGTCACATGCATGGCAAGGAGATTTGGGGTTCAAATCCCTCCTTGCTCAAAAGAAGGATTTATTTTTACTTAATGAATGGCCAGTGGTGGCGTTGGATGTGAACTCTGAAGGGAGTGATCAGAGGAGAAATTTAAGGAAGGGATTAAAGAGTTATCAGGGAGAAAAGTTAGGAGATGAGGGGTGTAGAGAAGTGGAGCCGAATTGGGAATTTGGGGATAGGAAATTTAGCTATAGTCTATATATAGGTGCCGATTGTGGGAATTCTAGGCTAATGCCGAATTCTTCCTCTCTATGTTACCGAAAACACTTTTCTTTCCAAAGATCTAAAAGCCGAAATCTCTTGTTCTTCCTCTTTTATTTTGTGCCAATTTCCCATTCTTTCTCTACTCAAATTCTCTTTTGATTTACATTTGGTTTTAGCCGATTCCTTCTCCTCTGCTTCTTATTTGTGCCGAATAGCCTTTCATCATAAAAATCTCAAAAGCCGAATACCTCTTTGGCGGAAGACCTTTTGTGCCGCCACTACTCCCTCTACTTCGGCCGATTCTTGTGTAAGTGCTTGCTCTTTTAGTCAATTTTCCTTGTACCGATTTCTTCTCTCCCTCACCTTTTCTAAATCGATTTTGGTAGGGGATTAGTATTGAATCTCGGAGTGTAGATCTCTACCGAATCGCTCCTTAGGCGTTTGGGGTTTTGGGTAAGTATTCCTCTTCTATTGGTTAAGTTGGCCGAATGGTAATGGATTATTTAAGAGTGACTTAAGATGATTGTGAGTCACTTATTGTTTAGGTTTTAATGATTAAGATGGATGCAGATTTAGGAAATACTCATGGTTAGTGATCAAGGAAGGGTTGTTAAGGCTTGTCGTTCAAGGTAAGGCAAAGGTGAGATTTTCAGTTTGGGGTGATCGTATTTGATAAGTGTGTGATTAATAGTTGAGTGACATTTTTCGTAGGTTTGTGGCTATAAAGATCGCGGCACGTCTTAGTACCAAGTGTGTACATACACTACACAGACAGTAGACCGGCAAATCCCAAAATGCCAGAAAGCCGAAATGCCGAAAAGCTGAAAGTATGGCTACGGTAGACTTGAGAGTGCGCGAGAACTCATAAAGGGGAACCGATACGTTGTCAGAAGCCCCATGAGTGATCTCATGGTCTTGGGCCGTGTTTTGGCCAACCGGGCCAAAATGGGTTAAATGGGTCGATGAGCTGTAAGGCCCATAATAGGCAAAATTGGCAATTTGATACTAAGTAATGAAAAATCATATGATAGCATGATTATGAATGTGATTGGGCCTGATGGGCCATATGAATGTGATTGGGGTCGATAGACCATACGAATAAGATTGGGCTTAGTGGGCCATATGTAGGTATGTGTAAGGGGTTTTGGCCTAGTATCTAATAACTGCTTAAACAGGCATAAAACTTAATTAATTAATTTATTGTGACCGTGGACAAGACATAAGGTTAAGGTGTGGCAATGGGTATATGTATGTCTAGGATTGGATCTAGGGAGAGCTTGGTACTTCAGCGGTCTTAATGACCCAGCTCCTCTTCTCTGGAATCCTACCTGGTGCATAGTATTTGTTCACTTTAGCCGACGAGGACTTGTTAACAGGCCAAGGTGATGAGAAATAAATAGGAATATCGAAAATTTGAGTGGCTGAAGCCGAAGCAGCTACTTTCGAAGTAACAAAAAGAAAAGCAACAACTGGAGTGGGAGAGTCAGAGTCAAAAAGAGAATTCCTCACTTCTTTCTCTCATTCAAAACCGTGTTCAACTCTCTCAAAACGGAATATATTCCAAACATATATGCCATGGTTCCTTACTTCGACAAGGTACAAATATCTAAATTTGATATTTTTAGATACTTTTTCAGACCTATTGCCGATACTAAGTAACAGTAAAAAATTTGTATCCATTTTTCATGATATTATGCATGGATCAGATATATCATGGCGAAATCTTCAGAAAAAATTGTGTCTTCCATAATGGAATCTGATAAGGGAGATTTCGAGTAAGTGTTTACATAATTTTCTATTATGTTATGGTCGGAGCCCCACTCATGGTGACCTGGTTGAATTGGGAGAAGCTGAAGGTATTATTGCCGGGCAATCCATTGGAGAACCGGAAATGCAACTAACATTAAGAACTTTTCATACCGGCAGGGTATTTACAGGGGGTACTGCAGAACATGTTTGAGCCCCTTTTAATGGAAAAATAAAATTCAATGAGGATTTGTTTCATCTTACACGCACACCTCACGGGCATCCTACTTTTTTATGTTATCTAGACTTGTATGTAATTATTGAGAGTGAAGATATTATACATAAGGTGACTATTCCACCAGAAAGTTTTCTTTTAGTTTAAAACAATCAATATGTAGAATCTAAACAAGTGATTGCTAAGATTCGCGCGGGAACATACACTTTAAATTTAAAAGAGAGGGTTCGAAAACATATTTATTCTGACTCAGAGGGGGAAATGCACTGGAGTACCGATGTGTACCATTCGCCCGAATTAACATATAGTAATGTCCATCTCTTACCAAAAACAAGCCATTTGTGGATATTATCAGGGTGTTCGTACAAATTTAGTGTAGTTCCTTTTTCGCTCCACAAAGATCAAGATCAAATAAACATTCATTATCTTTCTGCGGCTCTGGTTGCTGGTTAGGCCGGTTCAATGGCTCTATATGAATTAGCCATTTTTGATCCCTCCGATCCCGTTCTTGATCCAATGTGGAGACAAGGTATGTTTGTTATACCCTTCATGACTCGTTTAGGAATAACCAATTCATAGGGCGATTGGAGTATTACAGGGGGGACTATAACAAATCCGGGTATTTAGAGTTACGAAGGTGTGGCCGGAGCACATATTGTGTTTTCTGGCTTGTGCTTCTTGGCAGCTATTTGGCATTAGGTATATTGGGATCTAGAAATTTTTTGTGATGAGCGTACAGGAAAACCTTCTTTGGAACCGACCGATCCGGCAGAACAACTGAAAAGATAAAGAAGTATTGTTAATTTCTTCATGCTCATTCCAAGCTCAAAGTACCATTTGTACAAATAAGAATCTCCTTCGTTACATGATTTCTTCTTCATATAGATAGATATAGGATCTAAGGGGCAATTACTTAGAAGTACATTTTATACAACAGCCCTTTCTATCTGATAGAAAAGGATCCCATGATCCTGAACCGATCTTACCTGGGATTGCAAATCCTAAGTTTGTCTATGAAGAGCAGATCTAATTGTATAAGTGTCTATAATTGATTTCTTCTGTGTATTACTAATCGATAGGGCCTCATTGGTAAGTGCTACAAGATCTCGTGCATTGGAACCCACGGTTATGGACACAAATCCATTAGTATGGAACATTTTCTTTTCCAAGTGAAATCCCCTAGTATATGAAAGAGTGAAAAAGTGCTTTCGTTGTTGTGGAATAAGAAGCCTTCGTATCTTAATACATGTATTTAATTTATTCGGGGCTATTAGAGTGGGATCCAATTTTTGGGGAATATGAGTCGAAGCAATAACAAGAATATTTCTAGTGGAACATCTTTCACAATCCATGGAGAGATAGTTCACTAATAGACCGAGGGATAAGTAATTCGCCTCATTCACATCTAGATCATGAATGTTTGGAATCCATATTATGCAAGGAGACATTGCTTTCGCTAATTTGAATTGAAGGGTGATATAAAATCGGTCTATTTTCGACATCATATCCATAGTTAACGCTTTCATCATAGTTAGAAGCTCCTGCTCCGTATCAAGGTCACGATCAATAGCGTCACTATCATCAATAGCGTCACTAGCATCAATATCATCACTAGCATCAATATCATCACTATCATCAATATCGATATCATCAATAAGAAAACCTTTAAGCTTGTTATCCAGGAACTTGTTCAAAAATACTGTAATAAAAGGAATATAGGAGTTTGTCGCTAGGTATTTGAACAAATAGGATCGTCCAATTCCTATAGAACCTATCACTAAAATACCCCTAGAGGGAGATAGGGCTAAGTGGAGCGAAAAGGGTTTTCCACGAAACGGGAAATGAAAACTATTATCCCCACACGAAGTTTGTGAATAAGTGATTGTCTGATAATGAGTAAGCAATATCCACCTTTCTGCTAAACAGGATGTATTGAACTCATAATTCATTAGATACTTTTATGAATGTCAACTAAGTATCGTAAGTAAATTGGTCCCGGTTGTTCAATTCCCATTGTTTGCCCATTTTTTTTACTTTTAAAATATATATATATTTTGTTTTTGTAAAGACGAAAAAAAATTTCTCCTATTTACTCTGTCGACGAAGAATCAAATTATCACTATATTTATTCCTTTTTCTACTTCTTCTTCCAAGTGCAGGATAACCCCAAGGGGTTGCGGGTTTTTTTCTACCAATTGGAGCCCTCCCTTCACCAACCCCATGGGGATGGTCTACAGGGTTCATAACTACTCCTCTTACTACAGGACGCTTACCTAGCCAACATTTAGATCCAGCTCTACCCAAACTTTTCTCGTTCACCCCAACATTCCCCACTGTCCGATCATTCTTTGAGCGCTTTTGGATATCAAACGGACCTCCCCAGAAGGTAATTTTAATGTGGCCGATTTCCCCTCCACGACGATAAGGAGCTAAAAGATCGACTACTTTAATTCCTGTTTCAAAAATAGATAATTTTGTATCTAATTGTATGAAAGCGGGCGCGAATTTATGAATAGGGGATGTTGTGCGAGTATCTACAGGACCTAAATTATCAACGGGCTCCCCAAGCACATTAAAAATTTGTCCTAGGGTCACTCCGCTGACTGGAACACTTAGAGCAGCTCCCGTGTTAATCACTTCCATTCCTCTAGTTAGACCATCTGTAGTGCTCATAGCTATAGCTCTAACTCTATTATTTCCTAATAATTGCTGTACCTCACAAGTTACATTAATTTGTTGACCGGCGGTATCTTGACCCTTAACTACTAGGGCATTGTAAATATTAGGCATCTTACTCACAAGGGGCAGAAGTCACAAAATCTCATAATTTACAATCAATTCATTCAATATTTCCCTTTTTAGAGGACAAATTCTCACATTTAAATTATGTGTTAAAGGCACTAATACCTCATCCCATCCATCTAGAAATCTTAGTTCAAGCCCTTACCGAAATGCCCCTAAGGGCAAAAAATGACTAAAATACCCCTATGTGTTGAATGTAAGACTTATGAATGTTATTTGTACACCTACTGCATTCATAAGATATTATGTTAAGTTGCATTGGGTTGGGAATTATGGAACGGAGGAAGTATATGAGGATCACACGGTTGCTTGACGACCGTGGATCCACCGATGGCTATTAAGCCCAATATTTTATTAGTAGATTGCTGCAATGTAGGTAGTACCGCAATCGAGCTACCATTGATGTGTATCGAATGGGTGGGTCGATATTTATATCCCCACATGATATGTACCGTGGGACGGAGTCAGTGTATAGCGGTTGGATTATTGGGATGGGTTGCATAGCATTGCATGTATGATATTATGGTGATTGATGATTGCTTAATACTCTTTGAGGGTTGTACACACTGAATTTTCAAAAACTCACCCCTTCTTTTATTTTTCTTAGGTGATCCTCAGTAGGTGGTTCGACGGTTGGAGGGACTCCGAGGTGGCCAACTAGCAAGACGACTTGGACTTGTTTTTATTAAGCATATCATTTCTAGTATTTTAAGTTATTTCAGTTCGGATTGTAATAAGGCCTATTCGATGGATATCTTTTCAAACTAGGATTATTATTATTATGCTTTATACTTGCAAGAACTATTTTTAATACTACATTTCCGCAACTTAATTTAAAAATGACAAGTTTTCATAGATCATTTGTTTTAACTAAAGCTTCTAGAACTGAAAGTTACATAATATTCTTTTTTGAAGGGTTTTCAATGAAAACAAGGTTTTCGATAAAACACTTCAATGTGACACGTTGGATCCGGCCATAACGTCCGGGCCGGGTTTGGGGTGTTACAGTTCATGTGGCATAAGTTAGTATACCCTACAGATTTTGGCATGGCCTAGCACATGGCCTGGCACATGGGTGTGTGTGGTCATTTCGAAAGGTACACAGGCTAGTCACACGGGCATGTGGTTGGCCGTGTGACCCAAGTCAAGGAGTTACATGAGGTCAGACATGAGCTGGGACACGACCATGTGATCTCATTTTGAATGTCCACTCGGCTTGTGACACGGGCGTGTCTTTGGTCGTGTGTGACACACGGTCGGGCCACACGGGTATGTGTCCCTTGTATTTTGAAAATTTTTTTATGTTTTCCAAAAATTTTCCAAAGTTATTGGTTTAGTCCCGAACCACTTCTAATGCAGGATTTGGGCCTTGTAGGTTTGTATTAAGGACATTATGATTGAATGTGAATGATTTATATTTTAATATGAAAAATGTATGAGAAATTTATGACTGTTTGATTGTTAAGTCTAGTAATACTCCATAACCCTGTTCCGGCGATGGATAAGGGTTAGGGGTGTTACATAAAATTTCATACATGCCTAACTTTCTTAAGGAACTAAAAATTTTATGGTATGATTTGCATGTTTTATTAAAAATACATTTATATCATATTTCAGCTAACATAACAATGATTGAAATAATTGAACTTTATTCATACTGAAGTTTGAAATAACAGGCTGTGTAGACATTTGACATGGGAGCACATGGTCATGTCCTAGCCCGTGTTCGTCCATGTATAACTCTCTGACTTGGGTCACACGGCCAACACACACGCCCGTGTGCTAGGTCGTGCGCTAGGCTGTGCCAATCCTGTAAGGTATACTGACTTATGCCACACAGCCAAGTCAAATGCCCGTGTGTGAGGCTGTGTGGAGCATACTCACTTAATTTTAATTTCAACACCAGAGGACACACGGCTGTGTACATGATCGTGTATCACACACGGCTGAGACACATGCCCGTGTCTCTGCCCGTATGGACAAAAACAGGCTATTTACCAAGCCAATTTGCCACCCAAACTTGTGCACACCTACACCAAAATCAATGGTACCAAAACATAGCATAAATGAGCATTTTAAACAACTCCAACTAAGCATAAACCATACCATTTCATTACCAACCAATACGAAACACAAATACCACAATGTGACATTCAATTTCATGACATATTTCACTTTATCAAATCATCAATATAGTCATTTTATAAACATGCATTATTTTACCTAATTTCATAAACATGCCAAGTTCATTACTCAATCATTTAGTCCTTCTAAATACCAAATACCATCTATCATCACATACCCATATTCAAGAACATAATAAGAGCCATATGAACAAATATATATATACATAACCACACCAACCAAAATAAGCCAACTCTCATGGCTACATACAAACCAAAACATTTAACATTTACAAGCCATTTCAAATGACCAAAATCATTATCAAGTCATAAACAAAATAACCATAATTCTATACATGCCATATATCCAAAACATAAGCTCAAAAGTACCAAAGTGATAGTAGGATAGTGTGAAGAAGTCTCCGATGATCTCCAAATCTGAGCTAGCTTTGAATTCACTATAAAACACGGTAAAATAAACAAAGTAAGCTTTATAGCTTAGTAAGCTCGTGTGAAATAAACTCAATATATTCATAAATGCACAATTCAACAATTTGAATATATCAACATATAACTCATTTTAACTAACAAACCTTTCATATATTCAATTAGAAGATTAAATGTGTTCTTCACTAGTTTCTTCGATTTAAAGCTGATACAGTTCATGTACATACTTGTACCATCTCGTATCAATCTCATACTTAACAACATCTTTCATTTACTCATTGAACCATTCAGAATACTATCGGATACACGACAAAATCACACCGAAGTGCCACATACATAGCCAATGCTATCTCAATCTTATATCATATATATGCTCACTCTCGAGCTATCAATGAGCCTGCTCACACAAACTGTGGGTCAAGACGTAGCTACACGGTGCTGCTAACACAAGCTTTCAAGTAACCGCAACACATGCCAGCACACTCAGCCACCGGAAGGACGTACAGGACCAGCACCCGAATCACAATATCATACTAACCTCTAATGACATGTCATTCGTATCCTAATCTATTCCTAAGGTTGAACTGGGACTTTCACATTTTTTAAATCATCATTGAACATGTCCATAGTCTCATAGTTACAAATTATGCAATATCATAGCATTTAAAATACATTTATAACAAAACTTACTACATACGAACTAACCTCGGGCGCTAAAACGGCGAAATAGGTCGATTAGTCGAGTACTTTGTTTTTACCCCTATCTAGATCTAAATTTTTCTTTTCTTGATCTATATGTAATCAAAATCAACTTATTTAATTACCTCTTAATTCAATTTAGTCCAGAATTCACATTAAGGCACTTTTACCCATTTGTCCCTAATGTTTCACATTTTTACAATTTAGTCCTTATTTCATAAAATCACAAATTCATTCAATTTAATACCAACCCATGCTATCCAAATTTCCCTAGTTCACATATCAGCCCATGTTTTTCATTTACTTCACAAATTACCCACAAAATTTCCACATTTCTCAATTCAATCCCTAATTTGCATTTTTCCTAAAAATCACTTAACAAAATTTGTGCAACTATTATCAAACATTCATAATCTATCATCAAACATTAAAATACTCATAGATTCATCAATGGAAAAACCCTAAACCTTTAATAGTTTTGCAAAATAGTCCCTGGGCTAGCTAAACCTAGTTGCAACAATCTCAAAAACACATAAATCATTAAAAATGGGACAAAAATCATACTTTAATTAGCTATACAAGCTTGGAAAAATGAAAACCTAACTATGGCTATTCTTCGCTTCAATTTTTGGCTAAGGAAGATGATAACTTCCAAAAATTAGTTTTTGTTTTATTTAATTTAACATTATTTACAAATTACGAAAATCAACCTTAAAAATAATTAGTAATTACACCAAATACCATTCCACTAAATAGGCTAATCACCACATAAGGACCCCTACTTTAAATTTCTATAGCTATTAAACATGTTTAGCTAATAGAACACAAGTTTTACACTTTCCGCGATTTAGTCCTTTTTATCAAATTAAGCTTTTAAATAATAAAATTTCTTAATGAAACTTTCACACAATTATTCTATCATACTATAAACATTAAAATAATAATAAAATAATTATTTTGACCTCAGATTTATGGTCTTGAGACCACTATTCTGATTTGACTAAAAACGGGTTGTTACAACTCTCCCTCCCTTAGGAATTTTCGTCCCTGAAAATCATACCAGTGAACAGGTTAGGGTACTGTTTTCTCATAGCTTCCTCATGCTCCCAAGTGGCTTCTTTGACACTGTGTCATTGCCAAAGTACTTTCACTAAAGCTATCCTTTTATTTCTTAACTGTTTAACCTCTCGTGCTTAAATTCTGATCGGTTCTTCGCTATATGTCATGGCAGGTTGAATCTTAATTTCTGCCAGAGAAATTACATGTGATTGATCGAATCTATATCGACGTAACATTAACACATGAAACACATCGTGAATCTTCTCTAATTTTAACGGTAAAGCTAATCGATATGGTACTGGTCTATTCTTTTGATAATCTCATACGGCCCGATAAATTACGGGCTCAGCTTGCCTTTGTGACCAAATCGAAGAATTTTCTTCCACGGAGATACTTTTAGAAATACTTTATCACCAATATAAAATTCAATGTCTTTACGTTTTAAATCTGCGTACGATTTCTATCGATTTGAAGCTGCTTTTAGACTATCGCGAATTGCTTTCACTTTATCTTCAGTCTCTCTAATCAAATCAACCCCATGAATCTTTTTCTCACTAAGCTCAGTCCAGTACAATGGAGTTCAACATTTGTGACCATACAATGCTTCATACGGCGCCATTTTTATACTCGATTGAAAACTGTTATTATACGCAAATTCAACCAATGGCAAATATTTCTCCTAGCTACCTTCGAACTCTAAAACACAATAACGCAACATATCCTCAAGAATCTGAATTACTCTCTCCAATTAATCTTCAATTTACGGATGAAATGCTGTACTAAAATTCAACCTTGTACCTAGAGCTTCTTACAATTTCTTCCAAAATCGCAATATAAACCTCCGATCTCTATTCGAAATAATCGAAACTGTGTAACAGCTTGGTTTAGACCCTAGTTGAAATAGTGGTTTTGGGACCATAAAAACGAGTTAAAAAAATATTTTAATATTATTTTCCCTGCTTATTATATTTGAATTGATATCTGTGAAAATTCTGTATGAAAATTTGCTCGTTTATGTGCTTAATTTGATAAAAGGACCTAATCACGTAAAATGCAAAATTTTCCTTCAATTTGAATAATGGTTGAATTGATGTGTCTCTTTAAATTTGAGGTTCTTATGATGTAAGTATACCGTTGAATTCTTGAAATGACTTAGATGGACATTAGATAATGACTTTTTAATGATATATGCCATGGATAAAATAGTAAAAAAATTAATAATGGTTCTTAATTAAAGAAAACAAAATGAAATCATGCAAAAACACTTTGTGCAGCCGAATATTGAAGAAGAAAGAAAACCATTTTAGGTTTTAAGCATTCGACACTTTGAAGACCAATTAGGTATGTGTTTTCGATCAGTTTTTGATAATTTTGTGTTTTTGAGATTGTTGCTTTGTGTTCTATCAAGCCCATGCTAAAATTTCTAATTTTGATGATGAATTTGAATTATTCCATTGATGAAATTGTGAGCTTTATGATGTTAGTTGATGGAAAATGAAAGATACGTGTTAGGTTAATATGTTTTGTCTTTGAATTTTTGATGAATTTGAGTTTTTTGGACTAATTTGTGAAAATGTGAAATTCAGGGACTAAAATGTCAATTAAATGAAATATATGGGATTATATGAGCTAAGTGAATACTTGGCGAAGTATATGTATAAAGAAATTATGTGTATTTTGTGATTTTGAGAATTAGGGACTAAAGTGTTAAAATATGAAAATGTGAGGGCTAATTTGTAAAATGCCATAAATATGTGTGTATGAATTTAGTAGAATGATTTGTTGAATAAAATAGTTAAATTCGAATGTGTCTAGATCAAGAAACAAAGAAAACAAAATTAGATCGAGGAAAGTTGAAAGTTGTTGAGTAATAGATTTCGTCCATTCGAATCCGTACGAGGTAAGTCGATATACAAATAAATGTGTTAAATTGAATTATATTGTTTCTATGATATTTGAATTGTGGTGAATGGATATGAGAGCTGAATATATGAAATTCGATAAAGTTCATATTAATGTGACGACGTCTAAAAAGTCCTGTACGAACCATAGGAATAGCTAGGATACAAATGTCATGACATAGGATTTTTGATATGTGATTTCATGTAAGACCACGTTTGGGATGTTGGCATAAATTTGGTATTATGTGTAAGACCATGTCTGGGACATCGGCATCGTATTTGATTTTGTGTAAGACCCTGTCTGGAATAGTAGCATCGATATTTGATTACATATAAGACCACGTCTGGGACGTTGGCATTGTACAAGCCTTCTGAGTTATCCATGTATCCTATTTGATTCTGTACGGTTTAACGGGCACTTCGAGAAAAGGATAAATGTGTGAATGTATATCTGTATTAGGTACGTATGAATTGTATATGGAATTTGGTAATGAAATGTGAGTATGAATATGATCCATTGATATGTGAGCTACATGGAAATATGAAGTATTAACTAGTAGAAGGTTAAAAACATTAGAGCTAAATGAGAAATATGAATCTGCTATTGAGTTATGTCATGATTCATATGAATGAAATAGTTTATAATTGTGATATGTGATAAGCTTATTTGTATATGGCTTACTAAGCTTTTGAAATCTTACTTTGTGTGTGTTTCCATTTATTTTATAGATATCGAAGCTACTGGGAGCTCAGGGATCATCGAGGATCATCACCACACTATCGAACTCTATTTTGCTACCTTTTGAAAATGTGAATATTGAAATATGGCATGTATAGGCTAGAAGTATTTGAATATATTTGGAAATGTGTATATATAGCCGTGTGATATGGCTTGGTTTTGGTTGTGTTTATAAATGACTTTTGAGTATGAGTTATGTGATGCAATATGGTCAATATAATATGTTCATGAATGGCTAATGGAATTGGCCATTTTGGTAAGTTGTGGTATGTGCTTGTTTTGGTATTTGGTAAGATTTTGGCATGTGAATGAATGAAGTAAATTGAGATTATGACTCATATGTTTGATATAACTTTGGCTTATGATTTGGTATGTTTTGGTTTGGATATAAACATGAAATTGGTTGGTGATTATATGGCATGAAGAATGTATGTTATGTGATTGAAATTGGTTGAATTTGTGATGCAATTGTTACCTATTTGTTGCTTGTCAGAAGGACCCTTAATGGGTGGCATGTTGGCCATGTAAATGGCTTGTTTTTGCCAAAATGGGCAGGGACACAGTCGTGTGTCTCAGCAATGTTGCTCGAGGGTCATTTCTATAATGACCCAAATTTTTTTAGGTCATCAGAAAAAGTGAATTTTCGAGTCTTTGATTCTGACAATTAGATTCGTAAATATTTATTAAAAATATTTATGAAGTTAAGTGAGAGATTAATTAGATTTTAGTTAAGTAAATCTAGTTTAATTAAGGTTAATTTAGTGAAAGGACTAAATTGAATAAAGTGTAAAGGTTTAATTATAACCTATAGGAAAGCCAAGGGACTAAATTAGCAATTAGACCATAAGGTGACAGATGTGTGGTAAGTATAAATACATATGTATTATTTTAATTGGTACAAATGTATGAATAAGTGCATTTACTTATTAAATAAGAAATAATAATTATAACTTAATAACATAATAATATAATAAAAGAATAAAGAAATAAAATAGAAAAAGAAAGAAAGAACAGACAAAGTGGAACGAAATAGGAAATAAAAAAGAAAGGAGAAAAGAAAAAGGGAAAAATTAGGGTTTTGGAGTTTCAAGCTTGATTGGTAGGTTAATTTGATCCCTTTTCTTGTAATTTTAGTGTCTATGAAATCCAAAGAAGAAATACTATTTGAGTTATGTTGAAATTTAGAAAGTTATTGAATTTTTAGATGTTGATTAAGTTGAATAAATGAAAGAATTAAGTGTAATTTGATGGAAATTTAAGTTAGAAGTGGGTAAAAGATTAAATTGTAGAGAGAGATATAAGTTTTGTTATAGTAGGGATTAAATTGTTTAAATTGTATAATTGATGTTTTATATTGAATATTAAGAGTTGAAACTTGTTAAAAGTAGGTATAAAATGAAATTTATAAGGTTATTTGAAGAAAAAGAATGGTTATGGTGGTAGGACCTAATTGGAAATACAGTAAAATTTACATGGAAATTAAAGAGTATGTTATTAAATAACATATATTGATAATTTTAAATTTTAAATTTTATGTAGCCAACGTAGCACCAGAAACGTCATCGAAAAAGGGAAAGGAGAAAGTGAATGAGGATATCAAATAAACTCGAGAATTTCGGTTTGTATTTCTATAAACTATTCTTAATGATTTAATACAATGTGATTGTTATTTTTAATAGTTAGAATGTATAATGAATGACATGATGGAAACTGTTACTACTTCTGAATTGAGATGAAACGATTTGAATACCCTATTAACAGTGTCGGGCTAGTCGGATAGTTCAGGGATATTCTGACTGTGCGTCGATGAGACACTATATGTGTCGACTACTGTGACTGTTCCGGATTCATTCTGAAGAGGTACTTCGTACCTAAATATGACTATTACTGTTACTATTACTGTTACCTTACGGTGTATTCCGGTTTCGGCCGATGAAACACTGTATATTATCCTTGGTGTTTGGGTTGGATCCGTGTATCCGTTTAGGTCCGAGTTATGTTAATATGGGTAAATGAAAATACTAAAGATTGCCTAATATCGATTAAGTGACTGTGATTGATTTACGAATGCTTAAGTTATCAAATGACATGAAATATAAATATATATTTGAATTGTTTTAGTACAGGAAAAAGATGTAAAATGAATGTAAAGGGTGAAGCTATTAAGATTATGAATGTAAAAAGTTTAAGTTATAATGTATATACATAACTTATTATTGTTTTAAGTATTAGTTTATAGAAATACCACAAAGTATATACTCACCATACGGTTTGTTTTCGTGTGTAGGTTAGGTACAAAACAAAGTTAAGGACTCAGCATCCAAGCCAATCCCGAACTCAAAGTGGTGAAGTACTTTTCTTTTGGTAAAATGGCATGTACCTAGGCTGATAAGATTTTATTTTTTAAATGGTAAGAATGAGTATGAAAGATGTTGAAACATGATATGAAATATGCATATTTTGGAAGTTAAACTTACATGAGTCTGACTAGTATGATAATGTAGTATAATTTTGATATGAATTGTGGTACATAATCCTTAAAAGATATTAAAGTGAATGAATGAATATTTGCTAGGTTTGTGTGGCATAATGAATGATATTTGATTTAATAACTATTAGTAAATGTTTGGGCATGAGTTATATGTGTTTAGCATGATAAAATAGCTTAAAAATGGTCAAAAATCATGTTTTCACACGGCCAAGTCACATAGGCGTGTGCTCAGGCCGTGTGGCTCTTTGTTTATGTCTCACGGGTTGTTTCCATGGTCATGTGTCCAAGTCAAATCTGCCCACGGCCTGGCCCCACGACCATGGGAACCCCACGGGTTGGCCACACGGCCATGTCCCAGGCCACACGGGCGTGTGCCCCTATCTTTAAGATAAAATTTCCAAAGTTGTCGGTTTAATCCAGAATTACTTCTAAAGCAAGAATTGGGTCCCGTAGACCCATATTAGGGACTTTATAGTGTAATTTGTGAAGTTTCAATTTGAAATGAAAATTTATGACTTGATTTTGCATAAATGCTAGAGTATAAGTCCAGTAATGCCTCGTAACCCTATTTCGGTAACAGTTTGGGGTTTGGGGGTGTTACATTTAGTGGTACCAGAGCTATTCAGGTTTAGTCGATTCTAGGACTAACTCGAGCTCAAAATTGAGTCTAGAGGTGCATGCCATTCTTACGTTAACTGTGAGTCGGGATTGGATGCTAATTTATATACTGATAAATTAACTCTATTTTATAGTGAGTAAAAGATGTCTGATGAAAGTATCGAGGGTAACGATCAGGAAATGTATAGTAGATATGAATCACGTGATGTAAATGAATCTGAATCTACAACCCCAAGTGTAAACCCGGTGGGTAACCAACCACCGAATACTGGAAGGGACAATACAGAAATATTTAGAATGATTGCTGAAGCTCTTCAAAGAGCAGTAGGAAGTATGCCTGCTACTACCTCTACCCCTACTACCCGAAGAGCCCCTATTAAGGAATTACGAAAGTATGGAGCTACAGAATTTCTGGGATCAAAGGGAACTGATTCAACAACAACTGAAAGTTGGTTAGAGACTACCAAAAGAATTCTGAAGCAATTAGAATGCTCACCACAGGAAAGTTTAGTATGTATTGTTTCTCTGTTACAAGAAGAGGCTTATATATGGTGGGAATCAGTGATTCAGAATATACCAGAAGAACAGGTAAACTGGGAATTCTTTCAACGAGAATTTTAGAAGAAGTATTTGGGAGGGACATATATGAAAGATCGAAAACAAGAGTTTTTGATGTTGAAACAGAGAGATATATCTGTAGTGGATTATGAACGGGAATTTTTGAGATTGAGCAGATATGCAATTGAATTTGTACCGACTGAAGCTGATAGATGTAAGTAATTTCTAAGAGGACTTCGAGATGAATTCCAACTGCAATTGATGCCTCTACGGATTATAGAGTTTGCAGATTTAGTAGAAAGAGTTAAAATGATTGAGCAAGTACTGGAGAAAAGTAAAAAGCTTGAAACTGTCCGTTCAGCTGGAAAGCGTCCTAGAACTGCTAGTTCAAGTCTGTAATTCAAACGATCATGGGAATCTCATGGTAGTGGAAGATTCAGTTCAAGATCAGAAAGAGGAGACATAAGTTAAAAGAGACAAACTACTGTATCTACTGGCAGCATCAGAAGCCCAGCTCAGAACGTTGAAATTCCAGAATGTGAATTTTGTGGAAATAAACATAGGGAAGAATGTAGAAAGTTAACTGGGGGTTGTTTCCATTGTGGATCCACTGATAATTTTGTAAAGGACTGTCTAAAAATTGCTAAGGCAGCACCATTGGTATCACAAAGATCTAAATCTGCTTCTAGAGGCCGAGGTTTAGGTCGAAGCGGTCCAGTTGCAAGAGGAGGTACTAGAAGAACTAGTGAAAATACTACCCAACAATCTGAAGTAAGAGCTCCAGCCAGAGCATATGTTGTAAGAACTCGAGATGAGGGAGATGCCCATGATGTGGTGACAAGTATATTCTTATTACATTCAAAACCTGTTTATGTTTTGATAGATCCAGAATCGTCACATTCCTATGTCAATACAAAACTGGTTGAGATAAGAAATTTAAAACCTAAACTGTCTAGAGTAACGATAGAAATGTCTAGTCCAGTGGGGCAAACTATGTTAGTGAATCAGATATGTTGAAGATGTCCATTAATGATCTTTTCTGTTGATCTATTGATTATGCCATTCGGCGACTTTGATATTATACTGGGTATGGATTGACTGTCAGAACATGGAGTAATTTTAGACTGTTATAAAAAGAAATTCACTGTTTAGAATGAAAGTGTTGATCAGATTAAAGTAAATGGTATTCAAACCAGTGGGACTGTTCGTGTTATCTCAGCAAATACAGCTAGTAAGCTTCTTAATCAAGGATGTGCAGCTTACTTAACATATGTTATTAATTAAGATTCAGTCGAGAATCAGTGCAGTAAAATCTGAACTGTATGTGAATTTCCTAATGTGTTTCTTAAGGAATTGCCTAGATTACCTCCTGATCGAGAAGTTGAATTTGCGATTGAAGTACACCCGGGTATAGATCCAGTGTCAATACCTCTATATCATATGTCATCTATTGAGTTTAAGGAATTGAAGATACAACTGCAAGACTTGTGAGATTGAGGTTTTATATGACCTAGTACGTCACCATGGGGAGCTCTAGTGTTATTTGTTAAAAAAGAAATATGGTTCGATGAGGTTGTGTATTGATTATTGATAGTTGAATAAGGTGATTATCAAGGATAAATATCTGTTACCTCGCATTGATGATTTATTTGATCAATTAAAAGGAGCTTCTGTATTTTCAAAAATTGATTTGAGGTCGGGATATTATTAGTTGAAGGTAAAGGAGAGTGATGTACTGAAGACAGCATTCCGTACACGGTACGAGCATTATGAATTTTTAGTGATGCCATTTGGGTTAACAAATGCTCCAACTACTTGTATGGATCTTATGAATTGGATTTTCCAACCGTACTTGGATCAGTTTGTAGTAGTTTTTATTGATGATATTTTAGTATATTCGAACTCTGAAACTGAACATGAGCAGCATCTTTGAATTGTTTTGTAAATATTGCGAGAAAAACAATTATATGGGAAATTGAGTAAGTGTGAGTTTTGGTTAACAGAGGTTGTATTCCTTGGTCATGTAGTATCAGTAGATGGGATAAGAGTAGATCCAAAGAAGATTGAAGCCATACTTCAGTGGAAAGTTCTCAGAAATGTGTTAAAAGTACGTAGTTTTCTTGGGTTGGCCGGATATTATCGAAGATTTGTAAATGGATTTTCAAAAATAGCTTTACCGATGACAAAGTTACTACAAAAGAATGTTTCGTTTGTTTGGACTGAGCAGTGTCAGAAAAGTTTTGAAATGTTGAAGCAAATGTTGACAGGGCACCAGTATTGACTTTGCCAGAGTCGGGAAAAGATTTTGTTGTGTACAGTGATGCTTCATTTAATGGTCTCTGGTGTGTATTGATGCAAAACATAAAGGTAATTGCTTATGCTTCATGGCAATTGAAACCGCATGAACACAATTATCCGACTCATGATCTGGAATTAGCAGCGGTGATTTTTGCTCTAAAGATTTGGAGACATTATCTGTATGGTAAGAAATGCTATGTCTACACTGATCATAAAAGTCTCAAGTATCTTCTATCACAGAAAGAGTTGAATTCAAGACAACATCGGTGGATAGAAATTTTAAAGGACTATAATTGTGTTATTGATTATCATCCGAGTAAAGCTAATGTGGTAGCTGACGCATTAAATAGAAAAGCTGCAGTTGAACTAAGGACCATGTTTGCACGGCTTAGTATCACAGATGATGGAGTTCTTTTAGCTAAATTAAGAGTGAAACAAGTAATGTTTGATCGGATTAGATCAGCATAGTTAAAAGATGACAAATTAATAAAGAAAAGAGAGATGATACAAAACGGAAGTTTAGTATTAACGAAAATGATTGTTTGAGATTTCAGAATCGACTCTATATTCCAACTACTTCAGAGTTGAAAAAGTTAATACTTTAAGAAGCACATGACAGTTCTTTTGCATTACATCCTGGAGGAACGAAGATGTACCATAATTTACGAGAACTGTATTGGTGGCTAGGTATGAAAAGAGATATAGTGGAATATGTGGCTAAATGTTTAACATGTCAGCGAGTTAAAGCTGAACATCAGGTTCCGACAGGGCTGCTTCAGCCTATTAGTATTCCTGAATGGAAATGGGACCGAATAACAATGGATTTTGTGACTGGTTGCCACTGTCTACGAGTAAAAAGAATGCTATCTGGGTAATTGTTGATCGACTTATGAAATCAGCTCATTTTATAGTCGTCAGAACTAATTGGTCACTACAGAAACTTGCGGAGGTGCATATTCGAGAAATTATAAGATTACACGGTATTTCAGAATCAATTATTTTTTACCGGGATCCACGGTTTACATCGAGGCTCTGGAAACAGTTGCATGAGTCTCTTGGAACACGACTCCATTTTAGTACAACTTTTCATCCATAGACCGATGGACAATCAGAACGAGTTATTCAGATTTTAGAAGACATGCTCTGAGCCTGTATGATTGATTTTGAATCAGGTTGGGAACGGTATTTACCAGTGGCTGAGTTTGTGTACAATAATAGTTATCAACCAAGTATTCAAATGGCACCGTATGAAGCTTTGTATGGTCGGAGATGTCGATCACCAATGTGTTGGACGGAACTGAATGAAAGAAAAGTGGTTGGTCCAGAGTTGATCCAAGAAACAGAAAGTACTGTTAAAAAGATTCAAGAAAGATTGAAGGTAGCTTTTGATAGGTAGAAATTATATGCAGATACATTGAGTACTCAGTTGGAGACAAAGTATTTCTTAAAGTTTCTCCTTGGAATAAAATCTTGAGATTTGGTCGGAAGGGTAAATTGAGTCCACGATACATTGGACCATAGGAGATTATAGAAAGAATTGGACCAGTGGCATATCGTTTAGCTCTACCTTCTGAATTACAGAAAATTCATGATGGTTTCCATGTTTCTATGTTAAGAAGATACTGATCAGATCCATCTCATGTGATTTCAACTGGAGAGATAAAGGTTCGACCTGATTTATCATATGAAGAAGAACCGGTTAGAATACTGGCACATGAGGTAAAGGAGTTACGTAATAAACGAGTTCCCTTAGTAAAAGTGTTATGGGGAAGTCATAATACTGAAGAAGCAAAGTGGGAACGGGAAGATACAATGAGATTACAGTACCCCCATCTCTTTTTAGGTAAATTTCGAGGACGAAATTTATTAAGGGGGAGAAATGTAATGACCCAAAATTTTTTAGGTCATCGAAAAAAGTGAATTTTCGAGTCTTTGATTTTGAAAATTGGATTAGTAAATATTTATTAGAAATATTTATGAAGTTAAGTGAGAGATTAATTAGATTTTAGTTAAGTAAATCTAGTTTAATTAAGGTTAATTTAGTGAAAGGACTAAATTGAATAAAGTGTGAAGGTTTAATTATAAACTATAGGAAAGCCAATGGACTAAATTAGCAATTAGACCATAAGGTTACAAATGTGTGGTAAGTATAAATACATATGTATTATTTTAACTGGTACAAATGTATGAATAAGTGTATTTATTTATTAAATAAGAAATAATAATTATAACTTAATAATATAATAATATAATAAAAGAATAAAGAAATAAAATAGAAAAAGAAAGAAAGAACAGACAAAGTGGAATGAAATAGGACTGAAAAAAGAAAGAAGAAAAGAAAAAGGGAAAAATTAGGGTTCTGGAGTTTCAAGCTTGATTGGTAAGTCAATTTGATCCATTTTCTTGTAATTTTAGTGTCTATGAAATCCTAAGAAGAAATACTATTTGAGTTAATTTTAAATTTAGAAAGTTATTGAATTTTTAGATGTTGATTAAGTTGAATAAATGGAAGAATTAAGTGTAATTTGATGGAAATTTAAGTTAGAAGTGGGTAAAGGATTAAATTGTAGAGAGAGATATAAGTTTTGTTATAGTAGGGATTAAATTGTTTAAATTGTATAATTGATGCTTTATATTGAATATTAAGAGTTCAAACTTGTTAAAAGTAGGTATAAAATGAAATTTATAAGGTTATTTGAAGAAAAAGAATGGTTATGGTGGTAGGACCTAATTAGAAATATAGTAAAAGTTACATGGAAATTAAAGAGTGTGTTATTAAATAACATATATTGATAATTTTAAATGTCAAATTTTATATAGCCAATGTAGCACTGGAAACGTCATCGAAGAAGGGAAAGGAGAAAGTCAATGAGGATATCGAATAAACCCGAGAATTTCGGTTTGTATTTCTATAAACTATGTTTAATGATTTAATACAATGTAATTGTTATTTTTAATAGTTAGAATGTATAATGAATGATATGAAGGAAACTGTTACTACTTCTGTATTGAGATAAAATGATTTGAATACCCTATTAACAGTGTCGGGCTAGTCGGATACAATTGGCATGCCATAGGATTGGAAGTCTTCAGGGATATTCCGACTGTGTGTCGATGAGACACTATATGTGTCGACTACTGTGACTGTTCAAGATTCATTCCAAAGAGGTACTTCGTACCTAACTATTACTGCTACTATTACTGTTACTGTTATTGTTACCTTACGGAGTATTCTGATTTTGACCGATGAAACAATGTATATTATCCCCGATGTGTGGGTTGGATCCGCGTATCCGTTTAGGTCCGAGTTATGTTAATAGGGGTAAATGAAAATACTGAAGACTGCCTGATATCGATTAAGTGACTACGATTAATTTACAAATGATTAAGTTAACGAAAGACATGAAATATAAATATATATATTTGAATTGTTTTACTACAGGAAAAAGATGTAAAATGAATGTAAGGGGTGAAGCTATTAAGATTATGAAAGTAAAAAGTTTAAGTTATAATGTATATACATAGCTTATTACTATTTTAAGTATTAGTTTATAGAAATACCACTGAGTATATACTCAGCGTACGGTTTGTTTCCGTGCGCAGGTTAGGTACAAAAGAAAGTCAAGGACTCAACATCCAAGCCAATCCCGAACTCAAAGTGGTGAAGTACTTTTCTTTTGGTAAAATGGCATGTACCTAAGCTGATAAGATTTTATATGGTAAATGATAAGAATCAGTATGAAAGATGTTGAAACATGGTATGAAATATCCATATTTTGGAAGTTAAACTTACATGAGTTTGCTAGTATGATAATGTAGTATAATTTCGATATGAATTGTGGTACATAATCCTTAAGAGGTATTAAAATGAATGAATGAATATTTGCTAGGTTTGTATGGCATAATGAATGCCATTTGATTTAAGAACTATTAGTAAATGTTTGAGCATGAGTTAGATGTGTTTAGCATGAGAAAATAGCTTTAAAATGGTCAAAAATCATGTTTTCACACGGCCAAGTCACATGGGCGTGTGCTCAGGCCGTGTGGCTCTCTATTTATGTCACACGGGCTTTCTCCACAATCGTGTGTGCAAGTCAGATCAGCACACAGCCTGGCCCCGCGGCCATGGGAACCCCACGGGCTGGCCACACAGCCATGTCCCAGGCCACACGGACGTGTGCCCTTATCTTCAAGGTAAAATTTCCAAAGTTGTCGGTTTAATCCTGAATTACTTCTAAAGCAAGTATTGGGTCATGTAGACCCATATTAGGGACTTTATAATGTAATTTGTGAAGTTTTGATTTGAAATGAAAATTTATGACTCGATTTTGCATAAATGCTGGAGTATAAGTTCGGTAATGCCTCGTAACCCTATTCTGGTAATGGTTTGGGGTTTGAGGGTGTTACAATTTCGAAATGAGCCTGAGCAGACCACACGGTCGCACACACATGGGCGTGTGCTAGGCCGTGTGGCCAAGTTAGTTTCAGGCACGGGCTAGACACACGGGCATGCGATTGGCCGTGTGGCTAAGTCAGTAGCCTCCCTAATTTTCACATGGCCTGGCACACGGGCATGTCATGTGACATTGTGGACAAGTTAGTATGTATGCCTTGTTTTTCCAGGCCTAGACACAAGGGCGTGTCTAGTGCCGTGTGAGGTGCATGGCCTGTTCACACTGGCCTATGACCTTTGTAACATAGAAAAAAAATGTTTAAGTTTCGAAAAATTTTGTATCTGCTCGATTTAGTATCTCTTTCTAAAGCATGTTTAAGGTCTCGTTGACTTAAGAAAGGGCATTTATATTGATGTTTGACTATGATAATATGATGTTTATGAAATGAATGTGAAATGTTCTGATATGTCTGAAATTCTTTTTAACCCTAATTTAGTGATAGATACGGGTTAGGGGTGTTGCATTTGGTTGGTATTAGAGCTATGGTCTAGTCGATTTTAAGACGAACGTACTGTATATGAGTCTAGCTATACATGCCATATATATGAATTGTGATAGTGTGATGATTCCTGACAATGAAAAAATGTTTTTATATAGTAAATGGGTCCCGAAGGAGCCGTAGCTAACGGTGTTGAAAGTAATGCGCGTACTCCCGCTCAAGGGATAGGATACTTGTAGCCATGAGGGAAAGGCTAAGCAAGTCTTTTACCAAATGATGAACGATTTCTTCACTCAATGTAAGAGAACTAATCTGGCTGTGCCACAACCTTCACCCCCGCTCAATCCTCTACAAGTCCCTGTCATGCCACAAACTAATCTGATTTAGTTGAATAAGCCTCCTGTCGAAAAAATTAGAAAATATGGGGCCAAAGAATTTCGTGCTACTACTAATGATGATGCTGAGAGAGCTGAATTTTGGCTAGAGAATACGATACGAGTGTTTGATGAATTATCATGTACTCCCAACGAATGCCTTAAGTGTGTCGTTTCTCTTCTGAGAGATACGGCGTATCATTAGTGGAAGACACTGATATATGTGGTTTTGAGATAGCGAGTGGCTTAGAAGTACATCAGTCAGAGATTCATCGATCAGAAATGCAATGTAACACCCCAAACTCGGTCTAGACATTATGGCCGAATTTGTGATGTGACATTGGAGTGTTATTCCATAACACTAATTGACAAAAAATTTGTTTTTCATAAGAAATTCTTTAGATTCTAAAAAAAAGGTTAGGATGATTAGTTCCTTGTGAAAACTCAAGTTATTTAAGCAAAATATAAATTATACTAGTTTCTCAAATTTAAAATAGTGTTTGTTGCGGAAGCTTTTAAAACGTGTGGCGTAAGTGTGATGATTTTAGAAAAACATTGGTTCGCGCCTTCTTGAAAATACGAGTCCTATTACTAACAGATAAAATTAAAGTAATTAAATTCTCAAATTAAAATAAAATTTAAAAAGGCCTTATTACATAATGAAAACCCAATATCAAATAAAATATAAAATATAGAATTTTAAGTAAATTAACTACGTCGAGTGGCCACCTTTGAGTCCTCTGTCGCCTCGATCCGTCTAAGCCTAGAGATTTCCTGCACAGATAACAGATGGGTGAGTTCACGAAAACTCAATGTGTGAAATCCCAAAACAACAAATAATTAGAGTATACGCAATCTGGGCCTAGGCCCGTTAGTTCTAGTTATGGCCTTAACCCCTTTTCATTAATGATGTCGATGCAGGCTTGAGCCCATTTCAAGATGCTGAGGCGATGCGGGCCTTAGCCCATTTCAGTACATTATGCAAACAAAGGATCCTGCCCAATCCATCCACTACACACCATCTCCGTACTAGCCCTACACACCATGTGGGGATAAAGTCGACCCACCCAACCCTACACACCAAGTCGTACCGATTTCGGTACTAAAATAGTATTTTCAGTAGAGCTACTAGTAATAGGCTTATAGCCATTCAGTACACTTCCTCCAAATTCATATATCCCACCCCATGCAATGCAACATAATATAAATGAATGTACAGTAAATATGGCATGCTCACACAGTCATTTATCACGTAGGGGTAAATAAGTTATTTTTAAAAAATAAGGTTTGGGTACACTTATCGGCCCAATAGTAGGTCCATAGTCGTCTTGGGTGACCCGTGCAACCTTTAACAATCAATCAGTGATAATGGGCCACGACCCTTATTATGCCCATGTGGGTCCACACGCTCGTATGACCCACATAACCCAAAAATGGCCTTAGCCGTGTGGTTCACACAGCCTAGCCCAACAGTTACCACACTTCTGTGTGAATATTTCTGTGTGGGCACGTAGACCCATTAGGCCCACTTGGCCCAGCTCAGCCCAAAATGGCCCAGTGTCAATTTGGCCCATGAAAATGCTCATGGCCCTCTCATTGACCACACAGTCGTGTTTGGTTACACG
Source organism: Gossypium longicalyx (assembly GCA_025698465.1). NCBI lineage: Eukaryota > Viridiplantae > Streptophyta > Magnoliopsida > Malvales > Malvaceae > Gossypium > Gossypium longicalyx. Next base: position 34,074,675 of record CM046995.1, on the reverse strand, counting down.
GCCTGCCACACAAGCGGCCACACCCCCATGTGGTGTCGACAACCCATATTTCGGCTTTTCATCTTTTTGGCTTTTTGGATTTTCAGCCTTTATCATTTTACATCTAGAAATAATGTTACACACACCTGCTTACGAGCACGCGTCGAAGTCCACGACCACCAACCTATATTCAAACAAGACCCTCGATTAGTCCTATAATCAATAAGATTAAACACCTTCTTAAACACTCATCACAAAGACACACCGATACTCGCCTTGATTGAATGAGTGTGGTTTTAGCCTACCCAAAATGCTGATAAAGATTGTTAACAACCTCCTTGATGGTTATCTGTACATTAAACGAATTCATTACTCAAGTTTCTTAAACTTGTAGTTTGAATCAACATATATTATCCTATAAAAAATGCAAAACCCAAAGTAAGAAAAAAGCATTCAGCCAATTCCAACCGAAGCCAACATAATCTAGTTCGGATCAATCACGATGAATGGTATTACCTTCGATCAAGAATGAGCAAAAAGGTTCCAATCGTATTTGCAGCACTATAGAACTCTTTTACTCCTCGAGGATTACTTAAACTCGAGAGAACACCATATCAAGAAAGGAAAAAGATAAGAATCGACATTAGAGAAAAAAAGAAGAGAAGTCAAACAAAACAGAGACGCAAAGACTTACCAACCTATATTTAGCCAAGAAAAATCGATTGAATAAAAGGGAAATGAGGATAGAATCGAGAATGAGAGAGATGAAGGTCGGCAAATGAAAGAGGGAAACAGATCAATGAAATCAAAGCAAAGTTCAGCTACAAAGGCAAGGGGGTATTCGGCCTAGACAAAAAAAGAGAAGAAAGAATTGAGAAGGAGAAGAAAGTCGACCAACCAAGCACACTATCGTAAAGTAAAAAGAGTTCAACCCCGAAAAGTACTATTCGGCCATCGAAGAAAAATATTCAAAAGGAAGAGAAGAACAAAAAGGGTAAAAGTTAACGAAATGGAGAGCAACTAGAGCACAATTTCGGTACTATGGGAAAAGAGGTCCTAAGACCGAATTTACACAATGGGGAGTCCCACGTTCGGCCAACTACTACCATTCCCCTCAACCTCTCGTAATCCACTCCTACAATCTCTCAACCTATTGATTTGAATCTCTTTCAAACTCCTCAGAGTTTCAGCCAACCTAAAACACCTCTACCACACTTGCAGTAAAAACAAAAAAAATAAAAATAAAAACACTCTACCACCCCCCATAGATTCGAATCTCTGCCCTCTAGCCTCATCAACACGCCACTTATCCCTTGGGCCAGCAGGCTCTTTTCTGACATACCTTACCAAATTTTATTTAAGAACTCTACTGACTAGAGATAGGTTTATTTCAAATAAAGAACAAAATTTAGTACAAGCCAATACTTGAACTCAGGACTTCTCCAATACTCCTCAGGGCACTCAACCACTGAAGCAAACATACAATTGTCCATCAAAACACACAAAAATAAATACTTAGATTTTTAGGGCGTTACACGCAAAGAGTTTCTTGAATGAAAACAGGGTCGTATGTCTGTTGCAGAATACGAGCGAGAATTTGTGAGATTGAACCAGTATGCACGAGAATGTGTTTCGACTGAAGAAATTTTGAGATGATTATAGCCGTTCAAAGACTAATGTGGGGCATTCGAGTAGAGATCGTGCTAGATCACATTCGAGTTTCAAAGCACCAGCTACTTTTGTTGTAAGTGTTGGAAATGTTTGATCTGATCGACCCGAGTGTGGACATTATGGTAAAAGACATTTTGGCAATTGTAGACTGTATGATAGGGCTTGTTTCAAATGTGCATCTTTAGATCATTTTATCCGAGATTGTCCCTAGTCTATTGAACAAGAATTTGTGTAAAATTCGAGGCCAAGTGGTAATATAGCTCGTGGTAGACCTTCCAGAAATACGAGAAAATATGAGTGGTAGTCAAAGTGAGACTACAGACTGGAGGCTCGCGCATCTGCCAGAGTGTATGCTATTCATGAACTTGAGGAAGCTTCGTCTCCCAATGTTATAACCAGTACTTTTACACTTTATGATTCTTTTGTGATTGCATTGATAGATCCAGGATCGACGCATTTGTATATATACATGAATTTAGTATTCAGTAAGACTTTGCCCGTAGAGTCTACTGAATTCATGATTAGAGTATCGAACCCCCTAGGTAAAAGTGTTTTAGTTGAAAAAGTGTGCAAGTGTAATGCTCTAAAAATCCCGAAACTCAAAAATCCCGAAACCCAAAAATTCTAAAACCAAAAATCTCGAAATCTCAATTTTTTTTTGTGCTTAGCAATTCCGGTTAAGTGTTAATTACGTGATGGTAGGTCTTGGTCAAGGTTTGAGTTCAAATCAAGGGGTAGAAGAAATTATAATTTAATTATTAAAAGAATCAGGGCTGACAAGTAGATGGGCTATTGAATAAATGAATAAACAATTGGACACAAAAAGAGCCTATGGTGGAGTGGATAAGTGACGCCACGTAGGTGTAGTGAGGTGGCATTAGTAGCTAGCAAGGGGGTCCAAGGTTCAAATCCTAGCTTAGTATTTTTAGAGTTTAATTTTGGCCTTCTAGAAGGTTGGAAGTGGCGTGAAGATGGACTCCAAGGGGAGTGTTCAAAAGAGAAAATTAAGGAAAAGATCAAGGGGTTATCAGAGAGAATAAAGAGGAGATGAGAAGGGAGAAGTGATGGAGCTGAATTGGGAATTGGGCATGGAAAATTTGGCTATAAGGGCTATAAATAAGGGCCTAATACAAGGTTGTCAGGCTACTGCAGAAATTCTTCTTCACCTTGTTGCCAGAAACCCTTTTCTCTTCAAGATCCAAAAAGCCGAAAACCCTTTTGTTTTTCTTTCTTTTCTTTCTGCCGATTTCTATTCTTCTCTACACAATTTTCTTTGTTTCACTTAGCCGATTTCTTCTTCTACTTTTCTTCTTTAATCTGTGGCAAATAAACCTTATTCACCATACTAAGTTGAAAGCCGAAAAGCCAAATCTCCCAAGGGCTGAATACTCTTTGACCTAATCTAGTGTAAATGTTTTACAATCGATTTTCTTTGCCCAGTATCGATTATTGTCCCTTACTTTTTCTAATCAGTTTTGGGTAGGAATAGGTATCGAATCTTTGTCCTTGGATCCCTGTCGATTTGCTCTTCAGAGACTTCGGTAAGTACTCTTAATATTAGTTGGCCGAATGGTCATAGTTAAGGTAAGGGGACTTGTGTTGGATGCTAGTTCCCTAGTATTTAGTTTTAATGAGTAAGACTAATGCAGATCTAGGGAGTACTTGATCAAGGAAAAGCTATTAAGGATTAGTGCTCAAGGTAAGATGAAAGGTGAGGTTTCGATTTTAGTAAGGATATGTATTAAGCATGCGATTAATGGAAAGGTGATATCGTTTGTAGGTTGGTGACTAAAGGAATCGTAGCATGCTTGCTTACCAGGTGTTTACATACACTGCACACACACAATGAATCAGCAAAAGCCGAAAAGCCAAAAAGCTAAAATGCCGAAAAGCCGAAAGTTTGGCTACAGTAGTCTTGTGAGTGTGCGAACACTCGTAAGGGGGAAACTAATAAGTTTCCTAAGGCCCACAGGCGATTCCGTGGACTTGGGTTATGATTTCGCCATATGGCCGGAATGGGCTAAATGGGCCCAATGGGCTATTAGGCCCATAATAGGCAAAAACTGAGTATTGATGCTTTGTGATAGGAATTTGTATATGAGCACGAATATGAATGTGACTGGGCCTAACCGGCCGTATAAATGTGATTTGGGCCTAATGGGCCAAATATAGGTGATTTGGGCCTAATGGGCCATATGAATATGATTGGGCTTAATGGGCCAGATGTAGGTATGTGAAATTGCTAGGCTTTGTAAGGGGTTTTTGGGCCTAGTATATAATATCCACATAAGACTTAATTAATATATTGGGACCGTAGACAAGTCAAAGGGTTAAGGTGTGGCAACGGGTATATGCATGTCTAGGATTGGATCTAAGGAGAGCTTGGTACTTAAGCGGTCTTAATGACCCACCTCCTCTTCTCTGGAATCCTACCTGGTGCATAGTATTTGTTCATCTTAGCTCACCTGACTTGTTAACGGGCCAAGGTAAGTGAAAATCGTAATTAAGGGAAAATTATCGAAATGCCCTTAGGGGCAAAAATGACCAAAATACCCATAGGTGTTGAATGTATGTTTTGTGGATGCGACATGCATACATATGATATTCTGCTTAGGTTGCATATGGGTTGGGAATTATGGAACGGAGGAAGTATATGAGGATCTCATGGTTGCTTGACAATTATGGATCCACCAACGACTTTTAAAGCCCAATATGTAAATGAAGGTAGTACCACAACCGGGCTATCATGGTGTGTGGGTTGGGTGGGTCGATATTTATATCCCCACATGGTGTGACGGGGGACGGAGCTGGTGTGTAGCGAATGGATAATTTGGATGGGATTGCATTGCATGAATGATGAATCATGTTTTTTTTTGTGTATGCTTGTTTTTACCGAGGGTTGTACACACTGAGTTTGCAAAAACTCACCCCCTCTTTTATTTTATTTTCAGGTGATGCTCAATAGAAGGTTCGATGTTTGGAAGGACACTAGGTGGCCAGCTAGCAAGATAATTTGGACTTGTTTATTTTTAAGCATATAAGTTTTTATTTAATTAAGTATGTTTTAGATCAGATTGTAATAAGGTTTTCATTATGTTATCATTAGTTGAACCATTATTATTATTTTTATTGTAATTTACAATTAGTTGAACATGGGTTTCCTAAATTATAGTATGTTTTCTACGTTTCCGCAATTAAATTTTTAAATGATAAGTTTTCTTAAATAAAATGTTTCAAACAAGGTTTTTGCAACTGAAAGGTATATTTTTTTTTAAAGTTAATTAAGGTTTCTTTTATTTTAAGAAGGGTTTTCAATGAAAACACGGTTTTCACTAAAACACTTCAATGTGACACACCAGATTCGGCCATAACGTCTGGGCCGGGTTTGGGGTGTTACAGTAAGAATTGTCCGTTAATGTTTCGAGACATTTGTTTTTCAGCCGATCTGATGTTATTACCTATTGATGAGTTTGATATAATTCTAGGTATGGATTGGTTAACTTTGCATGATGCTATTGTGAACTGCAAATGGAAAACTATTGATTTGAGATGCAAGAATGATGAAATAATCCGAATTGAATCTAGTGATATGAATGGGTTGCCAGTTGTGATCTCATCGATGAAAGCTCAGAATTATGTGAAAAAGGGTTGTGAAGCCTATTTTGCCTATGTGATCGATTCAAAAGTAGCCAAAAATAAAGTTGAGTCAGTGCCTGTTGTCTATGAATTCCCTAATGTGTTTCCTGAAGAACTTCTGGGATTACCTCTGATTCGGGAGGTTGAATTTGGCATTGAGTTATTACCGGGAACTACTCCGATTTCGATATCTCCGTATAGAATGGCTCCGACCGAGTTAAAAGAAATAAAGTCTTAGTTGCAAGAGTTGACAAATAGAGGATTTGCAAGATTTAGTTTTTCACCTTGGGGTGCTCCTGTTCTGTTTGTGAAAAAGAAAGATGGCACGATGAGAATGTGTATTGATTATCGTCAGTTGAACAAAGTGACTATCAAAAACAAATATCCTCTGCCCCAAATTGATGATTTGTTTGATCAGTTGAAAGGAGCCACTGTGTTTTCAAAGATAGATCTCAGATTGGGTTATTATCAGTTGAGAGTAAAAGACATAAACAATCTGAAAAGTGCTTTCCGAATGAGGTACGAACATTATGAGTTTTAAGTTCTGCCTTTCGGATTAACGAATGCACCTTCTATTTTTATGGACTTGATGAGTAGAATTTCTAGACCGTATTTAGATCGATTTGTTGTCGTATTTATTAATGACATTTTGATTTATTCGCGTGATGAAACTGAGCATGACGAGCATTTGAAAATAGTGTTACAGACTTTGCATGATAAGCAGTTATTTGCGAAATTTAGTAAATGTGAGTTTTGGTTACGCGAAGTTGGTTTTTTGGGCCATATTGTATCAGCATCAGGTATTCGAGTTGATCCGAGAAAAATTTCAGCTATCTTAGATAGGAAGCCTCCGAGAAATGTTTTTGAAGTCTGCAGTTTTCTAGGACTTGCTAGTTATTACCGACAGTTCGTAAAAGGCTTTTCGATGATTGCGATTTTGTTAACGAAACTACTTCAGAAAGATGTGAAATTTGAATGGTCTGAAAAGTGTTAGAAAAGCTTTGATCAGTTGAAAGCCCTATTAACAGCAGCTTTAGTGTTAGTACAACCAGAATCGGGTAAAGAATTTGTGATCTACAGTGATGCTTCGTTGAATGGTCTGGGTTGTGTTTTGATGCAGGAAGGCAAAGTCATAGCTTATGCATCGAGACAGTTAAAACCACACGAAAAGAACTATCTAACGCACGATCTGGAATTTGCGACTATTGTGTTTGCTTTGAAGATTTTGTGCCACTATCTGTTTGGTGACAAATGTCATGCTTATTCTGATCATAAAAGTTTGAAATATCTAATAACTCAAAAATATTTGAACATGTGACAGAGAAGATGGTTAGAATTGCTAAAAGTTCACGAACTTTTTATCAATTATCATCTAGGAAAAACAAATGTTGTTGCTGACGCTTTGAGTCAGAAATCATTGTTTGCATTGCGTGCGATGAATAGTGATTTTAGTTCTGTCTGCTGATGGTTAGATTTGAGCCGAATTGAAAGCAAGACCGTTATTTTTACAACAAATTATTGATGCTCAGAAAGTTGATAATGAGATAATAGCAAAACGAGCTTAGTGTGATTTGAATTATGATTCTGAATTTTGAGTTAGTACTGATGATTGTTTGAGATTTTGAGGTTAGATTTGTGTTCCGAGAAATTTAGATTTGACTCAGATGATTTTGAATGAAGATCTCAACATTCGTTTATCTATACGTCCGGGTAGTACGAAAATGTATAATGATTTGAAACAGTATTACTGGTGGACTGGAATGAAAAGAGATATCTCTGATTTTGTTTCGAAATGTTTGATCTGTCAACAAGTCAAAGCTGAACATCAAGTGCCATTCAGTTTGTTACAATTGATTATGATTCCAGAGTGGAAATAGGATAGAATAACGATGAATTTTATTAGGGGTTTGCCCTTATCCCTGGGAAAGAAAGATACGATTTGGGTTGTGGTTGACCGATTGAAGAAATCAGCTCATTTCATTTCAGTACGATCTGATTACTCGCTTCATAAATTAATAGAGTTATACATTTCCAATATTGTGAGATTGCATGGGGTGCCTTTGTCTATTGTGTTAGATAGAGATCCAAGATTCACTTCGCGGTTTTGGAAGAAACTACAAAAGGGCTTTAGGTACAAAATTATACTTCAATACTACTTTTCACCCACAGATGAATGGTCAATCTGAGCAGATTATTCAGATTCTCGAGGATATGTTGAGATGTTGCATTCTTGAATTTGAAGGTACGTGGGAACAGTATTTGCCATTGGTTGATTTTATTTATAATAATAGTTTTCAATCGAGCATTAAAATGGCACCGTACGAAGCCTTATATGGTAGAAAATGTCAAACACCACTATATTGGTCAGAGCTCTATGAAAATAAGATACACGAGGTTGATTTGATAAAAGAGACTGGACAGAGAGTAAAAGTGATTCGAGATTGTAACATCTCAAATTCGGGCCTAGTCAGAATAGTAATTTTGAGACCACGAATCCGACGTAAGAAAATTCATTTTTATTATATTTTTATGGTTTATAATTCTATGGAATTGTTTTGTGAAAATCGTAAAAAGTGCAAAAGTTGAGTTCTACATGCTAGAGGTGTCCAATTATTATGAAATTTTAAATAGGAGGACCTTAAATGGTAATTAGACCATTGATTAATTTTTTGGACAAAAGTGGACATGAAATGGGTGAAATAGAATATTTTTAAGTTAGGGGCATTTTGGTCATTTAGTAATTAAAATGAATTAAAAACAAAATTAAAAGCCAATTTTTGTCCATCTCCAACCCCATGGCCGAAACTTGAATGGAGAAGACATATCTAGGGTTTTTCAAGCTTCCAAGCTCGATTGTAAGTTCATTCTAGCCCCGTTTTTATTGATTTTTACATTTTTGAAATCCTCGTAACAAGATCTATCTATTTCTACCATTTATTGAGTTATGATGAAGGTCTAGGGTTTTACCCATGTTTGAAATTTGTGCATTTTTATGTTTAATGGTAGATTATGCATGTTTATGGTTGGAGAAACGACTTTTACCAAGTTTTCAGTGAAAATGCTAAAAAGGACTAAATTGTAAAAGTTATAAAATTTGTCATAAAAGTGTGATTTAGTGGAAATTGTGGGCTGCTGTACTTATAAAAATGATTTGGCTAGGCTTAAAGTGCAAAGAAATTGAATAAAAATCATTTTACGAGCCTAGGGGTAAAAGTGTAATTTTGACAAAGTTTAGGGGCAAAAATATAATTTTGCCAAAATATGATTTTTGGATCACATTAAATAATGTGACTAATAATTAGACTAAATGTGATATTACAGATCAAGGAAAACGTGGATTAGACCTAGAATGGATGAAAATCGGGAAACCGATGGTTAGAGCCCTTTTTGCTATTTTGGTGTCGAGGTAAGTTCTTATAATTTAATAAGCATGTTATTGATGTTATTATTTTTATACATGAAATATATCTTGCTATGATTGTATTGATTTGATTTGAAAGGAAATTTGATGGAAAATGACATTTTAAATGAAATGAGTAAGTTTGTATGTAAATAATATATTTTTTTTACTTTGTTATAATATTTTATTATTATATGAGATGTGGTTGTATATTGAATGATCACTTGATGTAAATTATGAATTGAAGTTGATTACGGATGAATTGGTAAAATGTTGAAAAGTGAGGAATTTCTAGGTTTGACCTTCGAAATAGAAAAGATACGAATGATCCATTGTGAGAACACATGTGTAGTAATATGTGCAGGCTACTATGTGTTTAAGATGGCTTTAGGTCACGTGTGTAGTACTAAGTGCAGGCTACTACGTGTACCAGACGATTAGGCCGCATGTGTAGTACTAAGTGAAGGCTACTATGTGTACCCGATAGCTTCGATCACATGTGTGGCACTAAGTGCAGGCCACTATGTGTAAGAGACGATTTTGGTCACAAATGCAGTACTAAGTGCAGGCTACTATGTGCACCAAATAGCTTCGGTTATACGGGTGGTAATATGTGCAGGCCACCAAGTATCTGTTATTATTCCGATTAGTTTGACGGGGAAATTGACTAAGTGAAAATACATGTGATCATGTAATGACTAGTGCAATTGAATATGACTATGTGATGAATAAGTGCAGGTATATGTGTGTAAAAATTTATGAGCAATGTGCTCGATAGGTTAGCGAACTTTCGGTAAGATGGAATGGAGCAGGTGAGATTATGTAAGAGTGAAATTGTAATAAAATTGTTTTGGACAACAGCAGTTGTGTGATTTTGAAAAATCACCAAAAATGGTGGAAATAGAATTAGAGGATGGAAAAGATAATGAGTCTATTTTGACATAAAAGAAACAGTGAAAGCAAAAGGATTTCATATTCTATGATATTTGAATTTTTGTGAGATATGGTCAGAATGATTTTGGAATCCCCTATTCTGACTTGGAAAAATCATTAAAAATTGTAAAAATTAATTATGAGTTATAATTTATATGCTTAAAATCCTTAATGAGTTTTTTTTTCAAGAGAAATAGATGGGAACTTTATCTGAGTTCCATACCATGAGATAATTAATTCTTAGTGACGAGAGGTTGGAATTGTCAGATAGTAAAATAGGGGTGACTTTAATGAATAAACTGTACTTATTGGCTAAACCAAAAATTCTAAAAATTTTATGATAAAAATATATCTGAGTCTAGTTTCTGGGAAAATTATCAGCTATTATTTTGGAGTTCCGTAGCTCCAGATATAAATAATTTAGTAATTATGACTCGAGAAAATAGCTTGACTAGACTTTGAATAAATAAAGAGAATTTGAAAATAGCATGTTAATACATTGCTTATTATTTTTCATGCGAGCTTACTAAGCTTTAAGCTTACTCCATCCTTTCGATTTCCTTTATTATTGTTAGGTCAGCTCGGGGTTGGAGATCGTAGGAGGCAGTATCACACTATCAAGCCAATACCTTTGGAATATTGATACATATGTTAGACATATCAAATGAGTGGCATGTATAGGAACCTAGTTTTATAACATGTATTATTATAATTTGACCAAATGTATTTGCCTATATTGAGCTGCTGTATTGGCCTTGAGGTGGCTCATATTGATTATGACTAGTAAATTTAGCTATTCATGTTATGTCTAATAATTATGATGTGAATATGTTTGTTTGCCATGCATTGTTGGTAAAATGCCACGTGTGTTGAATGCATGCTTTGTGATCAGTCGAGGTGGTCATGATCATGAATTAAATGTGTAATATTATAATAAGATGATAATGCCTTGAACATGGATGTTAGATGGATAAGTTGGTAACCATGGTACAATGGTATAAAGCAAGAATAAGTAATAATGTTAATTGAATATGAAATTGGAGTGGAATGTCTTATTCAAGCATATTGTTCTATGTATGTGAAATGTCGGTAATCTATAAAGACATAACTTGGCTAGAATATGTATGCTTAATGATAAGTTAGAATTAATTATGATAACTATGGTATAAAAGTATAAGTGGTAAGGTATTTGGCAAAGCCAAATGAATAAGGAATGGTATGTGTCTAGACTTGGTTTAATGTGAGAAAGGGGTAATACATGTATGATGATTTGTAAATGTTATGTTTGTTTCATAATTGAGGATGTTGAATGCCATTGGAATCACGTATGTGTGTGTCAATGTAAGGATGACAAAAAGGTGTGGAAAATAGCTTAAGTTTTGGCCACAGTGTGTCCCAGCCGTGTGGAGGACACGACCTCTAGCCATGGGTGTGTGCCTTGGCTGTGTGCCCTTAAATGGTTGTTGATGTTATAAACAGAGAGTTACATGGGCTGAGGACACGGGCGTGTCCAGATCCATACGGGCGTGTGACTCTCCAAAATATGAAAAATTTCCCAAGTATTGTAAAACCTTAGAAAGTTTACGGTTTAGTCCCGAACCACCCCTAAAGATTGTCCCAAATAAGGGACTATGTGTATGTGATTGAATATTTCGAAATATGAATGAAATTTTATGGCCCAGTTTGCATGATTGATTACGTTTAAGTCTGATAATGCCTCGTATCCTATCCCAGAATGGGACACAGGTACGGGGTGTTACAGAGATAGTCTAAAAGCAGTTTCCAATCGTCAGAAATCATATGCAGATTTGAAAAGAAAAGACATTGAATGTGAGATCGGTAACAAAGTGTTTCTGAAAATATCTCTGTGGAAGAAAGTACTCCGATTTGGCAAAAAAGGCAAATTGAGTTTGAGATTCATCGCGCCGTATGAGATTATCGAGCGTATCGGGCCAGTTGCTTATCGATTATTGTTTCCTCCTAAGTTAGAAAAGATTCATAATGTATTTCATGTATCGATGCTTTGACAATACAGATACGATCCCTCCCATGTGATTTCTTCGTTTGAGATTGAGATTCAGTCCAATATAACCTACGAAGAAGAATCGATCCGTATCTTGGCTCGCGAGGTTAAAGAATTGTGAAATAAGAAAATTATGTTAGTAAAAATAATGTGGCATCGGCACGGCGTTGAAGAGGCTACGTAGGAGCCTGAAGATGCTATAAGACAACAATACTCAAATCTATTCAATGGTAAGATTTTCGAGGACGAAAATCCCTAAGGGGCAGAATTGCAACAGCCCGATTTAGACCCTAGTCAGAATAGTAGTTTCAGGATCACAAATACGAGTCAAAAAAATATTTTAATATTATTTTTCGTGCTTATTATATGTGAATTCATATCTGCGAAAATTCTTTATGAAAATTTGATCGTTTGTGTGCTTAATTTATAAAAGGACCTAATCGCGTAAAATGCAAAATTTTCCTTCAATTTTAATATTGGAAGAATTGATGGGTCTTTTTAAATGTGAGGTCCTTATGATATAAAGTCTTTTTAAATGTGAGGTCCTTATGATATAAACATACCATTGAATTCATGAAATGACTTAGATGGACATTAGATAATGACTTTTTAATGATATATGCCATGGATAAAATAGTAAAATAATTAATAATGGTTATTAATTAAAGAAAAAAAAATGAAAGCATGCAAAAACACTTTGTACAGCTGAATATTGAAGAATAAAGAAAACCATTTTAGGTTTTAAGCATTCGACACTTTGAAGATCAATTAGGTATGTGTTTTCGATCGGTTTTCAAAAATTTTTGTGTTTTTGAGATTGTTGCTTTGTGTTCTATCAAGCACATGCTTAAATATCTAATTTTGATGATGAATTTGAATTATTCCATTGATGAAATTGTGAGCTTTATGATGTTAGTTGATGGAAAATGAAAGATATGTGTAGGGTTAATACGTTTTGTCTTTGAATTTTTGATGAATCTGAGTATTTTGGACTAATTTGTGAAAATGTGAAATTAAGGGACTAAAATGTGAATTAAATGAAATATATGGGCTTATATGAGCTAAGTGAATATTTGGCCAAGTATATGTATAAAGAAATTATGTGTATTTTGTGATTTTGAGAATTTGGGACTAAAGTGTTAAAATGTGAAAATGTGAGGGCTAATTTCTAAAATGCCCTAAATATGTGCATATGAATTGAGTAGAATGATTTTTTGAATAAAATAGTTAAATTTGAATGTGTTTAGATCAAGAACCAAAGAAAACAGAATTAGATAGAGGAAAGTCGAAAGTTATCGAGTAGTAGATTTCATCCGTTCGAATCTGTACGAGGTAAGTCGATATACAAATAAATGTGTTAAATTGAATTAATATTGTTTATATGATATTTGAATTGTGGTGAATGGATATGAGAACTGAATATATCAAATTCGATAAAGTTTCAATAATGTGACGACGTCTGAAAATTCTCGTACGAACCATAAGAATAGCTAGGATACATATGTCATGACATAGGATTTCTGATATGTGATTTCGTGTAAAATCACGTCTGGGATGTTGGCATCAATTTGATATTATGTGTAAGACCATATCTAGGACATTGGCATCGTATTTGATTTCGTGTAAGACCCTCTCTGGGATAGTGGCATCGATATTTGATTACATGTAAGACCACGTTCGGGACGTTGGCATTGTATGAGCCTTCCGAGTTATCTGCGTATCCTATTTGATTCCATACGGTTCAACGGGCACTACGAGAAATGGATAAATACATGAATGTATATATGCTTCAGGTATGTATGAAATCTATATGGAATTTGGTAATGAAAGGTGAGTATGAATATGATCCATTGATATGTGAGCTATATGGAAATGTGAAGTATTCACTAGCAAATGGTTAAGAACATTAGACCTAAATGAGAAATATGAATTTGCAATTGAGTTATGTCATGATTCATATGAAGGAAATAGTTTATAATTGTGATATGTGATAAGTTTATTTGTATATGGCTTGCTAAGCTTTTGAAAGCTTTCTTTGTGTGTGTTCTAATTTGTTTTATAGATATCGAAGCTACTAGGAGCTCAGGGATCATCGAGGATCATTACCACACTATCGAACTCTATTTTGGTACCTTTTGAAAATGTGAATATTGGAATATGGCATGTATAGGCTAGAAGTATTTTAAAATATTTGGAAATGTGTATATCTAGCCATGTGATATGGCTTGGTTTTGGTTGTGTTTATAAATGACTTTTGAGTATAAGTTATGTGATGCAATATGGTCAATTAATGTGTTCATGAATGGCTAATAGAATTGGTCATTTCGGTAACTCGTGGTATGTGCCTATTTTGGAATTTGGTAAGATTTTGGCATGTGAATGAATGAAGTAAATTGAGCTTATGAATTATATGTTTGGTATGACTTTTGCTTATGATTTGGTATGTTTTGGTTTAGATATAGACATGAAATTGGTTAGTGATTTTATGACATGAAGAATGTATGTTATGTGATTGAAAATGGTTGAATTTGTGATGCAATTGTTACCTATTTGTTGCTTCTAGGAAGGACCCTTAATGGGTGGCATGTTGGCCCTGTAAATGGCCTATTTTTTCCAACACGAGCAGCAACACAGGCATGTGTCTCAGCCATGTTGCTCGAGGGCCATTTCGAAATAAGCCTGAGTAGACCACACGGTCGCACACACACGAGCTTGTGCTAGGCTGTGTGGCCAAGTCAGTTTTGAGCACGGGCTAGACACACGGGTGTGTGACTGGCCGTGTGGCTAAGTCAGTAGCCTTCCTAATTTTCACAGGGCTTGGCACACGAGCATGTCATGTAGCCGTGTGGACAAGTTAGTATGTATGCCCTGTTATGCCACGGCCTAGACACACGGGCGTGTCTAATGCCGTGTAAGGTACACGGCCTGTTCACACGGGCGTGTGACCTTTGTAACTTAGAAAAAATGTTTAAGTTTTGAAAAATTTTGTATCTCATCAGTTTAGTCTCGATCTCTTTCTAAAGCATGTTTAAGGTCTCGTTGACCTAAGAAAGGGACTTTATATTGATGTTTGACTATGATGCTATGATGTTTGTGAAATGAATGCGAAATGTTCTGATATGTCTAGTAATGCCTTTTAACCCTAGTCCGGCAACGGGTACGGGTTAAGGGTGTTACAAACTGGCACCCCGCGCAATCTAACAATCTCTAAAATGTATAATTTAACAAATTTATCAAGTGAATAGTCTGTACGTACTGGAATGAAATGTGAAAATTTCGTCAGTCGATCAGCGACAACCCCAATAGCATCTTTCGTCCTTGGAGACAAGGGTAATCACAATACGAAATCCATCGTAACTCTATCCTGTTTCCATTCTGCTATCATCACCCGTTGTAGCAATCCCGAAGGCACTTGATGTCTGGCTTTTACTTGCTGAAAAACCAAACATCTCGATACAAACTCTGAAATTTTTTGTTTCATGCTCAACCACCAATACAACTGTTTCAAATCATTGTACATTTTAGAATTTTCTATATAAGCTCTGGTGTGCAAACTCTACCTCGGAACAATAAACAATCATCAGATCCGATCTGCTAGTCTAAATCACTAGTCGATTCACATTGCATTCTTTTGGTTTGCAAATCATTATCACACTTCTGAGCTTCACAAATTTGCTGAAGAAAAATCGATTTAGCTTTCAACTCTGCTAGAATTGAACCATCATATGATAAGGTTAACGGAGTATTCAACGCCCGTAAAGCAAATAATGATTTTCTACTCAGAGCATTCGCGACTACATTTTCTTTCCCTGTATGATAATCAATCACTAATTTATAATCTTTTAGTAACTCGAGCCACCTTTGTTGACACAAATTCAGATATTTCTAAGTCATTATATACTTTAAACTTTTGTTATCGGTAAAGATGTGGCACTTCTTGCCGTACAAATGATGTCGCTAAATTTTCAATACAAATACAATAGCTGCCAACTCTAAATCATGTGTCGGATAATTCTTTTCATGATGCTTTAATTGTCTATAGGCATAAGCTACTACTTTTCCTTCATGCATCAAAATGAAACCCAAACCGTTCAATGAAGCATCGCCGTAAATCACAAACTCTTTACCCGACTTAGGTTGAACCAAAATTGGTGCATCTGTTAACAATGCTTTCAACTGTTCCAAACTTTGTTGACACTTCTCGGACCACTCAAACTTCACATCTTTTTTGTAGCAATCTAGTCATCGGTGTAGCAATCATCGAAAATCCTTTGACAAAATGTCGATAATAACTAGCTAACCCCAGAAAGCTTCTAACTTTGAATACATTTTTAGGTGGTTTCCAGTCAACAACTGTAGAAATCTTGCTCGGATCAACTCGTATACCCTCCGCTAAAATAATGTGTCCTAGAAATCCAACCTTTTGGAGCCAAAACTTGCATTTACTGAATTTAGCGTATAATTGCTTATCTCTCAAGGTTTGTAGCACAATCCACAAATGCTCGGCATGCTCAGACTTATCTCGTGAATAGATTAGAATGTCGTCAATGAACACAATAACAAATCTATCTATATACAGTGTAAAAATATGATTCATCAAATCCATAAAAAATGCAAGAGCATTAGTCAACTCAAAAGGCATAACAAGAAATTCATAGTGCCCGTACCTTGTTCTGCAGGCAATTTTTGGCACATCTGAATCTTTAACCTTCAATTGATAATAGCTCAATCTCAAATAAATCTTCGAGAATACTGTTGCCCCTTTGAACTGATCAAACAAGTCATCTATTCTTGGTAAAGGATACTTGTTCTTTATCGTAACTTTGTTGAGTTCGATAATCAATACACATTCTCATTGACCCGTCTTTCTCCTTTACAAACAACACTGGTGCACCCCAAGGCGAAAAACTAGGTCGTCCAAAACCTCTATCGGTTAACTATTGGAACTAAGATTTCAACTCTTTCAAATCTGTTGGGGCCATTCTATATGGAGCTATAGATATTGATGATGTTCCCGGTACTAACTTAATAGCAAATTCAACCTCTCTAATCGGTGGCAACCTCGGTACTTCTTTTGGAAACACATCCGGATATTCACAAACAACTGGCACTAATTCAATATTAAATTCAGGCACTTTTGTATCCAAAACATAAGCAAGATAAGCTTCGCAACCTTTTCTCACAATTCTCTAAGCTGACATAGACGAAATCACAATAGGCAATCCACTCGACTCATCAGATTCAATTCGAAGGATTTCACTATTCTGACATTTTAATTCAATTATCTTTCGTCTACAATTCACAACGGCATCATGTAGTGTCAACCAATCCATACCCAGAATTACATCAAACTCATCAAAAGGTAGTAGCATCAAATCGGCCAGAAAATAGTAACCTTGAATCATTAAAGGACAGTTATTGCAAACTTTATCAACTAGAACATACTTGTGTAAGGGGTTTGATACTTTAATCACAAACTCAGTAGACTCAACAGGCAAACTCTTACTAGACACCAAATTCATACAAATATACGAATGAGTTGATCCGGGATCAATCAAAGCAATCACATTAGTGTCATGAAGAGAAAATGTATGAATGATAACATCGGGTGATGATGCATCTTCGCGAGCGCGAATAGCATAAGCTCTAGCAGGTGCTCTAGCCTCTAGTCTCACTGTAGAATCTCTCATAGTACCGCGATTACCACTCATACTTCCAGTGTTCTTGGTTGGTCTCCCTCTAGCAGCTGTGTTGCTTGATCTTGCATTCTGAGATATATCTTTCTCATTTAACTCAAGACAATTCTAAATAAAGTTTTCTTATGAGCCATATTTGAAACAAGCCCAGTCATTAATTCTACATTCACCAGGATGCTATCTTCCGCATCACTGACATTTAGGTCTATTATTTCTCACAATGCCAACACTCAATACTAATGTAGCTTGAGCTTTAGGACTTGAGTATTGTTTTACACTATCTCTGTTTGAATATCCCACTGAAACATTTGAGCGACTAAACAAATGTCGTGATTTCTTTGATGAAGATTGATATGGTTTATTCATCAATCTTTTCCTCGAATCTCTAGCTTTGAAATCCGTCTTTCTCTTTTCTTTGCCAAGTTCTTCGACTTTACAGGCTCTGTCAACCAACACAACAAATTTTTTTTAATTCAAGAATCCCGACTAATAGTCTGATGTCTTCGTTTAACCCATCTTCAAATCTCTTACACATGATTGCCTTGGTGGAAACACACTCTTGAGCATATTTACTGAGTCTAACAAACTCTCGCTCGTATTGGTTACAGACATATGGCCCTGTTTCAACTTAAGAAACTCTTTTCGCTTTTGATCAATGAACCGTTGACTTATGTATTCCTTTTAGAACTCAACTTGAAAGAAATCCTAGGTAACTCTTTCTCTCGGTACCCCTCATACTAGGGTATTCCACCACTGATACGCTGTGTCTCTCAAAAGTGATACGACACATTTTAAACATTCTACCGGTGTGCATGAAAGTTCATTAAACACCCGAATAGTGTTTTCAAGCCAAAATTTAGCTCTCTCAGGATCATCATCTACATTAGTTCTAAAATCTTTGGCTCCATGTTTTTGAATCTTATCAACTAATGGTTTATTCAATCTTAGAAATTCCACACTTTGAGGAGCAATAGGAATCGATTGGGATTAGGTGGGGGTGTAGGTTGTTGAGCAGCCGGATTTTTTCGAACATACTCCATAAACCACTCATTCATTCATATAGAAAAAGGCTTCTTTAGCCTTTCCTCCTTGGCTACCCGTTATGGGTCTAGATTCAAATTGCACTACCCCGTGAATGGAGGCAGGCGCATTACTTTCAACAACGTCAGCTACAGCTTTATTGGGATCCATTTATTAAATGAAAACATTGTTTAAATTGTTAGGATTCATCACACTATCACAAGTTATATATGACATTTATAGCTAGACTCTCACATACGCTACATTAGTCCTAGAACTGATTAAATCGTGGCTCTGATATCAATAAATGTAACACCCCTGTAACACCTCTCACCCGTATTCAATGCTGGAATAGGGTTACGGAGCATTATCGGACTTATATAATAATTACCTATTCATTTTGCATACATTTTCACATTTCAAGCAATCATCAATCAATCTCAAACATATTATCCCTAATACGAGCCTACGAGGCCCAAAATATGCATTCGGGGTGGTTCAGGACTAAACCGATAACTCTAAAAACTTTTAAAACCCTTGGAAAATTTTCTAAAAAATAGGGGACATACGCCCGTGTGGCCTAGCCATGTGTCTCACACAGCCAAAGACATGCCCGTGTCGCAAGCCATGTGGACATTCGAAATGGGAGCACAAGGCCATGTCCCAGCCCGTATCTGATCCCATGTAACTCTCTGACTTGGGTCCCACGGTCAACACACACGTCTGTATGGTTAGCCCGTGTGCCCTAAAAATGGTCATACACGCCCTTGTGCCAAGCTGTGCCAAACCTATATGGTATACTAACTTATGTCATACGGCTAAGTCACACGCCCGTGTGTGAGGTTGTGTGGATCCTACTGACTTGATTTTAATTTCAACACTAGGGGACACACAGTCGTGTAACATAATCATGTGTCATACACGGCTAAGACACATGCCCATGTGGACAAAATTAGGCTATTTACCAGGCCAATTTGCCACCCAAACTTGTATACACCTACACCAGAATTCTAAGACACCAAAACAAAGCATATAATAGGCATTCAATCAACCTTTCTTAAGCATAATTCATACTATTTCCAACATCAACCACTACAAAACATATTAATACAAAAATGTATCGTCCAAATCATATATAACTTTACTTATACCATTTAACTAGGTAAACATTTCTCGACATGAATCGTAATGCTCAATTTCACAAGTATATATCTTCTCTAATTTCTATCATTTCACAACCACAACATCTACTATCAATAAGCATCACAAAACCAACCTTAAATTCATAACATAACCCATATACATGCTTTTATATACACAATCAAACCAACCAAATTAAGCCAACTCTCATGGCTATATATACAAACCAAAACATAAGCATTTATAATCCATTTCAAATGGAAAGACACATTACCAAATATACCGAAATAACAAAAGTCCCTATACATGCCATATACTCAAAACATAAGCTCAAAAGGTACCAAAGTGATAGTAGGATAGTGTGACGAAGTCTCAAACAATCCCTGAATCTATGCTAGCTTTAAATTCACTATAAAACATAGAAAAATAAACAAAGTAAGCTTTATAGCTTAGTAAGCTCATATAAAATGAACCCAATCTTAACATAAATATACAAACTATCAATTTGAACATATCAACATGTAATTCATTTAACTAACAAGCCTTTCACATTATCAATCATAATCTTGTGTATGTACTTCACAACTTGTTCAATTTAAACTTATACAGTTCATGTACATACCTATACCATCTCATATCAATCTTATATTCAACCACATCTTTCATTTACCCGTTGAACCATTTGGAATACTATCAGATACATGGGAGACTCGTACCTGAAGTGCCACATATATAGCCGAAGCTATCTCAATCTCATATCACATATACAACTCACACTAGAGCTATCAACGGGCCTACTCACATAAGTTGTCAGTCGAGACATAGCTACACGGTGCTGCTCACTCAAGCTATCAAGTAACCGTAACACATGTCAGTATACTCAGCCACCGGTAAGACGTACAGGACCAGCACCCAGATCTTATAATCACAATAATCCCCTAATGACATGTCACTAGTATCCAAATCTATTCCTAAGGTTCAACCGGGATTTCCAATACCGAATCGTCATTGAATCATTGTCAAACATGTCTGAAGACTCGTATTCACAGTTTATGCAATATCAAAACATTTAAAACATAATTATAACAATGCTTATTACATACGAACTTACCTCGAATGTAAAAATGGCTAAATTGATCTATTAGTCGAGAACTTTGTGTTTCCCTCAATCTAGATCTGAATTTCGCTTTTCTTGATCTATATGTAATAAAAATAAACTTATTTAATCATATCTCTCTTCAATTTAGTCCAAAATTCACTTTAAGGCATTTTTACACAATTGCCCCCAACATTTCACAACTTTTTTCAATTTAGTCCTTATTTCATAAAAACACAAATTCATGCAATTCAACACTAACGCATGCTATCCAAATTACATATAAGTCCCTTGCAGCCCATATTTTCCATTTATTTCACATTTTAACCACAAAGTTTCCACATTTCACAATTTAATCCCTATTTTGCATTTTTACTAAACTTGTATAACCATCATCAAACATTCATAATATATCATTAAACACCAAAATACTCATGTATTCATCAATGGAAACATTCAAAATCTTTAAAATTTTTGCAAAATAGTCCCTGTGCTAGCTAGACTATAACAGCCTGGTTTAGACCCTAGTCGGAATAGTGTTTTTGAGACCACAAATCTAAGGATGGAAAATTATTTTAATATTATTTTGTATGTTTATGACATGATATTAGATATGTGTGAAAGTTTGGTGCGATAATTTTATTGTTTAAATGGTTAATTTGAGAAAAGGACTAAATCGCATAAAAGGTAAAAGTGGCATTCTATATGTTAAATGTGCTTATTTGCTATGGTTTATTAAACCAAAGGTCCTTATGATGTTATTACGCCATCAATATTGAGAATAGACATAAATGGGCTTAATATCAAGAAATTTGATGGTTTATAATTAAGGATAAAATGGTAAATTGTGAATTAATGTTAATATTAATTAAAACAAACAATTTGGTGGCCATTTTATGATCATCTTAACCGAAAATATAAAATAAAAATAAAGAAAAGGTCAAGCTAGGTTTCGGCATTTATTTTGGTCAATTAAGGTATGTTTTGAGTTTAATTTTTGATGATTTTTACGTTTTTGTGATCGTTGTTAAGTGTTCTAGCAAGCCCATGCTTAAATTTATTGAATTATTGATAATTTTATGAGATGCCATTGATGAATTCATGAGTTTTGTGTTGTAAAATGGTGAAATATGAAAGCTTAGTGATAGATAAACATGTTTTGTATTGTAATTTTTGATGAATTTGTTTATTATGGACTAATTTGTGAAAATGAGATTTTGAGGGACTAAAATGTGAAATAAATAAAATGTATGGGCTTGTATGAGTTAAGTGAATATTTGGCCTAATATGTGAAAAAGGAGATTTTGTGTATTTTGTGGTTTTGTGAATTAGGGACTAAATTGTCAAAATGTGAAAATGTGAGGACTAATTTGTCAAAAGTCCTAAATATGTATATATGGATTGAATTGAATGATATTTTGAGTAAAAGGGTTAATTTTGAATACATATGGATCAAGAAAAGAGGAATTCAGATTTAGATCGAGGGAAAATGAAGGTTATCGAGTAAACGATCCAAATTGTCAATTTCGAGTACTAGGTAAGTTCGTACATGATAAATGATGTAACTATTTATGTATTAATGCTTTGATAATGCATGAGATGTATATATTTGGTTATGGTTTGAACACGATGATAAATCGACTATGTTTGGCACTAAGTGTGCAGATTTAAATAGCTTCGGTTGCAAATGGCACTAAGTGTGCGGGTTGGAATAGCTTCGGCTATATGAGGCACTAAGTGTGGGATACCGAGATAGCTTCAATTTAATGAAATGACACTAAGTGTGTGAGATTGTTACGACTTCGATAAATCACTGATGCACTAAGTGTGCAATTGCTTAAAGCATGGAATGACTTCCGAACGAATTAATGTAATTGAACAAGAGGTAAGAGTGAAATGAATAGATACGGGAAAGTTTAGGTATGTATGATACCTATGTAGTAAATGATAATATGTGTGTGAAGCTTGGTGAATCTATAAGAACATATCAATTGTGATGGAATAGAATTGATGGATGATTTGAGAACTACTAAGTGATTATTAGTTGATGTTTTGTATTATATGAACTGTTGATTATATTTGGTACGAACTTACCAAGCTATGAAGCTTAGTGTGTGAAATTTTCTATGTTTTACAGTATTAGAAAGCTAGCTCGGATCCGGAGATCATCAGTGACTCATTCACACTATCGGACATCTATTTTGGTATCATTTTGAGAGTTGTATATTTGCTATATGGCATGTATAGGTGTAACTCCCCAAACCCGGCCCAAACATTATGGCCGAACCTGGCACATCACATTGTAGCGTTTTAGCGATAACCTTGTTTTCATTGAAAACCCTTCCGTAAAATATGAAACCTTAGTGCACTTATAAAAGAAAACTCTCTTTTCAGTTGCAAAAGCTTTGTCCAAAACATTTACTTTAAGAAAATTTAGCATTTAAGATTTTAGTTGCGGAACGTAGTCTATAAAAACTATGGTTTAGAAAATTCATGTTTAACTTCTCGTAATTACAACGCATAAAAATGATAAACCAAATAATAACAAAAGGGAAGGCCTTATTACAATCCAGTCTATAATCACTTACTAAATCAGAAACTAAATGTGTAAAAACAAACAAGTCCAAGTTGTCTTGCTAGCTGGCCACCCAGAGTTCCTCCAAACATCAAACCTTCTACTAAACATCACCTGAAAATAAAATAAAAGAGGGGGTGAGTTTTCACAAACTCAGTGTGTACACCCTCCTCAAGCAGCAAGCATTCATGAATCATCGTAAAATCACACATGCAATGCAGTGCAACGCAACCTACCCCAATAATCCATCTTTTACACTTCAGCTCCATCCCCCAATACACTTCATGTGGGGATATAAATATCGACCCACCCAACCGGTACACTTCAATGGTAGCCCGGTTGTGGAACTACCTTTATTGTAGCAAGCTGCTAATCATATAATGGGCTTAAAAAGCCTTCGGTGGATCCACGATCGTCAAGCAACCATGTGATCCTCATATACTTCCTCCGTTCCAAAATTCCCAACCCATATGCATCCTGAGCAGAATATCATATGTATGCATGTCACATGCATAAAACTTACCTTCCACACCTAGGGACATTTTGGTCCTTTTCGCCCTTAGGGGCATTTCGGTAATTTTTCCTTTCTTTATGGTTTTCGCTTACCTTGGCCCATTAACAAATCCTGTGAGCTAAGATGAACGAATACTATGCACCAGGTAGGATTCCAGAGAAGAGGAGGTGAGTCATTAAGACCGCTTAAGTACTAAGCTCTCCCTAGATTCAATCCTAGACATGCATATGCTCGTTGCCACACCTTAACCCTTTGACTTGTCCACGGTCGCAATTAATTAATTAAGTTTTATGTAGTCATCATATACTAGGCCCAAAACCCCTTACAAAGCCCAGTTGAATCCACATACCTGCATATGGCCCACTAGGCCAAATCACATTCATATGGCCCATTAGGCCCAAATCACATTTATATGGCCCATTAGGCCCAAATAACATTATACACATGCTCACATACGAATTTCAATCACACAACATTAATTATCAATTTTTGCCTATTATAGGCCCAACAGCCTATCAGGCCCATTAAGCCTATTCTGGCCCGGTTGGCCAATTCATAGCCCAAGTCCACGGAATTGCCCAAGGGCCTCAGACAACCTATCAGTTTCCTCCTAACGAGTGTTCACGCACTCGTAAGACTACCGTAGCCCAACTTTCAGCTTTTCGTCATTTCGGCTTTTTGGCTTTTCAGCATTTCAGCTTTTGTCGATTCATTGTGTGTGTGCAGTGTATGTACATACTTGGTAAGCAAGCGTGCTGCGATTCCCTTAGTCACCAACTTACAAACGATATCACCCTTCCATTAATCACAAGCTTAATACATATCTTTACTAAAATCGAAACCTCACATTAACCTTACCTTGCGCGATAAATATAACAGCCCCTTCTTAAATCACTAACCACGTTCAACTCCTAGATCAGCACCAATTTAACTATTAAACCCAAAACAATGGATGATTCATATCCAACACAAGTCCCCCTTACCTTAACTATGACCATTCGGCCAACTCAGGTTAAAAGTACTTACCAAAGTTTCTTACATGAAAGCAAATCGGTAGGGATCCAAAGATTGAGATTCGATACCTATTCCTACCCAAAATCAATTAGAAGGAGTGAAGATCTATAGATTCGATACTTAGCAACAACTGATTGGGAGAGTAAATACTTACACTAGAATTGACCGACTGAATGGGGTACTGTCGGCACTAAGAGTATTCGGCCAAGAATGTGTTCTACCCCAGCGATATGTATGCTAAGAAAGAGGTTATTCGGCACCAAGGAAATCGAGAAAAATTCAGCTAAACCAACAATGAATCAAAGACCTCAGTTGAGGAAGAATAGCAAACCGGCATAAAAAAAGAAAGAAAGAAGCAAAGGTTTTCGGCTTTTTGGATCTTGAAGAGAAAAGGGTTTCCGATAACAAAGTGAGAGAGATTTCGGCATTAGCCTGGAAACCTTGCATTGGGCACCTATTTATAGCCTCTATAGCCGAATTTTTTGACCCTCAATTCCCTATTCAGGTCCATCACTTCCCCCTTCTCATCTCCTCGTTTTTCTCCCTGATAACCTCTTGATCCTTTCCTCAATTTTCTCTTCTGAACACTCCCATTAGAGTCCATCTTCACGCCACTTCCAGTCTTCTAAAAGGAAAAAATTAAACTTCTAAAAATACTAAGCTAGGATTTGAACCTTGGATCCCTTTGCTAGCCACTAACGCCACCTCCCTACACTCTAAGTGGCGTTACTTAGCCACTCCACCACAAGGTTTTTTTATGTCATTTTCCCCTATCTTTATTCAAAAGCCCAACTACTCCCAACAAGGTCCTTTTCATTATTAACGCATAATTTTATTTTCCTTTAAGTTCAAACTTAATCCTTAGCCAAGACCTACTATCACATACTTAACCGAAAATACCTAGCACATTTTTTTATCAGAACCGAAAAAACAAAAAATTCGAGATTTTAGGATTTTTGGGGCGTTACAACTTTACCCCCTAAAAAAAATTTCGTCCTTGAAATTTTACCTGATTCAAACAGTTGAGGATATTGACGTCACATCGCTTCCTCAGGTTCCCAAGTAGCCTCATCGGCCTTGTGATTTCGCCAAAGCACTTTGACTAATGGAACGGACTTCCTTCTCAGTTTTTTGACATCTCGACCAATTATTTGTATAGGCTCTTCCTCGGAAGTTAGGTCTGGCCTAACCTCGATTTCTTTAGTCGCCACGACATGTGAAGGATCTGAGCGATACCGCCTTAGTATGGAAACATGAAACACGTCGTGGATCTGGCTTAGTTCAGAAGGTAACTCCAGCTGGTAAGCGACTGGCCCAATCCGCCTTACAACCCGATATGGCCCAATGAACCTTGGGCTCAGCTTTCCCTTCGGTCCAAACCTTAATACCTTCTTCCATGGGGAGACCTTAAGAAAAACTAAGTCCCCCATTGCATACTCCATCTCTTGTCGTTTAAGATCAGCGTACGACTTCTGCCTATCCGAGTCCTCTTTCAATCGATCCTGAATCAACTTCACCTTATCCTCAGTATCTGCCACTAACTCAGGGCCCAAAACTCTTCGTTTGCCCAACTCTGTCCAACATGTTGGATTTTGACACCTTTTCCCATACAATGCTTCATACGGAGCCATCCCAATGCTTGCTTGATAGCTATCATTGTATGCGAATTTGGCTAACAGTAAAAAGTCCTCTCAGCTACCTCTAAACTCAATCACACATCCCCTCAACATATCTTCCAATACTTGGATCACCCTTTCCGACTGTCCATCAGTTTGAGGGTGGAATGCCGTACTGAAGTTCAACCTAGTACCTAGTACCCAGCGCCTCATACAGCTTCTTCGAAAATCACGAAGTGAAACGTGGGTCCCTATCAAATATTATGGATACTGGCACTCCATACAATCTTACAATCTCTGCCACATACAGCTTAGCCAACTTTTGTAATGAGTAATCGGTGAGAACTGGGACGAAATGGGCAGACTTGGTTAACCGATCTACTATAACCCATATCGAGTCTTTCTTAGTAGGTGTCAAGGGTAGCCCACTAACAAAGTCCATAATTATCCTTTCCCACTTCCAGAGTGGAATCTTTACTAGCTGAAGAAATCCTTAAGGCAACTGATGCTCCGCCTTGACCTTTTGACAAACCAAGAAATTTCCTACAAACTCCATAACCTCACACTTAAGTCCAGGCCACCAATAAAGCTCACGCAAATTCTGATACATCTTTTTTCTGCCAGGATGCATAGCGTAGAGACTACTATGTGCTTCTCGTAGAATAGACTGCCTTAGCTCATTGTCTTTAGGCATACACATTCTCCCACGGAAACACAACACCCCTTCCCTATTCAACCCAAATTCTGATGTCTCACCATTCCCTACTTGCTTAAAACAAGCACCTAAGGTTTCATACATCAATTACTTACTCCTTATCTACTCTATCCACATCGGTTTTACTTGAAGCTCAGCTAACAAGCTACCATCATTCAACAAGCTTAAACGGGCGAGCATAGCCCTCAAGTCTGCTTATCTACTCTATCCACATCGGTTTTAATTGAAGCTCAACTAACAAGCTACCATCATTCAACAAACTTAAATGGACGAGCATAGCCCTCAAGTCTGAATTAACCCTACGACTCAACGCGTTGACTACGACATTCGCTTTGCAAAGGTGGTATTCAATCGTACAATCATAATCCTTCAATAATTCCACCCACCTACGCTGCCTAAGGTTTAGCTCCTTTTGGGAAAGGAGGTACTTCAAACTCTTGTGGTCTGAATAAATTACGCACTTCTCCCCGTATAAGTAATGCCTCCATATCTTAAGCGCGAACACCACCGTAACTAGCTCCAAGTCATGGGTTGGATAATTCACTTCGTGAGTCTTAAGTTGTAGTGACGCATACGCAACTACCTTCCCATCTTGCATCAATACACATCCCAAGCCTACATGTGATGCATCACTAAAAACCATAAACTCCTTCCCAGGCACTGGCTGAATCAACACAAAGGCCTCATTTAAAACTTTCTTAAGTTTTCCAAAACTCTCTTGCTGCTTGTCCGTCCAAACAAACGGTACCCCCTTCCTCAACAACTTAGTTAAGGGTGCAGCAATTACTGAAAAGCCCTCAACGAATCGCCTATAGTTTCCTGCCAAGCCCAGAAAACTTCAGATTTCTGATACCAACTTGGGTGTTTTCCAGTCTAACACCGCTTCAATTTTTTAGGGATCCACCTTAATCCCCTCGGCTGACACCACATGTCCTAGAAAAGTAACCTCCCTTAGCCAGATTCACACTTACTAAATTTCGCATACAGCAGCTTCTCCCTCAAAATCTGCAACACAATCCTTAAGTGTGCATCATTCTTATCCTCATCTTTTGAGTACACCAAAATTTCATCTATAAAGACTACCACGAACCGATCCAAGTAGGGTTGGAAAACCCGATTCATGAGATCCACGAAAGTGGCAGGTGAATTTGTCAGCCCGAATGGCATCACCGAGAACTTGTAATACCCATAACAAGTTTTGAAAGCTGTCTTGTGAACAACCGCATCTTAACCTTAATTGGTGATACCCCGAACACAGATCAATCTTCGAGAAAACGGACGCTCCCCTAAACTGATCAAAAAGATCTTCTATTCTCGGCAGAGGGTACTTGTTTTTAACAATTAACTTGTTTAACTGTCGATAATCGATGCACATCTGCAAGGTTCCATCCTTCTTCTTCACGAATAACACCGGTGCTCCCTATGGAGACACACTTGGTCGTATGAATCCTTGATCCAACAATTCCTGAATCTGTGCCTTAAGTTTCACCAACTCCTTTGGTGCCATCCGATAGGAGCGATAGACACCGGAGTATTACCAGGTGACAACTCGATTCTATATTCTACTTCCCTACTGGGTGGCAACCTAGGCAGCTCCTCGGGAAAGAATCCGAAAATTCCCTAACTATTCTCAACTCCCTAACAGTAAGGCTCTTAGCCTCCGTATTACAAATATAAGCAAAATAGGCTTCGCATCCCTTTCGTACTAACTTCTCAGCCTTCAATGCTGAAATTACATTCGACAGGTAATTTTGGCTTTCACCAATAACCACCACTTCCTTATCCTTCGCCATTCTTAATACCATTCGTTTTGCAGCGCAATCCAAGATGGCTCGGTGCTTCACCAGCCAATCCATACCTAAGATTAAGTCGAATTCGCTAAACGGCAGCTCCATCAAATCCACTGAAAAGGTCACTCCTTGGACTACTAAGGGTACCTCCCTAAACAACTTATTCACTCTTACCGACTGCCCTAACGAACTAATCACAGTCATCTCATTCACAGTAATTTCAAACATTTCACCCAAAGATTAAGTCATATTGCATGCAACATATGAATGCGTCGATCCAATATCAAATAATGTTGTGTAAGGTAACTCATATATAAAGAACATACCCGTTATCACATCTGGGGCATCCCCATCTTCTCGGTGACGAGCAGCATAAACCAAAGCTGGCAGCCTCGCCTCATCATGGCCTGCATTTTCGCTTGGTGCTCCACGTCTACGTCCATTGCCGTTATCGCCCTTGGCTTGCCCACGACCCCTTGGCGGCAGTTGACCACCCATTGGTGGCGGTGCACCACCTCGACCCATGACCGGCACCTGAGTTGGCATTTTAGGGAAATTCTTGATGCTATGCTCCAAGGATCCACACGTTAGACAAGCACCCGTTGTCTTCCAACACTTGCCTACATGACCTTTCCCACAAACAGCGCAAGGTGGCACCCCTGGATTAACAGCAGGGGGCCCTACTCTAACTGGCCCATCATTTCTGGCCCTAGCCCTAGGCCTCTGTCAAACACCCGGAGTCTCAGCCTCCCCCTTATTCTTAACCCTTTCTTTTTCTCGATTTAATCGCTAAGCACACTTTACCTCCTCCGCTATCTTTGCTTTCTCCACCAACTCTGAGAAAACTCGCTCCCTTTGTGGAGCTATTAATACCGTGAGGCTATCTCTATGCCCATCCTCAAATCTAACGCAACGCTAATAGCCCGTTGCCACCATGACCCTTGCATACCTACTAAGGCGTAGAAACTCCGCTTCATACTTCGCCACAGATTTATTTCCCTGGGTCAAGTTCAGGAACTCTTTCCTTCTAGCATCCACAGAGCTTGCACTCACATACTTCCCTTGGAATGCAGCTTTGAAAAACTCCCAAGTGACCCGCTCCGGTAGGGTGTCCTCTTTCACTGTCAACCACCACTGGTAGGCTTCTTCCCTAAGTAGTGACACTGCCCCTTTTAGCTTTTGTTCTGGTGAGCAGTCCAAGTCCTCCATTATCCTTTCAGTGGCCTCCAACCAATATTTCGCCACCTCAGGAGCCACGCCAGCCACGCCCTTAAAGATCTCAGCTCCATTCGAAAGAAGTCACTCCGGAATGGACCCCCGATTTCCAGTGCCATTATTTGGCCCAGCGACCCTTTTCAAAATCCTTAGCATTGCTTGCGACAATGCATCTTCTCCTATGGCCTGATCATATGATCCATTCCTAGCCACAGGTGAGGTCGGAGCCTCTTCTACTCCAACATCGGGCATATGGCCCGATGCCGAGGATTCAGCCTTGACACTTCCGCAGCCTCAGCCACGGCCTCTTGCACCTCTTCTAGCACTCATTGTCGACTCGCGTATTATCTGGATTAGAAATATTTATGAAGTTGTAGTTAGTTTCAATAATTAAACCGATGTTTTATCAAAGTATTTAAAGAGAAGATTGTTTTCGAAAATCCTCTATAGTTTCAAGATCCTACAAGCTTCAGTTCCAATCTAACAAAATCATCTAAAGTACCCCTCTATCTACCTACTGTATAACAATTTAAATAAGCTTAAGAACAGAAGAACTTACTTGGTTCGACGTCGAAGGCTCGGTGTGCCGCTCAGCAAGATTTCCCTTTTTCAATAACATTGTGACCCAATATATATATTTTTTAAAATAAAAAAAGAAACTAAATAATAATAAGGCCCACTTCACAGACCGAGTTTTGCAACTTGGGCTCTGATACCACTAAGTGTAACACTCCAAACTCGGCCCAAACGTTATGGTCGAATCTAGCGCATCACATTGAAGTGTTTTAGCAAAAACCTTATTTTTATTGAAATCCCTTCCGTAAAATATGAAACCTTAGTTCACTTATAAAAAAACACTCTCTTTTCAGTTGCGAAAGCTTTGTTCAAAATATTTACTTTAAGAAAATTTATCATTTAAAATTTTAGTTGCGGAACGTAGTATATAAAAACTATGGTTGAGAAAATTCATGTTCAACTTCTCATAATTACAACGCATAAAAATGATAAACCAAATAATAACAAAAGGGAAGGCCTTATTACAATCCAGTCTATAATCACTTAATAAATCAGAAACTAAATGCTTAAAAACAAACAAGTCCAAGTTGTCTTGCTAGCTTGGCACCCAGAGTCCCTCCAAACATCGAACCTTCTATTGAACGTCACCTGAAAATAAAATAAAAGAGGGGGTGAGTTTTTGCAAACTCAGTGTGTACACCATCGTCTAGCAGCAAGCATTCATCAATCATCATAAAATCACACATGCAATGCAGTGCAATGCAACCCACCCTAATAATCCATCCACTACACTTTAGCTCCATCCCTCGGTACACTTCATGTGGGGATATAAATAACAACCCACCCAACCGATACACTTCAATGGTAGCCCAATGTAGCAAGCTACTAATCATATAATGGGCTTAAAAAGCCTTCAGTGGATCCACGGTCATCAAGCAACCATGCAATCCTCATATACTTCCTCCGTTCCAAAATTCCCAACCCATATGCAACCTAAGCAGAATATCATATGTATGCATGTCACATCCATAAAACTTACCTTCCACACCTAGGGGTATTTTGGTCATTTTTGCCCTTAGGGGTATTTTGGTAATTTTCTTTTTCTTTATAGTTTTCACTTACCTTGGCCCGTTAACAAACCCCGTGAGCTAAGATGAACAAAAACTATGCATCAGGTAGGATTCCAGAGAAGAGGAGGTGAGTCATTAAGACCGCTTAAGTACCAAGCTCTCCCTAGATCCAATCATAAACATGCATATACCCGTTGCCACACTTTAACCCTTTGACTTGTCCACGGTCGCAATTAATTAATTAAGTTTTATGTAGTCATCATATACTAGGCCAAAAACCCCTTACAAAGCCTAGCCAAATCCACATACCTGCATATGGCCTACTAGGCCTAATCACATTCATATAGCCCGTTAAGCCCAAATCACTTGTATATGGCCCACTAGGCCCAAATCACATTTCTATGGCCTATTAGGCCCAAATCACATTATACACATGCTCACATATGAATTTCAATCACATAGCATCAATTATCAATTTTTGCCTATTATGGGCCCAACAGCCTGTCAGGCCCATTAAGCCTATTCTGGCCTGGTTTGCCAATTCACAGCCCAAGTCCATGGAATAGCCCATAGGCCTCATAAAACCTATCGGTTTCCTCCTCACAAGTGTTCGCGCACTCGCAAGACTACCGTAGCCCAACTTTTGACTTTTTGGCATTTCAGCATTTCGGCTTTTTAGTGTTTCGGCTTTTGGTGATTCATTGTGTGTGTGTAGTGTATGTACACACCTGGTAAGCAAGCGTGCTGCGATTCCCTTAGTCACCAACCTAAAAACGATATCACCCTTCCATTAATCACATCCTTAATACATATCTTTACTAAAACCGAAACCTCACCTTAACCTTACCTTGCACGATAAGTATAACAGCCCCTTCTCAAATCACTAACCACGTTCAACTCCTAGATTTGCACCAATTTAAACTATTAAACCCAGAATAATGGATGATTCGTATCCAACAGAAGTCCCCCTTACCTTAACTATGACCATTCGGCCAACTCAGGTTAAAAGTACTTACCAAAGTTTCTTACCTGAAAGCAAATTGGCAGGGATCCAAATACCGATATTTGATACCTATTCGTACCCAAAACCAATTAGAAGGAGTGAGGATCTGTATATTTGATACTTAGCAACAACCGATTTGGAAAGTAAATACTTACACTAGAATTGACCGACTGAATGGGGTACTGTCGGCACTAAGAGTATTCGGCCAAGAATGTGTTCTACCCCAGCGATATGTATGCTAAGAAAGAGGTTATTCGGCACCAAGGAAATCGAGAAAAATTCAGCTAAACCAACAATGAATCAAAGACCTCGCTTGAGGAAGAATAAACAAACCGGCATAAAAAAAAAGAAAGAAGCAAAGGTTTTCGGCTTTTTGGATCTTGAAGAGAAAAGGGTTTCCGATAACAAAGTGAGAGAGATTTCGGCATTAGCCTGGAAACCTTGCATTGGGCACCTATTTATAGCCTCTATAGCCGAATTTTTTGACCCTCAATTCCCTATTTAGGTCCATCACTTCCCCCTTCTCATCTCCTCGTTTTTCTCCCTGATAACCTCTTGATCCTTTCCTCAATTTTCTCTTCTGAACACTCCCCTTGGAGTCCATCTTCACGTCACTTCCAGTCTTCTAGAAAGCCAAAATTAAACTTCTAAAAATACTAAGCTAGGATTCGAACCTTTGATCCCCTTGCTAGCCACTAACGCTACCTCCCTACACTCTATGTGGCGTCACTTAACCACTCCACCACAAGACTTTTTGATGTCATTTACCCCTCTCTTTATTTAGAAGCCCAACTACTCCCAACAAGGTCGTTTTAATTATTAACGTATAATTTTATTTTCCCTTAAGTTCAAACTTAATCCTTAGCCAAGACCTACTATCACCTACTTAACTGAAAATACCTAGCACATTTTTTTATCAGAACCGAAAAATAGAAAATTTGAGATTTCGAGATTTTTGGGGCGTTACAGTAGGCTAGTGTCATTTTGGTTTGTTTTGTGATGTGTATATCTAGCCATGAGATTTGGCTTGTAAATGTTGGTATGTATGGCCTTTAAGTTGGCTTAAATGGTGTGTTTGATAATCAAGGTATATGATGTATATATTGCTTAAGTGATGTTTTGATTATGAATTGTTGAAATGGTAAGTTTTGTAGTTGGAAATAAGTT
Organism: Gossypium longicalyx; assembly: GCA_025698465.1. Classification (NCBI taxonomy): domain Eukaryota; kingdom Viridiplantae; phylum Streptophyta; class Magnoliopsida; order Malvales; family Malvaceae; genus Gossypium; species Gossypium longicalyx. The sequence goes on along the minus strand of CM046995.1, from coordinate 34,040,886 downwards.
ATGAGTGTAACACCCCTAACCTGTATACGTTACCAGATTAGGGTTATGAGGCATTACTGTATAAAACACAATTCAGCACAATCATTCCTCACCTTTCATACACCAAAGTATTTAATAAATATTTAAAACTTACCAAATTCAAATATGCACAATTCATTTATTATAAATTCGAATACATGAGTCATATTTCAAATTCAGAAATAATCATACCTTACTGAACATGTATCGCAAATAAGCACATTTCAAAAATTCCAACTAATTCAGTTCTAACATATATTAAAATTCAACTATTCATATTTCATAATTACTAAATTCGAACAAAACTTGTATATATCAAAGACATGTTCACATATTTAATACTTCTAATATTCAATTCCCTATATCCATCACATTAATGCCATTTTCATAATTAAATCATATTCCATCATATATCATTACACTTCATACTTCAAAAATATGCCAATTTCTATCTCATTAATGGTATATGAAACATATCATTTAATAACTTCTGCACAAGGTCATAATAAAACCAATTGAATCATATTACATAAATCATTATGCAATCTCATATGAAACTTTAATACATTATAACATGGCCGAACATACTATTGATGCATATATACAAGTTCGCAATTCATCCTAAAAATAAAAGCCATACTTAACACTTGAACATAAATAACACTCCAATGTGCATCTATTCCATATCTATATTAATATACCTAAACTTCATATTTTATCCTATTAACTAATCTTTATTTCGATCTCACCACTATCAATATCATAAGCATATCAAATTGAATTAAATATCATATTCAGATTTTACAACCATACATGAATGTATACCTATATTGATATTAGCAACAACTTGACATTTTTAACTATCTATTAAAACTAACCCAAAATATACTTAATCACTACAATCATTTACCATTTGAATCCATACTAGAACAATCAACCAAAAGAATTTAATTAAGAACATGTAAAACCAAACTTAAGCATAATAAGCAAGCCATTTTCACATGGCTTTAAATACATACTCATTCAAAATAATTAACTCCAAGACTAGCCTATACATACCACATAAACTTGTCTTAAAACATTATTTACAAAGGTTATAACCAAATAGTGTGATGTCATCTCCATCGACTTCCAACTTGAGCTGATCTCTTAAAATCTATAAACATAGGAATAACACATAGAATAAGCTTTGAGAGCTTAGTAAGCTATAAGCAAATAAATAACTCAATGACTATAACAATTCAATTACCAAACCAATTTATACTATCATAATCACATTTAACTTCAAACTTATAATTTCATATAATACATATACTTCCATTTTGCCAAATATCCATACAACTAATAATAATATATCATTCAAATTCCAAAAGCCAAAATATTAATAATTAATCAATTATACATAAGCTCATATACATATATTCATTGATCATTTCATAATTATTCTTACTTCATATTATTTATATAAGTTTGCACATAAGTCACAATATGACATCACTATACTTATCATTTGGACGAATGTACTATATCTATTATCAAGGTACATTCAATTTCAAAACCATAGTACTATTATATAGTCGAATATATACACACCCATAAACATATATTCTTGAATCAAACTTTAATATCTTATACTTATCGTGTAGTCGAATATACATATGTCTAAACTAAAGTATCATACACTATTAAAATCATATTATCAATGCATAAAACTGAATCTTTAAACACTTGTTTACATATACTCACGTATTAAACCTTAATACCATATAATTTCACTTAAATTATGGCCGAATATACATGGTCACAAATATTCACATAATGAAGAGTCATTTCATTAATATTCGAATTATTTATTCATAAGGCCTAATACACATACAAATCTTACATAATTTTTTTTCTTTTTTTCATTTCTGTCATACATAATTTAACACAAATAATCAAGTACTTACTTGCCTTATCTCACATAGATAACAAGATAAATCATACCTAGCCTTTTAGCTCGTTTTACTTTCTCAAACACAACTTATCCTTGCCCGATGAACCATTCAGATTTGAATAATATACTCGGATAATCACATATACCATAGAATGCCAACATCCCAGACGTGGTCTTACATGTTATCTCATATCGATGCCACTATCTCAAACATGGTCTTCCTCGAATCAAATACGATGTCGATGTCCCAGACATGGTCTTACACGTAACCACATAGATCGATGTCAATGTCCTAGACGTGGTCTTACTCGGAAGCACTTATCAGAATCCTATGGTTCAAATGGGGCTTTCAGACATCGTAACTTAATCGAATTGAGCTTGTACATGTAACTTCTAAATATATTAAAATTCAGCTTTCATTTATATATTTTTACACAATTCAATTCAGCATATAAATTCAATATTTATTCAAAGTTAACAACATTTATTTGCTTATAAACTTACCTCAAGTCACAAATGATTATTCCACGACCTTCTCTTATCCTTGACTTATAATCAATCTATTTATTTCACGATCAAAACATAATAATAAATCAATATTTATTAACTAACTCAAATATCAAATCAAGTTCAAACTCAAACCATCGTATCATTTAATTACAATTAATAAAAACATCTTTATTCCTCACAAATGGTCAACACAAACACAACCATTATCCAATTCGTTCCAATTTGGGCAACATGAATACAATAGGAATTTATATTAGTTCATGAAACTTAAAGTCACAAAGATTTACATATTTGGAAATCATTAAGATACTCTTTAATAAACAACATTAATACACAAAATCAAAACATGACAATATAATTGAGTATTTAATATCAATTCAGACATCATTCAAATTCTGCATTCCAGCAGCCCAATTGACCCACCGAAACAAACTTTAATAATAATTAATGTTAACTTATTACTGCAGCACATATTAATCACTAATTACACTCTTTGACAATTTGAACAACATTAATCAGATTATTATCACCTTTTTCTCCTGTTGTAATAAATAATCCATAAACTGCCCAAACAATATAAACATATGGCTATTGATCACTACTTAATCAACTCATTAACTAACACTTAAGAAATAAATTTTGTAGCATTTACTTTGCTTTTATCCTCATTTAATAACTTTAAGAACAGTTGCATTAACTCCTTTAACATTCAGATTTTTACACATAAGTTGCAACTAATAAATGTTAATAATATAACACCTCAAAAGGCATTCGATCATACATATGCAGCATCAATCTTGTCTTTTATTATCTTCCCAGCCATATTAATAACAGCATCAAACACTATTTTTTTCAAGTTCCAGACATAATAAATACATAACTATATATTCATTGACAACTTCAACCATTATAAACAAAATAAAAATCACTCAGACTACATTTATTGACATCTAAACAACAATTTACTGTTGCATTAATACACCAACAGCTATTCATTAAACAGCATGCATACACCCTTTTTTAAGTATCCTTATTACAAATATTCAATAGCATTTACCATGATCGAACAATAATAATAGAGCAGCAATTAACAATACTAATAGGGGGTAGAATTCGGACAGCATCTAACAGTTTTCCCAAATTTGCAAACACAGAAAAATAAAAGTTCATGGAAAGCTTGCTAATATTTCCCAACACCGATTCTATCAATTCAAATTTTTGTTTCTTCCTTCACAGATTCGGTCAAACTTAAATCAATAATTTAACCAAAATTCATCAATAAAAAGCTATAGGTAATAGAGAGTTTAGAAGAGTTACCCTATCACTTCAAAATTTTAGCTTCTAAGCAAACAATTTCATGGTTTTTCCACTACATGCAACCGACCTCTTCCCTAGCTTCCATAATCTCCTTTTCTCACTTATTGTCGATTGGAAAGAATGAAGAAAAGATGAACTCTAATGTGGCTTTTTTTTTATTATATTTCATATTAATAAGCCAATTATTAAATTAACATTTGTAATTTAATATCAAAACCTTTTAATGGTGGTCCATTACCGTCCACTTACCTATATAGTGACCAAATATCATTTTAAGGACTTACAAATTAATAAGCCATAGAAAATTAGTATTTTAACAAATAGAAAATCACTTTTGCATTTTACTCGATTAAGTCCTTTTTATCAAATTAGACAACCAATCGGTAAAATTAATTCATGAAAATTTCACTCATGCATTCTAACATGCTACAAACACATAAAATAATATAAATAAATTTACGACCTCAGATTTGTGGTTTCAAAACCACTGTTCCAACTAGGGTCTAAACCGGGCTGTTACAACTCTCCAAACCTTAGGGATTTTCGTCCTCAAAAATTTTCCCAAGAAGTAGATCAATGATTTGTTCTCACCTAGCACATTTCAATTTCACTCATGGTTTCGGATTTCATATCTCTTTAATCTTATAAGCAAGATGCTGATTTTTGCTTAATTTATCTGATAACATTAATCTCACGGATCATTTTCTCATAAAGCTCGGTCCCAAAAAACAACAACGGAGTTCAGTAACTTTCACATATGATACTTCATACCGTGTCATTTTTATATTCATATGATATCTTATCAAATAGTAACAATCTTTCTCAATTGCTTTCAAACTCCAAAACACCTTGACAAACAAAAATTTTGAGATTTAAATTACGTTCTCTGATGTCAATACAACCTCATACTCAAAGCTTACTGTAATTTCTCTTAGAATTACCATATGAGTTTTAGATCTCAATCCGAAACAATGGTGACTGGCACCATAGGCAGATTTACCAAAACAGAGAAAACCATTCATACAGAGAGATTTCTTTAGGCAGTTAATAGTATTTCAGATAATTCTATCTTTTTCAATGGTTAAGGATAATCCCGATACAAAGTTCATCAACACTCTATTTTTATAATAAAAAAGTCAGAAATATCACATTTCATACTCATTAATCAATATCATAACTCAGATTACCGTGCATCTTGTAAATCCCATATGAATAGATAAACTACTACTAGGAGTTTCTAGTAGAAGTTGCTGTATAATTGTAGAGCTTTCCAGTATACATATTCTTTATCAAATCTTCAAAAATAAAAATTATTCTTCTTCCAGACTATCCCTCAAATCACACATGTACATTCAAAGTTTATTTCCGCTCCAGTGGATAGATTCAAACACATATAACTCAATCATTTTTTTTAATTAAATAATTGAAGTCATACTAAATCACTGAATTAGTCTTTACGAAGAAATCTTTTCTTCTCATTAAAACGATAACCCAGATATATCATTATACAAAATCCACAACCATCAAATAGAAATCGTAATGTCATAATAAGACTGACGTCTTACCCGTAACAATAGATAATATCCTAGCTATTATAAAGCATTTGAACACAGAAGAAAATCAAATATGATTTGAACAGTAACCAATGTAGAAGCACAAATTTTATAATTCTGATAACGGTACTACAATATTTTCAAATTTCAGAATAGAAATTATGATTATAATAGATATTGTCAATTTCGTCAAATAGATATCTCTTATAAATAATCACATAGATTCACAAGAAAACTAGGATAGTGAAATTTCAACATCTGAAGCTATACAGAATATCGGAAAATTTACAACTCATATAGAATGATATTAACCCTGATGATATCCCAAAAAATGTCCAGAAAGAACAATGTCACTTATAAATACTGAAATCCATAGTAACAGAAGCAATACAATCTTTACGTATATACAACAGAACAATAGCCAGTAGAAACAGAATATTAGCCTTATACAAATTTTTACCGTCGACTTTCATATCCACACATTAGAATAAAATACCAGAGAAAGACGGAGCAATGTCGAACATAACCCAAACAGATCAATGATGCTTTTGTCTATTAGTATGTTTAGCTAATGTTCTCATACAATAAGGATTCCTTCTGAAATTAAACAATCACATATACTTCTGAGGATAATTGTACACATAGAATACCCAAAAGAAATTATAGTGATTGCCTGATTATAACCTCTGCACTCAGCCGTCAGTACAATTCAAACATTATCCCTTCACTGACAGAAATCAATTCAGAAAAGCTTCCAATTAATACTTTCTTTAAATAACATACCTGAATAGGTCATTTGATCGGAATTAACTTCTTCTTTGTCAGTGACTTTACATAATCTGAATAGTCTTCAAAACTATCCAATATCTCTTTTAGTACTGTCTTCATTTGCTGATTCATTCACTTTTCTGACCACTTTATTAACATCGCACCATACCTTATCCTCATAATTTCCAAGTTTAAATGTAATCAAGGATTGTTTTGCAACTCATACTTTGGAACATTCATTAAGCCATTGAAGGTGGTATAGCTTTGGGTGTTTTGGGCAAGGTAATTTCAAAGAGTCCACAAGATAGCTACTAATAACATTAGCAAAACTACCACTATCCACAATAAGTGAACACAGTTTACCTCTAATGGAACACAGAGAATGGAATATATTAGTCCTTTGGATGTCAAGATCATCCCTCATTTGGATGTTGAGGGTGCGACACCTACTAGGCAATAGGATTCAGCAAAATCATCCCCCTCATTTGGTGGTTCAATGACCTCCTCATTCAAATAATTGGCATGGATCATATTCTCCATAAATTATGTTATATCTAGATTGTCCAAATTAAAAGTATATTCACCATTTTCATTGATAAAGAAAAGTCTCGTGTTAGGGAAATCTCTACTATAGTGCCCACGCCCTTTACATTTGAAACACTCTATCTCACGAGTTTTTTTTGTGTTTGAACCACCTGAACTGGGCTGATTAGAAGGTATTTGTGTTTTCATAGGAGCCCCACTCTTCCAATCTGATTTCCTAGTATCACCACTTGAAGAGAACTTGATAGCATTAAGAGGTGGTTTTGAATACTTAACGTCAGAATTGGAACTGTTAACTTTGTAATATTGTGAAATAGAGAATGGATGAGGACGTTGTTCCTTCAATTGTTGATGGCTTTGTAAACTGCCTCCTCTATATCTATGTAAGTTTGTAACCATAAAGTGTTGGCTATAGGTCAGTGGAAGCCATCAATAAAATGTATCATAGTGGCCTCATCATCCTCTTCCATATTTGTTCATTGCATAAGCATCTCCATCTCCTTGAAGTACTCATCAATTGATCTACTACCTTGAACAAGTCATCAAAGTTTGGTTTTGACCTCTCTATAGTATTGAGAAGGAAAAAAGTGTTTTCGCCTGACTTGTTTCAACTCATCCCATGTGGTAATTTCTCTCTTGTAGTTTTGTTGATGACTTATTCCAAGTTGATTCCACCAACTCAACTCATAGTTTGAGAATTCAAGGGTCACCAATGGGACTTTCTCATCTTTCGGGCATCTATAGTAATGAAACATAAGCTCTATTTTTTATTCCCACTCATAGTATGCCTCGAGATCATTCTGTCCATGAAATTGAGGGATTGTGAACATTGGTTTTGCCAAAGAAGGCTGCCCACGGTCATTAGAAACCAAAGGATCATCATCTGTACAAACGACACATCTAGCATTATGTCTATGAGCACGAGGCTGTTCAACCTCAACATTATCATTAGCACCCCAATTTTGAGTCCTTTGCTCAGTCTACAATCAATTCAAGGAATTTCCTATTGTCCAAAGTATAGCATCCCTTTGTCTTTCTACAACACCATGATCCTCTAGATTTCGTTGCAACCTATCGAACCTATGTTCGAACTTATCATTGACTTCATTGAGCTCACATTGTAATTTCATTACAAATCTTATTGTTATGAACTTAAAAATTAACTTGAATTCTCAATGAGGTAACAATTAATCTTGAGTCTTTTAAAAGTGTCCATATCTATCAATTAGAATGTATTATAATCAACTAACAAAGCAAACCTAATAGCTATGAGTCCAAATGTGTTAAACGGAGGAAAGAATGTGCCACGTGCTTTAACCTACTAACACAAGAAACAATAAAGTGTTAGAATGTGTAAAGGAGCAATAAAAAGCCAAAAAAATGAAAACCTAAGGCTAATAGTCAATGAAAATTGTTGAAAGTCGAAAACCCGAAAAATTGTGAAGCAACTTGAAAAACTTCATTCAAGGTGTTCACGATTTCCAAAAGTCACGAAATTTAAAATGGAGCCTCCTCAAATAATATTTATTTGATATGGAAAATTCTGGCACAAAATTCAACACACAAAATTTTTTTCTTTATTTTTCGTATTTTCTTTTTTTTCCACTTTTTGATCACTTTTTTTCATGAAAAATAAATTTTTTTATTTTGTAATATAGTGCCAAGAACCAAAATATATAATTTCAGATCTATTGAAAAACTTTTACCCACTCAAAAATATTTTTTTCAAAAGAAATTCTATGTAAAAACTGTTTATAAGTTGTTTTGTAATGGAAATTAGTTTAGAAATCAACCATGAACACCCAAAATGTTCAAATCTGATACCGAATGATAAAGAAAGATATGGCACACATGCGGAATAGGATCATAGCTTGTCTAAGTTGTAGATTTAACCTAGATCTCTAGACGAACATAAATTGAAACGAGAAACAACAAAAACAGATTAGTTGTCACAAAGGAGAGTCAACTGAAAGTAAAACAAAATAAAAATGAACTGATTGGTAAAGAGTCCAATAGAGAACAAATTACAATTTCTTGGATGGAAAGAAATCATCCTTGGATCTCGAGAAAATGCCCCAACTAGATTTGGAAAAACAAAACACAAAACATATTTGTTAAAAGTGATTTTAAAGACAAAAGCAAATTGTTTTGTGCAAGAATATTTGAAATAATAAGAAAAGATTAAAACTCCTAATTTTGATGTGTTTTTTAATTGAAAAAGATAGGAGAATGTCTCTCTTGAAGCAATTTTAACCTAGAACTAAAATCAATAAAAATCAATAAGCCAAAACAACAATAACTAAATTAAAATAAACAAGATACAATAAATTAAGGCTATAAAAGAGAAGATGACATCCTAAAAAGCCTTGGAAACATTAAGAATTCACAACTCCTTTCAATGGCTCTAATTCCCCCTCCAAGAAAGAGATCTTAACAAGAAAAAGCTTGAAGATGATTTCCACAACCTAAAAGATTGTTAAAACAACTTCTAAAAGAAACTCAAGAGTAATTCTTAAAGAAAAATTCAAAGAGAATTATTATTAAATTAAAAAAAAATCAGTAGTCCATTTATAAGGGTCTACGTCCATACTACTTATAGGCCCCCAAAAAAATTTTCCTAACCCTAATGGAATAACTAACATGACAACTCATCAAATAAAAAAAAACAAATAATTCTAAGTGTGGATTTTTAATGGGAACTTGGCCAAAGGAATTAAATGGGATCCTTGGGTTGAATTTTTACATGATGATCCCCTATTAAAATAAAATTAGACCTATAGTTTAAATAATTTACAATTTGGACCACTTTGATAATTTGGCCTGATATTCAACTAAATTACTCCAAAGTTCAAGATGAGCTTGTAGACATCTTAATGGGCCATTTTTTCAAGAACTTGGTCTTGAGATCTGTTTGCTCTCGAAATTGGCTTGTTCAAGCTCGTACATGAAATCTAATGCACCTTGGTTGCAAGATTTGAAATCTTGATTTTCTTGATTCTTGAAATTGTCTAAAACATAAAAATTGGACCAAGATTCAGTTTCTTGATTTTCTTGAAAAAAAGAAAGTGAATCTTGATTTTATTTTTTTGGTCATGTGCGCATCTAAGGCCTTGGTAATGAAGTCTTGGATAGTCCCGTTCAATCTTTCTTAGATTTACTTGGCCTTCAACCTTGTTATTGGGCCTTGAGGAAATTTGAGCCCATCACATTCATGAGCCTGATTTCGGGCCATACGCCTCATATCATACGAACAATGAAGAATCAAGTATATGAAGGTGATTTGAACCATTCTTAGATGAAAAGAAGCTACCGACTTAAAATCTAAACAAAAGAAGCAAAACATATTAGATTTAGGGTTAAAAGATTGAAAAGAAAAATAAAATGATACAATTTCTTGAGCTTGGAGGGATAAGAAAATTGCTCAATGTGAAGAATCATCTTGAAATGGTTCAAATGGTGGAAACCTTAACTTGAAGCACTTGAATTCTTTAAGGAACCATAGCTATATTAAAACTACGACCCACTTAAACATGACAGAACACTCGAACCTTGGTGTAGTCGCCACACCCTAGGATGGAAAACGGAGTGATAAGACAATTTTGAAAGCCATAAAGTTAGAAAGTTTGATAAGTTCGAAAATAGTTCAATTAAGAACCTTAGAGAAAAATTTCTCACAAAAATTCTGATTTTTAAATTCAAGAAAAAGTGATAAGGAATTAGGCAGATGATTGCGGGAGTGGATTGTAAAGTTTGTCAAAGTCGTAGATTTAACTTAAGGCTCTAGAAGTTGGGAAAGAAACTTTGATTTTGAAACAACCTGAAACGTAATCAAAACCAAGTCAAATAAAAGAATTAAATTAAATAACTAAGATAAATATAATAAAATAATAATATCAAAGATTGGATAATAAAAAAGACAGATAGAAAAGATAAAACATGATATGTTGAAGTCCTAAGAAGCCTTGGAAACAAGAAAAATCCAAAACTCCTTTCAAACGACTCTAATTTCCCCTCCAAGAAAGAAAAATTGTAACACCCCAAACCCGGTTGGACGTTATGGCCGATTCTGGCGATGTCACATTGAAGTGTATTTTTCCGAGAAGTGTGATGTTGTTGAAAAACCCATTCTCTATTTAACCTTCCTGTGTGATATTAGAGATGATTTTAAGACGTGACAATCCTTTTTAAGATATGGGTCGTTTTCCCAAAAAGTTAATCATATTAAAATGTCATTAATTTTTAAAACATTATTTCTTGTAGAAGCTCTTAAAACAGGTTGCGTATTCGTGGTATCTTTGAAAAAAAACATTTATCTTTTTGAAAACCCGAGTCTTTTCCTACTACTATCGGTTATAATTCAAAACAAAATAAAATACCCAAATTAAAAATAGAAATCCAAAGGCCTTCTTAAAGTAAAATAACCAAAACTAAATTACTTATAAAAATAAAACAAATATGAAAGTAGTTGCAGTTGTGTGGCCACCTTTGAGTCCCTCATAACCCTGATCCGCCTAAGTCTGGGGATTACTTGCACAGATAAGTAGAAGAGTGAGTTTACGAAAACTCAGTGTGTAATCCCATATCAAACAACCATACAGTGCAAATATAGTTTGGATCTAAGCCCAATTCAGTAATGGTTCAGTCTCTGCTAGGGCCTTAACCCATTACAGTATCAGTATCAGTTTAGGCCTGAGCCCATCTTAGTGACAGTAACAATATAGATATGCAATCAAGAGATCCTACCCAGCCAGTCTCTACACTCCATCTCTGTCCAACCCTACACTCCATGTGGGGATATAATCAACCCACCCATCCTTACACTCCAAATAGTACCGGTTGCGGCACTAAACAGTATTTGCAGCAGAACTGCCAATATAGTACACTTCCTCCAATCATAATAAAACCCAACCCCATGCAACACATCATGTATCATGTCATGTCATATCATATTATCATACATGGACTCAATACGTCTAAAATGACATGCTTAACACAATCATACACCACATAAGGGCATAACAATCATTTTACCACATAAGGGTATAACAGTCATTTTATCAATTAGGGGGTCTAGGTAAACTTACCGACCAAACAGTAGGTCCACAGTCGTCTCGGCTGACTCGTGCAACCTTAATAGTCAAACAGTGAAAATGGACCCACGGCTCATATTGCAGGCCCATATGGGCCCACACGCCCGTGTGGCCCACACAGCCCATAATGGCCTTGGCCGTGTGCATACATAGCCTAACCCAATATTCTCCACATGTCCACATAGTTTACTCGTATGGGGCCCACATGCCCAAGGGGCCCACACTGCCCAGTTTGGCCTAAAATGGTCCAAAACGGCCTCGGCCTATGAAATCGCTCATGGCTAGCCTCAACAATCACAGACCCATGTTTAGTCATGCGGGCCACCACACGAGCGAGCGCACACCTGTGTAGCACTGTCGTTCACTTATTCTGACTTTTGCCGATTTTTAAAGTTGAGATTGTGTTTACACACCTTGTTTGCGAAAGTGTGCAAATAACCCATGAGCACTCCAAACCTACATTCAATCACCATATTCGGTTAATCGCCTATCAATCAAATTAAAAAGAACCCTAGCCAAACACTTATCCAAATGATTTGTAACACCGCTAACCCGTATCCACCGCCAGACAAGGGTTAAAGGCATTACCGGACAAAACAGAACATTTAACATTCATTTCATAACTATCATACCATCAAAGATTAAACATCAATATAGAGTCCCTTATATAGGTCATCGAGACCTTAAACATGCATTAGAAAAGGGTCGGGACTAAACCAAGCTCATACAAAATTTTTCCAAAACTTAAACATTTTTCAAACAAGTACAGGTCACATGCCTATGTGAACAGGTCGTGTGCCTCACATAGCATTAGACACGCCCGTGTGTCTAGGCCGTGTTAAGATAGGGCATACATACTGACTTATACACATGGCCACAAGACACGCTCGTGTGTCTTGGCCGTGGTCGACACTGACTTGGGTCACACGGCTAGCCACATGCCCGTGTGCCTTGGTCGTGCTCGAGCCTGACTTACAATTGTAGGTACACCAGGGGACACATAGCCATGCAACATAACCGTGTGTCACACACGGCTGAGACACATGCCCGTGTCTCTGCCCTTGTGGACAAAACTAGGTCATTTGAATAGCCAATTTGCCACCCTAATTGGGTCAAACCTACAAGCACCAAACCAAACATATATGCACAATAATTTCAACCAATTCATAGCCAAATACAATAGCATTCATACCATTTCATTATTAATCAATTCTATCCTCAATTCATCAAACAAATCATACCAAATTCATGCCATAATCATACTAAAACATAAGCTCCAATACTTCTAATATCATCATTCAATCTCATGGCATAAATTTACCAAATACCTGCCAAATTGACCATTTATTTGGCCAAACAAGAACATGTCATAAACATAATTTCATCACATAACTTATACCACAACTCATTCATAAACATATCCATAATCAAGCCAAATCACATGGCTAGATATATATGTATTTCAAAACATATTCAAAGTAGTTCTATCCTATACATGCCATACTCCAATATTTACATTTCCAAAAGGTACCGAAATATGATTCAATAGTGCGATGACAATCCTCGATGATTCCCGAGCTTACAGTAGCTTCGATATCTACAAAATAGATAATAAACACATAAAGTAAGCTTTCAAAGCTTAGTAAGCTAGTATGATAAAAACTCATCTGTATACATAAACATTAACAGTTTATAATAACATACACATTTTTCGAGATTTCCAACAAACCTTTCACCAACTTACTTCTGTAAACTTGTACATACCTGAAGTTTGCTATTGCACAAACAATGCCTTTTAACCAAAATATTCTTCTCGAAGTCTCGCACACTCAGTGCCTTCACGGATGTTTCACACACTAAGTGCCATCCTGGATGTCTCGCACACTAAGTGCCATCCTTGATAATTCGCTCACTAAGAGCTATTTCTGGATGTTTCGCAAACTAAGTGCCATCCTTAGTAACTCGCACACTAAATGCCATTTTCAAAATCGACATACTTGTAACCATCAATCTAGTAACCACAAATATACAATTTAATCGTTCTTAAGCATTATATATAAAGAAATAATGCTCTTATAACATAGTAACTTACCTCGTACGGATTCAGATTGACAGAATCGGCTACTCGACAACTTTCGACTTTCCCTGATCTAATTTTGTTTTCTTTAATTCTTAATCTAAATCAATTAAAATTTAACTAATTCAATCACAATTTCATTCCAAAACTATCCACAAACACACATTAAGGGCATTTTGTAAACTAGCCTTCACATTTTCACATTTTGACACTTTAGTCCCTAATTCACAAAATCACAAAATACACATAATTTGCATATACTCATGTTTGACCGAATCTTCATAAATCTCATGCAAGTCCACACATTTTATTTATTTCACATTTTAGTCTTTCAATTTACAATTTTCACAATTTAGCCCATTTTACTCAAAATCACCAAAATCCAAAGACAAAACATATAAACCCAATATCAAACTTTCATATTTCATCATCTAACAACATAAAGCTCATGAATTCATCCATGGCACATTTCAAATTCATCATCAAAATTAGAAATTGAGGCATGGGATTAGTAAAACACAAAGCAACGATTATAACAACGTAAAAATTATCAAAAACCAAACAAAATCCATACGTTAATCAAGGAATTCAATGGCCGAACCCTAGGAAGCTTTTCTCTTTTATTATCTTTTTATTTTCGGTAATAATAAGCATGAATGAACTAAATTTCATGCATTTGTTTTATTAATTAAATATAATTTATCAAATACCATTTTTAACCTTAAGGAAATAATAATAAAAGCTTATAATGGTTGTCCATAAAAGTCCATTAACCATGTTAATGGTCCAATTGCCACATAAGGACCTCTCATAAACAAAGACAAATCAAATAGGCACTTTTAGCAAACAACAACCAACTTTTAAATTTTACACGATTAGATTCTTTTTGCAAATTAAGCACACAAATGATCAAATTTTCATACGAAACTTTCACACATACTAATTCACATATCATAAGCATAAAAATAATATTTAAATAGTTTATAACTCAAATTTGTGGTCCCAAAACCACTATTCTGACTAGGGTCTAAATCGGACTGTTACATGATTAGTCAACACTTGCCTTGATCGACCGATTGAGGCTTGTACACATAAACTGTCATAAGATACTAATTACTAGCCCTTAAAGATTGCCTGCATTACAACCGAAACTTATTAACTATCACTGCACACGCGAATAGTTGAACCAGGCGCATAACAACTTACCGAGAGAATAAAACCAAAAATAGGAGACAGAATCGTTAGGCCTACACCCAACATGAAAGCCAAATGTACACAATGCAACAGAGGCAAAGGCAAGCACAACCACACCCCTAGCAATAATCAGCAGCAAGGGAAAAAGTTAGGTGAAAGACCAATACGACAAAAGGAGAGAAAGAGACAGAGAGTAACCGTGTGCACTAGAACCTGATTGATGAAAGAACAATTGCCAGAACTGAAAGAATAGAAGAAGAAGAGATGAAGTATTCGGCCAAAAACAAGGTGAAAGAGGAAAGACTTGAGAGAGAGGGAAGAGAGTATATTTAGCCAAAGCTTGAGAGAGGGAGAGAAGTAAAAAGAATCAGTAGGTAAGGGGGTTGAAAGGAAGAGAAAAATTGGAATAAACCAAAAATGAGAAAAACCCAAAAGGTCCTTAGCAATAGTTGGCCCCAAGAAGAGAAAAATGAAAAGAAATCTGACGAATGCAGAGCAAAAACTAAAAGCAAAATTTGGCACAAATGGGAAAAAGGTGAGCTGTGATCTATTCTTTGACAAAATGAGACTCCCAAATCGGCATGACCTCTAAACACTCCCCTCACTTGACTCCTTAAAACTCTCCAACCATAGCCGAAATTGTCAGAGCAAAAGTTCAAATTTGGCACTACTCTTCCACTCCTATCGAAATCCCAAATTTTCCTCCCCATTTTCCTCAAAATCGTCCACTCCTCCCTCAACCACTTAACTTAAATTCCACTCAAACACTTCAGTGTTTCAGTCAAACCACAACACTCCCATGACACTAGCAGCAAATGTGACAACCCGAATTAGGGCCTAATCGGAATAGTGGTTTCGTGACCACAAATTCGAGATAAAAATAATTGTTTTATAATTATTTTGGGGTTTATGATATGATTGCATGATTGTGTGAAAATTTTGTGATGAAATTCTATGCCTAAAGTTCTTAAATTGAAAATAGGGATTAAATCGAATAAGTTGCAAAATTTACATTTTAGAAGTTTTTAGTATGAAATTGCTTTAAAATATTAATTAGGAGGTCTTAAATAGCAATTTGACCAATTTTAAGTTCATGGACAAAATTAGGACATGGAAGGAATTTTTGAAAGTTTAGTAAGGAGGGGCATTTTGGTCATTTGGATATTAAATGAAATAAAATGGGAAAAATAACACAAAATTGGTCATCATCCTCCTTAGTTGCTGCCAAATTCTCCCTCTCTCCATAGCTAGGGTTTCTTCAACTTTCAAGCTCCATAGTAAGTGATTTCAAGCCCCGTTTTTAATGTTCTTTACGTTTTTGGATTCCGTGTGAGGAATTAAGCTTATGCTAACAATAATTCAACCTAGGGTTCATATTTTGAAAAATACCCATAGGTGAAATTTGTGTATTTTAATGTTTTATGATAGAATATGAGGTCTTAAATTATGTTAGACAACTTGTGCTACTCGGTTTTAAGTGAAAACAAGTAAAACGGCATAATCGGTAAAAATACCTATTGTTCACAACTATGTGTTAGAGTGAGAATTTGATGTGGTCGTAGAAGATAAAAATGTTCAGCATGTCATAAAACATAAGAATAAGGGCTGAAATTAAATTTCCGAGCCTAGGGGCAAAATTGTAATTTTGTAAAAGTTAGGGGGCAAAAATGTAATTTTCCATAATGTGATCTTTGGATTGAAATAAATAGTATGAGTGCTAAATGAGCTAAATGTGTTGTTATAGATCAAGAAAGGCATGGAATTGACCTCGAACGAGGGAAGGAAAAAGTTTTGGACTAAATCGCAAAATTTCCACATTTTGCACCGAGGTAAGTTTGTATGTAAACATTACATTATTTTCATTTACATTCTTATATTTCAGCCTATTATATAAATATACTAGCTAATGTTAAAATTATAAATCGACTATTGGAAGAATGGAAATAAATAATAGAGAGAGATCCCGGTTGAACATTCGGAGAGATCGAATAAAATAGAGGGAGCGTAGCTAGGTCACATGTATGATGCTGAGTGCACATCATGTGTACAAGAAAACTACGAAATACCATGTAGTAGCTAGGTCACATGTGTGATACGGGATGTATCCCATGTAGACAAGAGAGCTACGTAATAGATAAATGTAGCTAGGTCGCATGCGTGATTCCAAGTGAAGGACACCATGTAGACAAGAGAGCTACGAGACAAATTGGCTAGGTCGCATGAGTGGTACTAAGTGTTCACCATGTGTACAAGAGAGCCGAACTAAATGAAGTATGATGGTGGGGCTGTGTGCTAAAACCATTAAATATCGAGGATTGATCCGAATTGTTCAACGGGATGGTTTTGTGGTGACGTTGTGGTTATGGACCTATACTTGTGATGAATGAATTGTGGTGAAAATGATTTGTGGTATATCTATATATGTAAGATAAAATGAGGTTAGCATAAAGAATGTGTGAAAGAGTGAAATTAGCATTAAAACTGTTTTGGACGGTAGCAGTGACGTGAATTTGAAAAATCACAAAAAATAGGAGGAACATAATTAGAGGTTGAATGAGATGTGAAATTAAAGTTTAATGAGTCTACTTTCATATAAAAGAAACATAACAAGCAAAGAAATTTTATATTTTGAGATATTTACAATTGTGTGTGACTTGCTCAGGATGAATATGTGATCCCCTGTTTCAACTTTGAAAAATCATTAAAAATTTTACAAAGCAAATTAAGAAATATAGTTTACATATCTAAATTCCTTATTGAGTCTAGTTTTAAATCAAATAAATTTCAGGGTTATTTGAATTGTTTACTGAGAGAAATTCAATTCGTAGTGAACAGAGGTCAGACTAGTCGAGCTGTGTAACAGGGGAAACTTTAACTAATAAACTGTACTAATCGGCTGAACCAAAAATTCTAGAAAAAAATTAGCAAGAAGATTTATGAGTCTAGATTTCGGGAAATTTTACGGATTTGAATTTTGAGTTTTGTAACTCGAGTTATGATTTATTTAGTGAACATAATGCAGGAAAGACAGCTTAATCAAAGTGGAGTGAATATTGAAATTAAAGTAGATATACTTGAGTTGTTGTGTAAACATATTAAATTCTTTAATTATTATTTACATACTTACTTACTAAGCTATAAGCTTACTTTGTTTTCTCTCTTTTGTCTTGTAGTATACTCCAACTTGCTCAGGAGTTAAGAATCGTGAAGATCTGCCCACACTATCAATACTTTAGGGTATTCGAACTAAACATTTTGAATTATGGCATGTATAGTAGGCTTAATTATTTTGTTACGTGTCATAATTGCCTAGGTTTAAAATATTGGTTACAATGATTCGACCAACTACTTTGTACAAGCCATAGAAGTTGATTAATATTGTTCAAAACATATGTTATAACGATGCACTATCAAATTGGATGACATATTTCTATCTCGGTTTTGTTTAATGGTATGTATTATGTTCTAGTAATACCTCGTACCCTGTTCCAGCGACGGTAACGGGTAAGGGGTGTTACAGCAAAATAAAACACTTCACTATGCAAAGCAGGACTCGGACCTTAGACCTCAGGTAACAACAACACGTCACTTATCCCTTAGACCAGCAGGCCTTTTCTGACATGTTTTATCCACATTTATTTAAAAGCCTACTGACTAGAGACAGAGGTTTATTCATTAAAAACAAAACTTTTGCACAAGCCAAGGCTTGAACCCAAGACTTCTCAAACACTTCCCAGAACACTTAACCACTGAAGCAGACATGTCTTTATTTAACACAAACATACAAAAATAAATACTTAGAATTTTTGTGGCGTTACAACTCTACCCCCTAAAAGAAAATTTTGGCCTCGAAATTTTACCAGAGCAGAACAAAAGAGGGTATTGTTGTCGCATTGCCTCCTCAAGTTCCCACATGGCCTCCTCTGAGTTGTGGTTATGCCAAAGAACCTTAACCAGAGGGATAGAGTTCCTCCTCAAAACCTTTACATCACGATCCAATATCTGAACTGCCTCCTCCTCAAAAGTCAGATCTGGCCTAACCTCAATCTTCTCAACCGAAATAACATGCGTAAGGTCTGAGCGGTAGCACCTCAGCATGGATACGTGGAACACATCATGAATATAGTCTAACTCTGGAGGTAACTCTAATTGATAGGCAACCAGTCCTACGTGTTTCAGTATGCGGTAATGTAACAGCCCCATTTAGACCCTATTCGAAACGGTGGTTTTGAGACCATGAATTCGAGTCAAAAAAATATTTTAAAATTATTTTTTGTGTTTATTATGTGTGAATTTATATGTGTGAAATTTTTGTGATTTAATTTTGTCGTTTTGGTGCCCGATTAAATAAAAGGGCTTAATCACGTAAAATGAAAATTTGATGGTTAAATGTAAAAGGGTCGAATTGTTGTTGTCTTTTTAAATTGAGGCATTTATGTTGTAATTATGCCATTTATCATTTGAGTGGATGGTTTTGGACATATTTTATATGGTTGTCTAATTAAATAATAAAGGTTAAATATGTAAATTAGATAATATGTTAATATATGTTATATTATACCATAATTAAAAGCCATTAGTTCATTATTTTCTCATAACCGAATAACAAAAAGAAATAAAACAAATAAGGCTTTAGGTATTCGGCACTTTGGAAGCTCAATCAAGGTATGTAACTAGCTCAATTTTTGATAATTTTTACGTTTTTGAGATCGTTGCAGTGTAATGTACAAAGCCCATGCTTGAATTTCTGATTTTGATGAATATTTTGAGTTATGTCATTGATGAATATATGAGTTTTGTGATGTTAGTTGATGAAATATGGAATAAATCTTTTGGATTAACATGTTTTGTATTGGAATTTTTTATGATTTTAAGTAATTAGGGCTTAATTGCAAAAATGACAACTTGAGGGACTGAAACGTGAAATAAATGAAATGTATGGACTTGTATGAACATAAGGATGATTCGGCCTAAGCATGGTGTACTCAAAATTTGCATGTTTTGTGTTTTGTGCAAATTGGACTAAATTGTAAAAAGTGTAAAATGTCAGGGGTATAATGGTAAGTTGTCCATTTATGTGTTTTTGGACAAAATTGAGTGAAAATATATTTGAATGAATTTAATTTGAATATGTTTAGATCAAGAACCAAAGAAATCAGATTTGGATTGGGGGAAAACCAAAGTTGTTGACTAGTCGTCCCGTTCTGATTTTCGTCATCCGAGCTAAGTTTATAAGCAAATAGATGTTAATTTTAAATAAATACGAGTTTTATATGCTAAAATGAATTATTTGAAAATGTATATATGAAAGCTGATTGTGAATATGCTTGAAAGCTATATGTACAAGTCGATTTGATCGAGTTACGACATCCGAAAGCCCTGTACGAACCTTAGGAATAGTTAGGATACATATGTCATGACATAGGATTTTTGATATGTGTTCTCGTGCAAGACCACTTCTGGTACATTGGCATCGATATATGTGGTTACGTGTCAGACCATGTCTAGGACATTGGCATTGTATTTAATTCGTGTAAGACCCTGTTGGGACAGTAGCATTGATATGAGAATAGCATGTAAGTCCACGTCTGGGACGTTGGCATTATATGATATATGTGATTATCCGAGTAGCCTATTCAATTATGAATGGTTCAACGGGCAATAATAAGTTAAGACCGAATGAAAAATCGAGTTAAAAAGGTCCAAGTATGTATTTATACTAAGTTATGAATTTATGGTAAGTTAGATATTTGAATTGATGATATAAATGTTACTTGATAATGTGAACTACATGTATGCATATGTAAAAGTGTGCATTCGGTTTATTGGTGTATTCATGATGCAAATGAAGGTATATGTGTATATGAAAATTATAATTGGTCAAATGTTTAGTATATGTGACCTTCTAAATGTGATTTATGTTTATTCATATATAAATGAGCATATTCAGCCGAGGGTATATATATATATATTATGTGATCTTTGAAGTGAAAAATAACTATGATATTAACTACATGTGTATCCATTCTATTTAAACTTGATGTATAGTTATATGTTTGGTAAATGCATTATTTTTGCAAGTTTGAAAATGTATATGAATATGATATAATGATTCGAATTTGTTAAAATGAAATATAAATGTTACTGAGCTATTTATTTGCTTATGGCTTACTAAGCTGTGATAGCTTACTATGTGTGTATGTCTGCCTCTGTTTTATAGATTTTGGATCAAGTTACGAGCTTGGGGATCGTCAGCAAAGTCTATCACACTATCGACTGTTTCGGTACTTTATAAGCTGAATTTTGAACTTATGGCATGTATAAGCTAGGTTGTTTTCGGTTAAGTTTGAAGTATGTATATATTAAGCCATGCGAAAATGGCTAATATGTTATGTGAGTATATGAAACTTTAGTCAAGTTTACATGTGTTATATGCTTTGCAAATGCTTGATGATTTTGGATATGTATGTGGTTAAAATGATTCAGCTGTGATTCATGCATAGGTAAAATATACATTTGAATTTGGTTGTTATGTTTGGTTAAGGTGTTCTATATGATTTGGTATTAAAGGATATTTGGTTATATTTGAACATATTAAGAGTTTATTTTGACATGTTTATTACATGGTATATAAAATTTGTGTTTTGGATATATGTTTATATTTGGTTATACTCAACTTTGTGATTCGGCACTTGCACATATATATATTTGCACATGATGTATTGATATGAAATAAATATTATCTCAAGGTATATATTTATATGTGGTGTATTGGTATATGCATATGGTTTAAAATAATTATATATATGGCTATATGGATTCGTTAATTATTTGAAAAATCAATGAATATGTACTAGTAGATTTTATTAGCCGAATAGATAACAGATGAATATGGTTTCCATATCGGTTTCAAATGGTACATTATTTGAATGTTTTGGTTAATTTATTTGAGTGGTTTAATTGGTTAAGTTGATGATATATTCAGCATATGATAAGTGGATGATTTCTTAAATGTATTTGTGATATGCAAGTGTTGTATTATTTATTCTTATAAATGTTATAATGGATTATATTATTTATATAAAATGAAATGATGTATGTGTGCTTGTGTTTAAGTGTGTGCATAAAATTAGTAAGATAAGAAGATATATTTTTTTTAAATTATTCGAATGCCATAAATGTTAAAGTATACATATATGTTTGGTATATGAAATGAAATATACTTGGTTATGAGTTTAACATTCCATTTTCATGATTTCTTGGTGATATTGATTGAATATAAATTTGGAAATTATATGAATTATAGAATCGAAGCATGATAGATTGGTTTAACATTTTACTAGATGAATAACTTTGAAATGAAAGTCTGTTCTCAGTTGTATTATGATTGATGATGCCTCATAACCCCATTCCGGTGATGGATACGAGTTAGGGGTGTTATAGGTAAGGCCCAATAAACCTAGGGCTCAACTTGCCCTTACGTCCAAATCTCAGTACTTTCTTCCATGGCGAGACCTTGAGAAAAACGAAGTCCCCCACAGAATACTCAATCTCTTTATGCTTCAGATCCGCATATGACTTCTATCTATCTGATGCTGCCTTTAGTCGATCCCGGATTAGTCTAACTGTATCCTTAGTATCAGAAACTAATTCAGGGCCCAAAACACGCTACTTGCCCAACTCAGTCCAACATGAGGGTGTGCGACACCTACGACGATATAATGCCTCGTAAGGTGCCATCTGTATGCTAGACTGATAACTATTGTTATAAGCAAACTCTGCTAGCAACAAGTAGTCCTCCCAACTGCCTCGAAGATCGATCACACAACTCCTTAACATGTCCTCCAATATCTAAATCACCCTCTCTGACTGACCATCTATCTGAGGATGGAACGCAGTACTGAAGTCCAACCTAGTACCCAGAGCTTCATGCAACTTTTTCTAGAACCGAGACGTGAATCAAGGATACCTATCAGATATTATGGAAACTGGTACCCTATGCAGTCTCACTATCTCAGACACATATAGTTTAGCCAGCTTCTACAAAGAGTAATCAGTATGAACTGGTATAAAATAGGCAGATTTGGTCAATTGATCCATGATGACCCATACTGAATCCTTCTCAGTAGGCGTTAGGGCAGCCCACTAACGAAGTCCATAGTCACTCTCTCCCACTTCCAAAGTAGAATTTTAAATGGCTGAAGTAACCGTGAAGGTAACTAATGCTCAGCCTTAACCTACTGGCAAGTTAGACTCTAACAGCACGATTTAAGGCCTAGTTGGAATAGTGGTCTCGGGACCACAATTCTGGAGTCAAAAAAATTATTTCATTATTATGTATATGTTATAACATGTTTTTATGGGTGCTTGAAAATTTTGGTGAAGTAATTTTAACGTTTGTGAGCCCAATTGTGAAAAAGGACTAAATCACATAAAGCGCAATGGTCTTAAATTGATAGCTAAGGGTGTTAAATTGCCATGTATCATAAATTGGGGGGTTTTTGAAGTGAAATTAGGCCAATAAATAGGTTATGGCTAGCCATGAGACAAGGAAATCAAGAAAGTCAAATTTTAGGTGAAGTTGGTGGCTTATTTTAACCAAAAAGAAATAAAATAAAAGAAAGATGATATCATCCTATTTCGCCATTTCTTCTCCACCGATTTTTCAGCCATTGAAGGGGTTTGAAAGCTTAAAAATTTCAGCTATTTAGTTGACTCACAAGCAAGTGACTTTAATGGCTTTTCTTGAATATTTTTGTACTTTTGAGACCCTTGAAGCATAAGCTTTCAAATGAGGGTAATATTTTGCAAAATGATGAAGAGTTTAGGGTTTTGCCATGAAAAGATTTATGATTTTTGCTAAGTTTTTATGGAAGAAAATAAGTCTTGGTGTGTTACAAAAAACTTTTGTGAAAGGTGTTAGCATGAAAACACCTAAAAAGACCATTTTTGCATAAGTTGTAGAATAGATGACAAATGTGTGAAATAGTGGGAATTTGGGGTTACTATAAGAGAAAATCGGGTGTGGCTAGACTCAGGATACAAAGAAATTCAATAAAAATTGATTTTTGGTCCTAGGGGTAAAATGGTCATTTTGTCAAAGTCTAGGGGCAAAATAGTCATTTTACCAAAGATATGATTGTTGTTTGCTTAATTTTATTTAGTTTCTAAATAAATAGATTTTGCTATTATACATCGAGAATTACCGAATCTGAACCAAGACCGGGGGAAAGCCAAGCAAATCGACTAAACCTTCTAGTCGCCACATTTTGTAACCTGAGGTAAGTTGTATGTAAATAATACAACTGCATTGCTAATGTATGCATTGAATTGTATTTGAAATAATATAGCATGAATTGCTTGATTGTGAAATTGAAAAAGTATGATGATAATAAATATAGTAGAGTTCCCATTTGAACCTAGGAAATAAATCAGATATTCATGCTGTAACACCCCTTACCCGTGTTCGACGCCGGAACAGGGTACGAGGCATTACCGGACTTAATCACTAATCATCATATAAAAACCGATTCATAATTTCACTCTAATTTAAAACTTTTTCAAACGCATTCAAGCTGTCCCTTAAAAAGAGCTTACAAGGCCCATCTCATGCTTTAATTCAACCACACACATAGGCAAGCATGCACATTCATAAATTGCATCATTTAATTAATAACATAATCAAGACTATCTACATTAAATGACTTTATACAATAGAGGCCTTCAAATAACATAGGTCAGTATTTTAGGCCAATTCCTAGCATCTTAGTAACAATTAAACAAGTCTCCATACATGCTAAAGACTTAAAAATACTTTAAAACCTTTATATATCGATCAATAGTTTGATAGTGTGATTTAACCTCCGACGACCTCCAACTCGAGCTAACATCTGAGACACTATAGGAAAAAGGAAAGGAAGGGAGTAAGCATTATAGCTTAGTAAGTAAGTATGTAAATATTAATAAACTATACATTATCATACTTTAAATAAAGTCAAAATATGTTCCCAGAATATTACCATCACAAACACACACATACTTTCACTATTACAATCATAAACAGGTTCAAAATAAACTGTCTAGCAGAGTACCAGCAGCTAAATTATTTATTTCTGGAGCT
The DNA here is from genome assembly GCA_025698465.1 of Gossypium longicalyx. NCBI lineage: Eukaryota > Viridiplantae > Streptophyta > Magnoliopsida > Malvales > Malvaceae > Gossypium > Gossypium longicalyx. The sequence goes on along the minus strand of CM046995.1, from coordinate 34,015,760 downwards.
ACAGAACTCCAAATTACAAACCGTTAATTTTTCTTGAAACTAGATTCACGTATATTCTTACCATAAAATTTTCAGAATTTTTGGTCTAGCCAATTAGTACAGTTTATTCATTGAAGTTACCCCTGTTTCACTGCTCAACTGTTCTGACCACTCTTCACTACGAATCAATTTTCTCCTTGTACAGAATTTAAAGGATGTTCTCATTTATTTTATTTGAAACTAGTCTCATTAAGTATTTCAAACATATAAATTATATTTACTAATTATTTTTTAAAATTTTTAATGATTTTTCCAAGTCAGAACAGAGGATCACGTAGTCATTCTGAACCAGTCTCTCAAAAACTTAAATATCTCATAGTATAGAATTTCTTTGCTTTCTCTGTTTCTGTTATATGAAAATAGACTCATTAAGCTTTAATTTGATATCTCATTTAGTCTCTGATTCAATTTCTACTATTTTTGGTAAATTTTTAGATTCACGTCACTGCAACTATCCATAACAGTTTTATTGTCAATTTTGATCTTTCACACTTCAATTGTATTCATCACTTACCCATAACAATCTTTCCAATTTCCAATCACATATCGAGCATATTGCTCATAAGTTACACACGTATATACTTACACTTATCATCACAAAGTCATACACAATTTCATTTAATCAATTTCCCAGTTGAACGCTTCGAAATAATAACAGATACGCGATGGTATCGCACACAGCCCACCTTTAAAATCGAAGCTCTCTTGTACACATTGTGGCCTTCACTTAGCACCACTCATGTGACCTAGCTCGATTGTACACATAATTTTTGGCTCTCTTGTACACATGGTGAACACTTAGTACCACCCATGTGACCTAGCCAGTTTATCTCGTAGCTCTCTTGTCTACATGGTGTCCTTCACCTGGAACCACACATGCAACTTAGCTACATATATCCCGTAGCTCTCTTGTCTACATGGTGTACACATAGTATCACCCATGCGACCTAGCTACATCATAATGTCTCGTAACTCTCTTGTACACATAATGTGCACTCAGCACCATACATGTGACCTAGCTACATACCATCTGTATCATCCAATCTTTCCGAAGGTTCAACCGGGATTTCTCTCTCTTTCTAATACTTGATTCTATACTTCCAATAGTCAATTATGATTCAAAAATCAGCTACAATACATAAAATATGCTGAAATATAAAAATATAATAAAGATAATGTATTATTTACATACAAACTTACATACTTTCTCATTTCCATGTCGAATTAATATTGAACATTTAAATCATCATAATTATACTTACTTTCAACACCTCGGCAATCATAGTAAATATATCAATTTTACATTGAAACATGCATAAATTAATGCTTATTATATGTAACACCCAGTACCCTAGACCGTTGCCGGAGTCGAACACGAGGTATTAACAGACTTAATTCATTGCTTAAACAGCTCAAACAATTTAATTTTAGAACTTCCAGACAAGCTGGCTAACTGCATCACAGTCGCTTAAAAATTCATATCTTGAGTTCTGAAACTCAAAATCTAATTCCATAAATTTTCCCTGAAACTAGACTCATATATCTATTTACTAATTTTTTTCTAGAATTTTTGGCTAGGCCAATTAGTACAGTTTATTAGTTAAAGTCTCCCCTGTTTCAGGGTTCAACTGCTCTGACCTCTGTGTATTACGAATCAGATATATCCCTTTACAGAATTTCAATGACTATGAAGTTTGTTTCTCTTAAAACTAGACTCAATAAGAAATCTGTACATATAAATTATGACTTCTAATTATTTTTATACAGTTTATGGTGAATTCCCAAAATCAGAACAGGGGATCCAGAAGTCGCTCTGGCCCTATTTCACAAAAATTTAAACATCTCATAAAATATAACTCATATACCTATTTCGTTTCTTTCATATGAAAATAGACTCATAGTTCTTCAATTCCATATTTTATTCATCATATAATTATATCTCTACTATTTTTAATGATTTTTCAAATTCACTTTACTACTGCTGTCTGAATCTATTTTATGGTAAATTTTACCTATTTCATGGTTTTCATGGATTAACTAGCAATTTGACATACATAACACCAAATATGATCATAATTAGCCATTCCAATGGCTAATCATTACCAAGCATTTTTATACTACTCAATAACCATATCATAAGACCATATATACAAAATGATTATAATGCTATACGTGCCATACTCAAAATATACAAGTCATTATGCCAAGATGGTATACGGATAGTGTGAGCGTGCCTCCGACCGTTCCCGATTTCTGAGCTGGCTTGTCAACACTATAAGGAATGAAAAGGAGGGAGTAAGCATAAATGCTTAGTAAGTTCACATGCAAATAGCAAGTAACATAACCATATAAGCAAACATAAAACATCATTTGCATAATCATCACCAAGACATTCATATCATATTTTCATTTATCATCTTACCATATTGTTGTTATATCGATTTTTCAACCCGAGGGTTAAGTACATACCTGTTCAAAGTATCCATTTCACAACACTTACCAATACATCCCTTTCATCTTGAGTATTCCTCCATTTGAGTAGAACTTTACCCGTTGAACACATCGGAATATAATTCGGATACATGGAAAGTTTACACATAAGTGCCACATATGTAGCCAAGCTACTATATAACCCGCCCATAAGCGAACTCGGACTCAACTCAACGAGCTCGGGCGTTCGCATCCATAAGTGAACTCAGACTCAACTCAACGAGATCGGATGCCTAGTTACATCTCACGAACTCGGACTCAGCTCAACGAGTTCGGACATTCGCATCCATAAGTGAACTCGGATTCAACTCAACGAGTTCGGATGCCCAAATATCCCAGTGACATGTCACTTGTATCCTAATCCATTCCTAAGGTTCAACGGGACCTTTTTCCCAATCATGTGTCTCAACCATCTTCTACGGAATACCGATACCGATACTCGGTAGTATTTCACATTTTCCAAGTATATCACATAATTTGACATATTATCAAACAATTATCACGAGTATAATATTTCATAATAATTATCATATCATTTAAATAACATAAAAACATTTAAAATAATAACTATGTTACCAACATTTACATGTGAACTTACCTAGTATGCGAAAATGGCTACTTTTACCATTTCGTCCACAACTTGGTATTTTCCCCATTTTAGCCAGAATTTCAGTTTTCCTTGCTCTATCATTTAAAATATAGTATAATTAGGACTCAAATTATTCAAATTGACCCAAAATCATATTTTGAAAAAATTACAATTTTGCCCCTAAACTTTTGCATATTTACACTTTTGCCCCAAAGCTCGTAAATTAAACTTCAGCCTATTTTCTTATGTTTTATGACATGGTGATCATTTTTCTCTTCTATGGCAACATCAAATTCTCACTCTAACATGTACTTATGACTATTAGGTATTTTTACCGATTAAGACCTTTTGTTCGTTTTCACTTAATACCGAGTAGCACAAGTTGTCTAACATAATTTAAAACCTCATATTCTATCATAAAACACCAAAATACACAAATTTCACCTATGGGTATTTTTCCAAATATAAATCCTAGGTTAAATTATTGCTAGCATAAGCTAAATCGAGCTACCGGGACTCCAAAAACGTAAAAGAACTTGAAAAACGGGGCTAGAATGGACTTACAATCGAGCTTGGAAGCTTAAAAAACCCTAGCCATGGTTTCTCCTTGCTATATTCGGCCATGGGGTTGAAGATGAGCAAAATTGGCTTTTAATTTTGTATTTTAATTCATTTTACCCCTAAATGACCAAAATGCCCTTACTATTAAACTTTCCAAAAATTCCATCCATGTCCAATTTTTGTCCATAAACTTAGAAATTGGTAAAATTGCTATTTAAGACCTCCTAATTAATATTTCAAAACAATTTCATACTAGAAACTTCTAGAATGCAAGTTTTGTAAATTATTCGATTTAGTCCCTAAATTCAATTTAAGCACTTTAGGCATAGGATTTCATCACGAAATTTTCACACAATCATACAATCATATCATAAACATCAAAATAATTATAAAATAATTATTTCTATCTCAAATTTTGTGGTCACAAAACCACTATTCCGATTAGGCCCTAATTCGGGATATTACATTATACATATGAACTTAACTCGATACTAAAACAGCTATTTTACCAACTTTCCCGATTTTTGATTTTTCTCTCATTCTAGGTCCAAATCTCATTTTTCGGGATCTAAATCATCATATTTTACTTATTTAATTATTTTACTATTCAAAACAGTCCTTAACTCAAACTTTGGCAAAATTACAATTTTGCCCCTAAACTTTTGCATATTTACACTTTTGCCCCTAGGCTCGGGAATTAAACTTCATCCCTTATTCTTATGTTTTATGACATGCTGATAATTTTTCCCTTCTATGGAAACATCAAATTCTCACTCTAACACATAGTTATGAACAATAACAATTTTTACCGATTAAGTCGTTTTACTCATTTTTGCTTAAAACCGCTTAGCAAAAGTTGTTTAACATAATTTCAGCCTTCATATTCTACCATAAAACATCAAAATAAACACATTTCACCTATGGGTATTTTTCCAAATATGAACCCTAGCTTAAATTATTGCTAGAATAAGCTTAATTAAGTTACCGGGATTCTAAAAACGTAAAGAACTTGAAAAACGGGGCTAGAACGGACTTACTATTGAGCTTGAAAAGCTTGAAAACCCTAGCCATGGCTTCCCCCATGCTAATTTCGGCCTCCATGAAAAAGATGAGTCAATTTTGGCTTTATTTTCCCTTTTTATTTCTTTTAATTACCAAATGACTAAAATACCCTTAGGGCCTTTCTTTAAAATTTTGTCCTATTCATGCCCATTTTTGTACTTATGAATTAGAACACATATTTTGCAACTTTTTCAATTTATTCCTAAAAGTCCAATTAAGCACTTTATCAGTAAAATTACTTAACGATATTTTTACACAATATTTTAATCAATAAATAAACCTTAAAACTTAATCGGAATAAAATTTTTGACTTCGAATTTGTGGTTCTAAAACCATCGTTCCGTTTAGGCCCTAAATCGGGTTGCTACAACAACTTCAGCAAATAAGCCCTAATAGGCAAATTAAACATGCAATCTATAAAATTTCTTATCAATACTCTAACACATGCATCTAATCACTCGGTAAATCATAAAAATTAATCGAAATAAACTTTTCTATCTCAGATTTGTGGTTTCGCAACCACTATTCCATTTAGGCCCTATTTCGAGATGTTACGCATGCCATGACATATGGGTTATTGTGGGCAAGTGTAAGACATGTCTGGGACATGCATTGGCCACATTATGAGAGCCAGTGTAAGACCATGTTTGGGACATGGCATCGATATCGAGATGAGTGCTAGTGTAAGACATGTTTGGGACATGCACCGACCTCGAGACGTAAGCCAGTGTAAGACATGTCTGGGACATGCATCGGTTACAGGATGATAGTCAGTGTAAGACCACGTCTGGGACATGGCTTTGAATTGAGATATAAGCCAGTGTAAGACCGTGTCTGGGATATGACATCGGTATCTTACCCATATTTGAGGCTTAATGAATATCTGGTAGTGTTCTGAATGGTTTAACGGTGAGTATTATGACTCTAAGTTAATGAGCAAGGTATAACCGTGTTGCGAGTGGTACAGGTACCTATTTTAAAATGTATGAGATATGAGCTCAATCTATGCTATGAGATTTATATGGATAGTGATGAGTAAGTTATGCTCATGCCCACTTTTATGTTATGAGCATGTTGATGAATGGTAAAATTGTTGTTCTATATTTATTTACATGCAACTTAATAAGCTTTATGGTTACTCCCTCTCCTTTCCTTTTTCTTATAGTGCCTCCTATCTAGCTCAAGGATCAACGGAAGTCAGAGATATCGATCACACTATTAGCCGAAGCAATCGGTATAGTTAGATTTTTTTTTTTTTGAGAATGGCATGTATAGGGCTAGGCTATAATGCTTTGAGTCTTTGAAAAATTAGCCGAACGTGTTGGCATGGGTGATTCCCCTTCATTTTGTATTCGAGCCTGAAATGATGGCTAATATTGATTTTGATATATGCAAATGATGTTATGTTCATGGATGACTAGAATGCACTAATGAAATGTTGTCTATTGTGGCTAATTTTATTGCATGAAATAGTCTTGTATTGGGTGTGGTTGCTATTGTGTTGGTTGTACAAGTAAGGGTGGAAAAGAGGCTTGGTAAATGGCCTTATTTTTGTCCACACGGGTAGACACACGGGTGTGTATCTAGGCCGTGTGTGACACACAGGCAGCCCCATGGGCGTGTTGTCTAGTCGTGTGTCCCCTGCACGTAAAAATTTCAAGTCAGTATGCATGGTAGTAAACACAAAGGTAGAGACATGGCTGTGTGTCTCAGCCGTGTGAGGGATACGGCTTAGCACATGGGCATGTACCTTGGCTGTGTGACATTTTAGGGTTGTTGACGTCAAAACAAGAATGTCCAGGTTTTTGCATACAGGCTAGGACACGGGCGTGTCATGCCCGTGTGAAGGACACGGGCCAGGGACACGGGCAGGTGCCAGGCGGTGTGGAAACCCCTATAGGTGTGAATTTAGTATTAATTCCTTGCGGGTAAAGGATACGGGCGTGTCCCTATATTGCTTAGGCCGTGTAAGCCACACGGGCCAATAGCACGACCACGTCGAACTGGTCACACTGGCGTGTTGACCCTCTCACACGGGCGTGTGCCCTTGCGTCAAGTGTTATTTCTTAGAATCCTTGGATGGACCTGAGTTGGCCCTGAATATTTTTTGATATAAACTTTGGGCCCTGTAGGCCCACATTAAGGATATGAAGATAAGTTTGAGAAGGTTCTAAATTGTACCGTGTTTTGGTGACTCGAAAATGTATGAAAGCATGAGTTTAAAGTTAGGTAATGCCTCGTACTCCGTCCCAGCATAAGATACTGGTATGGGGTATTACATTTAGTGGAATCAGAGCTATGATTTAGTCAGTTCTAGGACTAATCTAGCTAGATTACGACTCTAGCTATACATGCCATAATTATATATTGATAGTGTGATGACTCCTCACGATTATAAATTATGTTTTTATATAGTAAATGGATCCTGATAGAGCCACACGAATGACATGGAGAGTAACGCGTTGGCTCCCACTAAAAGGACCGCACTAGCAGAGAGTGAACTCGTAACTATGGGCCAAGGTGGAGGGGCTAGAGAAGCTTATCTCCGAATGATGGACGCTTAGTACACAAAGTTCATTCATGCGAATCTGAGCACACCACCTCCCCCACCTCCTCCGATTCCTCAGTATGCCTCGAAAGTCGCGTAAGGCACGGATGTGATTAGGAGAGAGAAGCCTCTGGTAGATAAGATCCGAAAATAAGAGGCCGAAGAATTTCAAGCTAACATAGATGGCGACCCGGAGAGAGCAAAGTTTTGGTTGGAAAATACCCTTAGGGTATTCGATGAATTGTCGTACACACCTAAGGAGTGTGTGAAGTCTATAGTATCGATCTTGCGAGATTCGACCTACCAGTGGTGGAACACTCTCGTGTCTGTGGTACCGAGAGAAAGAGTAACTTGGGAATTCTTCCAGGAAGATTTCTGAAAGAAGTACATTAGCCAAAGGTTTATAGACTAAAAGAGGAAGGAATTTCTAAAGTTGAAGCAAGGCCGTATGACAGTAGTGAAATCTGAACGTGAATTTGTGAAACTCAGCAAGTATACGCGGGAGTGCATATCCACTGAAGCAACCATGTGTAAGAGGTTTGGGGATGGCCTTAATGAAGATATTCGATTATTTGTCAGTATTTTAGAGATAAGAGAACTTGTAGTGCTCATTGAGAGAGCATGTAAGGGAGAGGAGCTGATAAAAGTAAAGAAGAAAGTTACTTTTGAGTCGAGAGATTCAAAGAATAGACAGATAGGGAAATCACATCAGTCCTCATCTAAAAGATCAAGAGAGCTTACGATCCGATCGAATGCTTTGGTAGGGTTCTCAAATAGAAACAAAAACATGCAAAACACGACATCTAGAGCCCAGACCACTTCTGTAGCGAGTGTCGATAGTACTAGGCCAAATAGTCTAGAATATTCGTAATGTGGTAGGAGACATTTTGACGAGTGTCGAGGGACTAAAAGAGGCTATTTCAAGTGTGGGTTATTAGAACATTTCATCTGAGACTGTCCTAAAATGAAAGAAAGAGAGAAAAAGTAAAAAGTGGAGGTAAGTAATGCTCTTTTGAAGGGTAGACCACAAAAGAACACCGGAAGTGGGGCTACCAGTAGAGGTACGCCAAGGGATGCTGCAGTGAGGTCCGAGGGTAGAGCGCCTGCAAGGACTTACGCTATTTGTGCTTGTGAAGAAGCAGAGTCTCCTGACGTGATCACGGGTACCTTTTCTATCCAGGATATATCTGTTGTTGCTTTAATTGACTCGAGGTCTACCCACTCCTATATTTGTATGGAATTGATACCTCGTATGAACATGATAGTAGAGTCAACTGAATTTGTGATGAAAGTGTCCAACCCTTTAGGCAGACATGTGCTTGCTGACCAAGTGTGTAGAAATTGTCCTTTGACAATTAGAGGTCATTGTTTTCCAGCTAACTTGATGTTATTGTCGTTTAATGAATTTGATGTAATCCTTGGGATGGATTGGTTGACTTTTCATAGTGTTGTAGTGGACTGTAGGAAAAAAGGTTATTGAATTGAAATGTGAAGACAAAACTGTTCTTCGGGTTGGACCAGATGAGTTGAATAACTTGCCTATAATAGTGTCGTCTTTGACTGCTGAGAAATATTTGAGAAAAAAGATATGAGGCTTACTTAGCCTTTGTGCTGAATACACAAGCGTCTGAGTCAAAGATTGAATTAGTACCAATAGTATGTGAATTTATAGATGTATTTCTGGAAGAGTTTCCCGAATTACCTCCAGTGAGGGAAGTAGAGTTTGGAATCGAGTTGGTACCAGGCATGGCACCTATTTCCATTGCTCCGTATAGATGGTTCTGATGGAATTGAAAGAATTGAAGGTACAGTTACAAGAGTTAATGGATAAGGGATTTGCGTGACCGAGTTTTTCCTTATGAGGTGCCCCAGTACTTTTTGTGAAAAAGAAAAACAGTTCAATGAGGTTATGTATTGACTATTGACAATTTAACAAGGTAACAGTGAAGAACAAGTATCCTTTACCAAGGATTGATGACTTGTTTGATAAGTTAAAAGAAGCTATCATGTTTTCTAATATTGACCTGAGGTCAGGTTATTACCAGTTAAGGGTTAAGGAACAAGATGTATCGAAGACTACGTTTCGGACGAGATACGGGCATTATGAGTTCCTCGTCATGCCCTTTGGTTTGACTAATGCCCCGGTGATATTTATGGATTTCATGAACTGTATTTTTCGATCCTATTTGGATAAGTTCGTAGTGGTCTTTATTGACGACATACTGATTTACTCGCGTGATGAGGGTGAGCACGCGGAGCAGTTGAGAACGATTCTACAAAGTTTTAGAGATAAGAAATTTTATGCCAAGTTCAGTAAGAGCGAAATTTGGCTTAAAGAGGTCAGATTTCTAGGACACATTGTGTCAGGTGATGGAATTAGAGTTGTCCCAAGCAGGATCTCAGCTATTGTTGAGTGGAAACTGCTGAGGAAGGTGACTGAGGTTCGAAGGATATTGTAGACGATTTGTGAACGGATTCTCTATGATAGCTATGCCAATAACAAGGCTATTGCAAAAAGATGTTAAGTTCAAATGGACAAAAAGGTGCCAATAGAGTTTCAAGAACTTAAAGGCTTTGTTGACCGAAGCCCCAGTGTTAGTGCAACTGAAGTCGAACAAGGAGTTTGTGATATATAGCGATGCCTCCTTAAATGGTTTGGGTTGCGTGCTTATGCAAGATGGCAAGGTCATAGCGTACGCACCGAGACAGCTGAAGCCACATGAGAAAAATTACCCGACGCATGATTTAAAGTTGGCTACCATCGTATTCGCGTTGAAAATTTGGAGACACTATTTGTATGGTGAGAGATACTAAGTATTTACCGATCACAAAAGTCTCAAGTATTTGATGACTCAAAAGGAGTTGAATCTGTGACAACGAAGGTGGCTAGAGCTGATACAGGATTATGAGTTGGTAATTAACTACCACCGGGGCAAGACGAACGTGGTCGTCGATGCTTTGAGTAGAAAATCATTATTTGCATTAAGAGCAATGGATGCCCAATTGAATTTATTAGATGATGGTTCAGTTCTAGCAGAGTTGAGAGTTAGGCTGACATTTCTGCATGAAATCCGTGAAGCTTAGAACAATGACAAAGATTTGCAAACCAAGAGAACTTAATGTGAGTCGGGGACCAAATCAGACTTTTGGATTGGTACCGATAGCTGTTTAATGTTTAAAGATAGAGTTTGCATACCCAAGGACAATGAGCTTATTTAGAAGATTTTACGAGAGGCATATAGTGGTGGTTTGTCTGTCCACCCGGGTAGTGTGAAAATGTACAATGACCTGAAGAAAATGTACTGGTGGTCGGGAATGAAAAAATACATTTTAGATTTTGTTTCCAAGTGTCTTGTGTGCTAGCAAGTGAAGGCTGAACACCAAGTGCCCTTGGGTTTACTTCAGCCTATCACGGTCCCCGAGTGGAAGTGGGATCGGATTACTATGGATTTTGTGAAGGGTTTGCCATTAACCTTGAAGAGAAAAGATGCCATTTGGGTTATTATGGATAGACTAACAAAGTCGGCACATTTTATACCAGTGCGTACCGGCTACTCCCTTAAGAGATTGGCTAACTTGTATGTTTTCGAAACTGTGAGACTACATGGGGTGCCCTTGTCGATTGTTTTGGATAGGGACCCGAGATTTACCTCAAGGATTTGGAAAAAGTTACAAGAAGCGTTGGGAACAAAGTTGAGTTTCAGCACAACATTTCACCCACAAACCAACGGTCAGTCGGAAAGAGTGATTCAGATTTTAGAAGACATGATACGGTGTTGTATTATCGAATTCCAAGGCAGTTGGGAAAGGTACTTGCCGTTAGTAGAATTTGCTTATAATAACAACTTTCGATCAAGTTTGAAGATGGTGCCTTATAAAAAAGTCAGATTCATGGGGTAGATTTGGTTAAGAAGACTGAATAGAAAGTTAAAGTGATTCACAACTGTTCAAAGACCGCCCCGGATAGACAGAAATCCTTTGTGTATTTAAAACAGAAAGAGATCGAATTTCAAGTCAGTGATCGAGTGTTTTTGAATGTATCCCCGTGGAGAAAAGTTCTCAGATTTGGTAGAAGAGGCAAGTTGAGTCCTCATTTCATAGGACCCTATGAGGTTATCGAGAGAGTAGGGCCTGTTGCATATCAATTGGCTTTGCCACCACAGTTGGAAAAGTTTCATGACGTGTTTCATGTGTCCATGCTACTTCGATATAGATCCGACCCTTCGCATGTGATTTCTCCAACAGAGGTTGAGATTCATCCAGACAAGACTTATGGTGAGGAGCCGGTCAATATTTTGGCTCGAGAAGTCAAACAGTTAAGGAATAAGAGTATAGCACTTGCGAAAGTTTTGTGGCATAAACATGGAGTTGAGTAAGCCACATGGGAACTTGAGGAGACTATGAGAGGTTTGTACCCAAACCTATTCACCGGTAAGATTTTCGGGGACGAAAATCCCTAAAGGGGAGAATTGTAACAGCCTGATTTAGGGCCTAGTTGGAATAGTGGTCTCGAGACCACAACTCCAGAGTTGAATAAATTATTTCATTATTATGTAGATGTTGTAACATGTTTTTATGAGTGCTTGAAAATTTTGGTGAAGTAATTTTAATGTTTGTGAGCCCAATTGCGAAAAAGTACTAAATCGCATAAAGTGCAAAGGTCTTAAATTGTTAGCTAAGGGTGCCAAATTGATATGTATCATAAATTAGGGGGTTTTAAGGTGAAATTAGGCCATTAAATAGGTGATGGCCGGCCATGAGGCAAGGGAATCAAGAAAGTCAAATATTAGGTGAAGTTGGTGACATATTTTGACCAAAAAGAAATAAAATAAAAGAAAGATGATATCATCCTATTTCCCCGTTTCTTCTCCACAAATTTTTCAGCCATTGAAGGGGTTTGAAAGCTTAAAATTTTCATCTATTTAGTTGACTCACAAGTAAGTGACTTTAATGGCTTTTCATGAATATTTTTGTACTTTTGAGACCCTTGAAGCATAAGCTTTCAAATGAGGGTAATATTTTGCAAAATGATGAAGAGTTTAGGGTTTTTCCATGAAAATATTTATGATGTTTTCTGAGTTTGTATGGTAGAAAATAAGTCTTGGGTGTGTTGTAAACAACTTTTGTGAAAGGCGTTAGCATGAAAACAACTAAAAAGACCATTTTTTCATAAGTTGTAGAATAGATTACAAATGTGTGAAATAGTGGGAATTTGGGGTTACTATAAGAGAAAAAAGGGTGTGCCTAGACTTAAGATACACATAAATTCAATAAAAATCAATTTTTGGGCCTAGGGGTAAAATGGTCATTTTGTCAAAGTCTAGGGGCAAAATGGTCATTTTACCAAAGATGTGAATTGTCGATTGCTTAATTTTATTTAGTGTCTATATAAGTTCATTTTTATATTATAGATCGAGAATTACCTAATTCGAACCTAGACCGAGGGAAAGCCAAGCAAATCGACTAAACCGTCTAGTCGCTACATTTTGTAACCCGAGGTAAGTTGTGTGTAAATAATACAACTATATTGCTAATGAATGCTTTGAATTGTATTTGAATTAATATAGCATAAATTGCTTGATTGTGGAATTGAGAAAGTATGATGATAATAGAAATAGTAGAGTTCTAGTTTGAACCTAGAAAATAAATCGGATATTCATGCCATGACATATGGGTTATTATGGGCTAGTGTAAGACATGTTTGGGATATGCATTGGCCACATTATGAGAGCCAGTGTAAGACCATGTCTGGGACGTGGCATCGGCATCGAGATGAGTGCTAGTGTAAGACATGTTTGGGACATGCATCGGCCTCAAGATGTAAGCCAGTGTAAGACAGTTCTGGGACATGCATCGACTACGAGATGATAGTCAGTGTAAGACCACGTCTGAGACATGGCTTCAACTTGAGATATGAGTCAGTGTAAGACCGTGTTTGGGACATGGCATCAGCATCTTACCCATGTTTGAGGCTTAATGAGTATCTGGTAGTGTTTTGAATGGTTCAACGGTGACTATTATGACTCTAAGTTAATGAGCAGGGTATAACCATGTTGCGAGTGGTATAGGTACCTATTTGAAAATGTATGAGATATGAGCTCGATATATGCTATGATATTTATGTGGATAATGATGAGTAAGTTATGCTCATGCCCACTTTTGTGTTATGAGCATGTTGATGAATGGTAAAATTGTTGTTGTATATTTATTTATATGCAACTTAGTAAGCTTTATGCTTACTCCATCTCCTTTCCTTTTTCTTATAGTGCCTCTTATCTAGCTCAAGGATCAACAAAGTCAAAGATATCGATCACACTATTAGCCGAAGCACTCGGTATAGTTAGACTATTTGTTTTTGAGAATTGCATGTATAGGGCTAGGCTATGATGTTTAGAGTCTTTGAAAAATTAGCCAAACGTGTTGGCATGGGTGATTCCCCTTCATTTTGTATTCGAGCCTCAAATGATGGCTAATATTCATTTTGATATATGCAAATGATGTTATGTTCATGGATGACTAGAATGCATTAATGAAATGTTGTCTATTGTGGCTGATTTTATTGCATGAAATAGTCTTGTATTGGGTGTGGTTGCTATTGTGTAGGTTGTATAAGTAAGGGTGGAAAAGAGGCTTGGTAAATAGCCTTATTTTTGTCCACAAGGGTAGACACACGGGCGTGCACACACGACCAACCCCATGGGCATGTTGTCCAGTCGTGTGTCCTCTACATGTAAAAATTTCAAGTCAGTATGCATGGTAGTAAACACACGGGTAGAGACATGGCAGTGTGTCTCCGCCCTGTGAGGGACACGGCCTAGCACACGTGCATGTGTCTTGGCCGTGTGAAATTTGGGGTTGCTGACGTCAAAAATAGAATGTCCAGGTTTTTACACATGGGCTAGGACAAGGTGTAACAACCCGAATTAGACCTAGTTGGAACGGTGGTTTCAAGACTACAAATCTGAGTCAAAAAAATATTTAAAAATTATTTACTGTGTTTATTTTGTGTGAATTTATATCTGTGAAATTTTAGTGCTTTAATTTTGTCGTTTGGGTGCCCGATTAAATAAAAGGGCTTAATCGCGTAAAATGAAAATTTAGTGGTTAAATGTGAAAGTATTTAATTGAACTTGTCTTTATAATTTGGAGCATTTATTATGCAATATAACCATTTTTAATATGATGGACGGTAATAACCATTGCTTATAATGGTTTAAAACTTTAACTAAAAGGTTAAACAAGTAAAATAATAAACATGTTAATATATAATAAAACATATAATAAGTTGTCATGCATTTTTTCTTTCATTATTCATCACCAAATATCAAAACAAGAAAGAAAAAGAAAAATCTTGGATGGTTCAGCCATGGTTGATCTTGATTAAGGTATGTAACTAGTCTGGTTTTTGATAATTTTTACGTTTTTGAGATCGTTGCTAAGTTATCTTCAAGAGCCATGCTTGAATTTTTTATTTTGGTGAATATTTTGAGTTATGGAATTGTTGAAAGCTTGTGATTTTTGTTGTTTGATGATGAAATATGAAAGATATGTTTTGGGTTAACATGTTTTGTATTGGAGTTTTTGATGATTTTGAGTAATTAGGACTAAATTGCAAAAATAATAATTTGAGGGACCAAAATGTGAAATAAATTAAATATATGGACTTGTATGAACATTAGGAACATTCGGCCTAACATGGGTATGTTGAGATTTTTCATATTTTGTGTTTTGTGTAATAGGGACTAAATTGTAGAAAGTGTAAAATGTCAGGGGTAAAATGGTAATTTTCCCATTTACGTGTTTTTGGACTAAATTGAATGAAAATATGTATGAATGATTTTAATTTGAATATGTTTAGATCCAGAACCAAAGAAATCAGATTTGAATCGGGGAAAAATGAAAGTTGTCGACTAGTTGTCCCGTTCCATTTTACATCATCCGAGGTAAGTTTATAAGCAAATAGATATCGTTAATTCTAATTATGTATGAGTTAATATGATGATTTGGAATTCATAGATTTTTACTAGAGTTAGTCGAATATGATTAAGTACGGAAATAACATATTTGAGTTTAATTCGACTGAGTTAAAACATTTGAAAGTCTGTATAAACTATATGGAATAGCTGGAAGTTTCGACACATGAATTGTTTATGAGACAACTTTGTAATAGTGATATTCGAGCTTTGAGCCTAGCAAGCCTTGTGCTGGTGAATTAAATCGGGCTTTATGCCTAGGAAGCTTATTGTCGGTGTATAAAATCAAACAATAGGTTTAGTAGGCTTTGTGCCGGTGTATGATACAGGCTTAGGCCTAGCAGGCTTTATGCCGGTGATTATTTATAAGTTTATGCCTAAAAGACTTCATGCTGATGTGGTATTTGAATACATTAAATGAGCTAAATGGCCAGGTATTAATTAACTTGTTACCTACTTAAAATAAGGTAAGTAAGTAATTTGATTATTTATTACAAATCATTTGTGATGCAAATGAAGTATATATGTGACAGCCCTAATTTGACCCTAGTCGGAATGTGGTTTCGGGACCACAAAATCGAGTCATAAAATTTATTAAAAATTAATTTTCATATATTCTATGTGTGATAGTGCATGTGTGAAAAATTTGATGTTTTAATTTAGTCATATGAATGTGAATTTCACTTGAAAAGACTTAGTTGAGAAACTTAGAAAATATGTTAGGTAAATGTGTGGGGACCAAATAATTTCAAAGTATGAAAGTTTGGGTTTGCATGTCAAAATGCCCAATATGCATTAAGATGCCCCTCCACTAAGTTTAATTTAATTATAATATTATATTGAT
The DNA here is from genome assembly GCA_025698465.1 of Gossypium longicalyx. NCBI lineage: Eukaryota > Viridiplantae > Streptophyta > Magnoliopsida > Malvales > Malvaceae > Gossypium > Gossypium longicalyx. The sequence continues at coordinate 33,999,654 of CM046995.1, read as the reverse complement.
AAGTGATTAAAACATCATAAATAATATGAATTAAAAATAAAAAGATGAATAAAAGAAGAAATTGAAACATAAGTGTTCATCTTCTTCTTCTTGCAAAACTGAAACAAAAGGAAAAAAAAAAAAAAGAAGAGAAATTACACTAAGGCAATTCGACACCTTCTTTTGCTAGTTGGAGGTAAGTTTTGAAGTGATTTTGAAATCTTTTTATATGTTTAAGTTAATTTTTAAATGCATTTCTTGGCCATGTCAAGAAAATCAAATTTCTATGGTGGTTTGGGCACTAGGCCGTGTATCAAGATGTTGGAATTAGAGGTTGTTTTCATGTTGTATTGAATAAGTAGATGTTAGAATGAGGTTAAACTTGTTGAATTGTTAGTTGGGTAATACTTTGTGCATTCGGTCATATGGGGTTTAAATGGAATGTTCATTTTATTTTTACTTTCTTGTATGAGAAATGGTTCAAATAAGTGTTAAGGCCGAATGAGTCATGGTAGATAAGTTAAAGTGCAAAATTCATGTTTATGGGGTAATTTGAGCAATTGACCGAGACGTGGCTGAAGGAATAAGATTGATATTTTTATGTTTTATGAGTGAAAGGCATAATGAAAATTGAGTAAGTTTAATGTGCATATTTTAGTTTAAGTGTTATGGAGAATTTGGCTAAAATAGTTTGGTATATGTGTTTGCCGAATTTAAATTAAGATTGTTTGAGTGACTTAATTTATGTATTGGAAATTTATTTGAGTGATTACAATGGGCATTAAGACGTTGAACTCATGAAATTAGAAGTATATGAGCTTGATAGTATTTAAATGAATACAAGTCGGAAATGAACTTAGCTAATTAATTGACAAATTGTTGAGTATTGAAAAAAAAAAGAAATGGTTCAAGAAATTTGATGATCGGTTTTAGTTATTAGGTGATAAATCTTGAATATTTAAATGTTATATTGTTATGGCTTGGTTAATATTAGATGGAATACCCAATCTCTATGTGTCTCTATGAGGAATGAATATAAATTGGGGCTACGATGATTGAGTTATTTATTTGCTTAGTTGGAGCTCAAGATCAAAGGGATCCAAGTTCGGCGAAAGGGAAAGCGAAAGCGGTTGAGTAGCCGATCGGAGTTGTTCATCCGACTAAAAAAAAAAAGTAAGTCCTTAAGTAATTTAAGCTACGGTTAACATTGCACATAAATGACACAAAATAAGTTGGATACGAAACCATGGTATGTATGAGTTTTTTTTTTGAAAATCGAATGTGAAAATATTGACCTATTTATGATATTGTGGTAGCTATAGATAAGAAAATACAGCACTATGTGTGCAAGGCTATGTGGCACTATGTGTGCAAAAACTACGTGGCACTATGTGTGCGAGATTACATGGCACTATGTGCGCGAGAAAACGTGGCACTATGTGTGCGAATAAGTAAGACCACTATGTGTGCGGACTTTAAAATCTAGCACTAAGTGTGCGATATCGATCGAGGAGCACTACTTTTGCAATTGAAAATTTATTAAAACATTAAATTGGGAGTAATGAAATGTGCATGGATACTAGACATGGGATTTGATTCTAATATGTGTATTAATATATAATGCTTGGGAAGAGAGAAAGAAGAGAAAGGTAATCAGCTCAATTAGTATATAATTGAACAAATATATAAAGTAGTGATAAATGAATCTAAATGGATTGGAGATTGGATTGATAGATGGAGCGGCTTGGTTTGTGCTTTATTTAAATAATTGGACATTGTATGTCATTTACATATACGCCAATGATTTGTATATGACATTTACCTTGGTATTTTTAATTTGTGATTAAATAGTGTAGGAGTACATAGTGAATTCGGGTAAGTATGTACCAAATTCATAATGTACGTATGTGACATAAGATTTCCTTGTGATATCATGGTTGAATTCGGCTAGTATTGGATTGAAATTTTATTTTGCTAAGATAATCGGGTTATTACAATCTTGAAATTTCTTAGGACTTACTGAGTTAATAACTCAATTGGTCTGTTTACTGGTTTTGTATAGATCATCTTGTTGAGGAAAGCTTGGAATCGTTACGAAGTCATCGCATCTTTTGACAACCTTTTTGGTACCTTTGTTTAAAACTCTAGTAGACATTATGGCATGTATAGGATAATATTTTGGGAGGTCCACTATTTTGATAGTATTGTATATAAAGCCATGCGAATATGGCTAAAGTCCTATGTATGGATTTGATAATGGTTTAGATATAAATCTTGAAGTGTTAATTAACTTGACATATAAGTTCATATTTGTGATATGAGTGTGATTATGTTATGCTTGAACTAACATGTTAAGCATTTCAAATATATATTATGTATGTGTATTCGGTCAAGAGGAGAAATGTAACGCCCCCACGCCCGAGACCGTCGCCGGAGTCGAGTATGAGGTGTTACTAAGCTTAATTTAACATTTTTAGAACTTTGGATTATTTGTTTCTACATTCACAGCTTTTTAGCTACTTGCGTCACAGTCACAAGAAAAATCATATCTTGAGTTACGAAACTCGAAATCAAGATCCGTAAATTTTCCCTGAATCTAGACTCATATACCTATTTACTACTTTTTTTTTAGAATTTTTGGTTTGGCCAATTAGTACAGTTTATTAGTTAAAGTTACCCCTGTTTTAGGACATAACTGGACTGACCTCTATTTACAACGAACCACATTTATTTCTGTAAAAAATTCATATGACTATGAGGTTTGTTTCTCCTGAAACTATACTCAATAACGATTCTGAGAATATAAAATACACCACCTAATTATATCTGTACAATTTATGGTGAATTTCTAAAGTTGGAAATCCAGAAACTGCTCTGACCTTGTTTCACTAATATTCAAATATCTCCTAACATATAATTCCTTTACCTGTTTAGTTTGTTTTATGTGATACTAGACATAATAAGCTTCAACTTAATATTTAATCCATCACCTAATTAGATTTCTATGATTTTTAGTAAATTTTCAAACTCACGTCAGTGTTGCTGCAATATTCTGTTTATGGCAAATTTCATCCCTTTTTATGAGTTTTCATGATCAAAGTATCCTATTAACCTTCCATGACATCAAACATAATCTAAACTAACCATTTCCATAACTTATCACTATCAAGCATTTTCTCAACCATTCCATCACCATATCATAAGATCATTTACACAAAATAGGTATATTGCTATACATGCCATACTTAAATTTACAAGCCATTTACCGAAAAGTCCTTCAGATAGTGTGACTGAGCCTTCGACCTATCCCGACTCCTGAGCTGGCTTGTCCAAAACTACAATGAGTAAGAAGAAGCGAGTAAGCATAAATGCTTAGTAAGTTCATATGCAAATAATAAGTAACATAACAAACAATCAAACCAATCAACATTAGCATGTATCACCAAAACATATATCACATTTCTAATCATTTTTCATCATCTTATTACCTTATGGTTGTTGTATCAATACTCAACCCGAGAGTTAAGTACATACCTGTCCAAAGTATCCATTTCACATCACTTACCAATACTTTTCTTTTCATCTCGAGTATTCCCCAATTTGAGTAAAACTTTACCCGTTGAACACCTCAGAATATAATTCGGATACATGGATAACTTGCACATAAGTGCCACATATGCAATCAAGCAATCATGTAACCCGCCCATAAGCGAACTCGGACTCAACTCAACGAGCTCGGGCGTTCGCATCCATAAGTGAACTCAGACTCAACTCAACGAGCTCGGGCGTTCGCATCCATAAGTGAACTCGGACTCAACTCAACGAGCTAGGATGCCTAGTTACATTTCACGAACTCAGACTCAACTCAACGAGTTTCGACATTCGCATCCATAAGTGAACTCGGACTCAACTCAACGAGTTCGGACGCTCAACCATCCTAGTGACATGTCACTTGTATCCTAATCTGTTCCTAAGGTTCAAACGGAATTTTCCTCGAACACATATCCTTGCCGTCTTCCGTAGAATACCGAAACCAAAACTCGGTAACAATTTATATTTAACAAGTAGCTCACATAATTTGCATTTTATTCGAAATTAACCACAAAGCATATATTTCATGATAAAAATCAGCATATCATATAATTGACATCAATAACTTAAAAATAACAATTATGCTACATTATTTACACATGAACTTACCTTGGTACCAAAATACAAAGATTTAGCAATTTAGTCCACAATCTTTTCTTTTCCTCGACTGGGGTCGATTCCACGTCTTTCTTGATCTAAAATAACACATTTAGCTTATTTAATACTCACATTATCAAATTAATCCTTAATTCAAAATTTTGGCAAAATTACAATTTTACCCCTAAACTTTTGCATATTTACACTTTTGCCCCTAGGCTCGGGATTAAACTTTATTCCTTATTCTTATGTTTTATAACATGCTGATCACTTTTCTCTTCTATGGCAACATCAAATTCTCACTCTAACATGTACTTGTGACTATTAGGTATTTTTACCGATTAAGCCCTTTTACTCGTTTTTGCTTAAAATCGAGTAGTACAAGTTGTCTAACATAATTTAAAACCTCATATTCTATCATAAAACATCAAAATACACAAATTTCACCTATGGTTATTTTTCCAAATATAAACCCTAGGTTAAATTATTGCTAGCATAAGCTTTATCGAGTTACCGGGATCTCAAAAACGTAAAAATCATTAAAAACGGGGCTTAGAATCACTTACTATGAAGCTTGAAAGTTGAAGAAACCCTAGCTATGGTGAGAGTGAAATTCAGCAGCAACTAAATGAGGAAGATGACCATTTTGTGTTATTTTTCCCATTTTATTTCATTTAATATCCAAATGACCAAAATGCCCCTCCTTACTAAACTTTCAAAAATTCCATCCATGTCCTAATGAACTTAAAATTGGTAAAATTGCTATTTAAGACCTCCTAATTAATATTTCAAAGCAATTTCATACTAAAAACTTCTAAAATGCAAGTTTTGCAACTTATTCGATTTAGTCCCTAACTTCAAATTAAGCATTTTATGCATAGAATTTCTTCACAAAATTTTCACACAATCATGCAATCATATCATAAACCTCAAAATAATTATAAAATAATTATTTCTATCTCAGATTTGTGGTCACGAAACCACTATTCCGATTAGGCCCTAATTCGGGATATTACAACTCTCCCCCCTTGAAGGATTTTCGTCCTCGAAAATCTTACCGGTAAACAGATGTGGGTATTGATTTCTCATATTTTCTTCGGATTCCCATGTAGCTTATTCTACTCCATGCTTTTGCCACAACACCTTCACAAGTGCAATATTTTTATTCCTTAGTTGTTTGACCTCTCGAGCTAAAATCTTAATCGGTTCTTCTTCGTAGGTCATATCTGGTTGTAGTTCAATTTCTGTCAGTGAAACTACATGTGAAGGGTCCGAACGATACCGACGTAACATAGATACGTGGAACACATCATGAATCTTCTCTAATTTAGGTGGTAAAGCTAGCCGATATGCTACCGGTCTAACTTTTTCAATTACTTCATACGGCCCAATAAAACGCGGACTTAATTTATCTTTCCGTCCAAATCTGAGAACTTTTTTCCACGGAGACACCTTTAAAAATACTTTATCACCAACTTGAAATTCAATGTCCTTTCGTTTTAAATCTGCATAAGATTTCTGTCTATCTGAAGCAGCTTTCAAACAATCTCGAATTACCTTCACTTTCTCTTCATTTCTTTTATTAGATCAACTCCATAAATCTGATTTTCCTTGAGTTCAGTTCCAATACAAAGGCGTTCGACATTTACGACCATACAATGCTTCATAAGGTGCCATTTTCAAGCTCGTCTGATAACTATTATTGTAAGCAAATTCTACCAACGGTAAATATCTTTCCCAACTTCCTTGAAATTCCAATACATAACATCTGAGCATATCTTCAAGAATCTGAATTATTCTCTCTGACTGCCCATCAGTTTGTGGATGAAAAGTAGTACTGAAATTTAACTTCGTACCTAACGCGTCTTGCAACTTTTGCCAAAATCGCGAGGTAAACCTTGGATCTCTATCTGAAATAATCGACAATGGTATTCCATGTAGTCTAACAATTTCTCTAACGTACAGTTCAACCAACTTGTTAAGAGAATAATCCATACGTACCGGGATAAAATGAGCCGACTTAGTTAATCTGTCAACTATTACCCAGATGGCATCTTTCTTTCCTGGAATCAATGGCAATCCTGATACAAAATCCATTGTAATCCGATCCCATTTCCATTCAGGAACCATAATAGGCTGAAGTAATCCCGAAGGCACTTGGTGTTCAGCTTTCACCTGTTGACAAATTAAGCATTTGGACACAAACTCTGATATATCCTCTTTCATTCCATTCCACCAATACATTTTCTTCAAGTCATTATACATTTTCGTACTACCTGGATGAATCGAGAAACAACCACTATGTGCTTCTTGTAGGATCTTTTGAATCATTTCCTCATTCTTTGGTACACAAATTCGATCTTTAAACATTAAGCACCCATCAGAACCGATTCTGAAATCTGACTCTGTATCAATTTCACACTGCTTTCTCTTGGCTTGTAAATCTTGATCATCTTTCTGAGGTTCAGAAATCTCTTGTAAAAACATTGATTTTGCTCTTAACTCTGCTAGAATTGAACCATCATCTGACATTTTCAACTGAGTGTTCATAACTCTCAATGCAAACAACAACTTTCTACTTAAAGCATCGGCAACCACATTCGCTTTTCCCGGATGATAATCAATAACAAGCTCATAATCTTTCAATAACTCCAACCATCTTCGCTGTCTTAAATTCAAGTCTTTTTGTGACATCAAGTACTTAAGACTTTTATGGTCGGTATATACCCGGCACTTTTCACCATACAAATAATGTCGCCAAATTTTCAAAGCAAACACCACCGCAGCCAATTCCAAATCGTGAGTAGGATAATTCCTCTCATGAGGTTTTAACTGCCTCGAAGCATAAGCCACCACTTTTCCTTCTTGCATGACTACACACCCCAAACCATTTAGAGATGCATCACTATACACCACAAATTCTTTACGACTCAAAGTCAGTACTAACACCTGTGCCTCTGTTAATAACTTTTTCAATTCTTCAAAACTCTATTGACATTCTTCCGTCCATTCAAATTTAACATCCTTTCGGAGTAGTCTAGTTATAGGAGCAGCAATTATAGAAAATCCATTTACAAACCATCGATAATACCCAGCTAGCCCCAAGAAACTTCTAACTTCAGTTACATTTTTCGGTGGTTTCCAATCAACAATGGCTGAAATTTTACTAGGATCAACCCATATACCATCACCTGAAACAATATGACCCAAAAATCCAACTTCCCGGAGCCAAAATTCACTTATACTAAACTTAGCATACAACTTCTTATCTCTCAAAGTTTGCAAAACTATCCTCAAATGCTCAGCATGCTCTGTCTCATCTTTTGAATAAATTAAAATATCATCTATAAACACCACAACAAATTTGTCCAAGTATGGTCGAAATATGCGATTCATTAAATCCATAAATACAGCAGGAGCATTTGTCAATCCGAATGGCATAACTAAAAATTCATAATGACCATACCTTGCTCTAAAAGCAGTTTTAGGCACATCCGACTCTTTTACCCGCAGTTGGTAATACCTTGATCTCAAGTCAATCTTTGAAAACCATGTCGCTCCTTTTAGCTGATCAAACAAATTATCAATTCTTGGCAACGGATACTTGTTTTTGATTGTCACCTTGTTTAACTACCGATAATCAACACACAACCTCATAGAACCGTCCTTCTTTTTCACAAATAACACGGGAGCACCCCAAGGTGAAAAACTCGGTCTCACAAAACTTTTATCAGTCAATTCTTGCAACTGCGACTTTAATTCTTTTGACTCTGTTGGTGCCATTCTATATGGAGCAATCGAAATCGGAGTTGTTCCTGGTATCAAATCAATACCAAATTCTACTTCCTGATTGAGAGCAAACCCGCAATTCTTACCGAAATATGTCCGCAAATTCACACACAACCGACACTGATTTAACTTTCTTTTCAACTTCTTTTGTATTAATTACATACGCCAAATAAGCTTCATAACCCTTTCTCAAATATCTTTGAGCCAACATTGAAGAAATCACACTAGGCAATGCCTCTGATTTATCTGATTCAACCCGTAGAGTTTCACCACTTTCACACTTTAATTCTATAACCTTTTCTTTGCAATTTATTTTAGCATCATGCAATGTCAACCAATCCATACCCAAAATAACATCAAACTCATCAAACGGCAACAACATCAAGTCGGCCGGAAAGTAATGACCCCGAATCATTAAAGGACATTTCTTACATACTTTATCAACAATCACACATTTGCCTAACGGATTCGACACCCTAATCATAAATTCTGTGTTCTCAACAGGTATATTCATACTAGACACCGCCATGCACACATATGAATGAGTAGAACCGGGATCAATCAAAGCAATAACATTAACATTATAGAGAGAAAATGTACCGTAATCACATCGGTAAGGAAGCATCTTCACGCGCTTTAATAGCATAAGTCCTAGCCGGAGCCCTTCCTTCAAGTCTAACTGGTGCATCTCTCGCTACATTCTTCTTCGCTTGCTTCACTCCCACTTTTCTTGGATATCTTTCTCTCGAATCGCCTTACTTGTTTTTGTATTCTGAAATTTTTCTTTTCACTCTCTGCAAGCGATCTCTAATAAAATGATCTGAGAACCACATCGAAAACACTCATTTGCTCTGCACGGACCAAAATGATTCCTACCACACCGCTAGCACTCAAGTTTAACAAATCTCGAGTTCCCTACATCAAGTTGCCAGCAAGCGATGCGGGACTTAGGACCCACATTTTGCTTCTTATAATTCCCATATGATTGCCCAAATGAAGCTTGGGAACGAGGATTCATATTCCTTGATTTTCCAGTTCTTTGTGAGAATGAACTGCTCGTCGGTCTTTTCTTCCAATTTCTAGTCTCAGCCTCTACCTTTTTCTTCTCTTTAAGTAGTTCTTCAGCCTTGCAAGCTCGATCCACCAACACTACCATTTCTTTTAATTCAAGAATTCCAACAAATACCTTGATGTCTTCGTTGAGCTCGTCTTCAAATCGTCGGCACATCTTGGCCTCTGTAGGAACATATTCTTTGGCATACTTACTTAATCGAACAAATTCTCTTTCATATTCTGTAACTGTCATATTACCTTGCTTCAACTCAAGAAATTCTTTACGCTTCGATCAATAAATCTTTCACTAATATATTTCTTCCAAACTCTTCTTGAAAGAATTCCCGTGTTATTCTCTCTCTCTGTACCACCACCAAATCAAAGTCTTCCACCAATTATAGGCTGAATCCCTCAACAAAGATAAAGCGCATTTCAAACATTCTTGGTGTACAAGATAATTCATCAAATACCGGATAGAATTTTCAAGCCAAAACTCTGCTTTCTCGGCATCATCATCAATATTTGCCTTAAATTCTTGACCCCTTGCTTACGGATTACTCATCAACTGGAGTTCTATGAAATTTCATCGAGATCCATACCTTGAGGCATCGGGTGCAGGTTGAGGAATTGGGGAGGTGGGGAGGTCGTACATTTGGGTTAAATGCGACGAACTCGGTGTACCATGCACTCATCATTTGGAGAAAGGCTTCCCGATCCCTTTCTCCTCCTCCCGACCAACAGATAGGAGGTGGATTTTTAGTCTGCGCTGCTCCTTCAGTGGAGCTAGCGCATTACTCTCTACTTCATCTGCCATAGCTGGATCGGGATCCATTTACTATAAAAAAAATCATTTAAAAAGGTCAGAAGTCATCACACTATCACAATTTATACATATGGCATGTATAGCAAAATTCGTACATACAACACGTAGTCCGAGAACCGACTAAACCTGCTCTGATACCACTAAATGTAATGCCCCCACGCCCGAGACCGTCGCCGGAGTCGAGTATGAGGTGTTACTAAGCTTAATTTAACATTTTTAGAACTTTGGATTATTTGTTTCTACATTCACAGCTTTTTAGCTACTTGCATCACAGTCACAAGAAAAATCATATCTCGAGTTACGAAACTTGAAATCAATATCCGTAAATTTTCCCTGAATCTAGACTCATATATCTATATACTAATTTTTTTCTAGAAGTTTTGGTTGGGCCAATTAGTACAGTTTATTAGTTAAAGTTACCCCTGTTTCAGGACTTAACTGGACTGATCTCTGTTTACTACGAACCACATTTCTTTCTGTAAAAAATTTATATAACTATGAGATTTGCTTCTCCTAAAACTAGACTCAATAAGAATTCTGAGAATATAAAATACACCACCTAATTATATCAGTACAATTTATGGTGAATTTCTAAAGTTGGAACAGAGGATCCAGAAACTGCTCTGACCCTGTTTCACTAATATTCAAATATCTCCTAACATATAATTTCTTTTGTGAAACTAGACATAATAAGGTTCAATTTAATATTTAATCCATAACCTAATTCAATTTCTATGATTTTTAGTAAATTTTCAAACTCACGTCGATGTTCTTTTGCAATATTCATTTATGGCAAATTTTATCCCTTTTTATGAGTTTTCATGATCAAAGTATCCTATTAACCTTCCATGACATCAAACATAATCTAAACTAACCATTTCCATAACTTATCACTATCAAGCATTTTCTCAACCATTCCATCACCATATCATAAGATCATTTACACAAAATAGGTATATTGCTATACATGCCATACTTAAATTTACCAGCCATTTACCGAAAAGTCCTTCAGATAGTGTGACTGAGCCTTGCACCTATCCCGACTCCTGAGCTGGCTTGTCCAAAACTAAAATGAGTAAGAAGGAGGGAGTAAGCATAAATGCTTAGTAAGTTCATATGCAAATAATAAGTAACATAACAAACAATCAAACCAATCAACATTAGCATGTATCACCAAAACATATATCACATTTCTAATCATTTTTCATCATCTTATTACCTTATCGTTGTTGTATCAATACTCAACCCGAGAGTTAAGTACATACCTGTCCAAAGTATCCATTTCACATCATTTACCAATACTTTTCTTTTCATCTCGAGTATTCCTCCATTTGAGTAAAACTTTACCCGTTGAACACCTCGGAATATAATTCGGATACATGGATAACTTGCACATAAGTGCCACATATGCAATCAAGCAATCATGTAACCCGCCCATAAGCGAACTCGGACTCAACTCAACGAGCTCGGGCGTTCGTATCCATAAGTGAACTCGGACTCAACTCAACGAGCTCGGATGCCTAGTTACATTTCACGAACTCGGACTCAACTCAACGAGTTCAGACATTCGCATCCATAAGTGAACTCGGACTCAACTCAACGAGTTCGGATGCTCAACCATCCTAGTGACATGTCACTTGTATCCTAATCTATTCCTAAGGTTCAAACGGGATTTTCCTCGAACACATATCCTTGCTTAGTCTTAGTAGAATACAAAACCAAAACTCGGTAACAATTTATATTTAACAAGTAGCTCACATAATTTGCATTTTATTCGAAATTAACCACAAAGCATATATTTCATGATAAAAATCAGCATATCATATAATTGACATCAATAACTTAAAAATAACAATTATGCTACATTATTTACACATGAACTTACCTTGGTACCAAAATACAAAGATTTTGCAATTTAGTCCACAATCTTTTCTTTTCCTCGATTGGGGTCGATTCCACGTCTTTCTTGATCTAAAATAACACATTTAGCTTATTTAATACTCACATTATCAAATTAATCCCTAATTCAAAATTTGGCAAAATTACAATTTTACCCCTAAACTTTTGCATATTTACAGTTTTGCCCCTAGGCTCGGGATTAAACTTTATTCCTTATTCTTATGTTTTATAACATGCTGATCACTTTTCTCTTCTATGGCAACATCAAATTCTCACTCTAACATGTACTTGTGACTATTAGGTATTTTTACCGATTAAGCCCTTTTACTCGTTTTTGCTTAAAATCGAGTAGTACAAGTTGTCTAACATAATTTAAAATCTCATATTCTATCATAAAACATCAAAATACACAAATTTCACCTATGTTTATTTTTCCAAATATAAACCCTAGGTTAAATTATTGCTAGCATAAGCTTTATCGAGTTACCGGGATCTCAAAAACGTAAAAATCATTAAAAACGGGGCTTAGAATCACTTACTATGAAGCTTGAAAGTTGAAGAAACCCTAGCTATGGTGAGAGTGAAATTCAGCAGCAACTAAATGAGGAAGATGACCATTTTGTGTTATTTTTCCCATTTTATTTCATTTAATATCCAAATGACCAAAATGCCCCTCCTTACTAAACTTTCAAAAATTCCATCCATGTCCTAATTTTGCCCATGAACTTAAAATTGGTAAAATTTCTATTTAAGACCTCCTAATTAATATTTCAAAGCAATTTCATACTAAAAACTTCTAAAATGCAAGTTTTGCAACTTATTCGATTTAGTCCCTAACTTCAAATTAAGCATTTTATGCATAGAATTTCTTCACAAAATTTTCACACAATCATGCAATCATATCACAAACCTCAAAATAATTATAAAATAATTATTTCTATCTCGAATTTGTGGTCACGAAACCACTATTTCGATTAGGCCCTAATTCGGGATATTACAAGAAAAATCACCAAATGAATAGAAAAGTTTTAGTTGTATGATGTTATTCATTAAGCTCAAGACTTTACACTTTTACCCTTTTGTATGCGCATACTATAGAAGTTACTCATGGAAACATGCTATTATTGTTATAATTATTTAATTACATTGGATTCGAAATTATTGAAACTTAAAAGTGCAAATCTGATTCTTATGTACGCGAAGTGTTCTATAGAGGAGTTGAGTAGGTTCTGTTATGTGACCCTACTCCTGTAATGGATACGGGTATTTGGGTGTTACAATATATGTGATTATGGTATGAGTATTCAGTCTTATGATCGAATGATATGAATATTATGGATTTGGTCTTTGAATATGTGTATACAAGACCATGTTTATTTGGCCATATAGATAGTTCATGTACATGATGTTATATTATGATTTTTGAGCTTGTGTATATGAGTGTATATACATTTGGTTATATATTGACATATTGATTTTGAAGGTTGGATGATAATTAATTATTTTAATTATATGAACATACGACCAAGGAGAAATTGTTCTATAAAAGTATATGTTATATATATATGTAATTAAAAGGTTGAAATCATATGTGATTACAAATGCATAAGTTGATTTATTTATTTGAAATGATTTTTGAATATACGTAACTGGTGTTATATTCGGCCATTGATATAAATATATATATATGATTGTTATACTTTGACTTACGAGTATATGCATATAAGTGTATGTGTATTTGGTATGATAAAGATGTTTTGGCTTGGCCATTGAATGATAGTTTGGTAATGTATCTTTATATATAAAAGTGTTCATTCGATCATTGCTATGCTTATGCATAAGAAGTTGTATTTTAATTCATGAGTATATGTATATGTGTATACATGTATGTGGTCACTTAATGATTGAGCTTTGAAATCGAAAGATGCTTTGATAATATATATATACGGTCATAAATAAGTTATGTGTGAAATTATAAAAGAAATGTTAAATCATAGGATTGAAGTTTAAATTGATTATGATAGTATAATTTGGTATAGTTTAACTGTATAGATTATGTCCTTGAATAGTTTATTTGCTTATGACTTACTAAGCTATAAAAGCTTACTCTGTGTGTGTATGTTTGTTTTTTTTTTATAGATTTTGGATTCAAGTTATGAGCTCGGGAATCTTCAGAGAAGCTTATCACACTATCGACTGTCTTCGGTATTTTATAAATTGAATTTACGAACCTATGGCATGTATAGGCTAGATTATAGTTTGAAAAGTTGGATTTTGGTTTTTGTATAATTTAAGCCATGCGAAAATGGCCTAATTTTATTGTTTGACTTTGGTTTGTTTATTTATAGCTTAAGTTCATTTTGGTTATTATGCAATGTGTCATGGATAAATCATATATGGGATATCTATTTCGTGCATTGAAATTAGTTGATGATCTTGGATGTGTGCATATGATTAATGTGTTATAGGTGATTTGGCATTAAAGGTTGTTTGGCTATGTCTGAGCATGATATAAGTTTGTCTTAATATGTTCATTATATGATATGGGAGATTCATGTTTTGAATACACATCTATTTGTAGTTAATGACTTACTCTAGTGAAATATAAATTGTAGTATGAGTTGGTTTGAAAATTATACAATAATGTATTGTAAATTCGGATCTACGATAAAGGTATATGAGATGGTTATCACTAACTTGTGATTTGAAATTTGCTTATATAAATATTTATGTATATGATGAATTGACTTGATATGTATCTCATCTTAAGGTATATATATTTATGATGGTGTTGATCATGTGTTTCGGTTATGAGTTAATAGGGGACATGTATCGTGTTATAACTTGTTATGCATTAGTTAATTAAAATGCATGTTATTTATATGAGATATATTCGGTGTAAGCTTATCCTGCTTAGTAAAAATAGGTATTGCCTTATAAAGTGATTGAATAAAGTTAGAAGTGAACAATTGCTAAAGCATATTTGTTAAACACATTTGTATTCGGTTATATGCATTGAAAAATGACCAAATTAATAGTGACTTGTACAATAGCAAATGATGAAAATTGTATGAGTTTATATGTGATGTATAAATATCCTACTTGATAGTAAATGAATTTCGAGTTGTATGTAAGTTAGTCCTTTAATTATGGTTATAAGTTGACTAAATATGTACTAATATAAAATTGCCGAATATGATATGGTCAAATTGAAATGATTAAGTGTACTTGTTTTTGTGAGTTCTATCTATATATGAATTTTTAGTTTGTAATCAAACTATAATGTAGTTTGTACGTTTTGTACATTCTATAAGTTGTATCCAAGTTATACTTGGCTATGTAGTGTTAAAAATTAAATTGACTATTTACATTAATAATTGATTGGTTTAAAAGTTTGTGCAAGTGTATGCATATGATTGTTTGAATTTGTGTCATGATTGGTAATACCTCGTAACCCCAATACGGCGACAGATACGGGTTAGGGGTGTTACACACGGGACAGGGACACGGGCATGTGCCAGGCCATGTGAAAACTCCTGTAGGTGTCAATTTAGTATTAATTCCATACGGGTAAAGGACACGGGCGTGTCCCTATATTGCTTATGCCATGTGAGCTACTCGGGCCAATAGCACGACCATGTTGAACTGGTCACACGACCGTATTGACCCTCTCATACGGGTGTGTACCCCTGCGTCAAGTGTTATTTCTCAAATCCTTTCAAGGACCCGAGTTGGCCTGAATGTTTTTCGATATAAATTTTGGGCCCCGTAGGCCCACATTAAGGATATGAAGATAAGGTTAAGAAGGTTGTAAATTTTACCGTGTTTTGGTGACTCAGAAATATATGAAAAGCGTGAGTTTCAAGTTAGGTAATGCCTCATACTCCATCCCGGTGTAGGATACGGGTATGGGGTGTTACATAGACATTTACCCACGAAGTCGGTAACTTCACACTTAAGACCTGGCCACCAATATAACTCACGAAGGTCTCGGTACATCTTATTTCCACCAGGGTGCATAGCATAAGGGCTAATATATGCCTCTCGTAGTATAGACAACCTCAAATAAGTATCCTTAGGTACACAGATCCTCCCTCGAAAATAGACCACCCCTTCACTATTCAGCCCAAAATCCACAGTATCCCCATTCTCAACCTGTCGAAAACGAACACCTAACGACTCGTCTTCCAACTGTTAACCCTTAATCTGCTCAATCCACGTCAGTTTAACTTGAAGCTCGACCAAGAAGCTACCATCATCAAATAAACTAAGGTGAGCAAACATCACCCTCAGATCAGTCATAGCCCTACAGCTCAATGTGTCTGCCACCACATTGGCTTTCCTAAGATGGTATTCGATCGTACAGTAATAGTCTTTAAGTAGCTTAATCCATCTACACTGCCTAAGATTTAGCTCCTTTTGAGTGAGGAGATATTTGAGGCTTTTGTGATCAGTGTAGATGATACACTTCTCACCGTATAGGTAATGCCTCCAAATATTTAGTGCGAATACAACTGCGGCCAACTCCAAGTCATGCGTCGGATAATTCACCTCATGAGTCTTAAGCTGACGAGAAGCATATGCTACGACCTTACCATCTTGTATCAGCACACATCCCAAACCAACATGTGATGCATCGCTGTAGACAGTGAACTCTTTCCCAAACTCTGGCTGTATCAAGATAGAGGCCTCAGTCAGTACCTTCTTGAGCTTCTCAAATCTCTCTTGCTACGCATTAGTCAAGTTAAACGACACCCTTTTACGCAGCAACTTAGTCAAAGGTGCTGCAATCAATGATAACCCCTTAACAATTCGTCGATAATACCCTGCCAGTCCTAGAAAACTACAAATCTCAGATACAGTCTTAGGTGGCTTCCAATCCAAAATAGCCTCAATCTTTCGAGGGTTAACACTAATCCCTTCAGCAGATACCACATGACCCAGAAATGTTACTTCTCGTAACCAGAACTCACACTTACTGAACTTGGTGTACAATTGTTTCCCCCTCAAAATCTGCAGAACCACTCGGAGATGTTCATCATGTTCATCCTCAGTCCTCAAATACACCAGAATGTCATCAATAAAAACCACTACGAACCGATCCAAATAGGGCTGGAACACTCGGTTCATCAAATCCATAAAAGCCACTGGTGCATTCGTCATTCTAAACGGCATCACTAGGAACTCGTAATGACCATATCGAGTCCTAAAAGTTGTCTTGTATACATCAGTCTCTTTAACCCTCAGTTGATGATACCCCAATCGGAGATCAATCTTAGAGAAAATTGAAGCTCCTCGAAATTGGTCACACTACAGGAAAATAGGGCTTTCGCGGCGTTTTTAGCGGCGTTTTATCAAAAAACGCCAATAAAAACAGAGCAATAGCGGCGTTTTAGTAAAAGACGCCGCAAAAAATAGAGCATTAGCGGCGCTTTTGGAGAAACGCCGCTGAAGACCAGAGCATTAGCGGCGCTTTTGGAGAAACGCCGCTGAAGACCAGAGCATTAGCGGCGCTTTTGGTAAAGCGCCGCTAAAGACCAGAGCATTAGCGGCGCTTTGACCAGAGCATTAGCGGCGCTTTTGGTAAAGCGCCGCTTAAGCTAAAAGTCATATAACCCCTAAACCCAATAAAATCATAAACACTAATCTATAACCCCTAAAACAATAATTATTAAAATTTATGGTTATACAATATATTAAATATTTTCTTATATAATTGTAAAAGAGATAGTATTGAATTTAAAATATCGAATTAATTATCATTATAGTTTATGGTTTATGGTTTAAGATATATGGTTTAGGGTTTAAGGTTTAGGAGTTAACTAGTATTTGAAGGTTTATGATGAATTATGGGTTTAGGGATTATGATTTAGGGTTTAGGGGTTAGGGTTAGAGTTTAAGGTGTAAGGGTTTGGGGTTAAGGGTTAAGGGTTTAGAGTTTAGTGTTTATGGGATAGGGGTTAAGAGGTTTAGGATTTAGATTAATTAGTATTTTTAATTTATATATTAAATGATTTCTTATATAATTGTAAAAGAGATAATCTTAATTTGAATATATTAAACTTATGATTATAGTTTAAATTATTTAAAAGATAATAGATAAACTTTCAAAGTGTACAAAAACAATTGAGAAGTGGACAAATGTACACATTCAAGTGAACATGAAACAATAGAGGAAAACAAAATTGAAGTGCAAAAAAAAAAAAATATATAGAAATACGATTGTAAGATTATTACAATGAAACAAGGAATGAATTATGTGTAATATTTTTGTATATTTTAGTACCATCATTATTTTTGTATAAGATATATTTTTTTATTCTAATAATATCTTAAAAACACAAATCTTGTATAATGTATAATATATTGCACCTATCCTTTACACTTATTAAATTTTAAAAATTTATACAACAATTCTAAAATTTTAGCTTTAGCGATTTAATATTCATAATATTGTAGCTCAAATTATGTATGTGCCCGTATATATCAATTGTGAATCCTTCTATACTATTGTACTAATAATATATATTAATGTATTACGTGCCTGTATATTAATGTTAATGTATTACTGTAATATGTAGCTCAAATTGTCAATCCGTCTATATTATTGTACTAATAATATATATTAATGTAATATTGAAGAGTTAATTGATTAAAAATAATAAATGCAAGTACAAAAAAGAGCAAGGTAAAAGAGGTACAAAAAAGATTCAAAATTGCTAACAAGAAGATTTGAACCCAAGTACTAAGGTAAAGAGCAAGCAAACTTAACCAACTAAGCTATAGTGGCGTTTATACTAAAAATGCTGCAAAAATTAATTTATACTAGCGTTTTTTTAAACAAAGCACAAAAAGCCACTCGTTACTCCCTTTTTTCGATCTGAATAAAAGAAAAAAAGAAACTAAAAAAGGCACAAAGGGTTTTGGAAGCAAATCAGAGCGAAGAACTGTGTGAAGCCAGAGCTATCGAGCATGTTCGAGTCTTAGCACATGAAATCGACGGTCGTCAAGTGAGTCGGCTTATCTCTTTTAACTTTCTTTCCATCGAATTTTTTTTTCAATTTTTTGTCGATTGCCTATTTTCTGGATTTTGCTTCATGCTTTGGTAGTCGGTTATGCCAAAACTCCTTTCAAAGATAAAAGTCACTCTGTAAGTGATAAAAGGATATATTATGGCACACTTCTTATATGTGACAAAAAATTTAATATATAAAAAAAAACAAAGTTTAAGTTTAATAAAAAAGTTTTTTATTTTCTCATGTTGGTCTTAATAATGTTAGAATCTAAAAGCTCAAATAAATATTTCTCTTTAAAAATATAATATGCCTTATCATAAAATTCATAAATTTCTTAATTGTTGAGAGAATTGTTCGAAACAATATATAAGACGTATCTAGTAAAATTTATTTTATTAGTGAATTAAATATAGAGATAGTAACTAAAATTACTGTTTTCATTATTATATAATTTTAAAATCACAATGAATTTATGTTAAAATTGTTTATTTAGAGCAGGAAATAAATAGCAAAACAAAGTTGTATAATTACACATTTGATTTGATAAATAATAAAACAAAAGTAAACAATGTGATTTTTGAAAATATTTGAATTACTCTTGTTATCAAATATTTACATTTTTTAACTTATAATTAGATCCATTTTTATTTTTATATTTGAATTACTCTGTTATCAAATATTTACATTTTTTAAGTTTGCAATTTGATGTTGAGTGTATCAATTTTTTTTTACTAAATGTTATTCTGTTTATATGAAAGCGACGTCGTGTATTTTGGATTTTTAGTGGCGTTTTAGGGTTAAACGCCGCAATTGATTTGCCTTTAGCGGCGCTATGGGAAAACGCCACTAAAGTTTATTCAGTTTATATCAAAACAGTGTCGTTTTGTTTGTTTTTCAGTGGCGTTTATGTTAAAACGCCGCAATTGGTTTGCCTTTAGCGGCGCTAGGGGAAAACGCCACAAATGTTAATTTATTTTGTGCTAAACAGTGTCGTTTTGCTCTCTTCTTTTTTACCCACACCGAGTTCTTCATTTTCCCCCTTCTCCCTGGTTCATTTCCCCCATTTTCCCTTCTTCGAATCCCTAAAATAAAAGCCCATGGATATTAAGGAACGGCCATTGCCACTTCCTTTCTTTCCGAAAGGTTTTTTGCTAAGGTAAGAAACCTTGTTTTTTAAAAGTTAAGGGGGAAAAAGGGTCTGAGAAGGAATTGTCGTTTGACTCAACTGGAAATCCGAATCTAAGTCTCTACTCTGCCTCTCAACTCTATCCACCGTGAACTAGGTAAACTATTTTAGCTTATTTCGTAGTTCATCATTGAATTATTGCAATTGTTAATATTATTGTTGTATTGAGCATACAAGATTGCTTTTGAGTTCGGTTTAGCAAATAATACTGATCATTGACTTCACATTAGGGAGATTAAAAGTCGAATCGAGGTCATCTTGGCAACTAACGAGAAAGTTTCTCCATAATCAAGACTAGAACCTATATAAATCCTTGGGCAACTAGACGTGTCGTTAAATAATTGATCTTGACATCATGTTCAACTTTCAGAGTATAAACCCATTAGAAACCAACTGCAAATTTACTAGGTTGTAAATGAACTAGATCCCAAATATAATTATAAAAAAGAGCATTGATTTCCTCCACTATAACTTGTTGCCATCCATGACCATTTTTTTGCTTCCATAATAACATTGGAAATAGGTACATTGGATACATTTGAAATAAGGTATAATAGGAGGGTTATGGACGGTGATAAATTATAAACGGGATAAGGATTACAAGAAGAGCATATGCCTTTTCTGACTGCAATAGGTGTTGTTCTACCTAAGGCAAGACCAGAAATGGAGAAGATGGTAGTGTAGAAAAATTCTTAAGCCCACTAGGGTTCATATTAGGGTTTTTGTTTCAGATTCGTATTTGGTACTCGCGAATTGCAATACAATCGACTACTAGTTTTCTTATCCCTTTATCTTATAGTTGTATCTGTTATATGATTCTATTGTAGTTATTTAGTGGAACAAATAAACAAAAATCTAGGGAGGGTTAAAAGTGTGAAAGGCTGTTGCAACTTTATTTTCACCCCGCTTCCCTTTTTATTTTATTCCCTGTAACTCCAAACCATTCATACTAATTTGTGCTAATCTAACAGGTGCCTTGTTTGAAGTTCATTGGTCGGGTTTCTCCTATAAATACCAAAAGCCGAATTAAAAGCCCAGTTTTTTCTTTACATATCACTTTGCTTCCCTTAAGTTAAGCTTGCTCTCTCCCTTGTCAGATCTCAAAGGTTCGTTTCCTTTTCTTTCCAAGTTTCTGATATTTATTTCCAGTTGTAATTCTTGAATTCTAAGCTATGGGTTTTGTTTATTTTTCCAAATATAAATTTTGTTTTGTTTATTTATCTGATTGCTCTGTTTGTTTGTTTCTGATAGTCATTTTATATCTTTCTTCCAAGAAGCAATATTGATTAGATCTATGCTATCGGTTTCTTTTTTCCATTGACATTTCTTTCATTTTTTCCAGCTTGGAATTTGTTAACTGCTGCATATTAAAAGAAAATCAAAAATCAAAATATGTATCATGTTAATTGATTGAATTAAAGTTAAAATATTAAATTCTGACATTTTGAAAGGAAAATATAAGAACCATTTATGTCATTTTCCCGCATGTAATATGAATATATCTAAACATGTATTGTTTAATTCATGTAATATAATGCAGTTGTGTTTGGCTTTCCGTACTTGTATCCTATCGTCAACATGTATTTTTTTTTGGGTGAATATATTTGGTAGATAAACTTATTTTGCCCATATTGTATTGCCATTGGTACCTTAAAAAAAAAAGGTGATAAATACATGTTTGTATTGCCATTGGTAGATAAACTTATAATAAGGTCTACTAACATATTATGTGTCATTATTTAGTTATTTTATTAGTTATGTCAGTTTCTAATAATAATGTTAGATGAAAATTTTAATAGAAATAATTAATACTAATAATGATCTTTATTATTTATAGTTTAATATAATCTTTTAAGAGTTAAAAATATTTGTTTTCATTGATTGTTATGTACAATTTAGAAAAATTAAATATTTTTTTATATTTATGAACTCAATTTATATATTACCATCTAATTATTTATGTCATGATTTTTTGGTGAATTATAAGAGGAGGGTAAAGTTTTTATAACATGACTAATACGACTTAAATTCAGGTTACAATAAAAGTGGTGAACACTTGAACACTCTTACCATTAAGCCAACACAAGATTCATTTATGCCATAAATTATATCATTAAAGATTAGAAATTTATATTATGCCATTAATTCAATTGTTTTTTTTTTTGTAGCTATTATTTTAAAATTTAAATGAACAGTGTCCATTGATAAGCCATGACTCTTGTCCCAATATTACGATGCCACCTCCTTAAAGAAAATAGTCACCTAAGCATTTTTTTTTTTCGAAACAAGCTATTATATTAGTTTTAGAGTAAATATACTTTTTATCATATGATATTTATCCATAAAAATTATTGATTTTAATATTCAAATAAATTTTATTTTAGTTTTGAGGTTTTTAGATTTTTATTGATTTTAACATCATAAAATTTAAAATAGTAATTAAAATTTTCAAAAGAATAATTGTGTTAGGTATATAAGCATTTTAAAGAAATTTTAAAATATTATTTTATTTTTATTTAATAAACAATTCACATATACATAAAATATAAATTAATTTTAAAATTTAAAATATTTTTATTTTAATATTAAAATCAAGTACATGGTAAAAATTACGACTTTAAAATTTATTTAATTACAAAAATAGCATATAACTTACTTTTTTGGACAAAGTGTAATCATTTAAGATCTTTTTTTTTTGAAAAATAAGTTTCAATCATGTGCTCCGTTGGATAATTATTAAAAAAAAAAAGGTGATAAATACATGTTTGTATTGTTTCTTAAAAAAAAAAGGTGATAAATACATGTTTGTATTGCCATTGGTAGATAAACTTAAAAAAAAGGTGAATATATTTGGTAGATAAACTTAAAAAAAAAAAGGTGGAGTATTACGGACTTCTTACCAACATTATTGAGTTGGATTACTATGGCAGATGGAAAGTTGTCTTATTTCGGTGTGATTGGGCTGATGTTAATACTGCTCGAGGAATTAAAAAAGATCAATTTAGTTTTACAATGGTGAATTTCTCTCGCTTGATTCACACTAGAGAACAATTAATGGACGAGCCATATGTATTTTCCTCTCAAGTGAAACAAGTTTTTTTTTCGAAAGATCCAACTGAAGAGGGTTGGTATGTTGTACTCCGGAACACCCCTAGAGACTTGTTTGACATGGGTAATGGAAATAGAGATGACATTGTCGAAAGATCAGAAACATTACCTTTTCCAGAACAAAACTTAGATGAAAATATCCCTAGTACTAGTACACAACATCAATGGGTTCGACATGATGTGGATGAAGATATTTACTGAATAATGATGTAGTAAGATTTTATGATTTTTTAATTATATGTAATATTATAATTTTAATCTTGGTCAACTTATATGATTTAACTATTTTATATGTACTATTATTGTTGTAATTTGTTACTAAAACTTTAACTATTTTATATGTATTGCAGGAAAAATGCGTAGAAGAAGATTACGAGATTTAAGTATTGTCCAGAATACTCCAAATTCAGAAGAAGGAAATAGTGAACAGCAGACAGTTGTTGGATCTTCGAATGTGCCGGAGACACTTGACGAGCCTGAAGAATTTCAAAGTAATGTTAAGTTTATTTTACATGTATTGACTTTTATTATTGATTTATTTGTCAATTTTAATATAATAATAGTATATCATTTTTCAGCTGAAAGTGGTGGGACACGCAGAGTTCGAGGACGTACGCTGCTTAGAGATCTATACGACTTAGATCCTGTCGAGCGTGTCAAAGTAAGTAGAAATACTCATGGTCAGCCTGTTGGATCTGAAGCTCGACTTTTAGCAGCTATTTGGGCATTTTAGCACGAAATGCCAATATGTTGCCCATCAACTATGAATCATGGCATCACATGCCTGATAGCAACAAAAATCAGGCTCTCGCTAATATTAAGGTAACAAAATGTTAATGTAATTTATAATACTTTGGTTTAAGTTTTATTTATTTTTACATTCTAAACTTGTGTTTTTTTAGGAGAGATTTGCTTTTGAGGTCTCCGATGATTATATCAAGAAGGCATTGGGTAAAAAATGGAGAGACAATAAAAGCACTTTAAAAAAACAATATTTTAAGAAAGACATAAGCCTCGAGGAAAAATTAAGAAATGTCCCGCCGGGAATGCTGAGGTACCAATGGGAAGATGCGGTTCGATTCTGGAATTCAAAGAAAGGAGAGGTATTACGTATTTCCAAACTCTTATATATTGTGTTTACTATATACGTAATAATAATTTCATTATGTAGGACCGTGAGCGAGTTGGAACAAGCGTGAGCAAAAACAAAAATACACGCACACCAGCGTAGGTCGAGAAGTTTTGTACCAGAAATGAGGCCGAGGTATTATGAATTTATTAGTTGTTTCAAATATTAATAACTTTCTACTATTAAATAATATTTTTACTACTATATTGTAGGAAGTCAAATCTGGACAAAAAGTTGGGCGCCTTGACTTTTTGAGATTACGCATATAGGAAGAAAGATGGATCTCCTATGACATCCAAGTTTGGAGAAATTATGGTATATTTACTTAATATTTGATTTATTCTAAATATTTATAATCTTTAATTATAATTGTTTAATTCAATTCATCGTTAGTAGTTTTAAATAATGTTAAGTTATGTTGCATTCATTTTTATTATATATTTCGTTTCTAACTATTTACTTGCTTTTTAGGAGAAACTAAAGGAGAAGAAGGCGGAATATGAAGCGATTGCTTCGATCGATAGTTCTGTTAATCTTGAGAACATTGATAACGAATTATCACCGAAGTTTTGGGTCCCGAAAGGTGCGGTCGGGTTCGATTTCAAGGATCTCGTGTTACCAGGCCCAATATTTTGGATCCGGCTCCCAAGAATACATGCCTTCCTAAGTCAAGCTCAACTTGAAGTTCGAGAGTTAAGAGACCGAGATAGTTCAGATGCAAGCGAACACGGTTGAGCAAATTTCTGAGGTTCAACGAAAATATGAAGAACTCCAGCAACAACTTAGAGCGGAGGCAGCAGAGAGGGAGGCTGCAGCAGCAGCGAGGGAGGCAGCTGCAGCAGCGAGGGAGGCAGAGGCACGAGCGAGGGAGGCAGAGGCAGCAGCGATGGCAGCGTGAGCGAGCAAAAAAGTACGATGACCTCCAGCTACAGCTTCAACAGATGATGCAGATGTTTCAGCAATCGCAAAAGCCGCCATCTTAGACATTAGTTTTCTCATTGTAAGAATGTTTTTAACTTTGTCACGTTTAACATTATTGGAAGAATATTTTAAATTATACTTTATTTATTAATTATATCATATATATTTCGTTAAATTTGAAGTACCATTTAGAATTAATATTTACGTTTGTATTTTTATGCTAAATTTACTATTTTTTTTGCATTTTATATAATATTTGTTGTATTTGGTTGGATTTTAATGCGGAGGGCTGGATATTGGTGAAAAAATATATAGCAAATCTGTCAAAATTAGCGGCGTTTTCCATAAAAACGCCGCTTCAAAGTCGTGTTTTAGCGGCTCTTCTCCAACAAACGCCGCTAAAAGCGTGACTTTTAGCGCGCTTTCTAAAACAAACGCCGCTAAAAGCCGTGACTTTTAGCGGCGCTTCTCCAACAAACGCCGCTAAAAGCTGTGACTTTTAGCGGCGCTTCTCCAACAAACGCCGCTAAAAGCCGTGACTTTTAGCGGCGCTTCTCCAACAAACGCGTTTTTTGCTGCGTTTTAAGAAGCGCCGCAAAAAGTTTTAGTGGCGCTTAAAAGCGCCGCTAAATGCTAAAAAAAACGCCGCTAAAAGTCTATTTTGCTGTAGTGTCAAACAGATCATCTATCCTTGGTAGGGGGTACTTATTCTTAATGGTCAATTTATTCAATTGCCGGTAATCAATGCACATACGCATGCATCCATCCTTCTTTTTTCAAGAACAAAACCGGTGCTCCCCACGGAGACACACTAGGGCGGATGAACCCATGATCTAACAACTCTTGAATCTGGGCTTTAAGCTCCACAAGCTCCTTCGGTACCACTCTATAAGGGGCGATGGACACCGAAGCTGTACCAGGCAGGAGATCAATCCCAAACTTAACTTCACGGTTTGGAGGTAACCCAAGCAGCTCATCAGAAAAAACACCCAAAATGTTTTTAACTGTTCTAATATCCTTAATAGAAGAAACCTCAGAATCTGAAACACTGATGTAGGCTAGATACGCCTCACAACCCTTATGAACTACTTTCTCGGCCCTTAATGCAGAAATCACATTTGACAAGTAATTCTGACGCTCCCTAATTACAACTACCTCGTTATCCTCTGTAGTTCTCAGTACCATCTGTTTAGTAGCACAATCCAAGTTCACTTGATGTTTAACCAGCCAGTCCATTCCAGTATTAAATCAAATTCTGCAAAATGATGTTTCATCAAATCCACCAAAAAGATAACCCCTTGAACCTCCAAAAGAACATCTCTGAACAGTTTATTTACCCTCACTGACTGCCCCAAAGGACTTAGTACTGTAACCTCATTCGTAGTACTCTCAACCAAGATACCTAAAGTTTTAGACACATTACAAGCTATATAAGAATGAGTAGATCCTATATCTATCAGTGCAATATAAGGTACATTATAGATAAAGAACATAACCGTGATAACATTTAGAGCATCTCCATCCTCTTTGCGACGTGCAGCATAAACCAGAGCTAGCAGCCTCACCTCAGTATGACCAGCACCTCTACCTGGTGCTCTCTGACCATGGTCCAAACCATTACCACCTCTTGCCTGACCACAACCCCTCGGTGGCTACTAAATACCCCTCGGCATTGTACAGTACCCAAACCTGTAGCTTGCACCTAATCGAGCCTTCGTGGACAATCTCTGATATGATGCTTCAATGATCCGCACCTTAAACAAGCCCCAGTCCTTTTTCCAACACTCACCCTGATGGCGTGTCCCACAATTAGCACAGGACTGCAGCCCAGTAGCACTAATAGGGGCCCCAACTCTGACCGGCCCATCAACTCTGGCCTTTTTTCTTAGGCCTTAGAAAAGAACTTGAGGCATTCGAATCCCTCCTGTTCCTACCTCTCTCTTTCTTAGGATTCAGTCGTTTAGTGCACTTCACCTCCTCGGCGATTTTCGTCTTATTGACTAATGCAGTAAAATCTCGCTCCCTCAGTGGAGCTATCAAAACCCATAGACTATCCCTGAGACCATCCTTGAAATGAACACACCACTCATACTCGGTTGTCACTATCCCTCTCGCATAGCGGCTTAATCGTAAAAATTCAGCCTCATATTCAGCCACTGATTTATGCCCCTGCGTCAAATTCAGAAACTCTCTCCTCCGAGCATCCACATACCTAACACCCACATACTTTCCCTGAAAAGCAGTCTTAAAAAATTCCTAGGTCAATCAATCGAGCTGAGTGCCCTCTTTAACAGTAAGCCACCATTGGTAAGCCTCATCCCTCAACAGTGACACTTCACCTTTTAGTTTTTGCTCGAGGGTGCAGTCGAGGTCATCCATGATCCTCTCTGTAGCCTCAATCCAATACTCAGCCATATTAGGGGAAACTCCAGCAATACCCCTAAAAATCTCAGCTCCATTATACCAAAGTCATTCCGTAACCGACCCACGGCCCACAACACCAGTATTTGGTCCAACGACTCTCTTTAGAATCCGTAACATGGCTTGGGACAGCGCATCATCCCTAACAGCACGATCATGAGACCCTTTCTCAATCTCTGGTGAAATCGGTGCCTCCCTAGCTTCAACATTAGGCATGTGACCAGATGATGAAGACCCAGTTCGAGCACCACTACAGCCTCCGTCGTAGCCTCTTGCACCCCTTCCACGAGTACCTCTAGTGCTCATTATCGATTTGTGTTTTATTAGTATTAATAGTTTTATGCATCAATTTACGTTTCCAGTGTTTGTTAACGGATATTTTATGGAAAACAGTATAAGTAATTCAGAGTTCATTTTCACAGATCGTAGTCCTACTACAGTTTTTAGTTAACCATAAATAGAGTTTTTCAGTACATTCTACTACCTACAATAGTCTCAGCATTTCAGTTAAAGTAAACAACAGTTTTAGAAGACTTATAGAATCGACGCTGGAGACTCGGTGTACTATACATTCAGTAAAACATTTCAAAATACTTGAAATCATTTTAAAAGAAACCCAAGTCCACGTCGAGTTTTGTAACCTGGCTCTAATACCATTGAATATAACACCCCAAATTCGGCCTGGACGTTATGGCCGGTTTTGGCGTTGTCACATTGAAGTGTTTTTTTTAAAAGTGTGATGTCGTTGAAAAACCCATTCTCTATTTAACCTTCCTGTGTGATCTTAGAGATGATTTTAAGACATGACAATCCATTTTAAAATGTGGGTCGTTTTTCCAAAAATTTAATCATATTAAAACGTCATTAATTTTTAAAACATTATTTCTTACGGAAGCTCTTAAAATAGGGTGCGTATTCGTGGTATCTTTGAAAAAAATATTTATCTTTTTGAAAACCCGCTTCTTTTCCTACAACTAGCAGTTATAATTCGAAACAAAATAAAAATCCCCAAATTAAAAATAAAAATCCAAAGGCCTTATTATAGTAAAATACCCAAAACTAATTACTTATAAAAATAAAAACAAATATGAAAGTAGTTGCAGTTATGTGGCTGACTTTGAGTCCCTCGCAGCACCGATCGGCCTAAGTCTGGGGATTACCTGTACAGATAAGAAGAAGGGTGAGTTTACGAAAACTCAGTGTGTAATCCCATAGCAAACAACCATATAGTACAAATACAGTCTAGGCCTAAGCCTAATTCAGTAATGGTTCAGTCTCAGTTAGAGCCTTAGCCCAATACAGTATCAGTATCTGTTTGAGCCTAAGCCCATCTCAGTGACAGTAATAGTACAAATATGAAATCAAGAGATCCTACCCAGCCAGCCTCTACACTCTATCTCCATCCTACCCTGCACTCCATGTGGGGATATAATCAACCCACTTATCCCTACACTCCAAATAGTACTAGTTGTGGCACTAAATAGTATTTGCAGTAGAGTTGCCAGTATAGTTCACTTCCTCCAATCATCATAAAACCCAACCCCAAGCAACACATCATGTATCATGTCATGTATTATCATACATGGACTCAATACATCTAAAATGGCGTGCTTAACACAATCATACATCACATAAAGGCATAACAGTAATTTTACTATATAAGGGTATAACAGTCATTTTATCAATTAGGGGGTCTAGGTAAACTTACCGACCCACAGTAGGTCCACAGTCGACTTGGGCAACCTGTGCAACCTTAACAGTCAAACAGTGAAAATGGGCCCATAGCCCATATTGCGGCCCATGTAGGCCCACACACCTGTGTGGCCCACACAACCCATAATGGCCTTGGCCGTGTGCATACACAACCTGGCCCAATATTCTCTACACGTCCGCATAGCTTACCTGTGTGGGGCCTACATGCTCGTGGGGCCCACACAACCTAGTTTGGTCCGAAATGGCTCAAAACGACCTCGGCCCATGAAATCGCTTATGGCCGGCCTCAACAATCACATGCCTGTGTAGCATCGTCGTTCACTTATTCTGGGTTTTGCCGATTTCCAAAGTTGGGATTTTGTTCCATACCTTGTTTGCGAAAGTGCGCAAATAACCCACGAGCACTCTAAACATACATTAAATCACCATATTCGGTTAATCGCCTATCAATTGAATTAAAAAAGAACCCAAGCCAAACACTTATCCAAATGATTAGTCAACACTTGCCTTGATCGACTGATTGAGGCTTGCACACATAAACCGTCGCAAGAGACTGATTACTAGCCCTTAAAGATTACCTACATTACAACCGAAACTTATTAACTATCACTGCACACGAGAATAGTTGAACCAGGCGCATAACAAACTTACCGAGAGCATAAAACCAAAAACAGGGGACAGAAGCGTTTGACCTACACCCAACACGAAAGCCAAATGTACACAATGCAACAGAGGCAAAGGAAAACATAACCACACCCCTAGCAATAATCGGCAGCAAGGGAAAAAGTTTGGTGAAAGACCAATACAGCAAAAAGAGAGAAAGAGAGTAAGAGTAACCATGTGCACTTGAACTCGATTGATCAAAGAATAATTGCAAGAACCGAAAGAATAGAAGGAGAGATGAAGTATTCGGCCAAAAATAAGGTGAAAGAGGAAAGAATTGAGAGAGAGGGACGAGAGAGTATTCGACCAAAGCTTGAGAGAGGGAGAGAAGCAAAAAGAATCGGTAAGTAAGGGGGTTGAAAGGAAGAGCAAAATCAGAATAAACCAAAAAAGAAAAAAACCCGAAAGGTCTTTAGCAATAGTCAGCCCCAAGAAGAGAAAAAAATGAAAAGAAAACTCACGAATGCAGATCAAAAACTAAAAGCAAAATTCAGCACAAATGGGCAAAAGGTGAGCTATGACCGATTCTTTAACAAAATGAGCGTCCCAAATCGACATGACCTCTAAACACTCCCCTCACTTGACTCCTCAAAACTCTCTAACCACAGCCGAAATTCTCAGAACAAGAGTTCAAATTTGGCACTACTCTCCCACTCCTATCGAAATCCCAAAATTTCCTCCCTATTTCCCTCAAAACCGTCCACTTCGCCCTTAACTACTTAACTCAAATTCCACTCAAACACTTCAATTTTTCGGTCAAACCACAACACTCCCACGGCACCAGCAGCAAAATAAGACACTCAACTATGCAAAGCAGGACTCGAACCTCAGACCTCAGGTAACAACAACACGCCACTTATCCCTTAAACCAACAGGCCTTTTCTGACATGTTTTACCCACATTTATTTAAAAGGCTTCTGACTGGAGATAGAAGTTTATTCATTAAAAAAAAAACTTTTGCACAAGCCAAGGCTTGAAACCAAGACTTCTCAGACACTTCCCAGAACACTTAACCACTAAAGCAGACATGTATTTATGTAACACAAACATACAAAAATAAATACTTAGAATTTTTGGGGCGTTACAAAACTTGGCAAGAAAAACTTTGAAGATGATCCCCATAATCTGAAAAAAGATTTTTAAAACTTTTCTAAAATAAACTCAAGAGAAATTCTTGAAAAGAAAACTTAAAGAGAATTTATTAACTCAAAAGAGAAGTTGAATAATAATGAATTGAATGATTTGTGTACAATGCAAAGGCCTATGTTAGGCTAGCTAAATAAATCTAAATAAAACTCTTAAGTATACTAGAACTCTAATTTAATCTAAACAAGAAGTAGTTTTAAACTAAATTTTCTTTTTAACATAAAACTCCTAAATAACTTAAAATACTTAATAATTATAAAAAAATTGGATTAAAATAATAATAAAATAATAAAAGTTGATAAATATAATATTGGGCTCATATTTAATAAAAATTAAGCCTAAAACCTAAATGCAATATGATTTAAACTCGAATTAAAAGCTCAAAAATCGTAATTCCCGTCATAATCCCGTCTAGGAATTCTGCTCACACAATCTTCACTAAAACGATCATAACTTGATCTTTTGAAGTCAAAATATAGTGATTCAAAGTGCATTTGAAAGCTAAGAGATAGGCCAATTCCGCCGCTTAGACAAACTTGCAATCACATTTTAAACGCATCCTTATCAATTATTCAGATTTTTTCTTAATAAAATAGTGTCCCTTATTGGAAGCCTCATTTCTTTTGGAGTTCATCAAGAACAATTCATCTTCGTGAACCGACTTGGTGGACCATTTGAAGATCATTGTTTTTTGACGATTTACTTGTTCCTTTTCTACCATAATCAATTGATTTTATTTCTTGACCTTTAAATATTAAATCTGGTGTGGTTGTTTGTGATGGGATGCGTGCGACACAGGATCAAAAGTTTGTCCAAGTCGCGGCTTTAACTTAGGGCTCTTGAAGAACGAAGGAAACTCAGAGTTTGAATCAACTTGAAACACAAACAATCCAAATTAGAATTAAAAGGGCAACAATAAAAGATCAAGTAATAAAATAATAAGGAAACCGAATCCAAATTGGATTTCTTGAAGTAGTCAAAGCCTGTTAGGGATGCACTTGTTCTTTATGAATTACAAACGAATGAAGGTTTCCAAATAAGTGAAAATAAACAGTTAGTACTAATTTCAAGAATAAAGATAAAAACTAAATGAAAATCACAAGAAAGATTAATGGAAGATTTGACCAGCCACGAATAATGAAGAATCGGTGATTTGAACCGTTCTTGGATGAAAAGAAGTTGTCGATTTAAAATTTAAACAAAAGAAATAAAATAGATTAGATTTAGGGTTAAAGAATGAAAAAGAAAACAAACAACATAGAATGAGAGAGGCTACTAAAGAGGAATTGATACGAGTCACAAAGCCCATAATCAAGCTCATGAATGTGAAGGGCTCAAATTTCCTCAAGGCCCAATAACGAGGTCGAAGGCCAAGCAAATTTGAGCAAGATTGAATGAGACCATCCAAGACTTCGTTACAAAGGCCCTAGATGTGTACACGATCAAAAAAGAAAATCAAGATTCACTCTCTTATTTTCAAGAAAATCAAGAAACTGATTCTTGTTCCAATTTTGTTATTTCAGACAATTTCAAGAATCAAGAAAATCAAGATTGGTGTCTAGCAAATTTTGGACTCCTAGTGCTACTAGGTCTGGTTTATTAGTTTGATTCTAATACATTCTAATTGATTGATATAAACACTTTTAAATGACTCACAAGATTAATTCTTACCTCATTAAGAATTCAATTTTATTTTTTAGTGAATAATAGTGAGGTTTGATTAATTTTTCTTTCCTTGAGTGTTGTGTTCTTTTCAGGCTTTTATAAGATCATAAGGGTTTCCAATGTCCAATTAAATATCCAAATAGAGAGAATACGATTGAGATATCACCTTATGTACAATGTTATCGGTGTAGTGTAGAAGATCATAAGGGTTTCCAATGTCCAATTAAGTATCCAACTAGAGGAGAACGTATGTATGACTTTGTACCTTTTGTTGATTCATACTCTAGTGAAAAAGAGATTTGTGATGACGAACTTTGCGAACTGGAAAAAGATGATAGTGAGAATTTTTTTCTTAAATTTATTGAGTTAGATGAGATAGAAACATCATGTTCTCCTACTGAGATATATTGTACTGAATTGAATATTCACAATGCTTGTGAGGGGGACATGGGAAGTGAGGAAGAAAATTTGAAAAAAGAGAGAGTAAAGAGACCTTGAGCGATAAAAGTCTACTTGATTGTCCACTTTTAGTGACTAAAAATACATATGAGGTAAAATTGGAGAGTTCTCAAGTGGGAAAAGAAAATGAAAATTAAGAAAATGAAATTAAGAAAATATTAATACAAAAGTTAGGAATGATTATGTTTTAATTAACCATAACTCAAATTTGTTTAGTGGTGTTTCCTTGTTACAGGATTTTAAGGATCCATTAACAGACTTCCAATTACATTTCTCTACCATTAATCGACACTTTTACTTGTGGGAGAGAGGTAAGTTTAACATTAATAATCCTCCACAAGTGCTACAAGATAAGAAACATAAGGAAACATTAAAAATTGATTTAACAAGGCATACAATAAATGTTCTTGATAAGCATGCTACTAATTTTGTTTTTTCTTATAACATGCTTTCTCGTTGGTCAAATTTCATTAAAACTTGGTCTGAAAGTTCATTTGATTTTATGGGTTTATTTAAATTTGTAAAGGCTAAAAATAGTAATTTTGTTGCACTAGATAGGTTTATTAACGCATTTTGTATATTTGCTCTTACAATAAAATTTTTTATCTTTACCTTTAACGATGAATTTTTACATAATCTTAGCATTCTTGATTTTTATGATTATGTGAAATTCTTGACTCATCATTGGAAATTCTTATGGATGACCATGTATATTCAAAGAATGTTACAGGTTATATTTTACTTAAACACTCATGTGTCTAATATTTCTTTGTTTAGTGTTGATGGTTTATTTTTGAAGGAGAGATACTTGATCCATGCTTATTTGGGAGATAAAAATCATATCGTTTATCCTAAAGATAGTTTTGGAGCACAAGAAAGTGTATTTTTATCATTTTATTTTTATTTATTCTAATCCATTTTCTTTTTGTACAGCTAATGATTCGAGGAGGAATTTTTTTGAGGATGAGGGGAATGATATGAGTCGAAAGGCCCAAAATCAGGCTCGTGAATGTTGTAACACCTCTAACCCATAATCATCGTTGGAATAGGTTAAGAGGCATTACCGGGCTTATAACTCAAATCAGAACTACCATACATCAAATATCATCTCATTATTACTAAAAGTCATTCATTCACATTCAATATTCACATAAAATCTAGTATACAATGCTTAATCATGCATTCAGGATCAAATCGATACATACACAATTTTCCAAACTTATAAAAAAATTTCACTTTTAAAAGGTGACACGCCGTGCGAACAAGCCGTGTGTCTCACACAGTCGAGACACACCCCTGTGTCAAAGCCGTGGCAAAACAGGGCATAGCTAATGAGTTGCTCACACGGCCAGACCACACGCCCGTGTGTCCAACTCGTGTGCTATGCACACGCCCGTGTCCAGGCTGTGCCAAAGATAGGGGGTATTTTGTTTGTGATGTCATCATATCAATAAGGGTCATATGGGCAGACCACACGCTCGTGTGTCTAGCCGGTGTACAAACCTGACTTACAATTGAAGGGTACCCCAGGGGACACATGACTGTGCAACATGGCTGTGTATCACACACGGCTGAGACACACGCCTCTGTCTCTGCCCGTGTGGACAAAAATAGGCCATTTAAATAGCCAATTTGCCTCCCAAAACTTGGGTCAACCTACAAGCATAGAGTTAAGCATTTTTGCATAACCAAGTTAGCCAAATTTCACTCCAAGTATTAAGCTATTCATCTCATAAAATAGTCACCCAATTCTATACTCATAACCTTACCTTTTCATACCAAACATGGGTAAATTCATATCAAAACATTTTCTTCCATACATCATTCAAACCCATACTAATCTACCAAAAACTTACCATCATTTACCATTTCTTTTGTCCATTTAAAACATACCACAATTTCATATAAACATCACATACCATAAACCATTATTAACTATGAGTTCAAGCACAACTTAGCCAAATCACATGGCTAAGTATAAACATCACAAAACACCATTCCACCACTACTAGCCTATACATGCCATACTTTAAAAAACATGCATTTTCAAAAGTACTGGATTAAGATTTGATAGTGTGATGATGATCCTTGACGGTCCCTGAGCTTGCAGTAGCTTCGATATCTATAAAACAATACAAACACACACAAAGTAAGCTTTCAAAAGCTTAGTAAGCTCGTACTATAATCACCAACAGTATATAAAACATAAAACATCAACACATAAGTATTTACAAATTCACAAATCATCTATCAAATCTATACCAACCCAATCCATATGTTCATAACAATTCAATGAACTTCATCTACATAAAATCATCTACCACAAAGGTATCGTCCATATGTTCTCACCTCTTATTCGAGTATATCAAAACTTCCCGTAAATTATTCATACTTAAACATCCACACACATAGTGCTGTAAAGGTTAACCGAAGCTAAAATGATTCCACACACTTAGTGCCATTTCAATTAGCCGAAGCTAAGTCAGTATCGCACACTTAGTGCCTTATATAGCCGAAGCTATTCCAACTCCCACACTTAGTGCCATTTGTAGCCGAAGCTATATATATTAAACTGCACACTTAGTGCTAAGCATAGTTGAATGTCATCGTACTCAAACTGTAATCAAATATCTATACAATTTATGCATTGTAATTGCATTAAAACATAACTTTAACATCGTTTATCAGATACAAACTTACCTCGTACTCGGAATTGCTGATTTGAATTGTCTACTCGATAACCTTCAACTTCTCTCGATCTAAATCTGAATTTCTCTTTTCTTGATCTATACGTATTAAAAATTAACCCTTTTATTCACCAATTAATTCAATTCAATCGATAAACACATATTTCAGGCATTTTACAAAATAGCCCTCACATTTTCACATTTCGACACTTTAGTCCCTAATTCACAAAATCACAAAATACAAAAAATTTGCTTGTACACAAGCTTAGTTGAATTTTCAAGACTCCCATACAATTCCATACATTTCATTTGTTTTACATTTTAGTCCCTCAAAATAACATTTTTATAATTTACCCTAAATTACTCAATTTCATCAAAAATCCAAAGACAAATCATTTAAACCCAACATCAAACTTCCATAATTCATCTACTAACATCTCAAAACTCATAGTTTCATCAATGGTACATTTCAAAATCATCACCAAAATTAAAAATTGAGGCATGGGTTCGATAGTATACGAAGCAACGATTACAAAAACGTAGAAATTATCAAAAACTGATAAAAAATCATACCTCAATTGAGCTTTAACCTAGCTGAACCCTTAAAGCTTCTTTATCTTTTATTTTATTTGTATTTTTGGCAAGAACAAGGATGATAATGGCCATTTTCATGTACATTAAGTTAATATTAACATAATAAACATTTTACTATTATAACCTTTGTTAAACTATTATAAAATCAAATAATGGATGGTTATAAATGTCCACTCAAATTTCCAATGGTCAAATAACCACATAAGGACCTCTCAATTATAAAACCAAGTCAAATAGGCAGTTTTAAGATCT
Source organism: Gossypium longicalyx (assembly GCA_025698465.1). Lineage (NCBI taxonomy): Eukaryota > Viridiplantae > Streptophyta > Magnoliopsida > Malvales > Malvaceae > Gossypium > Gossypium longicalyx. The sequence continues at coordinate 33,962,963 of CM046995.1, read as the reverse complement.
AGCACACAACTTTTAAATTTAACGCGATTAGGTCCTTTTTCAAAATTAAGCATACAAACATTCAAATTTTTATACAAGATTTTCACACATGCTAATCCAGACATCATAAGCACGAAAAATAATATTTAAATATTTTTATAACTCGGATATGTGCTCTCGAAACCACTATTCCGACTAGGTTCAAAACTGGACTGTTACAAATTTGATGGGCTGGAAACACAAAAGTATGCACACTTTTTCATGCCCTTTTAACTCAAATTCATGCAGTTTCGGTAAAATTATTGTCAAAAAATATATAATTATTATAAAATAATTATTTTGGACTTAAATTATTAACATGATGAATTTTAAATGATTTAATAATAAATTTTGATTAATTTTGATCATTTTCGACAGATTTGTACAAAGGGGGAAAATTGGCTCGGCAACACTGCAAGAAGCACAAAACCAAGAAGCAATTTTTGAAGCATCGAGACGAATGAATTTTTCAGCTAAAGATGGTCCAAATTTTGTGTATTAATTCATAATATAATTAATTTTAATTTTAATCCAATTTCATTTGGGTTAAATAAATCATTTTTAATTAAATTATGAAAAGTGGCCCAGTTGAGCTGAACCGAGAAAATCGAACCAATCAAGCTTTGGGCAGCCCAAAACCGTCCAGCATGCTGACCCAATCAACTTGCTTGGCTGATTAATTGGCTTGCAAAAAGGCCCTTGAAGACTTCGTCCAACTGCAAACAAACCCCTCTACTATTCGTGCCTTTTTAGATTTTTCCCAGCCTTAATATAGCAAGTTTGGAAAATTCAAACTTGCCACATGTGTGGCCGACCATGGGAGGGCTCTTTGGTTGCTCATTTTGGCTATTTTTAGTAGCCATCTCACCCTATAAAAACCCCCCTTGGTTACTCATTTCAACACACCGCAACTTTCTCATCTCTTCTCTTCACTCTCAACTTTCTCTCTTTATTTTCCATCTGTTTTCCTTTGTCCTCTTGCCGATTTCATGTAACAACCCGATTTTGGGGCTAGTTGGAAAAGTGGTTTCAGGACCACAAATCCAATGCAAAAAGTTTATTTTTATTATATTTTTATGGTCTAACATTTACGAAATGATTTCACAAAAATCTCGTTCGAAATATTTGATGTTTGGGCACTCAATTTGGTTAAAAGGACTAAATTGTAATAAGTGTAAAAGTTGAGTTCTACTTGTTAATGGTGTCCAATTGCTATGAGATTTTAAATTAGAGGTCCTTATATGATAATTAGACCATTAGTTAAGTTTACAGACAAAAATGGGCATGATTAGGTGAAATTTCAAACTTTTAAGTGAAGGGCATTTTGGTCATTTGGTTAATAAAGGAATAAAAAGGGACAATAAAGCCAAAATTGGTGTCCATCTTCTCTCCTTGGCCGAATTTTACAAGACACCATAGCTATTGTTTTCTCCAACTTTCAAGCTTGATTGTAAATACATCCTAGCGTCGTTTTTAATGCTCTTTACATTTTTGAAGTCCTCGTAACCCGATTTACCTATTGTTACCATTATTTTGAAGTAAGGTTCATGTTTAAAAATTTACCCATGTGTGACATGCATGTATTTTGATGTTTGATGGAAGATATTGTATGTTTAAGGTGTGATAAAGAACTTTTACTAAGTGATTTTTAGTGAAAATGTATAAAAAGGACTTATTTGTAAAAGTGGTTAAAATGGATAGTAGGAATGTGCTTTGATGAAAAATGTGGGTTTCTATAAGCATGAAATTGGTTCAGCTAGGCTTGGGTTATCAAGAAACTGAATACATTTCATTTTACGAGCCTAGGGACTAATTTGTAAAAATGTGACTTTAGGGTCAAAAAGGTAATTTTGCCATAATTTGATGTTTGGATTGATTTGTGTAATGTGAACATTAAATAAGCTAAATTTGCTGTTATAGATCAAGAAAAATGAAGTTCGGACCTTGATCGGAGGAAGAATAAGGAGTTTGACAATTGTAACGAGGTAAGTTCGTATGTAAATTGTAACAGCCCAATTTAGGGCCAAAATGGAATAGTCGTTTTGAAACCATGAATCCGAGGTTGAAAATTTTATGACTAGGTGTTTAATTTGATGTTTAGGACTAAATTGAAATAGGTGAAAAATGTGTGTTCTAGTTCATAAGGTACTTGATTGAAATGGGGGTTTTAAGTAGAGGTCCTTAAATGCAATTAGACCATTATACTTTATATGGACAAAAATGGGCATGGATAGGACAAAATTTTAAAGAAAGGCCTTAAGGGTATTTTTGTCATTTGGTAATTAAAAGAAATAAAATGGGAAAAATAAGCCAAAATTTTGTCCATCCATCTTCTTCCTTGGCCGAACCTTGTATGTTCACCATATATAGGGTTTTTCCAAGCTTTCAAGCTCAATAGTAAGTGCATTCAAGCCCCGTTTTTAATGTTCTTTACATTTTTGAAATCCTCGTAGCTCGGTTTACCTATTATACCATTATTTCGAGTTAGGGTTTATGTTTAAAAATTTAATCATGAATAATATGCATGTATTTTGATGTTTGATGGTGGAATATGAATGTTTAAAGTTAGGAGAACGATCTTTTCTAAGTGACTTTTAGCGAAAACGAGCAAAACGACATAATCGGTAAAAATACCTATTTTTCATAACTATGTGTTAGAGTGAGAATTTGATGTTGCCATAGAAGGAAAAAATGATCAGCATGTCATAAAACATAAGAATAAGGGCTGAAATTAAATTTTCGAGCCTAGGGGCAAAATCATAATTTTGTAAAACTTAGGGGGCAAAAACGTAATTTTTCTATAATGTGATTTTTGGATTGAAATAGATAGTATGAGTGTTAAATGAGCTAAATGTGTTGTTATAGATCAAGAAAGGTGTGGAATCGACCTCGAACCGGGGAAGGAAAGGATTTTGGACTAAATTGCAAAAATTTCATATTTTGCACCGAGGTAAGTTTGTATGTAAATAATACATTATCTTTATTTACATTTTATATTTCAGCATATTATATATATATTTTTTAGCTGATTTTGAATCATAATCGATTATTGGAAGAATGGAAATAAGTAATAGAGAGAAAAATCTCGGTTGAACCTTCGGAAAGATTGGATAATACAGATGGTACGTAGCTAGGTCACATGTATGGTGCTGAGTGCACATCATGTGTACAAGCGAGCTACGAGATACTATGTGGTAGCTAGGTCACATGTGTGATACGGGATGTATACCATGTAAACAAGAGAGCTACAGGAGAGGATAAATGTAGCTAGGTCGCATGTGTGGTTCCAAGTGAAGGACACCATGTAGACAAGAGAGCTACGAGATAAACTGGCTAGGTCACATGGATAGTACTAAGTGTTTACCATGTGTACAAGAGAGGCGAACTATGTGAAATATGATGGGTGGAGCTATGTGCTGAAACTACCAAGTATCGAGGATTGATCCGAAGTGTTCAACGGGATGATTTTATGGTGACATTGTAATCATGGGCCTATACTTGTGATGTATGAAATGTTGTGAAAATGAATTGTGATATGCACGTTAAAATGAGGTTAATACAAAGAAAGTGTGAAAGAGTGAATTAGCAATAATACTGTTTTGGACAGTCGCAGTGACGTGAATTTGAAAAATCACCAAAAATAGTAAGAATTTAATTAGAGGCTGAATGAGATATGAAATTAAATATTAATGAGTCTATTTTCATGTAAAATAAACAGAGCAAGTAAAGAGATCCTATAATTTGAGATATTTATATTTTTGTGAGACTTGTTCAGAATGACTATGTAATCCCCTATTCTGAGTTTGAAAAATCATTAAAAATTGTACAAAACTAATTAATAAATATAGTTTATATGCCTAGCTTAATTATTGAGTCTAGTTTTAAATGAAATAAATTTCATGGCCATTTGACTTTTGTATAGGGAGAAAAAAATTCATAGTGAACAGAGGTCAGATCAGTCGAGCTGTATAACAGGGAAACTTTAACTAATAAACTGTAATAATTGGCTGAACCAAAAAATTCTAGAAAAATTTTAGTAAGAATTAATATGAGTCTATTTTCAGGATGATTTTACGGATTTGAATTTCGAGTTTCGTAACTCGAGTTATGATTTATTTAGTGAACAGACGTAAGAGGGACAGCTTGATCAAATTGGAGTAAATAGTGAAATTAAAAATAGATATGGTTGAGTTATTTTGTGAACATATTAGATTCCTTATTCATTATTTATATACTTACTTACTAAGCTATAAGCTTACTTTCTTTTCTCTCTTTTGTTTTATAGTGTCATCCAGCTAGCACAGGAGTTAGAGATCGTTGAAGATCTCGCTCACACACTAGCAATACTTTTGGTATTTGAACTAAACATTTTGAATTATGGCATGTATAGTAGGCTTAGTTATTTTGTTACGTGTCATAATTGCCTAGGTATAAAATATTAGTTCTGATTTGGATGATTATTTTGTACAAAACCATTGAAATTGGCTAATATTGTTAAAGGCATATGTTATAATGATTCATGATGTAATTGGATGCCATATTTTTGTCTCGGTTTCAATTAATGGTATTTATTATGATCTGGTAATACCTCGTACCCTATTCCAGCGTTCGATACGGGTAAGGGGTGTTACATTCAGTGGTATCAGAGCTATGGATTAGTTGGTTCTCGGACTAATATAGTGTGTGTAAAAGTCTAGCTATACATGCCATAAATATACTGTGATAGTGTGGTAACTCCTAATCATTCTAAACTGTGTTTTGATTTAATATAGTAATGGATCCTGACGGAACTGTGGCTGATGATGCTGCTAATAATGCGCCGGCTCCTACGCAACGGATCGCGCCTGTAGAAAGTAGACCTGAGACATTGAGACAAGGAGATGAGGCTTGGGATGCCTTTCTCCAAATGATGAACAATTGGTATACTGAGTTTATTCGAGCAAACCCAAATGCTCAACCTCCTCCACCCCCTCCCATACCTCAGACAGTTCCTGTAGCTGCTCAAGGCATAGATTTGGTAAAAATGAACAAACCTCCGATCGACAAGAATTGAAAACAAGGGGTCGAAGAGTGTAGAGCAAAGATCGATGATGATCCCGAGAAAGCGGAGTTCTAGCTTGAAAATTCTACCCGTGTATTTGATGAGCTCTTATGTACACCCGAGGAGTGTTTAAAGTGTGCTGTATCACTTTTGAGAGATTCGACCTACCATTGGTGGAAGACTTTGGTAGCAGTGGTGCCAAAAGAAAGGGTTACTTGGGATTTCTTCCAGGAAGAATTCAGAAAGAAATACATAAGTCAGCGATTTATTGATCAAAAACGGAAGGAGTTCCTTGAATTGAAGCAGGGCAAGATGTTTGTGGCAGAGTATGAACGCGAATTTGTTAGACTCAGCAAGTTTTCCCAGGAATGTGTGTCCACCGAGGCTATTATGTACACAAGATTTGAGGATGGTCTTAATGAGGACATTAAAGTGCTTGTGGGAATTCTAGAGCTGGAAGAATTTGTAGTATTGGTTGACCGATCTCTTAAAGCTGAAGAATTGAACAAAGAAAGAAGAAAACCTGCTATTTGAGGCCCGAGTTGCTAGAAAGAGGCCAATAAGCAAGTCATTTCAATCTCAATCAAAGAGGTCCAAAGAGACAAACCCTCGAATGACAGTTTCATTTGGGGATTCACATAGAGATCGTGGTAAGGCATATTCAGGGTTTAAAGTTCAAGCTACTTCAGTGGCAAGTGTGGGTAATGTGCGGTCTAGAAAGCCCGAATGTCAGCAATGTGGCAGGCAACATTTTGGTGAGTGTTGGGGAAATGAGCGAGCTTGTTTCAGGTGTGGTTCTCGTGAGCATTTTATCAGAGACTGTCCGGAGAAAGTTAAAGAAGAAAAATTTTAGAGTGCTAGACAGAGTACTACCGCCAGCAGAGGTAGACCACCGAGAAATACTGGAAGTGGAGCTAGCAGTAAAACTGTGATGAAAGATTTAGTGGCGAGATCAGAAGCTAGAGCGCCTGCCAGAGCTTGTACCTTACGTGCCCGAGAGGATGCATCATCTCCCGATGTGATTACTTGTACATTTTTTCTCTATGATACTATTGTTATTGCATTGATTGATCCCGGGTCTACTCATTCCAATATTTGTGTGAATTTAGTTTCTAATAAGAAGTTGCCTGTTGAGTTTACTGAGTTTGCAATTAAAGTGTCGAACCCCTTATGCAATATGTGCTAGTTGATAAGGTTTGCAAGAATTGCCCATTAATGATTCAAGGTCACTGTTTTTCGGCTTATCAGATGTTGTTACCATTTGATGAGTTTGACGTTATCGTGGGAATGGACTGGTTGACATTGTATGATGCCAAGGTAAATTGCAAACAAAAAACACTAGAGTTGAAATGTGAATATGGTGAAATTCTGTGGGTTGAAACAGATGAATCAAATAAATTGCCTATGGTGATTTCGCACATGTTTGCACAGAAATATATAAGGAAAGGCTGTGAAGCTTATCTTGCCAATGTAATGAGTACTGAGATGTCTGAATTGAAGCTTGAATCAGTGCCGATAGTCTGTGAATTTCTGGATGTATTTCCAGAGGAATTGCCTGGGTTGCCTCTGAACAGAGAGATAGAGTTTTCCATTGATTTGTTGTCGGGGACTTCACCGATCTCGATTGCTCCATATAGAATGGCTCTGACTGAATTAAAAGAACTGAAGGCTCAGTTGCAAGAGTTAACAGACAAGGGATTTGTGAGACCGAGTTTCTCTCCCTAGGGTGCTCTTGTATTATTCGTAAAGAAGAAAGATGGCTCAATGAGGCTTTGCATTGATTACCGTCAGCTCAATAAGGTGACTATAAAGAACAAGTACCCATTACCGAGGATTGACGATTTATTCGACCAGTTGAAGGGGGCAACAGTGTTTTCAAAGATCAATTTGAGATCCGGTTACTACTGGTTGAGAGTTAAGGAGTCAGATGTGCCGAAAATCGCTTTTAGGACAAGGTATGGACATTATGAGTTTCTTGTGATGCCTTTCAGCTTAACTAATGCTCCAGCTATATTCATGGACTTGATGAACCTAATCTTTCGACCATATTTGGATAAGTTTGTGGTAGTGTTCATAGATGACATCCTAATTTATTCTCGGGATGAGTCTGAGCATGCCGAACACTTGAGAACCATATTACAGATCTTGAGAGAAAAGAAACTATTTGCTAAGTTTAGCAAAAGTGAGTTCTGGCTTCGTGAAGTCGAATTTTTGGGACATATAGTCTTAGGTGATGGTATTCGAGTGGATCCGAGCAAAATTTTCGCGATCGTTGATTGGAAACCGCCAAAGAATGTATCCGAGGTTAGAAGCTTTTTAGGCTTGGCCGGGTATTATAGACATTTTGTCAAGGGATTTTCGATGATTGCCTCTCCTATGACTAAGTTGCTGCAAAAGAATTTTAAATTTGAATGGATTGATAAATGTTAGCAGAGTTTTGAAAAGCTGAAAGCACGATTGATTGAAGCACCGATTTTAGTACAGCCCGAGCCAGGGAAGGAGTTTGTAATTTAAAGTGATGCATCATTGACAGGCCTTGGATGTGTGCTGATGCAAGAGGGTAAAGTGGTAGCTTATGCCTCGAGACAGTTAAAACTGCATGAGAAGAACTATCCTACACATGATTTGGAATTGGCAGCTATTGTCTTTGCCTTGAAGATCTGGCATCATTATTTGCATGTGAAAAATGCCGAATTTTTACTGATCACAAAAGTTTGAAGTATTTGATGAATTAAAAGGATTTGAATCTGCGACAGTGGAGATGGCTTGAATTATTGAAAGATTATGAGCTAGTGATTGATTATCATCCGAGGAAAGCGAATATAGTTGCTGACGCCTTGAGCAGGAAATCTCTTTTTACTTTGAAAGCCATGAATACGAGGTTAGCATTGTCTAATGATGGTTCAATCTTGGCTGAGATGAGGGCTAAACCGTTATTTCTCCAGCTAATTTGTGATGCTCAAAAGAACGATAGTGAGTTGCAAACCAAGAGAACTCAGTGCGAATCGGGTTATGACTCAGATTTTCGAGTTGGACCAGATGACTGTTTGATGTTTCAAGACAGGATATGTGTACCGAAAAATGATGAATTGATTCAAAAAATATTACATGAGGCACACAGTGGTTGTTTGTCAGTTCACCCTGGTAGCACAAAAATGTATAATGATTTAAAGAAGTTAAATTGGTGGCCAGGCATGAAAAGGAACATTTCTGAATTTGTAACCAAGTGTTTGATCTGTCAACAAGTAAAAGCTGAGCATCAAGTGCCTTCAGGATTACTCCAACCGGTAATGGTACCTGAGTGGAAATGGGATAGGATTACCATGGATTTTGTAACAAGTTTGCCTTTAACTCCTAAAAAGAAGAATGCTGTCTGGGTAGTGGTTGGTAGGTTAACAAAGTCAGCTCACTTTATACCGGTACGTACCGATTACTCACTTGATAAATTAGCTGAATTATATATTGTTGAAATTGTGAGATTGCACGAGGTACCTATGTCTATAATATCAGATAGAGATCCGAGGTTTACCTCGAGATTCTGGAAAAAGTTACAAGAAGCTTTGGGTACAAAATTGAATTTTAGTACCGCGTTTCATCCACAAACAGATGGTCAGTCTGAAAGAGTAATCCAAGTACTCGAAGATATGCTTAGATGCTGTGTTTTAGAATTTGAATACAATTGGGAGAAATATCTACCTTTGGTTGAATTTGCCTACAATAACAGTTTTCAGTCGAGTATACAGATGGCACCATACGAAGCCTTGTATGGTCATAAGTGTTGGACTCCTTTATATTAGACCGAAATTAGTGAGAAAAAGTTTCACGGAGTTGATTTCATTAAAGAAACCAAAGAGAAAGTAAAAGTAATTCGTGATTGCTTGAAAGCTGCTTCAGATCGACAAAAGTCATATACAAATTTAAAAAGAAAAGAGATTGAATTTCAGGTGGGTGATAAAGTGTTCTTGAAGGTGTCACCATGGAAGAAGATTCTAAGATTTAGCCAAAAAGGCAAGTTGAGTCCGCGTTTTATTGGGCCGTACGAGATTATTGAAAGGATTGGACCAGTGGCATATCGGTTGGCCTTACCGGCAGAGTTAGAAAGAATTCATAATGTGTTTCATGTATCAATGTTGCGACGTTATCGTTATGATCCTTCACATGTGATTTCTCCAACAGAAATTGAGATTCGATCGGACTTGACCTATAATGAAGAACCGATTAAGATTTTGGCTCGAGAAGTGAAACAGTTGAGGAAGAAAAGTATAGCTTTAGTGAAAGTGTTATGGCAAAGACATGGGGTAGAAGAAGCTACGTGGGAACCGGAGAAAGCCACGAGAAAACAGTACCCAAACCTCTTTACCTGTAATATTTTCAGGGACGAAAATCCCAAAATGGGGGAGAGTTGTAACAGCCCAATTTAGGGCCAAAACGGAACAGTGCTTTCGAAACCACGAATCCGAGGTTGAAAATTTTATGACTAGGTGTTTAATTTGATGTTTAGGACTAAATTGAAATAGGTGAAAAATATGTGTTCTAGTTCATAAGGTACTTGATTGAAATGGGGGTTTTAAGTAGAGGTCCTTAAATGGCAATTAGACCATTATACTTTATATGGACAAAAATGAGCATGAATAGGACAAAATTTTAAAGAAAGGCCTTAAGGGTATTTTTTTCATTTGGTAATTAAAAGAAATAAAATGGGAAAAATAAGCCAAAATTTTGTCCATCCATCTTCTTCCTTGGCCGAACCTTGTATGTTCACCATAGCTAGGTTTTTCCAAGCTTTCAAGCTCAATAGTAAGTGCATTCAAGCCCTATTTTTAATGTTCTTTACATTTTTGAAATCCTCGTAGCTCGGTTTACCTATTTCTACCATTATTTTGAGTTAGGGTTTATGTTTAAAAATTTACTCATGAATAATATGCATGTATTTTGATATTTTATGGTGGAATATGAATGTTTAAAGTTAGGAGAACGATCTTTTCTAAGCGATTTTTAGCGAAAACGAGCAAAACGACACAATCGGTACAAATACCTATTGTTCATAACTATATTTTAGAGTGAGAATTTGATGTTGCCATAGAAGGGAAAAATGATCAGCATGTCATAAAACATAAGAATAAGGGCTGAAATTAAATTTCTGAGCCGAGGGGTAAAATCATAATTTTGTAAAAGTTAGGGGGCAAAAACGTAATTTTTCCATAATGTGATTTTTGGATTCAAATAGATAGTATGAGTGTTAAATGAGCTAAATGTGTTTTTATAGATCAAGAAAGGCATGGAATCGACCTCGAACGGGGGAAGGACAAGATTTTGGACTAAATTGTAAAATTTTCATATTTTGCACCGAGGAAAGTTTGTATGTAACTAATACATTATCTTTATTTACGTTTTATATTTCAGCATATTATATATATATATATATTAGCTGATTTTGAATCATAATCGACTACTAGAAGAATGAAAATAAGCAATAGAGAGAAAAATCCCGGTTGAACCTTCGGAAAGATTGGATAATACAGATGGTTCATAGCTAGGTCACATGTATGGTGCTGAGTGCACATCATGTGTACAAGAGAGCTACGAGATACTTTGTGGTAGCTAGGTCACATGTGTGATAGGGGATGTATACCATGTAGACAAGAGAGCTACGGGAGAGGATAAATGTAGCTAGGTCGCATGTGTGGTTCCAAGTGAAGGACACCATGTAGACAAGAGAGCTACGAGATAAACTGGCTAGGTCACATGGGTAGTACTAAGTGTTTACCATGTGTACAAGAGAGCCGAACTATGTGAAATATGATGGGTGGAGCTATGTGTTGAAACCACCAAGTATCGAGGATTGATCCACAGTGTTCAACAGGATGATTTTATGGTGACATTGTAATCATGGACCTATACTTGTGGTGTATGAAATGTGGTGAAAATGAATTGTGATATGCATGTTAAAATGAGGTTAATACAAAGAAAGTGTGAAAGAGTGAATTAGCAATAATACTGTTTTGGACAGTCGCAGTGACGTGAATTTGAAAAATCAACAAAAATAGTAAGAATTTAATTAGAGGCTGAATTAGAGATGAAATTAAATTTTAATGAGTCTATTTTCATGTAAAAGAAACAAAGCAAGCAAAGGGATCCTATAATTTGAGATATTTATATTTTTGTGAGACTTGTTCAGAATGACTACGTGATCCCTTGTTATGACTTTGAAAAATCATGAAAAATTGTACAAAACTAATTAAGAAATATAGTTTATATGCCTAGATTCCTTATTTAGTCTAGTTTTAAATGAAACAAATTTCATGGCTATTTGACATTTGTATATGGAGAAAACTAATTCGTAGTGAACAGACGTCAGATCAGTCGAGCTGTATAATAGGGGAAACTTTGACTAATAAACTGTACTAATTGGATGAATAAAAAAATTCTAGAAAATTTTTTGTAAGAAGTAATATGAGCCTAGTTTCAGGAAGATTTTACGGATTTGAATTTCGAGTTTCGTAACTCGAGTTATGATTTATTCAGTGAACATGATGCAAGAGGGATAGCTTGATCAAATTGGACTAAATAGTGAAATTAAAAATAGATATGGTTGAGTTATTTTGTGAACATATTAGATTCCTTATTCATTATTTATATACTTACTTACTAAGCTATAAGCTTACTTTCTTTTCTCTCTTTTGTTTTATAGTGTCATCCAGCTAGCACAGGAGTTAGAGATCGTTGAAGATCTGCCCGCACTATCAATACTTTTGGTATTTGAACTAAACATTTTGAATTATGGCATGTATAGTAGGCTTAGTTATTTTGTTACGTGTCATAATTTCCTAGGTATAAAATATTAGTTACAGTATTTGACAGATTATTTTGTACAAAGCCATTGAATTTGGCTAATATTGTTAAAGGCATATGTTATAATGATTCATGATCTAATTGGATGCCATATTTTTGCTTCGATTTCAATTAATGGTATGTATTATGATCTGGTAATACCTCGTACCCTATTCTGATGTCGGGTACGGGTAAGGGGTGTTACATAAATAATGCGTTGTTTTATTTATGTTTTAAATGCTTTAATATTGTATGACTTATGATTGACTCCGTGGATGTAATTGAAAAAGTGAGAAAAATCCCGGTTGGACCGTAGGAATAGATAGGGTACAAATGTCATGACAGTAGGGTTAGTTGAGATTACGTGTTAGACCATATATGGGATATGGCATCAATGTGAGACTTCATGTAAAACCATAGTTGGGCTATTGGCATCGATATGAGATCCCATGTAAGACCATATCTGGGATATGGCATTTGTGTGGTAATATATGTGTGAGACTCCTAAGTATCCTTTAGTATTACAAGTGCTTCAATGGGAAATTCAACGAGAATGACAAGCTATGAAAAGTTATCTTATGCTGCGAGTTGGTACAGGTACATAATTAAAACTCATTGAATAATTAGCTTGATATGTAATGAACCATCAGTGAGATTAAGAATGAGTATGTTATGATTAGATGACCTTAATACCATTTATGCCAAGTTCATCATGTTTATTTGTAAGCTACATGTGTGGTTATAATGCTTATTATTTGCATAGGAACTTACTAAGATATATGGCTTACTCCCTCTTTCTTTTCCCTTGTTTTATAGTGTCACCAAGCCAGCTCGGGGATCAAAGACTGTCGGAGATCCATTCACATTATCAACTTAATATTTTGGGTACCAATGATTTTGTTATTTTGAGTTATGGCATGTATACGGACTTGGTCTTTTTGTTATGTGTCATAGTTGATTTGGTCAAATGTGTTGGCTTGTACTGGTATTGATTCATTTTGTTTATGGCCATTGAATGTTGGCCTATAATGGTTATGATGGCCTATGATGGTTATGTTGGCTATTGATATATTCATATGATGATGCTTTTCATGGATGTAGGATTTTGCATGGCTTGAGTTGATAAGTTTGTGATATCGTATGTGATGGACAATAGCATGTGAATGATGTGTGGATGCTTTGGTTGTGGCTGATTTGGTTGAATGTATGTACATGGAATGGTGCTATGTTTTGTTGTGTAGGTTTATGCACGGAAGGGTGACAATATGGCTTGGTAAATAGCCTTATTTTTGTCCATACTAGTAGACACACGGGCATGTGTCTAGGCTGTGTGTGACACATAGCTTGCCCCATAAGCATCTGTTTCAATCATGTTTCCTCTGTACCTTAACTGTTGCAAAATAGAATGCTCAGTGTCGAACACACTGGCAGAGACATGGGCATGTGTCTTAGCCATGTAGACGGCACGTCCTCTAACACGAGCGTATGCCCTGGCCTCTGTACCTATTTTATGAAAAGTTATGAAAATTTAATCGACCACACAGCCTAAGTACATGGGCGTGTGTGTAGACCGTGTGTGACACATAGCTTGCCCCATGAGCGTCTGTTTCGATCATGTTTCCTCTGTACCTTAATTGTTGTAAAATAGAATGCTCAGTGTCGAACACAATGGAAGAGACATGGGCGTGTGTCACAGCCGTGTGGACGGCACGACCTCTAACACGATCGTATGCCCTGGCCATTTGAAGTCTGCACCTATTTTATGAAAAGTTATGAAAATTTAATCGACCACACGGCCGAAGTACACATGCATGTGTCTAGGCCGTGTGTGACACATAGCTTGCCTCATGAGCGTCTGTTTCGATCATGTTTCCTCTGTACCTTAATTGTTGAAAAATAGAATGCTCAGTGTCGAACACACTGGCAGAGACATGGGCGTGTGTCTCAGCCGTGTAGACGGCACGACCTCTAACACGAGCATATGCCCTAGCCATTTGAAGTCTGCAACTGTTTTATGAAAAGTTATGAAAATTTAATCGACCACACGACCTAAGTACGCAGGCATGTGCCTTGACTGTGTGACTTAAATTTTTTCTTTGGTAACAAACAGAGAGTTACACGGGTTAAGGACACGGGTGTGTGTGACCACATGGCCTACCCACACGGGCGTGTCCCAAGCCACACGGGTGTGTGGCTCTTAAATCATGAAAAATTTTCTAAGTGTTTTAAAATTTTCCAAGGTTCTCGGTTTAGTCCTAAATCACTTCTAATGCATGTTTTGGTCCTCGTAGGCTCGTTTTAGGGATGCTTTGAATGTATGTAAAAATTTGTAAATTTGGATGGAAATTTATGCCTAGGTTTTGTATGTTTGCTTGTGTTTGAGTCCGGTAATGCCGCATACCCCATTTTGACATCGAATAAGGGTAAGGGGTGTTACATTTAGTGGTATCAGAGCTACGATTTAGTTGATTCTCGAACTAACATAGTGTGTGTGAGAGTCTAGCATACATGCCATAAATTAAATGTGATAGTGTGATGACTCCTAAAAATTTTAAACTGTGTTTTCATATAGTAAATGGATCCCAATCGAGCTAAGGCTGATGAGTTGAAAGTAATTTGCCAGCTCTCGCTCAAGAGGAAGTACCGTCCGATAGTAGACCTCCTATAGTTAGTCAAGGAGAAGAGGGTAGAGAAGCCTTTCTTTAGATGATGAATGAGTGGTATACGAAATTTGTTCGAAGAAACCCGAATGCCCAACCTCCTCTAGCCCCACTTATTCCTTGACTGGTTCCTGTAGCCCTACAAGGTATGGAATTTGTAAGAATGAACAGGCCTCTGGTTGATAAAATTCGAAAGCATAGGGCTGAAGACTTCAGAGCTAATGTGGATGATGATCCCGAAATAGCAAAGTTTTGGCGCAAAAAATCTATCAGGGTATTTGATGAGTTGTCTTGCACACCGGATGAGTGTTTAAAGTGTGCTATCTCACTTCTGAGAGATTTTGCGTATTGTTGGTGGAATACATTGGTATTGGTGGTACCAAGAGAAACGGTTACATGAGAATTTTTTCAAGAGAAGTTCCAAAAGAAGTATATCAGCCAATGGTTCATTGAACAGAAACATAAGAAATTTCTTGAGCTAAAACAGGGTCGTAGATAGTGACCGAGTATGAACAAGAATTCATCAGACTTAGTAAATACACTCGGGAGTGTGTTTCCACCGAAGCTATTATGTGTAAGAGATTTGAGGATGGATTGAATGAGAATATTCGTGTGTTAGTTGGGATCTTAGGGCTGAAAGAATTTGTAGTATTGGTTGAACGGGCTTGTAAGGCTGAAGAGTTGAATGAAGAGAAGAAGAAAACTGATCTTAAAGCTAGAGATCCGAGGAAAAGACTGATGAGTAAGTCATTTCCATTTCAGTCCAAAAAATCTAAAGAAATGTATTCCCATTTGAATGTTTCAGTGGGGTATTCATGCAGAGATCGTGAGAAGCAACATTCGAATTTTAAATCTCAAGCCACTTCCATGGCAACTGTAGGTAATGTAAAGTCAAATGGACCTGAATGTCAGCATTATAGGAGGAGACATCCTGGCGAGTGTAGGATGAATGACTGGGCTTGCTTCAAGTGTGGCTCTGAAGAGCATTTTATCTGAGATTGCCCCAAAGGGTTGAGAAAGAAAAATTTTAGAGTGCGAGGCTGAGTAATACTGCTAATAGTGGTAGGCCATTAAGAAATACCGAAAATGGAGCTAGTAGTAAAGGTGTGATGAAAGACATCACTATGAGATCCAAAGCTCGAACACCTGCTAGAGCCTATGCCATCCGTGCTTACAAAGAAGTGACATCTCCTGATGTTATCATTGGTACTTTTTCTCTCTATAATACTAATGTAGTTGCATTGATCGATCTTAGATCGACTCATTCTTACGTTTGTGTGAATTGGTAGCTAGTAAGAGCTTGCCTGTTGAGTTTACCGAATTTGTGATTAGAGTGTCAAACCCTTTAGGTAAACATGTGTTAGTTGATAGAGCTTGCAAGAATTGTCCCTTGATGATTTGAGGTCACTATTTTCCAACTGATTTAATGTTGTTGCCATTTGTTGAATTTGATGTTATTTTGGGTATGGATTGGTTGACACTGCATGATGCCGTAGTGAACTGTAGAAGAAAGATTACTAAACTGAAATGTGAAAAGGGTAAAAATCTTCGGGTTGATTCAGATGAGTCAAGTGAACTACCTATTGTAATCTCTTCAATGACTGGCCAAAGATGTGTAAGAAAAGGCTATAAAGCTTACCTTGCTTATGTTTTGAATACAAAAGAATCTGAATTGAAAATTGAATCAGTGTCGATTGTTTGTGAATATCCAGATGTGTTCCTGAAAAAGTTGCCTGGGTTTCCTCTAGTTAGAGAAGTTGAGTTTGGTATTGATCTAATCCCTGATGCTTCACCGATATCTATTGCTCCATATAGAATGGTCCCCACTGAATTGAAGGAATTAAAAGCTCAGCTGCAAGAGTTGACAAATAAAGCCTTTGTGAGACCAAGTTATTCTCCCTAGGGTGCTCCAGTGTTATTTGTAAAGAAGAAAGATGGATCTATGAGACTTTGTATCGATTATTGACAGCTCAACAAGGTGATTATAAAGAACAAGCATCCTTTGCCAAGAATAGATTACTTGTTTGATCAGTTGAAAGGGGTAACAGTGTTCTCAAATATTGATTTAAGATTCGACTACTACCAGTTGAGAGTTAAAGAATCGGATGTGCCAAAAATCACTTTCAGAACAAGGCACGGAAACTATGAATTCCTTGTTATGCCTTTCGGATTAGCTAATACACTTGTTGCTTTTATAAATTTGATGAATAGAATCTTTCGACCGTATTTGGACAAGTTTGTGGTTGTGTTTATTGATGATATTTTGATTTATTCTGAAGATGAGTCCGAACATTCCGAACAGTTGAGAACTATTTTGCAAACCTTTAGAGATAAGAAATTATTCGCTAAATTTAGTAAAAGTGAGTTTTGGCTCTGAGAGGTTAGATTTTTGGGACATATCGTTTCGAGTGATGGTGTTCGGGTTGATACGAGTAAAATTTCGATAATTATTGATTAGAAGCCTCCAAGGAATGTATCTAAAGTCAGAAGATTTTTAGGCTTAGCTGGCTATTATCGACGGTTGTTTAAAGGATTCTCGATGATTGCTACTCCTATGACCAAGTTGCTGGAAAAAGATGTTAAGTTTGAATGGTCCGAAAAATGTTAGCAAAGTTTTGAGAAGTTCAAGGCACTATTGACTTAGGCACCTGTTTTAGTGCAACCTGAACTGGGAAAAGAGTTTGTTATTTATAGTGACACATCACTAAATGGATTAGGATGTGTGTTTATGCAAGAGGGCAAAGTGATAGCCTATGCCGTGAGATAGTTGAAACCGCACGAGAAAAATAATTCGACGCATGATTTGGAATTAGCTACTATTGTGTTTGCTCTGAAAATTTGGAGACATCATTTGTACGATGAGAAATGTCAAGCTTTTCCAATCATAAGAGTTTAAAATACTTGATGGCTCAAAAAGATTTAAACTTGTGACAACGAAGATGGCTCGAGTTACTGAAGGATTATGATCTAGTGATTGACTATCACCCGAGTATGGGAAATATAGTCACAGATGTGTTGAGTAGAAAATCTTTGTTTGCTTTGAGAGTGATGAATACATGGCTGGATTTGTCTAAAAATGGTTCAATTCTAGCCAAGTTGAGAGCTAAACCGTTGTTTCTCCAACAAATTTTTGAAGCTCAGAAATGTGATAGTGATTTGGAAGTTAAGAGAGTTCATTGTGAATTGGTTAGTGATTCAAATTTTCATAGCGGATCCGACAATTGTTTGAAGTTCTGAGGTAGAACTTTTGTGCTGAAAAATGATGAACTTATTCAAAAAATTCTTCATGAAGCACATAATGGTTGTTTATCTGTGCATCCAGGTAGTACGAAAATGTATAATGATTTGAAGAAATTGTATTGGTGGTCTGGTATGAAATGGGATATTTCAGAGTTTGTTTCAAAATGTTTGATTTGTCAACAAGTGCAAGCAGAACACGAAGTGTCTTCGGGTTTACTTCAGCTAGTGATGGTACCGAGTGGAAATGGGATAGGATTACGATGGATTTTGAAACGGGTTTTCCTTTGACTCTGAAAAAGAAAGATGTTGTATGGGTTGTGGTTGATAGATTGATAAAATTGACTCATTTTATACCAGTACGTACTAATTATTCGCTTGATAAACTTGCTGAACTATACATTGCTGAGATTGTGAGATTACAAGGGGTGCTTATTTCTATTATTTCGAATAGAGATCTGAGGTTTACTTTATGATTTTGGAAAAAGTTGCAAGAAGCTTTGGGTACGAATCTGAACTTTAGTTCTGCTTTTCATCCGCAAGCCGATGGTCAGTCCGAAAGAATGATTCAAATACTTGAAGATATTCTCTAATGTTATGTTCTTGAATTCGAGGGTAGTTGGGAAAAATATCTATTATTGGTCGAATTTGTTTATAACAATAGCTTTTAGTTGAGTATTAAAATGGCACCTAATGAGGCATTGTATGGCTACAAGTGTCGAACACCTTTGTATTGGACCGAGCCTAGTGAGAAACATATTTAAGGGGTTGATTTGGTTAGAGAAACCGAAGAAAAAGTAAAGGTAATTTGTGATTTCTTGAAAGCAACTTCAGATCGTCAAAAGTCGTACACAAATTTGAAAAGGAAATAGATAGAATATCAGGTTGGTGACAAAGTGTTTTTAAAAGTATCTTCGTGGAAGAAAGTTCTCAGATTTGGCCATAAAGGCAAGTTAAGTCCATGTTTCGTTGGGCCGTATGAAGTTATTGAAAGAATAGGGCCAGTGGCATATCGATTAGCCTTACCGATAGAGTTGGAAAGGATTTTGAATGTGTTTCATGTGTTGATGTTGTGATGATATCGTTCTGATCCTTCACATGTGATTTCTCTGACAGAGATTGAGATTCGACCAGATATGACATACGGTGAAGAACCGATTAAGATATTAGCTCGAGAGGTTAACTAGTTGAGAAATAAAAGTATAACTCTGATAAAAGTTTTGTGGCAAAGACACGGTGTTGAAGAGGCTATGTGGGAACCTGAAGAGGCTATGAGAAAACAGTGCCCGAACCCATTTTTTGGTAAGATTTTGGGGACAAAAATCCCTAAAGGGGGAGAGTTATAATAGCCCGATTTTGGGGCTAGTTAGAACAGTGGTTTCGAGACCACAAATCTAACACAGAAAAGTTTATTTTTATTATATTTTTATGGTCTACAATTTTACAGAATGATTTCGCGAAAATCTCGTTCAAAAACTTTGACATTTGGGCACTCAATTTACTCAAAAGGACTAAAATGTAATAAGTGAAAAAGTTGAGTTCTACTTGTTAAAGGGGTCCAATTGCTATGGGATTTTAAATTAGAGGTCCTTATATGATAATTAGACCATTACTTAAGTTTATGGACAAAAATGGACATGACTAGGTGAAATTTCAAAGTTTTATGTGAAGGGCATTTTGGTCATTTGGTTAATAAAAGAATAAAAAGGGAAAATAAAGCCAAAATTGGTGTCCATTTTCTCTCCTTGGCCGAATTTTACAAGACACCATAGCTAGGGTTTTCGTCAACTTTCAATCTTGATTGTAAGTACATCCTAGCCCCGTTTTTAATGCTCTTTACATTTTTGAAGTCCTCGTAACCCGGTTTACCTATTTCTACCATTATTTTGAAGCAGGATTCATGTTTAAAAATTTACCCATATGTGACATGCATGTATTTTGATGTTTGATGGAAGATATTGCATGTTTAAGGTGTGGTAAACAACTTTTACTAAGTGATTTTTTGTGAAAATGTATAAAAAGGACTTATTTGTAAAAGTTGTTAAAATGGGTAGTAGGAATGTGATTTGATGAAAAATGTGGGCTACTATAAGCATGAAACTGATTTGGCTAGGCTAAGGTTATCAAGAAACTAAATACATTTCATTTTACGAGCCTAGGGACTAATTTGTAAAAATGTAAAACTTTAGGGGCAAAAAGGTAATTTTACCATAATATGATATTTGTACTAATTTGAGTAATGTGAACATTAAATAAGCTAAATTTGCTATTATAGATAAAAAAAATAAAGTTCGGACCTTGATCGAGGGAAGAATAAGGTGTTTGACAATTAAATCCTTTTTTACTAATTTGTACTGGGGTCAGTTCGTAGGTAAATAATGCATTATTTTATTTATGTTTTAAATGCTTTAATATTGTATGACTTATGATTGACTCTGTGAATGTAATTGACAAAGTGAGAAAAATCCCGGTTGGACCTTAGGAATAGATAGGATACAAATGTCATGACATTAGGGTTAGTTGAGATTACGTGTAAGACCATATCTGGGATATGGCATTGATGTGAGACTTCGTGTAAGACCATAGCTGGGCTATTGGCATCGATATAAGATCCTATGTAAGACCATATCTGGGATATGGCATTGGTATGGTAACGTATGTGTGAGACTCCCGAGTATCCTTTAGTATTCCAAGTGGTTCAACGGGAAATTCAACAAGAATGACAAGCTATGAAAAGTTATGTTATGTTGCGAGTTGGTATAGGTACATACTTAAAACTCATTGAATAATGAGCTCGATATGTGATGAACCCTCGGTAAGATTTAGAATGAGTAAGTTATAATTAGATGACCTTAATACCATTTATGCCAAGTTCATCATGTTTATTTGTAAGTTACATGTGTTGTTATAATGCTTATTATTTGCGTAGGAACTTACTAAGCTATATCGCTTACTCCCTCTAGTGTCACCAAGCCATCTCGAGGATCGAAGACTGTCGAAGATCCATTCACATTATCAACTTAATATTTTGGGTACCAATGATTTTGTTATTTTGAGTTATGGCATGTATAGGGACTTGATCTTTTTATTATGTGTCATAGTTGATTTGACCAAATGTGTTGGCTTGTAATGGTATTGATTCATTTTGTATATGGCCATTGAATGTTGGCCTATAATGGTTATAATGGCCTATGATGGTTATGTTGGCTATTGAAATATTCATATGATTGTGCTTTTCATGGATGTGGGATTTTGCATGGCTTGAGTTGATAAGTTTGTGATATCGTATGTGATGGACAATAGCATGTGAATGAAGTGTGGATGCTTTGGTTGTGGCTGATTTGGTTGAATGTATGCACTTGGAATGGTGCTATGTTTTGTTGTGTAGGTTTATGCACGGAAGGGTGACAATATGGCTTGGTAAATAGCCTTGTTTTTGTCCACACGGGCATGTTTCTAGGCCGTGTGTGACACATGGCTTGCGCCATGAGTGTCTGTTTGGATATTGTTTCCCCTGCACCTCAATTGTTGCAGAATTGAATGCTCAGTGTTGAATGTACTGGCAGAGACACGGGCATGTGTCTCAGCCGTGTGGACGGCACAGTCTCGAACACGAGCATATGTGTAACCCCCTTGCCCGTATTCGACGTCGGGATAGGGTTCGAGGCGTTACCGGAATTCACCTTTACAAACTTATACAATCGGGTTACTGAATTTGTTCGTAATTTAAAACTTTTCAAACGTGTGCACTTTGTCTCTTATACAGACCTCCGAGGCCTAAAAACACTCCTAGGGGCAGTACGCAACAAAACTGAAATTGTCTGATAGACATGGGGCACTTTATGAAATTTTCCCTTAGTTGAAGTGTATCACGCCCGTGGGGCATAGAACACCCCGTGTCCTTTTTCAAGGATATAACACGGCCAAGGCACACGGCCGTGGGCTTAGCCGGTGTGCTACTCTGACTTCAACCTCACTATTTTGTTAAATAAACACGGCCAAGGCACACGCCCGTGTGCTTAGCCCGTGCTCTATGCTGACTTAAAATTTCAGGTGCAGGGGACACACGGTCATAGCACACACCCATGGGAGTAGCCCGTGTGTCACACACGGCCTAGACACATGCCCATGTGTCTACCCATGTGGACCTTATTAGGCTATTTTCCAAGCCTTAAGTCACCCTCTACTAGCCAACTACACTTACAGATTACTATATTGCATATTTGGGCCAAATTATCCATTTGTAGGTATGAAACTTTGATTAACCTTATTGCATGTGAACCTCGTATCATTGGTTTCATACATCCTAAGTTAATTCTTATCTTGCATTTAATGATTTATATGTCTGCTTGACATATTAAGATTGACTCGTTATTATAACTCATTGCCAATTATAACTAAGCCATCACATATGAATATAAACATGCAAAGATTTGTAGGGTATAGCTTACTTCAAAATGAGCCAATTCCCATGGCCATATACAAAGAAAGATAAACATATTTTTACATGTCTTCACTAAGCAAATCGAATGACATATATAACAAAATACTCAAAAATCCTATACATGCCATTGAACAAAATAGAAATGTCTTTATACCAAAGCTTGTCCAGTTGATAGTGTGTTGACTCTCCAATTTTCTTCCAATCTCTATGAGTCCTTGAACTCTGAAAAGCAGGGAAAAGAGAGGGGTAAGCATTTACATTCTTAGTAAGCCCGAATAATAGGAAAATAAACTTACCGATTGTTTAGCATACATCCATAATAGATAATGAAACCAATGGACATGAAAATGGTTTCCCTATCACATGCACTCAATCATCAAGTTAGTTACATAACAATGTACCATGTAATTCATCTTAGATGAGCTCATCATTTAACATATCATCTATACATATTCTTTGTGATAGTCCCGTTGAGTTTCTAGGAAATCTCGATGGATCATCCATTTACCATCAATTCGTACGAATGATCGTTTTAGTATGCACCCCGCTAACCCACATCTTATAGTGGGATTACCAGTCCAGGCTAAATTCCCCGTAATATAAACTCATAAGGTGATGTCGGGATTACCAGTCCAGGCTAAATCCCTTATAATGACAAACACCCTTAATGAGCTCAAATCTGAATTACCAGTCCAGTCTAAATTCAGACCCTAATCGGATTACCCGTCTAGGCTAAATCCACAATGCACACATATTCTTCAGGAGGCTTGATCACTCAAGGAACACTAGTCCAGGCTAGATCCTTTTTATACTTGAGATCTTTAGATTACCAGTCCAGGCTAAATCCTTTTCTGCAACACATGCAGGATATCAAGTCTCATATAAATCATGGTTTATCCATCGAATTCCCTTTTCAACCTCAACCGAGACATTATCCAACAATTCATTATTAAAGATGCAATTCAAGCATTTTCATGCCATCAACAATGCAATTATCATACATTCACAAAACATACAAATATGCATGTTATAGGTTTACTTTGAGTTATCCGAACTTACCTGGTATTCGTTTCGGAGCTGTGTTTCGGTTATTCTGAAACCTTGCGTTTACCTCGATCGACCTTTGAAATTTGTTCCTCAGGGTCTATAACAACAAAATTATATCATTAATTCACTACATTAAACTTTTCAAGTTTAATTTCTACCCTCGGTCCAAATGACTATTTTGCCCCTAACCTTTGACATTTTTATGATTTAGTCCCTAGGCTCGTATAATGAAACACATGCAATTTCTATCTTACCCAAGCCTAGTCAAACATTTTTCTCTCTTATGGCAGCCCACATTTTCCATTATTTTCACATTTCTACCACATATTTAACAACTTTTGTAAAAAGGTCCCTTTAGGGGTTTTTCATGAAAATCACCTAAGAAAAGATGTTTAACACACCTTCAACTTTCATACTCCTCCATAATCCACCAAAATACAAACAACTCATGCATGGGTAAATTTTTAAACATGAACCCTAGCATGAATTATGGGTAGAAATGGAAAGATCAAGCTACCAGGATTTCAAAAATACAAAGAACATTAAAAACGAGGCTTGGGAGCACTTACTATTAAGCTTGAAAAGCTTGAAATCCCTAGCTATGGAGAACATGAAATTTTCGACTGGACAAGGAAGAAGAATGGCTGATTTTTTGCTTTTTTCCCCATTTTATTTCATTAAAAAGCCAAATGACCAAAATGCCCTTAAGTCCTTTCTTTAAAATTTCATCCATGCAAGCCCATTTTTGTCCAAAAACTTAGAAATTGGGAAAATTTCTCTTTAAGGCCTTCTAATTTATAATCTAAAGCAATTTCAAACAAATTGCTTCTAGAATCCAATTTTTGCAATATATTCAATTTAGTCCCTAATTTCTAATTGGATACCTTACTCAAGGAATTTCTTCATGAAACTTTAACACATGCATAATCCCATATTCTAGGTCTCATAATAATCATAAATTATATATTTTAATGTCAGATTTGTGGTCCCGAAACCACTGTTCTGACTAGGCCCTATTTCAGGATGTTACATTTCTCCCCCCTCAGGGACTTTCGTCTCCGAAAGTCTTACCAGTAAATAGGTTCAGGTATTGGTTTCTCATGGTTTCTTCTGGTTCCCATGTAGCTTCTTCCACACCATGTCAGTGCCATAGAACCTTTACTAAAGTCACACTTTTATTTCTCAACTATTTAACCTCTCGGGCCAAAATCTTGACTGGTTCCTCTCCGTAAATCATGTCTGGTCTAATCTTAATATCCTCTGGTGAATTCACCTGAGAGGGGTCTAATCGATATCGTCTTAACATGGATACATGGAACACGTTGTGAATCTTTTCCAATTCGGCTGGTAATGCCAAACGATAGGCTAATGGACCAATTTTATCAGTGATCTCATAAGGTCCGATAAATCGCAGACTCAGTTTACCTTTCCGATCAAATCTCAACACCTTTTTCCATGGAGACACCTTTAAGAATACTCTGTCCCCAACTTGGAATTCAATCTCTTTTCTTTTCAGATCAGCATAAGACTTCTGCCTATCCGATGCCTCTTTTAAACAGCCTTGTATTACTTTAACTTTTCCTTCAGTTTCCCTAATCAGATCCACTCCATGAATCTGATTTTCCTTAAGTTTTGTCTAGTATAATAGAGTTCGGCACTTCCTACGATACAAGGCCTCATAAGGTGCCATTTTCAAACTTGTTTGGAAACTATTATTGTAGGCAAATTCTACCAATGGCAGGTATTTTTCCCAACTACCTTGAAATTCGAGGATGCAACATCGCAATATATCTTCAAGAATCTGAATCGTCCGCTCAGACTGACCATCGGTCTGAAGGTGAAAAGCTGTACTAAAACTCAACATTATCCCCAAGGCTTCCTGTAGCTTTTTCCAGAATCTCAAAGTGAACCTTGGGTCTTTGTCTGAAGTAATCGATAATGGTACTCCGTGCAATCTTACTATCGCAGAAATGTATAAGTCGTCCATTCTATCAAGGGAATAATCTGTCCCTACTGAAATAAAATCAGTCGACTTGGTCAACTTATCCACTACGACCCATATGGCATTTTTCTTTTTCGGAGTCAAAGACAACCCTGTCACGAAGTCCATGGTAACTCTGTCCCACTTCCATTTGGGAATTATTACAAGTTGTAACAAACTTGAAGGCACTTGATGTTTAGCTTTAACTTGCTGACATACCAGGCATCTTGACACAAACTTAGAAATATCTCTTTTCATATCGTTCCACCAATACATTTTCTTCAAATCATTGTACATCTTGGTACTTCCCAGATGAATAGACAAATGGCTACTATGTGCTTCTTGCAATATTTTTCGGATAAGTTCATTGTCTTTAGGTACACATACTCTATCTCTGAACATCAAACACCCATTAGGATTAATCCAAAAATCTGATTCAATCCCTAACTCACATTAAGCCCTTTTTGCTTGCAAGTCACCATCATTAAATTGAGCATCATGAATTTCCTGTAGAAATATCGACCTAGCCTCTAGCTCTACCAAGACTGAACCATCATCAAGCAATGTCAAACGAGTATCCATGGCTTTTAAAGAAAATAAGGATTTTCTGCTCAAAGCGTCGGCGACCACATTCGCCTTTCCTGAATGGTAGTCAATGATCAGATCATAATCCTTAATTAATTCTAACCATCTCCTTTGTCTCAAATTTAATTCTTTTTGAGTCATCAAGTACTTCAAACTCTTCTGGTCCGTAAAGATACGACACGTTTCACCATATAAATAATGCCTTGAAATCTTTAAGGCAAAAACAATCGCAGCAAGCTCTAGGTCATGGGTCGAATAATTCTTCTCGTGAGGCTTCAATTGCCATGAAGCATAGGCTATCACCTTGCCATCTTGCATAAGCACACAACCTAATCCATTTAATGATGCACCATTATAGACCACAATTCTTTTCTCGATTCAGGTAGCACTAAAACAAGAGCTTCAGTCAACAATGTCTTTAACTTCTCAAAAGTTTGCTGACACTTTTCCGTCCATTCAAATTTAACATCATTCTGTAGCAACCTTGACATCAAAGTCGCTATCATAGAGAATCCTTTTACAAACCTTCGATAGTAACTGGCCAAGCCCAAAAAGCTTCTAACCTCGGTTACATTTTTAGGTGATTTTCAATCAACAATAATAGAGATTTTACTTGGATCAACTCAGATGCCTTCACCCGAAACAATATGACCCAAAAATCCAACTTCTTGAAGCCAAAATTCACTATTGCTAAACTTAGCATACATTTATTTTTCTCACAAAGTCTGCAATACAATTCTCAGGTGCTTCGCATGCTCTGTCTCCTTTTTGGAATAAATCAAGATAATAAATCAAGATATCGTCAATGAACACAACAACAAACTTATCCAACTATGGCCGAAAGATCCTACTCATTAGATCCATAAATACGGCCGGTGCATTCCTCAGCCCAAACGGCATAACAAGGAATTCGTAATGACCATACCTTGTCCTGAAAGTTGTCTTTGGCACATCCGATTCCTTGACACGTAACTGATAGTAGCCAAACCTCAAGTCTATCTTAGTAAACACAGTGGCTCCTCTCAACTGATCGAATAAATCGTCAATCCTTGGTAAAGGATACTTATTTTTTATGGTTACCTTATTCAGTTGCCGATAATCAATACATAATCTCATTGAACCATCTTTCTTCTTTACAAACAACACGACGACACCCCATGGTGAAAAACTTGGTCTTGAGAATCCTTTATCCGCCAACTGTTGCAACTGTGCTTTTAACTCTTTTAACTCAGTTGGGGTGCCATTTTATACGGAGCGATAGAAATAGGAGTTGTCCCTGGCATCAATTTAATACCAAACTCAATTTCTCTTCCAGGAGGTAATCTTGGTAATTCCTTCGGGAATATATCTGAATACTCACATACTATTAGCACAGACTCGATTTTCAACTCTGTTTCCTTAGTGTTCAGTACAAATGCAAGATAAGCCTCATACCCTTTCCTCATGTATCTCTGGGCAACCATTGTCGTGATTACATTCGGCGGCAAACCCAATTCTATTAATTCGACCCGTAAAGTCTCACCATCCAGACATTTTAACTTAATATACTTACTACTACAATTTAAAGTTACATCATGAAGGGCTAACCAATCCATACCAAGTATTACATCAAATTCATCAAATGGTAGCAACATAAGGTTACCCGGAAAGGAATGACCTTGAATCATCAAAGGACAATTCTTACAGACTTTATTAACTAGAACCGATTTGCCTAAAGGGTTCGACACTTTAATAACAAATCTCGTAGGTTGAACGAGTAAATTCATACTAGATTCCAATCTCAAGCAAACGTAAGAATGCATCGACCCCGGGTCAATTAAAGCAATAATACTCGTATTAAAAAGGGAAAAAGTACCCGTGATAACGTCAGGAGCAGAGGCTTCCTCTCGAGCCTCGTATTGCATACGTTCTTGTCGGGGCTCTAGCCTCTGGTCTTGTAGTATCTTTAGCTGCGACTCGACTACCACTAGCACTTCCAAGGTATCTTGGAGGTCTACCTCGTGCCATAGGAGCACTCGACTTTGAGGTTCCTTTCGCTTCTTTTTCCATTCGATCTGGGCATTCTCTGAGAAAGTGGTCAAGAGAGCTACATCTGAAACATGCACTGCTTTTTACTCGGCACTCTCCGAAGTGAAATTTTTTGCAACTCTTACACTTCGGCTTTTGATTATCTACACTCCCCACACTAGTCATCACCGGCACTACCGAGGGTACGGTCTTCCACCAGTGGTATGCAGTATCTTTCAAGAGGGACACGTCACACTTCAAGCACTCCTCGAACGTACATGACAATTCGTCTAACACCTGTGTAGTATTTTCAAGCTAGAACTCGGCTCTTTCAGCATCATCATCGACTTTCGCTTTGAATCCCTCAGCCCTATACTATCTAAGCTTATCTACAGGGGCCTTACCGATCCTTACCAATGCCATACCTCGTGACACATCCTCATCAGGTTGGTTAGGGGGTGGGGGCGGTCATGGTATGTTGGGGCAATTCCTTAGATAATCCCCAAACCATTCATCCATCATATCAAAGAAGGTGGCTCGGGCCTCTTCCCGGCCTTCAGACATAAGTCTTCTACTACTAGATACAGCTCTGTAACACCCCTTACCCGTACCCAACGCTGGAACAGGGTACGAGGTATTACCGGACTTGAGTACTTGTAATCATTTAAAACCAAGACATAAAATTACATCAAATTTTAAACTTTTCAAACATATTCAAGCTGTCTATAAAAAAAACTTACAAGGCCCATATCATGCTTTAAACCTTTATATATCGATCAATAGTTTGATAGTGTGATTTAACCTCCGGCGACCTCCAACTCGAGCTAACATTTGCGACACTATAGGAAAAATGAAATGAAGGGAGTAAGCATTATAGCTTAGTAAGTAAATATGTAAATATTAATAAACAATACATTATCATATATTAAACAAAGTCACAATATGTTCCCGGAATATTACCATCACAAACACACATACTTTCACTATTACAATTATAAACAGGTTCAAAATAAGCTGTCTAGCAGAGTAGCAGCAGCTAAATTATTTATTTCTGGAGCTACAGAACTCCAAATTACAAACCATTAATTTTTCTTGAAACTAGATTCACTTATATTCTTACCATAAGATTTTCAGAATTTTTGGTGTAGCCAATTAGTACAATTTATTCATTGAAGTTAACCCTGTTTCACTGCTCAACTACCCTGACCACTATTCACTACAAATAAATTTTCTCTTCGTACATAACTCATATTATGTTATTGTTTATTTTATTTGAAACTATACTCATTAAATATTTCAAACATATAAATTATATCTCATAATTATTTTTGTACAATTTTTAATGATTTTTTAAAATCAGAACAGGGGATCACGTAGTCATTCTTACCCAGTCTCATAGAAACTTAAATATCTCAGAATATAGAATTCCTTTACTTGCTCTGTTTTTGTTATATGAAAATAAACGCATTAAGCTTTAATTTGATATCTCATTCAGTCTTTGACTCAATTTCTACTATTTTTGGTAAATTTTTAGATTCTCGTCACTGGAACTATCCGGAACAGTTTTATTGTCAATTTTGATCTTTCACACTTCAATTGTATTCATCACTTATCCATAGCAATCTTTCCAATTTCCAATCACATATCGAGCATATTGCTCATAAGTTACACACGTATATACTTACACTTATCATCACAAAGTCATATACAATTTCATTTAATCAATTTCCCAGTTGAACGCTTCGGAATAATAACAGATACGCGATAGTATCGCACACAGCCCACCTTTAAAATCGAAGCTCTCTTGTACACATAGTGTCCTTCACTTAGCACCACTCATGTAACCTAGCTCGATTGTACACATAACTTTGGCTCTCTTGTACACATGGTGAACACTTAGTACCACCCATGTGACCTAGCCAGTTTATCTCGTAGCTGTCTTGTCTACATGGTGTCCTTCACCTGGAACCACGCATGCGACCTAGCTACATATATCCCGTAGCTCTCTTGTCTACATGGTGTACACATAGTATCACCCATGCGACCTAGCTACATATATCCCGTAGCTCTCTTGTCTACATGGTGTACATCCCGTATTACACATGTGACCTAGCTACATACCATCTGTATCTTTCGATTCCAAAGGTTCAAACGGGAAGTATCTCACTTTCTAATACTTTATTCCATTCTTCCAATAGTCAATTATGATTCAAAAATCAGCTACATACATAAAATATGTTGAAATATAAAAACGTAATAAAGATAATGTATTATTTACATACAAACTTACATACTTTCTCATTTCCATGTCGAATTAATATTGAACATTTAAATCATCATAATTATACTTACTTTCAACACCTCAGAAATCATCGTAATGTATCAATTTTACATTGAAACATGCATAAATTAATGCTTATTATACATATGAACTTACCTCGATACTAAAACGACCATTTTACCAACTTTCTCGATTTTTGATTTTTCTCCCATTCTAGGCTCAAAACTCATTTTTCGAGATCTAAAACATCATATTTTACATATTTAATTGATGTACTATTCAACACAGTCCTTAACTCAAACTTTGGCAAAATTACAATTTTGCCCCTAAACATTTGCATATTTACACTTTTGCCCCTAGGCTCGGGAATTAAACTTCATCCCTTATTCTTATGTTTTATGAAATGCTGATCATTTTTCCCTTCTATGGAAACATCAAATTCTCACTCTAACACATAGTTATGAACAATAACAACTTTTACTGATTAAGCCGTTTTACTCATTTTTGCTTAAAACCGCTTAGCAAAAGTTGTTTAACAAAATTTCAAACTTCATATTATACCATAAAACATAAAAATAAACATATTTTACCTATGGGTATTTTTCCAAATATGAACCCTAGCTTAAATTATTACTAGAATAAGCTTAATTAAGTTACCTAGATTCCAAAAACGTAAAGAACTTGAAACACGAGGCTAGAATGGACTTACTATTGAGCTTGAAAAGCTTGAAAACCCTAGCCGTGGCTTCCCCCATGCTAATTTCGGCCTCCATGAAAAAGATGAGTCAATTTTGGCTTTATTTTCCCTTTTTATTTCTTTTAATTACCAAATGACTAAAATGCCCTTAAGGCCTTTAAAATTTTGTCCTATTCATGCCCATTTTTGTCCAAACGAAATATAATGGTCTAATTACCATTTAAGGACCTCCTCTTTAAAACTCCATTTCAATCAAGTACTTATGAATTAGAACACATATTTTGCAGCTTTTGTAATTTAGTCCTAAAAGTCCAATTAAGCACTTTATTAGTAAAATTTCTTAACGATATTTTTACACAATATTTTAATCAATAAATAAACCTTAAAACTTAATCGAAATGATTTTTTTGACTTCAAATTTGTGGTTCTAAAACCATCGTTCCATTTAGGCCCTAAATCGAGCTATTACAGCAACTTCTGCAAATAAGCCCTAATAGGCAAATTAAACATGCAATCTATAAAATTTCTTATCAATACTCTAACAAATGCATCTAATCACTTGGTAAATCATAAGAATTAATCGAAATAAACTCTTCTATCTCAGATTTGTGGTTTCGCAACCACTATTCCATTTAGGCCCTATTTTGAGATGTTACAAGCTCGTTGTACGGAAGCTGGAGCATGGCTCTCGGCTCCCTCGGACTCATCTTGTGCTCGATTGGAAGACATATAATATTCAAAACAATTTAAACAATTAGCAGATGTCACACTATCAACATTCGAATAATGGCATGTACAGCGAACTTTAACATCTTCTACGATAGTCCTAAAACTGACTAAACTGTAGCTCTGATACCACTAAATGTAACACCCCTCGCCCGTATTCGACGCCAGGATACGGTTCGAGGCGTACCTAGTAATTCACCTTTACACACTTATACAATCGAGTTACAGAATTCATTCGTAATTTAAAACTTTTCAAACGTGTGCACTTTGTCTCTTATACAGGCCTCCGAGGCCTAAAAACACTCTTAGGGGTAGTACAGAACAAAACCAAAATTGTCCGATAGGCTTGGGGAACTTTAGAAAATTTTCCCTTCGTTGAAGTGTAACACGCCCGTAGGGCATAGAACACGCCTATGTCCTTTTTCCAATATGCAACACGACCAAGGCACACGCCTGTGGGCTTAGCCCGTGTGTTACTCTGACTTCAACCTCACCATTCTGTTAAATAAACACGGCCAAGGCACACGCCCGTGTGCTTAGCCCGTGCTCTATGCTGACTTAAAATTTTAGGTGCAGAGGACACACGGTCA
Source organism: Gossypium longicalyx (assembly GCA_025698465.1). NCBI lineage: Eukaryota > Viridiplantae > Streptophyta > Magnoliopsida > Malvales > Malvaceae > Gossypium > Gossypium longicalyx. The sequence continues at coordinate 33,930,818 of CM046995.1, read as the reverse complement.
TAGCAAACAACCATGGGAGTAGCCCGTGTGTCACACACGGCCTAGACACACAGCACACACCAATGGGAGTAGCCCGTGTGTCACGCACGGCCTAGACACACGCCCGTGTGTCTATCCATGTGAACCTTATTAGGCTATTTTCCAAGCCTTAAGTCACCCTCTACTAGCCAATTACACTTATAGATTACTATAGTGCATATTTGGGCCAAATTATCTATTTGTAAGTACGAAACTTTGATAACCTCATTGCATGTGAACCTCGTATCATTGGTTTCATACATGCTAAGTTAATTCTTATCTTGCATTTAATAATTTATATGTCTACTTGACATATTAAGATTGGCTCGTTATTATAACTCATTGCCAATTATAACTAAGCCATCACATATGAATATAAACATGCATAGATTTGTAGGGCATAGCCTACTTCAAAATGAGTCAATTCCCATGGCCATATACTAAGGAAGATAAACACATTTTTACATGCCTTCACTAAGAAAATCTAATGACATATATAACAAAAGATAAACTTACCGATTGTTTAACATACATCCATAATAGATAATGAAACCAATGGACATGAAAATGGTTTCCCTATCACATGCACTCAATCATCAAGTTAGTTACATAACAATGTACCATGTAATTCATCTTAGATGAGTTCATCACTTAACATATCATCTATACATATTCCTTGTGATAGTCCCGTTGAGTTTCTAGGAAATCTCGATGGATCATCCATTTACCATCAATTCGTACGAATGATCATTTCAGTATGCACTCCCGCGAACCTCACATCTTACGGCGAGATTACTAGTCCAGGTTAAATCCCCATTAATATAAACTCATAAGGTGATGACGGGATTACCAGTCCAGGCTAAATCCCTTATAACGACAAACACCCTTAATGAGCTCGGATCTAAATTACTAGTCCAGGCTAAATTCAGACCCTAATCGGATTACTCGTCTGGGCTGAATCCACAATGCACACATATTCTTCGGGAGGCTCGATCACTCAAGGAACACTAGTCCAGGCTAGATCCTTTTTATACTTGAGATCTTCGGATTACTAGTCTAGGCAAAATCCTTTTCTGCAACACATGCAGGATCTCAAGTCTCATGTAAATCATGGTTTATCCATCGAATTCCCTTTCCAACCTCAACCGAGACATTATCCAACAATTCATTATTAAAGATGCAATTCATGCATTTTCATGCCATCAACAATGCAATTATCATACATTCACAAAACATACAAATATGCATGTTATAGGTTTACTTCGAGTTATTCGAACTTACTTGGTATTCATTTTGGAGCTGTGTTTCGGTTATTCTGAAACCTTGTGTTTACCTCGATCAACCTTCAAAATTTGTTCCTCGGGGTTTATAACAACAAAATTATATCATTACTTTACTATATTACAATTTTCAAGTTTAATTTCTACCCCAGTCCAAATGACCGTTTTGCCCCTAACCTTTGACATTTTTACGATTTAGTCCCTAGGCTCTTATAATGAAACACATGCAATTTCTATCTTACCCAAGCCTAGCCAAACATTTTTGTCTCTTATGGCAGCCCACATTTACCATTATTTTCACATTTCTACCACATATTTAACAACTTTTGCAAAAAAGTCCCTTAAGGTGTTTTTCATGAAAATCACCTAAGAAAAGATGTTTAACACACTCTCAACTTTCATACTCCTCCATAATCCACCAAAATACAAACAACTCATGCATGGGTAAATTTTTAAACATGAACCCTAGCATGAAATATGGGTAGAAATGGAAAGATTAAGCTACCGGGATTTCAAAAATACAAAGAACATTAAAAACAGGGCTTGGGAGCACTTACTATTGAGCTTGGAAAGCTTGAAAACCCTAGCTGTGGAGAGCATGAAATTTTTGGCTGGAAAAGGAAGAAGAATGGTTGATTTTTACCTTCTTTTTCCCATTTTATTTCATTAAAAAGCCAAATGACCAAAATGCCCTTAAGTCCTTTCTTTAAAATTTCATCCATGCAAGCCCATTTTTGTCCAAAAACTTAGAAATTGGGAAAATTGCTCTTTAAGGCCTTCTAATTTATAATCTAAAGTAATTTCATACAAATTTCTTCTAGAATCCAAGTTCTGCAATTTATTCGTTTAGTCCCTAAGTTCCAATTGGACACCTTACTCAAGGAATTTCTTCATGTCATGAAACTTTAACACATGCATAATCTCATATTCTAGGTCTCATAATAATCATAAATTAAATATTTTGATGTCAGATTTGTGGTCCCGAAACCACTGTTTCGACTAGGCCCTATTTCGGGATGTTACAGTATGCCCTGGCCATTTGAAGTCTGCACCTATTTTATGAAAAGTTATGAAAATTAAATCGACCACACGGCCTAAGCACACGAGTGTGTGCCTTGGATGTGTGAGTTTAATTTGTTCTTTGGTAACAAACAGAGAGTTACACGGGTTAGGGACATGGGCATGTGTGACCACGTAGCCTGCCCACACGGGCGTGTCCCAAGTCATACGGGCGTGTGGGTCTTAAATAATGAAAAATTTTCTAAGTGTTGTGAAATTTTCCAAGGTTCTTGGTTTAGTCCCGAACCGCTTCAATGCATGTTTTGGACCTCACAGGATCATTTTAGGGTTGCTTTGAATGTATGTGAAAAGTTTATTAATTTTGATGGAAATTTATGCCTCGATTTTGTATGTTTGCTTGTGTTTGAGTCCGGTAATGCCTCATACCCTGTTCTGACGTCGAATACGGGTAAGGGGTGTTACATATCTCCTCTTTAAAAAAATTTATTCATCCATCATTTGGAGCAGCATTCAAGTGTTCATAGAAGCCTTGGTTCGACAAGAACAAGTGAAGAAAGAAGAGTAGAGCAACTCAGCCAAGCCACGGAGAAACACCGGATTTGCTTATTGTTCCTTATCTTTTTAAATTCTATTGTTGTTATGATGAACATGTGTATGAATATTTATGTTGATATGATTTATTTAATTAATATGGCTTAAATTTAATTCATGTTGTAACAACCCATTTTTCAGTGAAATTGGAATAATGGTTTCGGGACCACAAATTCGATCCAAAAATAAGGTTTATTTTTATTTCATTATATGGTCCATATTATAATAGGCATGTCGTGTGAAAATGTTGATATGAAAATTTTATCGATTAAGTGCTTAATTACAAGGACTAAATCGCATAAAATGTGAAAGTTGAAGTCTAGTAGCTATAAGGATTAAATAGTTATGAAATTCAAAACTAGAGGTCCTTATATGGTAATTACACCGTTAAAGAAATGTATGTAGATTCTTGGTGACTCATCCATGGAAAATTAGAAAAGGTCAAGGACTAAATTGGAATTTTAAATATTTAAATTAATTAAAAGATGAGAAAAGAAAATATCATCTTATTTTCATCATCTTTAACCAAAAACACATGGGAACCCTAGGTGAGAGAGAAGAAGCTTTCAAGGCCTAATTGGGTAAGTTTCCTTGTCCCGATTTTAGTAATTTTGGTATCTCTGAAACTAGGATAGCTTAATCTCTCTATTTGAGGGATTAATTTGAAAAGTTATCAAGGTATGAAAAATGGTTCATGGATGTAAATGCTGAAAATTAGAATTTTATGGTAAAAAATGAAAGATTATTGAGAGATAAACAACTTTTACAAAGTGGTTTTTGATGAAAACATGATTTAGGGACTAAAATGAAAAGTTGTAAAATTTGATGAAAAATTCTAAAATTTTATGCATTCATGTGCTGTAAAAATTTTAATGGGGCTTTGGTTAGGCTTGGAATAGGGAGTAATTTGCACAAGTTTCATTTTTCGAGCCTAGGGACAAAATCAGAATTTATGGAAAAGTTAGGAGTAAAATGGTAATTTTGCCTAGGACGTAAATTGAGTGCATTTAAATATGAAATCTGTGAAATTGATGGTTAAATTCATTTATATATATCTAGACAACACTAATTTGAGGTTAGATCGAGGAAAAGAAAAGGTTTCAAATTAGTAGACTTTTTATGTGAACAAGTGTCGAGGTAAGTTCGTGTAACTTAATCGGGCTTGTAATTATGTTAATTGAATGTTGTGTTTGTATGTAATGTGATTTATGTTGATGTTGATAGATGCTTGAAATTGTGATAAAGGGTTAAGTCCTGATTGAATGTGAATTCTGACAATTATATGTGCTTTCCCGAAACTAATAAGGTCTTGCATTCGTTGTGGACAGGATTAATGTAACACCCCAAACTCAGCCTAGACGTTAGGGCCACATCTGTGATGTTACATTGAGATGGATTTTGGAAACTCGCAGATTAAGTAGAAAAACTATTTTGCGTAAATACCCTTGTTTGTGAATCTTTTGTAAAACCAATTTGTCTAATCCATTTGCCAAAACACAGGTTCGTTTAGTAAAACATGTCTCGTACCAGGTTTTATACTTAAAAACATTATCATTGCGGAAGCTTTCAAAATAGGTTATGTAGCTTGATAGTTGAAAACCTTTTTCTTTTGTTTTTGTAAAACCCGCATCCTACGGCTAATAAATATAAAAAAAATCCCCAAATAAAAATAATAATTTAAAACGGCCTTATTACACAAAATACCCCAAATTAAGTTACTCATACTAAAATTAATAACGAAGTTATAAACAGTGGTGTGGCCATCTCCGAGTCCCTCGCAGCACTGACTTGCCTAAGGATTACTTGCACAGTTAAGCAGAAAAGGTGAGTATGAAACTCAATGTGTAATCCCTATTTAATAAATAGTCACATAAATAGTGTTGAATAGTCTGGGCTCAAGCCCATAGCAATAGCTATATCAGTGTGGGCTTTAGCCCATTACAGTTCAGTATCCACAATGCATAAAGTGATCCTACCCAACCATCCTCTACACTCCACTCCGACCGGCCCTACACTCCATGTGGGGAATAAATCAACCCACCCATCCCTACACTACTAATAAAGTACTCGATTCTACTTAATAATTTTGCAAAGAGAGTGCAAGAATATGAGCTTATAGCCTTTCAGTACACTTTCTCTAATAAAATATATCCCACCCCATGCAATGCAACATAATATAAACATACATACAATAAAAATGGCATGCTCTAACAGTCATATATCACACAGGGGTATTTTTGTCATTTACGTCATAGGGGTATAACAATCATTTCACAAATTAGGGTTTAGGTATACTTACCAACCCAACAATAGGTCCACAGTCGTCTCGCGCGACTCATGCAACATTAACAGTTAAACAGCAAAATGGGCCGAAGCCCATATTATGGCCCATATTAGCCCACACGCTTGTGTGCCCCATGAAGCCCACACGCTTGTGTGCCCCATGAAGCCCACACGCTCGTGTGGCCCATTAAGCCCAAATAATGGCCTTGGCCATACAAACCACACAGCCGGCCCAATAATCTCCACTCATCCATGCAGTTTGCCTTTGCATGGCCCACAAACCCGTGAGGCCCACACTGCCCATTATGGCCCAAAATCGGCCCATTATGGCCCAAAATCGGCCTAAGCCCATGAAATCGTTCATGGTGGCCTCTTTGATCAAATACCTATATTTTATACATTCGACTCACCACACGAGCGTACTTATGCTCATGCAGTGTCAATAGTCGTACACTTTTGGCTTTTGCCGATATATGCTACTAGCAGTGTGATTACACACCTGATTGCGAGGATGCAGCAAATCCACGAGCACTCCAACCTATTTCACAAAAGCCATGATTAGATGACTAACAATTGTATTGAACAAGCCTTACTCACATTCCCTTCACCAAATTATTACCTTTCACTTGCTACACCGGTCAATTGAAATTTAACTACCACTCCACCGCAAGAACCCAATCCCTAGGCCTTGATGGTTGTCTGCACTTCCAATGAAAACCTTATAAACCACTACATAAGAACCCAATTGAACTAGAAGAACAATTGCTTACTGAACTTAATGCCCACACTAAGAGGAGAAATATTCGACTTACACCCACCAAAAGCCGAAAGTGCTCAAACCAAGAGGACCACTTACACTTTATAGAAAACGACATTATAGGAAGATATTAGATATTAATGCAACAGAAGAGAGAAAGAGATAGGGAAAAAATAAACACATACCTTCACACCTGATCAGTCCAACTTCACGAATCCCCAACTAAAAATTTAGAAGAGAGAATAGAGTATTCAGCTACCATCCAAAAATGAAGAGAAGGAAAGGAGTAAGAACAATCGGCTACGGTTACAAGGTAGTAAGTAATGGAAACCAAAATTATAAAGAAGGCTCGAATGAGAAGAAATAAAAAAGAAGAGAAGGGATTCGGCTAGCAATGAAAATTGAATGGGTTGAGAGAGGGAGAAGAAGTGATAATCAGCCAAAACCAAAGAAGAGGAAGAGAAATTCATGAATGCCGAAGAGAATAAAAGGAAAGGCCAAGACTCAGTTGAAACCAAAGACGTTATAGGCCGATTGGAAGATAAGAAAAAGAGGAGGTTTGGCCAAGCTGTGGGACAAAGAGAAGAGATACAATTGAAGAGCCACTCAAGTCGTCCAAAGCAAAATTGTTCGCAGGTCACCCAGCAAAATCGAGAAATAAGAACAAACAAAGAATGGTAGAAAAGGGCAGAACTAACGCAATTGAGAGCTCAAAAACCCCAAAAGAGAATTCGGTACCAAGCTCCCTAACCAACCTATGACTGAATGGCTTAGGAGAGTCCACATTCGGCACCACTACTACCTCCACCTTCCCACTTCCTTGATTCACTCTTAATTTCCCTCCTCCAAATTCAAACTGATAACTCCCTTACCAACTCCCCCTAACCTCTCCTCAAATTCGGCTATACCCTCCCACACAACCACTCCACCATCAGAGTTTCGATCAACCTCAAACTCCTTCCACGCGAGAGTAGCAAAATGTTGCCCCTTTCGGCATAGAGTAGCTCGAACTCAAGACCTCAAGGCTCATCCCACACGCCTCTTACCATCTGACTAGCAAGCCTTTCATGACGTGCAACACTCCTATTAATTTAAGAATCTAATAGCAGTAAGCAAGGGTTTGCTCAAAAAGAAACCAAAATTTGCTAAAGCCTAGGTTTGAACCTAGGTCTTCTCACACCTCTTAGAACCCCCTTAACCAACCAACCAAGCAAGCCACATACAATTATTGAAGATTTGAGGCGTTACAACTCTACCCCCTAAAAAAAATTTCGACCTCGAAATTTACCTGATCAAAATAGGTGAGGGTATTGTTGTCGTATCGCCTCCTCAGGCTCCCACGTAGCTTCCTTGGAACCGTGATTATGCCATAGCACCTTAACCAGTGGAACTGACTTCCTCCTTAGAACTTTCACTTTGCAGTCTAAAATTTGAACTAGCTCTTCCTCAAAAGTCAAATCTGGTCTAACCTCTATCTCCTCAGTTGATACAATGTGTGAAGGGTCAAAGCGATATCGCCTCAACATAGAGACATGAAATACATCATGAATTCGGTCCAACTATGGAGGTAACTCAAGTTGATAAGCAATCGGTCCTATGCGCATCAATACACGGTAAGGCCCAATGAACCTTGGGCTGAACTTGCCTTTCCGTCCAAACCTCAGTACCTTCTTCCATGGCGAGACCTTAAGAAACACCAAGTCCCCCACTGAAAACTCAATCTCCTTATGCTTCAGATCCGTGTAAGACTTTTGTCTGTCTGAAGCCGCCTTCAGCTGATCTCGAATCAACCTGACCTTGTTTTCAGTATTAGAAATCAATTTAGGGCCCAAAATATACCGCTCACCCAACTCTGTCCAACAAGAAGGAGTATGACACCTACGACCATATCATGCCTCATAAGGTGCCATTTGTATGCTAGACCGATAGCTGTTGTTATATGCAAACTCTGCCAACGGTAAGAAATCGTCACAACTGCCCTAGAAGTCAATCACGCAACTTCTTAACATGTCTTCCAGTATCTAAATCACACTTTCTGACTAACCGTCTGTCTGAGGATGGAACGCAGTACTGAAGTCCAACCTTGTACCCAGTGCCTCATGCAACTTCTTCAAGAACCTAGACGTAAAGCGAGGATCTCTATCGGATATAATAGAAATTAGTACCCCATGCAGTCTCACAATTTCAGATACATACATCTTAGCCAGCTTCTACAATGAGTAATCAGTACGAATAGGTATGAAGTGAGCAGATTTTGTAAATCGATCTATGATAACGCATACTAAATCCTTCTTAGTAGACGTTAAGGGCAGCCGACTAACAAAGTCTATAGTCACTCTCTCCCACTTCCATAAAACGAAATCTTAAATGGCTGAAGTAACCCTGAAGTCAGCTGATGCTCTGCCTTAACCTATTGACAAGTCAGACACTTACTCAAAAAATCAGTAACTTTCTGCTTAAGTCCTGGCCACCAATACAACTCTTGAAGGTCTTGGTACATTTTATTTCCACCAGGATGCATAGTGTTAGGACTACTATGCCCCTCTTGCAGTATAGATTGCCTCAAATCAGTATCCCTCAGTATACAGACTCTCTCACAGAAACAAAGTACCCCTTCACTATTTAACCCAAAATCTGAAGTTTCCCTACTCTCTAATTGCCGAAAATGAGAACCCAGTGACTCATCCTCCAACTGCTTATCTTTAATCTACTCAGTCCACCTTGGTTTAACTTGAAGTTCGACCAATAAACTACCATCATCAAATAAGCTGAGACGAGCAAACATAGCTCTCAAGTTAGTAACAATTCTACGGCTTAATGCATCGGCCACCACATTAGACTTTCTAGGATGGTATTCAATCAAACTGTCATAATCCTTAAGCAACTCGACCTATTTACACTGCCTAAGGTTTAACTCCTTTTGAGTAAGGAGGTACTTGAAGCTCTTGTGATCTGTGTAAATGATACACTTCTCACCATACAGGTACTGCCTCCAAATCTTCAGTGCGAATACCACGGCAACCAACTCCAAATCATACGTCGGGTAATTTGCTTCATGTGTCTTAAGATGACGAGACTATATGCCACTACCTTACCCTCTTGCATCAATACGCACCCCAAACCAACATGTGATGCATTGCTATAAACCGTGAATTCCTTCCCAAATTCTGGTTGTATTAAGACAGGGGCCTCAGTCAAAACTTTCTTAAGCTTCTCAAAACTTTCCTGCTGCTTATCAATCCAGTTAAACAGTACCCCTTTACGCAACAACTTAGTCAGAGGTGTAGCAATTAACGAAAACCCCTCAACAAACCTTATATAATACCGTGCCAAACCCAAGAAACTTCGAAACTCTGACACCGACTTAGGTTGCTTCAAATCTAGAATAGCTTCAATTTTCTGAGGATCAACCCTAATCCCCTCAGTAGATACCACGTGACCCAAAAAAGTTACCTCACGTAGCCAAAATTCACACTTGCTGAATTTAGCATACAATTACTTTTCCTCAAAATCTACAGAACAACCTGAAGGTGTGCATCATGTTCCTCCTCGGTCCTCGAATATACCAAAATATCATCTATAAACACTACTACAAATCGATCCAGATAGGGCTAGAACACTCAGTTCATCAAATCCATGAAAGCCGCTGGCGCATTCGTTAACCCAAACGGCATCACTAGGAACTTGTAATGATCGTAACGAGTCCTAAATATTGTCTTGTACACATCAATCTCCTTGACCCTCAGTTTATGGTACCCTGATCAGATATCAATCTTAGAGAAGACCGAGGCTCCTCGAAATCGGTCGAATAGATCGTCAATCCTCAGTAGGGAGTATTTATTCTTGATAGTCAATTTGTTCAGTTGCCGATAGTCGATGTACATGCGTATAGGTCCATCCTTCTTCTTCACAAATAAAACTGGAGCTCCCCACAGAGACACACTTGGGCAGATGAACGCTCGATCCAGTAACTCCTGAATTTGAGCCTTAAGCTCTACGAGCTCCTTTGGTGCCATCCTATAAGGGGAAGTAGACACTGAAGCTATACCAGGCAAGAGCTCTATCCCAAAATTAACTTCACGGTTAGGAGGTAACCCCGACAGCTTATCGGGGAAAACATCCGAAAAATCCTTAACTATACTGATATCCTTAATAGAGGAACCTTCCGAACCCGTAGCACTGACATAAGCTAAATACACCTTGCATCCCTTACGAACCAACTTTTCAGCTCTAAGTACAGAAATCACATTTGAGAGATAATCTTGATGCTCTCCAATCATGACCACCTCATCACCTTCTATAGTTTTTAGAACCACCCGCTTAGCAGCACAATCCAAATTCGCCTGATGCTTAACCAGCCAGTCCATGCCCAATATTATGTCGAATTCCCCAAAGAGGAGTTCCATTAAGTCGGCTAAAAAGATCTTTCCCTGAACCTCCAAGGGTACATCCTTAAACAATTTGTTCACTCTCACTAACTGCCCTAATGGACTCAACACGACAATCTCACTCCTCGTGTTTTCACACATCACACCCAAAGTCTCAAACATAGTGCATACTATATAAGAGTGCGTAGAACCAGCATCAATCAATACAATGTAAGACACAATAAAAAAATGTACCCGTGATAACATCTAGAGTGTCTCCATCCTCTCGACGACGTGCAACATAAACCAATGCTGGTTGCCTCGCCTCAATATGACCAACACCCTTGCTCGGTGCTCCACAACTACGGCCCATACCATTTCCTCCTCTGGCCTGGCCACGACCTCTCGGTGGCTGCTGAAAAACCCTCTACAACAGCACAGTACATTTACTAGTAGCTTGCATCTGATCGGGCCTTCATGGACAATCTCTGATACGGTGCTCCATAGATCTGCACCTGAAACCTGCCCCTTCTGTACCTAGCACTCGCCCTGATGGTGTTTCCTACAAATAGTATAACGCTGCAGCCCAAAAGTAGCAACAAAGGCCCCAACTCTAGTTGGCTCATCAACCCCGACCTTTTTTCTATGCCCCATAGCAGAACCTGAGGGCTCCCAAACCCTTTTGTTTCTCCCCTTATCCTTCTCACGATTCTGGCACTCAGCGCGCTTCACATCCTCAGCGATCTTTGCCTTTTCTACCAATCGCTCCCTCTGTGGAGCTATCAAAACCCGCAGATTATCTCTGAGACCGTCCTCGAAACAAACACAGAGCTCATACTCAATGCCCACCATGCCTCACGCATAGCGGCTCAATCTCAAAAATTCTGCCTCATATTCAACTACAGACTTATCCCCCTGAGTCAGACTCAAAAATTCCTTTCTGCGGGCATCCACATAGTGGCGTCCACATATTTCTCTTGAAATGCATTCTTGCAAAACTCTCAAGTTAACCGATCGGGCTGATTACCTTCTTTCACAGTAAGCCACCACTGATAGGCTTCATCTCTCAACAACGACATTGCACCTTTTAGTTTCTACTTTAGGGTGCAGTTGGGATCATCCATGATCCTCTCTGTTGCCTCTATCCAATATTCAGCCACATTAAGGGCAACTCTATCGACACCCCTAAAGATCTCAGCCCCATTAGACCTGAGTCGTTCCGTCACCGACCCACGACCCACAGTACCAGTATTGGGCGTAGCAACCCTATACAAAATTCACAACATAGCCTGGGATAGTGCATCGTCCCCAGCTGTACGATCATGTGACCCAGTTTCAGTCATAGGCAAAACTGGTGTCTCCCTTGCCTCAACGTTAGGCATATGGCCTAATGCCGAAGACCCAGCCCGAGCACTTCCACGGCCTCCGCCGCAGCCCCTAGTACCCCTTCCACAAGTACCTCAAGTGCTCATAGTCAATTCATGTATTATCTGTGTTAACAGTTTTATGCATCAGTTTTACAGTTCCAATGTTTATTAGTGAATGTTTTATGATAAATAGCATCAATAATTCAGAGTTGTTTGTTTTCGCAGATCATAGTCTTACTATAGAATCGGCGCCAGAGACTCGATAGACACACATTCAGAAACTATTACCTCAATATATTTTTCCACCATTTAAAATAATTCTTTTGAAATCCTCATTTAAAAAAAAAAAACCAAATCCACAGCCGAGTTTTTGAAACCTACCTTTGATACCAATAAATGTAACACCCAAAACTCGGCCTAGACGTTAGGGCCGCATCTATAATGTTACATTGAGATAGGTTTTCGTAACTCACAGATTAAGTAGAAAAACTCATTTGCGTAAATAGCCTTGTTTGTGGTTTTTTTGTAAAACCAATTTGTTGATTCCATTTGCCAAAACATAGGTTCGTTTAGTAAAACGTGGCTCGTACCAGGTTTTATATTACTTAAAAACATTGTCATTGCAGAAGCTTTTAAAATAGGTTACGTGGCTTGATAGTTGAAAACCTTTTTCTTTTGTTTTGTAAAACCCGCATCCTATGGCTAACAGATATAAATAAAATCCCCAAATAAAAATAAAAACTTAAAACAGCCTTATTACAAAAAATACCCCAAATTAAGTTACTCATACTAAAATTAATAACAAAGTTATAAATAGTGGTGTGGCCGTCTCCGAGTCCATCGCAGCATTGACTCGCCTAAGGATTACCTGCACAGTTAAGCAGAAAAGGTGAGTGTAAAACTCAGTGTGTAATCCCTATTTAATAAATAGTGTAGAATAGTCTGGGCTCAAGCCCATAGCAGTAGTAATATTAGTGTGGGCTTTAGCCCATTACAATTCAGTATCCACAATGCATAAAGTGATCCTACCCAACCATCCTCTACACTCCACTCTGACCAGCCCTACACTCCATGTGGGGAATAAATCAACCCACCCATCCCTCCACTCCAAAATAAAGTACTGATTCGATACTAAAACTATTTGAAGCAGAGCTACCAATAACAGGCTTATAGACTTTTAGTACACTTTCTCCAATAAAATATATCCCACCCCATGCAATGCAACATAATATAAATGTACATACAATAAAAATAGCACGCTCTAACAGTCATATATCATATTGGGGTATTTTCGTCATTTACCTCATAAGGGTATAATAATCATTTCACAAATTAAGGTTTAGGTATACTTACAAACCTAATAGTAAGTCCACAGTCGTCTCGCGTGACTCGTGTAACCTTAAAAGTTAAACAGCAAAAATGGGCCCAAGCCCATATTACGGCCCATGTGGGCCCACATGCTCATGTGGCCCATCAAGCCCCAATAATTGCCTTGGCCGTGCAAACCACACAGTCGACCCAATAATCTCCACTAATCCATACAGTTTTCCCTGCGGGGCCCACGAACCCGTAGGGCCCACACGGCCCATTTGAGCCCATCGTGGCCCAAAAAGGGCCTAAGCCCATGAAATCGTTCATGGTAGCCTCTTCGATCAAATGCCTATGTTTTATACATTTGGCTCACCACACGAGCATACATATGCTCGTGTAGTGTTAACAGTCGTACACTTCCGGCTTTTGTCGATCTATGCTACTAGCAGGGTGATTACACACCTAATTGTGAGGATGTAACAAATCCATGAGCACTCCAACCTATTTCAAAAAAGCCATGGTTAGATGACTAACAATTGTATTGAACAAGCCTTACTCATATTACCTTCACCAAATTATTACCTTTCACTTGCTACACCGATCAATTGAAATTTAACTACCACTTCACCGCAAGAACCCAATCCCTAGGCCTTGATGGTTGTCTGCACTTCAAATGAAAACCTTATCAACCACCACATAAGAACCCAATTGAACTAGAAAAATAATCGCTTATCGAACTTAATGCCTACAACAAGAGAAGGAATATTCGACTTACACCCACCAAAAGCCGAAAGTGCTCAAACCAAGATGAACACTTACACCTTATAGAAAATGACATTATAGGAAGATATTAGATATTAACGCAACAGAGGAGAGAAAGAGAGAGGGAAATAATAAACACACACCCTCACACCTGATCAGTCCAACTTCACGAATCCCCAACCAAAAATTCAGAAGAGAGAATAGAGTATTCGGCTACCATCCAAAAATGAAGAGAAGGAAAGGAGTAAGAACAATCGGCTACGGTTACAAGGTAGCAAGGAATGGAAACCAAAATTATAAAGAAGGCTTGAATAAGAAGAAATATAAAAGAAGAAAAGGGATTTGGCTAGCAATGAAAATCAAATGGGTTGAGAGAGGGAGAAGAAGTGATAATCGGCCAAACCCGTAGAAGAGGAAGAGAAAATTAAGGGGTATTCGTGAATGTCGAAGAGAAGAAAAGGAAAAGCCAAGACTCAGTTGAAAAAAAAGACGTTATAGGCCGATTGGAAAATAAGAAAAAGAGGAGGTTCGGCCAAGCTATAGGACAAAGAGAAGAGATACAATTGAAGAGCAGCTCAAGCCGTCCAAAGCAAAGTTGTTCGCAGGTCACCCAGCAAAGTCGAGAAATAAGAACAGACAAAGAATGGTAGAAAAGGGCAGAACTAACGCAATTGAGAGCTCAAAAACCCCAAAAGAGAATTCGGTACCAAGCTCCCTAACCAACCTATGACCGAATGGCTTAGGAGAGTCCACATTCGGCACCACTACTACCTCCACCTTCCCACTTCCTTGATTCACTCTTAATTTCCCTCCTCCAAATTCAAACTGATAACTCCCTTACCAACTCCCCCTAATCTCTCCTTAAATTTGGCTATACACTCCCACACAACCACTCCACCATCAGTGTTTTGGTCAACCTCAAACTTCTTCCACACGAGAGCAGCAAAATGTTACCCCTTTGCGCATAGAGTAGCTCGAACTCAAGACCTCAAGGCTCATCCCACACGCCCCTTGCCATCTGACTAGCAAGCCTTTCTTGATATGCAACACTCCTATTAATTTAAGAATCTAATAGCAGTAAGCAAGGGTTTGCTCAAAAAGAAACCAAAATTTGCTAAAGCCTAGGTTTGAACCCTGGTCTTCTCACACCTCTTAGAACCCACTTAACCAACCAAGCAAGCAAGCCGCGTACACATAATACGCAATAAAATTATTGAAGATTTTGGGCGTTACAATTTAGCTCAGACGAGTAATCCCATGAACCTTGTTATTGACAGGATTTAGCCCGGACGGGTAATCCCAATATAATACCTCTCGAGCATACATTATGATTAGGGTTTAGCTTAGAATAGTAATCCTAATCGGGCCCCTCTGAGCATACGTTATATAAAGGATTTAGCCTGGACTAGTAATCCTGTTATACGATATGTGGCTCGAGAGAGTGTTTCTTGGTTAAGTGCCCTAAGGGATACCCTTGAATAAGGAATTGACGGATTATTGAATCGTACACTTCGAGTGTACTACTTGAGCATCCATCGGAATTCAATGATTCAATGGACAATAACTCTTGACATGGGATAAAAATCTAGAGATGATATGATAATGACTTGAAAGAATATTGCTTGATGAGCTCATCTTTGTTACTTGATTGATGTGAAGATTTTGGTGACTAATATGTTTGATTGAATGTATGTGATTAGGCAATTTAGCCAAATGGATGGAAACATAACATTGTATGCCTAGATTTAATAAGCAAGATTGGTTAGTTTAGTTTCCGTTATACAAACTTACTAAGCATGTAATGCTTACTCAGTTTTATTTTTCCTCTGTTTTATAGTACTCAGAAGCTCACGAGGGTTGGAGATCACTAGAGCATCATCACACTATCAACTAGTCATTTTGGGTATAGTTAGTAAAATTATTTTGGTATAATGGCATGTATAGGACAACTTGGCCAATAGTGGCTTGAAATGTTATTTTGTAACTTAGCCATTGGAATGGCTAGTAATGGTTCATTTTGGTATGACTAAGTAGATTATTATGATATAAATATATATAAACATGTGCTATATTAAGAATATGGGATCAATGTTATGAATGCCTAAGTTAAAGAAAGGTAAGGTTGTGAACATGTATGATTATAGTGATATGCCATGTGAATGATGAAATTTGCTTAAGTTGAATGCTTGGATTGGTTGGTATGTGTTTAAAGTACAGGTCTTGGGTGAAATTTTGGGTGAGAAGTGAAGATAGAAATTTCTTCATTTCGTCCACACGGGTAGACACACGGGCGTGTGTCTAGACCATGTGTGACACACGGCCTAGTAACATGGGCGTGTGGTTAGGCTGTGTGTCCCCTACACCTAAATTTTGGGAAATAGAATGCTCAGAATTGAGCACAGAGGCAGAGAGATAGGCATGTGTCTCAGCCATGTGTGCCACACGGCCTAAAACACGGGCGTGTGTCTTTTTCGTGTGAAACCTACACCTAATTTTGAATTGAATTAATTAACCATACGACCTAGCACACGGGAAAGTGGCATGGTCGTGTGTACAAGTCAGACAGTTACACGGGGTCAAAAACAGCATCCAACACGGGCGTGTCACAGGGTCACACGGGCGTGTCCCTTGGACCACACGGGCGTGTGAGCCCTGCACCTTGGAAAAAATTTGTAATTTTGCAAAAAATTCATAGAGGTTCCGATTAAGTCCCGACTCGATTCTAATGCTCATATTGGGCCTCGAAGGCCCAATCAAGGGACGTTATGAATGATCTCGGTAAGTGAATAGTAACTTTCATGAGTTATCTGTAAAATGTTTTGAAAGTTTCGGTAATGCTTCAAAACCCTGTTTGGACGACGGATATGGGTTAGGGGTGTTACACGTGTTAGGTTGATTGCATTTGGTCTTCTTAATTTATTAAAATTGTATTGTGTTGTTATTGGCCTCAGTAAGATGTTTGATTAAGTAAAACCATGACTAAGTTATTCTTGCATTACAATTGTAAGGTAACTAATGAATTAATTATTTAAACAGATTGAAATTTTAATTAATTGACACAATACTTAATCAGTGCATATTTAATCATCTAAGGTAGCTGAGAATTAAATTAGCAACAGTATCGAGTGATACAATTGCCTTGCATAACTTGCAAGATTATTGTGATGAAACTGTTTCATGGTAGAAATACAGTGTTACCTCACGTAATCTTTTATGTGCTTAAATTAATTGTTTGAATTGGCATAGAGATATGTACAAGAGATTATTTTAATTTCATAAGTATGTATGTACATTAATACATTTGCCTATTAAATTTTATTTAATTGATTGAATCGACATAGAGATGTAGTCAAGAGATAAATGGATTTTGGTAGGTAAGTATGTTCATAAGTTAGCAAATTACCGAGTTGTCGTGAATTTATTCGTAACAACATAAACATGAGTTTATAATTCTAATTTATTCGTAACAACATAAACATGAGTTTATAATTCTAAGTTAAGAAATGTAATTAATCTAACACAATTATGTCATCTTGATTAAAATCATCTTTTGAAATCATGCAATAGAACTTAATTTTATTTTATTTATTTTACTTTGTTTTCTAGTTTTTAATCATTTCTCAAATCAAAATAGTTTTCTTCACCAAAGTGTTTTAAATTGCATTCATAAATAATTCTTTTCATAGTCCCTGTGGGTACGATAACTCGACATTTACTTGTCACTTTATTACTTGTTGCGATTGTGTACACTTGCACATTTTCGTCGTTCCAAGTTTTTGGCACCATTGCCAGGGACTGTTTTAAAAAGTAATTATTTGTGAATTTGTTAGTTTTGCATTTTGGTTTATTTTCCTATTCAATTTCGACTTAATTAATTTTTTTGTGATTATTTCAGGTGTTTATGAGTATTGACCGAATTATCGATTTACTCCCTGTAGATCCTAAGATTGAACGAACTTTTCAACAACGAAGAAGACAAGCAAGTTAGAAGGACTGAAGATATGAATTTCAAAAATTTGAATCAAGGAAACAGAGCAAACCTTACTCAAAATCCTATCATTATTGCTGATGATAGGGACAGGGCTTTAAGATAGTATGTCATGCCAGTGTTTAATGATCTTAATACGGGTATTAGGAGACCTGAAATCGAGGCACAACAATTCGAGCTGAAGTCAGTCATGTTCTAGATGCTTCAGATAGTGGATCAATTTAGTGGAATGCCTACCAAAGATCCTCATCTTCACTTAAGACTATTTATGGAGGTGAGTGACTCTTTCAAGTTAACCTGAGTACCCGAAGATGCATTACGATTGAAGCTATTTCCATATTCACTAGGGGACAGAGCTCGAGCCTGGTTGATCTCATCGCAACCAAATTCAATTTTCACATGGCAAGAGTTAGCAGAAAGATTCCTTATGAAGTATTTCCTGCCTAGCAACAATGCTAAGTTGAGGAACGAGATCACTGCTTTCCAACAAATGGATGATGAGTCATTGTCTGAGGCATGGGAAAGATACAAAGAATTATTATGAAAGTGCCCTCATCATAGAATCCCTTATTATATCCAACTTGAGACATTTTATAATGGTCTTAATGCACACACAAGGATGGTAGTGGACGCTTCTGCTAATGGTTCTCTCCTTTCTAAGTCTTATAATGTGGTTTATGAAATCATTGAGAAGATTGCCAGTAACAATTATCAATGGCCAACCAATTGAGCAGCGTTAGGAAGACGACTCACTGGAATACATTAAGTGGATGCTATCACTTCACTCGCATTTTAGGTATCATCCATATCATCAATGCTTAAAAATTTTACCACTAATGGGTTTAATAGTTTTGCAGCTCAACCACCGAATCAAGTTAAAAATGCAGCCTGTGTCTATTGTGGGGAAGGATATTTGCTCGAAGAATGTCCATCGAACCCAGAATCCGTATATTACATGGGTAACTAGAACAAAATTGTTGAAAGTAAGGACTACAATCCAATTCCTCTAACCCATCATGGTGAAACCACCCTAATTTCTCTAGGAGTAACCAAGGGGCTGGACCCAGTAACACATATGCCCAACCTAGATCGACCTAGCCACTTATTTTTACCCAACAAGTTTAGAAAGAACCTTAAGCTGAACGATCCAATGGCTTAGAAAACTTGTTGAAGGCATACATAGCCAACAATGATGTCTTAATCCAAAGCCAGGCAGCTATATTAAAAAACCTAGAAAACCAAATGGGCCAGCTTGCAACTGAACTCAGAAACTTACCACAAGGTGCTTTACCTAGTGATACGGAGAATCTGAGGAATCCAGGGAAAGAGCATTGTAAAACGTTAACATTGAGGAGCAGAAAGACATTCGAACCCAACACTGTCGAAGTTGAAAAGGAGCCAACTGATGCTCAATATTCGGAGGAAGTTTAACCGAGTGTTGAGATTCCAGTTCCACCGAAACTAGAATCTACAAAATCTGACAAGGTAACTTCAGAACCAACTAATTCTGATCAACTAACAACTTCGTTAGATGCAGAATCGCCACATAAGACAAAACAACTAGTTCTAGTAAAGAAACCTCCACCACCTTACCCTCAAAGACTTTAGAAGCAGAAGCAGGAAATTCAATTCAAGAAGTTCTTAGACGTATTCAAGCAACTTCATATAAACATCCCATTGGTTGAAACACTTGAAAAAATGTCGAACTACCCCCAAAGTTGAAGGATCCTGGGTGTTTTACCATACCTTGCAACATTGGAGCAACATATTATGGTAAGGCCCTATGTGACTTGGGTGCGAGTATCAACTTGATGCCCATGTCAATATTTAGGAAGTTAGGGATAAGCAAAGTTAGACCTACTACGGTTACACTTCAATTAGCAGATTGATCCTTAGTACATCCAGAAGGAAAAATCGAGGACATATTGGTACAAGTAGAAAAATTTATTTTTCTATTGACTTTGTTGTTCTAGACTTTAAAACAGATAAAGAAGTGTCAATAATCTTAGGAAGGCCTTTCCTAGCAATCGGAAGGACCCTTATTAATGTGCAGAAGGGTGAGCTTACTATGCGTGTTTAGGATGATCAGGTAACATTTAATATTTTTAAGTCTATGCAATTTCCTGACACAATTGATGATTGTTCTACAGTGTCTGATTTAGAGGATTTAATTGTGGAAAAGGAACTCAATTATGTTGAGGACCCATTGGAATAAATTTTGACATAAAACCCTCCAAATGATGAAGAGGAGGATGAATACTTAGCTTTGCTAGAAGCTAACCAAAGGGGATTTAATTCGCAATCCCGTTTTGAATCTCACATTTAAAATATGTCTATTTAGGTAACGCTTCTACTTTGCCTATGATTGTTTTAGCAGAATTAACTATTGAGCAAGAAGAGAAACTCATCCTAGTATTGAAACATTTCAAGAAGGCTATCGGATGGACCATAGTCGATATTCATGGTATTAGTCTATCTGTATGCATGCATAAGATTATCTTAGAAGATGGTGAAAAAGGGATGATTGGTGGAAAACAAAAACTAAACCCCATCATGAAGGACGTGGTGAAAAAGGAAATCATCAAGTGGTTAGATGCAGGTATAATTTACCCCATCTCAAACAGTTCATGGGTAAGTCCAGTCCAGTGCGTACCAAAGAAATGAGGTATTATGGTTGTTGAAAATGAGAATAATGAGTTGGTACCGACTACAATGGTTATGTGATGGATAATTTGCATTGATTACCAGAAGTTGAACAAGGCGATTAGGAAAAAATCACTTTCCTTTTCCATTTTTGGACAAGATGCTGGATAGACTCGCAAGGCGAGATTATTACTGTTTCCTCGATGGATACTCGGGGTATAACCAGATTACAGTAGCACAGGAAGATTAACACAAGACAACATTCATCTGCTCGTACGGTACATTTGCATTTAGACACATGCCATTTGGTTTATGTAATGCACATGCTATATTTGAAAGATGTATGATGTCTATTTTTACTGACATGGTTGAAAAATACTTGGAAGTCTTTATGGATGATTTTTTAGTACTTAGAGATACATATGATGATTACCTAGCCAATCTAGCCAAGGTACTAAGGCGATGCGAAGAAACAAACCTTGTACTCAATTGGAAAAAGTGCCATTTCATGGTACGAGAAGGTATTATTCTAGGGCATCAGATAACAAGACATGGAATTGAGGTAGATAAAGAAAAGGTATATGTTATTAAGAAACTCCCACCTCCAACATCTGTAAAACGTGTTAGGAGCTTTTTGGGCCACGTTGGTTTCCATCGGAGATTTATTAAGGACTTCTCCAAAATTGCCAAACCCTTATGCAAATTATTGGAGAAAGACACGACCTTCAAATTTGATGAGGAGTGCTTAAGAGCTTTCAAAGATTTGAAAAGTCAGTTAGTTTTGAAACCCATAATTGTCACACCAGACTAGGATTTGCCATTTCAATTGATATGTGAAACAAGTGACTTCGCGATAGGAGCTGTCATGGGCTAGCGAAGGAACAAAGTTTTCCATCCCATCTACTACGCAAGTCAGACTCTGACAGGAGCTCAACTAAATTATACGATAACAGAGAAAGAGTTACTTGCTATTGTGTTTTCTTTTAACAAGTTTCGATCTTATCTTATAGGTACCAAGGTGACTGTCTATACAGACCACTTGGCAATTAAGTATTTACTTGCCAAGAAAGACACTAAGCTGAGACTGATTCAATGGGTACTTCTACTTTATGAGTTCGATCTAGAAATTCAAGATCGAAATGGAGTAGAAAACCAAGTAGCAGACCACTTGTCTAGATTAGAGCTGCAAGAAGGGAATTCTCCTCTTATACCAATTCAGGAGACATTTCTAGATGAACACATACTGAAGGTAAATCATGTCCATAATACTCCTTGGTTTGCTGATATTGATAACTATTTAGCTTGTGGTTTGATGCCGATTGATAAGACATATCATCAAACGAAAAAGTTTCTTCACTATATGAGGTACTATTTCTGGAAAGAGCCATATTTGTTTAAAAAGTGTACAAATCAAATGATTAGGAGATGCGTGGCAGAAGATAAAGTTCATAAGATCTTACACCATTGCCACTCAGCTCCGAGTGGGGGACACTCTGGAGGTACACGTACGGTGGCCAAAGTATTACAAGCTAGATTCTTTTGGCCAACACAATTTAAAGACGCATATGCTTACATTAAGAGTTCTGGTCGATGTCAAAGGGTTGGAAATGTCACCAATAGAAATGATATGCCTCGAACAAATATCATTGAGGCGGAATTGTTTGTTGTTTAGGGTATTGACTTTCTCGGTCCTTTTCCTCCATCTTTTGGTCACAAGTACATATTGGTAGCAGAAGACTATGTGTTTAAAAAGGTTGAAGCCGAGGCATATCCAAGGAACGATGCTAAGGTTGTGATGAAGTTTTTGCTGAAGCATGTGCTCACAAGGTTTGGAACCCCAACAACCATCATTAGTGATGAAGGGTCCCATTTTGTGAAAAAGTGGTTGAAATGGTTACTCAACAAACATGGAGTGAAGCACAAGGTTGCCACAGCTTACCATCCGCAGACAAATGGGCAAGCTGAAATGGCGAATAAAGAAATCAAAGGCATACTTGAGAAGGTAGTTTGCCTGAACTGACGAGATTGATCCAAAAGACTGGATTATGCTTTATGGGCTTACAGGACAGCATACAAGACACCTCTAGGGATGTCACCCTATAAGTTGGTTTTTGGGAAAGCCTATCATCTGCCCTTTGAGTTAGAACACAAAGCTTACTGGGTTGTTCAACAACTCAACTTGGATCTTAAGCTTGTTAAAGAGAAACGGATGCACCAACTCAACGAGTTAGAAGAATTCCAGATGTTCTCTTATGAGAATGCCAAATTACTCAAGGAAAGACTTAAGAAATGGCATGACAAGCACATTCGAGTTTGAGAATTTGAAGTAGGTCAAGGTTATTTAATTCCAGATTAAGGTTCTTTCTAGGTAAGTTAAAATTACGTTGGTCCAGTCAATTTACAGTTCACCTAGTTTATCCATACAGAGTTGTTGAACTTTAAAGTAAAGGAGTTAATTTCCGAGTCAATGCTCAGCACTTGAAACATTACTAGGGGGATAAAATTGAACGGGTTCAAATCTCATTCATTTTATCAGAATTTAAATTTTCTTATTTTCCTTTTTAAATAAATTATTAAGGGTCTATTTTCGGGATTAGTATGTTTGAATGAATTCTGTCGAGGAGATTGGAACTTAAGCGAGACCGCTTGTGACCCTTGCAATCTTTCTTAGGAATTGATTTTAACATAATCTTCCAGGAAATTATTCTCTAAATGGCAAAATAAATTTTAGTTTTTCAAATAAAAGGGTCAATTTTGATCCAAGTCCTAAATTGCAACGCAATTTTAAATTTTCTTTAAGTCTAGGTACTTAATTGAATTATTTTCAAATTTTGGTTGCTTTTTTTGTAAATATTAAAAATTAGATGTCAATCTTTGTAAATATTTTTAAGGCATCTAGAATAAATGTTTTTAATTTAATAAAAAATATGATAATTATTAATATTTAATTATATCCATTATAATATATATTAATTATTATCAACTTTGCATAAAATTAGGATTAGTTTTAATTTAATCATATTTTATTTAATAAGTTTTTATCTTTAATAAATTAACAGCAAATAATAATTTAATATGCATTAATTAATTATTAAATGGTGTTAACTTTATATAGGATTAGAACTTAGAATAATTGAATTATTTAATTGTTCTAAGAATTCTACTTCAATTCCTACTCCCCTCATTATAAATACCACCAACCTTCTCCATTATTCATCAATCAAACCTACCATCTAAAACCCACCACATCACCTAATGTTGCAGCAACACTACCGACAGCACCAAATGGCCAGCAAACACCCAGCAACCCACGTGCACAAGGACGCCAGCAGTCGCTTCTTATCGATGCACCTGCTGCCGTCCAGCATCAGCAGCTCACCAGACTTGCTCCCATGTTGCTGCCTGCTCTCACGCCAATTTGCATGGCACATCAGCCCTACCACTTGCACCAACATCTTAGCCGACAACCCTCCAACCTATCCTAAACTTGACCTCTTTTGATCTTTAATTATTTTTTATTAGTTCTTAACATTTATAAAAAGGATGGTAAGAAGAATTTTTCTCCTAAATTTTAATTATTTAATTTTTCAATTTATTGAATTATTAATAGTTCTTACTAATTAAATTTTTGAGCAAATAATTGTTTTCCATCTCATGTTCAGATTAATCATGCCTCGTAAGAGAACTTGTGCCTCTACCCAAATTGACGAATCACAAAACAAATTTCATTGTAAATAAGCTAAAAAGAGATAAGAGAGTATTTTCAACAATCAACGGATGCATCCAGAAAAAGGTTTCACACTTAAAGAAAGCAATTACATTGATTTCATGGTGCACATTTGTCAGGTTGCTGAAACTCTTAATGTAACGCCCCAAATCACGAAAACCCCTGTTGAGAATTATTTTTGTGTGTTTGTGACGTGGATGTATGTTTGCCTTAGTGGTTCAGTACTTTGAAAGTGTCTGGGAAGTCATGGGTTCAAGCCTTGGCTTGAGCAAAATTTTGCTTTTTAAGGTTAGAACCCCTACCCTTGGTTAGTATTTATACGCAGAACTTGTTAAAACATGACAAAGTGAGCGTGCCAGCCTAGTGGTAAGTGGCGCGTGGAGTGCGTAAGAGGGAGATTATTTTTACTATTTACCTTGGGAGGTAGTTGTGTTTGACTGAAACACTGATGAGTGGAGGAGAGTTTGAATCAGTCATGGAGGGATTATAAGAGGGAGTTGAGGAGAGATATGAGGAGAGTTTTAGGAGAGAATTAGGGGATTTTGAAGTTGTAGGGAGTTGGTGCCGAATGAGGACTCTAGGCGCTTAATAATTCGGCCTAGGGGTCATGCTTCTCATTTGGTTAGTTTTGTATTCTCGTTTTTCCCTTTTGCATTTTGGGGGGTCCTTGTCACTTTTGCTGAGTAGCCAATTTCTACTAGGGGTTTTGTTTTGGCTCTTCACAATAGTGTCTTACCGATCGACTATCTCCTCTCCCTCTCCTTCTCTACTTTTGAGTTTTGGTTCTTGATTCTTTGACCGATTGTCTCCCTCCTCTTCCCTTCGAATTTCTTTACTCTTCTACTGTGTTGGCCAAACCTAAGATCCTATGCTCTTTAAAGCCGAACACCTTGTTCCCACTTTCTTTCTTTCTTCTCTTGGCTGAATAATTCTTGGTCGAATACCCCTTTTCAATTTGGGTGACTTCAAGGCTTAGGTCTTGGCTAAATATTGGTTAGTCTTGTTTTTAGGAAATGACTATTTCTCTTTCTGTGGGCTAAATGTACCCTTCTCACTAATTCTTTTTTCCACCTTAATGATTGACTTGTAACACTGTGATTTTGCCGATTGTTGCTAGGGGCTCGATTTCAATAAGCAAGGTGTTGGGTTAATTGCTCTTCCCCCTACAAGTAATCCTTTCATTCGCGGTGGTTACTTTAAGTTCTAGATATTTATGTTGGATTATAGATTCTTTTGAATCGGTTAACTATTCCGTGTGAAGGTTAAAGCATTGGAGAAAATACGTTGGTTGGATCAAGAGGGGGTTCTGCAATTGTTTGATTGGTAAGTAGCGATGAATCGGTTAAAGTATTCTCAATACATTGGTTTTGGATTAACCACAAATATGACTAATGGTGGGGTTGGTGTAAGCCATAGGTGCTTTGATCTCGGAAGTGTACGGCTACAGTTTCATTACAGGTGTGTGGGCAACACTACTATTAGATGTCAGAAAGCTAAAAAGCCGAAAAGTGGGTTGTCGATACCATAGGTGTGGCAGGCCGTGTCGTAAAACACGATCGTGTGGTTGATGAGATGGCCATGATCGTTTCCATGGACCAAAGTGATATTGGGCCATTTTGGGCCGAACTGGGCCATATGGGCCTAATGGGCTTGTGGGCCCCACACGGGTAAATTGCAGAAAAGTGTGCTAAATATTGGGCCAGGTTGTGTAACCACACGTCTAAGGTCATCTCTAGGCTATGTGGGCCATACGAGAGTGTGGGCCGACATAGGCCCGCAATATGGGCTGTAGGCCCATTATCACTAATTGACTATTAAGGTTGCACGGGTTGTCCGAGATAACTGTGGACCTGCTGTTGGGCCGGAAAGTGTACCTAGACCCTAGATTTTGTAAATGACTGATATACCCCTATGTGATGTATGACTGTTTGAGCATGCCATTTTCACTATCATACATTTATATTATGTTGCATTGTATGGGGTGCGATATATGATAAGTGTACTGAAAGGCTATAAGCCTATTAGTGGCAGCTCTACTGCAAATACTATTTTAGTGCCGCAATCGGTGATACATGGTGTGTAGGGTTGGGTGGGTCGATTTTATCCCCATATGGTGTGTAGGGTTGGTACGGAGATGGTGTGTAGAGGATGGATTGGGTAGGATTTCTGTTTGCATACTGTTTTTAAAATGGACTCAGTCTCAGACTACTACTATTACTGAAATGGGCTCAGGCCCAGACTGCTACTGTTACTGAAATGGGCTAAGGCCCTAACTATTACTGAACTAGCTTAGGCCCAAATTGTGCTTAATCTAATTAAATGTTTTTATGGGATTTCACACACTGAGTTTCGAAAACTCACCCATCTATTAACTGTGCAGGAAATCCCCAGGCTTAGACGGATCAATGCGACAAAGGACTCAGTGGTGGCCACTTGACTTAGTTAATTTTTAATTTTATAAATAAGGTTTTTTTGGGTTTCCATTATTTAATATGGCCTCTTTCAGTTTCATTTTAATTTGGGGATTTATTTACCTTGATTTTTAATTGTTAGTAGTAGGACACGAATTTTTAAGAAAATATAAACAAATGCTTTTCTAGAACACCACAATTACGCAACATATTTTGAGAGCTTTCGCAACAAACACTGTTTTAAAGGGTAATAACAATATAATATGATCAATATTTTGCTAAAACAACTTGAGTTTTCTCAATGAACATGCACCCTAATTTTTTGATTAAGAACCCAAAGGTGTTTTTATGTGGAATGTATTTTCTATGAAATTATGTTTTGAAAAACACTCCAATGTGACATCGCAGATTTGGCCATAACGTTCAGCCCGGGTTTAGGGTGTTACACTCAATTGGGAGTTGTTTTATGAGAAAAGACCTAGTGGGGATGAGGAATTAGTTCATGAATTTTATGTGAATTTAATCTCAAGCGAATCGACGGAAGTTCCTGTTCATGGAATCAAGGTACCAATACCCTCAAAAGCTATTAATGAATTCTTTAAATTACCTGATTTTGAAAACAAAAAATATTCTTCCTTGATGAGCAATATTGAGCATGAAAAGCTGCAAGAAATTCTCAAGGAACTTACAGTTCCAAATTCTAAGTGGACTATATCAAAGAAAGGAATTCACACTTGTCGAAGAGAATATTTGACATCACTCATGAAGGTATGGTTCTATTTCATTCGATTCAGCCTTATGCTTATTTCACATGGGACTACAATTTCATTAGAGCAAATGGTCTTATTATACTCGATTTTAATTGGAAATGTCATTGATGTGGGAAAAATCATCTTAAGAGAAATGTGGAATTGTGTCGCTTGATGTTCTGGCCTAGCTTACTTCCCTTTTACGATAACAATTTTGTGTTTGAAAGCTAAAATTCTGGCAAACGTAAAGAAGACAGGTTATAGCTAGGGCACAATCACAGATTGGGACCTCTACCGAATAGCTGGAGACTCTATTCTACAGCAATGAGTTGAAGAAAGTGAGGATCCTGAAGAAGAAAAAGAAGAAGAAGAAGAAGAAGAAGAAGAAGAAGAAGAAGAAGAAGAAGATCCCATAGAGATCGAACTGATGCAATCAGCTGAATTCCTTAATAATGCAAAACCAATGGAACCAGAAGCTGAACCTGATATCGCAACTTCAATGTTCAGAACTCCATCACCTCGCCTAGATCTTCGAGATGAGCTGTCAAAGTTGATGGACATAATGCAACATATGTAGTGGCAGCAACAAGCTTACTGGAGATATTCAAAAATAAGGGATGACTCAATGAGAAGCGCTTTTACGAAAATATACAATGACCCATTTAGTTTTGTGCCTGAGTTTCCAGATTTCATATTCGAGCCATGGAGTCCACTATCAAAGAAGGAGCAAATCAATTCATATAAAAACAAACATGATGGAACAAAAGATGAGTCAAATTCGGAAGGATCTGCAAATAAATAAATAGGAGGGATCTCGACTTTATTTTATTTTTGTTCTTAGGTTATTTTAGGATTAAGTTTAATTAGGAATTTTTATTTTCGCATAATAAAACAAGAGGTGGAAATCATTAATAAAAATGAACAAGTCACAAAGTATAAAATGTGGCAACAGATATATAGATGTCTAGGATTGGATTTAGAGAGAGCTTGGTACTTAAGCAGTCAAATTGACTCACCTCCATTTTTCTATACTCCCACCTAGTGTATAGTATATATTCACTTTTAACAATAAGGACATTGTTCATCTTAAGTAGGGGGACCGAAAAATTGAAATTATTTCCACTCAGAGCAAATTTTTCTTTCAGTCATGGTTAGGATATATTTTGTTCAATAATTTGAAATTTTGTTAAGTATGCTAAACTTCAGTATAAATAAAGTTTTATTATTTCAATAAATTGTTATGTTAGCTTAATAATGACATAAATGTATTTTTAATAAAGCATGCAAATCGTACCATAAAATTTTTAGTTCCTTGGGAAAGTTAGGCATGCATGAAAGTTTAAGTCTCTAGAATTGACTTAGTAGTTTCTTGAGGCGAGGAAGCACGAAATGTTGAAAATGATTTAGGCAACTTTTGTTTAGACCGTTTGAGCCTTTCAAGCCAACCTTGATGAAATTTTATCCCTTGAAACCTAACTTTGAGACTATAGCCTAATTTTATTTGAACCCTTGCAATATTTAGCCATCACTTTTCTTTTAATTATCTTGAAATTGTCCCAAACACTAGACTCAGTACTATTCAGAAAATTCTATGAAAATAAGTTTGGCGGAGTTGAAAAGAAGTATCAAATGCTCAAAAAATAATAATTTTTTAGTACATACAGTAAAATGCTCGTGAAAAAAATAGGGAGCATATGTACTTGAAAGAAAATAGATGTATAAAAGAGCATGTGAAAGCAAAGTAAGTTGGTGTATTGAAGGTAAATATTCCAAAGGTCCGATTGAAGCTGAGTCTAGGGTTTTTATTAGCCTAAATTTATCTATCTTTTACCTACCCCTAGCCTAGCTATGTTACAACCTATTTAAAGACCTATTGATTCAAGTTTCTATGCTACCTACATTAATGGAGAGAAATTGCTATGTTCAACATATAAGGCATAAGTTAAACTTAATGATTACAGTTCAATCTTGAATAAAGAAATAAAATCAAATTGGTAGGGATTTAACATGTCTTTATTCAGAAGCATTTAGTCTATTTTGGCTATCATAACAATGATTGAGATTAATTTGAATGATATGTATACATAAGTATTATAAATACCAAATTTCTTATTTTTGAGCATAAGTATATCATATTCATAATTTTGGGAAGAATGTTGTTCTGAAGGAATTCTTCAAAGGTGTTTCTAAGAAATTCTTTTCAATTTGTGCATTACTCGGGTTGAGCAATGAATTAAGTTTAGGGGTGTGGAACCATGAAAATATACACACTTTTTCATGCCCTTTCTAACTCAAATTCATGCAGTTTCGGTAAAATTATTGTCTAGAAATATACAATTATTATAAAATAACTATTTTGGACTTAAATTATTAACATAATGAATTTTAAATAATTTCACAATAAATTTTGATTAATTTTGATCATTTTCGACAGATTTGCGCAAAGGGCGAAAATTGGATCGGTAGACACTGCTAGAAGTGCAAAACCGAGAAGCGATTTTTGAAGCATCGAGATGAATGAATTTTTCAGCTAAAGACGGTCCAAATTATGTGTATTAATTCATAATATAATTAATCTTAATTATAATTCAATTTAATTTGGGTTAAATAAATTATTTTTAATTAAATTATGAAAAGTGGCCTAGCTGAGCTGAACCGAGAGAACCGAACCGATCAAGCGTTTGGCAGCCCAAAACCGTCCAGCATGCTGACCCAATTAGCTTTATTGGCTGATTAATTTGCTTGCAAAAAGGCCCTTGAAGACTTCGTCAAACTGCAAACAAACCTCTCCACTATTCGTGCGTTTCTAGATTTGCCCCAACCTTAATATAGCAAGTTTGAAAACTTCAAACTTGCAACATGTGTGGCCGGCCATGGAAGGACTCTTTGACTGATGATTTTGGCTATTTTCAACAGCCCTCTCACCCTATAAAAAGCCCTCTAAGCTGCTCATTTCAACACACCACAACTTTTTCATCTTTTCTCTTCTCTCTCAACTTTCTCTCTTTATTTTTTCATCTGTTTTCCTTTGTCCTCTTGCCGATTTCACCTCTTGAAAAAGAGTCATTCATTCATCATTTGAAGTAGCATTCAAGTGTTCATAGAAGCCTTGGTTCGACAAGAACAAGTGATGAAGGAAGAGTGGAGCAACTCAGCCAAGCCACAGAGAAACACCGAATTTGCTTCTTGTTCCCTATCTTTTAAAATTCTTTTGTTGTTATGATGAAAAAGTCTGAATATTCATGTTGATATGATTTATTTAATTAATATGGCTTAAATTTAATTTGTGTTAGGTTGATTGCATTTCGTCTTCTTAATTTATTAAAATTGTGTTTGTGTTGTTATAAGCCTCGGTGAGATGTTTGATTAAGTAAAACCATGACTAAGTTATTCTTGCATTACAATTGTAAGTTAACTAATGAATTAATTATTTAAACAGATTCAAATTGTAATTAACTGACACGATACTTAATTAGTGCATGATTAATCATCTAAGGTAGTTGAGGGTTAAATTAGCAACGATATCGAGCGATACAATTGCCTTACATAACTTGCAAGATTATTGTGATTAAACTGTTTCAAGGTAGAAATACATTGTTACCTCACATAATCTTTGTGCTTATGTGACTAAATTAATTGTTTGAACTGGCATAGAGATATGTACAAGAGATTATTTTAATTTCATAAGTATGTATGTGCATTAATACATTTGCCTATTAAAGTTTGTTTAATCGGTTGAATTGACATAGTGATGTAGTCAAGAGATAAATGGATTTTGGTAGGTAAGCATGTTCATAAGTTAGCAAATTATTGAGTTGTTGTGAATTTATTCGTAACAACATAAACATGAGTTTAATATTTCTAAGTTAAGAAATGTAATTAATCTAACACAATTATGTCATTTTGATTAAAATCAGCTTTCGAAATCGTGCATTAGAACTTAATTTTATTTTATTTATTTTACTTTGTTTTCTAGTTTTTAATCATTTCTCAAATCAAAATATTCTTCTTCACCAAAGTGTTTTAAATTGTATTCATAAATAGTTCTTTTCATAGTCCCTGTGGGTACGATAACTCGACACTTACTTATCACTTTATTACTTGTTGCGATTGTGTACACTTGCACATTTCTGTCGTTCCATGGGCTCACATTACCTCAAGGACCAATAACAAGGTTGAAGGCTAGGCAAATCTAAGTAAGATTGAACGGGACCATCCATGACTTTGTAACCAAGACGGTAGATGTGCACACAACCGAAAAACAAAATCAAGATTCACTCTCTTATTTTCAAGAAAATCAAGAAACCGAATCTTGGTCCAATTTTGTTGTTTCAGATAATTTCAAGAGTCAAGAAAATCAAGATTTCAAATCCTGAAACTCTTGGTCCAAGAAATTGAATCTTGTAGCCACGACGCATTATATCTCATGTACGAGCTTGAACGAGACAATTTCGAGAGCAAATGGATCACAAGACCAAGTTCTTGAATAAATGGCCCATTAAGATGTCTACAAGCCCATCCTAAAGTTTGTAAAGTACTTTAATTAAATATCAGACCAAATTATCAAAGTGACCCAAATTGTAAAATATTTAAACTATAGGTCCAATTTTATTTTAATAAGTGGATCATTATGTAAGAATTCAGCCTAAGGAGCCCATTTGGCCGAATTCCCATTCCACACTTAGAATTTTTTTTTATTTGATGAGTTGTCATATTAGTTACTCCATTAGGGTTAGGAAAACTTATTTTGGGGGAAGTAGCATGTATGTCCACCCTTGTATATGGACAATTGATTTTTGTTTTTAAGTTAATAATAATTTTCTTTGAGTTTTTCTTCAAGAATTGCTCTTGAGTTTCTTTTAGAAGTTGTTTTAAGAATCTTTCAGGTTGTGGGAATCATCTTCAACTTTTTCTTGGCAAGATCTCTTTCTTGGAGGGGAAATTAGAGCCATTGAAAGGAGTTGTGGATTCTTAATGTTTCCAACACTTCTTAGCACATCATTTTCTCTTTTCTATCCTTAATTAATTATCTTTTGTTTATTTTAATTTAGTTCTTGTTGTTTTGGTTTCCTAATTTTATTGATTTTCGTTATAGGTTGAAATTACTTCAAGAGAGACGTTCTTCTATTTTGTTCCATCAAGAAACACACCAAATTTAGGAGTTTCAATCTTTTTTTGTTGTTTCAAAGATTCTTGCCCAAAACAGTTTGCTTTCATTTTTAAAATCACTTCTAACAAATCTGTTCTGTGTTTTGTTTTTTAGATCTGGTTGGGGCATTTTCTTGATGTCCAAGGATGGTTTCTTTCAATCCAAGAAACTCTAATTCGTTCTTTATTGGACTATTTACTAGCCAGTTCATCTTTCCTTTGTTTTAATTTCATTTGATTTTCCTTTGTGACAACTAATCTATTTTCCTTGTTTCTCGTTTCCTTTTACATTCGTTTAGAGATCTAGGATAAATCCGCAAGTTACACAAGGTACGATCCTATTCCATACGTGTGTTGTATCATCCTTTAGCAAGAATCAAAGAACAAACGGGCTAGGGTTTCTTCGATGAGAAGAAACCATTCTTGAGCCAAACAAAGGCTCCCAACTGAATTTGAAATCAAAAGAACAAATAGTTTGTTAGATTGAATTTTCAAGCCATAATGATTCTTGATGTATTAAGAAGGGAGAATGTCTTTACTTAATGATTCATCTCTCTTAATGGCACCAAAATGATCATAAAAGTCATGAAACCAATTAAAATTTGAAGAGCCACTCTTGATTTATTTGAACAACCACCGTAATGAACTTTAAGTGAATGAAACCGGTCAGACTTGAAGAGTTATTCTTGGTCCTATAAACTATCTATAACATGTATAGATATCAAACTTGGCATAATTCACTCCATAATTCGACTAAGACTTTAGACCAAGACTCACATGCATGAAAAGTAGATATATTATATCATGAACACACATATATACTTATGGAATATGACTCAAACACACATGTATGGCAAAACTTATTATAGAAAACAGCAACATGAAATGCACAACAATTCCACATGCATATAATTATGACTTTGTAATTCAAACCCATACTTAAACATAATTAACATATAAGATGCATAAATGCATGGCATAATAATGGAAACTTATTTAACATGCGAGTTTCATATTGCATGACATGATTTAAGATGAAAACTTAATTAACATGAGATCCTTTTATGCATGACTTAATTAATTGCAAAACACATAATATAAGAAATAACTTAAGATGCTGACATATAATGTAAGACATAATTTAAAGATGCAAACTTATGAAACTGAAATAAAACTTAATTTAAGGTCCTTTCAAAATGTCCCATGATTAATCAAACCCAACAAAGGTTTCATTTTGCATTTTGGCCCTTTGAGCTTAGGCCAATCTTGAATCCTTCTTGTTGAGTCACATGATGTGATCAGAATCACATAAAGGAGTCAAAAAATGAATGGGATAGGGTTTCTTGGATGAGAAGAAACTATTCTTGGACCAAATGAAGGCCTCCAACTGAATCTGAAATCAAAAGAAAAACTAGTTTGTTAGAATAAATTTCAAGCCATAATGATTCTTGGTGCATTAAGAAGGGAGAACTTCTTTTCTTAATGATTCATGATCTGGAAGTAAATAAATGAAAGATTAGAAAGAAACAAACAAGAACCGAACAACAAATTCAAGAAAGAGAGAAGAAAGATAAAAAAAAAGAAGTAAAGTGGCATGAAGAAATCTAAGGATCCTTAGAATCAAGAGAAACAACAAACCCCTCAACAAGACTCTAATCGCCCCTCTAAGATAGGATTATTGGCAGAAAAAAGCTTGAAGATGGTTCCTACAATCTAAAAGGCCGTTAAAATATATTCTAAAAGAAACATGAGAGAAATTGTTAAAGAGAAAACACAATGAGTATTTTATTATGATCTTTTCTTGGGATTTTATTCAGTTTTTAATTGTTATTCTTTAAAATCTGTTCTAACAAATTTCTCTCCCCTTATTGGTAGCCTTGGATTATTCCAAATTCATCAATGACAAATCTTCTTTTTCAAATCGGCCTGGGTTCTTAAGAATCGTAATTTTTCAATTCAATTTGCCTGATCTTATTAATTATTCAATCTCTTTACTAAATTAGATATAATTTGGATTGTTTCTATTTTAGGTTTTTCAAAATGCAAGTTTCCTCATTTTTCTAGAGCCTTAGTATACGGCCACGACCCAAGACCCTCCTAGAGTTGGCATGGAACCTTAGAAAATACCATTGGGGTTCATCGAAAGTTCATGGAAAAGCAAGCCAAGCAACCCTCACAACCTGATTTGAGCTAATCTAGCTCATACTTAACTGATTGAGCTTATTTCAATACGTTTTAGTTTATGCATAGCTTACTAGAAATAAACATTTATTTTAGTTTTAGTTAAATTAGTTTATTCAGCTCAAATAATAAAAGTTATATTTTAATGTCTCTTCGTTTAATGCATATTTAATAGCTATTTAATAGTCATTTAAATGTGTCTAAGTTTGAGACAAATTAAATTCATGTTTCAATTAATTTTGTCTAGCCGAATTTAATTTGGCTTGGCCTAATTAACTAGTTGAATTTATTTGTTGTAGGTACATGCATGGACGGCAATAAAGATGGTGAGTTGATGGTTGCCTTTTCCTAAGCTTCTGTTCAGTTATAGCAAGAGCCAAAAGTGAGCTACTGATCTCTCCTCTCCAAGCTATTGTTTTCTCTTCCCAAGTTGCCTTTTCGTACATGTCAAGAGCCCAAGTGTTTTCACACTTGTTCAATTTGGCTGGAGGGTCTTTTCACACATAAGGGTTGTTCAACTCTTAGCTTTCACACTCCATGGCTACTCATATTTAGCTGAACCCTTTTCAAGACCATTGAAGTGCCCAAGCTGCCCATTAAAACTCATGACTATTTGACAACCCAAGGCAGCTCCTTAAAGGCTATTCCCACCTTTAGCCAATTATATTTAGCTAGTTTCAGCTCCATTTCACCTCAATTAAAGCTAATCTGACCTTGTAGACCTCATGGGACGTTTTAGGAAGGATCCTAGAAACTTCAACTCAATTAAGCTGAATAGAAGTTGCCCATTTAGTTCCTTTTATGTTCTTTCGGCTAGCTGATAATTTGAGCTATAAATATGAAGCTCAATTGATGTAAATCAGACTTTTGTTACTTTGATAAATTATAATATATTTGTGAGTTTATTCACTCTCAATTTTCGTTCAAGATTCAGCTTGACTTATCTAGCTTACTAGTGGCGTCAATACTCAATACTGTTTCTTTGTGAACTTATCACTTAATTAAGTGTAGCGTTCAACTCGTTATACCTCTGGTTCCTATCTTTCAATAGATAATGGTGGGTCAAGGTCCTATCTTCCATCTTCCATCCATCTTAAACCTCGTATAAGGTTTCGGTCAATACTCTCTATAGTATTAGTTTTTCCTTGGTCTTAAGCCAATTTCATCCAACTATCCACCTTTAAACTTACTTTACTTCTTATCTAGCCGAAACTAGGCTTATCTAGCCGAAACTAGACTTGTTCTATCTTAACACTCTTTGAAACCCCTTTTGTTGAAGCCCACATTTAGCTAAATTCATCTAAACTCTGAATTGAACGAAACTTCTCCATTTTACGATTGGGCATCTAAGCGACTCGAATCACTTCACCGAAGTGAGATCGTATCATTTGGTATTAGAGCTAATCAAAATCGAAGAGTACAGATGTTCGAGCATCTCCGGAGTAATTTTTTTTAAAAAATTTGAAAAAATTTGAAAAAAAATCGTATAAAATAAAGTGCAAATACGAAGAGTGTGCTGAATATATATGTTCAAAAAAAAGGGAATTCAAAATTATAAAAAAAAAAAAGGCTTATTGTGAAAGTGAATGTTTTTCCTGAATTCTTGAGAAGTTTCAGCCACAACCCATTTTGTTTACCACACTCCAACACCTTTTCTTTTCTTTCAGCCCACCCT
The DNA here is from genome assembly GCA_025698465.1 of Gossypium longicalyx. Taxonomy (NCBI): domain Eukaryota; kingdom Viridiplantae; phylum Streptophyta; class Magnoliopsida; order Malvales; family Malvaceae; genus Gossypium; species Gossypium longicalyx. The sequence goes on along the minus strand of CM046995.1, from coordinate 33,894,540 downwards.
ACACCAATATCGTTTCCAATTCTTTGTAACCCCTTTTGAAGCCAACCCCACAAGATTTGTTGTAAGTCTAAGTAGTCACTTTAGAACTTAGAGAGGCCAATTCAATTGTTAAAAGGCAAGAGATTGGTGAGAGCAATAGAGTGAAGAAAAAAGCCAAGAGTTTGAGTGAAACACGAGTGGAGTGTTCATTTATTTTCTTCTTTCTTTTTGAGCGGATTGGTGAGGTTTGTAGTTAGGATTTAAAAAAATAATAAATAAATACTATGTCTTGAAGTTTCGAAAGGATTGTTGGTGATGGTGATATTTTGTCCGACCCAACATATCAAGCACTTATTCATGAGGTGGGTCGAATGTTCCAAAGACATCTAAAACCAATGCGAAAACGATTGGACTGATGGATAGAACTAGACCAAAGGGAGCAAATTTCACCAAGTCAAAGGACGGGAACAGGATCATCATGGAGACAAACGTCCAATGATTATTCGAGTGATTCTTATATGACGAAGACTTCAAGATGAAGTAAAGAAAGCTTCGAGTTTGAAACCTTTCAAGGTGACAGGTGAAAAGGTAGAAATATCTCTTCAATTGTATCAAAGTATTCATCCACGGAGATTCAACCATGAAGGGGTGATCATATCTCATATGTAGATGCTTTCCCTTCTTTCCAATGAAAATTTTGTCGTTCTGATTCTTATATGTTATCTTCTTCTTGTAAAAAAAGAACGAGACAAAAAGAAATTAAACGAAAAGAGAGGTAAGAAATATTAATGCAAGAAAATGAGCGAATCATAAATGAAATGGAGAGAAGAAAAAGAGAGATGAGGGAAAAAGAATTTGAAAAAGGAAAAGAGAGTGAAAGACAGGAAAAAGTGATTAAGATTGCAAAAGAATGTGAGCAAGAAAAGAAAATTGAAAAATAGATTGAGATTGAAGAAATAAAAGAAAGTGTTAGTGGAAAGAGCGACGTTGTTGAAAAGGAAAGAGAAATAAAGTGTGAGAGTGAGTTTTCAATGATAAAAGAGACTGTGGGAAGAGAAAGAGAGTTTGAAAAAGAAACAAGTGAAAAAGATGAAAGTGAACAAGAAAAAGCGAAGAATGTTTTTACTAACCTACATGCGAGTTGTCCTCATATTATTTCTTCTTTTCAGGTTTCTAGAGATTCAATTAATAAGTTTCAACTTCATTACCTTCCTGATGAGAGACGATTTTGATTATCGAGAAAGGTAAGGTTGAAGGTGAAATTATTCCACAAGTGCTTAAAGGTAAGCAAGGTAAGGAGTCTTTAGCCATTAAATCACGGCAATCAAATTTGAATGCTATTGAGAAAATTACTGGTGACTTAGTTTTCGAAAGATCTCATTGATTTGGTTAATTGTCATTCTATAATTAGTGTTGATGATTTCGTTCCAACTAGTGCCATGAAGAATTTTTCTTATGATAAGTTTCGTGATGGTAATTCTGTTGATGAAGTTAGGCTAAATCGGCGTATACAAAACTTTACCATGTGTGATAAAGAGTTTTTACGTGAAATGTTTGGTCTATTTGAATGTGATGTTAATGTGAATTCTCTAAATCTTATTGCGAAATCCACATGTAAGTATATGCTTGTTCGAATGAATTTTGAAAGGATTGGTTGTTTGAATGTGTGAGTTGTTGATGAAAGAAAAGTCTTTGCTGTTCTTCAAAATGAGTGATCAAAATTGTGTGTTCAAACCCGGAGCAAATTATCCTAAGTTCTTGTTAAGAAAAGGTGAGCATCGTAATTTTACTTTGAACAAATGTGTTGAACCCTTTCATTTGCACCGAATTTTATCCTTATTTTTTAAAACAAAACATGTAAATTCTGAAGGCTTGCAAAGTCAAAATCAAATCTTTGATTCTAGAAATTGTTCTATCTTGTGGTTTAAAAGATTCGAGCATATTTTGCATGATAATGACTTTAAATTTCTTTATGTTCTTTCTATGATGCTAGCCATGAAATTGTCAAGTCAAATTGAAATGGCAAGAGAAAACCTTATTTTTTATCCCGGAGAATAGTGTTATATAACATTGTTCAAAGGATTGGAGCCATAGATTTTTGTTGTCCAAAATTATAACTCTCGAATGCTTTGAGATTCTGGTATATTACCATCGAAGAAATTTTTGATTCATCATGAAACGGTAAGGCCAACTCATGTTTTTGATCCTAGCATTGGTTTATATGTTCAATTTTTTAATAAGATTTCGAAAAGTTATTTTGTGTTTATAATTCATAGTGTCAGTAATTCATTTCATTCCCGTGTTTGAGATATTTTGAAATGGTTCCCTCCTAAAGAGGGAGGGCACGCAAATAACCTGTTTTCTTTTTGTGGCATGTGTGATTATCAGGTTCTTGGGAGCAATTTTTTCAAATTCATCAACCAAGGGGCTTGTGATGATGAAAGATTTTTGGCGAGCAAATGGCCCGATTTGATGACAAATCGCTTCAAAGAGGGAGGGGATAATACGGCCATGACCCAAGACCTTCCTAGAGCTGACGTGGAACCTTGGGAAATGCCATTGGGGTTTATTGAGAGTTCCTAGAAAAGAAAGCCAAGCAACCCTCACAACCTAATTCGAGCTAATCTAGCTCGTACCTAGCTCATTGAGCATATTTCAAGACATTTTAGTTTATGCATAGCTTGCTGGAAATAAACATTTAATTTAGTTTTAGTTAAATTAGTTTATTCAGCTCAAATAATTAAAGTTGCATTTTAATGTGTCATAATCTAGACATTTTAATTAAAGTTTAATGTGTCTTAGTTTAATAAATATTTAATAGTTGTTTAATAGTTATTTAAATGTGTCTAAGTTTGAGACAAATTAAATTCATGTTTCAATTAATTTTGTCTAGCCGATTTCAATTTGTCTTGGCCTAATTAACTAGTTGAATTTATTTGTTGTAGGTACATACATGGACGGCAATAAAGACGTTGAGCTGATGGTTGCCTTTTCCTAAGCAGTTGTTCGGTTATAGCAAGAGCCAGAAGTGAGCTGCTAATCTCTCCTTTCCAAGCCATTGTTTTCTCCTCCTAAGCTGCCTTTTCGTACATGTCAAGAGCCCAAGTGTTTTCACACTTGTTCAATTTGGCTGGAGCGTATTTTCACACACAAGGGTTGTTTGGTTCTTAGCTTTCACACTCCATGGCTACTCATATTCAGCTGAACCTTTTTCAAGACAATTGAAGTGCCCAAGCTGCCCATTAAAACTCATGACCATTCGACAACCCAAGGCAGCTCCTTATAGGCTATTCACACCTTTGGCCAATTATATTCAGCTGGGTTCAGCTCCATTTCACCTTAATTAAAGCTAGTATGACCTTGGAGACCTCACGGGACATTTTAGGAAGGATCCTAGAAACTTCAACTCAATTAAGCTGAATAGAAGCTATCCATTTAGTTCCTTTTGTGTCCATTCGACTAGCTGATAATTTGTGCTATAAATATGAAGCTCAGTTGATGTAAATCAAACTTTTGTTACTTTAATGAATTATAATATATTTATGAGTTTATTCACTCTCAATTTTCGTTCAAGATTCAGCTTGACTTATCTAGCTTGTTTGTGGCTTCAATATTGTTTCTTTGTGAACTTATCACTTAATTGAGTGTGGCGTTCAACCCGTTATACCTCTGGTTCCTATCTCTCAATAGATAGTGGTTCAAGGTCCTATCTTTCATCTTTCATCCATTTTAAGCCTCGTATAAGGTTTGGGTTAATACTCTCTATAGTATTGGTTCTTCCTTAGTCTTAAGCCAATTTCATCCAACTATCCACCTTTAAACTTACTTTACTTCTTATCTAGCCGAAACTAGACTTGTTCTATCTTAACACTCTTTAAAACCCCTTTTTTTTAAGCCTACATTTATACAAATTCAACTAAACTCCAAATTGAATTAAACTTTTCCATCTTACGATTGGGCATCTAAGTGACTCGAATCATTTCACCGAAGTGAGATCGCATCACTTAGGCCAATTCCCTGATTTGGACAAACTTGCAATCTCGTTCTAAACATGTTCTTATCAATTATTTAGACCTATTCTTAATAAAATAGTTTCCGTTCTTGGAAGCCTTAATTCATTTGGATTTCATCAAGAATAAGTCATCTTTGTGAACCGACTTGGTGAACCATTTGATGATCCTTATTTTTTCATGGTTTACTTGTTCTTTTTCTACCATACTCAATTCATTTTATTTGTAAATCTTTAGATATTAAATCTAACATAGTTGTGTAACGCATCGAATTTTGGGCCTAGAAGTATTAGGTTTTGAGCAAGGGTATAGTTAGAAGGATGTACATAAATAGTTAGTTTTGTAAGAACATGAAGCAAATGCATACTTACCTCAGTGGTTAAGTGTTCTGGGAAGTGTCTGAGAAGTCTTGGGTTCAAGCATGAGCAAGTGCAAAAGTTTTTGTTTTTAAAGGAATGAGCATTGTCTCTAGGCAGTAGGATTTTAATTAAATGTGGGTAAAACATGTCATAAAATGCCTACTGGGCTAGGGGAAATGGGTGTGGAGTGTTTCATGAGGTCTGAAGTTCGAATCCTACAATGTGCAAGGGAGTGTTTTATTTTGCTGTGAGTACATGGGAGTGCCCTAGGTTGACCAAAACTCTAAGGAGTTTGAAGGGAGTTCAAATTAGTAGGGTGGAGAGATTCGAGGAGGGGATCAAGGGATTGGTGGATGGTTTGAGTAATTTGGGGAGGAAAATTCGGGATTTGGAGAGGAGTGGGAGAGTTGTGCCGATTTTTGACTACCAACACTCAAAGAATTCAGCTCTGGTTAGTATTATTCTCTCCATTTCAGTTTCTATCTTTTGTTTTGGGATCTTTTCACTTCTTTGTTGAGGCCGAACATTTCCTTGACCATTCAGGTTTTCTGCATTTTGCGATCGTGTTTTTCCTTTCGATCATTTCTTTTGTTAAGTCGATTCCCTTTCTTTCTCTACTTTTCCACATTGCGTGTTCTCCCTTGTAATCTTTGGCCAAATACCCTGCTTTAGTGTTGGCCGAATATTTCCTCTCCTCTTTTTTTCTCTTCTCTCTCTCAATCCTTTTCTCGTATCAACCTTTCTTCTGGTTACTTAAGCCAATTACTTCAGATCTCCTTCTCTCTATTTCGTTTTTGATTTTGACAATTGATAATCAACCAATCGGTGCACTCGATTTTCTCTATTTTCTCTCCCTCTTTCTATTGTAATAATTTGTCCTTCTAATAATTTCCTTACTGTCATTTATTACTAGGGGTGTGGTGTTGCTAGCCTTACTTCTGGAGTATCATGTGACTGGTTGAGGGTAGACTGATTGTTTCCTTTTCCCTATGCTTGGGTTGCATTTCGGTAAGTGATTATTCATTTGGTTCAATCTGATCATGGGAATATATGTTAATCGATGTTGGTTGCAGGTTATCATTAAGGAACAAGTGATTAGTCTCTTGCAGTGGGGTAGGTGTGCAAACCCCAATCGATTGAGTTAAGGGCAAGTGATAAGATACCATTTTGTTAAGTGATATAGATAGGGATTGCTAATCCTGTTGTTAAAGAAATTAATGGTGTTTTGTGTTTGAATATAGGTTGGTGTACTAGGGAGCTATTCGCATGTTTTCAAAAATAGGTGTGTAAACACTGCCCAATCTATAAATCGGCAAAAAGCCGAAAAATGTAATCTTTGATGCCACATGAGCGTGTGCTCGCTTGTTAGGCCACCATGAAGTGACTTCATGGGCCAAGGCCGTTTTAGGCCACGTTGGGCCGAGTTAGGCCGTGTGGACCCCACGGACTAGTGGGCCCTACACGGGTAAACCACACGGATGTTTGGAGATTATTGAGCTAGGCTGTGTAGTTTACACGGCCAAGGCTATTTTTGGGCTTTGTGGGCCACACGGGCATGTGGGCCCACATGGGCCGCATAATGGCCTCGGGCCTATTTTTCATTATATGAGTGTAAGGTTGCACGGGTCTCCCGGGACGACTGTGAGCCAACTATTGGGTCAGTAAGTATACCAAGGCCCCAATTTGATGAAAATGACTATTTTGCCCTTATGTGGTAAAATGACAGTTTTTCCCTTATATGGTAAAATGACTATTTTGCCCTTATATGGTAAAATGACTGTTTTTCCCTTATGTTGTAAAATGACTATTTTGCCCTTATATGGTAAAATGACTGTTTTGCCCTTATGTGGTAAAATGACTGTTTGCCCTTATGTGGTAAAATGATCGTTTTGCCCTTATATGGTAAAATGACTGAAATACCCCTACATGGTAAATTGACTGTTTTGCCTCTATGTGATATATGTTTATATTTTAGCATGCTATTGTAACTGTGTTGAGTACATGTTTAATATTATGCTATGACATGACATGTGGCATGATGTATTGCATGGGGGTGGGTTTTTATATGATTGGAGGAAGTGTATTGTAATGGCAGCTTTGTTGCAAATCACTGATGCCTCTAAGCCTATACTGGCAGCTCTGATACAAATACCGTTTAGTGCCGCAACCGGTTCTAATTCTGGTGTGTAGGGATAGGTAGGTTTATTATATCCCCACATGGAGTGTAGGGTTGGACGAAGATGGTATGTAGAGGTTGGATGGGTAGGACTTGCAGACTGTTTAAACTATTACTGCACTGATTACTGTTGCTACACTAATTACTATTGCTACACTGATACTGTTACTGTATTATGCTAAGGCCCTAACTGAAACTGAACTGTTACTGATATGGGCTTAGGCCCAAAATGTTTCTACTTACTGCATGATTAACTGTAGGTTTTTTAAGGGATTACACACTAAGTTTTTGTAAACTCACCCTTCTGCTTATCTGTGTAGGTAACCATTTGGCGAATCGGTGTTGCGAGGGACTCGAAGGTGGCCACACAACCGCATTTACTATCATATTTTCTTTATATTTATAAGTAATTTTATTCAGGGTATTTTGACTATAATAAGGCCTCTTTAAGTTTTTATTTGCATTGGTTTATAACTGCTAGTGATAGGAAAACTTGGGTTTTTAAAAGAAACAATGTTTTTACAAAGTAAACGCAAGTACGCAAATGTTTTAAATAGCTTTTGCTATAAAATGATATTTTGGAAATGAATAATGTTTTTTTTAGAAATATAATAAGGAAGTTTTAATATGAATAACTTTTTGGCAAACAACTCACATTTGAACCTAAATGAACGTCTTTAAGATCGCACAAAGAGTTTAAATAAAGAATGGGTTTTCTCACTTTACGAAAAATAGTTCAATGTGATATCACCAAATTTAGCCATAACGTCCAGGCTGGGTTTGGGGTGTTACATTTAGTGGTATCAAAGCCAAGTTACAAAACTTGGCTGTGGATTTGGGTTTCTTTTTAACTTGGAATTTTCAAAAAGAACTGTTTCTTATGATTTGAAAGAATTATGAAATATTTTTATATTAAATATGTGTGGTACATCGAGTCTCCATGCTGATACTGTAAGTTATCTTTGAAAACTGTATTTTGATTTTAACTGAAACTGCCATAGATAGGATTATTGAGACTACTGTAGGTAGCACTGCAAACCCTTTAGTAGTGTATATTGAAACTGTATTAAAACCGATAGACACTGCGCTGTGCAGAAATAAAACTCTATACTTTTGATACTGTATCCATAAAACATCTATTAATAAACACTGGAACTGTAAAATTGATGCCTAAAAATGTTAATAAGATAATACGCAATTCAATGATGAGCACCGGAGGTACTCGCGGAAGGGTACAAGAGGCTACGGTAGAGGCCAGGGAGGTGCTCGAGCTAGGTCTCTTGATCATACGGCTGCAGGCGACACATTGTCCTTGTCTATCTATAGACTGTACAGAAAGCACAAAAGTTAAATGTGGTAGTGTTTTGGAACTAGGGTACGCAGCAGAAGAGTAGTGGTGTAGTCTGTGCTATGAGACTATTCTGATACTTGGAAATTTCAGGGACGAAATTTCTTTAAGGAGGGGTGAATTGTAATGCCCCAAATTTTGGTCCTAGAAGTATTAGGTTTTGAGCAGGGGTTCAGTTAGGAGGATGTACATAAATAGTTAGTTGTGCAAGAAGGTGACGTAAATACATGCTTGCCTTAGTGGTTAAGTGTTCTGGGAAATGTCTGAGAAGTCTTGGGTTCAAGCTTGAGCAAGTGCAAAAGTTTTGTTTTTTAAGGAATAAGTATTGTATTTAGGCAGTAGGCTTTTAATTAAATGTGTGTAAAACATGTCATAAAATACCAATTGGTCTAGGGGAAGTGGCATGTGGAGTGTTTCATGAGGTCTGAAGTTCGAATCTTACAATGCGTAAGGGAGTGTTTTATTTTGCTGTGAATACATGGGAGTGCTATAGGTTGACCGAAACTCTAAGTAGTTTGAAGGGAGTTCAAATTAGTAGGTTGGAGAGATTCGAGGAGGGGATCAAGGAATTGGTGGACGGTTTGAGTAATTTGGGGAGGAAAATTCAGGATTTGGAGAAGAGTGGGAGAGTTGTGCTGATTTTGGACTCTCAAGACTCAAAGAATTTGGCTCTGGTTAGTATTATTCTCTCCATTTTAGTTTTTGTCTTTTCTTTTGGGATCTTTTCACTTCTTTGTTGACGTCGAACATTTCCTTGACCATTCAGGTTTTCTGCATTTTGCGATCGTGTTTTTCCTTTCGATCATTTCTTTTGTTAAGCTGATTCCCTTTCTTTCTCCACTTTTCCAACTTGTGTGTTCTCCCTTGTAATCTTTGGCCGAATACCCTGCTTTAGTGTTGGCCGAATATTTCCTCTCCTCTTCTTTTCTCTTCTCTCTCTCAATCATTTTCTCGTATCACCCTTTCTTCTGGATACTTAAGCTGATTACTTCACATCTCCTTCTCTCCATTTCATTTTTTATTTTGACAATTGATAATCAACCAATCAGTGGGTGCACTCGGTTCTTCTCTATTTTCTCTCCCTCTTCCTACCATAATAATTTTTCCTTCTAACTTTTTCCTTGCTACCGTTTATTGCTAGTGTGTGGTGTTGCTAGCCTTACTTCTGGAGTATCGTGTGACTATTTGGGCGAAAAAGACACTTTTAAAGTTGTTTTGATTCGATATCCTTGATCTCAATGTCTTCAAATAGGAGGTCAATTGTCCTTATAACCTCGTATAACTTTTTATGACAATCCCTTTGGATCATGTGATAACACACATTTAAGGTGGAAATTAGGAAAATGGGGAATTAATTATCAATTAATGAAACAGCTGTGAAGTTTTGTAGATGGGTTGCATATCGATAAGTGATTATTCGTTTGGCTTAATCTGGTCGTGGAAATATATGTTAATCGGTGTCGATTGGAATGCAGGTTATCATTATGGAACAAGTGATTAGTCTCTTGCAGTGGGGTAGGTGTGCAAACCCCAATCGATTGAGTTAGGGGCAAGTGATAAGATACCGTTTTGTTAAGTGATATAGATAGGGATTTCTAGTCCTATTCTTAAAGAGATTAATGGTGTTTTGTGTTTGAATATAGGTTGGTGTACTCGGGAGCTATTCGCACGTTTTCAAAAATGGGTGTGTAAACACTGCCCAATCTATAGATCAACAAAAAGCCAGAAAATGTAATCTTTAATGCCACATGGGCGTACTCTCGCTTGTGTGGTAAATCGAATGTATAGACGTGGGCATTGGGTCGTAGAGGGCAACATGAGCGATTTCATAGGCTAGTGTCGTTTTGGGCCTAGTTGGGCTGTGTGGGCCCCACGAACTAGTGGGTGTCTCACGGGTTAACCACATAGACATGTGGAGATTACTGAGCTAGGCTGTGTAGTTTACACGACCAAGGAAATTTTTGGGCTTTGTGGTCCACACGGGCATGTAGGCCCACATGGGCCGCACAATGGGCATTGGGCCTATTTTTCACTATATGACTGTTAAGGTTGCACGGGTCGCCTGAGATGACTGTGAGCCTCCTGTTGGGTCAGTAAGTATACCAAGGCCCTAATTTGATGAAAATGACTGTTTTGCCCTTATGTGGTAAAATGACTGTTTTGCCCTTATATTGTAAAATGACTATTTTGCCCTTATGTGGTAAAATGATTGTTTTTCCCTTATGTGGTAAAATGATTGTTTTGCCCTTATGTGGTAAAATCACTGTTTTGCCCTTATGTGGTAAAATGACTAAAATGCCCCTACATGGTAAATTGACTGTTTTGCCCGTATGTGATATATGTTTATATTTTAGCATGCTACTGTAACTGTGTTGAGTACATGTTTAATATTATGCTATGACATGATATGTGGCATGATGCATTGCATAGGGGTGGGTTTTTATATGATTAGAGGAAGTGTACTGTATTGGCAACTTTGCTACAAATCACTGATGGCTCTAAGCCTATTATACTGGCAGCTCTACTGCAAACACTGTTTAGTGCTGGAACTGGTGCTAATTCTGGTGTGTAGGGATGGGTGGGTTTATTATATCCCCAGATGGAGTGTAGGGTTGGACAGAGATGGTGTGTAGAGGCTGGATGGGTAGGACTTGCATACTGTTTAAACCGTTACTGCACTAATTACTATTGCTACACTGATTACTGTTGCTACACTGATACTGTTACTGTATTGGGCTAAGGCCCTAATTGAAACTGAAATATTACTGATATGGGCTTAGGCCCAGAATGTTTCTGCTTACTGCATGATTGACTGTATGTTTTTTAAGGGATTACACACTAAGTTTTCGTAAACTCACCCTTCTGCTTATCTGTGCAGGTAACCCTTTGGCGGATCGATGCTGCGAGGGACTCGAAGGTGGCCACACAACCGCATTTACTATCATATTTGATTTATATTTATAAGTAATTTTATTCTGAGTATTTTGACTGTAATAAGGCCTCTTTAAGTTTTTATTTGCTTTGGTTTACAACTGCTAGTGATAGGAAAATTCGAGTTCTCAAAAGAAACAATGTTTTTACAAAATAAACGCAAGTACGCAACTGTTTTAAATAGCTTCCGCTATAAAATGATATTTATGAAATGAATATATTTTTTAAAAATATAATAAGGACGTTTTAATATGATTAACTTTTTGGCAAACAACTTACATTTTGAACCTAAACGAACGTCTTTAAGATTGCAGAAAGAGTTTAAATAGAGAATGGGTTTTTGAACAATATCTCGCTTTATGAAAAACACTTCAATGTGACATCGCCAGATTCGGCCATAACGTCCAGGACAGGTTTGGGGTGTTACGGGTTGTTTGTGATGGGACGCATGCGGTACAACATCAAAAGTGATGTATTCCGATCACATCATGTTACGAAGCCATTCAGAGATATCGAGATTGGCCTAAACATGAGGGGCCTAAATGCAAAATGAAACATCTCATAGGCTTAAATGATTTTTGGGCAAAGTTTTTAAGGATTTTTAAATTAAAGTTTTGATTTCATTTTTAATTCCTCAGTTTTAGTTTGCACCCTATTTATAAGTTTCATATGATTTTTATGTTCAGCATGAATTGTGTTTTAAGTTCATATTTTGTGCATGTGGGATATTGGCATGTTATTTGTTTTATATATGTGTGCGTGTGTTAATTTAATGCATGAGTGTGTCATTTGTTCATTTGTGTATGAGTGTTTTAATAATGTGATAAATCTAGATTTTTTGCATGTGACTCCTAGTTTAGATTCTTGTCGAATCATGGTATGGAATTGTGCTTAAAGTTTTACCTATTTATTCTTGATGTAGGTGACCGTTCATTGCCGAAATGCATACACAAAGGAACCTTCCAGAATTTTCATGAATGAAGCTTTCAATAGGGTTCATGTGGCTATTCATATGGTGTGGAAGATACATGTTAACATGCATTCCTTAAAGGTGAAGGATTCATGACAATAATGCAAGTGCATGGATGGTGGCAACATGGGAAATGAGTTTCTAAACATTCAAGTTGTCCATTCAAGTATTCAAGACACATTAAAGCCTCAATTTAAGTTGGTACAAATCCCATGATATACACATTTGGCCAAGGGAGATGTAGGAGAATTAAAAGTTGCACATTTATGAAATTATGCCTTTTCTTCAAGGTTAAGCATGCATGAATGCACTGAGTGAAGCAAGATGATTATTCGGCCAATTCATGCACCATCTTTAGGCATGCACCGAATTTTAATGTTATGTGTGTGAACATGTTAAATACAAGTGTGAACAGATTTAAGAGTAGTATGAACACAATTGATGCCGAATTTGAATGGCCATTTGATGGCCTATATAAACTATATACTAGGACCTTTGTAAGATTGAACACCTTTTTGACTATAAAATATATTTGTGAGATTTTCTCTCTACGGTTCTTAACCGAACTAATCGAACCTACCAAACTCTCACGAGTTTCTAGCGTTCACCCTTTATCTTATCATCCCCTAACCTATCCCGGGGTGTGGCGACTTCTACCAAACCAAGATTCGAGTGTTCGTCAAATTTACGAAGGTTGGGTTCCTTTTTAACTTCGGTTCTGTAAAACAGTCAAGTGTTTTGGATCAAGGTTTCCACCATCAAATTGAACCATTCAAGAGAATCCTTCCATTCAAAACATTTTTCAAACATTTCAAGTCTTGAGAAATCGCATCATTTGGTATCAGAGCTCAGGATTCTTGATTATGGTTCATATTTGTCTTTACTTTTCCTGTTAAATTTCGAAGTGAAATAAATATTTGTGAAAAAAAGCCTAGAGATCCTTCAAGAAAATTTTTACCCGATTCATATTTCTAAGCCTATTTTGCACAATTTTGTGAATTCCCACACTATCTAAAAATTTCACCCAAAAAAATTTACCTTTTACCCCTATACCCAAATTAAAAAAAAAACTTAAGGAAAGCCCTACCACCTTTGTATTACCTTTTACCTTTGTATTACCTTAAAAAAAATTCATTGTTTTGAAACCTTTGTGGAAAAAAATAAAAAAATTTCAAATTACCAAAATACCCCTACCACCTTTTTATTACCTTTTGAAATCGATTCTTGCTACAATCATCCAAAAAATGTGAAAAAGTTCTTTTAGTCCTTTTAATAACGTCGTGAGAGGAACTACGAGCAAAAAAAGGCAAGAGTGCATGAGAAAATTCGAGTGGAAAAAGTTGAATTTGTGTACAAACACGAGTGGAGTGATTTCCTTCAGAATGAACTTACGAGATTTTGTGGTAAGGTACACTTCTATTATCTTGACTTCTTTTTGTCTAATGTTTTGTTTGTGTGTAAAATAAATCATGTTTGTAGAAATTTAGTTATTGAAAAGGCTACAAACGTTCGTACCCACAATGAAAGCTTACAACAAGAAAAGTTGTTCCAAATGCGTTGTCATGTCTACGATAATGTATGTAGTGTTATGATCGATGGCGAGATTTGTGCTAACATTGCCAGCACTTGGTAGATAAAATGAACCTGCTCATGATAGAACATCCACAACCCTACCATATTTAATAGTTCAACAAGTGCGAAAAAAGTGACCAAGCAAGTGTTAGTTCCATTCTCTATTAGCAAGTACCATGATGAATTTTGGTGTGATGTGGTTCTTGTACAAGAAAGCCACTTTATTTTAGATCAACCTTGGCAATTTAATCGTCGAGCCAAGTATAATGTTAATTCTACTCATTTTTCCTTTGTATTCTAAGGAAAATCCGTCACGCTTGTATCTTTAACTTCCAAAAAAAATTTTGAAGATCAAATAAAGTTAAAAGCTAGTGCGAAAAGTAAAAGTAAAAGAGAGCTTGAGAGAAAAGAGAAAGAAAAAGACTATGAGCGAGAAAAGAAAATTGAAAAAGAGTTAGAGAATGAAAAAGAAAATGAAAAGGAAAAGGAAATAAAAAGAGATTGAGAGGAGAAAGAAATTGAAATTGAAATTGAAAAAAAAAAGTGTGAGAGAGGAGAAAAAAATTGGGATTGAAGAAATAAAAGAAAATATGAGTGAAGAGATTGAGATTGAAAAAGAACACAAGATTGAAAATGAAAATGAGGAAGAAATTGTTCAATCACAAGTAAGGAGTGTTTTGATTAACCCACATATGAGTTTGCCTTGTGATTTTTCTTTATTTCAGGTCTCTAAAGATCTAATGAATGAGTTCCAAATTCAATACCATCCCGACGAGAGATAGTTTCAATTGATCAACAAAGGTAAGTTGAAAATTGCAAACAATCCTCAACTATCGAAAGGTAAGCAAGGTGAGGATCTTGTTGAGATTCAACCAATTCGGTACTTTTTGAATTTCACTGATAAATCTACCAATAATATTGTTTGCAAAGGTTCTATCTACTATGTTCCGTATTTTTTTTATCCTTTGAATGTTGTTGGTGAGTTTGCAACGAATCATGTTTTAAAACATTTCTTTCATAAGTTGTGTTGTGCTGGCTTATGAGTTATTAAATCACAAGTTGATAAATCAATTGATGTCATTGGTTTCAATAGATATCTAATGTGATTTCGGTCACATCATGTGATTTAGCAAGAAGAACCCGAGGTTGAGCCAAGCTTGAAGGGCCCAAATGCAAGATGAAGACGTTTAAACCATGCAATGTTTGTGTGTGGGCCTTTTAAGGCCCAAAAATGTCTATATTATTTTAATTAATTCCACAGCCTTTTTAATTTTAATTTTATATAGTTTATTTATGTTTTATTTGTGTCCTAAAATATGGTGTCATTAATGTTTGTCTTAGTCTTTTGCATCTTTAATGTGTCCATTTCTATTACTTGGTAATTTTTGTGTTTAGTTTTATCATATGTCACAATTAAGTGTTTAGTTGAGTCATGTTTTCAATCGTATGTTTAAATTGCTTTCCTTAGGGTTTTTTATGATAAGGAATGAAATGGATGAATGTGAAAGTGGATTGTAAAGTTTGTCAAAGTCGTTGATTTATCCTAGATCACTAAATGAACGTTAACTGAAATGAGAAATAAAAACATATTAGTTGTCACAAAGGAGAGTCAAATAAAATTAAAACAAAAGAAAGATGAACCGGCAGGTAAAGAGTCCAAAAGAGAATGAACTAAGGTTTCTTGGATAGAAAGAAGCCGTCCTTGAACCTCAAGAAAAGCCCCAACCAGATCTAGAAATAGATTTGTTAGAAGTGATTTTAATGAAAAAAAAGCAAATTATTTTGTACAAGAATATTTGAAACAACAAGAAAATATTAAAACTCCTAATTTTAATGTGTTTCTTGATAGAACAAGATAGGAGAACGTGTTTTTGAAGCAACTTTAACCTAGAATGAAAATCAATAAAATTAGCAAGCCAAAACAGCAAGAACTAACTTAAATAAGCAAGAAGCAAAAAATTAAGGATATAAAAGAGAATATGATGTCCTAAAAAGCCTTGAAAACATTAAAAATCCACAACTCCTTTCAATGGCTCTAATTCCCCCTCTAAGAAAGAGATCTTGGCAAGAAAAAGCTTGAAGATGATTCCTACAACCCGAAAGATTGTTAACACAACTTCTAAAAGAAACTTAAAAGCAATTCTTGAAGAAAAACTCAAAGAGAATTATTATTAACTCAAAAAATAGAAATCAATTGTGTGTATAAAGGTGGACGACCATGCTACTCATAGTGATGCGAGTCTCAAGGCCTAATTTCAGACACATGGATGTGATGGGCTCACATTACCTCATGGCCCAATAACGAGGTTGAAAGTCAGGCAAATTCAAGCAAGATTGGATGGGACCATCCACGACTTTGTAACTAAGGCCCTAGATGCGCACACAACTAAAAAACAAAATAAAGATTCACTCTCTTGTTTCCAAGAATATCAAGAAACCAAATCTTGATCCAATTTTTCTATTTCAGACAATTACAAGAATATAGAAAATCAAGATTTCAAATCTTGGAAATCTTGGTACTAGAAACAAAATCTTGCAGCCAAGGCATATTGGATTTCATGCACGAGCTTGAACGAGCCAATTTTGAGAGCAAACGGATCACAAGACAAGTTCTTGAATAAATGGCCCATTAAGATGTCTACAAGCCCATCCTAAAGTTTGGAAAGTAATTGAATTAAATATCTGATACAGCCAAGCCCCGAGACTCATCAAGGGCTGACAAGGAACCTTTGGAGCTGCCCTTAGGACCAATAACTCGAGCTCGAGCTAAAAGATTCAAAGAGGCTGTTTTGGCTTTAGCTGATCAAGTATGCGGAGGCAATGTTGCTGGCTCATTGAATGAACGTGGACACATATTTTAAAGCTACAATAGGGCTGTTTATTTGCCAAGAAGAATCAAATGCTGTCACATTCAAATTGCTGTTCAGTTTTGGCATAAAAGAGTGTGCATTTGGTCACTTAATTGCTAGTGCATAAAGGGAACGTTTTTGTTGGATATTGAAGCACTCAAAGCTCATTATGGTGGCTTTTCAAATGGACCAAGAGTGTCTCTTCAAGTCTGATCAGCTTTTGGAGTCTTTTTCCTTCATTATGATGCCATTAAAAGAGGAAGTTACACAAGCTTTATAATTCGGTTACAAAGGAAGTTGAAGGGACATCAACTAAGCACAATAAGAGCACATTAAGTATTCATTAATGGATAAAGTCATGCCTTTTCATCTACACCAGGATCAAATGAAGAGACATGACCATTGGATTTCCTACATGAGTTAAAAACGAAATTAAAGCTTGTAATAACCTTAGTTAATTGCTGAAGATGAAAGGTCACAAATAGGCATTCGAATAGTCATAATAGTGCCTATAAATAGATTGTAAGAAGACATTATTTTGGTTAATAAAACTTTTGATACTTTTATGAATTTTTACATTTTTGTGAGTTTAATTCAACTCTCATTGTTCTTCTAAGACTCAAGCTAACTTATCTAGCATTGCTAGTGGCGTCCAACTTGTTTTCTTTGTGAACTTATCACTCTTTGAGTGTGGCGTTCAACCCCGATAACTTTGGTTCCTATCTCCTCATAGATAGTGGGTCAAGGTCCTTTTTAACTATCAACCTGTCCACCTTAAAAGTCAATATAAGATTCAGGTCAATACTCCTTATAGTATTGGCTCTTTCTTGGACGTTAATCCTTTTTCCGTCCATCCGAATTATTCCTTTCAAAGTTATCTTATTTTTCTTTGTTTAACCGAAACAGTCACTTAGACTAGTCCAAAACACTTAAAAACCATCTTTGCTTTAGCCTACACTTAGCCAAATTCACTCAACTCCAAATTGAACAAAACTTCTCTATTTTACAATCGAGCAGCACTACGATTCGAAATCAACTCACAAGATGAGATCATATCATTTGGTTTTAGAGCTAGCAAAATCAAGGAGTACGGACGTTCATAGCAACCTCGGAGTAAGTTTTTGAAAACAAAATTTGAAAAAAAATCGTGTACAAAAAAAAAGAAAAAGAAAGGATATATATATTCAGCTTATTAGTAGTACCAAAAAAAAAGTTGGAATTATAAAAAAATAAGTTATTTTTTCCCGATCATCAAATTTCATTTTTGTCCAAAACAATCCATTTCTCCACACTTGAGAACCTATACTTTTTTCTTTCAGCCCACCTAACACCTACACCAATTTTTTTTATCCTTTGCAACCCTTTGAAGCCGACCCCTAAGCTTGCTTCTAAGTCTGAATGAGCCTTCTACGAACTGTGAGAGGAGAATCGAGTGGTAAAAGGCACGAGAGTTGTGAGATCATTAGAGTGATTGAAAAAGCTAGTCTTGACTACAAACACGAGCGGAGTGTCATATTTGCTTTTCTTTGCGAGTGAACGTGAGGTTTTGTGCTGAGGATTTAATTTTTCATGTCTCGAAGTCTGGAACGAAATGTGGCAGAGGGTGGTGATCTTCGTCCTATTCAAAATGTTGCAATCGGAGGAGGAGTGCCCGTTTTAACACTCCAAGCCCTCATGCATGAAATGGAGCGCATGTTTGATAGAAAGTTTGAGCCCTTCCAAGAGCGTTTGGAACATGTTGAATAATGGGGTCAACGTGAGAGAACTCCCAAAAGTCTAATAAGGGAGTGAGGCTGTAACGCCCCATACCCGAAACCGTCACCAGAGTCGAGCACGAGGTGTTAACGGGCTTAATTCATTAATTAAACAACTCAAACAATTTATTTTAGAAATTCCAGACAAGCTGGCTAACTGCGTCACAGTCGCTTAAAAATTCATATCTCGAGTTCTGAAACTCGAAATTAAGATACGTAAATTTTCCATAAAACTAGACTCATATATCTATCTACTAATTTGTTTCTAGAGTTTTTGGTGAGGCCAATTAGTACAGTTTATTAGTTAAAGTCTCCCCTGTTTCAAGGTTCGACTGCTCTGACCTTTGTGTATTACGAATCAGATATCTCTCTGTACAGAATTTCAATGACTATGAAATTTGTTTCTCCTAAAACTAAACTCAATAAGAAATCTGTACATTTAAAGTATGACTTCTAATTATTTTTATACAATTTATGGTGAATTTCCAAAATGAGAACAGGGGATTCAGAAATTGCTCTGGCCCTATTTCACAAAAAATTAAACATCTCATAGAATATCATTCATATACCTGTTTTGTTCCATCCATATGAAAATATACTCATCAAGCTTCGATTCTATAACTTATTCATAATTTAAGTGCATTTCTACTATTTTTAGTGATTTTTCAAATTCACATCATTGCTGCAGCAATATTCTATTTTATAGCAAATTTTACTTTACTATAAATTTTCATGGACTAAATAGCATTTTAAACATACATGGTATCAAATATGATTTAGATTGGCCATTCCAATGGCTAATCATTCACAAACTCTTTTCTTGCCAAAGCATAATCATATCATAAGATTATTTACACAAAGTGAGTATTTTGCCATACATGCCACATTCAAGATACACAAGCCATTTTACCGATTTATGCCTTCGAATAGTGTGAACGAGTCTTCGACCTATCCCGATTCTCAAGCCGGCTTGTCAAAACTACAATGAAAGAAAAGGAGGGAGTAAGCATAAATGCTTAGTAAGTACACATGCAAATAGCAAGTAACATAATCATACAATCCCACATAAAACATCATTTACATTTAATATCTTTCTACAATTTCATCTTACCAAGTTTTCAACCCGAGGGTTTAAGCACATACTTGTCAAATTTTCTCATTTACAACACTTACCAACATGTCACCTTTGTTTTAGGCATTCTCCTTATTTTCTTAAGATCCACCCGTTGAACACATCGGAATATAATTCGAATACACGGAAAGTTTGTACATAAGTGCCACATATGTAGCCAAGCTACCATGTAACCCACCCATAAGCGAACTCGGACTCAACTCGACGAGCTCGGGCGTTCGCATCCATAAGTGAACTCGGACTCAACTCAACGAGCTCGGATGCCTAGTTACATCTCACGAACTCGGACTCAACTCAACGAGTTCGGACATCCGCATCCATAAGTGAATTCAAACTAAACTCAACGAGTTCGGATGCCCAACCATCCTAGTGACATGTCACTTGTATTCTAATCTATTCCCAAGGTTCAAATGGGCTTTTTCCTCGATTACACATCTTTGTCGTCTTCCACGGAACATCGAAATCGATACTCGGTAGCAATTCATAATTTACATATTATTCAATAATAACCATAAAGCATAATATTTCATGATATTAATCATCATATCACATAAATAACATTAAATTACTTAAAATGACAATTATGTTACTACATTTACACATGATACCTCGATACAAAATATTAGCAATCAAGCCTATTCCTCGTAAACTTTGTTTTTCCCTCGATCACGACTTGAATCTTGTTTCTCTTGATCTGTAATGCCAAATTAATCTTATTTAATACATACATTCATCAAAACAGCCCCAAATACGAACTTTGGCAAAATTACCATTTTGCCCCTAAACTTTTGCAAAATTACACTTTTTCCCCTAGGCTCGGGAATTAAACTTCATCCTATTTTCTTATGTTTTATGACATGCTGATCATTTTTTCCTTCTATGGCAGCATCAATTTCACACTCTAACATGTACTTATGACTATTAGGTATTTTTACCGACATTTCCCTTTACTCGTTTTCACTTAAAACCGAGTAGTACAAGTTGTCTGACATAATTTAAAACCTCATATTCTATCATAAAACACCAAAATACACAAATTTCACCTATGGGTATTTTTCCAAATATTAAACCTAGGTTAAATTATTGCTAGCATAAGCTAAATCAAGTTACCGGGACTCCAAAAATGTAAAGAACATTAAAAACGGGGCTTGGAATCACTTACTATGGAGCTTGGAAGCTTGAAACAAACCCTAGCTATGGAGAACCCTTTAATTTTCGTCCTAATGAAGAAGATGGACATATTTTGCCATCTTTTTCCTTTTTTTAATCTTTTAATATTCAAATGACCAAAATACCCTTAATACCTTTCTTTGAAAATTTTCATGTACAAGCCCATTTTTGTCCAAAAATTTAGAAATTGGTCAAATTGCTATTTAAGACCACCTCATTAATATTCCAAAGTAATTTCATACTAAAAACTTCTAGAATGCAAGTTTTGCAAGTTATTCGATTTAGTCCCTAATTTCAACTTAAGCACTTTATGCACAGAATTTCGTCACGAAATTTTCACACAATCATGCAATCATATCATAAACATCAAAATAATTATAAAATAATTATTTCTATCTCAGATTTATGGTCACGAAACCACTATTCCGATTAGGCCCTAATTCGGGATATTACAGAGGCCGACCAAGGCTTAATCAAGATGATTCATACAATCCAAGCGATTTGGAGAGCGATCAATGGTCTAATCGAAGCGATAGACGAAGTGGACAAAGAAATTGAGGCCCTCGAGAGCGAGAACGAGTTGATGATGACTTGAAGAATATCAAATTATCTATTCCACCATTCCAAGGTAAATCTGACTCGGAGGCATATCTTGAATGGGAAAAGAAAATAGAATTGGTCTTCGAGTGTCACAATTACTCGTAGAGCAAGAAAGTGAAGCTAGTAGCAATCGAGTTCTCCGATTATGCCATGATCTGGTGGGATCAACTCACAATGAGTTAGAGAAGAAACAGAGAACGACCGATATCCACTTGGGCTGAAATGAAGGCTGCTATGCACAAGCGTTTCATTCCCTCCTATTACCATTGAGAGCTATATCAAAAGCTCTAAAACCTTACTCAAGGCAATAGGAGTGTGGAGGACTATTTTAAAGAAATGGAGATTGCAATGATCCATGCTGATGTTGAAGAAGACCGAGAGGCGACCATGGCACGATTCCTAGCCGGACTCAATTGCGATATAGCAAACGTGGTGGAGCTCCAACATTACATCGAAGTGGTCGACATGGTACACATGGCCATAAAGGTTGAGAAGCAATTGAAAGGAAAAGGTACTATTTGATCCTACATTAATCCCTCTACTATTTCAAATTAGGGACAAGGCATAACAAGAAAGAGTCAACTAGTCGTGCCAAAGATCAAGTGGTGCCTGCAAAGTCTAACAAACCTATTAGTGACTCAAGAAAAGGCAAGGCCGAAACTTTTCCAAACTGAACAAGAGACATAAAATGTTTTAAATGCCTTGGGAGAGGTCATATTGCCAGCCAATGTCCAAACCAAAGCAACATGGTGGTTCAAGCAAATGGCAAAATCGAGTTGGAGGAGGAAAATGAAGATGAACTCGACAAACCATCGACAAAGAGGAGGAACTTGAATACGCTATTGATGGCAAAATACTTGTCACTAGAAGGAGTTTAAGCCTTCAAAGCATGGAGAACGAGCAACAACGTGAAAATATTTTTCACACACGGTGCCACGTACAAGGCAAAGTGTGCAGCGTTATTGTTGATGGTGGGAGTTACACCAACATTTTCAGCACTTTGATGGTTGCAAAATTAGGCCTTCCAACAACTAAGCATCCACATCTGTACAAGCTCCAATGGCTTAATGACGGTGGCGAGTTAAAGGTGACTAAACAAGTCTTAGTTGCATTTTCAATCGGAAAGAACAACGATGAAGTCGTTTGTGATGCTATGCTCATGCATGCCGGACACTTTCTGTTTGGATGACCTTGGAAATTTGATCGGAAGGTCATCCATGACAACTACACAAATTGCTACACTTTCAAACATTTGTGGAAAAATGTAACTTTGGCTCTATTGACGCCAAAGCAAGTTTA
This sequence comes from Gossypium longicalyx, assembly GCA_025698465.1. Taxonomy (NCBI): domain Eukaryota; kingdom Viridiplantae; phylum Streptophyta; class Magnoliopsida; order Malvales; family Malvaceae; genus Gossypium; species Gossypium longicalyx. Next base: position 33,872,391 of record CM046995.1, on the reverse strand, counting down.
TGAAGACCAATTAAAATTGAAAAATTCTGTTGATCAAGTGAAAGAAAAAGAAAAGAGTAAGAATGAAAAATAAAAGGATGTTGAAACAAAAGTATGGAAAACGAGAGAAAAGAGAAAAGAAAGTGAGAGGAGAAAAAGATGAAAAAGAAGAAAAAGATATAGAAAAATCAAACGTGTATGCAAAAGAGAGAGAGTTTCGAAAATCCTACTTGATGAAACAGTTGATTCTTGTGCTCATGTACAAGGAAAATGTTTTGAACACTAATGACTTGGTTGAAAATCTCCCTTCTTCTGCAGTTTTTCTTTTGTAGGATTTTGAGGATGTGTTCCTGGACGAAGTCCTTAATGGGTTGCCGCCCATTCGAGGGATCGAACACCAAATCGACTTCATGTGTGGAGCCATCATTCCCAATCGCCCAATGTATCATAGCAACCCCGAAGAAACCAAATAGCTGCAACGACAAGTAAACCAACTTATGGAAAAGGGGTACATCCACGAAAGCCTTAGCCCTTGCATCGTACCTATATTATTGGTGCCAAAGAATGACAAAACTTGGCACATGTGCATTGACTGGCGAGTGGTGAACAAGATAACGATTAAGTATCAACATCCAATACCGTGTTTAGATGACATGCTTGATGAGTTTAGTGGTGCTCAATTACTTTCTAAAATCGACCTTAAAAGTGGATATCACCAAATTCGAATGGGTGAAGGTGACGAGTGGAAGTCCGCTTTTAAAACTAAATACGGTTTGTATGAATGGTCGGTCATGCCATTTGGCTTAACCAACACACCTAGTACATTTATGCATCTTATGAATTATGTTTCGTGAGCGTTTATGGGTAAGTTTTGTGTTGTATATTTTTATGACATTTTAATTTATAGCAAGTCTTTAGATGAACATGTGTTACATTTGAAATCTGTTTTGGAGGTTCTTCGAAAGGAGACCTTGTATGCGAACCTTAAGAAGTGTACATTTTGTACTAACAAAGTTGTCTTCTTAGGTTTTGTGGTTAGTTCGGACAGACTTGAGGTGGACTAAGAAAAGGTGAAGGTAATTTGAGAGTGGCCTAGACCGACGAGCATAAGCCAAGTGAGGAGCTTCCATGGCTTGGTAAGCTTTTATAGGCGTTTCGTTCCTAACTTTAGCACCTTGGTCTACCATTGACGAGTGTGATCAAGAAGACTTCATCTTTTCAATGGAATGAGGAACAAGAGAAAGCATTCAATTCTATTAAGGACCATCTAACTAATGCTCCTTTTCTTGTTTTGCCTGACATTTCTAAAAATTTTGAAATTGAATGTGATGCATCAGGTGTAGGGATCAAAGTTGTTCTAACTCAAGATGGGAGGCCTGTTGCCTATTCTAGTGAGAAATTAAATGGAGCCATGCTGAACTACCCGACCTATAACAAGGAAATTTATGTGCTAATTCGGGCCTTAGAGACTCGGCAGCACTATTTGTGGCCCAAGGAGTTCGTAATTCATTTTGACCATGGGGCGTTGAAACACCTCAAGGTCCAAACAAACTAAACAAGCATCATGCCAAGTGGGTAGAATTTTTAGAATCTTTTTTGTATGTCATTAAGTACAAGAAAGGTAAGGAACTATCGTTGCTGATGCTTTATCGAGCAGGTATACACTCTTATCTTATTTAGATTCAAAACTGCTTGGATTTGCGTTTTTGAAAGATTTGTATGTTTCTGATGCTGATTTTGGTGAGTTGTATGCTTCTTGTGAAAATGTTGCTGTTGATAAATTTTACAGCTACGATGGTTGTAACACCCCCTTACCCGAGACCGTCGCCAGAGTCGAGCACGAGGCGTTAACAAACTTAAATTATCATTTAAACAATTTCAAACAATTTATTTCACCTTTCGTAATAAACTGCCCATCTGCATCACTGTCTCTAAAAAATTCATATCTTGAGTTACAAAACTCAAAATTCAAATTTGTAAATTATCCTTGAAACTAGACTCATATATATATTTACTAATTTTATTTCTAGAATTTTTGGTTGGGCCAATTAGTACAGTTTATTAGTTAAAGTTTCCCTTGTTTTAGTGCTCGACTGCTTTGACCTTTGTTCACTACGAATCACTTTTCTCTCTGGAAAGAATTCAAATGACTAAGATGTTTGTTTTTATAAAATTAGACTCAATAAGAAATCTATAAATATAAAGTTTGACTCCTAATTAGTTTTGTACAATTTTTAGGGAATTTCTAAATTCAAAACAGGGGGATTTAGAAATCGCTCTGCTCTATTCCATCAAAACTCAAATATCTCATGAAATACAACTCATTTACCTATTTTGTTTCTTCCATATGAAAATAGGCTTAATAAGCTTCAACTTCATATTTTTCTCACCTTTTAATTCTATCTCTACTATTTTTAGTGATTTTTCAAACTCACATCATCGCTGCTGTATGATACTGTTTTATAGTAAATTTCAACTTTTCATGAATTTTCATGGATTAGATAGCACATTAAGCATACATAACACCAAATATGATTTTTGATTAGCCATTCCAATGGATAATCTTTACCAATCATTTCATTGCCACTCAATACCTATATCATAAGCTTATATACATAAAATGATTATAATGCTATACATGCCATACTTAAAATATACAAGCCACTATACCAAAATGATCCACGCATAGTGTGAGTGAGCCTCCGACCATTCCCGATTTCCTAGCTGACTTGTCAAAACTACAAAGAATGGCAAGTAACATAATCTTGCAATCCAACACAAAACATCATTTGCATAAATATCATCAAAACATTCATGTTACATTTGCATTTACTATCTTACCACGATTTCCTCATACCAAGTTCTCAACCCGAGGGTTTAAGCACGTACCTATCAAATTTTCTCATTCACCACACTTACAAACATGTCACCTTCGTTTTAGTTATTCTCCTTATTCACTTAAGATTCACCCGTTGAACATATCAGAATATAATTCGAATACATGGATTTAATGCACATAAGTGTCATACCCGCAGCTAGACAAACTCAATAGCCTACGGAAATTATGTAGCCAAGCTACCATGTAACCCACCCATAAGTGAACTAGGACTCAACTCAACGAGCTCGGGCATTCGTATCCATAAGTGAATGTGAACTCAACTCAATGAGTTCGGAACTCAAATATCCTAGTGACATGTCACTTGTATTCTAATCTATTCCCAAGGTTCAAATGGGATTTTCCTCGATCACATATCTTTGCCATCTTCCACGGAATGTCGGAACCGATACTTGGTAGCATTTCATATTTATCAAGTTGCTCACATAATTTGCATTTTACTCAATAATAACCACAAAGCATAATATTTCATGATAATAATCATCATACCATATAAATATCATTAAATTACTTAAAATGACAATTATGTTACCACATTTACACATGAACTTACTTCGGTACAAAATGTTAGAAATCGATCCTATTCCTCGAAAACTTTATTTTTCCCTCGATCACGATTCGAATCTCGTTTCTCTTGATCTAAAATACCAAATTAATTTATTCAATATACACATTCATCAAAACAGCCCCTAATACGGGCTTGGATAAAAATTACCATTCTACCTCTAACTTTTCAGTTATTTACAATTGATTCCTTAAGTTTGTACAATGAGTTACATGCATTACCCATGACATCTAGGCATAGCCAAATTTTCTAGTGTCCATAACAGCCCATATTTTACACCAAAAATCATATTTTTACCATCAATTTTACCCTTTTTACACTTAAGTCCCTTTTTAGGTGTTTTCACATAAAACTACTAAGTAAAACTTGTTAAACACACCTCAAACCATCATATTCCTTCATTATTCATCAAAATACAATTATGTCACACATGGGTAAATTTTCATACATGCATCTTAGCTCAAAATATTGTTAGAAAATGATAGAACATGCTTTCTAGATTTTAAAATCGAAAAGAGCATAAAAAACGGGTATGAAAATCACTTACAATCAAGGCTTAAAAATGTTGGAAACCTAGCTATGGTGACAAGTAAAATTCGGCAACCCTATGGAGAAGATGAGTCCATTTTGTGTTATTCTTCCTTTTTTAATGACTATATTTACCAAATGACAAAAAATGCCCTTAATGCCTTTCTTTGTAATTTTTCATGTACAAGCCCATTTTTGTCCAAAATTTTAGAAATTTGTTAAATTGCTATTTAAGACCTTCTAATTAATATTCCAAAGCAATTTCATACTAAAAGCTTCTAGAATGTAAGTTTTGCAACTTATTCAATTTAGTCCCTAACATCAAATTAAGCACTTTATGCATAAAATTTCTTCACGAAATTTTCACACAATCATGCAATCATATCATAGATCTAAAAATAATTATAAAATAATTATTGCTATCAAGGATTTGTGGTCCCGAAACCACTATTTCGATTAGGCCCTAATTCAGGATATCACAACTCTCCCCCCTTTGAGGATTTTTGTCCCCAAAAATCTTATCGGTAAACAAGTGTGGGTATTGATTCCTCATAGTTTCCTCGGGCTCCCATGTAGCCTCTTCTATTCCGTGCTTTTTCCATAATACTTTCACGAGAGCGATACATTTATTTCTTAGTTGCTTGACCTCTTAAGCTAAAATATTAATCAGCTCTTCATTGTAAATCATATTCGGTTGTAGCTCAATTTTCGTCGGTGAAATTACATGTAAAGGATCCGAATGATACTGACGTAACATAGATACGTGGAACACATCATGAATCTTCTTTAATTCAGGTGGTAATCCTAACCGATATGCTACCGGTCCAATTCTTTCAATTATCTCATACGGTCCGATAAAACGCAGACTCAACTTACCTTTCCGACCAAATCTAAGAACTTTCTTCCATGGAGACACTTTTAAAAATACCTTATCGCTGACTTGAAACTCAATTTCTTTTCATTTTAAATCTGCGTAGGATTTCTATCTATCTGAAGCAGCTTTCAAACAATCTCAAATCACTTTCATTTTTTCTTCGGTTTCTTTAATTAGATCAACTCCGTAAATTTGATTTTCTTTGAGTTCAGTCCAATACAATGGCGTCTGACACTTACGACCATACAATGCTTCATAAGGTGCCATCTTCAAACTCATCTGATAACTATTATTGTAGGCAAATTCTACCAACGGTAAGTATCTTTCCCAACTACCTTGGAATTCCAATACATAAACATCTGAGCATGTCTTCAAGAATCTGAATTACTCTCTCTGATTGTCTATCAGTCTGTTGATGGAAGGCAGTGCTGAAATTTAACTTCGTACCTAATGCCTCTTGCAACTTTTGCCAAAACTGCTATGTAAATCTCGGATCTCTATCCGAAATGATCGATAAAGGTACTCCGTGAAGTCTAACAATCTCACTAATATACAATTCAGCCAACTTATTAAGAGAATAATCAGTACATACCAGAATAAAATGAGCCGATTTAGACAATCTGTCGACTATTACCCATATGGCATCTTTCTTCTTCGGAGTTAACGACAACCCTAATACAAAATTCATAGTAATTTGATCCCACTTCCACTTAGGAACCATGATAGGCTGAAGTAGTCCTGAAGGCACTTGGTGTTCAACTTTTACTTGTTGACAAATTAAGCATTTCAATACAAACTCAGAGATATCTCTTTTCATTCCGTTCCACCAATACATTTTCTTCAAGTCATTGTACATTTTTGTACTGCCCGGGTGAATTGACAAACAACCACTATGTGCTTCGTTCAAGATCTTTTGAATCAACTCATCATTTTTCGATACACAAATCTGATTTTTAAACATCAAGCAACCATCAAAATTGATTCTGAAATCTGATCCTGTATCAACCTCACATTGCTTCCTCTTAGCTTGCAAATCTTTGTCACTTTTCTAAGCTTCACAAATCTCTTGTAAAAACATCGGCCTTGCTCTCAACTCTTCTAGAATTAAACCATCGTCAGAAATCGTCAACTGAGTATTCATAGCTCTCAAAGCAAACAACGACTTTCTACTCAAGGTATCGACAACTACATTCACTTTCCCCGGATGGTAGTCAATTAAAAGCTCGTAATCTTTCAATAATTCTAACCATCTCCGTTGTCTCAAATTCAAGTCTTTTTATGACATCAAGTACTTGAGACTTTTGTGGTTGGTATATACTCGGCACTTTTCACAATACAGATAATGTTGCCAAATCTTCAAAGCAAACACTATAACAGCCAGTTCCAAATCATGAGTCAGATAATTCCTTTCATGAGGTTTCAACTGCCTCGAAGCATAAGCCATAACTTTCCCTTCTTGCATAAGTAGTCATCCCAAGCCATTTAGAGAAGCATCACTATACAGCACAAATTCTTTACCTGACTCGGGTTGTACCAACACTGGTGCTTCAGTTAGTAACTTTTTCAATTTCTCAAAGCTCTGTTGACATTCTTTCGTATACTCAAATTTAACATCCTCTTGGGAGAAGTCTGGTCATAGGAGTAGCAATTATAGAATATCCGTTTACAAACCGTCGATAATAACCAGCTAGACCCAAGAAACTTCTAACCTCAGTTACATTCTTCAACTGTTTCCAATCAACAATAGCTGAAATTTTACTAGGATCAACCCATATACCATCACCCGAAACAATATGGCCCAAAAATCCTACTTCTCAAAGCCAAAACTCACTCTTACTAAACTTGGCATACAACTGCTTATCTCTCAAAGTTTGCAAAACTGTCCTCAAGTGCTCAGCATGTTCTATCTCATCTTTTGAATAAATTAAGATATCATCAATAAATACCATAACAAACTTGTCCAAGTATGGCCAAAATATGCGATTCATTAAATCCATAAACACAACAGGAGCATTTGTCAAACCGAATGGCATAACTAAAAATTCATAATGGTCGTACCTTGTTCTAAATGCAGTTTTAGGTACATCTAACTCTTTTATTGCAACTGGTAGTATCCAGACCTCAATTCAATCTTTGAAAACCATGTCGCTCCTTTCAGCTGATCAAACAAATCGTCAATTCTTGGCAACGGATACTTGTTCTTGATTGTCACCTTATTTAATTGTCGATAGTCTGCACACAATCTCATAGAACCATCTTTCTTTTTCACAAATAATACAGGAGCACCTCAAGGCGAAAAACTCGGTCTCACAAAACCTTTGTCAGTCAACTCTTGCAACTGCGACTGTAATTCTTTCAACTCTGTTGGTGCCATTCTATATGGAGCAATCAAGACTGGAGTTGTTCCCGGTATCAACTCAATACCAAATTCTACTTCTCTAACAGGAGGTAAACCCGTCAACTCTTTTGAAAATACATCCACAAATTCACATACAATCTGCACTGATTCAATTTTTTTTCTCAAATTCCTTTGTATTCAACACATACGCCAAATAAGCTTCATAACCCTTTCTCAAATATCTCTGAGCCGACATCGAAGAAATCATAATAGGCAATGCCAATGATTCGTCTGATTCAACCCGCAGAATTTTACCATTTTCACATTTTAATTCAATAGCCTTTTGTTTACAGTTTAATATAGCATCATGCAATGTCAACCAATCCATACCCAAAATAACATCAAATTGGTCAAACGGCAAGAAGATCAAGTCGGCCGAAAAATAATGACCTCTAATCATCAAAGGACATTTCTTCCATACTTTATCAACTATAACACATTTGCCTAACGGGTTTGATACTTTAATCATAAATTCCGTAGACTCAATAGGTATACTCATATTAGACACCAATTTCATGCACACATATGAATTAGTAGAATCGGGATCTATCAAAGGAATAACATTAACACCATACAGAGAGAAAATACCAGTGATCACATCGGGAGATGAATCATCTTCACGCGCCCTTATGGCATAAGCTCTAGCTGGAGCTCTAGCTTCTGATTTAAACGCTGAATCTCTAACTACATTCTTGCTGCTTGCCTCATTCCCAGCATTTCTTGAAGATCTTCCTCTCGAAACTGCACCACTAGGTTTTGCACTCTGAAATTTTTCTTTCTCAATTCTCTCGGGACAGTCTCTAATAAAATGATTTGGAGAACCACACTGGTAACATTCGTTAGTTCTACATGGACCAAAGTGACTTCTACCACATCGTTGGCACTCGGGTCTAACAAATCTCAAATTTCCCACACTAGCCATAAAAGTAGTCTGAGATTTAAAACCCACATTTTGCTTCTTACGATTCCCATACGAATGTCCAACCGAAACATGAGAATGAGAATACATATCTCTAAATTTTCTAGATTGCGGTGGAAATGCACTGCTCATCGGTCTATTCTTCAAATTTCTAGTCTCATCCTCTACTTTTCTCTTTTATTTAATTAGTTCTTCAGCTTTGCAAGCTCGATCAACAAGTACTACGAACTCTTTCAACTCAAGAATTCCTACAAATACTTTGATATCTTCATTGAGTCCGTCTTCAAATCGTCTGCACATTTCAGCCTCTGAAGGAATATATTCTCTAGCATACTTACTCAACCGAATGAACTCCCTTTCATACTCAGCAACTGTCATGTTTCCTTGTTTCAACTCGAGAAATTCTTTACGCTTCTGTTCAACAAATCTTTCACTGATGTATTTCTTCCAAAATTCTTCTTGAAAGAACTCCCAAGTCACTTTCTCTTTCGGTACCACTGGAATCAATGTCTTCCACCAATTATAGGCTGAATCTCTCAACAAGGATATAGCACATTTCAAGCACTCTTCAAGTGTACAAGACAATTCATCAAATACCCGAATAGAATTCTCAAACCAAAATTCTGTTTTCTCGGCATCATCATCAACATTTGCCCTGAATTCTTCAGCCCATTGCTTGCGAATTTTGTCAACTGGGGTTCTATGAAATTTCATCAGATCTGTACCTTGAGGCATCGAGGGTACAGGTTGAGGAATCGGGGGATGTGGGGGAGGTTGAGCATTCTGGTTCGTACGAACGAACTCGGTGTACAATGCATTCATCATCTGGAGAAAGGCTTCTCGAGCCCCTTCTCCTCCTCCTAGACCAACTGTAGTAGGTCGATTTTCAGTTGGCACCGCCCCTTCAGTAAGAGCTGGCGCATTGCTCTCTACATCATTAGCCACAGCTGGATCGGGATCCATTTACTATATAAAAAAATCATTTTAAAGGTCAGGAGTCGTCACACTATCACAATATATATATGGCATGTATAGCAAAACTCGTACATAAGCCACGTTAATTCCAGAACCGACTAAACTGTAGCTCTGATACCATTAAATGAAACACCCTTTACCCGAGATCGTCACCAAAGTTGAGCACGAGGCATTAACAGACTTAAATTATCATTTAAACAATTTCAAATAATTTATTTCACCTTTCGTAATAAACTGCCCATCTGCATCACAGTTGCTAAAAAATTCATATCTCAAGTTACAAAACTCAAAATTCAAATCTTTAAATTTTCCCTAAAACTAGACTCATATATCTATTTACTAATTTTTTTATAGAATTTTTGGTCAGGCCAATTAGTACAGTTTATTAGTTAAAGTTTCCCCTATTTCAGTGTTCTACTACTCTGACCTTTGTTCACTACAAATCACTTTTCTCTCTATATAGAATTCAATGACTAAGATATTTGTTTCTTATAAAATTAGACTCAATAAGGAATCTATATATATAAATTATGACTCCTAAATAATTTTTTACAATTTTTAGTTAATTTCTAAACTCAGAATAGGGGATTCAGAAATTGCTCTAACCCTATTCCACCAAAACTCAAATATATCATGAAATACATCTCATTTACCTGTTTTGTTTCTTCCATTTAAAAATAGACTTAATAAGCTTTAACTTAATATTTTGTCTCTACTATTTTTAGTGAATTTTCAAACTCACATCATTACTGTTGTATGATACTATTTTATAGTAAATTTCACCTTTTCATGAATTACCATGGATTAGATAGCACATTAAGCATACATAACACCAAATATGATTTTTGATTAGCCATTCCAATGGCTAATCTTTACCAAGCATTTCCTTGCCACTCAATAGCCATATCATAAGATTATATACACAAAATGATTATAATGCTATACATGCCATACTCAAAATATACAAGCCACTATACCAAAATGATCCACGGATAGTGTGAGCGAGCCTCCGACCGTTCCCGATTTCCTAGCTGACTTGTCAAAACTGAAAAGAATGGAAAGGAGGGAGTAAGCATAAATGTTTAGTAAGTTCACATGCAAATAGCAAGTAACAAAATCCCGTTTGAACCTTGGGAATAGATTAGAATAAAAGTGACATGTCACTAGGATATTTGAGTTCCGAACTCGTTGAGTTGAGTACGAGTTCACTTATGGATACGAACGCCCGAGCTCATTGAGTTGAGCCCGAGTTCACTTATCTTTGCCATCTTCCACGGAATGTCGGAATCGATACTTGGTAGCATTTCATATTTATCAAGTAGCTCACATAATTTGCATTTTACTCAATAATAACCACAAAGCATAATATTTCATGATAATAACCATCATACCGTATAAATATCATTAAATTACTTAAAATGACAATTATGTTATCGTATTTACACATGAACTTACCTCGGTACAAAATGTTAGAAATCGAGCCTATTCCTCGGAAACTTTATTTTTCCCTCGATCACGACTCGAATCTCGTTTCTCTTGATCTAAAATACCAAATTAATTTATTCAATATAAACATTCATCAAATCAGCCCCTAATACGGGCTTGGATAAAAATTACCTTTTTACCCCTAGCTTTTCAATTATTTACAATTGAGTCCTTAATTTTGTACAATGAGTTACATGCATTACCCATGACATCTAGGCATAGCCGAATTTCCAAGTGTCCATAACTGCCCATATTTTACACCAAAAATCATATTTTTACCATCAATTTTACCCTTTTTACAATTAAGTCCCTTTTTAGGTGTTTTCACATAAAACTACTAAGTAAAAGTTGTTAAACACACATCAAACCATCATATTCCTTCATTATTCATCAAAATACAGTTATGTCACACATGGTTAGCTCAAAATATTGTTAGAAAATGATAGAACATGCTTTCTAGATTTTAAAATCGAAAAGAGAATCAAAAACGGGTATGAAAATCACTTACAATCAAGGCTTAAAAATGTTAGAAACCCTAGCTATGGTGACAAGCAAAATTCGGTAGCCCTATGGAGAAGATGAATCCATTTTGTGTTATTTTTCCCTTTTTAATGACTATATTTACCAAATGACAGAAATGCCCTTAATGCCTTTTTTGTAATTTTTCATGTACAAGCCCATTTTTGTCCAAAATTTTAGAAATTGGTTAAACTGCTATTTAAGACCTCCTAATTAATATTCCAAAGCAGTTTCATACTAAAAGCTTCTAGAATGCAGGTTTTGCAACTTATTCAATTTAGTCCCTAATTTCAAATTAAACACTTTATGCATAAAATTTCTTCAAGAAATTTTCACACAATCATGCAATCATATCATAGATCTAAAAATAATTATAAAATAATTATTTCTATCAAGGATTTGTGGTCCCAAAACCACTATTCTGATTAGACCCTAATTCAGGATATCATAATGGTTTCCTTTTTCGAAAAGGAAAGCTTTATATCCCACAAAGTTCCATTCGGGATTTATTAGTGAATGAGGCACATAGTGGAGGCCTCATGGGTCATTTTAGCGTGACAAGACCTTGGCAATGCTTCAAGAGCATTTCTTTTGGCCAAGGATGAAAAGGGCTATTGAGAGAGTTTGTGCTCGATGTGTTGCATGCAAGAAAGAAAAATCGAAGATCAAGCCACATGGTTTATACACACCTTTACCAGTACCTGAGGAGCCATGGGTCGACATTTCCATGGATTTTGTCTTGGGTTTACCTAGGAATAAAACCAGAAAGGTTTCAATTTTTGTTGTTGTTGATAGATTTTCTAAAATGTCTCATTTTATAGCTTGCACAAAAATTGATGATGCTGTTCATATTGCCAATTTGTTCTTTAGGGAAGTCGTTAGAATGCATGGAATCCTAAGGACAATTGTTTTCGACCGGGACGCGAAATTCCTTAGTCAATTTTGGAGGTCATTGTAGGGAAAGCTTGGAACCAAACTACTATTTTTGACAACTTGTCACCTGTAAAATGGATGGCCAAACAGAGGTGGTGAATCGCGTTCTGTCCACTTTGTTGCGAGCTATCATAGGAAAGAACTTGAAATCGTGGGAGGAGTGTTTACCGTACATCGAATTCACTTATAGTAGATCAATTCATTCAGCCACTAAACACTCACCATTTGAGATTGTTTACGGTTTTAATCCATTAACTCCATTAGATTTAATTCATTTGCTTAATGATCAACTTGTTCATGTAGATGCTAAGCGGAAGACTGAGTACGTGAAGCAGCTACACCAAAAAGTGAGGGCCAATATCAAGGCAAGAATTGAAAACTACATGCATAAGGCAAACAAAGGTAGAAAGTGAGTTGTGTCTGAACCCAGAGATTGGGTTTGGGTTCACATGAGGAAGGAACGTTTCCCAGCTCAACGAAGGTCAAAGTTATTACCACGAGGAGATGGTCCATTCTAAGTACTGGAATGGATTAATGAGATCTCTTACAAGCTCGACCTTCCAGGTGAGTATAACATCAACGCAAGTTTTAACGTATCTAATTTATCTCCCTATGTAGGAGACGATTTGGGGAAAAATCGCCTTGAAGAAGGGGGATGATATAGCCAAGCCCCGAGACTCATTAAGGGTTGACAAGGAACCTTTGCAGCTACCCTTAGGACCGATAACTCGAGCTCGAGCCAAAAGATTCAAATAGGCTGTTTCGACTTTAGTTGATTGAGTATAGATAGAGAATGTTTCTAGGCTCATTGAATGAACGTAGACAAATATTTTAAAGCTACAATAGGGTTGTTTGTTTGCAAAGAAGAATCAAATGCTGTCACATACAAATGACTGTTCAATTTTGGCATAAAAGAGTGTGCATTTGGTCACGTAATTGCTAGTGCATAAAGGGAACGTTATTTTTTGGATATTGAAGCACTCAAAGCTCATTATGGTGGCTTTTCAAATAGACCAATAGTGTCTCTTCAAGTCTTATCAGTTTTTGGAGTCTTTTTGCTTCATTATGATGCCATTAAAAGAGGAAGTTACACAAGCTTTATGATTTGGTTACAAGGGAGTTGAAGGGACATCAACTAAGCATAATAAGAACACATTAAGTCTTCATTAATGGATAGAGTCATGCCTTTTCACCAACACCAGGATCAAATGAAGAGACATGACAATTGGATTTCCTACATGAGTTAAAAATGAAATTAAAGCTTGTAATAACCTTAGTTAATTACTGAAGGTGAAAGGTCACAAATAGGCATTCGAATAGTCATAATAGTGGTTGTAAATAGATTGTAAGAAATCATTATTTTGGTTAAGAAAACTTTTGATACTTTTATGAATTTTTACATCTTTTTTAGTTTAATTCAACTCTCATTGTTCTTCTAAGACTCAAGCTGACTTATCTAGCATTGCTAGTGGCGTCCAACTTGTTTTCTTTGTGAACTTATTACTCTTTGAGTGTGGCGTTCAACCCCGATACCTTTGGTTCCTATCTCCTCATAGATAGTGGGTCAAGGTTCTTTTTAACTATCAACGTTTCCACCTTAAAAGCCAATATAAGATTCGGGTCAATACTCCTTATAATATTGGTTCTTTCTTAGACTTACGCCTTTTTCCATCCATTCGAATTATTCCTTTCAAAGTTATTTTTTTTGTTTAACCGAAACATTGACTTAGACTATTCCAAAACACTTAAAAACCATCATTGCTTTAACCTACACTTAGCCGAATTCACTCAACTCCAAATTGAACAAAACTTCTCTATTTTATGATCGGGCAACACTACGATTCGATATCAACTGACGAGACAAGATCGTATCAATGTCAGGTCAAATTATCAAAGTGGCCCAAATTGTAAAATATTTAAACTACAGGTCCAATTTTATTTTAATAGGTGGCTCATCATGTAAGAAGTCAGCCAAAGGAGCCCATTTAATTTATTTGGCTAAATTCCCATTAAACTACACTTAGAATTATTTTGTTTTTTCATTTTATGAGTTATCATGTTAGTTATTTCATTAGGGTTAGGAAAAGTTATTGCAAGACTTCAAGGATCCATTGACGAACTCTCAATTATATTATTCTACCACCGATAGACTATTTCACCTTTGGGAGAGAGGTAAGTTGAACATTGATAATTATTCACAAGTGCTACAAGGTAAGAAAGGTAAGGAAACATTAGAAATTGAATTAAGAAGGCACACCTTGCATGTGTTTGATAAGTATGCGACTGATTTTATTTCCTTACGACATTGATGTGAGCTCGTAATTGATTTAAAATTACAAGTCACTCGATTGCCTAACCGTTTCTAAACATGTACTTGATAACTATAGAAATATAATAGGAATCTTGAATCAGTGACTTGTACAAGAAAAGAACCAACGTTATTGGAATGTGACCCTTTTTCTATATGAAAAATAATCAAAAAAAATAATAGATTTTAATGAACCCTGACCCATTATTTAAAAAGAAATAAGAAATGAAGGTATGAGAAATGAAGAAGAACACCACAAAGCAAAAAGCCTTGACAAGTACAGTTTACGTGTTCTAAAGAACTCAAGAGAAAAATTCTCGCAATATGCAAATTCGTTCATCATAGTCTAACCTTAACATTTTCCTTTTACAAGCTATTTATAGGCATTAATATGACTATTCAAATTCCACATTCGTACCAGTGATGTGGGCTTGTAATAATGAATTTGGTTACAAGACATTGAGTTGCCTGATCGTCGAATGTTGTATCGTTTCAAAATAGACTTTAAGGTGAAAATGGGATTATGGTTATTGATTTGGTGGAAAGGATTGAAATGGTGTTGGATTGATAACTTGCATGAAATGGACACTTAGGAATAAACCAATAGTATGAAAGATCGTGACCTAATTTTTATAAAGCGAAATAACAAATAAGTCTTTAAAGAAGAAAAAGTAATCTATGACTCACTATTTAGCAAAATAGGAACAAACAGTATGTTAGAAAGCCACACTTCAGAACAAAGAAAGAAAGGAAGTGATAAGTTCAAAAGGAAAAGGTTTGACACCATAAAGAGCACCTTGATAAGTCTAAGTAAGTTCTTTCAAGAACAGTGAGATAGAATTCTCACAATAATTCAAAAATATTCATTCAACATAGTCTTTTTACAAGCTATTTATAGGCACTAATATGATTATTCAAATTCGAAATTCATGCCAGCTATTAACAAAATATTAAAATTCGGTTATAACTCTTGATGGGCAGCCAAAAAGTCATATTTTTTTACTTTGTAACACCCCTAACCCGTATCCGATGTCAAAATAGGGTTACAGAGCATTACCGAACTTATAACTTATAAAACCAAGCATTTCATAAACATTTATCATTCAAAACAAAAAAAAAAAACCATTCATAATCATTCATATGCCCCTAATACGAGCCTTCGAGACCCAAAATAGACATTAAAAGTGGTTCGGGACTAAACTGAGTACTTAATAATTTTTTAGGAAAAATGCAAAATTTTCAAAATGCAAGGGACACACGCCTGTGTGGCCAAACTGTGTGTCTCACACGGTCAAGGGACACGCCCGTGTCTAAGGCCAGTAGGTAATCGAAATGGGATCACATGGCCGTGTCCCAGCCCATGTCTGACCCCGTGCAACTCACAGACTTGGGTCACACGGCCAGACCACACGCCTGTATGCCAGGCCATGTACCTTTCGAAATGGCCTCACACGTCCGTGTGCCAGGCCGTGTAAAAACTAGAGTGTATACTGACTTGTTCCACACAGCCAAGCCATACGCTCATGTGCTAGGCTGTGTGAAGCTACTAACTTAGTTTCTAAATATGTATCAGGGACACGGCTGTGTCACCTGACTGTGTGTCACACAGGACTGAGACACACGCTTGTGTCTCTACCTGTGTGAACAAAAATAGGCTATTTTTCAAGCCATTTCTTTCACCCAAAGTGATTCCAACCTAAGCTCAACAATGCACATACAACCATGGCCTAAATAGGCACTTAAAACCAACCAACATCAAGCCTATATCATGAACTATCCACACATACAACATGATATACATTAGCACATACCAATGATCACTTTACAACATACCAAATATGCATCCAAAGTATACCTAAATGGTCAAACTCACTTATTAGACTTTGTGCCTAATTCAACATGCATACCACTTCTCAATTTCAATCATTTGGCACTCAAAATACCAATACACAATTAAGGCATTCACCCAGCAACTATACACTATATACCAAAAGATCATTTATACATATTTACATAATCAAGTATACCAAAATAAGCCAAATCACATCGCTAAACATATAACCAAAACAACATGAGACATATAGGCAACATTAGCCAAACCACCTGTAGATGCCATTTAACCCAAGATATATAAAATTCAAAGTACCAAAATTCTAATTTAGACTCTAATCGGAACGGTGGTTTCGGGACCACGAATCTAAGTTAGAAAAATATTTTAATATTATTTTCCATGGTTATAATATGTGAATTAATATCTGTGCAAGTTTCGTGTGGAAATTTTATCATTTGTGTGCTTAATTTTAAAAAAAAGAACTTAATCGCGTAAAATGTAAAAGTGGCTAGCCATTTGTTAAAAGTGCCTATTTGCTTTGATTAAATAAAGGAGAGGTCCTTATGATGAAATTGGACCATTGTAAAGTTAGTGGAATTAATGGTTTGGCAAAGTTGTTAAATGGATTATTTTTAAAGGTTAGTTTTGTAAATTAGTAAAATAAGTTAATAAAATAAATCAAATGCATAAAAATAAAGCCATTATCACCATTTTTTTGCCAAAAATAAAAAGAAAGGAAAAGATGAAAGCTTGTTGAACATTCGGCCATGGTTAGCTTGATTTGGTAAGTGAATTTTGTTCAGTTTTTGATAATTTCTATGTTTTTGTGATCGTTGCTTCGAATACTAGTAAACCCATGCTTCAATTTTTAGATTTGATGATGAATTGGAGATTTGCCATTGATGATAGCTTGATGTTTTTGTTGTTTGATGAAGAAAAATAAACATTTGTTGATAGATTATTATGTTTAATTAAGTGGCTTTTGATAAAAATCCAAATTTGGGATTAAATTGTGGATTTTGTAAATTAAGGGGTCAAAATGTGAAATAAATGAAAGAAGTGGGCTGCTATGAACCGTAGCAAAATTCGGCTATACTAGAGTTTAGTGAAATTATGTGTATTTTGTGTTTTGTGAAATAGGGACTAAATTGCGAAAAATGTTAAATGTCAGGGGTAAAATTGTAATTAGCATATTTGTGTGTTTTTGGATGAATTTGATTGAATATATGATTAAATAAGTTGAATTTGTATTGAATTAGATCAAGAAATGTAGAAATCAGATTTGGACTGAAAAAAAAAACCAAAGTTGTCGACTAGTTGTCTCGTCCCAATTACCATTGTCTGAGGTAAGTTTATAAGCAAATAAACGTACTTAATTTTAATTAAATACAAAGTACATACGCTGAAATGAAATATATGAATTAATATATGCTAATGCCGAATGTGTATAAGTATGGTAACTATGTTCATGCATTCGTTTCGACTGAGTTATAACATTTGAAAGTCTGTATGAACTATATTGAATATCTGGAATTTTTTATATATGAATTGTTTATGAGACAACTTTACAATAGCGATATTCGGGCTTTGAGCCTAGCAAGCCTTGTGCTGGTGAATTAAATCAGTCTTATGCCTAGCAGGCTTATTGCCGGTGTATAAAATCAGACTTTGAGTCTAGCAGGCCTTGTGACAATGTGAGATTCAGGCTTAGGCCTAGCAGGCTTTATGCCGGTGAATTATTATAAGTTTATGCCTAAAAGACTTTATGCTGATGTGGTAATTGAATACGTTAAATGAGCTAAATGATCAGGTATGAGTTAGCTTTTTGTTTACTTGAAAATAAGGTAAGCTGATTATTTGATATGTCGTACAAACATATGTATGATGTTAGTCTAAAATTTGTGAGCAATTGTGAAATATATTTGGCCAAAGTTAAGCATAATTATGTGGTATAAAGGTTTGAGACATGAGTTTATGAAAACAAGTGTTTAAAGATTCGACTTTATGCATTAATAATATGATTTTCATAGTGTATGACATTTTGGTATAGATACATGTATATTCAGTTACACGATAAGTGTAAGTATGAGATATTAAAGTTTGATTCAAGAATATATGTTTGTGGGTGTGTATATTCAATTATATAATGGTATTATGGTTTTGAAATTGAATGTTACATTGATAATAGTTTTAGTACATTCGTTCAAAGGTTATGTATAGTGATATCATATTGTCGCCTATATGCAAACTTATATAAATGATTATATATTGCCTAAATGATA
Source organism: Gossypium longicalyx (assembly GCA_025698465.1). Taxonomy (NCBI): domain Eukaryota; kingdom Viridiplantae; phylum Streptophyta; class Magnoliopsida; order Malvales; family Malvaceae; genus Gossypium; species Gossypium longicalyx. Next base: position 33,853,899 of record CM046995.1, on the reverse strand, counting down.
TAAAGAAAGAATAATTATAAGTGATTCATGAATATTTGTATACGAGTTTATATATATTTAGTTAATTATTGATAATATCGCTTTGAAATTTGAATGATATATATTAATATTAGTTGTATGGATATTTGATAAAAGTGAAAAAATGTGTATTATATGAAATTATAAGTTTGAAGTTAAATATGATTATGATAGTATAAACTGGTTTGGTAATTACATCGATATTGCCAATGAGTTATTTATTTGCTTATAGCTTACTAAGCTCTCAAAGCTTATTCTATGTGTCTTTCCTATGTTTATAGATTTTCGGAGATCTACTCGGATTGGAAGTTAATGGAGATGACATCACATTATACGGTTATTATTTCAGTAAAAAATATTTTGAGACTCGGTTATATGGCATGTATAGGCTAGTGTTAAAGTTAATTGTTTTGAATGAGTATGTATTAAAGCCATGCGAAAATGGCTTAACTACCTTGCTTGAAATCGGTTACGTTAAATTATGGTTTGTGTTCATTTTAGTTATAATATTAGGTGCTATGGTTGAATAATATTTGTGATATGCGTTTTTGTGCATTGAAGTTGATTGGTGAGCTGAATGTGGTTTGAATGATTCGGCCATGGTATACTGGTAAGTATGAAGTATATTTGTTATGTTACTTTTGGTTGAAATGCTTCGGTTATGAATTGTAATGATAGTAATAACCTCATTTAGTTGACTAATACATTCAGTTAAATGATAGTAAGAGATATTGACTATAATTGATTACTAGTTTAGCACATATATATATTCATGTGAATTGTGATAGTTTATATGATAAGGGATGTGTTAATATTTGGTCTTGGACTAAACTTATGTTAAAAATATATCCAAGGTATTATAATGTTTATGAAGTTGTTTATGTGTTTTGGCTGCATGATATATAATGCTTGTTAAATGAGCTAAGTATATCACCTACTAGTTAGGTGACAATTAAGATACATGCATAGGGTATATTCGGTGTTCCCTTATGGTTCGAAATAATGATATGTATGATTCATGAATTGTTTATTATGGTAAAAGATATGTGCTAAATTAATCAGAAATGCTTTGTTAGTTGAATTTTTAAATGTATATGTATAAATGCACTTATACTATGGTTGGTATATGTGTAAAATCGAATAATACTTGTCCTTATGATTCGGTTTGTTTTGGAAATGCATAAGCATATATCATGCTTATATGATTTGTAAAATAGGTACAATTGATGAAAGTAAATATTGAGTATGTGTTAGGAATGTATTGATAGTAAAATGGTTAATTAATAAGTAACATATATATTTATATATTTGTATGCGGATGTGTTGGAACGCCGGTGCCTCCAAGGCGCAGCGAAAAATAAAATAATTAAAAACATTCCGGCGATCCAAACCATGGATCCATGTGTAAGGAACGTATCGGGGTGATAAAAGGTTTCGAAATTACCGAAACTTCAATCTGAGTAGACAGCGACGCCTAGGCAACGGGAATCCTGAACTACTATCGAACCAAGCCGCAACCTTTCTGATGTCGGCCTCTACGTAGTCCACCCAGTTGACAATGATCGGTAGAAAAATCTCAGAAACTATTTCAGTGATTTTTATGCTTGACGGCTGCTAAACCCTTTAGCTTAGTTTCGGGATTATTATATATTATCTGTTTAGGGTAATTGGTATTTTTTTAATGAATATTAATTCATTAAAATTAATCTGAACATAATAGTCATCATTAAAATAAATATAATAATGTTTAACCGAAAATTATAATTACATTAATTATAATAAAGATTTCGGTAAGCTATATTTATTTAAACTTATATACGAACCAAATTCATGTACTAATGAAATTATGTTCTGATTATGTGTATAACATCCTTGTACGTATAGTATGTTCAACAATTTGATTGCCCAATTAAATTAATTCTATAATTAATTTAATTCATCTGACAATCAGAATACAATACCAACTATGTTTTACTCCGTTCATTTCAACCATAGGGTGTGACCCTATAGGTTCTTGTAACGTTAGCAGTAATATTAGAACGATTCTAATGTTAAAAACAATGAGTGGCATCTAGCAATGCATCATTGCTACCTAAGTTACGAGAAGTCATGATTCGACATAACCTTTTGTGATTAACCTTTCATGCATTAATCCTTAAGTCCTATACCTTTGGAATGGACACAAGTAATGGAATAGTCACACTTGCATAGTCCATCCCATGTTTCTTGATACTTTAAGTGAACTATGATACACAAATAAGTATGACATCTCATATCAACTTATTTGAGCATGGCCATGCATTTCTAGTCTCACTCAATCAAGTGGCCTAAGATATTACTCCCATTATGTAGTAGGGACTTATCCTATATTGATCAACCATATCCCTCTACATAGATTGTGGTATATCCAACATCAATCTTTATAGAACAACCAATTACGATGTTCGTTTGACTATATCAAAATATACAACTCACGATGTTGGGATAATGATGATCTCAAGTATGAGGATCATATACATATTAATCACTATGAGTAATGTTGTGACAATTACATAATAATCCAAGAAACATATTCATAGTAGGTCAGTCCAATATGTTGTTCTCTAACACACATATTCATGCATTGATTTTGACACTCCATATCGATGACAACTCTTTACCATCAATCAACTACATGTTAGTCTTAATGCATTATTGTTGTCCTAGCCAACAATAATACTTGACTAAGGATCTTTTAAGAACAATCATATTATTCTCAGGACATTATTATAAAACAGTTTATTTATGTACACAGAAAAGAAACTGAAATAATAATGGCAACGCCTTATATCAATAAACATGATAAATCAAGTATGTTATTACAACCATCTCGTGATTGATCTTTGGGCATACTATTACAGGATGTGCATTTGGTAAACTGCTAACTTAAGCTGAATGAGGGAATTGATATTACTTAAATGTTTAGTGAAATATTATTGATTATTTATGAAATTGATAATGCCTTGTAAAATGACTTAGTTGGTTAATCCTGTGCATGAATAGAATTAAGAAATAAAATCTTTAATTTTTATTTTAGTATTCACTTATCATTAAAATGATTAACCTGTTATTTGTATATGTAATATGCTTATATTTAATTAATTATATGCTCTACATGTATATAAGAATATGACTTGTGATAATATAAGAATGTTCAGAATTGTGCTTATGTTTAGTAATGCCTTATGACCCTAGTCCAGTGACGGAAACGGATTAAGGGTGTTACATTTTATTGGTATCAGAGCTATGGTTTAGTTGGTTCTAAGACTATCATAGCATATGTAAGTCTAGTTATACATGCCACATTTAACTTGTGATAGTGTGATATCTCCCGACTCTGACGAAAATTATTTTGATGAGACAGATAAATTTTCCAATTGAGCTAATTCTGATAGTACGTAATGTGTACTCAAAAGTTTGAATGGAAATGCGTTGATTATGAGTTGAAACTTATAAATGCATGGATAAAAGAGTATGACATTTTGATATAGATAAATGTTATAATTATATGAGTATATGAGTTATGATATTTGGATTATGATTATTATACAAAATGCTTTGATTGTCAATCAGTGATTTGAGATGACATATGAACTATGTGTTAAGAACAAAAGTGATTAAAAACAAATGTTTATTAAATGATTGAGAATGTGAAATTAGTAATGAATTAGTTAATTGTGATAGTATGTGTTATGTGCATTTATGTGTAAGTTAAATTTGAGGCTTTACTACCCTCACCCCCTTATCCGTAATATGTTACAATGAAATTCGTAAGAATTGGGTTGAATAAGCCTACGAGTGTGGAATTACAGAATTCTGTGTTCGGAAGATTAATGATGTGTCAGAAAAGTGAATGAATCAGGAAATGAAGACAGTATTAAAAGAGACATTGGATAGTTCTGAAGATTATTCAGATTATACGGCGCCACTGTTAAAGAAGAAGTTATCTCCGATTAAATAACCTATTCAGGTATGTTATTGAAAGAAAACATTAGCTAGAAACATTTTCGAATTAACTTCTATTAGCGAAGGGATAATGTGAAAATTTCTGATGACAGAATTAGACAGTTGAATAATGATTGAACTATAGTGATTGGCTAAGTGCGATGATTATAGTCGGGTAGTTACTATGATTTTTTTTTGGGCCTTCTAAGTGTATATCTGTCCTTAGAAGTAGGTGCGACTGTCTTCCCGAAGGAATTCTTATTGTATGAGAACATTAGCTAAACATACTAAAAGACGATAGCATCGTTGGTTTGTTTGGGTTATGCTCGACATTGTTCTGTTTTTCTCTGGTCTTTTATTCCATTGTGTGGATATGAAAGTCGACGGTAAAATCAGTATAATGCTAATACTTTATTTCTAATGGCTATTGCTCTGTTGAAAATACATGAAGATTATATTATTTTTGTTACTGTAGAATTTCAGTATTTATGAGTAACATTGTTCTTTCTGAATATTTTCTTGGATATTACCAGAATTGAAATCATTCTATATGAGTTGTGATTTTTCAATATTTTGTGTAGCTTCAGGCGTTGAATTTTCGTTATTCCAGTTTTCTTATAATTCCATGTGAATATCTGCAAGAGATATCTATTGGTTAGAGATGACTATGTCTATTATGATTATATTTTCTGGTTTAAAATTTGGGAGTACTACAGTACCGTTATCAGAGTATTAGAAGTTGTGTTTCTACACTGATTGTTGTTTAAATCATTTTTCATTTTCTTCTATGATCAAATATTTTATTAATGGTCGGGATATTATCTATTGTTACGGTTAAAACGTCGGTCTTATTTATGACATTATGATTTCTATTTAATGATTGTAGCTTCAATATAATGATATGTCTGGATTATTTTTTTATTGAGAAGAAAAAAATCTCTTTGAAAATACTGATTCAGTGGTTTAGTCTAATTTGAATTATTTGATTGAAAAGTTAATTGGGTTATATGTGTTTGAATCTACCCATTGGACTGGAAATAAACTTTGAATGCACAGGTGTGAATTGAGAAATAATCTGGAAAAAGAATTCATATTCTTGAAGAATTGATGTAGAGTTATACCTTTTGGAACAATTCTATCTGAGAAATGTTGTGGTAAATTAAAGTTAATTCGATTGTTGAAGCTTTCTTTTGTATGAACACATTCTCCACTAAAATATTAGTTCTGATTCGGTCTCAGTTGGATAAAAGATTACGATTTTTAGTCTTGTGTCAATGAACGGTTTGAATGTGTGTTCTAATGAAAGAGTATACAGAGATATCTTGTGACTCCATATAATTAAAGTTGCATGAAATGAGTTATATGATATATTTGATAACTATAAGAGTTTAAGGTGTTTAATGTCAAGGAAAGATTCGAATTTTGAGATAGTTTCGAATTTTGAAACATTTGAGATGGCCTGAAGTTGGCACCACAAAGATGACTCGAATCGTCGAAAAATTTTGAGTTAGTAAGTGATTTGTATCTTAGGAAAATGAATATAGTTTCGGATTATCTGAATAAGAAACTTTTGTATGCTTTATGAGTGATGTATACGTGATTGATTTTAGTAGATGATGAACAGTAGTTGGCCGAGTTAGAAGTTAAATTAATGTTTATTCAGTGAAATCGTGAAGTTCAGAAATGTGTCAACGACTTATAAGTTAAAAGGGGGTTCAGGATAAATGGAATTCTAATTCAGAACTTCATATGTGAAATCGAGGATTGTTTGTTACTTTGAGATAGAGTGAGTATAATAAGAAACTTTGAGATTTTATAACCATTGTTGCAGGTGGCTAACAATGTCAGATAGTCTATTCATACAGAAGTAACAAGGTGCTTGATAGTATGAGAAAGTAGTATTGATAAATAAGTATAAAACATAATATTACTGACCTCACGTTTAAATGTTTGAGCTATCATCAGGTTGAAGTTAAGTATTGAGTGTCCTCAGGACTACTTCAGCATGCCTTGATATCTGAGTAATGGTGAAATAGAGTGTTGATCAATTCTGTATAGGGATTATCTTTATCTTTGAAAAAGATAGATGTTATCTGAATTATTGATGGTTGTCTGAATAAGTCTTTCCGTACGCATGGATTTCTTTTCTGACTAATCAGCTGAATTATTTGTACAGAGACTGTCAGTTTGCATATAGTAATTCTGAGAGAAACTTCGGTAAGCTGTGAGTATGAGGTTGTTCTGAAATTTTTCAAAATATTTATTTGTCACTGTGATTTAGAGTTTGGAAGTAATTGAGAACGACTATTGTTGTTTGATAAGCTATCATGTGAAAAAAAATGATAGAAAATGAAATGACATGGTTTAAAGTATCGTAAGGTTGCAGTTATTGAACTCTGTTGTTTCGAGATTAAGTTTTATGAGGTACTGATCCGTGGGATTAATGTTATCAGAGAAATAAAGCAGAAATAAAGGTATTTCAATATAGTTCAGTTTGATATAACGTAAAAAAAAAATATCAGAATCTTAATTGTGTGATTAAAGAGATATGAAGCCTGAAGCTGTATGTGAATTTGAAATGTACTATGAGGAAGCAAATCCTTGAGTTGTAACAGTCCGATTTAGACCCTAATCGGAACGATAGTTTCGAGACCACGAAACCGAGTTAGAAAAATATTTTAATATTATTTTTCGTGCTTATAATATGTGAATTGATATTTGTGAAAGTTTCATGTGGAAATTTTATCATTTGTGTGCTTAATTTGAAAAAAAAGGACTTAATCGTGTAAAATGTAAAAGTGGCTCGCCATTCGTTTAAAGTGCCTATTTGCTTTGATTAAATAAAGGTTATGATGAAATTGGACCATTATAAAGTTAGTGGAATTAATGGTTTGGCAAAGTTGTTAAATGGATTATTTTTAAAGGTTAGTTTTGTAAATTAGTAAAATAATTTAATAAAATAAATCAAATGCATAAAAATAAAGCCATTATCACCTTTGTTTTTGCCAAAAATAAAAATAAAGGAAAAGATGAAAGCTTGTTGAACATTCGGCCATGGTTAGCATGATTTGGTAAGTGAATTTTGTTCGGTTTTTGATAATTTCTATGTTTTTGTGATCGTTGCTTCGAATACTAGTAAATACATGCTTCAATTTTCAGATTTGATGATGAATTGGAGATTTTCCATTGATGATAGCTTGATGTTTTTGATGTTTGATGATGAAAAATATATATTTGTTTATAGATTATTATGTTTAATTAAATGGTTTTTGATAAAAATCCAAATTTAGGATTAAATTGTGGATTTTGCAAATTAAGGGGTCAAAATGTGAAATAAATGAAAGAAATGGGCTACTATGAACCTTAGCAAAATTCAGCTATACTAGAGTTTAGTGAAATTATGTGCATTTTGTGTTTTGTGAAATAGGGACTAAATTGAGAAAAATGTGAAATGTCAGGGGAAAAATTGTAATTAGCCTATTTATGTGTTTTTGGATGAATTTGATTGAATATATGATTAAATAAGTTGAATTTGTATTTAATTAGATCAAGAAATGTAGAAATCAAATTTGGACCGGGAAAAAAAACCAAAGTTGTCGACTAGTTGTCTCGTCCCAATTACCATTGTCCGAGGTAAGTTTATAAGCAAATAAACATACTTAATTTTAAGTAAATACAAAGTATATATGCTGAAATGAAATATATGAATTAATATATGCTAATGTCGAATGTGTATAAGCATGGTAACTATGTTCATGCATTCGTTTCGACTGAGTTATAACATTTGAAAGTCCGTATGAACTATATGGAATATCTGGAATGTTTTATATATGAATTGTTTATGAGACAACTTTATAATAGTGATATTAGAGCTTTGAGCCTAGCAAGACTTCTGCTGGTGAATTAAATCGGGCTTATGCCTAGCAGGCTTATTGTCGGTGAATTATTATAAGTTTATGCCTAAAAGACTTTATGCTGATGTGGTAATTGAATACGTTAAATGATCATGTATGAGTTAGCTTTTTGTTTCCTTGAAAATAAAGTAAGCTGATTATTTGAGATGTGATACAAACATATGTATGATGTTAGTCTGAAATTTGTGCGCAATTGTGAAATATATTTGGCCAAAGTTAAGCATAATTATGTGGTATGAAGGTTTGAGACATGAGTTTATGAAAACAAGTGTTTAAAGATTCGACTTTATGCATTAATAATATGATTTTCATAGTGTATGACATTTTGGTATAGATACATGTATATTCGATTACACGATAAGTGTAAGTATGAGATATTAAAGTTTGATTCAGGAATATATGTTTGTGGGTGTGTATATTCGATTAATAATGGTATTATGGTTTTGAAATTAAATGTTACATTGATAATAGTTATAGTACATTCGTTCAAAGGTTATGTATAGTGATATCATATTGTGGCCTATGTGCAAACCTATATAAATGAGTATATATTGCCAAAATGATGTAAAGAAAGAATAATTATAAGTGATTCTGTAACACCCTGAATTTGGGCCTAGAATTAATGGGCCTTGGGTTTGGGATCGGTTAGAAGGCGGCTGGAATAAAAGAAATGTGTTTAAATATTTTATAATTGTGTGTTTAGCTTAATTGTTAAGTAATTTAGGAAGGGTAGGTTGTGTGGGAATAGTCCTGGGTTCAATCCAGGGCTTTAGCAAAATTTTGCATTTTTTTTCTAAAGAACCCTGAGCATTAGGTAGAAGGCTTATTAATTGGGCCTGGTAAAATCTAACACAAGGAAGCATGTGACCTAGTGGCAAAAGACGTGGGTAGTAAGTAGGAGGTCCAGGGTTCAAGTCTTGGCCTTGGCGAAAATTTTTTATTGCGCATAAGATTTGTAGGGAAGCTAGCATTTAGGTTTTATAAATATGATAGGTGGAAATTTGACACAAGGATGCACTTGGCCTAGTGGCATGATAGTGTTTGGAGTAAGGGGAGGTGTTGGGTTCAAGTCGCAGCATGAGCAAAAGTTGTGGGTTTTTTTTAGACAACCTGGAGGTCAGTAGAAAGACTTTATAGTTAATTGGGGAGGAGAATTGACACAAAAGAGCTTGTGGCTTGGTGGCAAGGGACGTATAGTGTAGCCAAGAGATTAGGGGTTCAAATCTGAATCGTAACAAATGTTTTTAGGATAACCTGGTTGCGGGTTAATAGCCTTAAAAATAGTTAGGGATGGAATATGGCACAAGAGTGCTTGCAGTGGAGTGGCGTGAAGCGTGCTATGGTTATGAGAAGGAGCAGGTTCAAATCCCAGTCCTGGTAAAGGTTTAAATTTTTATTCTTTAAACTGAGGCTTAGGCATATAAGCCTTATAATTAATTGTGACCGAATAATAGCATAAGAAAGGATGTGGTGCAGTGGCCAGTAGCTTGTTGGGAGGTAGAGTAACCTTAAGGTTTGGAGTTCGAGTGGTGGCGAGCGCAAAGGGAGAAATTAATTTTTGCTACTCAAGTGTTGTACGGTGGAAGAATTTTAATGCAATTCAAATTGGAATTTTTGGCTAAAATCAAGGGGATTAGGATGAGGATTAAGTGTAGATATGATGGTGATAAAATTGGAGAATTTAAAGGGAATTATCTTGATGAGTTTACATCGATTGAGGAGTGTAGGTGTATTTTTATTTATTTATTTATTTTTAGTATAAATATGTGTGTCGTAGGGCAAGTAAGGGCATTTTTTGTTTTTGTGTGCTTCAGTCGCATATCACCTCCTCTTTTCTTTAAGTCAAACTCTTGATCTTTTCTTCCCTATTTTAATCGAATCAACCTCTTCCCTTTTCAACTTAGCCGACTGTTTCCTTTTCATTTAAAAGCCGATTCATACACTTCGTGGGTTTGATTTCTTGTTGGCAAGCGATCTCGCAATCAGTAAATGAATTAAATCTTTTTCGGCTTTTGTTAAATATTTCTAAGTTCTATCGTTTCTACACTCTTAAAAGCTGATTTTTCTTTATTCTTTCCAAAACTTTTGTTAACCTAAGGTTTCTCCATTTATTTCTCTTTTTTTCCCTCTCATTCAAGAGTTTGATCGCTGATGGAAAAAGGGGGACTACGTCAGATTTCGAGTTACATAGGCAGATCGTAGTCGATCAATCTAGTCAAGGCAGGTATAGGTTGTTCTTCGGTAAGTAGTGGATTTATTTTGAATTAATGAGATGTGACTGATGGAGTATAACGTTGAATATAGGTTCGGGCGATTGTGAATACTTAGTACTCTAGGTGATAAGGTGTGTACTTCTACCCTATGATTACATGATATAAAGCCGAAGGTGTGTACATACACTGCACACACACAATGAATCGGCAAAAGCCGAAAAGCTGAAATGCCAAAATGCTAAAAAGTCGAAAGTTTGGCTGCAGTAGTCTTGTGAGTGCGCAAACACTCGTGAGGAGGAAACCGATAGGTTTCCTGAGGCCCACAGGTGATTCCGTGGACTTGGGTTGTGATCTGGCCAAATAAGTCGGAATGGGCTAAATGGGCTCGATGGGCTGTTGGGCCCATAATAGGCAAAAATTGATAATTGATGCTATGTGATAGAAAGTTTGTATGTGAGCATGAATATGAATGTGACTGGGCCTAACGGGCCATATAAATGTGATTTAGGCCTAATGGGCCATATACAGGTGATTTGGGCGTAATAGGCCATATGAATATGATTGGGCTTAATGGGCCAAATACAGGTATGTGAATTTGTTTGGGCTTTGTAAGGGGTTTCGAGCCTAGTATATGATGACTACATAAGACTTAATTAAATTATTAAAGACCGTGGACAAGCCATAGGGTTAAGATGTGGCAACCGGTATATGCATGTCTAAGATTGGATATAGGGAGAGCTTCGTACTTAAGCGGTCTTAATGACTCACCTCCTCTTCTCTGGAATCCTACTTGGTGCATAGTATTCGTTCATCTTAGCTCGCAGGACTTGTTAACGGGCCAAGGTAAGTGAAAATCGTACTTAAGGGAAAATTATCGAAACGCCCCTAAGGGTAAAAATGACTGAATTACCCTTAGGTGTTGAATGTAAGTTTTATGGATGTGACATGCATACATATGATATTCTGCTTAGGTTGCATATGGGTTGGGGATTATGGAACGGAGGAAGTATATGAGGATCGCATGGTTGCTTGATAATCGTGGATCCACCGACGGCTTTTAAAGCCCAATGTGTAAATGAAGGTAGTTCCGCAACCGGGCTACCATGGTGTGTGGGTTGGGCGGGTCGATATTTATATCCCCACATGGTGTGACGGGGGACGGAGCTGGTGTGTAGCATATGGATTATTGAGATGGGATTGCATTGCATGCATGATATTGGTGTGATATTATTACGATGTGGGCTTCGGCCCAACGGAGGCTAATCTGGGCTAAGGCCCAAAGACCACCATTATTGAATTGGGCTCTGGCCCAAAATGACTAATGATTGCTTTATACTCGTTGAGGGTTGTACACAATGAGTTTTTTTAAACTCACCTCCACCTTCTAAGCTTTTCAAGTGATCCTAAATAGGCAGTTCGACGGATGGAGGGACTCGGAGGTGGCCAACTAGCATAAAAAGTTTAGACTTAGTCTTTATGTAATTTTTAATATATTGAATTTAAATTATTTCTATTTGAATTGGGTTGTAACAAGGTATTTCCTCTGGTTATTGTTTAAAATTATTAGGATTATTATCATTTTTAAGCTTTATATTTATTAGAAGTAGAACGTGGTTTCCTAAACCATAACTGTTTTTAAATAATACGTTTCCGCAACTCAATTTTTAAATGACGAGTTTTCATAAAATCATATGTTCTAAGTAAAGCTTCCGCAACTAAAAGGAGATTTTACAAAGTAATTAAGGTTTTTCATTTTAAGGAAGTGATTCCAATAAAAACAAGGTTTTCGCTAAAACACTTCAATGTGTCACACTAGATTTGGCCATAACGTTTGGGCCGGGTTTGGGGTGTTACAGATTCATGAATATATATATATATATATGAGTTTATATATATATTTAGTTAATTATTGATAATGTGGCTTTGAAATTTGAATGATATATATTAATATTAGTTGTATGGATATTTGGTAAAAGTGAAAGTATATGTATTATATGAAATTATAAGTTTGAAGTTAAATGTGATTATGATAGTATAAATTGGTTTGGTAATTAAATCGATATTGACAATGAGTTATTTATTTGCTTATAGCTTACTAAGCTCTCAAAGCTTATTTTGTGTATCTTTCCTATGTTTATAGATTTTCAGAGATCTGCTCGGGTTGGAAGCCGGTGGAGATGACATCACACTATACGGTTATCATTTCAGTAAATAATATTTTGAGACTCGGTTATGTGGCATGTATAGGCTAGTCTTAAAGTTAATTGTTTTGAATGAGTATTTATTAAAGCCATGCGAAAATGGCTTAACTACCTTGCTTGAAATTGGTTACGTTAAATTATGGTTTGTGTTCATTTTAGTTATAATATTAGGTGCTATGGGTGAATAATATTTGTGATATGCGTTTTTGTGCATTGAAGTTGATTAGTGAGCTGAATGTGGTTTGAATGATTCGGCCATGGTATACTGGTAAGTATGAAGTATTTTTGTTATGTTACTTTTGGTTGAAATGTTTCGGTTATGAATTGTAATGATAGTAATAACCTCATTTAGTTGACTAATACATTCGGTTAAATGACAGTAAGAGATATTGACTATAATTGATTATTAGTTCGGCACATATATATATATTTTCATGTGAATTGCGATAGTTTATATGATAAGGGATGTATTAATATTTGGTCTTGGACTAAACTTATGTTAAAAATATATCCAAGGTATTATAATGTTTATGAAGTTGTTTATGTGTTTCGGCTACATGATATATAATGATTGTTAAATGAGCTAAGTATATCACCTACAAGTTAGGTGATAATTAAGATACATGCATAAGGTATATTCGGTGTTCCCTTACGGTTCGGATAATGATATGTATAATTCATGAATTGTTTATTATTGTAAAAGATATGTGCTAATTTAATCAGAAATGCTTTTTTAGTTGAATTTATAAATGTATATGTATAAATGCACTTATACTATGGTTGGTATATGTGTAAAATCGAATAATACTTGTCTTTATGATTCGGTTTGTTTTGGAAATGCTTATGCATATATCATGCTTTTATGATTTGTAAAATAAGTACAATTGATGAAGGTAAATATTGAGTATGTGTTAGGAATGTATTGATAGTAAAATGGTTAATTAATAAGTAACATATATATGTATATATTTGTATGCGGATGCGCATTTGGTAAACTTCTAACTTAAGCTGAATGAGGGAATTGATATACTTAAATGTTTAGTGAAATATTATTGATTATTTATGTAACGCCCCAATTTTTGGGCCTGGAAGTAATGGGCCTTGAGTCCGGGTTCGGGTAGAAGACGACCCAAATAAATTGGATGTTATTATTATTATTATTTTGTATGTTTAGTGTAGTAATTAAATTACGAAGGGTTCTGGTAAGTTGGGCTTTTAAGATTTAATGGGTAAAATAAGCCACAAGAAGGCAGGTGGCAAAGTGGCATGTGACGCCACTAGGGTGCTAAAAAATGGCGTGTGGATGACTAGGGAGAGCTAAGGTTCAAGTCACAAGGTAAGCAAATTATAGTATTAATTTTTATGTACAGAAAGGGGATGTGATAGAACTCAAGACGAACTTTGTTGGAAAGAGTTTGAGCTACTCAGGAGATTGAGTAAGGAGGGGATAAGGGAGAAGATTTAGGAGCTGATTAGGGAGTGTAGTATTGGCCGAATAGTGGACTCCTGAGGAGCAAGAGTTGGCCAGCCAAGGGTTTCTGTAGAGGGCAAAATTCGGCTAGGTCTATTGATAGTTGTAATTTCAGCATTTGGGAAAAAGTTGTGCCGTTTCTGATCATTCTTCCTCTTCTTCTCTTCTCCTCTCTTCTCCTATTCTCTTTTCTTCTTCTTTTCCTCTATAGCCGAATCTTTCTACCATTCTACTCAACCCCACTTCCTTACCATTTGTTCCTAAGCCTTATAGCCGATTGCCATAAAAGTCGAAATCCCGAAAGCCTATTTTTCTTCTGTGCTGATTTCTCCTAGCCAAACCCTCTAATTCTTCTCCATCTTTTTGGCTGATTCTCTCATCCTCTGAACCCCAAAGTCTTGTTGACAAAACCACCGCAAAACCCTCATATTTCATCTTTCTCTTCACTATTTCAAAAAGCTGAAAACCCCATAGTCTTAGGGGCATAGCCAGTCTTTAGACCTTTAAAGATTTGATTTCTGCTAACATTTGAGGGTTTAGACCTGCATCAGAACCGTATAGGAACTAAAGTGGAATCGTTGACTGAAGGAACCGGTGGTAAGTTTTCGAATCTATTCTTTATTTCGGGTTTTAGAAAAGCCAAAACCCCTAAAGGCTTAGGAAAGCTGTCGATTGGGCCCTATGGCTCTAAGGGCTATGAAAATTGTTTTATTATGATGTTAGTGTCATCTAGAGGCTACTGATCAAAGGCCTGGACAAGTGGAACGACTAGATCTAAACCTAGTCGCTAGTTTCGGCAAAGGTAGGATCTCTAGTGTCTAAAGTGTTAATGGCCGACTGTTGGTAAGGAGATTTGTATACAAGTTGTTATGAATTCGTAGTTAACGTATTAGTAATTGACTATAGGCAACTCGCGTGTGGAACTCGTCAGCGTTTCGTCGCAAGCAGGTGTGTAACTGACACCCTCTCATAGACTAGATCGACAAAAGTCGAAAAGCCGAAATGTCGTAAGACCGATATGTTGTGAACTTGCGAGTGTACGAATGCTCGTGAGGTAGATCAATTAACGTATTTGGTAAACTACATCGGTAAGACTGCAGAGTGCATGATTTTGTGCCTTTCGATATTTTTGGGGCTTAATGGGCCAAAATTGGGATAATGGGCCAACAGGCCCAATTCGGTAAGAACACTCGGTAAGTGTTTCTGTTAGTACGTGAATGGTGGAAATATGCATGAAAACCCCAAAATAGATTTATTACTAGAATACCCTTAAGTATGAAAATTATCGTTATATCCTTATGTGTAAAATGACCATTATACCCCTACGGTTAATTTGACTGAAAAGCATGATGATCTGATTCTGTATGATGTATGCCATGATTTGTATATCTGTTGCATAGGGACATGGGTTATATTTATGGAGGAAGCGTCCTGGTGGCTATGCCACAATTATCTGTTCTGGTGGCCCAGTCCACAAATATCTGTATCTAGTGACTCTGTCACACTATCTGTTCTGGCAGCCATGCTGCAAATTTTGTGGCCTGTAGCGGTTGGGTGGGTCGAGTACTCTCCCCACATAGTGTAAGGATGTTATGGGGGTGTATACGGTTGGATATGGTTGGATGTAATTTCTGTTCTGTTCTGTTATGGGCCTATGGGCTTCATTCTGAAATCTGTTCTGGGCTGAGGCCAATTTAATTGTTTATGTGGTTTGAACTAGTTTAGACTATGGCTGGGTTATTTTACACACTGAGTTTCCCAAACTCACCCCTTATTTTCATCCACGCAGGTAATCCCCAACCATAGTGGGCTTGGAGCTGTAAGGGATTCGGAGTGGCCACTCGTTTTACAAATTTGGTTTTCTTCTGGTGAATTAGACATCTTTTTATTTACTTTTATGATTTGGGTTTTAAGTTGTAATAAGGCCGCTTTAATGATTTGTAAATGGTTTTAATAGGTTCTACTTGAATAGGTATGATATTATCTTAATCGCTGAAACTGATTAGCTTTAGGGCGCGTTTTCAAATATAGTAACTAATTTTAAAATATCAAGACAACAAAGCAAAACTTCCGCAACGGAAACATTTTCCAAGGGTAATCACTTTTTCTTAAACTGGACTTAAATGAATTGTTTCCTAAGAACATACACTAAGTTAAGGTGTGGCAACGGTGGTGTGCATGTCTAGGATTGAATCCGAAGGGAGCTTGGTACTTAAGCAGTCCGATAGACTCACCTCCTCTTTTCCGGTTTCTTACCTGGTGCACAGCTTCCATTCACTTTAACCTATAATGAAATCATCTTTTGAGCACTAAGTGCAATTTTCTGGACTAAAAATAGAAAATGTTTTTAAACACTTCGATGTGGTAGGTCGGATCTGGTCATAACATCTAGGCCGGGTTTGGGGTGTTACATTTAGTGGTATCAGAGCCAAGTTACAACAGCTCGGCTGTGGAATGGGTCTATAAAAACTAAGATTTTCGAAAATGAAATTTTTACAAAAATTACGAAACTCAAATATTCAATTATTGGATCCTTAAAAAGGTGGCACCCAAATCTCCGGCCCAAGTTAGTAAGTATTTCTGATGCTCATACTACACTGTATTAAGATATTACTGTAGATAGAACAGAGACCATATCATGACACTATAGCTAGGGCATTACTAAAAAATAAAATAAAATAAAACCCTAGAATACTGAGACTGTAGCTAGGCTATGATTCTGTGAAAATGAAACTTTAAAATACTATCTCTGCATAAAACATATGAATAAGTATTAAAAGTAATTATTGAATCGCGACCTTGGTAGTTATTTGATACGTATGCCGGTAATGTAGAGTATTGACATGGATTCTGAGGGTAAGCAAAGTCTGCCAACTTCGGGTAGTAGTAACTCAGAGCTTGGTGCCGAGGCGTTGGCCGAGATAGTAAGGAAAGTGGTAGAAGATGTATTGGAAACCAAGGTTAAGGAAATTAGGGAAACGCTTCAAGCAGGGTGCTTAGAGTGTAAGAAGAGGAAGGATTCTAGTTCTTAAAAGATCGAGCCTCGTTCTGTGAAACATGTTAAGACACGACCAAACTTTCCAACTTGTAAGAACTGCAACGGGCATCATCCGAGTGAATGCCATCGGAAGACAGGAGCATGCTTTAGATGTGGGTCCAAGGAGCATCGAGCTCAGGATTGCCAAGCTTATTCTATTTAAGTGTGTGTTACGAGTTGTATGCGTGCTTGATAAATGTTTCTTTACTATGGTAATTAGATGTTCTGGATCTTACTAAGAATTATTTTTAATCAGAGTGCGTATTGAAAGCATAGTGGTTGACCTGAGTAATACGGTTAGTTGATAGTTTGAAATTTCGAGGATGAAATTTCTTTAAGGAGGGTAGAGTCGTAACGCCCCGATTTTTGGGCCTGGAAGTAATGGGCCTTGAGTTTGGGTTCGGGTAGAAGACGGCCAAAATAAATTGGATGTTATTATTATTATTTTGTATGTTTAGTGTAGTAATTAAATTACGAAGGGTTCTGGTAAGTTGGGCTTTTAAGATTTAATGGATAAAATAAGCCACAAGAAGGCAGGTGGCAAAGTGGCATGTGACGCCACTAGGGTGCTAAAAAAATGGCGTGTGGATGACTAGGGAGAGCTAAGGTTCAAATCACAAGGTAAGAAAATTATAGTATTAATTTTTATGTACAAAAAGGGGATGTGATGGAACTCAAGAGGAACTTTGTTGGGAAGAGTTTGAGCTACTCAGGAGATTGAGTAAGGAAGGGATAAGGGAGAAGATTTAGGAGCTGATTAGGGAGTGTAGTATTGGCCGAATGGTGGACTCTTGAAGAGCAAGAGTTGGCCAGCCAAGGGTTTCTGTAGAGGGCAAAATCCGGCTAGGTCTATTGATAGTTGTAATTTCGGCATTTGGGAAAAAGTTGTGCCATTTCTGATCATTCTTCCTCTTATTCTCTTCTCCTCTCTTCTCCTATTCTCTTTTCTTCTTCTTTTCCTCTATAGCCGAATCTTTCTACCATTCTACTCAACCCCACTTCCTTACCATTTGTTCCTAAGCCTTATAGCCGATTGCCATAAAAGCCGAAATCCCAAAATCCTATTTTTCTTCTGTGCCAATCTCTCCTAGCCAAACCCTCTGATTCTTCTCTATCTTTTTGGCCGATTCTCTCATCCTCTGAACCCCAACGTCTTGTCGAAAAAACCACCGCAAAACCCTTATATTCCATCTTTCTCTTCACTATTTCAAAAAGACGAAAACCCCATAGTCTTAGGGGCATAGCCGAATCATTAGACCTTTAAAGATTTGATTTCTGCTAACGTTTGAGGGTTTAGATCTGCATCAGAACCATATAGGAACTAAAGTGGAATCGTTGACTGAAGGAACCGGTGGTAAGTTTTTGAATCTATTCTTTATTTCGGGTTTTAGAAAAGCCAAAACCCCTAAAGGCTTTGGGAGGCTGTCGATTAGGCCCTATGGCTCTAAGGGCTGTGACAATTGTTTTATTATGGTGTTAGTGTGATCTAGAGGTTGCTAATCGAAGGCTTGGACAAGTGGAACGACTGGATCTATACTTAGTCGCTAGTTTCGGCAAAGGTAGGATCTCTAGTGTCTAAAGTGTTAATGGCTGACTGTTGGTAAGGAGATTTGTATACAAGTTGTTTTGAATTCGTAGTTAACGTATTAGTAATTGATTGTAGGCAACCCGCATGTGGAACTCGTCAGCATTTCGTCGCAAGCAGGTGTGTAATTGACACCCTCTCATAGACTAGATCGGCAAAAGCCGAAAAGCCGAAATGCTGAAAGACCAGTATGTTGTGAATTCGCGAATGTACGAATGCTGGTGAGGTAGATCGATTAATGTATTTGGTAAACTACAGCGGTAAGACTGCAGAGTGCACGATTTTGTGCCTTTCGATATTTTTGGGGCTTAATGGGCCAAAATTGGGATAATGGGGGAACAGGCCCAATTCGGTAAGAACACTCGGTAAGTGTTTCTGATAGTACGTCAATGGTGGAAATATGCATGAAAACCCCAAAATAGATTTACTACTAGAATACCGTTAAGTATAAAAATTACCGTTATACCCCTAGGTGTAAAATGACCATTATACCCCTAGGGTTAATTTGACTGAAAAGCATGATGATCTGATTCTGTATGATGTATGCCATGATTTGTATATCTGTTGCATGGGGACATGTGTTATATTTATGGAGGAAGCATCCTGGTGGCTATGCCACAATTATCTGTTCTGGTGGCTCTGTCCACAAATATCTATATCTGGTGACTCTGTCACACTATTCGCTCGCGACCATGCTGCAAATTCAGTGGCGTGTAGCGGTTGGGTGGGTCGAGTAGTCTCCCCACATGGTGTAAGGATGGTACGGAGGTGTATACGGTAGGATATGGTTGGGTTTCTGCATAAACATGTAATTTCTATTCTGTTCTGTTATGGGCCTATGGGCTTCATTCTGAAATCTGTTCTGGGCTGAGGCCAATTTAATTGTTTCTGTGGTTTGAACTAGTTTAGACTATGGTTGGGTTATTTTACACACTGACTTTCCCAAACTCACCCCTTATTTTCATCCACGCAGGTAATCCCCAACCATAGTGGGCTTGAAGCTGTGAGGGATTCGGAGTGGCCACTCGTTTTGCAAATTTAGTTTTCTTCTGGTGAATTGGACATCTTTTTATTTACTTTTATGATTTGGGTTTTAAGTTGTAATAAGGCCGCTT
Organism: Gossypium longicalyx; assembly: GCA_025698465.1. Lineage (NCBI taxonomy): Eukaryota > Viridiplantae > Streptophyta > Magnoliopsida > Malvales > Malvaceae > Gossypium > Gossypium longicalyx. The sequence goes on along the minus strand of CM046995.1, from coordinate 33,834,361 downwards.
TAATGATTTGTAAATGGTTTTAATAGGTTCTACTAGAATAGGTACGATATTATCTTAATCGCTGAAACTGATTAGCTTTAGGGCGCGCTTTCAAATACAGTAACTAATTTTAAAATAACACGACAACAAAGCAAAACTTCTACAATGGAAACGTTTTCCAAGGGTAATCACTTTTTCTTAAACTGGACTTAAATGAATTGTTTCCTAAGAACATACACAAAGTTAAGGTGTGGCAATGGTGGTGTGCATGTCTAGGATTGGATCCGAAGGGAGCTTGGTACTTAAGCAGTCCGATAGACTTACCTCCTCTTTTCTGGTTTCCTACTTGGTGCACAGCTTCCATTCACTTTAACCTATAGTGAAATCATCTTTTGAACACTAAGTACAATTTTCTGGACTAAAAATAGAAAATGTTTTTAAACATTTCGATGTGGCACGTCGGATCCGGTCATAACGTCTAGGTCAGGTTTAGGGTGTTACAATTTATAAAATTGATAATGCCTTGTAAAATGACTTAGTTGGTTAATCTTATGCATGAATAGAATTAAGAAATAAAGTCTTTAATTTTTATTTTAGTATTCACATATCATTAAAGTGATTAACTTGTGATTTGTATATGTAATATGGTTATATTTAATTAATTATATGCTCTACATGTATATAAGAATATGACTTGTGATAATATGAGAATGTTCAAAACTGTGCTTATGTTAAGTAATGTCTTATGACCCTAGTCCAGCGACGGATACGGGTTAGGGGTGTTATAGATAGTGCGACGCGATCTCCGACTACTTCCAAAATGAGCAAGCTTCCGAATCACTAAAAACATAGAAATTAAAATAGAGTAAGCAATTAAGCTTAGTAAGTTCGTATAGCATAAAAATCAGCTTACCATTTTATCACAATTTAAGTAATTAAACATAGCATAATTCAACTGAATTTGATCCACAAGTCTAACACATATTCATCCACAAAATTAAGCATGAAATCACAAATCTCATAGATTTAATTCTCACGTGATTCACGTACATACCTGTACTGGTTCATATTGAATTCACATACTCTCATAACATCACTGTGCCCATTGAATCATTTGCAATAATATCGGATACTTGGGTATCTCACACAATAAGTATCAATACCTAGTCAAAACCATCTCTATCTTATATCTCATATAGATGCTCACTCTCGAACTGTCACTGGGTCTGCTCACACAAGCTGACGTTCAAGACGTAGCTACTCAGTGCTGCTTACACAAGCTGATGTGTAACCGCAACACATGCCGAAAAACTCAGCCACCGGTAGAATGTACAAGACCAGCTCCCAAAACATGGTAACCCCTAATGACATGTCATTTGTATCTTATCTATTCCTAAGGTTCAACCGAGATCCATACAATTTTTGATATCTTGTTGAGAATTTTCATAGTATCGTATCATCACAATTATATTAATTAAGCATGAAAATACATATAATTTAAAGCTTATTAATATACGAACTTACCTCGTATTTATATTGAGAAATCAACCGATCAATCTATTACCTTGCCTTTTCCCCGATTTAAATCCAAAAGTTGTTTTTCTTGATCTATATAATCAAATTCAACTATTTTAATTCATGTTTTAATCAATTCAATCCAAAAATTATACTATGAAAAAATTACCATTTTGCCCCTACACTTTTAACTTCAGTACAATTTAGTCCTATGCTCATAAAAATGCAAATTCATGCAATTTAGTCCACACCCATGCTAGCTGAATATCATCTAAGCTTATGGCAGCCCATACATTTCATTAATTCACACATTTCACCACATAATTTTCACATTTTACAAATAAACCCCTATTTGACATTTTCAACAAAAATCACTTTACAAGACTTGTTTATTTAACAACAACCACTCATTTTCTACCATTAAACTTCAAAACCCTAACATATACATCAATGGAAAAATTCAAACAACTTAATACTTTTTCAAATTAGTCATTGGGCTAGCTAGATTAAGCTACAACAATTCCAAAAACATAGAAATCAATAAAAATGAATTAGAAATGTAACAACTCGGTTTAGACCCTATTCAAAATAATGGTTTTGAAACCACCAATCTGAGTCAGAAAAATATTTTAATATTATTTGTGGTGTCTATAGCATGTTAATTTATATGTGTGAAAATTTCGTGTGAAAATTTTATCATTTGTGTGCTTGATTTAATTAAAAGGACTTAATCGCGTAAAATGTAAAAGTGGCTAACTAATTGTTAAAGTACTACATTGCTATTGTTTTTATAATGTGGAGTACTTAAGATGAAATTTCACCCTTGGAACCATGCATGGACGGTATTGTACATGATATATGTAGTTTGGTTATTAAATTAAAAAGGTTAATATGGTAAAAATGCAAATTAATAATGATGTAATAAAACAAAAACAAAAATAAAAAGCCATGCATTTTGAGTTCATCTTAGCCGAAATTTGAAAGAAAAAGAAAAGAAAAGAGAGTTCTTAGGTTCGGCCTTGTCCAAGTCCAATTAAGGTATGTATTTAGCTCGATTTTTGATAATTTTTAAGTTTTTGAAATCATTGCTTCGTGTTTTAGCTAGCCCATGTTTGAATTTGTGAATTTTATGATGTATTCATGAATGGCCATTATTGATAGCTTGATTAATTTTCTGTTTGATGATGAAAAATAAATATATGTTGTTAGATTGTTAAATTTTAAGTGATTTTTAGTAAAAATGCCTATTTAGGATTGAATTACGAATTTTGTAAATTGAGGGGTTAAAATGTGAAATAAATGAAAGAAATGGGCTGCTAGGGACCTTAGTGAAATTTAGTCAAGCATAGGTGTGGTTAAATTTCAAATATTTTTTGTTTTGTGAAATAGAGACTAAATTGTGAAAAATGTGAAATGTTAGGGCAAAAGTGTAAATTGCCCATTTATATATTTTTGGATTAAATTGAATGAATATGTTAATAAACAAGTTAAATTTGTATTAATTTAGATCAAGAAAAGAGGAAATCAGAATTGGATCTGAGGAAATCTAAAGTTGTTGAATAATCGTCCCGGTTCTTTCATCGTTGTCTGAGGTAAGTTCACAAGTAAGTAAATGTTGTTAAATTGAATGTATTGATTTTGTAAATAGCTGGATTGAATTTTATGTATGTATAACTACTTAGCCGAATTGAATTTAGCATGGAATGATGTGTTACGACCATGAATCGATCGAGTTACGACGTTCGAAAGCCCCTATGAACCTTAGGAATAGTTAGGATACATATGTCATGACATAGGATTCTGATATGTGATTCGTGTAAGACCACGTTTGGGACGTTGGTATCAATTTTTGATTTACATGTAAGACCATGTCTGGGACATCGGCAATGTATATGGGTTCAGGTAAGACCCTGTCTGGGATAGTGGCATCGATAGTTGATCACATGTAAGACCTTGTCTGGGACGAAGGCATTGTACGAGCTTTTCGAGCTATTCGAGTATCCTTATCGATTCTGAACGGTTCCACAGGCAATGACATGGCAAAATCAAATGTGAATTTGAGTTAAATAATTTAGGTATGTTTTAAGTTTATATGAAATTAGACAGAAAAAGGTAAGTGTTGTTGCATAATATGATCATGTGAACTATTTGTGATATGTTACTATGTGTATATATATATGTGAGTGAGACTGGAGGTATTCAGCCTAATTGAATTAAGTATAAATGTTCTTTTGATAATTTATTTGCTTATGACTTACTAAGTTATCCAAGCTTACTTTGTGTGTTCATTTGGTGCTTTATAGATTTTGGAAGTTAGTTACGAGCTCGGGGATCATCAAGAATCATCATCACACTATCGACTATCATTCGATACTTTTGAAGTTTGAAACTTTGAACATATGGCATGTATAGGCTAGTTTTAATGTGCTTGTATTTTAAATTTGTGTATATATAGCCATGCGAAAATGGCTTGAGTTTGTTGTTAATGCTGGTGTGAATTTGGTTATGCTTGAACTCATTTTGAGAAGTATATATCATGGTATATCTTGTGTGATGCTTGGTTTATTAAATTATGAGTGATATCAATGTGGTTAATAGTTGTGTTTTTAGGTGTGGTGTATATTCAAACATGGTATAAACTTATTTTAGTAAGTGTGTTTAATGGCATGTAAATATAGTGTTTTGGTTATATGGCTTGATTGAGTAATGATAAGAATAGCCTATGATTAGCTTACTTTTGGTAAGTTTGCTGCATGTTATGTTTTGTCTTTGTGAATGGTTTTATAATTTGGCTTAGTAATGGGGTAAAATGATGATTGTATATTCGATTGTGTATTGGTTATTTTGATTCGATTTGTAATGGCAATGTATGTGCATATATTATGCTTGAATGGTTGGCTAATTAAGTATAGTTGGTGAAGGCAAATAATGAATATGTTATATGATTATTTTGGTTGATATGCTTTGTTTGAGGTTCGATAATAAAAGATCAAAATGTTAGGTTTAATATTTGAGTTGAAAATGTGACATATTGTGGTTAAATCATTTTGTATATGATAGACAGGCACTTTGTTATGATTTGCTTCGGTACTAGAGTTTAAAATTGATTATAATCATAATTGTATGTGATTAAATGAATATGCTTGTTTATGTGAATTATATATGCATGCCTATTATGCCGTGTGGATGTTTTAATCTAGACAAATATGCATAACATATGAATTGGTATAGTCATGACTTAATTAATGGAATAGGTTAATATAGGAAATTATATATAAAAAAACAGTTGCATTTAGGGTAAAATGCGTATATTATAATAACACCAAAGGTATGTACGGCCATATTGTAATGTTTCTAATGTCGCATATATGTGATTGGGCATTAAGTTGTATACATATTGGTTCGATTGGTTTCATTATGTACATATACAGAAATTATGAAATGAATTGTTGGATACTTAGCTAATGAAATTATGTACTGACATATTTTCTGTATATGAAAACTGAGGATATATGCTTGAATAAGATTTAATTATGAAAATGTCATTAATGTAATGGATATAGTGAATTGAATAATAAAAGTGTTAAATATGTGCACATGGCTTTGATGTATACAAGTTTGGTTAGAATTTGGTAGGTATGGAACAAGTTCAATTGAGTTTTGATGTATGTTTGAATTGAATTAGTTGAAATTTTTGAAATGTGCTTATTTGTGATACATAATTAGTAGGGTTGATTGATTTGATTTGGAGTTATGATTTATGTATTCCAATTTAAATAAGTGAACTGTGGTTATTCAAGTTTGATAATGTTGTAAATGTATCGTTATTCTTTAGTGCATGAAGAGTGATAAATGACTGTACTGAACTGTGTTTTGTACAGTAATGCCTCATAACCCTAATCTGACGACGGATATGGGTTAGGAGTGTTACATTTCATTGGTATTAGAGCTACAATTTATTCGATTCTAGGATTAACGTAGCCTGTGTGAGTCTAGATATACATGCCATAATTATATACTGGGATAGTGTGATGATTCCTGACAATTAAAATGTGTTTTCATATAGTAAATTGGATCCCGATCGAGCCATAGCTAATGATATGGAAAGTAATGCGCCCGCTCTTACTCAAGGGGCAGTGCCGACTGATTCTAAGCTAATTACGAGTAGCCACGAGGGAGAGGCTAAGCAAGCCTTCTTCAAAATGATGAATGAGTGGTTCACTCAATATATTAGAACTAATCTAGCTATTCAACAACCCCCATCCCCACCTAATCCTCCTCAAATATCCGTGGTACCTCAAGTAATTGATCCGATGAGATTAAATAAGCCCCAGGTTGATAAAATCAAAAAACATGGAGCCGAAAAGTTTAGAGCTACTGTTGATGATGATGTTGAGCGAGCTGAATTTTGGCTTGATAATACAATTCGTGTGTTCGATGAATTATCCTGTACCCCTAATGAGTGTAGAAAATGTGTTGTATCCTTGTTACGAGACGCTGTATATCACTAGTGGAATACACTAGTTTCGTTGGTTCCAAAAGAACAGGTTACTTGGGAGTTCTTTCAGACTTAAGTGTGGAAGAAATATATCAGTCAGCGGTTTATTGATAAAAAACACAAAGAATTCCTCGAGTTAAAACAAGGTCGCATGATAGTTATAGAATACGAACGAAAATTTGTGAGACTCAGCAGATATGCCCAGGAATGTGTATCAACCGAAGCAATAATGTGTAAAAGATTCGAAGACAGGTTGAATGAAGATATTAAGCTGTTAGTCAGGATTTTTGAAAGAAAAGAGTTAATGGTACTAGTCAAGTGAGCATGCAATATTGAAGAGCTTAGGAAAGAGAAAAGAAAAGCTGACTTTGGAGTTAGAGATTCACGAAAAAGATCATCAAGTAAGTCATTTCAGTCGGCATCAAAGAAATTTCTAGATGACTTTAGCCGTTCAAAGGCTACTGTGGGCTATTCTAGACGTGATCAAAACAAACCACCCATGAGTTCGAGAGTTAACTCAATAGCTAGTGTTGGTAACATCCGACCGAACCAACCTGAGTGCAAACATTGTGGTAAACAACATCTCGACAGTTGTAGATTGAATGATTGGGCTTGCTTTAAATGTGGATTGTTGGATCACTTCATTCGTGAATGCCCTGAGTTGGTTAAGCAAGACATGAAGCAAAATACGAGGTCGAGTAACACGGCATCTCGAGGTAGACCACCCAGAAAAATGGGTAATGTGAGTGACAGCTAGAGGGGAACTAAAGACACGACTGTTAGATCTGAGGCTCGCGCACCTGCCAGAGCTTGTGATATCCACGCTCGTGAAGAAGCTTCGTCTCTAGATGTGATTACCAGTACTTTCACTCTCTATGATACTAGTGTTGTTGCATAGATTGATCCTGGATCGACTCATTCTTATGTATGTGAAACTTTAGTATCCAGTAAGACTTTGCCTGTGGAATATACTGAGTTTGTGATTAGAGTATCGAACCCCTTAGGCCGGTGTGTTTTGGTTGATAAAGTATGTAGAATGATGATTCGAGATTCATGTTTTCCAGCTGATTTGATGTTGTTACCATTCGACGAGTTTGATATAATTCTGGGTATGGATTGGTTAACATTGCACGATGCTATTGTGAACTGCAAACGACAGACTATTGATTTGTGATGCCAGAATGATGAGATTATTAAGATTGAGTCTAATGATCTGAATCGTTTACCGGCAGTGATATCTTCGATGTTAGCTCAGAAACATGTGAGAAAAGGTTGTGAAGCTTACTTTGTTTATTTGCTTGATTCTAAAGTGACTGAAAAGAAGATTGAATTAGTACCAGTTGTGTGCGAGTATCTGTATGTGTTTCCTGAAGAATTACCAGGTTTACCACTATAACGCCCCGTACCCGAGACCATCGTCGGAGTCGAGCACGAGGTGTTACTAAACTTAATTTCATCAATTAAACAGCTTAAACAATTTATTTTTAAAATTTCCAGACAAGCTGGCTAACTGCATCACAGTCACTTAAAAATTCATATCTCGAGTTCCAAAACTCGAAATCCAATTTCGTAAATTTACCCTGAAACTAGACTCATATATCTATTTACTAATTTTTTTCTAGAAATTTTTGTTGGGCCAATTAGAACATTTTATTAGTTAAATCTTCCTTGTTTCAGGGTACGACTGCTCTAACCTCTGTGTACTACGAATCAGATATCTCCCTGTACAGAGTTTCAATGACAATGACTATACCGTTTGTTTCTTTTAAAACTAGACTCTATAAGAAATCTGTACATATAAAGCATGACTTCTAATTTTTTCTGCAATTTAGGGTGAATTTCCAAAGTCAGAACAGTGAATCTAGAAATCGCTCTGGCCCTGTTTCACAAAATTTTAAACATCTTATAGAATATCATTCATATACCTGTTTTGTTCCATCCATATGAAAATAAACTCATTAAGCTTAGATTCTATAACTTATTCATCATTTAAGTTCATTTCTACTATTTTTAGTGATTTTTCAAATTCACGCTATTATCAAGTGAAAAATATTCTGCTTTTATAGCAAATTTTACTTTACTATAAATTTTCATGGACTAAATAGCATTTTAAACATACATGGTATCAAATATGATTTAGATTGTCCATTCCAATGGCTAATCATTCACAAACTCTTTTCTTGCCAAAGCATAATCATATCATAAGATCATTTACACAAAGTGAGTATTTTCCCATACATGCCACATTCAAGATACACAAGCCATTTTACCAATTTAGGCCTTCGGATAGTGTGAACGAGTCTTCGACCTATCCCGATTCTGAAGCCGGTTTGTCAAAACTACAATGAAGGAAAAGGAAGGAGTAAGCATAAATGCTTAGTAAGTTCACATGCAAATAGTAAGTAACATAATCATGCAATTCCACATAAAAACATAATTTGCATAAACAACACCAAGACATTCATGTTACATTTGCATTTAATATCATGCTACGATTTCATCATACCATGTTCTCAACCCGAAGATTTAAGCACATACCTGTCAAATTTTCTCATTTACCACACTTACCAATATGTCACCTTCGTTTTAGGCATTCTCCTTATTCTCTTAAGATTCACCCGTTGAACACATCGGAATATAATTCGAATACACAGAAAGTTTGTATATAAGTGCCACATATGTAGCGAAGCTACCATGTAACCCGCCCATAAGCGAACTCGAACTCAACTCAACTAGCTCGGGCATTCGCATCCATAAGTGAAATCAGACTCAACTCAACGAGCTCGGATGCCTAGTTACATCTCACGAACTCAGACTCAACTCAACGAGTTTGGACATTTGCATCCATAAGTGAACTCGGACTCAACTCAACGAGTTCAGATGCCCAACCATCCTAGTGACATGTCACTTGTATTCTAATCTATTCCCAAGGTTCAAACGGGCTTTTTCCTCGATTACACATCTTTGCCTTCTTCCACGGAACATTGAAACCGATACTCGGTAGCAATTTGTAATTTGCATATTATTCAATAATAACCATAAAGCATAATATTTGATGATATTAATCATCATATCACATAAATAATATTAAATTACTTAGAATGACAATTATGTTAATACATTTACACATGAACTTACCTCGATACAAAATATTAGCAATCAAGCCTATTCCTCGTAAACTTTGTTTTTCCCTCGATCACGACTTGAATCTCGTTTCTCTTGATCTATAATGCCAAATTAATCTTATTTAATACATACATTCATCAAAACAGCCCCAAATACGAACTCTGGCAAAATTACCATTTTGCCCGTAAACTTTTACAAAATTACACTTTTGCCGCTAGGCTCAGGAATTAAACTTCATCCCATTTTCTTATGTTTTATGACATGCTGATCATTTTTCCCTTCTATGGCAACATCAAATTCTCATTCTAACATGTACTTATAACTTTTAGGTATTTTTACCGATTAAGCCTTTTTTCTGGTTTTCACTTAAAACCGAGTAGCACAATTTGTCTAGCATAATTTAAAACCTCATATTCTATCATAAAACACCAAAATACACAAATTTCACCTATGGGTATTTTTCCAAATATGAATCCTAGGTTGAATTATTGCTAGCATAAGCTAAATCGAGCTTTCAAGATTTCGAAAATGTAAAGAATATTAAAAACGGGCATAGAAATCACTTACAATCAAGGCTTAAAAGTTGAAGAAACCCTAGTTATGAAGGGAGTAAAATTCGGCAGCAACTATATGGAGAAGATGACTATTTTGTGTTATTTTTCTCATTTTATTTCATTTAATATACAAATGACCAAAATACCCTTAATACCTTTCTTTGAAAATTTTCATGTACAAGCCCATTTTTGTCCAAAATTTTAGAAATTAGTCAAATTGCTATTTAAGACCTTCTCATTAATATTCCAAAGTAATTTCATACTGAAAACTTCTAGAATGCAAGTTTTGCAACTTATTCGATTTAGTCCCTAATTTCAACTTAAGCACTTTATGCATAGAATTTTGTCACAAAATTTTCACACAATCATGCAATCATATCATAAACTTCAAAATATTTATAAAATAATTATTTTTATCTCAGATTTTTCATCACGAAACCACTATTCCAATTAGGCCCTAATTCGGGATATTACAACTCTCCCCCTCTTTAAGGATTTTCGTCCTAGAAAATCTTACCGGTAAACAAGTGTGGGTATTGATTTCTCATAGTTTTCTCAGGTTCCCATGTGGCCTCTTCTACCCCGTGCTTTTGCCACAGTACTTTCACATGAGCGACACTCTTATTTCTTAGTTGCTTGAACTCTCGAGCTAAAATCTTAATCGGTTTTTCTTCATAAGTCATATCCGGTCGTAGCTCAATTTCTGTCGGTGAAATTATATGTGAGGGATCCGAATGATACCAACGTAGCATAGATACGTGGAGCACATCATGCATCTTCTGTAATTCAGATGGCAATGCTAACCGATAAGCTACTGGTCCAACTCTTTCAATTATTTCATACGGCCCAATAAAACGCGGACTCAACTTGCCCTTCTGTCCAAATCTAAGAACTTTCTTCCATGGAGACACTTTTAAAAATACCTTATCACCAACTAGAAACTCGATTTCCATTCATTTCAAATCCGCATAAGATTTCTGTCTATCCGAAGCAGCTTTCAAACAATCTCGAATCACTTTCACTTTTTTTCGGTTTCATTTATTAGATCAACTCCATAAATCTGATTTTCCTTGAGTTCAGTCCAATACAATGGTGTCCGACATTTACGACCATAGAATGCTTCATAAGGTGCCATCTTCAAACTCGTCTGATAACTATTATTATAAGCAAATTCTACCAACGGTAAGTATCTTTCCCAACTACCTTGAAATTCCAATACACAACATCTGAGCATGTCTTCAAGAATCTGAGTCACTCTCTCTGACTGTCCATCAGTTTGTGGATGAAAAGCAGTGCTGAAATTTAACTTTGTACCTAATGCCTCTTGCAATTTTTGCCAAAACCGCGAAGTAAATCTTGGATCTCTATCCGAAATAATCGACATAGGTATCCCATGAAGTCTAACAATCTCACTGATATACAATTCAACCAACTTATTAAGAGAATAATCCGTACGTACTGGAGTAAAATGAGCCGATTTAGTCAGTCTGTCAACTATTACCCAGATGGCATTTTTCTTCCCCAGAGTTAACGGCAACCCTGATACAAAATCCATAGTAATCCGATCCCATTTCCATTCAGGAACCATGATAGGCTGGAGTAGTCTCGAAGGTACTTGGTATTCAGCTTTCACTTGTTGACAAACTAAGCACTTTGATACAAACTCGGAGATATCTCTTTTCATTCCGTTCCACCAATACATTTTCTTCAAATCATTATACATTATCGTACTGCCTAGGTGAACCGCCAAACAACCATTATGTGCTTCATGCAAAATCTTTTAAATCAACTCATCATTTTTCGGTACACAAATCTGGTTTTTAAACATCAAGCAACCATCAGAATCGATTCTGAAATCTAACCCCGTATCAACTTTACACTGTTTTCTCTTGCCTTGCAAATCTTCATCGCTTTTCTGAGCTTCACAAAGCTCTTGTAAAAACATCGGTCTTGCTCTTAACTCTGCTAAAATCGAACCATCATCTGATACCTTTAACTGAGTATTCATAGCTCTCAAAGCAAATAGCAACTTTCTGCTCAAAGCATCGGCAACCACATTCGCTTTTCCCAGATGGTAATCAATAACAAGCTCGTAATCTTTCAATAACTCCAACCATCTTCGCTGTCTCAAATTCAAGTCTTTTTATGACATCAAGTACTTAAGACTTTTGTGGTCGGTATATACTCGGCATTTTTCACCATACAGATAATGTCTCCAAATCTTCAAAGCAAATACTATAGCATCCAATTCCAAATCATGAGTCGGATAATTTCTTTCGTGAGATTTTAACTGCCTCGAAGCATAAGCCACCACTTTTCCTTCTTGCATAAGTACACATCCTAGGCCATTTCGAGAAGCATCACTATACACCACAAATTCTTTACCTGATTCGGGTTGTACCAACCCTGGTGCTTCAGTTAATAACTTTTTCAATTCTTCAAAACTCTGTTGACATTCTTCCGTCCACTCAAACTTAACATCCTTTCGGAGTAATCTAGTCATAGGAGCAGCAATTATAGAAAATCTATTTACAAACTGGCGATAATACCCAGCTAGCCCCAAGAAACTTCTAACCTCAGTTACATTTTTCAGTGGTTTCCAATCAACAATGGCCAAAATTTTACTAGGATCAACCCGTATACCATCACCTGAAACAATATGTCCCAAAAATCCAACTTTCCGAAGCCAAAATTCACTTTTACTAAACTTGGCATATAACTTCTTATCTCTCGAAGTTTGCAAAACTATGTTCAAATGCTCAGCATTTTCTGTCTCATCTTTTGAATAAATTAAGATATCATCAATAAACACCATAATAAATTTGTCCAAGTATGGCCGAAATATACGATTCATCAAATCCATTAACACAGCAGGAGCATTTGTTAATCCGAATGGCATGACCAAAAATTCATAATGACTGTACCTTGTTCTAAAAGTAGTTTTAGGCACATCTGACTCTTTTACTCGCAGCTGGTAATACCTAGATCTCAAGTCAATCTTTGAAAACCATGTTGCTCCTTTTAGCTGATCAAACAAATCATCAATTCTCAGCAACAGATACATGTTCTTGATTGTCACCTTGTTTAATTGCCGATAGTCAATACACAATCTCATAAAACCATCTTTCTTTTTCACAAATAACACAGGAGCACCCCAAGGTGAAAAACTCGGTCTCACAAAGCCTTTGTCTGTCAATTCTTGCATTTGCAGCTTTAATTCCTTCAACTCTGCTAGTGCCATTCTATACGGTGCAATCGAGATTGGAGCTATTCCTGGTATCAAATCAATACCAAATTCTACTTCCCTGACTGGAGGCAAACCCGACAATTCTTCTGGAAATACATCCACGAACTCACACACAATCGGCACTAATTCAACTTTCTTTTCAATTTCTTTTGTATTAATTACATACGCCAAATAAGCTTCATGACCCTTTCTCAAATATCTCTGAGCCGACATCGAAGAAATCACACTAGATAGTGCCTCTGATTTGCCTGGTTCAACCCATAGAATTTCACCACTTTTACACTTTAATTCTATAACCTTTTCTTTGCAATTTACTATAGCATCATGCAATGTCAACCAATCCATACCCAAAATAACATCAAATTCATCAAACGGCAACAACATCAAGTCGGCCAGAAAGTAATGACCCCGAATCATTAAAGGGCATTTCTTGCATACTTTATTAACTATCACACATTTGCCTAATGGATTCGACACTCTAATCATAAATTCTGTGTTCTCAACAGGTATATTCATACTAGACACCAGTTTCATGCACACATATGAATGAGTAGAACCGGGATCAATCAAAGCATTAACATTAACATCGTAAAAAGAAAATATACCAGTAATTACGTCGGGTGATGAAGCATCTTCACGTGCCTTTATGGTATAAATTCTAGCCGAGCTCTTGCTTGAGTTTAATCACTGAATCTCGACTACATTCTTACTGCTTGCTTCATTTTCAGCTTTTCTCGAATATCTTCCCCTCGAGTCTGCACCACTAGCTTTTACACTCTAAAATTTTTCTTTCTCAACTCTCTCTGGGCAGTCTCTAATAAAATTATCTGGAGAACCACACCGAAAACATTCATCCGCTCTACATGGGCCAAAATGATTCCTACCACACCGCTGGCACTTGGGCTTAACAAATCTTGTATTTCCCACACTAGCCGTAGAAGTAGTCTGATATTTAATACCCACATTTTACTTCTTAGAATTTCCATATGATTGTCTGGCCGAAACCTGAGAACGAGGATTCGTATTTCTAGATTTCCTAGATTGCTGTGAGAATGAACTGCTCGTCGATCTTTTCTTCCAACTTCTAGTTTCAGCCTCTACTTTTTTTCTTCTCTTTAAGTAGTTCTTCAGCCATGCAAGCTCGATCAACAAGTACTACTATTTCTTTTAATTCAAGAATCCCAACAAATACTTTGATATCTTCATTGAGTCCGCCTTCAAATCGTCTGCACATTTTAGCCTCTGTAGGAATGTATTCTCTAGCATACTTACTCAACCTGACGAACTCCCTTTCGTATTCAGTAACTGTCATGTTCCCTTGCTTCAACTCAAGAAACTCTTTACGCTTTTGGTCAACAAATCTTTCACTGATGTATTTCTTCCGAAATTCTTCTTGAAAGAATTCCCAAGTCACCTTCTCTTTCGGTACCACTGAAATTAATGTTTTCCACCAATGATAAGACAAATCTCTCAACAATGATATAGCACATTTCAAGCATTCCTCAAGTGTACAAGACAATTTATCAAATACCCAAATAGAATTCTTAAGCCAAAACTCTGCTTTCTCAGCATCATCATCAACATTTGCCCTGAATTCTTCGGCCCCTTGCTTACGGATTCTGTCAAATGGAGTTCTATGAAATTTCATCAGATCCACACCTTGAGGCATCGGGGGTACAGGTTGAGGAATCGGGGGACGTGGGGGAGGTTGTACATTCAGGTTCGTACGAACGAACTCAGTATACCAGGCACTCATCATCTGGAGAAAGGCTTCTCGAGCCCCTTCTCCTCCTCCTTGACCAACAGTAGGAGGTGGATTTTCGGTTGGCACCGCCCCTTCAACCGGAGCCGGTGCATTACTTTCTACATCATCAGCCACACCTGGATCGGGATCCATTTACTATAAAAAAAAATCACTTAAAAGGTCAGAAGTCGTCACACTATCACAATATATATGGCATGTATAGCAAAATTCATACATACAACACGTTAGTCCGAGAACTGATTAAACCTACTCTGATACCACCAAATGTAATGCCCCATACCCGAGACCGTCACCGGAGTCGAGCACGAGGTGTTACTAAACTTAATTTCATCAATTAAACAACTTAAACAATTTATTTTTAAAATTTCCAAACAAGCTGGCTAACTGTGTCATAGTCGCTTAAAATTTCATATCTCGAGTTCTGAAACTCTGAATCCAATTCCATAAATTTACCCTAAAACTAGACTCATATATCTATTTACTAATTTTTTTCTAGAATTTTTTGTTAGGCCAATTAGTACAGTTTATTAGTTAAAGTCTCCCCTGTTTCAGGGTATGACTGCTCTGACCTCTGTGTATTACGAATCAGATATCTCCCAGTACAGAGTTTTAATTACTATGCTGTTTGTTTCTCTTAAAACTAGACTCTATAAGGAATCTGTACATATAAAGCATGACTTCTAATTTATTTTATACAATTTAGGGTGAATTTCCAAAGTCAGAACAGTGAATCCAGAAATTGCTCTGCCCTATTTCACAAAAATTTAAACATCTCATAGAATATCATTCATATACCTATTTTGTTCCATCCATATGAAAATAGACTCATTAAGCTTCGATTATATAACTTATTCATCATTTAAGTTCATTTCTACTATTTTTAGTGATTTTTCAAATTCACGTAATTGCTGCAGCAATATTCTGTTTTATAGCAAATTTTACTTTACTATAAATTTTCATGGACTAAATAGCATTTTAAACATACATGGTATCAAATATGATTTAGATTGGCCATTCCAATGGCTAATCATTCACAAACTCTTTTCTTGCCAAAGCGTAATCATATCATAAGATCATTTACACAAAGTGAGTATTTTACCATACATGCCACATTCAAGATACACAAGCCATTTTACCAATTTAGGCCTTCGGATAGTGTGAACGAGTCTTCGACCTATCCCGATTCTCAAGCCGGTTTGTCAAAAACTACAATGAAGGAAAAGGAAGGAGTAAGCAAAAATGCTTAGTAAGTTCACATGCAAATAGTAAGTTACATAATCATGCAATTCCACATAAAAACATCATTTGCATAAACAACACCAAGACATTCATGTTACATTTGCTTTTAATATCACGCTACGATTTCATCATACCAAGTTCTCAACCCAAAGATTTAAGCACATACCTATCAAATATTCTCATTTACCACACTTACCAACATGTCACCTTCGTTTTAGGCATTCTCCTTATTCTCTTAAGATTCACCCGTTGAACACATCGGAATATAATTCGAATACACGGAAAGTTTGTATATAAGTGCCACATATGTAGCCAAGCTACCATGTAACCCACCCAAAAGCGAACTCGGACTCAACTCAACGAGCTCGGATGCCTAGTTACATCTCACGAACTCAGACTCAACTCAACGAGTTTGGACATTTGCATCTATAAGTGAACTCAGACTCAACTCAACGAGTTCGGATGCCCAACCATCCTAGTGACATGTCACTTGTATGCTAATCTATTCCCAAGGTTCAAACGGGCTTTTTCCTCGATTACACATCTTTGTCGTCTTCCACGGAACATCGAAACCGATACTCGGTAGCAATTCATAATTTACATATTATTCAATAATAACCATAAAGCATAATATTTCATGATATTAATCATCATATTACATAAATAATATTAAATTACTTAGAATGACAATTATGTTACTACATTTACACATGAACTTACCTCGATACAAAATATTAGCAATCAAGCCTATTCCTCGTAAACTTTGTTTTTCCCTCGATCACGACTTGAATCTCGTTTCTCTTGATCTATAATGCCAAATTAATCTTATTTAATACATACATTCATCAAAACAGCCCCAAATACGAACTTTGGCAAAATTACCATTTTGCCCGTAAACTTTTGCAAAATTACACTTTTGCCCATAGGCTCGAGAATCAAACTTCATCCCATTTTCTTATGTTTTATGACATGCTGATCATTTTTCCCTTCTATGGCAACATCAAAATCTCATTCTAACATGTACTTATAACTATTAGGTGTTTTTACCGATTAAGCCCTTTTTTTCTCATTTTCACTTAAAATCGAGTAGCACAAGTTGTCTAGCATAATTTAAAACCTCATATTCTATCATAAAACACCAAAATACACAAATTTCACCTATGGGTATTTTCCAAATATGAACCCTAGGTTGAATTATTGATAGCATAAGCTAAATCGAGCTTTCGGGATTTCAAAAAAGTAAAGAACATTAAAAACGGGCATAGAAATCACTTACAATCAAGGCTTAAAAGTTGAAGAAACCCTAGCTATGGAGGGAGCAAAATTCGGCAGCAGCTATATGGAGAAGATGACTATTTTGTGTTATTTTTCTCATTTTATTTCATTTAATATACAAATGACCAAAATACCCTTAATACCTTTCTTTGAAAATTTTCATGTACAAGCCCATTTTTGTCCAAAATTTTAGAAATTGGTCAAATTGCTACTTAAGACCTCCTCATTAATATTCCAAAGTAATTTCATACTAAAAACTTCTAGAATGCAAGTTTTGAAACTTATTCGATTTAGTCCCTAATTTCAACTTAAGCACTTTATGCATAGAATTTCGTCACGAAATTTTCACACAATCATGCAATCATATCATAAACCTCAAAATAATTATAAAATAATTATTTCTATCTCGGATTTGTGGTCACGAAACCACTATTCCGATTAGGCCCTAATTCGGGATATTACAACCACCGATCTGATAGGTAGAGTTTGGCATTAAGCTAGTGCCGGTGTAACACCCCTTACCCGTGTTCGACGCTGGAACAAGGTACGAGGCATTACCAGACTTAATCACTAATCATCGTATAAAAATCGATTCATAATTTCACTCTAATTTAAAACTTTTTCAAACACATTCAAGCTGTCCCTTAAAAAGAGCTTACAAGGCCATATCATGCTTTAATTCAACCACACACATAGGCAAGCATGCACATTCATAAATTGCATCATTTAATTAATAACATAATCAAGACTATCTACATTAAATGACTTTATACAATAGAGACCTTCAAATAACATAGGTCAGTATTTTAGGCCAATTCCTAGCAACTTAGTAATAGTTAAACGAGTCTCCATACATGCCAAAGACTTAAAAATACTTTAAAACCTTTATATATCGATCAATAGTTTGATAGTGTGATTTAACCTCCGACGACCTCCAACTCGAGCTAACATCTGAGACACCATAGGAAAAAGGAAAGGAAGGGAGTAAGCATTATAGCTTAGTAAGTAAGTATGTAAATACTAATAAAAAATACATTATCATACTTTAAATGAAGTCACAATATGTTCCCGGAATATTACCATCACAAACACACACATACTTTCACTATTACAATCATAAACATGTTCAAAATAAGCTATCTACCAGAGTACCAGAAACTAAATTATTTATTTCTGGAGCTACAGAACTTCAAATTACAAACCGTTAATTTTTATTGAAACTAGATTCACGTATATTCTTACCACAAAATTTTCAGAATTTTTGGTCCAGCCAATTAGTACAGTTTATTCATTGAAGTTACCCCTATTTCACTGCTCAACTGTTCTGACAACTCTTCACTACGAATCAATTTTCTCCTCGTACAGAATTCAAAGGATGTTCTCGTTTGTTTCATTTGAAACTATACTCATTAAGGATTTCAAGAATATAAATTATATCCCATAATTCATTTTGTACAATTTTTAATGATTTTTCCAAATCAGAACAGGGGATCACGTAGTCATTCTGAACCAGTCTCTCAAAAACTTAAATATCTCATAATATAGAATTCCTTTACTTGCTCTGTTTCTGTTATATGAAAATAGACTCATTAGAATTTAATTGGATATCTCATTCAGTCTCTGATTCAATTTCTACTATTTTTGGTAAATTTTTAGATTCACGTCACTGCAACTATTCATAACAGTTTTATTGTCAATTTTGATCTTTCACACTTCAATTGTATTCATCATTTACCCATAACAATCTTTCCAATTTCCAATCACATATCGAGCATATTTCTCATAAGTTACACATGTATATCCTTACACTTATCATCACAAAGTCATACACAATTTCATTTAATCAATTTCCCAGTTGAACGCTTCGGAATAATAACAGATACGCGATGGTATCGCACACAGCCCACCTTTAAAATCGAAGCTCTCTTGTACACATAGTGGCCTTCACTTAGCACCACTCATGTGACCTAGCTCGATTGTACACATAATTTTGGCTCTCTTGTACACATGGTGAACACTTAGTACCACCCATGTAACCTAGCCAGTTTATGTCGTAGCTGTCTTGTCTACATGGTGTCCTTCACCTGGAACCACTCATGCGACCTAGCTACATATATCCCGTAGCTCTCTTGTCTACATGGTGTACACATAGTATCACCCATGCGACCTAGCTACATCATAATGTCTCGCAACAGTCTTGTACACATGATGTGTACTCAGCACCGTACATGTGACCTAGCTACATACCATCTGTATTATCCAATCTTTCCGAAGGTTCAACCGGGATTTCTCTCTCTTTCTAATACTTGATTCCATACTTCCAATAGTCAATTATGATTCAAAAATCAGCTACAATACATAAAATATGCTGAAATATAAAAACATAATAAAGATAATGTATTATTTACATACAAACTTACATAAAGATAATGTATTATTTACATACAAACTTATATACTTTCTCATTTCCATGTCGAATTAATATTGAACATTTAAATCATCATAATTATACTTACTTTCAACACCTCGGCAATCATAGTAAATATATCAGTTTTACATTGAAACATGCATAAATTAATGCTTATTATACATATGAACTTACCTCGATACTAAAACGGCCAATTTACCAACTTTCCCGATTTTCGATTTTTCTCCCATTCTAGGTTCAAATCTCGTTTTTCCGGATCTAAAACATCATATTTTACTTATTTAATTAATTTACTATTCAAAAAAGTCCTTAACTCAAACTTTGGAAAAATTACAATTTTGCCCCTAAACTTTTACATATTTACACTTTTGCCCCTAGGCTCGGGAATTAACTTCATCCCTTATTCTTATGTTTTATAACATGCTGATAATTTTTCCCTTCTATGGCAACATCAAATTCTCACCCTAACACATAGTTATGAACAATAATAACTTTTACCGATTAAGCCGTTTTACTCATTTTTGCTTAAAACCGCTTAGCAAAAGTTGTTTAACATAATTTGAGCCTTCATATTCTACCATAAAACATCAAAACAAACACATTTCAACTATGGGTATTTTTCCAAATATGAACCCTAGCTTAAATTATTGCTAGAATAAGCTTAATCAAGTTACCGGGATTCCAAAAACGTAAAGAACTTGAAAAACGGGGCTAGAACGAACTTACTATTGAGCTTGGAAAGCTTGAAAACCCTATCCATGGCTTCCCCCATGCTAATTTCAGCCTCCATGAAAAAGATGAGTCAATTTTGGCTTTATTTTCCCCTTTTAATTACCAAATGACTAAAATGCCCTTAAGGCCTTTCTTTAAAATTTTGTCCTATTCATGCCCATTTTTGTCCAAACGAAATATAATGGTCTAATTAACATTTAAGGACCTCCTCTTTAAACCCCCATTTCAATCAAGTACTTATGAATTAGAACACATATTTTGCAACTTTTGCAATTTAGTCCTTAAAGTCCAATTAAGCACTTTATCAGTAAAATTACTTAACGATATTTTTACACAATATTTTAATAAATAAATAAACCTTAAAACCTAATCAAAATAAATTTTTCGACTTCAAATTTGTGGTTCTAAAACCATCGTTCCGTTTAGGCCCTAAATCGAGCTGTTACATCAACTTCTGCAAATAAGCCCTAATAGGCAAATTGAACATGCAATCTAAAAATTTTTTTATCAATACTCTAACACATACATCTAATCACTCGGTAAATCATAAAAATTAATCAAAATAAACATTTCTATATCAGATTTGTGGTTCCGCAACCACTATTCCTTTTAGGCCCTATTTGGAGATGTTACATTTTTCCCCCCCTTTAGGGATTTTCGTCCCCGAAAATCTTACCGGTAAAAAGTTTCAATATCTTTTCTTAAAATTTCTTAAACATCTCCAAACAAATTTTCTTCAAAGCAGTACTTTCAAAATCACCCCACTATCAAATTGAAATCCAATATAACTAAGTTTCAACTCGGTATGACCTCTATATTAATCGAAAACTTTTTCCAATTCTGACATTTGCTTTCACCTTTTTTTTTAACCAAAAACTCTGCATTCAGCTATTAATACAGCTCAATCATTATTCTTCTGTCTAATTTTATCATTACTAAATTCACATTATCTCATTCACAATAAAAATTTATTTTTTTTAAAAAAAAATTCAGCAATCATATACTTTAAGCATCATACCTGGATGAGTTAATTAACTAAGTCTAATTTTTCTTTAACTGTAACATTTCAGAATTCAGAAAATCTTCATATTAACTCGACATCTTTTACTAAATCGAGTTCATTTATTAAACCATTCTGAAATGCTATCACATTGTCAATTAATCTTATTGGAAGGGGTGAGGTCAGAACACTTCTAACTTGCCTCTTATATATTCATGCATATAACTTAACACTCATCAATATATATATAATTTGCTTCAAATAACTCAACATGCATATTCATTTTACACAACCCTCCTATCATCTTATACAAACTTATACATGCGTTCATAATTCTCAAATAGAATTACTCATAACATTCATTTAATTTCACAAGTTACACTCATAGTATCACGCAATTGCCAATCAACATGAACACTTATCATAATATAAACTTTCCCTTCATCTCATCTTTCATATTCCAAGAGAAATTCTTATTCACAACTCATTCATTATCACATAAACATCATGAACTAGTACTCTTACCTTTTACGAGTCTCATTTCATCTTAATATTATCACAGTTATATAATTCACTTTAGACAGCTTACACACATATTCATATTTTAAAACAAATGCACTCAAACATACATTCCACAAATTTGAGTAAATCTATTTATCACATTCACTTAGTCAAATAAGTTAGACACATAATATCATGCAATGTCAAACGAACATAGATGAGTTTATAACGAGGTAAACTTTCGTTTCTTTTCACTTTTCTATATTTCTCCACTTATGTCTATTTCATTTTACACTTGATCTCACACATATCATCACAAGTCACCAAAATCAATTTAAGTACACCAATATATCCACCAAATTATACGAACTTACTTAACACCTTTTTACACTGTCGATGGTAGCTCGGTTGGAAAACACTTCTGTCTCAACAGAACTATTTCATCGGCATCGGGAGGCATCACACTATCACAGATAGTAATATCGCATGTATAGCTTAACTCTTACACACACTAGGTAAGTTTGAGAACTGACTAAATCATAGCTCTGATACCACTAAATGTAACACCCCTTACCCGTGTTCGATGCCGGAACAGGGTACAAGGCATTACCGGACTTAATCACTAATCATCGTATAAAAAACGATTCATAATTTCACTCTAATTTAAAACTTTTTCAAACACATTTAAGTTGTCCCTTAAAAAGAGCTTACAAGGCCCACATCATGCTTTAATTCAACCACACACATAGGCAAGCATGCACATTCGTAAATTGCATCATTTAATTAATAACATAATCAAGACTATCTATATTAAATGACTTTATACAATAGAGACCTTCAAATAACATAGGTCAGTATTTTAGGCCAATTCCTAGCTACTTAGTAATAGTTAAATGAGTCTCCATACATGCCAAAGACTTAAAAAATACTTTAAAACCTTTATATATCGATCAATAGTTTGATAGTGTGATTTAACCTCCGGCGACCTCCAACTCGAGCTAACATCTGAGACACCATAGGAAAAAGGAAAGGAAGGGAGTAAGCATTATAGCTTAGTAAGTAAGAATGTAAATACTAATAAAAAATACATTATTATACTTTAAATGAAGTCACAATATGTTCCCGGAATATTACCATCACAAACACACACACACTTTCACTATTACAATCATAAACATGTTCAAAATAAGCTGTCTACCAGAGTACCAGGAACTAAATTATTTATTTCTGAAGCTACAGAACTCCAAATTACAAACCGTTAATTTTTATTGAAACTAGATTCACGTATATTCTTACCACAAAATTTTCAGAATTTTTGGTCCAGCCAATTAGTACAGTTTATTCATTGAAGTTACCCCTATTTCACTGCTCAACTGTTCTGCCACTCTTCACTACAAATCAATTTTCTCCTCGTACAGAATTCAAAGGATGTTATTTCGTTTGAAACTAGACTCATTAATTATTTCAAGAATATAAATTATATCCCATAATTCATTTTGTACAATTTTTAATGATTTTTCCAAATCAGAACAGGGGATCACGTAGTCATTCTGAACCAGTCTCTCAAAAACTTAAATATCTCATAATATAGAATTCCTTTACTTGCCCTGTTTCTGTTACATGAAAATAGACTCATTAAAATTTAATTGGATATCTCATTCAGTCTCTGATTCAATTTCTACTATTTTTAGTAAATTTTTAGATTCACGTCACTGCAACTATTCATAACAGTTTTATTGTCAATTTTGATCTTTCATACTTCAATTGTATTCATCATTTACCCATAACAATCTTTCCAATTTCCAATCACATATCGAGCATATTGCTCATAAGTTACACACGTATATACTTACACTTATCATCACAAAGTCATACACAATTTCATTTAATCAATTTCCCGGTTGAACGCTTGAATAATAATGATATCTGCGATGGTATCGCACACACACCCCACCTTTAAAATCGAAGCTCTCTTGTACACATAGTGGCCTTCACTTAGCACCACTCATGTGACCTAGCTCGATTGTACACATAATTTTGGCTCTCTTGTACACATGGTGAACACTTAGTACCACCCATGTGACCTAGCCAGTTTATCTCGTAGTTGTCTTGTCTACATGGTGTCCTTCACCTAGAACCACGCATGCGACCTAGCTACATATATCCCATAGCTCTCTTGTCTACATGGTGTACACATAGTATCACCCATGCGACCTAGCTACATCATAATGTCTCGCAACACTCTTGTACACATGATGTGTACTCAGCACCGTACATGTGACCTAGCTACATACCATCTGTATTATCCAATCTTTCCGAAGGTTCAACCGGGATTTCTCTCTCTTTCTAATACTTGATTCCATACTTCCAATAGCCAATTATGATTCAAAAATCAGCTAGAATACATAAAATATGCTAAAATATAAAAACATAATAAAGATAATGTATTATTTACATACAAACTTACATATTTTCTCATTTCCATGTCGAATTAATATTGAACATTTTAATCATCATAATTATACTTACTTTCAACATCTCGGCAATCATAGTAAATATATCAATTTTACATTGAAACATGCATAAATTAATGCTTATTATACATATGAACTTACCTCGATACTAAAACGGCCATTTTACCCACTTTCCTGATTTTCAATTTTTGTCCCATTCTAGGTTCAAATCTCGTTTTCCGGGATCTAAAACATCATATTTTACTTATTTAATTAATGTACTATTCAAAACAGTCCTCAACTCAAACTTTGGAAAAATTACAATTTTGCCCCTAAACTTTTCCATATTTACACTTTTGCCCCTAGGCTCGGGACTTAAACTTCATCCCTTATTCTTATGTTTTATAATATGCTGATCATTTTTCCCTTCGATGGAAACATCAAATTCTCACCCTAACACATAGTTATGAACAATAACAACTTTTACCGATTAAGCCGTTTTACTCATTTTTGCTTAAAACCACTTAGCAAAAGTTGTTTAACATAATTTCAGCCTTCATATTCTACCATAAAACATCAAAATAAACACATTTCACCTATGTGTATTTTTCTAAATATGAACCCTAGCTTAAATTATTGCTAGAATAAGCTTAATCAAGTTACCGAGATTCTAAAAACGTAAAGAACTTGAAAAACGGGGCTAGAACGGACTTACTATTGAGCTTGGAAAGCTTGAAAACCCTATCCATGGCTTCCCCCATGCTAATTTCGGCCTCCATGAAAAAGATGAGTCAATTTTGGCTTTATTTTCCCTTTTTATTTCTTTTAATTACCAAATGACTAAAATGCCTTTTTAAAATTTTGTCTTATTCATGCCCATTTTTGTCCAAACAAAATGTAATGGTCTAATTAAAATTTAAGGACCTCCTCTTTAAACCCCCATTTCAATCAAGAACTTATGAATTAGAACACATATTTTGGAACTTTTGCAATTTAGTCCTAAAAGTCCAATTAAGCACTTTATCAGTAAAATTACTTAACGATATTTTTACACAATATTTTAATCAATAAATAAACCTTAAAACTTAATCGAAATAAATTTTTTCACTTCGAATTCGTGGTTCTAAAACCATCTTTCCGTTTAGGCCCTAAATAAGGTTGTTACAGCAACTTCTGCAAATAAGCCCTAATAGGCAAATTAAACATGCAATCTATAAAATTTCTTATCAATACTCTCACACATACATCTAATCACTCGGTAAATCATAAAAATTAATCGAAATAAACTTTTCTATCTCAGATTTGTGGTTTCGCAACCACTATTCCATTTAGGCCCTATTTGGAGATGTTACATTTCTTCCCCTTTTTAGGGATTTTCGTCCCCGAAAATCTTACCGGTAAAAAGATTCAATATCTTTTCTCAAAATTTCTTAAACATCTCCAAACAAATTTTCTTCAAAGCAGTACTTTCAAAATCACCCCACTATCAAATTGAAATCCAATATAACTAAGTTTCAAATCGGTATGACCTCTATATTAATCAAAAGCCTTTTCCAATTCTCACATTTGCTTTCACCTTTTTTTTTTAACCAAAAACTCTGCATTCAGCTATTAATACCGCTCAATCATTATTCTTCTGTCTAATTTTATCATTACTAAATCCACATTATCTCATTCACAATCAAAATTTATTTTTTTTTTTAAAATTCAGTAATCATATACTTTAAGCATCATACCTGGATGAGTTAATTAACTAAGTCTAATTTTTCTTTAACTGTAACATTTCAGAATTCATAAAATCTTCATATTAACCTGACATTTTTTCTGCAACTGAGTTCATCTAATAAACTATTCTCAAATGCTATCACATTGTCAATTAATCTTATTGGAAAGGGGTGAGGCTGTAACAATTCTAACTTGCCTCTTTTATATTCATGCATATAATTGAACACTCATGTTAAGTTACTATCAGCTGCGAGTTAAACACTCTAATGTGCCGAAAACTGCTTTTCGAATGAGGTACGGACACTATGAGTTTCTGGTTATGCCTTTCTGACTTACTAATGCACCTGTTGTTTTTATGAATTTAATGAATCAGATCTTCAGATAGTATATGGATCAATTTATGGTTGTGTTTATAGATGACATTTTGATCTATTAACATCTGAGAATTGTGCTACAGACTTTGCAAGATAAACAGTTGTATGCGAAATTCAGTAAATGTGAGTTCTGGTTGCGTGAAGTTGGTTTCTTAGGACATGTTGTATCAGCGTCGGGCATTCGGGTTGATCCGAGCAAGATTTTGGCAATACTAGATTGGAAGCCTCCGAGAAATGTTTCCAAAGTCCAAAGCTTCTTAGGACTCGCTGGTTATTACAGACGGTTTGTAAAAGGTTTCTCTATTATCACAACCCCGATGATGAGACTACTTTAAAAAGATGTTAAATTCGAGTGGACAGAAAAGTGCCAGAAAAGTTTTGAGCAGTTAAAAATCTTATTGACCGAAGCTCCAGTGTTAGAATTCGTAAATTATAGTGATGCATCGTTGAATGGTCTAGGCTATGTTTTGATGCAGGAAGGAAAAGTCATAGCTTATGCCTCGAGACAGTTAAAACCGCACGAAAGGAACTATCCAACACACGATTTGGAATTGGCAGCTATTGTGTTTGCGTTGAAGATTTGGCACCACTATCTGTTCGGTGAGAAATGTCACGTTTATTCCGATAAAAAAATCTTAAAATACTTAATGACTCAGAAAGATCTGACTCTACGACAACAAAGATGGTTAGTGTTATTAAAAGATTATGAGCTTGTAATTGACAACCATCCGGGAAAGGCTAATGTTGTTGTTGATGCTCTAAGTCGAAAATCTCTATTTGCTCTACGTGTGATGAATGCACATATGGCTCTATTTGATGATGGCACGATTGTAGCTAAGTTGAAAGTGAGACCATTATTTATGCACCAGATTTGCGAAGCTCAGAAATTCGATAATGAATTGTTAGTAAAACGGGTTCAATGTGATTTGAATACTGATTCAGAATTCTGAGTTGATGCTGAGGGTTGTTTGAGATTCAGATGCCCAATATGTGTTTCGAGAAATTTAGAGTTGATTCAGATGATTTTAAATAAAATTCATAGCAGTCGATTATCTGTTCATCTAGGTAGTACTAAAATGTATAATGATCTGAAACAGCTTTATTGGTGGCATGGTATGAAACGAGATATCTCGAAATTTCTTTCGAAATGCTTAATTTGTTAGCAAGTTAAAACTGAGCATCAGGTTCCATCTGGGTTACTTCAACTGATTATGATACCCTAGTGGAAATGGGACAGAGTCACGATGGATTTTGTATCAGGTTTGTGTAACACCCCAAACCCAGCCTGGATGTTATGGCTGAATTTGGCGATGTCACATTGAAATGTTTTTCAAAATCTAAGACTCCTCATTTAAAAACCCCTTCTTTAGCTCGCCTCTTTGTATAGATTGAAAAACTGATTAAAAGTCCTATTGCTCCTTCATAATGTGGGGCTTGTACTTTTAAAGCTTGCTTTTAAATAAAACGTTATTACTTTTGTAAACGGTTTGTTATTCGCGGAAGCTTTGAAAACAAGTTACGTATTTGTGATTGTTTTGAAAATGTTCATCTTTTAAAAACTCGCTTCCTACTGCTAGCAGTATTTAAGCAAAACAAATATAATCCCCAAATTAAAAACTAAAACTTTAAACAGGCCATTTACATAAAAATACCCAAAACAAAATATGAATTATAATATTAAAAGAAAACTTCATCGAGTGGCCACCTCTGAGTCCTCTGTCGCCACGATCTGTCTAAGCCATGGGATTTCCTACACAAATAACAGATGGGTGAGTTTACAAAAACTCAGTGTGTGAAATCCCACAAAAGCATACAGTCTGAGTAAACACAATTTGGGCCTAAGCCCTCAGTTTCTGTTAGGGCCTTAGCCTAATCCAGTAACGGAAGTGATCTAGGCCTGAGCCCATTACAATAATAGTATCAATGAGGCCTAAGCCCAAAATAGAATCAGTACAGTATGCAATCAGAAAATCCTACCCAATCCAGCCTCTACACACCATCTCCGTGCCAACCCTACACACCATGTGGGGTTTAAATCAACCCACCCATCCCTACATACCAAGTCGTACCGGTTACGATACTAAATCAGTATTGCAGCAAAGTTGCCAGTATAGTAGGCTTAAAGCCATTAGTAGGTTCACAGTCGTCTTGCGCGACCTGTGCGACCATATTAGTACAGTACACTTCCTCCAAAATCATATATCTACCCCATGCAATGCAACATAATAACATACATAGATGCAACATACATATAATGTGGCATGCTCAAATACAGTCACACACATCGTAGAACAAATCAGTCAGTTCACCATACAGGGGTATTATAGTCATTTTACCCTATGGGGGTATTTTGGTCATTTTACCCTATAGGGGTATTTCGGTACTTTTACCATATATGGTCAAAATAGTCATTTTATCACATAAGGGAAAAATCGTCATTTTATCACATAAGGGCAAAATCATCATTTTATCGATTACCGACCTAGTAGAAGGTCATAGTCAT
This sequence comes from Gossypium longicalyx, assembly GCA_025698465.1. NCBI lineage: Eukaryota > Viridiplantae > Streptophyta > Magnoliopsida > Malvales > Malvaceae > Gossypium > Gossypium longicalyx. The sequence continues at coordinate 33,805,447 of CM046995.1, read as the reverse complement.
CTCGGGCGAGCCGTGCAACCTTAACAGTCAAACAGTGATAATGGGCCTATAGCCCATAGTGCGGGCCCATGTGGGTCCACATGCTCGTATGGTCCACATAGCCCAAATTGGCCTTAGCCGTGTGGTTCACACAGCCTAGCATAATAGTAACAACACTTTTGTGTGATCGCTTCCGTGTGGGCCCACAAGCCTATTGGGCCCACATGGTCTAGTTCGGCCTAAAATGGCCCAGTATCGTTTCGGCCCATGAAAACACTCATGGCCATCTTGTTGACCACACGGCCATGTTTGGTTACACGGTCTGCCACACGGGTGCCTACACACTCGTATGGTGTCGGCAACCCACTTTTTAGCTTTTTAGCCTTTCGGCTTTTCGGCTTTTCAGCCTTTGCAGTTTCACATCCAATGGCAGTGTTACACACGCCTGATATGGGATTGTAGCCGAAACCCTTCTGAGATCTAAGCACCTATGATTAGTAACAATACCTCATTAGCCTAAAACCATTATCAATTTAAACCACAATACCAAAAAGGATTCGTTCGATTCACTGTCACTTACCAAACCAACAATCGCAGATCCTTATTGACTTAACACCCACGTACCGCTTCAAAACTTCGACCTTCACAAGAAACATTCAATTACTCAAAAGTATTTAAAGTCCAATAAAACCCATCTTACTTAAAGCAGTTACCCTAAAAATGGAAAGACCACTGGCAATGAGAAGAGTAACCGACCTAAACTTCCACAATAGAATCCACACCCCTAGCAAGATTAGGCAGATCATATGTTATTAGAAGAAAGAAACATATATTCGGCCCCAAAGATAAAAAAAATAAGGGAAAACCAAAATTTGGCAGTAGAGCCAACAGAAATTCGGCTAGAAAGAAATAATACACCGATTGAAACATACCCTTACCAATAACTCAGATGACTTTCGGCAACAGACAATCAAAGAGGTTCCGACAAAGCAAGAAGAACCAAAAAGACTTTGAGAGAGAGAGAGAGTATGGTATTCGGCTCAACAGAGAAAAGAAGAATGAAATCGGGAAATAAATGTTTAGCTTTAGAGAATAGGAGGAGAAGAAGAAGAGGAAAAGAGAATGGTGGTAGGAGAATAGAAAGACTTGAAGAGAAGCACCGTGAAATAAGCCTTACAATATTTGGCCAGAGTATGTGAAAGGAAGAGAAAAGAAATGGTCAAACAATACAGGAGCAAAAACCCAACAACTGAGGGGACCGAAGGGAGAAAAATAGTAAAGCAAATTTGGCAAAAAACTTCAATGAATTCAGAAAATGGGGATTGAACGAAAGGCTAAAGACTCCCAAGGCAATCGAATGGCTTGAGAAGAATCCTAATTTGGCACTACCACTCCCCTGTCCCACGATTCACTCCCCACTCCTACGATCTCTCACCTTGCCAATTTGAATCCCACACAAACTCCTTAGATTCAACTAACCACCAATCCATTCAAACCTTTTCAAACTCTTGGTGTTTCGGTCAAACTCAACTTCCTCCCATGGCTAGCAGTAAAAATAACTTCCATTTGCACAAATAGGGATTCGAACCTCAGGCCACAAGCACACTCCACACGCCACTATCCACTAGACTAGCAGGCTTTTCATGTCATACTTTACCAAAATAAACTTAAAACCCTCATCAAAAATATAGGTGTTTTATCCTCAAAAACCAAAATTTTGTAGAAGCCGGCTTGAACCCATGACTTCCAGGCACACTTCCAGAGCACACAACCACTAAGCCAAACACACAATTGTGTCACTTCCTTGCACAATTAGATATTTATGTACAGTCTCCTAACTGCTCCCCTCCTAAAAACCTAATATTTCTAGGCCCAAATTTGGGGCATTACAACTCACCCCTCCTTAAAGGAATTTCATCCTCGAAATTTCCAACTATCAGAACTGTCGCTTAACACAGACTACACCACTACGCTCTTGCTGCACACTCTAAGTCTAAAACACTACTACATCTAACTCGAGGTCTCAAGTACAGCACATGATATATAGGAATGCATAGACCCATCATCAATCTGTACAGAGTAAGGTACATTACGGATAAAGAACGTACCTGAATCAACATTTGAGGCGTCTCCGTCCTCTCGGTGACGTGCAGCATAAACCAGTGTGGGCTGCCTTACCTCAGTATAATCAGCGCCTCTGCCCTCCACTCCATAGCCACGGCCAAAACCATTTCTACCCCTGGCCTGACCACAGCCTCTTGGTGGCTATTGAACACGTCTTGGTGGCTGAACAATATCCATTCCAGTACCTTGCATTTGATTGGGCCTCCGTGGACAATCCCTGATACGGTGCTCCAAAGATTCGCACCTAAAACATACCCCAATCCTTCTCCAACACTCGCCATGATGGCGCCTCTCACAATCAGCATAAAGCTATGGTCCAGTAACAGCAACAGGGGCCTCAACTTTGACCAGCCCATCAACTCTGGGCTTTTTTTTAGGCCTCAAAAATGGGCTTGAGGGCTCCGAATCCCTCCTGTTCCTACCCTTTTCCTTTTCACGATTCTGGCGCTCAGTACGCTTCACATCCTCGACGATCTTCGCCTTATCCATTAAAGGAGCAAAATCCCGCTCCCTCTGTGGAGCCCGTAAACTATCTTTATGGCTGTCTTCGAAATGAACAAAGTGCTCATATTCAGTTGCCACCATCCCATGCGCATAGCAGCTAAGTCGCAAAAATTCAACTTTGTATTCAGCCCTTGTCCTATCTCCCTGAGTTAAATTCAAAAATTCCCTTCTACAAGAATCAACATAGCTAGCGCCTATATATTTTTCTTGGAATGCAGTCTTGAAAAATTCCCAGGTCAATCGATCGACTTGAGTGCCCTCTTTGACAGTAAGCCACTACTGATAAGCCTCGTCTCTCAGCAGTGGTATTGCACCCTTTAGCTTCTGATCAGGGATGCAATCAAGGTCATCCATGATCCTTTATGTGGCCTCCATCCAATATTCAGCCACATTAGGGGCTACTCCAACAATACCTCTGAATAACTCAGCCCCATTAGACCTAAGTCGTTCCATAACCGACCCACGGCCCATAGTACCAGTACTTGGCCCAGCGACTCTTTCCAAAATCCTCAACATTGCTTGGGACAGTGCGTCGTCCCCAGCCATTCGATTTTGAGACCCCGTCTCAGTCATAGGAGAAGCTGGTGCTTCTATAGCTTCCTCGTTAGGCTGGTGTCTAGCTAACGAAGACTCAGCCTGAGCACTCCCACTGCCTCTACGCGGCCTCTTCCACGAGTACCTCTGGTGCTCATTATCGAATGCGTTTAGTCTGTTTTAATAGTTTCATGCCAATCAATTTATTGTTCTAGTGTTTATTACAGATATCTTATGAACAATATTATTTCAGAGTTTGCTTTCGCAGTTCGCAGTCTTACTATGGTTTGTAGTTTATTCTAATTAGAGAGTTTCAGTATAATTTTACTACCTAAAGTAGTCTCAGTAATAACATTTTAGTATAAATAGTTAGAAGACTTACAGGATTGACGCAGAGACTCGGTTAAAATTTCCACATTTGTGCAAAAGCCCAAAATCCACAATCGAGTTTTGAAACTTGACTCTGATACCACTAAATGTAACACCTCAAATCCAGCCTGGACGTTATGGCCAAATCTGGTGATGTCACAATGAAGTGTTTTTCGAAATCTAAGACTTGTCATTTAAAAACCCCTTCTTTAGCTTGCCTCTTTGTATAGATTGAAAAATAGATTTGAAGTTCTATTGCTCCTTCATAATGTGGGTCTTGTACTTTTAAAGGTTGGTTTTAAATAAAATGTTATTACTTTTGTAAACGTTTGTTATTCGTGGAAGCTTTGAAAACGAGTTACGTATTTGTGATGGTTTTGAAAACGTTCATCTTTTGAAAACTCGCTTCCTACTGCTAGCAGTATTTAAGCAAAACAAATATAATCCCCAAATTAAAAACTAAAACTTTAAAGAGGCCTTTTACATAAAAATACCCAAAATAAAATCTCAATTACAATATTAAAAGAAAACTTTGTTGAGTGGCCACCTCTAAGTCCTCTATCGCCACGATTCGTCTAAGCCTATGGATTTCCTATACAGATAACAGTTGGGTGAGTTTACGAAAACTCAGTGTGTAAAATCCCACAAAAGCATACAGTCTGAGTAAACTCAATTTGGGCCTAAGCCTTTAGTTTCAGTTAGGGCCTTAGCCCAATCTAGTAACAGTAGCGATCTAGGCCTGAGCCTATTACAAAAATAGTTTCAGTAGGGCCTAAGCCCAAAATAGAATCAGTACAGTATGCAATCAGAAAATCCTACCCAATCCAGCCTCTCCACACCATTTTTGTACCAACCCTTCACACCATGTGGGGATTAAATCGACCCACCTATCTCTACACACCAAGTCATATCGGTTACGACACTAAATCAGTATTATAGCAAAGTCACGCGATATAGTAGGCTTAAAGCCATCAAGAGTACCACGATCGTCCAAATAGCGACCGATGCGACCATATCGATCTGATTACACTTCCTCCAAAATCATATATCCTACCCCATGGAATGTAACATAATAACATACATGGATGTTACATACATATAACGTGGCCTGCTCAAATACAATCACACACATCGTAGAACAAATCAGTCATTTCACCTTACAGGGGTATTATAGTCATTTTACCCTATAGGGATATTTCGGTCACTTTACCCTATATGGGCAAAACAATCATTTTATCACGTAAGGACAAAATCGTTATTTAATCACATAAGGGCAAAATCATCATTTTATCGATTACTGACCTAGCTAAAGGTCACCATCGTCTCAGGCAACCCATGCAACCTTAACAGTCAAACAGTGAAAATGGGCTTACAACCCATAGTACGGGCCCATATGGGCCCACACGCTCGTATGGCCCACATAGCCTAAAAAGGCCTTAGCCGTGTGGTTCACACAGCCTAACACAATAGTAACCACACTTTTTTGTGATCACTTTCGTGTGGGGCCCAGTTCGGCCCAAAATAGCCTAGTATCATTTCGGCCCATGAAACCACTCATGGCCATCTCGTCGACCACACGGCCATGTTTGGTTACACAGCCTGCCACACTGGCGCCCACACGTCCGTATGGTGTCGACAACCCACTTTTCAGCTTTTTAGCCTTTTGGCTTTTTAGCTTTTCAGCCTTTTGGCTTTCTGGCTTTTCAACCTTTGCAGTTCCACATACAATGGCAATGTTACACACGCCTGATATGGCATTGTAGCCAAAACCCTTCCGAGATTCAAGCACCTATGATTAGCAACAATACCTCATTAGCCTAAAACAATCGTCAATTCAAACCACAATACCAAAATTCACTGTCACTTACCAAACCAACAATCGCAGACCCTTACTGACTTAACACGCACGTACCGCTTCAAAACTTCGACCTTCACAAGAAACATTCAATTGACTAATAAGTATTTAAAATCCAATAAATCCCATCTTACTTAAACCAGTTACCCCAAAAGTGGAAAGACCACTAGCAATAAGAAGAGTAACCGGCCTAAACTTCCACAATAGAATCCACACCCCTAGCAAGATTAGGCAGATCATATGTTATTAGAAGAAAGAAACATATATTTGACCCCAAAGATAAAGAAAAGGGAAAACTAAAATTTGGCAGTAGAGCCAACAGAATTCGGTTAGAAAAGAAATAATACACCGATTGAAACATACCCTTACCAATAACTCAGATGACTTTCGGCAACAAACAATCAAAGAGGTTCAGGCAAAGCAAGAAGAACCAAAAAAACTTTGAGAGAGAGAGAGAGAGTATGGTATTCAGCTCAACAGAGAAAAAAAGAATGAAATCGAGAAAGAAATGTTCGGCTTCAGAGAAGAGGAGGAGAAGAAGAAAAGGGAAAGAGAATGGTGGTAGGAGAAGAGAAAGACTTCAAGAGAAGCACCTCAAAATAAGCCTTACAATATTTGGCCAGAGTATGTGAAAGGTAGAGAAAAGAAACGGTCAAACAATACAGGAGCAAAAACCCAACAACTAAGGGGACCGAAAGGAGAAAAATAGTAAAGCAAATTCGGCAAAGGACTTCAATGAATTCGAAAAATGGGGATTGACTGAAAGGCTAAAGACTCCCAAGGCAACCGAATGGCTTGAGATGAATCCTAATTCGGCACTATCACTCCCCTATCCCATGATCCACTCCCCAAAACCCTCCTAAGATCTCTCACCTTGCCAATTTGAATTCTACACAAACTCCTTAGATTCGGCTAACCACCAATCCATTCAAACCTGTTCAAACTCTTGGTGTTTCGGTCAAGCATAACTTCCTCTTATGGCCAGCAGCAAAAATAACTTCCATTTGCACAAATAGGGATTCGAACCTCAGGCCACAAGCACACTCCACACGCCACTATCCACTAGACTAGCAGGCTTTTCATGTCATACTTTACCAAAATAAACTTAAAACCCTACTGGCCAAATATAGGTGTTTTATCCTCAAAAAACCAAAATTTTGTAGAAGCCAGGGCTTGAACCCATGACTTCCCAGACACTTCCAGAGCACACAACCACTAAGCCAAACACACAATTGTGTCACTTCCTTGCACAATTAGATATTTATGTACAGTCTCCTAACTGCTCCCCTCCTAAAAACCTAATATTTCTAGGCCCAAATTCGGGGCGTTATAGTTTTTCTTTGTCACTATGCAAGAAAGATGCAATGTAGGTTGTTGTGGATAGATTGACTAAATCAGCTTATTTCATTCCAATTCACACAGATTACTCGCTTGATAAGCTTGTTGAGTTGTAGATTTCTCAGATTGTGGGATTGCATGAAGTACTTATCTCTAATGTTTCAGATAGAGATCCAAGGTTTACATCACGATTTTGGAAGAAATTGCAAGATGCATTAGGTACGAAATTACATTTTAGCACTACTTTTCACCCACAGTCGGATGTTCATTTTAAAGGTACGTGGGAACAATACATACTACTGATTGAATCTACGTATAATAATAGCTTTCAATCGAGTATCAAAATGGCTCCTTACAAGGCTTTGTATGGTCGCAAATGTCGAAGACCTTTATATTGGACTGAACTCAGTGAGAATAAGATACACGGGGTCGATTTGATCAAATAGACTGAACAGAAAGTAAAAGTGATTCGTGATAGTTTGAAAGTAACGTTAGATCGTCAGAAGTCGTATGCAGACTTGAAAGGTAAAGTTATTGAATTTTAGATCGGGGATAAAGTGTTTTTGAAAGTCTCACCATGGAAGAAGATACTTTGATTTGGTCGTAAAGGCAAATTGAGTCCGAGATTTATTGGGCCGTATGAGATTATCTAGCGTATTGGGTCGGCTGCTTACAGACTGCTGTTGCCACCTGAGTTAGAAAAGATTCATAATGTATTTCAAATCTTGATGCTTTGAAAATACCGATCCGATCCTTCACATGTGGTTTCTTCGTCTGAGATTGAGATTAAGCCTGACATGACTTATGAGGAAGAACCCATTCGGATTTTAGATCGCGAAGTGAAAGAATTGAGAAATAAGAAAATTTCTTTAGTAAAAGTCTATGGCATTGACACGGGATTGAAGAAGATATGTGGGATCCCAAGGGTGCTATGAGAGAACGTTATCCAAACCTATTTACCGGTAAGATTTTTGGGGACGAAAATCCCTAAGGAGGGAGAGTTGTAATAGCCCGGTTTAGACCCTATTCAGAATAGTGGTTTCGAGACCACCAATCCGAGTCAGAAAAATATTTTAATATTATTTATGTTGTCTACAGCATGTTAACTTATATGTTTGAAAATTTCGTGTGAAAATTTTATCGTTCGTGTGCTCGATTTAATTAAAAAGACTTAATCGAGTAAAATGTCAAAGTGGCTAGCTAATTCTTAAAACGCTACATTGCTATTGTTTTTATAATTTGGAGTCCTTAAGATGAAATTTCACCCTTGGAACCATGCATGGACGGTATTGGGCTTGATATATGTAGTTTGGTTATTAAATTAAAAAGGTTAATATGGTAAAAATGCAAATTAATAATGATATAATAAAATAAAAAATTTAAAAGCCATGCATTTTGTGTTCATCTTAGTTGAGATTTGAAATAAAAAAGAAAAGAAAAGAGAGTTCTTAGGTTCAGCCTTGTCCAAGTCCAATTAAGGTATATATTTAGCTCGATTTTTGATAATTTTTATGTTTTTGAGATTGTTGCTTCGTGTTTTAGCTAGCCCATGCTTGAATTTTTGAATTTGATGATGTATTCATGAATAGTCATTGTTGATAGCTTGATGAATTTTGTGTTTGATGATGAAAAATAAATATATGTTGTTAGATTGTTAAATTTAATTAAGTGATTTTTAGTAAAAATGCCTATTTAGGATTAAATTACGAATTTTATAAATTGAGGGGTTAAAATGTGAAATAAATGAAAGAAATGGGCTGCTAGGGACCTTATTTGAATTCGGCCAAGCATAGGTGTGGTGAAATTTTGAACATTTTGTGTTTTGTGAAATAGGGACTAAATTATGAAAAATGTGAAATGTTAGGGGGCGAAAGTGTAAATTGCCCATTTATATATTTTTGGATTAAATTGAATGAATATGTTAATAAACAAGTTAAACTTGTATTAATTTAGATCAAGAAAAGAGGAATTCGAAATTGGACCGGGGGAAGTCTAAAGTTGTTGAATAATCGTCCTGGTTCTTTCGTCGTTGTCCGAGGTAAGTTCATAAGTAAATAAATGTTGTTAAATTAAATGTATTGATTTTGTAAATAGCCAAATTGAATTTTATGTATGTATAACTACTTAACCGAATTGAATTTAGCATGGAATGATGTGTTATGAGCATGCATCGATCGAGTTACGAAGTTCGAAAGCCTCGTATGAACCTTAGGAATAGTTAGGATACATATGTCATGACATAGGATTCCAATATGTAATTCGTGTAAGACCACATCTAGGATGTTGGTATCGATTTGTGTTTTACGTGTAAGACAATGTTTGGGACATCAACATCGTATACAGGTTCGTGTAAGACCCTGTCTGGGATAGTGGCATTGATAGTTGATCACTTGTAAGACCTCGTCTGGGACGTAGGAATTGTACGAGCTTTTCGAGTTATCCGAGTATCCTTATCGATTCCGAACAGTTCAACAGGAAATGACATGGCAAAATCAAATGTGAATTCGAGTTAAATAATTCAGGTATGTTTTAAATTTATATGAAATTAGAAAGAAAAAGGTAAGTGTTGTTGCATAATATGATCATGTGAACTATTTGTGATATGTTACTATATATATATGTGAGTGAGATTGGAGGTATTTGGCCTAATTGAATTAAGTAGAAATGTTCTTTTGATAATATATTTGCTTATGACTTACTAAGCTATCCAAGCTTACTTTGTGTGTCCATTTGGTGCTTTCTAGATTTTGGAAGCTAGTTACGAGCTCGGGGATCATCAAGGATCATCATCACACTATCGACTATCATTCGGTACTTTTGAAGTTTGAAACTTTGAACATATGGCATGTATAGGCTAGTTTTAATGTGTTTGTATTTTGAATTTGTGTATATATAGCCATGCGAAAATGGCTTGAGTTTGTTGTTAATGCTGGTGCGAATTTGGTTATGCTTGAACTCATTTTGAGAAGTATATATCATGGTATATCTTGTGTGATGCTTGGTTTATTAAATTGTGAGTGATATCAATGTGGTTGATAGATGTGTTTTTAGGTGTGGTGTATATTCGGACATGGTATAAACTCATTTTAGTAAGTGTGTTTAATGGCATGTAAATATAGTGTTTTGGTTATATGGCTTGATTGAGTAATGATAAGAATAGCCTATGATTAGCTCACTTTCGATAAGTTTGATGCATGGTATGTTTTGTCTTTGTGAATGGTTTTATAATTTGGCTTAGTAATGGGGTAAAAAAATGATTGTATATTCGATTGTGTATTGGTTATTTTGATTTGGTTTGTAATGGCAATGTATGTGCATATATTATGCTTGAATGGTTGGCTAATTAAGTACAGTTGGTGAAGGCAAATAATTACTATGTTATATGATTGTTTTGGTTGATATGCTTTGTTTGAGGTTCGGTAATGAAAGATCAAAATGTTAGGTTTAATATTTGAGTTGAAATTGTGACATATTATGGTTAAATAATTTTGTATATGATAGACAGGTACTTTGGTATTATTTGCTTCGGTACTAGTGTTTAAAATTGATTATAATCATAATTGTATGTGATTAAATGAATATCCTTGTTTATGTGAATTATATATGCATGCCTATTATGCAGTGTGGATGTTTTAATCTAAACAAATATGCATAACATATGAATTGGTATAGTCATGACTTAATTAATGGAATAGGTTAATATAGATTCAGAAATTATATATAAAAAAAATAGTTGCATTTAGGTAAAATACGATATTATAATAACACCAAAGGTATGTACAGCCATATTGTAATGTTGCTAATGTCGCATATATGTGATTGGACATCAAGTTGTACACATATTGGGTCGATTGGTTTCATTATGTAATTATGAAATGAAATGTTGGATACTTAGCTAATGAAATTATGTACTAACATAATTTCTGTATATGAAAAGTGAGGATATATGCTTGAATAGGATTTAATTATGAAAATGTCATTAATGTAATGGATATAGTGAATTGAATAATAAAAGTGTTAAATATGTGCACATGGCTTTGACGTATACAAGCTTGGTTAGAATTTGGTAGGTATGGAATATGTTCAATTGAGTTTTGATGTATGTTCGAATTGAATTAGTTGAAATTTTTGAAATGTGCTTATTTGTGATACATGATTAGTAGGGTATGATTGATTTGATTTGGAGTAATGATTTATGTATTCCAATTTAAATAAGTGAATTGTGGTTATTCAAGTTTGATAATGTTGTAAATGTATCATTATTCTTTAGTGCATGCAGAGTGATAAATAATTGTGCTGAACAGTGTTCTGTACGGTAATGCCTCATAACCCTAATCCGACGATGGATACAGTTTAAGGGTGTTACAAGAAATCACTCACCAATTGAGCTTGCAAGCTTGGCCAAACCTAGCTATGGTTTCTCCTAGTTACAATCGATTGAGGAAGAAAACTAAAAGATGATATCTTGTTTTGGTTTTATTTATTTTAACATTATTTACTCAATTACCTTTATATCCCTTAAAAACATTAAAATTTTCACTTATACCAAGCCAACATCTTCCTCTAACTCATTTATGGGCTAATTACCATATAAGGACCTTCATTTTAAAGTTCCATAGCTATTAGATACTTTTAGCTAATAGAACACAACTTTTACACTTTATGCGATTCAGTCCCTTTTATCAAATTAAGCATGCAAATGATAAAATTTCTTAACAAAATTTTCATTTAATTCTACTATTATGCTGTAGACATTAAAATAATAATAAAATAAATGTTTTCACATAAAATTTGTGGTCCCGAAACCACAATTTCGATTTCACTAAAAACAGATTGTTACATACTTGATTCTTGCATAGTTGAAAAGTCATGCCTCTTCACTTGATGAAGGCTTAATGGTCATTTAAATGTACTTCTTGATGTCCCTTCATTTTCCCCTTAACCAAATGTCTTAATGCTTGTGTATTCATCTCTTTAATTGGCACCATAACTAGCTTTGAGTGCATGAAACTGATCAGACTTGAAGAGTCACTCTTCGTCCATTTGAATAGCCACCATAATGAGCTTTGAGTGCTTCAATATCCACCAAAAATGTTCCCTTTATGCACCAGTAATTAAGTGACCAAATGCACACTCTTTTATGCTAAAAATGTAACAACCCATTTTTAGCCAAAATGGAAAGTGGTTTTAGGACCACAAATCTGAAGTCAAAATATTTATTTTATTTTAATGTCTGTGGCATGATAATCTGTTTATGTGAAAATTTCGTTATGAAATTTTATCGTTTGCTTAGTTAATTTGATAAAAAGGACTAAATCGCATAAAGTGTAAAACTGGAGTTCTATTAGATAAAAGTATCTAATGGCTATGGAATTAAATAGTTAAAGTCCTTAAGTGGTAATTATACCATTATTAAAATAAGTGGACAATTATGGACAACCATTAAGTGATTTTTATATTTTAATATTAAGGTTAATTTGGTAATTGTTAAATAATTGTTAATTACATAAAACAAACCAAAATTATAATGCTTCATCTCTTCTAGCCAAAAATATTGAATCAAAATCACCATGGAAGTAGCTTGAAGCATTTGACCATTTATCCTTGTGCATGTAAGTCCAATTTTGTCCTGTTTATAATTTTTTTTATGTTTTTTAGATCGTTGCAACTAGGTCTAGCTAGCCTAGGGACTAGTTTGCAAAACTGTTAAAGATTTTGAGTTTTGTCATTGATGAATTTATGTGTGTTTTGGTGTTTGATGAGAGAAAATGCATGGTTGTTGTTAGATATACAAGTTTTGTTAAGTGATTTTTAACGAAAATGCAAATTAGGGGCTAAATTATTAAATGTGTTAATTTAGTGGTTAAAATGTGAAATAAATGAAACTTATGGGACCATGTGTGAGACTGTGTGGAGCATACTGACTTTGATTCCATTTCAACACCAAGGGACACACGGTCGTGTACTTAATCGTGTGTCACACACGGCTGATGCATACGCCTGTGTCTCTGTCCGTGTGGACAAAAATAGGCTATTTGTAAGGCCATTTTGCCTTCCTAATTTCATACGCATACACAAGCATAAATGACAACATTTCATAACTCAATAGGCAGCCATTCCATAACATTTCATACACCTATAGCACCGATTCAACATAGTATTCATTACTTAATAAATAACATACATCTTACATTCATATGCCCACTAAATAACAAGACATCATTTGCATAATTTCCATTCCATCAACCATGAGTCAAAACATACCAAAACATACTATCAAATTTATCCAAATCACATGGCTTAACTTATGCACAAAATATACCAAAAACATAATTCTCAAGTAACCATAACTATCACCATTTAAACTACCCTATACATGCCATATTCACAAATATCCACAAGTTCAAAAGTACCAATTGACAATTGGATAGTGTGATGTGAAACTCTGACTTGTCCGAAACGAGCGAGCTAACGAACCTCTATAAAACATAGAAAAAGAAACAGAGTAAGCTTTATAGCTTAGTAAGCCCATATAATTCAGGATTAAACTTACCATTTATACATAATCAAGGCAAATAATCAAGGTGTATTCAATTCATTTACCAAATGCCTAAGCACAAGCATTCATCACAAGTTGGTTACTTAAATACATGAAATCATTCATCAGCTCAATACATTGCATTATACCAAATTCATATTTATATTATACAATATTGGTAACATCTCATTTTCAGTCATATAAACAACAATTCATTTAAAAACTGTAACTCATCCGTATAAACAGTATCTATGCCCGTTGAACCTATTAGAACTTCAAAGGATACTCGGGTGATATACATTAGTAATTTGTCAATTCATTATCATTTCTTCTCTTTCAAGCCATGATCCGTAAGCTCCTTTTAAGCTGATGAACGGTAAGCTCATATAAGCTGAGAACAGTAAGCTCTTACGAGCTGATATATCGGTAAGCTCATACGAGCTATGGTGAGTCCGTAACAAATTCAGGAGCTCGACCAAAATGGTAACCCTAGTGATATGTCACTCGTATCCTACGAATTCATACGGTTCAAACAGGGCTCGGTAACCAATAGATTATATCGATAAGGCATTCACATTTCAAGTATATCAATTATTCAATCACATACATTCATTTCAAATATTTACCAATATATAAAAGTTTGATTCTAATTATACGAACTTACCTCTAGTTACTCGGATGGAAACTATCGTTTATTCATCAACCTTTCTTTTTCCCTGATCTAGTTCTGGTATTTGCTTATCTTTATCTATAATATATCAAATTTAACCCATTCAATATTTATTCAATTCAATTAAGCCCATATTTCCTAATTTTGGAAATTTACACATTTGCCTCCAATATTTTACATTTTTCACAATTTAGTCCCTAGGGTCGTAAAAATGAAATTCATTCAATTTTCATGAAAACCTAAGATTAGCCGAATTTATTATACAATACTAGCAGCCCATATTTTTACTTTATTCACACTTTTAACCACAACAATTCACATTTTCTCAATTTAATCCCTTTTTGACATTTTTGTCAAAAATCACTTCACAAAAACTATTAATCTAACATCAAACCTTCCAAAACTATCACTAATCATCTAAAAAACCAAGCATTTAACAATGGCATCATTCAAAATCTATAAAAATTTTGAAATCTAAGGTACGGGCTAGCTAGACTACGAAGCAACGATCTCAAAAACATAAAAATCATTAAAAATCGATCCAAAAACATACCTTAATCTAGCCATCAAAGTAGCCAAATGTTCAAACTTGTTTAATAGCTTTCTCAAGCTTTAGTTTAGGTGGAAAAGATGAACATTTACATGGATTTTCATGTTTTGTTTTAGTTAATTAATCATAATAGCCATTTTACTATTTTAACCTTTGTAATTAAACATAAAAATCAAGCAATTTAAGTCCATTACCGTCCACTCATGTTATTAGTGGGCTAATTTCAAACCAAGTACTCATGCATTTTAATTCTATAGCTATTTAATACATTTAAACAATAGAACTCAACTTTTACACGTTACACTATTTAGTCCTTTTACCGAATTAAGCATTTAAACAATAAAATTTCTTAACGAAATTTTCACATAATAATTCTATCATGCTGTAAACTTCAATAAAATAATAAAATAAATATTTTGACCTCTGATTTATGGTCCTGAAAGCACTATTCTGATTTGACTCAAAAACGGGCTGTTACAACTCTCCCCCCTTAGGCATTTTCGTCCCCGAAAATCTTACCAGTAAATAGGTTAGGGTACTATTTTCGCATAGCTTCCTCAGGTTCCCACGTAGCTTCCTCGATTCCGTGTTTATGCCAAAGAACCTTTACTAGAGTTATGCACTTATTTCTCAATTCTTTGATTTCATGAGCTAAAATCCTGATCGGCTCTTCGCTATATGTCAAATCAGCCTGTATCTCAACAATTATCGGAGAAATCACATGTGACAGATCGGACCTATATCAACGTAGCATAGAAACATGAAAGACATTATGAATCTTTTCAAGTTCTAACGGTAAAGATAGTCGATATGCCATTGGTCCTATCCGTTCAATAATTTCATATAGCCCGATGAAATGCGGACTCAACTTTCCTTTTCGGCCAAATCGAACAACCTTTTTCCACAGTGAAACCTTTAGAAATACTCGGTCCCTGACTTGAAACTCAATTTCTTTACATTTCAAATCCACGTATGATTTCTGTTGATCTGAAGCTACTTTTAAACTGTCACGAATCGTTTTCACTTTTTCTTCAGTTTCTCTAATCAATTCAACCCCGTGTGTCTTTTTCTCACTTAGTTTAGTCTAGTATAGTGGTGTTCGACATTTACGACCATATAAAGCTTCGTACGGTGCCATCTTTGTACTCGTTTGAAAACTGTTATTATATGCGAATTCAATTAACGGTAAGTATTTTCCCAACTGCTCTCAAACTCTAAAACACAACATCTCACGAAGTCTTCGAGGATCTGAATAACTCTCTCAGTCTGACTGTCAATCTGAGGATGAAAAGCAGTACTGAAATTCAATTTTGTACTTAGAGCTTCTTGTAGTTTCTTCCAAAATCGTGACTTAAATCTCAGATCTTTATCAAAAATAATGGATAATGGTACTTCGTGTAATCAAACAATCTCAGAAATGTACAATTCAACCAATCTGTCAAGTGAGTAATCCGCACGTACTAGTATGAAATGAGCAGATTTCGTTAGTCGATCAATGACAACCCAGATAGCATCTTTCATTTTTGGAGTTAAGGGCAATCCTGACACAAAATCCATTGTAATTCTATCCCATTTCCACTCAGGAATCATCATAGGCTTTAGTAACACTAATGGTACTTGATGTTCAGCTTTGATTTGCTGACAAATCAAACATTTAGAAACAAACTCTGAGATATCTCGTTTCATGCCTTCCCACCAGTAAAACTATTTCAAATCGTTATACATTTTGGTACTTCTTAGATGAACAAATAAGCAGCTATGGTGTGCTTCGTGCAAAATTTTTTGAATGAGTTATGAATTTCTCGATATGCAAATTCTATTCTGAAACCTTAAATAATCATCAACTCCAATCTGAAACTCTGAATCAGGGATATTCTCACATTGAATTCGTTTAGCTTGCAATTCGCAGTCAACTTTTTGAGCTTCACAGATTTGTTGAAAAATATCGATTTAGGTTTTAATTCAACTAAAATAGACCCATCATTACAAATCATCAACTGGGTGTTCATTGCTCGTAATGCAAACAAAGATTTTCGACGTAGGGCATCAACAACAACATTAGCTTTTCCCGAATGATAATCAATTACAAAGTCATAAGCTTTCAATAACTCGAGCCATCTTCGTTGTCGCAGATTCAAATCGTTCTATGACATCAAATATTTCAAGCTCTTGTGATCTGTATAAATGTGGCATTTTTCACCGTATAAGTAGTGTCACCAAATTTTCAACGCAAACACAATTGTAGCCAACTCTAAATCATGTGTCGGATAGTTCTTTTCATGCGGTTTCAATTTTCGAGAAGTATAAGCTATAAACTTTCCTTATTTCATCAAAACACACCCCAGACTGTTTAATGATGCATCACTATAAATCACAAATTCCTTCCCCAATTTCGGTTGAACCAAAACTGGTGTTTCAGTTAACAATACTTTCAACTGTTCGAAACTCTACTTACATTTTTCTAACCATTCAAACTTCACATCTTTTTGAAGCAGTCGTGTCATCGGTGTCGCAATCATAGAGAATCCTTTCACGAATCTTCGGTAATAACCCACTAAGCCTAGAAAACTACGAACTTTAGACACATTTCTCGAAGGTTTCTGAACAATAATAGCAGAAATCTTATTCGGGTCAACTCTATTACCATCAGCTGAAATAATATGCCCCAAAAATCCAACCTCTAGAAGCTAAAATCACATTTGCTAAACTTTGCAAATAATTTCTTATCACATAATGCATGTAACACAACTCTCAAATGCTCAGTATGTTTCGATTCATCTCATGAATAGATCAAAATGTCATCAATGAATACAACAACAAATCTGTCTAAATACGATCTGAATATCCAGTTCATCAAATCCATAAAAACTACAGGAGCATTAGTTCATCCAAAAGGCATAACCAAGAATTCATAATGTCCATACGTTGTTCTAAATGTGGTTTTCGGCATATCCGACTCTTTAACTCGCAACTCATAATAACTCGATCTCAAATCAATCTTTAAAAATATTGTAGCCCCTTTCAACTAATCAAATAAATCATCAATCTGCGGTAGAGGGTATTTGTTCTTTGTAGTCACTTTATTCAACTATCTATAGTTGATACACATTCTCATTGTGCCATCTTTCTTTTTCACAAACAATACTGGTGCACCCCAGGGAGAATAACTCGGTTGTACAAAACCTCTGTCTATCAATTCTTGCAACTGAGCTTTCAACTCTTTCAATTCTATTGGAGCCGTTATATATGGAGCTACCGATATCGGTGTTGTTCCTAGTACTAATTCAATACCAAATTCAACTTCTCTGATTGGTGGCAAACCCGGTAATTCTTCTGGAAATACATCCAAAAAACTCACAAACAATAGGTACAGATTCAATCTTTGATTCAGATACCTTTGTATCTAAGACGTATGCAAGATACATCACAACCCTTTTTCATACATTTCTGAGCTAACATAAACGATATCACAATAGGTAATTAACTCGAATCATCAGACTCAATCCAAATAATTTCACCACTTTGACATTTCAATTCTATAGTCTTTCGTCTACAATTCACAACCGCATCATGCATAGTCAGCCAATCCATACCCAGAATCACATCAAACTCATCGAACAGTAGAAGTATCAAGTCAGCCCGAAAATAGTAACCTCGAATTATCAAAGAACAATTATTACAAATTTTATCTATAACATCTCGAAATATGGCCTAGTCAGAATAGTGGTTTTGGGACCACAAACCTAACATCAAAATATTTATTTTATGATTATTATGAGGTTTATAATATGAGAATATGCATGTGTTAAAGTTTCATGAAGAAATTCTTTGAGTAAGGTGTCCAATTGAAAATTAGGGACCAAATTGAATAAATTTCAAAACTTGGATTCTAGAAGCAATTTGTATGAAATTGATTTAGATTATTAATTAGAAGGTCTTAAAGAGAAATTTTTCCTATTTCTAAGTTTTTAGACAAAAATGGGCTTGTATGGATGAAATCTTAAAGAAAGGGCTTAAGGGCATTTTGGTCATTTGGCATTTTAACGAAATAAAATCAGAAAAAGAAGGAAAAAATCAGCCATTTTCTCCCTTGTACCAGCTGAAATTCTCAAGTCCTCCATAGCTAGGGTTGTCAACATTTTCAAGCTCAATAGTAAGTGCTCCCAATCCCTATTTTTAATGTTCTTCGTATTTTTGAAATCCTGGTAGCTTACTCTCTCTATTTCTACCCATATTTCATGCTAGGGTTCATGTTTAGAAATTTAACCATGCATGAGTTACTTGTATTTAGATGTTTTATGGAGGAATATGAAAGTTAGAGGTGTGTTAAACATCTTTTCCAAGGTGATTTTTATGAAAAACACCTAAAAGGAACTTTTTGCAAAAGGTGTAAAATGTGTGGTAGAAATGAGAAAT
This sequence comes from Gossypium longicalyx, assembly GCA_025698465.1. Taxonomy (NCBI): domain Eukaryota; kingdom Viridiplantae; phylum Streptophyta; class Magnoliopsida; order Malvales; family Malvaceae; genus Gossypium; species Gossypium longicalyx. Next base: position 33,786,570 of record CM046995.1, on the reverse strand, counting down.
AATGGAAAAATGTGGGTTGCCATAGGAGGGAAAAACATTCGGCTAGGCTTGGGTAAGGTAGAAATTGCATGTGTTTCATTATACGAGCCTAGGGACTAAATCGTAAAAAAGTGAAAAGTTAGGGGCAAAACGGTCATTTGGACCGGGATGAAATTTAGTCTCAAAAAGTACAATGTGAGGTGTTAATGATTTATTTTTATTGTTATAGACCCCGAGGAACAAATTTTGGACGTCATAGAGGAAAACGAAAGGTTTCAGAATAACCAAAACACGATACCGAGACGAGTATCAGGTAATTTCAAATAGCTTAAAGTAAACTTATAATATGCCTAATTGCATGATTTATGAAAGTATGAAATTTGCATGTGATAATGGCATGAAATTACATGAAATGTACCTTTAAAAATGACATGTTGAAAAATGTCCCGGTTGAGGTTAAAAAGGAAGTTCGACGGATAAACCATGATTTATATGTGATTCGAGATCTTGCATGTGTTGCAGAAAGGATTTAGCTGGGACGAGTAATTCGTTGATCTCAAATATAAAAAGGATCTAGCCCGAACGGGTGTTCCTTGAATGATCGAGCCTCTCAAAGAATATATGTGCATTAAGGATTTAGCCCGGAGGGGTAATCAGATTAGGGTTGATTTTAGCCTGGACTGGCAATTTAGATCCTAGCTCACTAAGGGTGTTTGTCGCTATAAGGGATTTAGCCTGGACTGGTAGTCCCGACATCACCTTATGAGTTTATATTATGGGGGATTTAGCCTGGACTGGTAATCCCATCGTAAAATGTGAGGTTCACGGGAGTGCATACACGAAATGATCATCCTTATGAATTGATGGTAAATGGGTAATCCATCGAGAATTCCTAGAAACTCAATGGGATTAATATGATGTATATCTATGAAATGATGAATGATGAGATCATCTAAGAAAAATTACATGGTACATTATTATTGTGACTAACTTGTTAATTGAGTGCATGTGATAGGGATACTATTTTCATGCTTTTTGATTCTATTGCCTAATCTGGCTTTATGTTAATTAATTGATAAGCTTACTTTCCAGTTATTCGGGCTTACTAAGCATGTAAATGCTTACCCTTCTCTTTCCCTGTCTTACAGAGCTCGATGACTCGCAAAGATTGGAAGATGGTTGGAGAGTCAACACACTATCAACTAGTCCAGCTTTGGTATATAGACACTTTTATTTGGTTTAATGGCATTTATAGAACTGTGAGTATTTTGTTATATGTGTCATTTGATTTTCCAAGGTGAAGGCATGTAAAGATACCCATATCTTTTTTTATATGGCCATGGGAATTGGCTTATTTTGTAGTAGGCTATGACCTACAAATCTATGCATGTTTAGGTTCATATGTGATAGCTTGGTTATAATTGGCAATTAGTTATAAGAATAAGCCAATCTTGAATGTGTTAAGGAGATATGGAAACCCTTAATATATAAAGGGAATTAATCTAGCATGTATAAAACTGATTATATGAGGTTTTCATGCAAGGAGGTTTACCATGGTTTTATATAAGCGTATAATTTGGCATTATCATGTATTAATGTATCCTATAAGTGTGATTTGTTGATAGAGGGCGACCAGAGGCTTGGAAAATGGCCTAACAAGGTCCACACGAGTAGACACACGGGTGTGTGTCTAGCCGTGTGTGATACATGGCTCGCCCCCATGGGTATGTGGTAAGGCCGTGCATCCCCTGCACTTAAAATTTTAAGTTAGTATAGTGCACGGGCTAGACACACGGGCGTGCGTCTTGGCCATGTGCCCCTAAATGCATGCTGACATCATATACAGAGAGTTACACAGGTTGAGGGCACGACCGTGTCCCAAGCCACACGAGCGTGTGTGACCACACGGCCCCACCCACACCTCTCCAAGGCAAGAAAATTTATTAAGTTTCCCAAAATCTATCGAATGTTTTCGATTTTGTCCCAAATCGTCCCGATGTATGTTTTAGGTCTCGAAGGCCTGTATAAGGGACAGTATGTATGTGTTTGAGAAGTTTTAATTTTGGGCGAAATTTGGTGAGCCAGTTTTGTATGTTGTGAAAGTTTAAACTCGATAACGCCTCAAACCCTATCCCGGCGCTGGATACGGGTGAGGGGTGTTATATTATCAACTAAAACAGACTTGTCTAAAGGGTTCGATACTTTAATTACAAACTTTGTAGACTCAACATGTAAACTCTTTTTAAATAATAAATTCATACAGATATATGAATGGGTTGATCCAAGATCTATCAATGCAACTATATCAGTATCAAAAAGAGAAAAAGCACTAGTAATAACATTTGGCGATGATGCCTCCTCCCGTACACAGATAGCAGAAGCTCTGGCAAGTGCTCGTGCCTCAAATCTCACAGTCGAATCCCTTGTAACACCTCGGTTGCCACTTGTATTTCCAGTGTTCTGGGGTAGTCTCCCTCTAGTAGCTGTGTTACTTACTTTCGTCGATTGTTCTCTTTCAGCTGTAAACTTTTCTAGATAGTCCCAGAGATGATGATTAAGAGATCCACATTTAAAACAGGCTCCACTCACTAATCTACATTCGCTGTAATGTCTCTTATTGCAGTGTTTACATTCAGGTCCAGCATTTCTAACAATTCCCACATTGGCAACAGATGACGTTTGAGGTTTAGAACTAAAATGTCTCGCATCTCTGTCTCTAATTGAAATTCCCACAGAAGCCATAGAATAAGGATGATATTATCAAGATTTCTTTGATGTTGACTGATGTGATTTGCCCACAAATCTCTTTCTAAAGTCTCAAGCCTCAGAATTAGCTTTTCTTTTCTTTTTACAAAGCCCTTCAGCTTTACAAGTTTTGTCAAACAGAACAACAAACTCTTTCAGCTCAAGAATTCCAACTAACAATCTGACTTCTTCATTCAATCCATCCTCGAATCTTTTAAATGTTATAGCTTCAGAAGAAACTCATTCTCAAGCATATTTGTTGGGTTGTACAAATTCTTTTTCATATTCAGTTACTGACATACGACCCTATTTTAATTCAAAGAATTCCTTTCTTTTCTGATCAACGAACCTTTGGCTGATGTATTTCTTTCTAAATTCAACTTGACAGAAATCCCAAGTAACTCTTTCTTACGGAACTACGGGTATCAAGGTATTCCACCATTGATACGCAGTGTCTCTCAATAGTGATACCACACACTTTAAGCATTCTTCAGGTGTGCAAGATAATTCGTCGAATACTCAAATCGTGTTCTCAAGCCAAAACACGACTCTCTCAGGGTCATCATTAATAGTGGCTCTAAATTTCTCAGCTTTGTGTTTCTGTATCTTGTCAATAGCTAGTTTATTTAATCGCAGAGGATCAATACCTTAAGGAACTACAGGGATCGATTGGAGAACAGGTGGGGGTGGAGCTTGCTGAGCAGCTGGGTTCGTATGAATGTACTATGTGAGCCACTCGTTCAATATTGAAAGAAGGCTTCTTTAGCCTCACTCCTTGACTACTCGTCACGGCTCTAGATTCAGAAGACGCTGTCCCTTGAGCAGGAGCTGGCGCGTTACTCTCTACATCATCTGCTACAGCTTGCTCGGGATCCATTACTATATTGAATTTTGAATTTCTTGATCTATAATAACAAAATTCACTCATTTTATCAGCACATTAATCTAGACACCCAAAAATTCATAATTGGGCAAAATGACCATTTTGCCCCTAAACTTTCACAAAATGATCATTTTACCCCTATGCTCAAAAATTGATTTTTATCGAATTTCTTCATATCATAAGCCTAGCTAAACCCTTTTCACTCGTATAGAAATTCTAAATTTCCACTATTTCACCCATTTATTACTTAGTTTATTACTTATGCAAAATGGTCCCTAGTTAGGGTTTCCATGAAAACTTCTTCACAAAAGTTGTGTATTACACATCCAAGATTCACAATCTTCCATAAAATTTCAGTTAAGAACACACATGCTTTCATGGCAAAACCCTAGACTCACAATCATTTTGCAAAATAGTCCCCTCATTAGAAAGTTCATTATACAAGGGGTCCAAAAATGTAAAAATCATTAAGAAAAACTATGAAAATCACTTACATATGAGAATAGAGAGTGCCTTAAATTTTTGAAGCTTAAAAACCCCTCTTTTTCTGGTATAAACGGTGGAAAGAAGATGAGAGAAAATAAAATATCCTTCTCTCCTTATTAAATTTTATTTTCACCCAATTTAGTCACCAAAACCCACCTAACCTAGCCAACTTGGTCAAATCTTGTCCCTATGGCTGGCCAAGATTCTATTAAAGGTCTAATTGCACTTTAAAGGCCTCCAATTATGGCTCTCTAGCTATTTAACACCTCTAGCTATCAAAATAGGACTTTTGCATTCTATGCGATTTAGTCCTTTTTCACAATTAAGCATGAAATCGATAAAATTAATTCACCAAAATTTTCATATTCTTATATAATTATGCCACAACACAAAATAATATCAAAAATAATTTCTCTGAACTCGGGTTAGTGGTCCCGAAACCACTGTTCCGACTAAGCCCAAAATTGGCCTATTACACTAAATATATTCAAAATTAACTTATTAAATCTCATATTCTTTCAATTTAATCCAAAACATAAATTTAGGCCTTTTTACACATTAGCCCCTAAATTTTCACATTTAATCAATTTAATTCCTATTTCACAAATACACAAAATTCATTTAATTTCATTAAACCCAAGCTTAGTCGAATTACTATAGTGCCCCTAGTAGCCCAAATCTTTCTTTTATTTCACATTTTAACCACTCAATTTGCACATTTCAAAAATTAATCCCTATTATGCATTTTCATCAAAAATCACTTAACAAAACATGTAAAACTATCATCAACTATTCAAAATCCATCATCAACCATCAAATTACTCAAGTATTCTACAATGGAAACATGTTAAATCTTTAACAATTTCAAAATCTAAGGTACGGGATAGCTAGAATATGAAGCAATGATCTCAAAAACATAGAAATTATCAAAAACAGATCAAAAACCGTACCTTAATTGCCCAAAATATATTGGCCGAATGAAAAGAATGGAAATGGCTTTCTCTAGCCCTAAATTTTGGTTGAGGAAGAAAACTAAAAGATGATGCATATTTTGATTTTATTTATTTTATCATTAATACATAATTTACTAAATTAGCCTTTAATATTCATCATTTAAAACACCTAAAATGCGTCCATAAATGTCCACTAAGGTTTCAAATGGTTTATGTAACGCCCCGAATATTGGGCCTAGATGAATTGGGCTTTGGGCTTTGGTTATCATAAAATTTTTAAGTGAGCAAGAAAATGACAAATGACATGTTGCCTATAAGGGTTTAAGGAATTTGGAGTGTCTAGGTATGTTGGAGAAATTTTGGGTTCAAGTTTTGTGGTGGAGTAATTTTAATTTAATTATTAAAAGAGCCAGGGTTGGGAGTAGTTGGGCTTTTAAATAAAAATAGGGGAAAATGGAATCAAATATCCTTGTGGAGGAGTGGCTAAGTGACGCCACTTAGCGTGTAGGGAGGTGGCGTTAGTGGCTAGCAAGGAGATCCAAGGTTCGAATCCTAGCTTAGTATTTTTAGAAGTTTAATTTTGGCCTTCTAGAAGGTTGGAAGTGGTGCGAAAATGGACTCCAAGGGAAGTGGTCAAGAGAAAAAATTAAGGAAAAGATTAAGGGGTTATTAGGGAGAAAAACGAGGAGATGAGAAGGGAGAAGTGATGGAGCCGAATTGGGAATTGAGCATGGAAAATTTGGCTATAAGGGCTATAAATAGGGGCCGAATAAAAGGTTTCCAGGCTATTGTCGAAATTCTTCTTCACCTTGTTGCTAAAAACCCTTTTCTCTTCAGGATCTAAAAAGTCGAAAACCCTTTTGTTTTTCTTTCTGTTCTTTGTGCCGATTTCTATTCTTCTCTACACAATTTTCTTTGTTTCACTTAGTCGATTTCTTCTTCTACTATTCTTCTTTAATCTGTGCCAAATAAACCTTATTCATCATACTAAGTTTGAAAGCCGAATCTCCCAAGGGCCGAATACTCTTTGAACAAGTCTAGTGTAAGTGTTTTACAATCGCTTTTCTTTGCTAAGTATCGATTACCGTCCCTCACTCTTTCTAATCAACTCTGGTAGGGAATTAGTTTTGGATCTCGGATCTTAGCTCTCTACTGAAATTACCTTTAGGTACTTACAGTGTTGGTAAGTATTCCTCTCCCATTGGCTAAGGTGGCGGAATGTTTATAGTTAAGGTAAGGGGACTTGTGTTGGATACGAGTCATCTATTATTCTAGTTTTAATAGTTAAGATTGGTGCAGATCTAGGAGTTGATCGTGGTTAGCGATATAAGAAGGGGCTGTTATCAAGGTAAGGTTAAGGTGAGGTTTCGATTTTAGCAAAGATATATATTAAGCATGCGATTAATGGAAGGGTGATATCATTTGTAGATTGGTGACTAAAGGAATCGCAACACGCTTGCTTACCAGGTGTGTACATTCACTGCACAGACAAGTAGATCGGCAAAAGCTGAAATGCCGAAATGCCGAAAGTTTGGCTGCAGTAGTCTTGCGAGTGCGCGAACACTCGTGAGGAGGAAAGCGATAGGTTTCCTAAGGCCCACGGGCGATTCCATGGACTTGGGTTGTGATTTGGCCATATGGGCCGAAATGGGCTAAATGGGCATGATGGGCTATTGGGCCCATAATAGGCAAAAACTGAATATTGATGCTATGTGATAGGAATTTGTATGTGAGCATGAATATGAAAGTGACTGGGCCTAACGGGCCATATAAATGTGATTTTGGCCTAATGGGCCATATACAGGTGATTTGGGCCTAATGGGCCAGACATAGGTATGCGAATTTGATTTGGCTTTGTAAGGGGTTTTGGGCCTAGAATATGATAACTACATAAAACTTAATGATTATTTGTGAATGTGGACAAGTCATGGGTTAAGGTGTGGCAACGGGTATATGCATGTCTAGGATTGGATCTAGGGAGAGCTTGGTACTTAAGCGGTCTTAATGACCCACCTTCTCTTCTCAAGAATCCTATCTGGTGCATAGTATTTGTTCATCTTAGCTCACAGGACTTGTTAACGGGCCAAGGTAAGTGAAAACTGTAATTAAGGGAAAATTACCAAAATGCCCCTAAGGGAAAAAATGACCAAAATTCCCCTAGGTGTTGAACGTAAGTGACATGTATCCATTCCGGAGTGACTTCGATCGAATGGGGCTGGGATCTTTAAGGGCATAGTTAGCTTGGCTCCTAACGTGGCGGAGTATTAGTTGGAGGCCACTGAAAGGATAATGGAGGACTTGGATTGTTCACCAAAGCAAAAGCTAAAAGGAGCCGTGTTACTACTTAGGGAAGAAGCCTACCAGTGGTGGCTGACGGTGGAAGATGGCACCCAACTGGAGCGGGTCACTTAGGAGTTTTTCAAAGCTGCATTCCATGGAAAGTATGTGGGTGCAAGCTATGTGGATGCTAGAAGGGAGGAGTTCCTGAACTTGACCCAAGGAAACATATCATTAGCAGAGTATGAAGCAGAGTTTCTATGCCTTAGTAGGTAAGCAAGAGTTATGGTGGCAACAGACTATAAGCGTTGCGTTAGGTTTGAGGATGGACTAAGAGATAGCCTTAGGATAATGATAGCTCTAAAAAGGGAGTGAGTTTTCTCAGAGTTGGTAGAGAAGGAAAAGATAGTGGAGGAGGTTAAGCGTACTGAGCGCTTAAATCAGGAAGAAGAAAGGGGTAGGAATAAAAAGGAGGCTGAGACTCCGGGTGTTGGACAGATGCCTAGGGCTAGGGCCAGAGTTAATGGGCCAGTTAGAGCAGGGCCCCTTGCTGCTAATCTAGGGGTGCCACCTTGTGCTAATTGTGGGAAAGGTCATGTAGGTGAGTGTTGGAAGAGGACGGGAGCTTGTTTAGCTTGTGGGTCTATGGAGCATAGGATCAGGGATTGTCACAAAATGCTAGGTCAGGTGCCAGTCATGGACTGAGGTGATGTGCAGCTACCGAGGGGTGGTTAGTAACTGCCAAGAGGCTGTGATCAGGCCAGGGGTGGAAATGGTTTGGGTTGTGGAGTACCGGGCAGGGGTGCTGGTCATGCTGAGGCGAGGCAGCCAGCTTTGGTTTATGCAGCACACCACAAAGAGGACGAAGACACTCCAGATACGAATACTGGTACATACTTTATCCATGGTGTGCTATTTATCTATTTAGAAATTAGAAATAGAGTGCGCAGCAGAAGCGTAGTGGTGACTATAGAGTAGTTGGAAATTTCGAGGATGAAATTTCTTTTAGGGGGTAGAGTTGTAATGCCCCAAATTTTGGGCCTAGATGAATTGGGCTTTGGGATTTGGGTCTCATAAAATTTTTAAGTGAGCAAGAAAATGACAAATGACATGTTGGGTATAAGGGTTTAAGAAAATTGGAGTGTCTAGCTATGTTAGAGAAGTTCTGGGTTCAAGTTTTGTGGTGGAGGAATTTTAATTTAATTATTAAAAGAACCAGGGTTGGGAGTAGTTGGGCTTTTAAATAAAAATAAGGGAAAATAGCATAAAAAATCCTTGTGGAGGAGTGGCTAAGTGACGCCACTCAGAGTGTAGGGAGGTGGCGTTAGTGGCTAGTAAGGAGATCCAAGGTTCAAATCCTAGCTTAGTATTTTTAGAAGTTTAATTTTGGCCTTCTAGAAGGTTGGAAGTGGCGTGAAAATGGACTCCAAGGGAAGTGGTCAAGAGAAAAAATTAAGGAAAAGATTAAGGGGTTATCAGGGAGAAAAACGAGGAGATGAGAAGGGAGAAGTGATGGAGCCGAATTGGGAATTGGGCATGGAATATTTGGCTATAAGGGCTATAAATAAGGGCCGAATAAAAGGTTTCCAGGCTATTGCCGAAATTCTTCTTCACCTTGTTGCTAGAAACCCTTTTCTCTTCAAGATCCAAAAAGTCGAAAACCCTTTTGTTTTTCTTTCTTTTCTTTGTGCCGATTTCTATTCTTCTCTACACAATTTTCTTTGTTTCACTTAGCCGATTTCTTCTTCTACTATTCTCTTTTAATCTGTGCCAAACAAACCTTATTCATCATACTAGGTTTGAAAGCTGAATCTCCCAAGGGCCGAATACTCTTTGAACAAATCTAGTGTAAGTGTTTTACAATCGCTTTTCTTTGTTAAGTATCGATTATCATCCCTCACTCTTTCTAATCAACTGTGGTAGGGAATTAGTTTTGGATCTCGGATCTTAGCTCTCTACTGAAATTACCTTTAGGTGCTTGCAGTGTTGGTAAGTATTCCTCTCCCATTGGATAAGGTGGTCAAATTTTTGTAGTTAAGGTAAGGGGACTTGTGTTCAATACGAGCCATCTATTATTCTAGTTTTAATAGTTAAGATTGGTGCAGATCTAGGAGTTGATCGTGGTTAGTGATATAAGAAGGGGTTGTTATCAAGGTAAGGTTAAGGTAAGGTTTCGATTTTAGTAAAGATATGTATTAAGCATGCGATTAATGAAAGGGTGATATCGTTTGTAGGTTGGTGACTAAAGGAATCGCAGCACGCTTGCTTACCAGGTGTGTACATACACTGCACACACAAGTAGATCAGCTAAAGCTGAAATGCCGAAATGCCGAAAGTTTGGCTGCAGTAGTCTTGCGAGTGCCCGAACACTCGTGAGGAGGAAAGTGATAGGTTTCCTGAGGCCCACGGGCGATTCCGTGGACTTGGGTTGTGATTTGGCCATATTGGCCGGAATGGGCTAAATGGGCCCGATGGGCTGTTCACCCATAATAGGCAAAAACTGAATATTGATGCTATGTGATAGGAATTTGTATGTGAGCATGGATATGAAAGTGACTGGGCCTAACGGGCCATATAAATGTGATTTGGGTCTAATGGGCCATATATAGGTGATTTGGGCCTAATGGGCCAGATACAGGTATGTGAATTTGATTTGGCTTTGTAAGGGGTTTTGGGCCTAGAATATGATAACTAAATAAAACTTAATAATTATTTGCGACCGTGGACAAGTCATAGGGTTAAGGTGTGGCAACGGGTATATGCATGTCTAGGATTGGATCTAGGGAGAGCTTGGTACTTAAGCGGTCTTAATGACCCACCTCCTCTTCTCAGGAATCCTACCTAATGCGTAGTATTCGTTCATCTTAGCTCACGGGACTTGTTAACGGGCCAAGGTAAGTGAAAACTGTAATTAAGGGAAAATTACCAAAATACCCCTAAGGGCAAAAATGACCAAAATACCCCTAGGTGTTGAATGTAAGTGACATGCATACATAAGATATTCTGCTTAGGTTGCATATGGGTTGGGAATTATGGAACGGAGGAAGTATATGAGGATCGCATGGTTGCTTGGGAATCGTGGATCTAACGGCAGCTTTTAAAGCTTAATATGTAAATGAAGGTAGTTCTGCAACTGGGCTACCCTTGGTGTGTCGGTTGGGTGGGTCGATATTTATATCCCCACATGGTGTGACGGGGGACGGAGCTGGTGTGTAGCGGATGGATAATTTGGATGGGATTATATTGCATGTTTGATGTATGATGGTTTTGGAATGCTTTTTTTTTTTTTGTGTGTGTGTGTTGAGGGTTGTACACACTGAGTTTGCGAAAACTCACTCCCTCTTTGATTTTATTTTCAGGTGAAGCTCAGTAGAAGGTTCGATGTTTTTTTGTAAGCATATAAGTTTTTATTTTATTAAGTATGTTTCAGACCAAATTCTAACAAGGTTTCGTTATGTTATTATTACTTGAATTATTATTATTATTTTCGTTGTAAACACGAAAAGTTGAACATGTGTTTCCTAAATTATATTATGTTTCCTACGTTTCCGCAACTAAATTTTAAAATGACATGTTTTCATAAAATCATATGTTTTAAACAAGTGATTGAAAGGAGTTTTTTTTTTTAAGTTAGTTAAGGTTTCTTTTATTTTAAGAAGGGTTTTCAATGAAAACACGATTTTCACTAAAACACTTCAATGTAACATGCTGGATTCGGCCATAACGTCTGGGCCGAGTTTGGGGTGTTACAGTTTAATTATCATTTAAGGCCATCATATTTAAAAGCCAAAGTAATTTGACACCTTTAACTAATAGAACAGTGGAAACATGAAAATTTACACATTTTTTCATGCCCTTTTTAACTTAAATTCATACAGTTTTGATAAAATTCCTGTCGGAAAATAATTAGTTTTTATAAAATAATTAAAGTGTACTTAAAATATGAACATGTTGAATTTTAATTAATTTTATAATTAAATTTGACGAATTTTGGTTATTTTTGACAGATTTGCACAAAGGGCGAAAAATGGCTCGGCAGGCACTGCTAGAAATACAAAACCGAGATGCAATTTGAAGTATCAAGGAGAATTAATTTTCATCCTAAGACGGTCCAAAATTATGTGTATTAATTCATAAGATAATTAATTTTAATTTATATCCAATTTAATTTGGGTTAATAAATTATTATTAATAAATTATGAAAAGTGGTCCAATTGAGCCGAACCGAGTTAACCGAACCGACCAGGTAATGGACAACCCAAAACCGCCCCACGTACTAACCCAAATCAGCTTATTGGTTGATTATTTAGCTTGCAAAGAGGCCCTTGAAGACTTGCTCAAATAGCATTCAAACCCCTCCACAAATGGTGGCTTTCTAGATTTGCCCCAAGCTTAATTTAGCAAGTTTGAAATCATCAAACTTGCCACATGTGTGGCCGGCCAAGGGAGGGCTCTTTGGCTGCTAATTTTAGCTATTTTTAGCAGCCCTCTTCAGCTATAAAAACCCCCTTAAGTAGATCATTGAAACACATCTCATTCATTCACATCTTTTCTCTCTTCTCTTCACTTTCTCTCATTTTCCCATTCAAAGTTCCTTTCTCTTTTGCCGATTTCTCCTCTTGAGAAAGGGATCTTCTTCAGCCATTTTGGAGTAGCAATTGAGTGTTCATAGCATCCTTGATCAGTGAGGACAACAAAGAAGGAAGAATGGAGCAACCTAGTCAAGCCACAAAAAAACATCGGATTTGATTCTTGTGACCTATCTCTTTAAATTTTGTTGTTTTTGTGATGAAGACATCTATGAATATTTATGTTGTTAGAATGGCTAATTTAATCAGCTTAGCTTGAATTTAATTCGTGTTGAGTTGATTGCATTTCGTCCTCTTAAATTATTAAAATTGTGTTTATGCTGTTATAGGCCTCGGTAAAATGCTTGATTAAGTAAAATCATGCCTAAGTTATCCTTGCATTATAATTGTGAAAGAACTAATGAATTAATTATTTAAACGGATTAAAATTGTAATTAATTGACACAATACTTAATCAGTGCATCTTTATTCTTCTAAGGTAGCTGAAGGTTAAATTAGCATTGTATCTGGCGATACATTTGCCTTGCATAACTTCTAAGATTATTGTGATTAAACTGTTTCAAGGCAAGGATACCATGTTACCTCACATAGTCTTTTATGTGCTTATTATATTTAATTAGTCGTTTGAATTGACATAGGAATATGCAAGAGATTAGTTCAATTTACTGAGTATGTATGTGCAATAACATGTTTGCTTATTAGAATTTGTTTAATCGATTGAATTAACATAGGGATATGTTAAGAGGTGAATGGATTTGTGTAGGTGAGTATGTTCATAAGTTAGCAAATTACCGAGTTGTCATGAATTTATTCGTAACAACATAAACATGAGTTTAATAATTCTAAGTTAAAGAAATGTAATTAATCCAAAACAGTTATGTCATCTTGATTAAACCATATTTTGACATCGTGCATTAGAACTTTTATTTTTATTTAGTTTAAAATATTTTTTTAATTACCCATTTCAAAGCAAAATATTTTTTTTACCAAGTGTTTTAAATTGTATTCATAAATAATTCTTTTCGCAGTCCCTGTGGGTACGATAACTCGACATTTACTTGTCACTTTATTACTTGTTACGATTGTGTACACTTACACATTTCTGTCATTCCAAACAACACTTTGGCATTTTACGCCATTTAGTCCTTTTTCTCAATTTGAGATATTAAAACGATAAAATTAGCTTACGAAATTTTCACACATAGGTGCTATCATGCTGTAAACACCAAAAATAATATTAAAATAATTTTCCAACATCAAATTTGTGGTTCCAAAACCACTGTTTCGATTTAGCTAAAACCAAGCTATTACAGCATCGGTGTTATTTGTGAAAAGAAAAACGGCACGATGAGATTGTGTATAGACTACCGACAGCTCAACAAAGTGACGATCAAGAATAAATACCCTTTGTGGCGAATAGATGATTTGTTTGATTAGTTAAAAGGGGTAATAGTGTTTTCGAAAATTTATTTGAGAACGGGTTATTACCAGTTGCGAGTTAAAGGCTCAAATGTGCCAAAGACTACATTTAGAACAAGGTGCAGACACTATGAATTTCATGTTATGTCTTTCGGTCTAACAAATGCACCTGCTGTTTTTATAGACTTGATGAACTGGATTTTCAAGCCATAGTTATACCGATTTGTAGTTGTGTTTATTGATGACATATTGATTTACTCTCATGATGAATCTGAGCATGCCAAGCATTTGAGAATCGTGTTACAAACTTTGAAAGATAAATAGTTGTTTGCAAAGTTCAGTAAATGTAAGTTTTGGTTACGAGAGGATGGTTTTCTGGGACATATAGTTTTAGCCGTGGGTATCTGAGTTTACTCGAGCAAAATTTCTATGATTATAGATTGGAAGCCTTCGAGAAATGTATCTGAAGTCTGTAGTTTTCTGAGACTAGCTAGTTATTATAGAAGATTTGTGAAAGGCTTCTTGATGATTGCGACTCTGATGACATGATTGCTTCAAAAAGATGTTAAATTTGAGTGGTCAGAAATGTGTTAGCAGAGTTTCGAGCAGTTGAAAGCATTATTGATAGAGCCACCAGTGTTAGTTCAGCTTGTGTCGGATAAAGAATTCGTAGCTTTTAGTGATGCATCATTAAATGGCCTGGGTTGTGTTTTGACGTAGAAAGGAAAAGTTGTAGCTTATGCCTCGAGACAGTTGAAACCGCACGAAAAGAATTATCTGACACACGATCTAGAGTTAGCCGTGATAATGTTCGCATTGAAAATTTGGCGTCATTACTTGTTTGGTGAGAAATGCCATATTTATATCGACCACAAAAGTTTGAAATATATGATGACTTGAAAGATTTGAATTTGTGACAGCGGAGATGGTTAGAATTGCTAAAAGACTATGAATTAATGATTGACTATCATCCGGGGAAAGCGAATATAGTTACAGATGCTTTGAGTCGAAAGTCCTTATTTGCTTTATTTGCTTTGAACACACAATTAGCTTTGTCTAACGACGGTTCAATAGTAGCCGAGTTGAAAGTGAAACTGTTATTTCTACAACAAATTTGTGAGGCTCAAAATTGATAATGAATTGCAAGCAAAGCAAGCTCAGTGTGAGTCGACTTCTGATTCAGAGTTTTGAATAGGGCCTGTAACGCCCTGAATTTGGGCCTAAAAGTATTGCGCCTTGAGTATGGATATGTAAGGAGGTTGTATATAAGTATTTATTTGTGCAAGGAAATGACACAATTTAATGTCTACTTTGGTGGTTAATGGCCCTGAGAATTGTTAGAGAAATTTTGGGTTCAAACCTGGGCTTTAGCAAAAATTTTGGTTTTAAGTGAATAAAACCCTAGATGCTTGGATGAATGCCTTTTAAATTATTGTGTTAAATAAATGACACAAGGAAGCATGTGGTCTAGTGGTTGTGGCATCATTTAGGTTGTAAGGGAGCCTGGGTTCAAGTCTTGGCTCTTGCAATTTATTTTGGTATTTCTTTTTAAAGAACCTAGACTTTGGCCTATAGACCTTATAATTAATTGAGGATAAAATATGACATAGAAAGAGCCTGTGGTGGAGTGGCAAGGTGGCGTGCTATGAGGTATAAGGTTCAAGTCTTAGGATGCGTAATGGAGTATTTATTTTGCTATTTGAGCTGTGTAGGAGGTGGAGTTGGACTAGAACTATGTGGTTGAAGTGGTCATAAGAATTTGAATTGAATTTGAATAGGAAGTTGGAGTGATTTGTGGAGGAAATCAAGGTGAGGATTATGGAGGGATTTTAGGAGAGGAAAGGGGAGTTTAAGAGTGGGTATGTTTGTGCCGAATTTGCTTGGGGGAAAACTCATAATTTCGGCTTTGGGGAGGGGAGTGTTCATTTCGGTAATTGAGAGTAGGGGAAATGGTGGAGCAATTTCGGCTTTAGTGGTCCTCTCTTGACATTTCTATTTCGGATTTTCTGTACTTTCTATTTTGGAGTAACCGATTTGGTACCATTCAGGTATTTTTGCTTGTGGGTTCTACTCTTCTTCTGTCCCTTTTGATCCATTCTTTTGTCCCCTACTCTCTTCATAAGTCAATTCTCTTCCCTTACTCTATATTGGTGTTAGTCGAATTCACCATCTCTCCTCCCTCTCTATTCTATTTGGCTTTCTTTCCCTTGTAGCTGATTCTCTTTCTGCTCTCACTCTTATTTATTGTTTCTTTTGATTCAACATCTTTTGTTTTGATTGAGTGTCGGCCTTCCTTTTCTTCTCTCTGCATTCACGGTTTCCCCTTAACTCTTTCTTTTTCTCTTCTTTGAGTTTTGTCGAATATCGCTGCTCTTCTCCCTCGCAACCTATTCGATTTTCATTGTTAGCCGATTATGCTTTCCTTTTTGTGAGCCAAATCTCTCTGCATTTGGTTATCCATCTGATCGAACTTGCAATAAACAAAGGGGGTTTTAGCAATAAAGGGGTGTCAATGGTGCCGAGTGGGAGTGGACGCATAGCCTCTACCCCCATGTTTAAGCAACGTTGGGTATCGGCGATTCGGGATTTTTCGCCAGGTTGGGGAAAGGTGACTGCAACAAACTTTGGATTTAGTAAGCAAATCACAGTTGACCAAGGCAAGTGGTAGTCGATCCTTTGGCTAGGGGTTTTTGTTAAGATTCTTTTAACTATATTGCTAAGTGATTAACCGATGTTATGTTAAATATAGGCTTTGGTGATCGTGAATTCTTAGTACTATACATGATCAGGTGTGTAATCGGACGCCTTGTTTGATAATCGGCTGAAAAGCCGAGAATGTGCGTGATGTTCACTCTGCTATGACTATAGATCGGTAGAATGCTGAAAAGCCGAAAACATGGCGTATGATGCCACACGAGCGTGCCATCGCACGTGTGGTGAGCCGAGCCTACGAAACGTGGGTGTATAGCGAAATAGGCCACCATGAACGAATTCATGGGCTTAGGCCATAATGGGCCGAATGGGCCCGATGGGCCCATGGCCCGCCTGTGTAAATCTGACTGTTAGGTGGAAAATAGTGGGGCTTGTTATGTTGCGCACATGGCATAGGCCATTCTGGGCCTCGATGGGCTGAAATGGGTCATGTGGGCCCAATGGGCTCGTAGGACCCACACGAATAAAATTTGCAGTAAGTGACGAATAATGAACTAGGCTATGGTGTTCGCATAGCCGTGACTGAAATTGAGCTAAATGGGCCACACGAGCGTGTGGGTCCACTTGGGTCGAGTAATGGGCCTTGGGCCCATTTGCACCATTATGTCTTTTTAGGTTACTTAAGTCGCTTGAGGCGACGGTGGACCATCTGATGGGACATAAATGCCCTCGGTTTGTAAAATTACTAAAGTACCCTCAGTTTGTAAAATTATCGAAATACCTCAATTTCTAAAATTACTGAAATACCCCTAGTTTGTAAAATTATCGAAATACCCCCAGTTTGTAAAATTACCAAAATACCTCTGGTTTGTAAAATTACCGAAATACCCCTAGTTTGTAAAATTACCGAAGTACCCTTGGTTTGTAAAATTACTGAAATACCTCCGATTTGTAAAATTACCAAAATACCCCTGTAGGGTAAAATGACTGTTTTGCCCTTGTGGGTAAATGACCGACTTGGACTGTGAATTTGACTGATTTGACTGTGATTGTATGACTGTGTTTTAACTGTACGACTGATATGCTTTTAATATATGTTTAAATGATTGTTATCGAGCATGGCCATTTTACATACACGTGTGATGATTGAGCATGACATTCTGCATACATGACATACTGCTTGGGATTGGGATATTGTTATGGAGGAAGAAACCGTATTGGTGGCTGGGCCACATATTTTGATATTAGCAGCTTTGCTGCGATTCTAGTTAGTGCCGCAACCGGTGCTAACACTGCAAGTGTAGGGATGGCGTGGGTGATTTATTCCCCACAGGTAGTGCAGGGTTGGACGAAGGCAAGTGCAGGGTTGGATGAGTTATCATGCATTATTCATATGATATTGGTTCTAAATTCTATTTTTTTTAATTGATTGTTTGGATGCTAGGGGATTACACACTGAGTTTTCGTAAACTCACCCCATTTATTAATTGTGCAGGTAATCCCCAGCGATAGGTGGATCGGTGCTGCGAGGGACTCGGAGATGGCCACACACACTGCTTATGTTTTCAGATTTATTTATTTACTGTTGCGTATTTTTTATTTAGGTTGTAATAAAGCCTCTCTTAATTCTGGTTTTTATTTTAAACTTTGGGATTGTATCTACTATGTTTTATAATTGTTAGAAGTAGGTTGCGATTTTCCAAAACAACAACTATTTTCAACACACTATGTTTTCGCAACTTAACTTTTAAACATCACGTTTTCATAAATTGGTTACTTTTAAAATTAGCTTTTGCAACCCAAAAAGGAATTTTGGGAATAAAATTAATAAGTTTTCAATGTACTACGTTTTAAATAAGAAGGGTTTCTAATGAAAATATGGTTTTCGAAAAACATTTCAATATGACATGCCAGATTTGGGCCTAACTTCTGAGTCGGGTTTGGGGTGTTACTAGGCCTGATGACTGTTTGATATTTCATGATAGAATATGTGTACCAAGGAATTCTGAGCTCATTCGGAACATTCTAAATGACGCACACTATAACGCCCCAAATTTGGGCCTAGAAGTATTGGGCCTTGAGTTTGGGTCCGTAAGGAGGTTGTATATAAGTATTTAATTATGCAAGGAAATGACACAATTAAATGTATACTTTGTGGTTAATGGATTTGAGAAGTGTTGGAGAAATCTTGGATTCAAACCTGGTTTTAGCAAAAATTTTGGTATTAACTGAAAAAAACCCTGGATGCTTGGATGATGGCCTTTTAAATTATTGTGTTAAGTAAATGACACAAGGAAGCATGTGGTCTGGTGGTTGTGGCGACATTAAGGTTGTAAGGGAGCCTGGGTTCAAGTCTTGGCTCTTAAAATTCATTTTGGTTTTTCTCTTAAGTGAATCTGGACGCTGGCACATATGTCTTAAGGTTAATTATGGACCTTTTTAACACAGAAAGAGCCTATGGTGGAGTGGCAAAGTGGCATGTTGTGTAACTGTGAGGTCCAAGGTTTAAGTCTTGGGATGCGCAGTGGAGTACTTATTTTTCTATTTATGCTGTGTAAGAGGTAGAATTGGACTGGAACTCTGTGGATGAAGTGGTCATAAGAATGAGGAATTTTCCTAATGATTGAAAGTAATCCCACATCGGAAAGCTAACATGAGAATTGGTGATAAGCTAGCTTTAAATAGAGAGAACCAGATGAGTTGGGAGAAAGACTCAATACATGATATTCTAAGGATGGTGATCGTGGACTTCGACGCGTTCTCATAAACAGGTGGGACTTCGACGCATTCTCATAAACAGGTGTGTATTCACGCCCTTCTTTGTTAGAAGTCGGCAAAAGACAAAAAGCCAAAACTTCGACATTTGAGGCCTCACGAGCGTGTGATCGCTCGTGTGGTAAACCAAGCCCACAAACCATGGGCGATAGACTTAGAGGCCACCACGAGCATTCTCGTGTGTTGGGGCTATTCTAGGCCTCGATTGGCCGAATAGGCCCAATGGGCCCGTGGTCCCGCTTGTGTAAATCTAACTGTTAGATAGGAAGTAGTTGGGCCACATAGCCGTAACTAAAATTGGGCTAAATAGGCCACACAAGTGTGTGGGCCCACTTGGGCTGAGTAATGGGCCATAGGCCCATTTGCACCGTTAGGTCTGTTTAGGTTACTTAAGTCGCTCGAGGAGACGATGGACCTTCTGTTGGGTTGTTAAGACCCCCGATTTGTAAAATTACTAAAATACCCATAATTTGTAAAATTATTGAAATACCTCGATTTGTAAAATTACCGAAATACCTCTGATTTGTATAATTACCGAAATACCCCTGATTTGTATAATTATCGAAATACCCTTAACTTGTAAAATTATTAAAATACACTCGATTTGTAAAATTACCAAAATACCGTCGATTTATAAAATTACTGAAATACCCTTGATTTGTAAAATTATCAAGATACCCCTGATTTGTAAAATTATCGAAATACCCTCGATTTTTAAAATTATCGAAATACCCCCGATTTGTAAAATTATTGAAATACCCCTAGTTTGTAAAATTATTGAAATACCCCCGATTTGTAAAATTACCGAAATACCCCCGATTTGTAAAATTATCGAAATACCATTGGTTTGTAAAATTACCGAAATACCCCCGATTTGTAAAATTATCGGATTACCCTTGTAGTGTAAAATTACTAAAATACCTTTATAGGGTAAAATGACTGTTTTGCCCTTGTGGGTAAATGACTGACTTGGACTATGTATTTGACTGATTGACTGTGATTGTATGATTGTGTTTTAACTGACTTGACTGTGGTTGTAAAACTGATATGTTTTTAATATATGTTTAAATGATTGTTATTGAGCATGGCAATTTTGCATACACGTGTGATGATTGAGCGTGACATACACGACATATTGCATGGGGTTGGAATTGTGAAACGGAGGAAGAAATTGAGGATCGCATGGTTCCTTGACGACCGTGGATCCACCGGTTGAGGATCGCATGGTTGCTTGACGACCGTGGATCCACCAATTGAGGATCGCATGGTTTCTTGACGACCGTGGATCCACTGGTGGCTTTTAAGCCCAATATATGATTATTGATTACTCTGTGTTGATCATATTTACCCGAGGTTGTGTGCTGACTGTATTACCATCACTGATGGCTATGTGCCTAACATGAAACAACTACCGATGGCTTAAATCCAATTATTCTAATTGTGGCTTTATGCCAACCTAAAAATGGCAAAATACTCCACTGCACATCCCAAGACTTGTACCTCAGACCTCATAGTTACACAACACGCCACCTTGCCACTATACCACAGGCTCTTTCTATGTCATATTTTATCCTCAATTAATTATAAGGCCTATAGGCCAAAGCCCAAGTTCTTTTAAAAGAAAAACCAAAATAAATTGCAAGAGCCAAGACTTGAACCTAGGCTCCCTTGCAACCTTAATGATGCCACAACCACTAGACCACAAGCTTCCTTATGTCATTTTCTTAACACAATAATTTAAAAGGCCAACATCCAAGCATCCAGGGTTTTATTCACTTAAAACCAAAATTTTTGCTAAAGCCCAGGTTTGAACCTAGGACTTTTCCAACTCCTCTCAAGACCCTTAACCACTTGAGCAGACATTTAATTGTGTCATTTCCTTGCACAATTAAATACTTATACATAACCCCCTTACGGACCCATACTCAAGGCCCAATACTTCTAGGCCCAAATTTGAGGCGTTACAATTCTACACCCTTTAAGAAATTTCAGCCTCGAAATTTACTTGTTCAGAATAAGTGAGGGTATTACTGCCGCATCGCCTCCTCAAGCTCCCACGTGGCTTCCTCTGAACCGTGATTATGCCAAAGCACTTTGACCAGTGGAACAGATTTCTTTCTTAATACCTTAACATCACGATCCAATATCTGCAGCAATTCCTCCTCGATAATCAAATCAGGTCGAACCTCGATTTTCTCAACTGATAGAACGTGCAAGGGATCAGAATGGTACCACCTCAGCATTGAAACATGAAACACATCATGAATTCTATCCAACTTTGGAGGCAATTAAAGTTGATAAGCGACCGGTCCCACCCACCTAAGTATTCGGTAAGGGCCAATAAACCTAGTGCTAAGCTTGTCTTTCTGCTCAAACCTCAAAATTTTCTTCCATGATGAGACCTTGAGAAAGACATAATCCCCCACAGAGTACTCGATCTTCTTACACTTTAAGTCTGCATAAGACTTCTACCTATCAGATGCTTCCTTTAACCGATCTCGAATTAGTTTTACCTTATCTTCTGTATCAAAAATTAATTTTGGCCCCAGAACTCGCCGCTCACCCAGCTCAGTCCAACAGGTAGGAGTACGACACCTACGACTATACAACGCCTCGAACGGTGCCATTCGAATACTGGACTGGTAACTGTTGTTATAAGCAAACTCTACCAACGGAAAATAATCCTCCCAGCTGCCTCTGAAATCAATTACACAACCTCTTAACATGTCTTCTAGTATCTGAATCACCCTCTCTGATTGCCCATTTGTCTGAGGGTGGAACGCAGTACTGAAATCCAGCCTTGTACCTAAAGCCTCGTGTAACTTTTTCCAGAATTGAGATGTGAATCTAGGATCTCTGTCAGATATGATAGAAACTGGTACACCATGTAGTCTCACAATCTCAGCCATATACAACTTGGCCAACTTCTGTAATGAATAATCCATGTGGACTGGTATAAAATAGGCAGATTTAGTCAACCGGTCCACAATCACCCATATTGAATCCTTCTTAGTCGGCATCAAAGGTAGCCTACTTACAAAATCCATGGTTACTCTATCCCACTTCCAAAGTGGAATTTTAACTAGTTGTAGTAACCCAGAAGGTAATTGATGCTCAGCCTTAACTTCCTGGCATGTCAGGCACTTACTCACATACTCAGTAACTTCGCGTCTCAACCCTGGCCACCAGTACAGCTCACGAAGATCTCAGTATAACTTGTTTTCGCCAGGATGCATAGCATATGGACTACTATGCGCCTCTTGCAGTATAGACTGCCTCAGATCAGAATCCCTCAATATACATACTCTTCCATGGAAGCATAATACTCCTTTCTCATTTAGCCCAAAATCTGTGGTTTCACCATTCTTAATTTGTCGAAAATGAGAAACTAGCGACTCATCTAGCAACTGTTTCTCCTTAATTTGATCAATCCAAGTCGGTCTCACTTGCAGTTTAGCTAACAAGCTACCATCATCGAACAAGCTGAGAAGAGCAAACATTGCTCTCAAATTAGATACAACCTTACGACTCAGTGTGTCAGAACCACATTAGCTTTACCACGGTGATACTCAATTGAACAATCGTAGTCCTTAAGCAACTCTATCCACCTTCGTTGCCTAAGATTCAACTCCTTTTGAGTAAGAAGATATTTGAGGCTTTTACGATCTGTGTAAATAATCGTCTTTTCACCGTATAAGTAATGTCTCCAAATCTTCAGTGCGAAAACCATCGCAGCTAATTCCAAGTCATGAGGGGGTAATTTGTCTCCTAAGGCTTGAGTTGACGAGATGCATAAGCAACCACCTTACCCTCTTGCATCGACACACAACCCAATCATATATGCGATGCATCATTGTAAACAGTAAATTCCTTCCCAGACTCTGGCTGTATCAAAATAGTGGCCTTAGTCAAAACATCCTTCAGTTTCTCAAAACTCTCTTGCTGCTTATCAATCCAATTAAACGATACCCTACGTAGTAACTTAGTCAAAGGTGCAGCAATTAATGAAAATCCTTCAACAAAACGTCTGTAATACTCAGCTAGACCCAGAAAGCTTCGAATCTCAGATACCGTCTTTGGTAGTTTCCAACCACTACAACTTCAATTTTTCGATGATCCACCCTAATTCCCTCTGCCAACCCAATCCATCCTGCTCATCACCCGAACCAACCAACTCACCATGTAGGGATTAAATCGACCCACCCAGCCAACTCACCAATATCGCAGTGTAGCTGCTAATAGTAATGTAGCAAAGCTGCTAATAATGGTAAACATGACATAGCCACTAATATCAGAATACGCGGCAAAGCCACTAGAACAGTACTTCCTCCAAATTAGTATTCCAACCCTAATGTAGAATGTCATGTCATAATATTTTGTGTACGCAAGATTTCATACTCAGATACGGTCATGCATATATCATACACTCATCAATCAACCTATCTCTAATGTATAATAGTCATTTCCATCCATTAGGGGTAGAATAGTAATTTTTACCCCTTAGGGATATTTTGGTCATTTTACCCTCTAGGGTCTCGGTACAAATAATCAACCTCTTGAAAGGTCCACAGTCGCCTCAAGCGACTTAAGTAACCTAAATAGACCTAACGCCCATTATTCGGTCC
The DNA here is from genome assembly GCA_025698465.1 of Gossypium longicalyx. Classification (NCBI taxonomy): domain Eukaryota; kingdom Viridiplantae; phylum Streptophyta; class Magnoliopsida; order Malvales; family Malvaceae; genus Gossypium; species Gossypium longicalyx. The sequence goes on along the minus strand of CM046995.1, from coordinate 33,763,187 downwards.
AATTGGGCCCACAAGCTCGTGTGGCCCATTTAGCCAAAATTTAGCTATAGCTATGTGACCTACATAGCCCAGTCCAAAGTTTATCACTTATCGTGGATTTAATTTGTGTAGAACCCACGAGCCCATTGGGCCCTTACGGCCCATTTTGGCCCAACGAAGCCCTTAACGGCCTATGCCATGCACACGACATGACAAGCCCAACTACAGTCTATCGCCCATGGTTTGTGGGCTCAGTTTATCCCACGAGTGATCGCAGCTCGTGAGGCCTCAAATGCCGATGTTTTGACTTTTGGACTTTTGCCGATTTCCAACAAAGAAGGGCGTGATTACGCACTTGTTTATGAGAACGTGCCGAAGTCCATGATTACCAACCTTGGCACATCCTACATTGAGTCTTAATCACTTTCCCCCTCATCAACTCATCTGGTTCACTCTATTTAAAGCCAGCTTCTCACCAATTCTCATGTTAGCTTCCCGATGTGGGATTGCTTTCAACCATTAGGAAAATTCCTCATTCTTATAACCATTTCAACCACAGAGTTCCAGTTCAACTCCACCTCCTACACAGCTCAAATAGCAAAATAAAAACTCTATTGCACATCCCAAGACTTGTACCTCAGACCTCACAATTACACAATACGCCACTTTGGCACTCTACCACAGGCTCTTTCTGTGTCATATTTTATCCTCAATTAATTATAAGGCCTATAGGCCAAAGTCAAAGTTCTTTTAAAAGAAAAACCAAAATAAATTGCAAGAGCCAAGACTTGAACCCAGGCTCTCTTGCAACCTTAATGACGCCACAACCACTACAAGCTTTCTTGTGTCATTTTCTTAACATAATAATTTAAAAGGCCATCATCCAAGCATCCAGGGTTTTATTCACTTAAAACCAAAATTTTTGCTAAAGCCCAGGTTCGAACCCAGGACTTTTCCAACTCCTCTCAGGACCCTTAACCACTTGAGCAAACATATAATTGTGTCATTTCCTTGCATAATTAAATACTTATACACAACCCCCTCACGAACCCATACTCAAGGCCCAATACTTCTATGCCCAAATTCGGGGCGTTACATGTGGTTTAGACATCCTTGATCCATGAATGCAAAATTTATATATTTGAATGATACCAAGTGAGGTATGTGTGCATGAATATGTTGGTAATGACTTGATTTAATAAGTTGATATTAAATTGATTGAGATTTGGGGCATGTTTGGAATTGGTATTATATGTTATAAAATGTATATGAAATGGTTACCTATTGATGTGTAAATGTGGTACAAATTGCTTGTGTTATTAGGGTGGCAAAATGGCTTTGAAATTAGCTTATTTTTGCCTACATGGGTTGAGACACGAGCGTGTGTCTCATCCGTGTTGCTCAAAGGCCATTTCAAAATGAGCCTGAGCAGGCTACACGGTCACACACACATGGGCGTGTGTTAGGCTGTGTGGCCAATTCAGTTTCGAGCACAAGCTAGACACACGGGCGCATGACTAGCCGTGTGGCTAAGTCAGTAGCCTCCCTAATTTTCACACGGCCTGGCACACGAGCGTGTCTTGTGGCCGTGTGGATGAGCCAGTATGTATGCCCTGTTTTGCCACGGCCCAGACCAACGGACATGTCTGATCTCGTGTGAAGCACACGGCCTGCTCACACGGACGTGTGATAGTTGAAATGCTAAAAATTTTCTATGTTTCTAAAATTTGTATTATGTTACGATTTAGTCCTGAATGTATGAGTAAAGTTTGATATGTTTTTTTAAGTATATAATGGATGTGAATGAATGTTAATGATTGAATTATGATGTTTCTGAATAAATAATTGCTCTGAATTGAATTACAAGTCTTGTAATACCTCTTAACCTATTCTGACGACGATTACGGGTTAGGGGTGTTACATAAATGATAACAAAGTTAACTCATTTAATCATCAATCTATTCAGTTTATCCCAAAAATGCACATTATAACAAATTTACACTTTTGCCCTTAATATTTCAATTTCTTTACAATTTAGTCCTTATCTCACAAAAATACAACTTCATGCAATATAGTCCCAACTCATGCTAGTTAAATTTCATATAGACCCATAGCAGCCCATTTTTTGTTTATTTCACAATTTAACCACAAAATTTTAACATTTCTCAATTCACTACAGTAAAACAGGTTTTTAGCGGCGTTTGGAAAAAAAAGCCACTATAGATAAAGTATTAGCGGCGTTTTTCAAAAAGCGCCGCTATAGATCGAGCATTAGCGGTGCTTTTTGAAAAATGCTGCTATAGATCGAGCATTAGCGGTGCTTTTCAAAAAACGCCGTTATAGATCGAGCATTAGCGGCGCTTTTCGCAAAATGCCACAAAAAAATTAAGCACAGCGCCGTCATTTTATGTTGAGTTCTAGTGGCATTAGCGGCGCTTTTTGAAAAAATCCGCTATAGATCGAGCATTAGCGACGCTTTTTGAAAAACGCCGCCAAAAAATTAAGCATAACGCCATCGTTTTATGTTGAGCTTTAGTGCACTTAGCGGCGCTTTTTGAAAAACGCCACTATAGATCGAGCTTTAGTGACGCTTTATCAAAAATGTCACAAAAAACATTTTATTCTTTTTATTATTTAAATAGTTTATTTATATTAATTAAAATACATTTATTTTTAATTGAATATTTAAATTCTTCAAAAAGAATAATGACACATAGAAAAAATTTGAAAGTAAAAACATAGAAAAATATTTGTTAAAAATGAATAAAAATTAAAATACTATTATTTAAAATAATTTTAAAGTTTTTGGGTATATGACTGATTGTCTTTTAATTTATATATTAAATAATTTTTGGTATATGATTTAGGGTTTAAGCTTTAAGAGTTACTATTTTAAGGTTATGGATTATGAGTTTACGGGTTATGGTTTATGGTTTATGGTTTAAGGGTTGGGGTTTAAGGTTTAAGGGTTAGGGGTTAGAGGTTAAGGGCTAGGGGTTTATGGTTTATGTTTCATGATTTAGGGTTTAGAGGTTATGGAATAGGGGTTAATGGTTTAGGGTTTAGATTAATTAGTATTTTTTAATTTATATATTAAATAATTTCTTATATAATTGTAAAAGAGATAATTTTAATTTTAATATATTAAAATAATGATTATCGTTTAAATTATTTAAGAGATAATAGGTAAACTTTATATATATTAAATGGTTTAGGATTTAAGGTTTACTTGAGATATGTTAAATAATGAAATTTTATACAATCAATTAATGCTTTTATATTTAAAAATATTTAATCTAAACCATTTCATATATATGTTAAAAGTGAAAACAATTAAAATACTATTATTTATAATAATTTTAATTTTTTTGGGTATATGACTGATTGTTTTGAATTTTACATATTAAATAATTTCTTATATAATTGTAAAAGAGAATACTAATTTTAATATATTAAAATTATACTAATTTTAATATATTAAAATTATCAATATAGTTTAAATTATTTAAGAGATAATAGATAAATTTTATATATATTAAAATTAAAAAAATTGCTAACCCATGTATCTTTAGAGATACAAAATTAATTAGTAAATTGAAAAAGTTATTTAAATTTTCTAAAATATTGAAAGAATATATAATTACAAAAGAGAATTTTTTTTTTAAAATCTTTTTTTGTTTTTTTTTTTCATACTTTGAAATTTTTTATTTTTATTTTTTGTTTTTGTTATCTTAAATAAAATATTATATAAAATTTCAAATTTTATCTAATTCTTTTAAATATTACTTAAATTTTTAAAAAATATTTATTTAAAATTGATATGAAAGATATAATAATTCAATATAAAAATTGTAAAAAAAAATTCAAGCATTAGCGGTGTTTATGATAAAAATGCCACAAAAAAACAATTTATTTTAGAGAAAATGGTGCCATTTTGGTATAAACGTCGCTAATTTTTAGTTTTGATTGAAATGATGTCGCTTTATTTCTCTCCCCCCAATTTCCTCTTCTTTCCCGATTTCCTTTTCTTTTTCAACCATTCTCAGCCTGTTCTTCTATTTCTCTCCTCCGATTCCGTCCTTCAACAAATTATTTCCTCTTCAAACCCTAGATCTGGGGTTTTATTTTATCTTTTCCCTCTCTATTTTCCCCCTCCCTTTTCAAAATTTTCATTTCTTTACCCTATATTAGTGTTTTTCGACTTATCAAAATCACAAGTGCAAAAAAAGAAAATCTCATCTTTTCTCGAATCTTAGAGGTACAGATTCTTCTACATTTCTATTTCTTTCTCCTACAATATTTCAAAAACCCAACTATGAATTCGTTATTATTTTAGTTTTTGAAATAAAGCTTGATTCTTTTTTGTTTCATTTTTTTGGTTGATTAGAATGGGGGAGATAAAGCACAACGATGCCTACGAGGAAGAGCTTCTCGACTACAAAGAGGAAGATGAAAAAGCCCCTGACTCTGCCTCCACTAAGGCTGCTGATTCTGCTAAGAAGTTAGTCATTTTAATTTACACATATTTTTAAGGAAAACAATGTTCTAATATAATCTGCTAGTTTTAGTGTAAAGCAATTTGATTTTAATTTTTTTATTTCTTTTTTATGTGGTGTAGGGGGTATGTTGGAATTCACAGTACGGGATACAGAGACTTTGTAACGCCCCCACGCCCGAGACCGTCGCTGGAGTCGAGTATGAGGTGTTACTAAGCTTAATTTAACATTTTTAGAATTTTGAAATATTTGTTTCTACATTCACAGCTTTCAAGCTACTTGCGTCACAGTCACAAGAAAAATAATATCTCGAGTTACGAAACTCGAAATCAAGATCCGTAAATTTTCCCTGAATCTAGACTCGTATACCTATCTACTGATTTTTTTCTAGAATTTTTTGTTGGTCCAATTAGTACAGTTTATTAGATAAAGTTACCCCTATTTCAGGACTTGACTGGTCTGACCTCTGTTTACTACGAACCACATTTCTCTCTGTATAAAATTCATATGACTATGAGGTTTGCTTCTCCTAAAACTAGACTAAATAAGGATTCTTAGAATATAAAATACACCACCTAGTTATATCTGTACAATTTATGGTGAATTTATAAAGTTAAAACAGGGGATCCAGAAATTGCTCTGACCCTGTTTCACTAAAATTGAAATATCTTCTAACATATAATTCATTTACCTGTTTGATTTGTTTTATGTGAAACTAGACATATAAAGCTTCAATTTGATATCTAATCCATCACCAAATTCAATTTCTATGATTTTTAGTAAATTTTCAAACTCACATCAGTATTGCTGCAATATTCTGTTTATGGCAAATTTCATCCCTTTTTATGAGTTTTCATGCACTAAGTATCTTAATAACTTTCCATAACATCAAACATTTTCTCAACCATTCCATCACCATATCATAAGATCATTTACACAAAATAGGTATATACATGCCATACTTAAATTTACAATCCATTTACCGAAAAGTTCTTCCGGATAGTGTGACTGATCCTTCGACCTATCCCGACTCCTGAGCTGGCTTGTCCAAAACTACAATGAGTAAGAAGAAGGGAGTAAGCATAAATGCTTAGTAAGTTCATATGCAAATAATAAGTAACATAACAAAGCAATCATACCAAACAACATTAGCATGCATCACCAAAACACATATCACATTTCTAACCATTTTTCATCATCTTGTTACCTTATCGTGATTGTATCAATACTCAACCCGAGGGTTAAATACATACCTGTCCAAAATATCCATTTCACATCACTTACCAATACGTCTCTTTACATCTCGAATATTCCTCCATTTGAGTAGAACTTTACCCGTTGAACACATCGGAATATAATTTGGATACATGGAAACTTCGCACATAAGTGCCACATATGTAGCCAAGCTACTATGTAACCCGCCCATAAGCGAACTCGGACTCAACTCAACGAGCTCGGGCGTTCGCATCCATAAGTGAACTCGGACTCAACTCAACGAGCTCGGATGCCTAGTTACATCTCACGAACTCGGACTCAACTCAACGAGTTCGGATGCTTAACCATCCTAGTGACATGTCACTTGTATCCTAATCTATTCCTAAGGTTCAAACGGGATTTTCCTTGAACACATATCCTTGCCGCCTTCCGTAGAATGCCTAACTAATACTCATTAACAATTATGTTTAACAAGTAATTCACATAATTTGCATTTTATTCAAATTAACCACAAAGCATATATTTCATGATAAAAATCAGCATATCACATAATTGACATCAATGACTTAAAAATAACAATTATGCTACATTATTTACACATGAACTTACCTTGGTACCAAAATACAAAGATTTTGCAATTTAGTCCACAATCTTTTCTTTTCCTCGATTGGGGTCGTTTCCACGTCTTTCTTGATCTAAAATAACACATTTAGCTTATTTAATACTCACATTATCAAATCAATCCTTAATTCAAATTTTGGCAAAATTACAATTTTACCCCTAAACTTTTGCATATTTACATTTTTGCCCCTAGGCTCGGGATTAAACTTTATTCCTTATTCTTATGTTTTACAACATTCTGATCACTTTTCCCTTCTATGGCAACATCAAATTCTCACTCTAACATGTACTTGTGACTATTAGGTATTTTTACCGATTAAGCCCTTTTACTCGTTTTTGCTTAAAATCGAGTAGTGCAAGTTGTCTAACATAATTTAAAACCTCATATTCTATCACAAAGCATCAAAATACACAAATTTCACCTATGGGTATTTTTCCAAATATAAACCCTAGGTTAAATTATTGCTAACATAAGCTTAATCGAGCTATCGGGATCTCAAAAACGTAAAAATCATTAAAAACGGGGCTTAGAATCACTTACTATGAAGCTTGAAAGTTGAAGAAACCCTAGCTATGGTGAGATAGAGCATTCGGCAGCAACTAAATGGGGAAGATGACTATTTTGTGTCATTTTTCCCATTTTATTTCATTAATTATCCAAATGACCAAAATGCCCTCAATACCTTTCTTTGAAAATTTTCATATACAAGCCCATTTTTGTCCAAAATTTTAGAAATTGGTCAAATTGCTATTTAAGACATCCTAATTAATATTTCAAAGCAATTTCATACTAAAAACTTCTAAAATGTAAGTTTTGCAACTTATTTGATTTTGTCCCTAACTTCAAATTAAGCATTTTATGCATAGAATTTCTTCACAAAATTTTCACACAATCATGCAATCATATCATAAACCTCAAAATAATTATAAAATAATTATTTCTATCTCGAATTTGTGGTCACAAAACCACTATTCCGATTAGGCCCTAATTCGGGATATTACAACTCTCCCCCCTTTAAGGATTTTCGTCCTCGAAAATCTTACCGGTAAACAGATGTGGGTATTAATTTCTCATAGTTTCTTCGGATTCCCATGTAGCTTCTTCTAATCCATGCCTTTGCCACAACACCTTCACAAGTGCAATCTTTTTACTCGAGCTAAAATCTTAATCGGTTCTTCTTCGTAGGTCATATCTGGTTGTAGTTCAATTTCTGTCGGTGAAACTACATGTGAAGGATCCGAACGATACCGACGTAACATAGATACGTGGAACACATCATGAATCTTTTCTAATTCAGGTGGTAATGCTAGCCGATATGCTACCGGTCCAACTTTTTCAATTACTTCATACGGCCCGATAAAACGCGGACTTAATTTGCCCTTCCGTCCAAATCTGAGAACTTTCTTCCACGGAGACACCTTTAAAAATACTTTATCACCAACTTGAAATTCAATGTCCCTTCGTTTTAAATCTGCATAAGATTTCTGTCTATCTGAAGCAACTTTCAAATAGTCTCGAATTACCTTCACTTTTTCTTCAGTTTCTTTTATTAGATCAACTCCATAAATCTGATTTTCCTTGAGTTCAGTCCAATACAAAGGCGTTCGACACTTACGACCATACAATGCTTCATAAGGTGCCATTTTCAAGCTCGTCGATAACTATTATTGTAAGCAAATTCTACCAACGGTAAATATTTTTCCCAACTTCCTTGAAATTCCAATACACAACATCCGAGTATATCTTCAAGAATCAATTACTCTCTCGATTGTCCATCGGTTTGTGGATGAAAAGCGATCTTCGAAATTTAACCCATACCTAACGCGCGTCTTGCAACTTTTGCCAAAACCGCGAGGTAAACCTTGGATCTCTATCTCAAATAATCGACAATGGTATTCCATGTAGTCTAACAATTTCTCTAATATACAATTCAGCCAACTTGTTAAGAGAATAATCCATACGCATCGGGGATAAAATGAGCCGACTTAGTTAATCATCAACTATTACCCGGATGGCATCTTTCTTTCCTAGAGTCAATGGCAATCCTCGATACAAAATCCATAGTAATCCGATCCCATTTCCATTCAGAAACCATAATAGGCTGAAGTAATCCCAAGGCACTTGGTGTTCACTTTCACTGTTGACAAATTAAGCATTTGGACACAAACTCGATATATCTCTTTTCATTTCATTCCACCAATACATTTTCTTCAGGTCATTATACATTTTCGTACTACCTGGATGAATGGAGAAACAACTACTACGTGCTTCCTCAGGGATCTTTTGAATCAATTCCTCATTCTTCTGGTACACGGATCCGATCTTTAAACATTAAGCATCCATCGTAACCGATTACAAATCGACTCAGTATCAACTTCACACTTTGCTTTCTCTTGGCTTGTAAATCTTGATCATCTTTCTGAGATTCAGAAATTTCTTGTAAAAACATCGGTTTTACTCTTAGCTCTACTAGAACCGAACCATCATCTGACACTTTCAACTGAGTGTTCATAACTCTCAAAGCAAACAACAACTTTCTGCTTAAAGCATCGGCAACTACATTCGCTTTTCCCGGATGATAATCAATAACAAGCTCATAATCTTTCAATAACTCCAACCATCTTCATTGTCTTAAATTCAAGTCTTTTGTGACATCAAGTACTTAAGACTTTTATGGTCGGTATATACCCAGACTTTTCACCATACAAATAATGTCGCCAAATCTTCAAAGCAAACACCACCGCAGCCAATTCCAAATCGTGAGTAGGATAATTCCTCTCATGAGGTTTTAAGCGCCTCGAAGCATAAGCCACCACTTTTCCTTCTTGCATGAGCACACACCCCAAACCATTTAATGAAGCATCACTATACACCACAAATTCTTTACTGATTCGGGCCAGTACTAACAACTGGTGCCTCATTAATAACTTTTTCAATTCTTCAAAGCTCTGTTGACATTCTTCCATCCATTCAAATTTAACATCCTTTCTGAGTAGTCTAGTTATAGGAGCAGCAATTATAGAAAATCCATTTACAAACCGCCGATAATACCCAAATAACCCCAAGAAACTTCTAACTTCAATTACATTTTTCGGTGGTTTCCAATCAACAATGGCTGAAATTTTACTAGGATCAACCCGTATAACATCACCAAACAATATGACCCAAAAATCCAACTTCCCGAGCCAAAATTCACTTTTACTAAACTTAGCATACAGTTTATCTCTCAAAGTTTGCAAAACTATCCTCAAATGCTCAAAGATGCTCTGTCTCATCTTTTGAATAAATTAAAATATCATCTATAAACACCACAACAAATTTGTCCAAGTATGGTGAAAATATACGATTCATTAAATCCATAAACACAAAGAGGAGCATTTGTCAACCCGAATGGCATAACTAAAAATTCATAATGATCGTACCTTGTTCTAAAAGCGCTTTAGGCACATCCGACTCTTTTACCCGCAGATTGGTAATACCTGGATCTCAAGTCAATCTTTGAAAACCATGTCGCTCCTTTTAGCCGATCAAACAAATCATCAATTCTTGGCAACGGATACTTGTTTTTGATTGTCACCTTGTTTAATTGCCGATAATCAACACACAACCTCATAGAACCATCCTTCTTTTTCAAAAATAACACAGAGCACCCCAAGGTGAAAAACTCGGTCTCACAAAGCCTTTATCACCAACAACTCTTGCAATCGTGACTTTAATTCTTTCAACTCTGCTGGTGCCATTCTATATGGAGCAATCGAAATCGGAGTTGTTCCCGGTATCAAATCAATACCAAATTCTACTTCCCATTTGAGGCAAACCCGGCAATTCTTACGGAAATACGTCCGCAAATTCACACACAACCTAAGACTCGATTCAACTTTCTTTTCAACTTCTTTTGTATTAATTACATACACCAAATAAGCTTCATAACCCTTTCTCAAATATCTTTGAGCCGACATTGAAGAAATCATGCTAGATAATGCCTCTGATTTGTCTGATTCAACCCGCAGAATTTCACCACTTTCACACTTTAATTCTATAACCTTTTCTTTGCAATTTATTTTAGCATCATGCAATGTCAACCAATCCATACCCAAAATAACATCAAACTCATCAAACGGTAACAACATCAAGTCAGCCGGAAAGTAATGACCCCGAATCATTAAAGGACATTTCTTACATACTTTATCAACAATCACACATTTGCCTAACGGATTCGACACTCTAATCATAAATTCTGTGTTCTCAACAGGTATATTCATATCAGACACCAATTTCATGCACACATATGAATGAGTAGAACTGGGATCAATCAAAGCAATAACATTAACATTATAAACAGAAAATGTACCGGTAATCACATCAAAGAGGAAGCATCTTCGCGCTTTAATAGCATAAGTTCTAGCCGGAGCCCTTCCTTCAGGTCTAACTGGTGCATCCCTGGCTACATTCTTACTGCTTGTTTCACTTCCAACTTTTCTTGGATATCTTCCTCTCGAATCCACCCCACTTGTTTTTGTATTCTGAAATTTTTCTTTTTCAGCTCTCTCTGGGCAGTCTCTAATAAAATAATTCGGAGAACCACATCGAAAACATTCATTTGCTCTGCACGGACCAAAATGATTCCTACCACATCGCTGGCACTCAGGTTTAACAAATCTCGAATTCCCTACACTGGCTGCCGAAGTAGTCTGGGACTTAGGACCCAAATTTTGCTTCTTATAATTCCCATATGATTGCCCAGCTGAAGTTTGGGAACGAGGATTCATATTTCTTGATTTTCCAGGTTGTTGTGAAAATGAACTGCTCATCAGTCTTTTCTTCCAGTTTCTAGTCTCAGTCTCTGCCTTTTTCTTCTCTTTAAGTAGTTTTTCAGCCTTGCAAGCTCGATCAACCAATACTACCATTTCTTTTAATTCAAGAATTCCAACAAATACCTTGATATCTTCGTTGAGCCCATCTTCAAATCACAAGACATCTTGGCCTCTGTAGGAACGTATCTCTGGCATATTTACTTAATCGAACAAACTCTCTTTCATATTCTCAGAATCATATTGCCTTGCTTCACTCAAGAAATTCTTTACGCTTACGATCAATAAATCTTTCACTAATATATTTCTTCCAAACTCTTCTTGAAAGAATTCCCAGTTATTTTCTCTTTCGGTACCATCAAATCAAAGTCTTCCACCAATTATAAGCTGAATCCCTCAACAAAGATATAACGCATTTCAAACATTCTTCAGGTGTACAAGATAATTCATCAAATACCCGGATAGAATTTTCAAGCCAAAACTCTACTTTCTCGGCATCATCATCAATATTTGCTTTAAATTCTTCGGCCCCTTGCTTGCGGATCCATACCTTGAGGCATTGGGGGTACAGGTTGAGGAATTGGGGGATGTGGGGGAGGTTGTACATTTGGGTTCGTACGAACGAACTCAGTGTACCATGCACTCATCATTTGGAGAAAGGCTTCCCGACCCCTTTCTCCTCCTCCCTAACCAACAGTAGGAGGTGGATTTTCAGTCGGCGTTGCTCCTTCAGCCGGAGCTGGCACGTTACTCTCTACTTCATCTTCCACAGCTGGATCGGGATCCATTTACTATAAAAAAATCATTTAAAAAGGTCAGAAGTCGTCACAGTATCACAATTTATACATATGGCATGTATAGCAAAATCCGTACATACAACACGTAGTCCGAGAACCGACTAAACCTACTCTGATACCACTAAATGTAATGCCCCCACGCCCGAGACCGTCGCCGGAGTCGAGTATGAGGTGTTACTAAGCTTAATTTAACATTTTTAGAATTTTGAAATATTTGTTTCTACATTCACAGCTTTCAAGCTACTTGTGTCACAGTCACAAGAAAAATCATATCTCGAGTTAAGAAATTCGAAATCAAGATCCATAAATTTTTCCTGAATCTAGACTCATATATCTATCTACTAATTTTTTTCTAGAATTTTTGGTTGGGCCAATTAGTACAGTTTATTAGTTAAAGTTACCCCTCTTTCAGGACTTGATCGGTCTGACCTCTGTTTACTACGAACCACATTTCTCTCTGTATAAAATTCATATGACTATGAAGATTGTTTCTCCTGAAAATAGACTCAATAAGGATTCTGAGAATATAAAATAAACCACCTAGTTATATCTGTACAATTTATGGTGAATTTATAAAGTTGAAACAGGGGATCCAGAAACTGCTCTGACCCTGTTTCACTAAAATTCAAATATCTTCTAACATATAATATTTTTACCTGTTTCATTTGTTTTATATGAAACTAGACATATTAAGCTTCAATTTTATATTTAATCCATCACCAAATTCAATTTCTATGATTTTTAGTAAATTTTCAAACTCACATCAGTGTTGCTGCAATATTCTGTTTATGGCAAATTTCATCCCTTTTTATGAGTTTTCATGCACTAAGTATCTTAATAACTTTCCATAACATCAAACATTTTCTCAACCATTCCATCACCATATCATAAGATCATTTACACAAAATAGGTATATTGCTATACATGCCATACTTAAATTTACAATCCATTTACCGAAAAGTTCTTCCGGATAGTGTGGTGATCCTTCGACCTATCCCGACTCTGAGTGGCTTGTCCAAAACTACAATGAGTAAGAAGGAGGGAGTAAGCATAAATGCTTAGTAAGTTCATATGCAAATAATAAGTAACATAACAAAGCAATCATACCAAACAACATTAGCATGCATCACCAAAACACATATCACATTTCTAACCATTTTTCATCATCTTGTTACCTTATCGTGATTGTATCAATACTCAACCCGAGGATTAAATACATACCTGTCCAAAATATCCATTTCACATCACTTATCAATACGTCTCTTTACATCTCGAATATTCCTCCATTTGAGTAGAACTTTACCCGTTGAACACATCGGAATATAATTCGGATACATGGAAACTTCGCACATAAGTGCCACATATGTAGCCAAGCTACTATGTAACCCGCCCATAAGCGAACTCGGACTCAACTCAACGAGCTCAGGCATTTGCATCCATAAGTGAACTCGGACTCAACTCAACGAGCTCGGATGCCTAGTTACATCTCACGAACTCGGACTCAACTCAACGAGTTCGGACATTTGCATCCATAAGTGAACTCGGTCTCAACTCAACGAGTTCGGATGCTCAACCATCCTAGTGACATGTCACTTGTATCCTAATCTATTCCTAAGGTTCAAATGGGATTTCCCTCGAACACATATCCTTGCCGTCTTCCGTAGAATGCCGGAACCAATACTCGGTAACAATTATGTTTAACAAGTAATTCACATAATTTGCATTTTATTCGAAATTAACCACAAAGCATATATTTCATGATAAAAATCAGCATATCACATAATTGACATCAATGACTTAAAAATAACAATTATGCTACATTATTTACACATGAACTTACCTTGGTACCAAAATAAAAAGATTTTGCAATTTAGTCCACAATCTTTTCTTTTCCTCGATTGGGGTCGTTTCCACATCTTTCTTGATCTAAAATAACACATTTAGCTTATTTAATACTCACATTATCAAATTAATCCTTAATTCAAATTTTGGCAAAATTACATTTTTACCCCTAAACTTTTGCATATTTACATTTTTGCCCCTAGGCTCGGGATTAAAATTTATTCCTTATTCTTATGTTTTACAACATTCTGATCACTTTTCCCTTCTATGGCAACATCAAATTCTCACTCTAACATGTACTTGTGACTATTAGGTATTTTTACCGATTAAGCCCTTTTACTCGTTTTTGCTTAAAATCGAGTAGTGCAAGTTGTCTAACATAATTTAAAACCTCATATTCTATCATAAAGCATCAAAATACACAAATTTCACCTATGGGTATTTTTCCAAATATAAACCCTAGGTTAAATTATTGCTAACATAAGCTTAATCGAGCTATCGGGATCTCAAAAACGTAAAAATCATTAAAAACGGGGCTTAGAATCACTTACTATGAAGCTTGAAAGTTGAAGAAACCCTAGCTATGGTGAGATAGAGCATTCGGCAGCAACTAAATGGGGAAGATGACTATTTTGTGTCATTTTTCCCATTTTATTTCATTAATTATCCAAATGACCAAAATGCCCTTAATACCTTTCTTTGAAAATTTTCATATACAAGCCCATTTTTGTCCAAAATTTTATAAATTGGTCAAATTGCTATTTAAGACCTCCTAATTAATATTTCAAAGCAATTTCATACTAAAAACTTCTAAAATGCAAGTTTCGCAACTTATTCGATTTAGTCCATAACTTCAAATTAAGCATTTTATGCATAGAATTTCTTCACAAAATTTTCACACAATCATGCAATCATATCATAAACCTCAAAATAATTATAAAATAATTATTTCTATCTCGGATTTGTGGTCACGAAACCACTATTCTGATTAGGCCCTAATTCGGGATATTACAGACTTTTTGCTGAAATCGGAGCTACTTCGATCTGTTGTGGATTCTGGTTTTGAACATCCTTACGAAGGCAAAGTGTTAAACTCATGTCTGATTTTAACATTTGTGAATTCCATGAAATAAGTCATTTTGTTTTTCTTGCTTTTAGTGACTTATAATGGTGGGCACTGGGCAGTATACAAGTTTGGTGCTTTATTCTTTTGATTTACTGGTTTGGATGGAGCATTTGTTGTTACAAGATATGCTTTGTAGTAATCTTTGAAATACTTTGCCTTGAAATTATATTTCCTCAACTTAATTTATCTAGGCATGAAAGTCTTCAAAATTATCATAGCTTTTTTTTTTTTTGATTCAAACTGTTCATTTAAACTCTTTTATTATATATTAGTAGTAAATATTATAAAATTTAAAGTGCAGAAAGTGGAATTTGAGTTAATGAATCCCAAAAACCGAAATAATGGACTGAATATAGAAATTAGATTATCAATTTTTTAAATATTTATTTGACAAAAAATAAACAAAATCAATATTTAACATCACTATAAATAGAAACGAAGTGTCGGCTTTTAGTTTTCCCCAATTTTTTCTTCTCTCTTCAAATCGTAGGGCTTTTTTAAGCTCTCCCTCTCTCTCTAGAAACCTCACTATTCTTTTCTTTTTTTTTATATGGCATCTCAAGCGTTAAATTTCATCTGTACCTTTAAAGTATGGTAATTAATGGAAGATCATTCTGTGTATGCATGGTATGCAAACATAAGAAATTGTATGAAAATCTAGCTCTAGCGTTTAATGATTATAGCTTCTTTTTCTTTAAAGTATGAAGAAGGATGCATTTTTGGACTTCGATCAATAGGTGTACTTAATCATTAATTGCAAATCACAACTGTATGCCTTACTTTTACATGTAACCCTTGCCAATCCTCCCAACATGAGCAAAACGAAGAGGAGAAAAAAGAAATAGGAAATCATACTTGTTGTAACAGCCCGATTTTGGGGCTAGTCGGAATAGTGGTCTCAGGACCACAAATCCAAAGTCAGAGAAATTATTTTATTATTATTCTGGAGTAATAGCATGTTTATATTAGCACATGAAAATTTTGGTGAGTTAATTTTGACATTTGTGAGCCCAATTGCGAAAAAAGACTAAATCGCATAAAATGCAAAAGTCTTAAATTGATAGCTAGGGGTGCCAAATTACCATGTATCATAAATTGGGGGTCTTTAAGAGGCAATTAGACCCTATTTAGGAAGCTTGGCCGGCCATGAGGGGATAAAAATGTTGAAAAGTCAACATTTGGTATTTTGATGACATAATGCATAGTAAAATAATACCTAAGCCTAGCTATCATCTTTTTCTTTCACTCTTTCTTCTTTACTGATTTTTTAGCCATTTTGGGGTTTTTTGAGATTCAAAAATTACAGCAACTTTAAGCCTTCACAAGTAAGTGATTTTAATGACCTTTCTTGAATGTTTTTGTACTTTTGAGACCCTTCAAGCACGAGCTTTCAAATTAGGGTACTATTTTGCAAAATGATTAAGAGTTTAGGGTTTTGCCATGAAAGGATTTTTAATGTTTTCTGAGTTTTTATGGAATAAAATGAGTCTTGGGTGTCTTATAAACAACTTTTGTGAAAGGTGTTAGCATGAAAACACCTAAAGGGACTATTTTGTACAAGTTGTAAAATAATTGATAAATGTGTGAAATAGAGAGAATTTGAGGTTGCTACAAGAGTAAAAAGTGTTTAGCTAGGCTTAAGATGCGAATAAATTTGATGAATATCGATTTTCGAGCATAGGGGTAAAATGGTCATTTTGCCAAAGTCTAGGGCAAAATGGTCATTTTATCGAAAACGTGAAATCTTAATGGCTTAATTTTATTTAGTGATTAAATGTGTGATTTTTTACTATTTTAGATCAAGAATTTCCAAATCAAAACCTAGATCGGGGGAAAGCCAAGCAAATTGACTAAACCGCCTAGTCGCCACATTTTATAATTCGAGGTAAGTTGTATATAAATAATACAACTACATTGCTAATGTAAGTATTGAATCAATATATCATGAATTTTTTGATTGTGTAATTGAGAAGGTACGATGATAATAGAGATAGTAGAGTTCCCGTTAGAACTTAGGAAATAAATCGGATATTCATGCCATGACATATGGGTTATTGTCGGCTAGTGTAAGACGTGTCTAGGACATGCTTCAGGCACATTATGAGAGCTAGTGTAAGACCATGTCTAGGACATGGCATCGGCATTGAAACGAGAGCTAGTGTAAGACATGTCTGGGACATGCACCGGCCTCTAGACGTAAGCCAGTGTAAGACATGTCTAGGACATGCAACGGCTACGAGATGATAGCCAGTGTAAGACATGTCTGGGGCATGCATCGAATATGAGATGACACTCAGTGTAAGACCATGTCTGGGACATGGCATCGACTTGAGATATAGCCAGTGTAAGACCGTGTCTAAGACATGACATCTGCACCTTACCCACGTTTGAGGCTTAATGAATATCCGGTAGTGTTCCAAATGGTTCAACAGTGAGCGTTATGTTCTTAAGCTAAAGAGGAAAGTATAACCGTGTTGTAAGTGGTATAGGTACTTAATTGGTATGTATGAGATATGAGCTTATTGTATAATATGTTACTTGTATGGATGGTAATGAGTAAGTTATGCTTATGCCTACCTTGGTATTATGAGCATGTGGATTATTGATAAATTGTTGTTGTTGTATCCTTACTTATATACAACTTACTAAGTTTTTATGCTTACTCCCTTTTCCTTTCCATTTCCTTTCAATTTCGCCTAACTAGCTCAAGGATCACCAGAAGTCAGAGATATCGATCACACTATCAACTGAAGCCTTCAGTATAGTTCGATTTATATTTTTGAATATGGCATATATAGGTCTTAGACTTTATTATTTTGTGTCTTTGAGAATTGGCCAAAGGTGTTGGCTTGGGTTGGAAACCCTTCAATTTCTATTAAGCTTTGAATGATGGCTAATAGTCATTTTAAATTTGTAAAAGATGCATTATCATGGTTGAATACAAGTCTATTGTGGCTGATTTGATTATAGAAATTGTGCTCATTTCGGTATTGGTTGGCATTTTTATGAAAATAAGTATGCAAGGGTGGCAAAGAGGCTTGGTAGATAGCCTTATATTATCCACACGGGTAGACATACGGGCGTGTGTCTAAGCCGTGTGTGACACACGGTCTGCCCCATGGGCGTGTAGTCCGACCGTGTGTCCCCTACACGTAAAAATTTCAAGTCAGTATCATGGTAATAAACACACGAGCAGAGACAAGACTATGTGTTTCAGCCGTGTGAAGGACATGGCCCAGCACACAGGCGTGTGCCTTGGCCGTGTGACATTTTGAGTATGCTGACATCAAAAACAGAATGTCCATATTTTCACACACGGCCTAGGACACGGGCGTTTCGTGGCCGTGTGAGGTACACAAGCCATTGACATGGACGTGTGTCTGGCCGTGTGAAAACCCCTGTAAGTGTGAAGTAGAAATTAATTCTACACGAGTGTGGGACACGGGCTTGTCCCAGGGTTCTTAAGCCATGTGAGCCACATGGGCCATCAACACGACCATGTCGATATGGTCACATGGGCGTGTTACCCTTCCACACGGGCGTTGCCCTGTTTTTGAGGCAAATTTCTTAAGGTTGGTTAAAGGACCCGGAATGGTCCCGAATAGTTTTCAACAGTTAAATTGGGGCACGTAGGCCCCTAATAAGAAGTTTAAAGTAGAAATTGAAAATTTTTTAAATTGGATCGAGTCTTGGTGACTTGAGATTGTTGTATGTATGAGATAAGTTTAGGTAATGCCTTGCACTCCGACCCAGCATGGCTTACGGGTATAGGGTGTTGTTTCGAGTGTATAAAATTGGTCTTCTACTGTCTCTATGCTAATGCAGTTGCTATATTCTTTTGTTTTGGGTTTCCTGAGTTCCACTTTTAATCTGTCCTTAATTTGTTAAGTGTAATTATCATATTCTAATTACATATTATTGGGAAATAGATTTTTGTCGATGGTAAGAATTGGAGGTGGAGTCTTCCCTATAATCAAGGAACCTGATTACCTCGTTAATGGTGAATATCGTGTTGATAAAGGCGCTGCTCCTAAAATGGTAGTTGGTGTTTAGAAGTTGTTCACTCCCATCACTAATTAGATTCTGAATGTTTTGAATTGTTTTAGGGAGCCCAGGCTCCTCTTATTCCTGGATCTACTTAAGCACAACCTCCAAGAATGTTTGGAATGCCACAACCACCTACAAAGATTAATCCTAATCAAATTCCAAGGCCCATTCCAAGTTTTGGGTAGGGTAGGGTTTTGTTCAATTAAAGCTCAACTCATTCAAAAAGTAGCACTATGAGTATAAAAATAATAGATGGTTGAAGCAAATATGGCACAATCCAGTTTCCATGAATAAAAGCAAAAGCTTTCGCAAACACAAGTTAAACAAATTTCCTTCAAACTTTTTTAAACTCCAACAAATCTTTTTTAAACCCTACAATATGTAACCTTTTTTTTCATTGTCTCACACTTTCAATACACGCCAAGGCAACTCAGAAATCCTCCTCCAGCAAAAGCTCTGATCATTTTAGAAGAACGAAAAGAAAATTAGTTAATTCACTCAGGAATTTGCTAATTTGCTATTCCTTTTGATCTTCATTTAACTTAGGCCCATTATTCTAGCTCTCTTTGCTATGTTTTCATTGCATGTATACATAATGCAATCACAGATTTGACATATAAATGAATTTTGAATTTTGTTTCGTCTCCTGATCACTTGTAATCTTTTTAAAGCCTACTACTAGCGATTACATTGTCAGAGACACTGGGAATTACACTCCTCGTTATATGAGATGCACCACCAATTAGGTCATAACAAGCTATATAAATTAATTATGGATTTTTTTTTGTACTCTTTTATATACTTTGATTAAGTTTGCGCTGCAATTTCATCACCAGTAGTCTGTGGGGTTCTTAAATGGATTTTGTAATTTGATCTGCTTATCATATTTTGAATATTTCTTACTATAGGTTGTGGATTTTGGGGAAAGTGGTCCTGTTTGATGTTCTCATTGCAAAGGTTACATAAATCCTTTCACGAAGATCATTGATCAGGAAAGGAAGTTTATCTGCAATTTATGTGGTTAGTATTAATTAGCTTTGTGTGCTCATCTCGTATATTTTGCAGTATCTTGTGTATTTTAACTTATTCTTATATTCAAACCAGCCTGTTGAAAATATAAGGATTAGTGATACCTAAATTATAGATTTTGTAGCTAGAAATTGTAATTCTTGTTTCTTTTTGGATAACAAAAAAAGAAGAAGGGCATCTCCTTCACCATCGTGTGAAGAAGCGGATTAAAAATGTCGAAATCTATGTTCATCCACAAGTTGTCTATTGGAAAGTAATCCCATGAATAGCAAAAGATGATTTTTGTTAATTTACTTCAGATATGAGAGTAGCGGTGAGTTTTGACTTTGATTTTAGGGTTAGAAGATTAAGGCTTTTAAAAAGTGTAATTTAGAAATTTGATGATTTCAGTATTGTTATTAAAAAGTGTTCTGAAAATCTAAAATATTTATTTTATACATGCTGGTATAAAGTAAAAGTAAGTTAATTTTATTTTTAAAAAGTAAGATAATTTAAATGATATTCAAAATGGTTAATAGTATGATATATGAAATATTAATTTAAATGTAAGTATTAATTTAAATATAAGTATTTAATTTGATATAAACATATTTGTTGAGAGTTTCAATCAATAATGAAGATGATTGTGAATCTTGTATTCTTTTCTAAATTAGTTTTATTAGGGAAAATGGCCTATATGTACAAAGCAAACATATAGTCTGACTCTTAGTTCTAACCTCTTTAGTGATGTCTTGTACAGATTGATTGAGATCCTCCCTCCCAATGCACTACTATTAATTAATTTGTAAAGAATTTTAGTACAGACTGGTGTGATAGGCTTAATTTACTTCTGGGGTGAACATTAGCACTCAAAGGATTAGCCATCTCAAAGGATTATACCTAAATTTTAACTTTAAATATTCATACCAATCTATTACATCCTTTTTCTCTGTTTCTGCTCTCTGATTGTATTGCTGTAATTATCTTAAATATATTAATTAATATATGAGAATATTTTTCTTATACCAGTTGGAGTTTCTTAATTATTAATTTACTATGATGTCATATTTAAGGCCTCTCGAGTATTTTGTACTGACATGGTTTTGTTTGTTTCGAGGATTCAGTGCCACCAGCATTTAGAACTATTGCTTGAAAACATCCCAACAATGTTTCAAAGTAGGACAACTGCTGAGTCATGTTTTGGTGCTGCAATCAAGGTAAGTCATTACAAGGTTATACCTTCATAATCTGTTTGAGGTGTTGAGTATATGTAACTTGGTTACTTGAAGAAAACTGAGGTTAAGATATTGATACATCAATCCTTATCTTAAACAATTTGTATGTAGTTTTCATATGTAGTTTATTTGAGTGTTTGAGTTTTTGGACTGCTTTCTCAAAAAAAAAAATTTACTAGAAGTTTTCTCGGAAAATTTGACATGGTCCTGAAATTCAATTTATAATTTGTTGCTATATAATTTGATATTTTATATTTGAATGTTATTTTGGTCCTGAAATTTGGTTTGTTGGTTAACCATAAAAAATTCAGTTTGGTTAACAGAAGAGATTTTAATAAAATTTGATACTTGAATGTTATTTTGATTATTAGTTAGGATTAGTCCTGTTAAGTTTTTATACCTTCATTTTATTTGTTTTGAACTTTTAGTATGTGTTAATTTAACATCTGATAGTGATTAATATCTTCATTGTATTATGCTTCTAGATTTTGATTTGTTCTGATATTTTGGTTGGATATGTAGAATTATCCATTGAAAAAATGTTGAAGGTTAATTTTGTTTCGTTAACAAAAACCAAGCAAATTAACCGAAATATTAAGTTGTTCTCTCTTTTCCTACAATTTTGTAGCTAACAGATTTGGGTTTCACGTTACATTATTTTGTATGTTATAGGTATATATTATGCACAGCCTTTTCAACGACTTCTGCATTAACAGACTGGAGTAGTGTACAAAAATCCTTTAGACACTTGCAGACTATTCAAATCTATAATATTTTTTTCCCCTTTATTTGTAGGTTCATTGGCATCTTGTCCTGATGAGAGTGTAGTTTATGAAGCTTTAAACTTTGCATTGTCCTCTGAGGTATTAGAATTCCTAGTTCAAAACTTAGCAATTGTCTTTTATAAAAGACCAAATTTCCAATTTTCAATGTTGTTTAGGTTCGCAAACAAGATGCTGTATTTGGACTTGCTGTTAGTAAAGGACTTGTTGTATTTTATTTATATCTTTATATTTAATCTAATTTGTATTATTTATTTTAGTTTTGATTCTATAGTTTTATTTTTATTTTAATATTTAAAATAACTTAGAGTTCTAACTTTTGGATTTTAATTGTGTTATTAATTTATTATTTTAAATTCTAAATTTGAATTCATCAATTTTTATATTTAGTTTTAAAGTTAAATTTTTTATAGAAAATTTAATTTAAATAGTATTTTTTTATTTATCCTTAAAAATATATAGTTTGAAGTTCAAATTTCAAAAATAAAACATAATATAATATTTATCATAGAAATAAATATTTATTTAATTAAAATAACTTTTTTAAAGGTCATGTTTTTTAGCGGCGATTGTGCGAAGAACGCCGCTAAAGGTCATGCTTTTAGTGGCGTTTTTGGGAAAAGCGCCGCTAAAGGTCATGTTATTTAGTGGCGTTTGCGGACCTTTAGCAACGTTTTCCACATAAACGCTGTAAATTTTAGCGGCGTTATCTATAACGGCGTTTTTTGTTGGCGCTTATAAAAATGTCGCAAATTGTTTTAGCGGCGCTTTAGGCCTAAAAAGGCGCCGCTAAAGTCTGTTTTGCTATAGTGATTTAATCCTTAAATGACAATTTTGTCAAAAATCACTTTACAAATGGTGTTTATCTAACAACAAGCATACATTTGCTATCATCAAACATCAAAACACACACATTTTTGTCAATGGAAAAACCTTAAACCTTTAACAGTTTTGCAAATTAGTCCCTAGGCTAGCTAGATTAAGTTACAACGATCTCAAAAATGTAGAAACCATTAAAAATGGGACAAAAATGAACTTACATGCACCAACGATTGATGGCCAAATCTTGAAGCTAATTTAATGGTGTTTTAGGTTAAAAATTTCGACTAAAGAAGATGATAAAGATGATAGTTTTTGTTTTATCACTTGTTTATTGACTTAATTTTTAAATTACCTATATATCCTTTAATTAATCATTAAAATCACTTAAACCATGTACATAAATGTCCACTCAAATAAACAATGGCCTAATTACTACATAAGGACCTCTACTTTAAAGTTCTATAGCTATTAGACACCTTTAGCTAATAGAACACAAGTTTTACGCTTTACACGATTTAGTCCTTTTTATCAAATTAAGCACTCAAACAATAAAATTTCTTAACGAAACTTTCACCCAATTATACTATCATGCTGTAAACATTAAAATAATAAAAAATAATTATTTTGACCTTAGATTTGTGGTCCCAAAATCACTGTCCCGATTTGACTAAAAACAGGCTGTTATAGTGATGAACACACGATTGGCTTTATCTGATGATGGTTCGATTTTGGCTGAATTAAAAGCTAAACCGATATTTCTTTAGCAAATTTTTGAAGCTCAGAAATGTGACAATAAATTGCAAGCTAAAAGAGTACAGTGCGTGTCGACTACTAATTCAGAGTATTAAATCAGATCCGATGATTGTTTGCTGTTCTGAGGTAGAATTTGTGTACCAAGAAATTCTGAGCTTATTCAAAAAATTCTACACGAAGCACACAGTGGTTGTTTATCTATTCATCCAAGTAGTACTAAAATATACAATGATTTGAAATAGTTGTATTGGTGGTTAGAGATGAAACGAGATATTTCTAAATGTGTATCCAGATGCTAGGTTCGTCAATAGGTTAAAGTCGAACATCAAGTGCCTTCTGGACTACTACAACTAGTGATGATAAGAGAATGGAAATTGGATAGAGTTAAGATGGATTTAGTATCGGGGTTACCCCTTCTCCAAAAAAGAAAAGATGCTATTTGGGTGATAGTTGATCAATTGACAAAACCTGCACATTTCATTCCAGTACGTACTGATTTTTCACTCAATAGATTAGTTGAATTGTACATCTTTGAGATTGTTAGATTGCACGAGGTGCAAGTTTCAATTATTTTGGATAGAGATATGAGGTTTACGTCGTGATTTTGGAAGAAATTGCAGGAAGCTTTGGGTACGCGATTACACTTTAGTACTGCATTTCATCCTAAAACAGATGGTCAATTCGATAGAGTTATTCAGATTCTCCAAGATATGCTTCATTGCTGTGTTTTAAAGTTTGAAGGCAACTGGGAAAAATATTTATCGTTGATTGAATTCGCTTATAACAATAGTTTTCAATCGAGCATAAAGATGGCACCGTTTGTGTAACATCCTGATTTAGGGTCTAGTCGAAACAGTGGTTTTGAGACAACAAATTTGACGTAAGAAAATTTATTTTTATTATATTTTTATGTTCTACAATTTTACGGGATGATTTCGTGAAAATTTTGTTCAAAAATTTTAACTTTTGGGAACTCAATTTGGTCAAAAGGACTAAATTGTAAAAAGTGAAAAACTTGAGTTCTATATGCTAGAGGTGTCCAATTATTATG
The DNA here is from genome assembly GCA_025698465.1 of Gossypium longicalyx. Lineage (NCBI taxonomy): Eukaryota > Viridiplantae > Streptophyta > Magnoliopsida > Malvales > Malvaceae > Gossypium > Gossypium longicalyx. The sequence goes on along the minus strand of CM046995.1, from coordinate 33,738,601 downwards.
AAATTTTAAATTGGAGGTCCTTATATGGTAATTAGATCATTGGTTAATTTTTTGGACAAAAATGGACATGAAATAGGTGAAATAGAATATTTTTAAATTAGGGGCATTTTGGTCATTTGGTAATTAAAATAATAAAAAGGGAAAATAAAAGCCAAATTTATGCTCATCTTCAACCTTTGGCCGAAATTTGCATGGAAGCCATGGCTAGAGTTTTGTTCAAGCTTTCCAAGCTCAATAGTAAGTTCGTTCTTGCCCCTTTTACGTTTTAGAAATCCTCATAACAAGATCTAGCTATTTCTACCATTTATTTGAGCTAGGGTTGATGTTTAAAAATTTACCCATGTGCTACATGTGTGTATTTTGATGTTTAAGGGAGGAATATGAATGTTTTTGTGTGTTAAATGACTTTTACTATGTAGTTTTCAGTGAAAACGCTAAAAAGGACTAATTTGTAAAAGTTATCAAAATTTGTCATAAAAGTGTGATTTAGTGGAAATTTTTTGCTGCTATAGTTATGAAAATGATTCAACTAGGCTTAAAGTACAAAGAAATTGAATAAATTTAATTTTACGAGCCTAAGGGCAAAAATGTAAATAGATAAAGTTTAGGGGTAAAAACATAATTTTGCCATAATATGATTTTTGGGTCACAATGAATAATGTGACTAATTAGTAAGCTAAATGTGATATTATAGATCAAGGAAAAATGAGATTCGGACTTAGATCGGGGAAAAATAAGTATTTGACGATTAAGTCCTTTTTTCACCATTTTTGGTATCGAGGTAAGTTCGTACGATAATAATAATTCAATGTTATACTTGAATGTTAATGCTTGATATTACATGAATTGTAAATTCATGTGTAAATGATGTGATGTGTTACATATTTTAATGCTTTAATGTTATATGAATTTAAATGCTTAATTGCAATCATGAATTGTATGCCTTGATATTCCATGAGTACATAGTTGGTATTATGGATATCGTAAACAACATTACGAGCAAGTTCGACAGTAATGTGATAAGCAAGGAAACCCCGTTTGAACCTTAGAAATATTCTAAGATACAAGGGACATGTCACTAGGAATTAAGGAATCCGAACTCATTGAGCTGTTTGGGTTCGTGATATATATGTAACAACTGAGCTCATTGAGTGGTCTGAGTTCATGATGTATGAGATACATGTAATTTGGTTTCAGGTACTGGTCTTGTGTGTCCTACCGGTGGCTAGGTAGTCCTGAGTGGTTCGAGTACCTGACAGCTTATGTGAGCAGCCTGCGTAGTTACACCCTGACCGATAGTTTATGCTAGTAGGACTGTGAGTAGCTCCATTTCGAGCGTTACATGTTATGAGGTAGCTTTGGCTACCTATGTATTTATGGCACTTAGGTGCAAGGTTTTCTGTGTATCCAATGTTATTCCGAGTGTTCAATGGGTAGTTCAAAGAATGATTTGATGATAGTCCCAAAAGGTTATGTCAATGACAAGAATGAATATGTGATAAATGTTGAAAGGGTACACGTATGTACGCTAAGCTTATGGTTATTGAGATTTTGAAATGTCGAGACCTCGGTGAGCTAAGATCTATGAATTATGATTATTAATTTTGTTGCAATATCATGCTAACTTACATTGTGTAATTGAACATGGAATCCATGAAATGGTGAGTTCATGATAAGTTGAAAATGAACTTATGATAGTTATCATTATATTGCACTAAAACAGTTTTGGACAACAACAGTAGTCTGAATTTGAAAATACACCAAAAATTGTGGAAATCGAATTAGAGATTGAATAAAATATGAAATTAAAGCTTTTTTATTCTAGTCTTACATAAAAGAAACTTAGTAAGAAAAATAATTTCATATTATGAGATATTTGAATTTTCATAAGACAAGGTCAGAATGATTTTAGAATCCTCTATCCTGATTTGGGAAAATCATTAAAAATTGTAAAAATATAATTATGGGTTATAATTTATGTTCTTAAAATCCTTAATAAGTATATTTTTAAATAAAACAAACAGAAACATCATCCGAATCCCGTATGAGAAGATAATTAATTTTTAGTAAAGAGGGGTCAGAATTGTCAGACAGCAAAATAGGGGTAACATTGAAGAATAAACTATACTTATTGGCTAATCCTTAAATTCTTAAAATTTCATGATAGAAATATTATGAGTCTAGTTTCAAATGCTTTTAACGAATCTTAATTTAGAATTTTGTATCTCAAGCTATAAATAATTGAGTCACCATGACTCGAGTGGACAGCTTGTAACAGTCTAGTTTAGACCCTAGTCGGAATAGTGGTTTTGGGAACACATATCTAAGTCAAAAAATATTTAAATATTATTTTCCATGTTTAAGATATGTGAATTAGTATGTGTTAAAGTTTCGTATAAACATTTGATTGTTTGTGTGCTTAATTTGTAAAAAGGACCTAATCGCATAAAATGTAAAAGTGGCTTTCTATATTGTAAAGGTGCCTATTTGATTTGGCTTATTTTTTGAGAGGTCCTTATGTGGTTAATATGCCATTTACATGGTTAATGGACACTAATGGCCTTGTGCTTATTGATTTATTAGTTTTATAACAAAGGGCAAATTGGTAAACTAATTATAAAACGAATTATAATTAAAATAAGGTATGAAAATAAGTCATTATTCATGTTCTTCAATCGAAAATCACAAGAAAATAAAAGAAAAAGACTACCTAGGGTTCAGCCATTGAATTTCTTGATTAAGGTATGGATTTTGTTTGATTTTTGATAATTTCTACGTTTTTGTAATCGTTGCTTCGTATACTATCAAGCCCATGTCTCAATTTTTGATTTTGATGATGATTTTTAAATGTGTCATGGATGAATTCATGAGCTTTATGTTGTTATATGATGAAATATGAAAGTTTTATGTTGGGTTTATATGTTTTGTTTTTGGATTTTTGGTGATTTTGAGTAAAAGGGGCTAAATTGCGAAAATTATAAATTGAAAGACTAAAATTTAAAATAAATGAAATACGTGGACTTGTATGAGAGTTATGAAGATTCAGTCAAGCATGAGTATATGCAAATTATGTGTATTTTGTGATTTTGTGAATTAGGGACTAAATTGTCAAAATGTTAAAATGTGAGGGCTAATTTGTAAAATGCCCTAAATTTGTATTTATGGATTGTTTAGAATGAATGTGTGATTAAATGAGTCAAAATTGAATTTATATAGATCAAGAGTTAAAGAAAACAAAATTAGATCGGGGAAAGTCGAAAGTCGTCGAGTAGCCGATTCCGTATATCCGAATCTGAACGAGGTAAGTGTATATACAAATAAACACTTGAATTGATTTATTTTTGTTTATATGTTATTGAACTATGATGAATGAATTTATGCCTTGATTTCGAGACATTTGAGAAAGTATCGACGAATTTTCGACGTCCGAAAAGCCCCGAACAGACCTTAGGAATTGTTAGGATACATATGTCATGACATAGGATCCGATATGTGTTTTTGTGTAAGACCACGTCTGGGACGTTGGCATCGACTTATGCTTTACATGTAAGGCCACGTCTGGGACGTTGGCATCGTATTTATATTCGTGTAAGACCCTGTCTAGGACAGTGGCATCAATATTTGGTTACATGTAAGACCACGATTGGGACGTTGGCATTGTATATGTTTTCTGAGCTATCCGCGTATCTTTATGTTTCTGAACGGTTCAAATGGGCATTCCAAGAAAATGAATCAGTATGTGAACATAAATTCGATTTAGGTACGTTAAAAATGAGTACCATATTTGATATTGAAAGGTAAGTATATGTTCTTTAATGAACAAAAGATTATATGTGGTAAAAGCATGAGAATTTATGCTATATGTGACATGGAAATTGGAAGATAGGAAATGTATATGAATATGGAAGTTGTGATAGTTTATGACTTGAAGTATATGTGATTTGATGATGACTTAATGTTTAATGTGTTAAGTTTATTTGTATATGGCTTACTAAGCTTTTCTAAGATTACTCTATATGTCTTTTAACTGTTTTACAGATATCGTAGCTACTAGAAGCTCGGGGATCATTGTGGATTATCATCGCACTATCGAACTTCATTTTGGTACATTTTGGAAGTGTAAATATTGGAGTATGACATGTATAGGCTAGAACTACTTTGAATATGTTTTGAAATGTGTGTAAATCTAGCCATGTGATTTGGCTTGATTATGGATATGTTATAAATAAGTTGTGGTATAGGTTATGTGATGAAATTATGTTTATTACATGTTCTTGATTGGCCAAAATAAATGGTCAATTTGGCAGGTATCTGGTAAGTTTATACCATGAGATTGAATGATGATATTAGAATTGTTGGAGCTTAAGTTTTAGTATGTCTATGGCATGAATGTGGTATGATTTGTTTGATGATTTGAGGATAAAATTTATTAATAATGAAATGGTATGATTGATATTTTTTTTGGCTATGAATTGGCAAAAATTATTGTGCATATATGTTGTGGTTTTGGTACTTGTAGGTTTGACCCAAATTTGGGTGGCAAATTGGATTTTCAAATGGCTTATTTTTATCCACACGAGCAGAAACACGGTCATGTTGTACGACCGTGTGTCCCTTGGGGTACCCTATGATTTTAAGTCAGGCTCGAGCACGGCCAAGGCACACGGGCGTATGGCTAGCCGTGTGAGCCAAGTCAGTTTCAACCACAACCAAGGCACACGGGTTTGTCTTGTGGCCATGTGTGCAAGTCAGTATGTATGCCCTGTTTTGACACTGCCTAGACACACGGACGTGTCTAATGCCGTGTAAGGCACATGGCCTGTAACATCCCAAAATATGGCCTAGTCGAAATAATGGTTTTGAGACCATAAATCCGACATTAAAATATTTAAATTATGATTATTATGAGAATTAAAATATAAGAATATACATGTGGTAAAGTTTCATGAGGAAATTTTAAGAATAAAGTATCCAATTAGAAAATAAGGACCAAAATGAATAAGATGCAAAATTTGGGTTTTAGGTGTAATTTGTATGAAATTGTTTTGGGATATGAATTAGAAGGTCTTAAAGAGCAATTTGCCCAAATTCTAAATTTTTTGGACAAATATGGACATCCATAGAATTTTTTGTAAGTTTGGTGAGTAAGGGCATTTTGGTCATTTGGTTATTAAATGAATTAAAAAGGGAAAAAGAACCAAAAATCAGCTCATCTTCTTCCCCTTGCTGATGAAAATTTCAAGAGACCATAGCTAGGGTTTTCAACATTTTCAAGCTCAATAATAAAGAAAGACGAGAGCTGAATTTTGATAAAGGCAAGAACAAAGTGAACGAGGCTTAGGCACTATTTTGAATATTTTGTACCGAGGTAAGTACATGTGCAAATAAATACCTTAATTGATATTTTAAATGTTTAAATAACATTTAGATAAATAAAATGTTATTTGGTTACTTTGTTGTTATAATCTGTTTTGATGAATTATGCTTATGTTACAAGTGTTGCCATGTTAGCAATTGTATATGATAATGTCGTAAGTTATGAGGCCAACATTTCGAGAATGTTCAACAAAGAAACGAAAGTTCGAAAATCCCATTTGAACTTAGGAATAAGTAGGGATACAAGTGACATGTCACTAGGATAGCCATGTATATATGAGCTCATTTGATGACAAGATACATGCTAGGTCCGGGAGCTTGTGTAGCCCCGTCGAGAGGCATGTAATTATGTGATACACGCTAGGTCCAAGAGCTTATATAGCCTTATTGAGAGGTGTGGGTATATGATGCATGCTAGGTCCGGGTGCTCTTACGATGCCCCGTTGAGAGGCGTGCTATGTTATGATTATGGCACTTCGGTGCATTCGTATCCGAGTATCCTATCCATTATTCCAAATTTTCAACGGGTAATGAATGCGAGGTTCAAACCTGAGTTAAGTAAAGTAGATATTCGTGTAAGGAAGCAAAGGTATGTGCTTAAACTTAAGTACCCTTATGACTATGATAATTAATGGCAATGCATGTCTTTGTGTATTATGCTACAAGATGGATCATACGTATTGATGAAAGGTGTGGAATGGCAACAAAGATGTAGATAATGTTCTAAGGCCTAAATCAGATTTACTTTATTTGTATGTGTACTTACTAAGCGTTATAGTTTACCCTTCCCTTTTTCTATTCCTTTTAGATTCGTCAAACTAGCTCGAAGGATCGGGAACGTCGGAGCTCGGGTCACACTATCAACTAAACTTTGGGTATAATATATTTGATTATTTTGAGTCATGGCATGTATAGGTAATTGTTATTTTTTATATGTGTCATGTGGCGAGCCCAAGGTAATAGTTTCCCATTTGGTATGATTATTTTGTATGTGGCCAAGTGATTTGGTCCATATAAGTAAGTGAGATGTTTTCATATAGTTATTCCATCGAATGCATGCCGAATTGTGCAAATACTTATGGTTTGTGTTGGATAGTAGGATGATATGCACATTAGAGTGCAAAAGAAGTCTTGGGTGACCAAGGGCTTGGAAAATAGTCTCTAAACGGTCCACATGGATAGACACACGAGTAAGTGTCTAGACCGTGTGTGACAAACGAACAGCCCACATGGGCATGTTGTTCAACCATGTGTCTCCTGCATGTAATGCCCCCACGCTCGAGACCGTCGCCGGAGTCGAGCTTGAGGTGTTACCGAACATAATTTATCAAATTAAGAACTTCGAATCATTTGTTTCTACATTCACAGCTTTCTAGCTACCTGCGTCACAGTTACAAGAAAAATCATATCTCGAGTTACGAAACTCGAAATCAAGATCTATAAATTTTCCCTAAATCTAGACTCATATATCTATTCAATAAATTTTTTCTAGAATTTTTGGTTGGGCCAATTAATACAGTTTATTAGTTAAATTTACCCCTATTTCAGGACTTGACTGGACTGCCCTCTGTTTACTACGAACCATATTTATCTCTGTGAAAAATTTATATGACTATGCCGTTTGTTTATCCTGAAACTAGACTCAATAAGGATTCCATGAATATAAAATACACCACCTAATTATTTTTGTACAATTTATGGTAAATTTCTAAATTTGGAACAGGGGATCCAGAAATCGCTCTAGCCCTATTTCATTAAAATTCAAATATCTTCTAACATATAATTCCTTTACCTGTTTCGTTTCTTTTCTGTGAAACTAGACATATTAGGATTCAATTTCATATTTAATTCATCACCAAATTCCATTTCTATGATTTTTAGTAAATTTTCAAACTCACATCAGTGTTGCTGCAATGTTCTGTTTAAGGCAAATTTCATCTTTTCATGACTTCTTATGGACTAGATAATCTATTAACCTTCCATGACATCAAACATGATCCAAATTAGCCATTTCCATGACTTATCATTATCAAGCATTTTCTCAACCAAATCACCGCCATATCACAAAATTATTTACAGAAAGTACGTATATTGCTATACATGCCATACTTAAGTTTTACAAGCCATTTACCAAAATAAAAGTCCTTCGGATAGTGTGATCGAACCTTCGACCTGTCCCGATTCCCGAGCCGGCTTGTTCAAAACTACAGTGAATAAAAAGGAGGGAGTAAGCATAAATGCTTAGTAAGTTCATATGAAAGTAACAAGTAACATAACAATACAATTATACCAAACAACCTTAGCATAGTATCACCAAAACATATATCACATTTCTAAACATCATTCATCATCTTACCACCTTATCGTTATAGTATCTATTTTCAACCCGAGGGTTAAGTACATACCTGTCCAAAGTGTCCATTTCACAACACTTACCAAAACGTCACTTGCATTTTAACTGTTCTTCCATTTCACTAGAAATTTTACCCGTTGAACACATCGGAATATAACTCGGATACATGGATAATTTGCACATAAGTGCCACATATGTAATCAAGCAATCATGTAACACGCCCCTAAGTGAACTCGGACTCAACTCAACGAGCTCGAGCGTTCGCATCGATAAGTGAACTTGGACTCAACTCAACGAGTTCGAATGCCTAGTTACATCTCACGAACTCGGACTCAACTCAACGAGTTCGGACATTCGCATCCAGAAGTGAACTCGGACTCAACTCAACGAGTTCAGATGCTCAACCATCCTAGTGACATGTCACTTGTATCCTAATCTATTCCTAAGGTTCAAACGGGATTTTCCTCGGACACATATCCTTTCCATCTTCCGTAAAATACTAAAACCAATACTCGGTAGCACTTTATATTTAACAAATAATACACATAATTTGCATTTTATTCGAAAATAACCACAAAGCATATATTTCATGATAAAAATCAGCATATCATAAAATTAACATCAATAACTTAAAAATAACAATTATGCTACATTATTTACACATGAACTTACCTTGGTACCAAAATATAAAGATTTTGCAATTTAGTCTACAATCTTCTCTTTTCCTCGATTGGGGTCGATTCCACGTCTTTCTTGATCTAAAATAACACATTTAGCTTATTTAATACTCACATTATCAAATTAGTCTTTAATTCAAATTTTAGCAAAATTACAATTTTACCCCTAAACTTTTGCATATTTACACTTTTGCCCCTAATCTCGGGATTAAACTTAATTCCTTATTCTTATGTTTTATAACATGATGATCACTTTTCCCTTCTATGGCAACATCAAATTCTCACTCGAACATGTACTTATGACTATTAGGTATTTTTGCCGATTAAGCCCTTTTGCTCGTTTTCACTCAAAACCAGGTAGCACAAGTTGTCTAACTTAATTTAAAACCTCATATTCTATCGTAAAACATCAAAATTCACAAATTTCACCTATGGGTATTTTTCCAAATATGAACTCTAACTCAAAATATTACTATCATAAGCTATCTTTGAGTTACCGGATTTCAAAAACGTAAAAATCATTAAAAACGGGGCTTGGAATCACTTACTATGAAGCTTGAAAGTTGAAGAAACCCTAGCTATGAAGAGAGGGAGCATTCGGCAGCAACTAAGGAAGATGATAACAAATTTTGTGTTATTTTTCCCTTTTTATTTCATTTAATATCCAAATGACCAAAATGCCCCTCCTTACTAAACTTTCAAAAATTCCTTCCATGTCCTAATTTTGTCCATGAACTTAAAATTGGTCAAAGTACCATTTAAGACCTCCTAATTAATATTTCAAAGCAATTTCATACTAAAAACTTCTAGAATGCAAGTTTTGCAACTTATTCGATTTAATCCCTAACTTTAAATTAAACTCGTTATGCCAAAAATTTCTTCACGAAATCTTCACACAATTATGCAATCATATCATAAACCTCAAAATAATTATAAAATAATTATTTCTATCTCGGATTTGTGGTCACAAAACCACTATTCCGATTAGGCCTTAATTCGGGATATTACAACTCTCCCCCCTTTAAAGATTTTCGTCCTCGAAAATCTTATCGGTAAACAGATGTGGGTATTGATTCTTCATAGTTTCTTCGGGTTCCCATGTAGCTTCTTCTACTCCGTGCTTTTGCCACAACACTTTCACAAGTGCAGTACTTTTGTTCCTTAGTTGTTTGACCTCTCGAGCTAAAATCTTAATCGGTTCTTCTTCATAGGTCATGTCTGGTTGTAGTTCAATTTCTGTCGGTAAAACCACATGTGAAGGATCCGAACGATACCAACGTAACATAGACACATGGAATACATTATAAATCTTCTTCAATTGAGATGGCAATGCTAACCGATAGGCTACCGGTCCAACTCTTTAAATCATTTCATACGGCCCGATAAAACGCGGACTTAATTTTCCCTTCCGTCGAAATCTGAGAACTTTCTTCCACGGAGACACTTTTAAAAATACTTTATCACCAACTTGAAATTCAATATCTTTTCGTTTTAAATCCGCATAAGATTTCTGTCTATCCGAAGCAGCTTTCAAACAATCTTGAATCACTTTCACTTTTTCTTCGGTTTCTTTTATTAGATCAACTCCATAAATCAAATTTTCCTTGAGTTCAGTCCAATACAAAGGCGTCTGACATTTACGACCATACAATGCTTCATAAGGTGCCATCTTCAAACTCGTCTGATAGCTATTATTATAAGCAAATTCTACCAACGGTAAGTATCTTTCCCAACTACCTTGAAATTCCAATACACAACATCTGAGCATGTCTTCAAGAATCTGAATTACTCTCTCTGATTGCCCATCAGTTTGTGGATGAAAAGCAGTACTAAAATTTAACTTCGTACCTAACGCGTCTTGCAACTTTTGCCAAAACCGCGAGGTAAACCTCGGATCTCTATCCGAAATAATCGACAATGGTATTCCGTGTAGTCTAACAATTTCTCTAACATACAGTTCAACCAACTTGTTAAGAGAATAATTCATACGTACCGGGATAAAATGAGCCGACTTAGTTAATCTGTCAACTATTACCCAGATGGCATCTTTCTTTCCTGGAGTCAATGGCAACCCTAAAACAAAATCCATAGTAATCCGATCCCATTTCCATTCAGAACCATAATAGGTCAAGTAATCTCAAGGCACTTGGTGTTCACTTTCACTTGTTGACAAATTAAACACTTTGATACAAACTCGGAAATATCTCTTTTCATTCCACTCCACCAGTACATTTTCTTCAAGTCATTATACATTTTCGTACTGCCCGGATGAACCGCCAAACAACCATTATGTGTTTCATGCAAAATCTTTTGGATCAACTCCTCATTTTCCGGTACACAAATCCGATTTTTAAACATCAAGCAACCATCAGAACCGATTCTGAAATCTGATCCCGTATCAGCTTCACACTGTTTTCTCTTGGCTAGCAAATCTTGATCATTTTTCTGAGCTTCAGAAATCTCTTGTAAAAACATCAGTCTTGCTCTTAACTCTGCTAGAATCAAACCATCATCTGACATTTTGAACTGAGTGTTCATAACTCTCAAAGCAAACAACAACTTTCTGCTTAAAGCATCGGCAACCACATTTGCTTTTCCCGGATGATAATCAAAACAAGCTCGTAATCTTTCAATAACTCCAACCATCTTCGCTGTCTCAAATTCAAGTCTTTTTGTGACATCAAGTACTTAAGACTTTTGTGGTCGGTATATAACCGGCACTTTTCACCATACAAATAATGTCGCCAAATCTTCAAAGCAAACACCACCGCAGCCAATTCCAAATCGTGAGTAGGATAATTCCTCTCATGAGGTTTTAACTGCCTCGAAGCATAAGTCACCACTTTTCCTTCTTGCATGAGTACACACTTCAAACCATTTAGAGAAGCATCACTATACACCACAAATTCTTTACCTGATTCGGGCTGTACTAACACTGGTGCCTCTGTTAATAACTTTTTCAATTCTTCAAAACTCTGTTGACATTCTTCCGTCCATTCAAATTTAACATTCTTTTGGAGTAGTCTAGTCACAGGAGCAGCAATTATAGAAAATCCATTTACAAATCACCGATAATACCCAGCTAGCCCCAAGAAACTTCTAACGTCAGTTACATTTTTCGGTGGTTTCCAATCAACAATAGCTGAAATTTTACTAGGAACAACCCGTATACCATCAACTGAGATAATATGACCCCAAAAATCCAACTTCCTGAAGCCAAAATTCACTTTTACTAAACTTGGCATATAACTTATTATGGCTCAAAGTTTGCAAAACTATCTTCAAGTGCTCGGCATGTGCTGTCTCATCTTTCGAATAAATTAAGATGTCATCTATAAATACCACAACAAATTTGTCCAAGTATGGCCAAAATATGCGATTCATTAAATCCATAAACACAGCAGGAGCATTTGTCAACCCGAATGGCATAACTAAAAATTCATAATGACCGTACCTTGTTCTAAAAGCAGTTTTAGGCACATCCGACTCTTTTACTCGCAGCTGGTAATACCCAGATCTCAAGTCAATCTTTGAAAACCATGTCGCTCCTTTTAGTTGATCAAACAAATCATCAATTCTTGGCAACAGATACATGTTTTTGATTGTCACCTTGTTTAACTGCCGATAATCAACACACAACCTCATAGAACCATCCTTCTTTGTCACAAATAACACAGGAGCACCTCAAGGTGAAAAACTCGGTCTCACAAAGCCTTTATCAATCAACTCTTGCAACTGCGACTTTAACTCTTTTAACTCTGTTGGTGCCATTCTATATGGAGCAATCGAGATTGGAGTTGTTCCCGGTATCAAATCAATACCAAATTCTACTTCCCTGACTGGAGGCAAACTCGGTAATTCTTCTAGAAATACGTCCGTAAATTCAAACACAACCGGCACTGATTCAACTTTCTTTTCAAATTCTTTTGTATTAACTACATATGCCAAATAAGCTTCATAACCCTTTCTCAAATATCTTTGAGCCGACATTGAAGAAATCACACTAGACAATGCCTCTGATTTATCTGATTCAACCCGTAGAGTTTCACCATTTACACACTTTAATTCTATAACCTTTTCTTTGCAATTTATGATAACATCATGCAATGTCAACCAATCCATACCCTAAATAACATCAAACTCATCAAACGGCAACAACATCAAGTCGGCCGAAAAGTAATGACCCCGAATCATTAAAGGACATTTCTTGCATACTTTATCAACTATCACACATTTGCCTAACGGATTCGACACTCTAATCATAAATTCTGTGTTCTCAACAGGTATATTCATACTAGACACCAGTTTCATGCACACATATGAATGAGTAGAACTGAGATCAATCAAAGTAATAACATTAACATCATAAAGAGAAAATATACCGATAATCACATCGGGTGAGGAAGCATCTTCACGCGCTTTAATAGCATAAGTTCTAGCCAGAGCCCTTCCTTCAGTCTAATCACAGATCTCGCTACATTCTTACCGCTTGCTTCACTCCCACTTTTCTTGGATACCTTCCTCGAATCCGCACCACTTGCTTTTGTATACTGAAATTTTTCTTTCTCAGCTCTCTCTGGGCAGTCTCTAATAAAATGATCCGGAGAACCAGAAAACATTCATTTGCTCTGCACGGACCAAAATGATTTCTACCACACAGCTGGCACTTGGGTTTAACAAATCTCGAGTTCCCTACACTGGCTGCCGAAGTAATCTGGGACTTAGGACCCACATTTTGCTTCTTAGAATTCCCATATGATTGCCCAGCTAAAACTTGGGAACGAGGATTCATATTTCTTGACTTTCCGGGTTGATTGAGGGTACATTACTCATTGGTCTTTTCTTCCAATTTCGTGTCTCAGATTCTACCTTTTTCTTTTCCTTAAGTAGTTCTTCAGCCTTGCAAGATCGATTGACAAGTACCACCATTTCTTTTAGTTCAAAGATCCCAACAAATACCTTAATGTCTTCGTTGAGCCCGTCTTCAAATCGTCGGCACATCTTGGCCTCTGTAGGAACATATTCTCTGGCATACTTACTCAATCGAACAAACTCTCTTTCACATCCTGTGACTGTCATATTACCTTGCTTCAGCTCAAGAAACTCTTTACATTTCTGATCAATAAATCTTTCACTAATATATTTCTTCCGAAACTCTTCTTGAAAGAATTCCCAGGTTACCCTCTCTTTCGGTACCACCGAAATCAAAGTCTTCCACCAATTATAAGTTGAATCCCTCAACAAAGATATAGCACATTTCAAACATTCTTCATGTGTACAAGATAATTCATCAAATACCCGGATAGAATTTTCAAGCCAGAACTCTGCTTTCTCGGCATCATCATCAATATTTGCCCTAAATTCTTTGGCCCCTTGTTTACGAATTCTGTCAACTGGAGTTCTGTGAAATTTTATCATATCCACACCCTGAGGCATCGGGGGTATAGGTTGAGAAATTTGGGGAGGTGGGGGAGGTCGTACATTTGGGTTCGTACGAACGAACTCAGTGTACCATGCACTCATCATTTGGAGAAAGGCTTCCCCATCCCTTTCTCCTCCTCCCTAACCAACAGTAGGAGGTAGATTTTTAGTCGGCGCTACCCCTTCAGCCGGAGCTGGTGCATTACTCTCTACTTCATCTACTACAGCTGGATCAGAATCCATTTACTATATAAAAAATAATTTAAAAAGGTCAGAAGTCGTCACACTATCACAATTTATACATATGGCATGTATAGCAAAATCCGTACATACAACACGTAGTTTGAGAACCAACTAAACCTACTCTGATACCATTAAATGTAATGCCCCCACGCCCGAGACCGTCGCCGGAGTCGAGCTTGAGGTGTTACCGAACATAATTTATCAAATTAAAAAAGTTCGAATCATTTGTTTCTACATTCACAGCTTTCTAGCTACCTGCGTCACATTTACAAGAAAAATCATATCTCGAGTTACAAAACTCAAAATCAAGATCCATAAATTTTATCTAAATATAGACTCATATATCTATTTACTAATTTTTTTCTAGAATTTTGGGTTTGGTCAATTAGTACAGTTTATTAGTTAAAGTTACCCCTATTTCAGGACTTGACTGGACTGACCTCTGTTTACTACGAACCATATTTATCTCTTTGAAAAATTTATATGACTATTCTGTTTGTTTATAATGAAACTAGACTCAATAAGGATCCCAATAATATAAAATACACCACCTAATTATTTTTGTACAATTTATGGTGAATTTCTAAAGTTGGAACAGGGGATCCAGAAATCGCTCTGGCCCTGTTTCACTAAAATTCAAATATCTTCTAACATATAATTCCTTTACCTGTTTCGTTTGTCTTATGTTAAACTAGACATATTAGGCTTAAATTTTATATTTAATCCATCACCAAATTCAATTTCTATGATTTTTAGTAAATTTTCAAACTCACGTCAGTGTTGCTGCAATGTTCTATTTAAGACCAATTTCATCTTTTCATGAGTTCTTATGGACTAGATAACCTATTAACCTTCCATGACATCAAACATGATCTAAATTAGCCATTTCCATGACTTATCATTATCAAGCATTTTCTCAACCAAATCACCGCCATATCACAAAATTATTTACACAAAGTAGGTATATTGCTATACATGCCATACTTAAGTTTTACAAGCCATTTACCAAAATAAAAGTCCTTCGGATAGTGTGATCGAACCTTTGACCTGTCCCGATTCCCAAGCTGGCTTGTTCAAAAATATAGTGAATAAAAAGGAGGGAGTAAGCATAAATGCTTAGTAAGTTCATATGCAAATAACAAGTAACATAACAATACAATTATACCAAACAACCTTAGCATAGTATCACCAAAACATATATCACATTTCTAAACATCATTCATCATCTTACCACCTTATCGTTGTAGTATCTATTTTCAACCCGAGGGTTAAGTACATACCTGTCCAAAGTTTCCATTTCACAAAACTTACCAAAACGTCACTTGCATTTTAAGTGTTCTTCCATTTCACTAGAGATTTTACCCGTTGAACACATCGGAATATAACTCGGATACATGGATAATTTGCACATAAGTGCCACATATGTAATCAAGCAATCATGTAACCTGCCCCTAAGTGAACTCAGACTCAACTCAATGAGCTCGGGCGTTTGCATCCATAAGTGAACTCAGACTCAACTCAACGAGTTCGGATGCCTAGTTACATCTCACGAACTCGGACTCAACTTAATGAGTTCTGACATTCGCATCCATAAGTGAACTCAGACTCAACTCAACGAGTTCGGATGCTCAACCATCCTAGTGACATGTCACTTGTATCCTAATCTATTCCTAAGGTTCAAACGGGATTTTCCTCGGACACATATCCTTTCCATCTTCCGTAGAATACTGAAACCAATACTCGGTAGCACTTTATATTTAACAAATAATACACATAATTTGCATTTTATTCGAAAATAACCACAAAGCATATATTTTATGATAAAAATCAGCATATCATAACATTAACATCAATAACTTAAAAATAACAATTATGCTACATTATTTACACATGAACTTACCTTGGTACCAAAATATAAAGATTTTGCAATTTAGTCCACAATCTTTTCTTTTCCTCGATTGGGGTCGATTCCACGTCTTTCTTGATCTAAAATAACACATTTAGCTTATTTAATACTCACATTATCAAATTAGTCTTTAATTCAAATTTTAGCAAAATTACAATTTTACCCCTAAACTTTTGCATATTTACACTTTTGCCCCTAATCTCGGGATTAAAATTAATTCCTTATTCTTATGTTTTATAACATGCTGATCACTTTTCCCTTCTATGGCAACATCGAATTCTCACTCTAACATGTACTTATGACTATTAGGCATTTTTGCCGATTAAGCCCTTTTACTCGTTTTCACTCAAAACCAAGTAGCACAAGTTGTCTAACTTAATTTAGAACCTCATATTCTATCATAAAACATCAAAATTCACAAATTTCACCTATGGGTATTTTTCCAAATATGAACTCTAACTCAAAATATTACTATCATAAGCTATACCGAGTTACCGGGATTTCAAAAACGTAAAAATCATTAAAACCGGGGCTTGGAATCACTTACTATGAAGCTTGAAAGTTGAAGAAACCCTAGCTATGGAGAGAGGGAGCATTCGGCAGCAACTAAGGAAGATGATAACAAATTTTGTGTTATTTTTCCCTTTTTATTTCATTTAATATCCAAATAACCAAAATGCCCCTCCTTACTAAACTTTCAAAAATTCCTTCCATGTCCTAATTTTGTCCATGAACTTAAAATTGGTTAAAGTACCATTTAAGACCTCCTAATTAATATTTCAAAACAATTTCATGCTAAAAACTTCTAGAATGCAAGTTTTGCAACTTATTCGATTTAATCCCTAACTTTAAATTAAACTCGTTATGCCAAAAATTTCTTCACGAAATCTTCACACAATTATGCAATCATATCATAAACCTTAAAATAATTATAAAATAATTATTTCTATCTCGAATTTATGGTCACGAAACCACTATTCTGATTAGGCCTTAATTCGGGATATTACACTGCATCCCAAATTTTTCATGCTGCATGCTTTGTAGTAACCACACAGGTTGGAGACACGACCGTGTGTCTCAACAGTGTGGTGTACACGGCCTACACACGGGCATGTGCTTTGGCCGTGTGCTCCTAAATGATTGATGACGTTATAAACAAAATGTCCAGGTTTTCAAACACAGGCGGCAACACGGCCGTGTCTAGGCCGTGTGAAGGACACGGGCCAAGGACACAGGCGTGTGTTTAGGCCATGTGAAAAGCACTACACCTTGAACTGAAAAATAAAAATTCAAAATTCCACATGGGCTAGGGACACAGGCGTGTGACCTGTTCAACTTTGAAAATTGTTTAAGTTCTGAAAATTTTTGTATGAGCTCGATTTAGTCCCGACCCCTTTCTAATGCATGTTTTAGGTCTCGATGACCTATATAAGGGACTTTATATTAATGTTTGATCTCTGATGTTATGATAATTATGAATTGAATGTTAATGTTCCATTTTGTCCGGTAATGCCTTTAACCCTAGTCCGGCGACGGATACGGGTTAGGGGTGTTACATTTGGTTGGTTTCAGATCTAGAGAAGTGAGAAAGAGATCCGTGAGCAAATCATTTTAGTCTACATCAAAGAAGTTTAGAGATGATTATAGTCGTTCAAAGGCTAATGTGAGGCATTCGAGTAGAGATCGTGCTAGATCGTAGTCGAACTTCAGAGCTCCAGCTACATCTGTTGCCAGTGTCAAAAATGCTAAATCTGATCACCCTAAGTGTAAGCATTGTGGTAAAATACATCCCAATAATTGTAGACTGTATGATCGGGCTTGTTTTAGATGTGGATCGTTAGACCATTTTATCCATGATTGCCCTGAATCTGTTGAGCAAGAAAGTGTGTAAAATTCGAGACCGAGTGGCAATGCTTCTCCTGGTAGACCTCCCAGAAATATGGTAAATGTAAGTGGCAGTCAGAGAGGGATAAAAGATATAGTTGTTAGATCCGAGGCTCGTGCACCTGCCAGAGCCTATGCTATCCGAGCTCGTGAGGAAGCTTCATCGACAGATGTGATTACAGGTACATTTACTCTTTATGATTCTTCTGTGATTGCTTTGATAGATCCTAGATCGACACATTCATATATATGCATGAACTTAGTGAACAGTAAGACTTTGCCTGTAGAGTCTACTGAATTTGTAATTAGAGTTTCAAACCCCCTAGGCAGATGTGTTTTGGTTGATAAAGTCTACAGTAATTGTCCGTTAATATTTAGAAAACCTTATTTTCCGACTGATCTAATGTTGTTACCTTTTGATGAATTTGATATAATTCTGGGTATGGATTGGTTAACTTTTTATGATGCTGTTGTGAACTGCAAATGGAAAACTATTGATTTGAGATGCAAAAATAATGAAATAGTTCGAATTGAATCTAGTGATTTGAATGGATTGTCTGCTGTGATATCTTCGATGAAAGCTTTGAGTATTGTGAGAAAGGGTTGTGAAGCCTATTTTGCTTATGTGATTGATTCGAAAGTGTCAGAAAAGAAAGTTGAATCTGTGCCTGTTGTATGTGAGTTTCCTAATGTGTTTCATGAAGAACTTCCGGGATTACCTCGGATACGAGAAATTGAATTTGGCATTTAATTGGTACCTGGTACTACTCTGATTTTGATAGCTCCGTATAGAATGGCTCCGACTGAATTAAAAGAATTAAAGTCTCAATTGAAAGAGTTAACAGATAGAGGGTTTGCTAGACTGAGTTTCTCACATTGGGGTACTCCTATTCTGTTTGTGAAAAAGAAAGATGGTACAATGAGAATGTGCATAGATTATCGTCAGTTGAATAAAGTGACTATCAAGAATAAGTATCCTCTGCCCTGTATTGATGATTTGTTTGATCAGTTGAAAGGAGCTGCTGTGTTTTCAATAATATATTTGCGATCAGGCTATTATCAGTTGCGAGTGAAAGACTAAAACATTCTGAAAACTACTTTCAGAACGAGGTACGAGCACTATGAATTCTTAGTTATGCCTTTCGGTTTGACTAACGCACCTGCTATCTTTATGGATTTGATGAATAGAATTTTCAGACCGTATTTAGATCGATTTGTTGTAGTATTCATTGATGACATATTGATTTATTCATGAGATGAAATCGAACATGCCGAGCATTTGAGAATAGTACTACAGACTTTGTGTGATAAGCAATTGTATGCGAAGTTTAGCAAATGTGAGTTCTGGTTGTGTGAAGTTGGTTTTCTAGGCTATATTGTGTCAGCATCAGGTATCCGAGTTGATCCGAGCAAAATTTTAGCTATTTTGGAGTGGAAGCCTCCGAGGAATGTCTCTGTAGTCCATAGTTTTTTGGGACATACTGGTTATTATTGACGATTTGTAAAAAGCTTTTCGATGATTGCAACTCCGTTGACGAAACTACTTCAGAAAGATGTGAAGTTTGAGTTGTCCAAAAAATGTCAGAACAGTTTTGATCACTTGAAAACTTTGTTGACTAAAGCTTTGGTATTGGGACAACCTGAATCGGGTAAAGAATTTGTGATATATAGTGATGCTTCGTTGATCAGATTAGGATGTGTTTTGATGCAAAAAGGTAAAGTCATTGCTTATGCTTCAAGATAGTTGAAGTCACACGAAAAGAATTATTCGACACATGATCTTGAGTTAGCCGCGATTGTGTTTGCTCTAAAGATTTGGCGCCACTATCTGTTTGATGAGAAATGTCACGTATATTCTGATTATAAAAGTTTGAAATATTTGATGACTCAGAAAGATCTGAATCTATGACAGAGAAGATGGTTAGAACTGCTAAAAGACTACAAACTTGTGATTGATTATCATCTGGGAAAAGCAAATGTTTTTGCTGATGCTTTGAGTCGGAAATCATTGTTTGCTTTGCATGCAATGAATGCTCATTTGGTTGTATCCAATGATGGTTCTATTTTAGCTGAATTGAAAGCAAGACCTATGTTTTTACAGCAGATTATTGAAGCTAAGAAGATTGATAATGAGATGTTAACAAAACGGGCTCAGTATGAATTGGATTCTGATTTTGAATTTCTAATTGATAATGATGATTGTTTGAGAATCCGAGATTAGATTTGTGTGCTAAGAAATCCAGAGTTAATTCAAATGATTTTGAACGAGGTTCATAACAGTCGTTTATCTGTACATCCGGGTAGTACAAAAATGTACAACGATCCAAAACAGCATTATTGGTGGTTTGGTATGAAGCGTGATATCTCTAAATTTGTTGCGAAATGTTTGATCCGTCAGCAAGTTAAAGCTGAACATCAGTACCATCTGGTTTGTTACAACCGATTATGATTCTAGAATGGAAATGGGATAGAGTGACGATGGACTTTGTTTCGAGTTTACCCTTGTCTCCGGGAAAGAAAGATGCTATCTAGGTTGTAGTTGATCATTTGACAAAATCAGCTCATTTTATTCCGATACGATCTGATTTCTCGCTTGATAAATTAGTTGAGTTATACATTTTTGATATTGTGAGATTGCATGGTGTGCCATTATCTATTGTGTCAGATAGAGATCCAAGTTTTACATCGCGATTCTGGAAGAAGTTGCAAGACGCCCTGGGTACAAAATTGCATTTTAGTACTGCTTTTCATCTGCAAACGGATGGTCAATCCGAGCATATTATTCAGATACTCGAAGATATGTTGAGATGTTGCATTCTAGAGTTTGAAGGTACGCGGGAATAGTATTTGCCTTTGATTGAATTCGCTTATAATAGCAGTTTTCAATCGAGCATTGAAATGGCACCATACGAAGCTTTATATGGTCACAAATGTCGTACACCTCTGTATTGGACTGAGCTCAGCGAAAATAAGATTCACAGGGTTGATTTGATAAAAGAAACTAAACAGAAAGAGAAAGTGATCCGAGATAGTTTGAAAGTAGCTTCCGATCATCAGAAATCTTATGCGGACTTGAAAAGAAAAGACATTGAATTTAAAATCGACAACAAAATGTTTTTGAAAGTATCTCCGTGGAAGAAAGTGCTTCGGTTCAGTAGAAAAGGCAAATTGGGTCCGAGGTTTATTGGGTCGTATGTGATTATCGAGCGTATTGGGCCGGTAGCATATAGATTATTGTTGCCACAAGAGTTAGAACAGATTCATGATGTGTTTCATGTATCGATGCTTTGACGATATAGATATGATCCTTCACATGTGATTCCTCCGTCTAAGATTGAAATTCTGTCTGATATGACTTACGAAGAAAAGTCGATCCGTATATTAGCACGAGAGGTTAAAGAGCTGCAAAATAAGAAAATTCCGTTAGTAAAAGTGATGTGGCATCGACATGGTATTGAAGTGGCCACATGGGAGCCTGAAGATGCTATGAGATAGCAATATCCGAATCTATTCAACGGTAAGATTTTCGGGGACGAAAATCCTTAAGGGGGAGAATTGTAACAGTCTGGTTTAGACTCTAGTTAGAATAGTGGTTTCGGGACCACATATCCGAGTCAAAAAAATATCTAAATATTATTTTTCGTGTTTATGATATGTGAATTAGTAGGTGTGAAAGTTTCGTATAAAAATTTGATCGTTTGTGTGCTTAATTTGCAAAAAGGACATAATCACATAAAATGTAAAAGTGGCTTTCTATATTGTAAAAGGTGCTTATTTGATTTGGCTTATTATATGAGAAGTCCTTATGTGGTTAATATACCATTTCTATGGTTAATGGACACTAATGGCCTTGTGTTTATTGATTTATTAGTTTTATAACAAAGGGCAAATTGGTAAAGTAATTATAAAATGAATTATAATTAAAATAAGGTATGAAAATAAGTCATATTCATGTTCTTCAACCGAAAATCACAAGAAAATAAAAGAAAAAGACTACCTAGAGTTCGGCCATTGAATTCCTTGATTAAGGTATGGATTTCGTTCGATTTTTGATAATTTCTACGTTATTGTAATCGTTGCTTCGTATACTATCAAGCCCATGCCTCTATTTCTGATTTTGATGATGATTTTTAAAAGTGCCATGGATGAATTCATGAGTTTTATGTTGTTATATGATGAAATATGAAAGTTTGATGTTGGATTTATATGTTTTGTTTTTGGATTTTTGGTGATTTTGAGTAAATTGGGCTAAATTGTGAAAATTATAAATTGAAGGACTAAAATGTAAAATAAATGAAATGTGTGAACTTGTATGAGAGTTATGAAGATTCGGTCAAGCATGAGTACATGCAAATTATGTGTATTTTGTGATTCTGTGAATTATGGACTAAAGTGTCAAAATGTGAAAATGTGAGGGCTAATTTGTAAAATGCCCTAAATTTGTATTTATGGATTGTTTAGAATGAATTTGTGATTAACTGAATCAAATTTGACTTTATATAGATCAAGAGTTAAAGAAAACAAAATTAGATCAAGGAAACTCGAAAGTCGTCGAGTAGCAGATTCTGTATATCCGAATCTGAACGAGGTAAATCTATATACAAATAAATGCACTTGAATTGATTTATTTATGTTTATATGTTATTGAAATATGATGAATGGATTTATGTCTTGATTTCGAGACATCTGAGAAAATATCAACGAATTTTCGACGTCCGGAAAGCCCCGAATGAACCTTAGGAATAGTTAGGATATATATGTCATAACATAGGATCTGATATTTGTTTTTGTGTAAGTCCACGTCTGGGATGTTGGCATCGACTTATGCTTTACGTGTAAGACCACGTCTGGGACGTTGGCATCGTATTTATTTTTGTGTAAGACCCTGTCTGGGACAGTGGCATCGATATTTGGTTACATGTAAGACCATGCCTGGGACGTTGGCGTTGTATATGTTTTTCGAGCTATACAGGTATCCTTATGTTTTCGAACGGTTCAAACGGGCATTCTGAGAAAATGAATCAGTATGTGAACATAAATCCGATTTAGGTATGTTAAAAGTGAGTACCATATTTGATATTGAAAGGTAAGTATATGTTCTTTAATGAACAAAAGATTATATGTGGTAAAAACATGAGAATTTATGCTATATGTGACATGGAAATTGGAAGATATGAAATATATATGGATATGGAAGTTGTGATAGTTTATGACTTGAAGTATATGTGATTTGATGATGACGTAATATTTAATGTGTTAAGTTTATTTGTATATGCCTTACTAAGCTTTTATAAGCTTACTCTGTGTGGGCTTTTAACTCTTTTACAGATATCGTAGCTACTGGAAGCTCGAGGATCATTATAGATCATCATTGCACTATCGAACTTCATTTTGGTATATTTTGGAAGTGTAAATATTGGAGTATGACATGTATAGGCTAAAAGTACTTTGAATATGTTTTGAAATGTGTATATATCTAGCCATGTGATTTGGCTTGATTATGGATATGTTATAACTAAGTTGTGGTATAAGTTATATGATGAAATTATGTTTATTACATGTTCTTGATTGGCCAAAATATATGGTCAATTCGGCTGGTATTTGGTAAGTTTATAACATGACATTGAATAATGATATTAGAATTGTTGGAGCTTATGTTTTAGTATGTCTATGGCATGAATTTGGTATGATTTGTTTGATGATTTGAGGATAAAATTTATTAATAATGAAATGGTATGATTGATATTTTTTTTGGCTATGAATTGGCAAAAATTATTGTGCATATATGTTGTGGTTTTGGTGCTTATAGGTTTGACCCAAATTTGGGTGGCAAATTGGCTTTTCAAATGGCTTATTTTTGTCCACACGGACAGAGAGACAGGCGTGTGTCTCAGCCATGTGCGACACACGGTCATGTTGTACTGTCGTGTGTCCCCTAGGGTACCCTACGATTTTAAGTCAGGCTCGAGCATGGCCAAGGCACACGGGCGTGTGGCTAGCCGTGTGACCCAAGTCAGTTTCGACCACAACCAAGGCACATGGGTGTGTCTTGTGGCCGTGTGTGCAAGTCAGTATGTATGCCCTGTTTTGACACTGCCTAGACACACGGACGTGTCTAATGCCGTGTAAGGCACACGGCCTATTCATACGGGCATGTGACCTATTCAACTTTGAAAATTGTTTAAGTTCTGAAAATTTTTATATGAGCTCGATTTAGTCCCGACCCCTTTCTAATGCATGTTTTAGGTCTCGATGACCTATATAAGGGACTTTATATTGATGTTTGATCTCTAATGTTATGATAATTATGAATTGAATGTTAATGTTCCGTTTTGTTCGGTAATGCCTTTAACCCTAGTTCAGCGATGGATATGGGTTAGGGGTGTTACACAGCTTGTCATGAATATAAGTAAAAAAAAAAGTGCAAACATGATTGTATTACCTTAAGATCACGTTGTGAGAATTGGGAGAAGAATGTTAATAAAATGCTTATTAGTTTCATACAAACTTACTAAGCTTTAAAGCTTACTCCCCTTCTTTTCCACCTCTTATAAGTTAATTTAGCTAGCTCGGGTTGGATATCGCCTGAGATGCTAATACATTATCAAGCTATCATGTTGGGTATAAGTGAATGCAAACCCCTTTAAGTTTATGGCATGTATAGAGACTTATTTATTTGTTGTATGAGTCATTAAGTATTGGTTAAATGTATTGGCTTGTGAAGGATAAAGGTTGGATTTAATTTGTCATTAAATTGGCTATATTGGCTAATTGGTTGTAAGCCCATTTAATTATGTATGTGCTTATGGCAATATTTTATGATGTGGTTTATATTTGCTAGATATATATAATAGATATGAGTTTATTCATATATTAATGCCTTTTGAGTGTGAAATTAGCATGAAATGATTTGGTAAGGCATGATGTTTAATGCATGATAGATGATGGTATGAAAATGATATGTTATTGCTTGATGGTAGTTTATTTATGCCATGAAATGTACTATTGAAGCTGTGCTTAACTATTGAAGCTGTGTTTAAGTATGTGCAAATAAGGTTGACAAATAGCTTGGTAAATAGCCATTTTCTTGGCCACACGGGTAGAGACACAGCCCTGTGGAGGACACAACCTAGCACACGAGCGAATGACTTGGTCTTGTGACCCTTATTTGTTGATGATGTCATAAACAGAGAGTTATACAAGCTGAGGACACGGGCGTGTCCCAAGCCACACGGTCGTGTGACTCTCCAAACATGGAAACTTTCTTAAGTGTTGTAAATTTTTAAAAATTCTCGGTTTAGTCCCAAATCACCTCCGGTGTATGTTTTGGGCCTCGTAGGCCCGTATAAGGGATAATGTGCATGTTTTTGATTCATTTTAAATTGAATGAAATTTTATGGCCCGATTTTATGAAATTGTGTATGTTTAAGTCCGGTAATGCCTCGTATCCTATCCCGACCTCGAGTACGGGTAAGAGGTGTTACAGTATGAAGCTTTATATGGTCGTAAATGCAGAACCCCGTTGTATTGGTCCGAACTTAGTGAGAAAAAGATTCACGAGGTTGATTCGATCAGAGAAACCAAAGATAAAGTGAAAGTAATTCGTGACAGTTTGAAATAGCTTTAGATCGACAGAAATCATATGCGGGTTTGAAACATAAAGACATTGAATTTCAAACTTGTGACAGAGTGTTTTTTAAAGTATTGCTATGGAAGAAGATTCTTTGACTTGGTCCCAAAGGAAAATTGAGTCCACGATTTATCGGTCCATATGAGATTATCGAGAGAATAGGGCCAGTGGCATATCGGCTAGATTTACCGTCAGAATTAGAAAAGATCCATAATGTATTTCATGTATCTATGTTATGGCAGTACCGATTAGATTCGTCGCATATAATTTCTCCGACAGAGATTGAAATACAACCTGATATGTCGTATAGCGAAGAACCGATCAGAATTCTAGCTCGAGAGATTAAAGAGTTAAGAAACAAAAGCATAGCTTTAGTGATGGTTCTTTGGCAACGTCATGGGATCGAAGAAGCTATGTAAGAACACGAGGAAGCTATAAGAAAACAGTACCCTAACCTATTTTCTGGTAAGATTTTTGGGGACGAAAATTCCTAAGGGAGAGAGTTGTAACAACCCGTTTTTCATTAAATTGAAAAAATGGTTTTGGGACCACAAATCTTAGGTCAAAATATTTATTTATTATTATTTTAATGTCTGCAGCATGATAGTATGATTGTGTAAAAATTTCGTTAAGAAATTTTACAGTTTGAATGCTCACTTTGATAAAAAGGACTAAATCGAGTAAAATATAAAAGTTGATTTCTATTAGCTAAAGTTGTCTAATAGCTATAGAACCTTAAAATAGAGGTCCTTATGTTGTAATTAGACCATTTTTAATATGAGTGGACAAAGATGGACATTAATTAAGTGATTTTAATGGTTTAATGTGAAGGTTAAAAATGTAATTTGATAAAATAAACTAAGTAAAATAATTAAAAACAAAGTCATCATCTTTGTTGTTTCCACCTTCCATCAAAAATTAGCTTAGGAAAAACCATGAATGAAGCTTGAAGTTTCAGCTATAGTTCATCCTCGCATGTAAGTACAATTTTGCTCGTTTTTTAATGATTTCTATGTTTTTGGAGTCGTTGTATCTTAATCTAGCTAGCCCAGGGACTAATTTGTAAAACATTAAAGGTTTAGGGTTTTACCATTGATGAATATGTGTGTATTTTGATGTTTAATGATAGAAAATGAATGATTGTTGTTAGATAAACAACATTTGTTAAGTGATTTTTGATAAAATTGTCAATTAGGGATTAAATTGAGAAATTTGAAAATTATGTGGTAATTGTGTAAAATAATGAAATGTGTGGGCTACTAAGAGCATAGATGAAACTCAGCTAGCATAGGTGTTGACACAATTTCATGAATTTTCATTTTTATGAGCAAGAGACTAAATTGTAAAGATGTTGAAATATAAGGGGTAAAAGTGTAAAATTTCCCTAACATGAAATTTTGGATTAAATTGAATAGAATGTATTTTGAATGAGTTAAATTTGATTATATAGATCAAGAAAAGCGACGTATGGATCTAGATCGAGGGAAAAATAAAGTATTGGATTAGTCGATCCTATTGTATCGTTCTTGTGATCAAGGTAAGTTCGTATGTTAATAAGCATTAATGTAATTGTGTTTTAAATTCTTTATAGTTGTGTTGTTAATGGATACGAACTTATGAAAATGTTCGACAAATATTTGCCAATGTGAAATCCGAAGTTGAACCTTAGTAATAGATAGGATACAAATGACATGTCATTAAGGGTTATTGTGTTTCGGGTGCTGGTCTGTACATTCTATCGGTGGTTGAGTTTTTCGACATGTGTTGCAGATTCTCGTTAGCTTGTGTAAGTAGCACCGTGTAGCTACTTCTTGACCATCAGTTTGTGTGAGCAGACTCGGTGATAGCTTGAGACGAGCATTTGCATATGAGATATGAGATTGAGATGGTTTCGACCATGTATTGGCACTTAGGGTGCGATATTCCCGTGTATTTGATATTATTCCAAATGGTTCAATGGGTATGTCAATGATATGAAAGAGTATGAGATTGATACGTATTGGTGCAGGTATGTACATAAACTATGTAAGCATTGAATCCATGAAATTGAGGAGTTCCATGATTTGCTATGTGAATGAACACATATATTAGCCTTGTGATTAAATAGAATTGTTGTATATTATGTTTATATTACCTAAATTGTGAAAGACTTGTACATTATACTTATTAGCAATACAAGCTTACTAAGCTTTATAGCTTACTCTATTTACTTTTCCATGTTTTATAGTGATTTCATACCTTGCTAGGATTGGGAGTTGTCAGAGATCTCATCACACTATCCAGCTGTCATTTTGGTACTTTTGAACTTGTGTACTTGGTTATATGGCATGTATAGGAGTTGTGATTAATATAACCTATATATTGGTAATGTATTTAGCCAATTGATTTGGCTTGTAAATGATGAATGTTTTGGTTATTTGTATATCCATGTGATTTGGCTTTTTTTGATATATTTGGTTATGTTTATATATGTGCAATTGGCCTTTTGATATGTTGTGTATAGTTGATTTTTGAATTTTTTGTTGTGGAATGGTATCTTGTGTAGCAAATGGTTGGAATTGAGATGAGCATGTATGCTAAGTTAGGCACAAAGTTTAAAATAGGTAATTGACCATTTAGGTATATTTTGGAAGAAATTTTGGTATGTTTAAAAGTGGTCAAATGAATGTGCTTGTGGATTTCATGTTGCATGTGTGATTAGTGCATGATATAAACTTGTTATTGGTTGGTTTTGAGGTCCTATTTATGCCATGGTTTTATGCATTTTCAGGTGTGCAGGTTGGTACCTATAACACCCCTCACCCGTACCCGACGCCGGGACAGGGTTTGAGGTGTTACCGGTAATTTACCTTTATAAACTTACTAAATCGGGTCATCAACCTTTGCCCAAAATTTAAAACTTTTCAAATATGTACACTTTGTCTCTTACATAGACCTTCGAGGCCTAAAACACACCTAGGGCAGTACGGGACATAACCGAAAATATTCGATAAACTTTGGGCACTTTAGAAAATTTTTCCTTACTTTGAACTGTAACACGCCCGTGTGATGGGGCCATGTGGTCACACACGCCTGTGTGGCTTGGGACAAGCCAGTGCCCTCAGCCCGTGTGCAACACTGACTTCAACCTCATCATTCTGTTAAAAGTACATGGCCAAGACACACGCTCGTGTACTTAGCCCGTGTTCTATACAGACTTAAAAATTTAGGTGCAAGGGGCACACGACCATACCACACACCCATGGGGGTGAGCTGTGTGTCACACACGGCCTAGAAACATGTTTGTGTGTCTACCCATATAGACCTTATTAGGCTATTTTCCAAGTCTTAGGTCACCCTCTGCCAACCAATTACACTTATAGATTACTTTAGCGCATGTTAAGGCCAAAATGGTACATTTATAAATATAAATCTTTGATTAACCTCATTGCATGTAAACCTCATGTCATTGGTTCCATACATGCTAAGTTAATTCTGATCTTGCATTTAAAGATTTCCATGTATACTAGACATATTTAGGATTGGCTCATTTTTATAACTCATTGCTAATTGAAGACCAAACCATCACATATGAACATAAACATGCATAGATTTGTAGGTCATAGCCTACTTCAAAATAAGCCAATTTCCATGGCAATATACAAAAAGATGAATATAACTTTACATGCCTTCATTTTTGGCAAACCAAATGAAACATATAACAAAATATTCAAAAGCTCTATACATGCCATTGAACAAACATAAGTGTTTATATACCAAAGCTAGACTAGTTGATAGTGTGTAGACTCTCCAACCGTCTTCCAATCTTTACGAGTCCTCGAGCTCTATAAGACAGGAAAAAGAGAGGGGTAAGCATTTACATGCTTAGTAAGCTCGAATAATTGGAAAGTAAACTTACCAATTAATTAGCATACATCCTTATTAGATAATGAAACCAATGAATATGAAAATGGTTTCCCTATCACATCCACTCAATCAATGAGTTAGTCATATAACAAAACATCATGTAATACATATATTAGTTGAGCTCATCATTCAACATGTCATTTGAACATATATCTCGTGTTAGTCTCGTTGAGTTTGTAGGAACTTTCGATGGATTATCCAATCACCGCCAATTCATACGAATAATCATTTCATGTACGCACTCCTGCGAACCTCACATCTTACGATAGGATTACCAGTCCAGGCTAAATCCCCCGTATTGTTAACTCATAAGGTGATGTCGGGATTACCAGTCCAGGGTAAATCCCTTATAACGACACACACCCTTAGTGAGCTCGGATCTAAATTACCAGTCCAGGCTAAATTCAGACCCTAATCGAATTACCGTCTGGGCTAAATCCATAATGCACACATATTCTTTGGGAGGCTCGATCACTCAAGGAACACCCGTCCGAGCTAGATCCTTTTTATACTTAAGATCATCGGATTACCTGTCCTGCCTAAATCCTTTCTGCAACACATGCAGGATCTCAAGTCACATATAATTCATGGTTTATCCATCGAATTCCCTTTTTAACCTCAAGTGAGACATTTTTCCAACAAATTATTATCAAAGATGCATTCTATGCATTTTCATGCCATCAACAATGCAATCATTATGTACTCATAAATCATACAATTATGCATATTATGAGTTTACTTTAAGTTATCTAAACTTACCTGGTACTCGTTTCGGTGTTGTGTTTCGATTATTTTGAAACCTTTTGTTTTCCTCGGTCGACTTCTAAAATTTATTCCTCGGGGTCTATAACAATAAAATTAAACCACTAACACCTCACATTGTACTATATGAGCCTAAATTTCACCCCCGGTCCAAATGACCATTTTTCCTTTAACCTTTAACATTTTTCTGATTTAGTCCCTAGGCTCGTATAATGAAACACGTGCAAATCTTACCCAAGCCTAGCAGAACACTTTTCCCTCTTATGACAGGCCACATTTTTCATTATTTTTACATTTCTACCACATATTTGACAACTTTTGCAAAAAGGTCCCTTTAGGGGTTTTTCATGAAAATCACCTAGGAAAAGATGTTTAAAACACCTTCAACTTTCATACCCCTCCATAAACCATCAAAATACAAGTAACTCATGCATGGGTAAATTTTTAAACATGAACCCTAGCATGAAATATGGGTAGAAATGGAGAGAGTAAGCTACCAGAATTTTCAAAATGCAAAGAACATTAAAAACGGGGCTTGAGAGCACTTACTATTGAGCTTGAAAAGCTTGGAAACCCTAGCTATGGAGACTCCTTAATTTTTGACTGAATGAGGGAGATAAATTACTGATTTTTGCCTTCTTTTTCCCATTTTATTTCATTAAAAAGCCAAATCACCAAAATGCCCTTAAGCCCTTTCTTTGAAATTTCATCCATGTAAGCCCATTTTTGTCCAAAAACTTAGAAATTGGAAAAATTGCTCTATAAGACCTTCTAATTTTATATCTAAAGCAATTTCATACAAATTGCTTCTAGAATCCAAGTTTTGCAATTTAATCAATTTAGTCTCTAATTTCCAATTGGACACCTTACTCAGAGAATTTCTTCATGAATTCTTAACACATGCATATTCTCATATTCTAAACCTCATAATAATCATAAAATAAATATTTTGATGTCGAATCTTTTGTCCCGAAACCACTATTCTGACTAGGCCTTATTTCAGGATGTTATAGAACCTCTTTGGGTGAGAAAAATGGCTTGGAAAATAGCCTATTTTTGTCCACATGGGCAGAGCACGGGCATGTGTCTCAGTCATGTGTGACACACGGTCAGGTGACATGGCCGTGTGTCCTTTGATTCTTAATTAGAAATCGAGTCAGTTGCTCCACACGGCCTAGCACACAGGCGTGTGACTTAGCCATGTGGCATAAGTCAATATACCCTACAGTTTTAGCATAACCTAGGATACGGCCTGACACACGAGCGTGTGAGGCCATTTCAAAGGGTACACAGGCTAGTCATACAGGCGTGTGGTTGGTTGTGTGATCCAAGTCAGGGAGTTACAGGGGGTAGGACATAAGCTGGGACATGGCCATGTGATCCCATTTTGAATGTCCACACGGCCTGTGCACGACCGGGCCACATGGGCGTGTGTCCCCTGTATTTTGAATTTTTTTTATGTTTTTTAAAAAAATTTCTTAAGTTCTCGGTTTAGTCCCGAACCACTTCTAATGCTTGTTTTTGGCCTCGAAGGCTCATGTTAGGGACTATATGATTCTATTTGTATGGTTTTTAATTGATATGAGAATTGTAATAAGAATTGTTCGATTGTTTATGAGATTAGTCTGATAATGCTTCATAACCCTATTCCGACGATGGATACAGGTTAGGGGTGTTACAGGCTAATCCTAAAAAACTTTTAACCTTAAATATATTTTTAGAAGGCTTACAATCAACAACTGCTAAATTTTGCTCAGATCAACTCTAATGCCCTCGGCTGATACAACATGTTCCAGAAATCCAACTTCCCGAAGCCAGAATTTACATTTGCTGAACTTGACGAATATTTGTTTTTCATGCAAAGTTTTCAAAACAATTCTCAAATGATGGGCATGCTTTGACTCATCTTATGAATAAATCAAGATATCATCAATGAACACTATGATGAATCTATCTAAATACGATCTGAAAATTATGTTCATAAATCCATAAATACTACATGTGCATTAGCCAAACCAAACGGCATCACAAGAAATTCGTAATGTTCATACCTAGTCCTGAATGTGGTTTTTGGCACATATGAATCTTTAACTCGCATCTAAAAGCAACCAGAACGAAGATCAACCTTTGAAAATATTGTTGCACCTTTCAATTGATCAAACAGATCGTAAATACGTGGTAACAGATACTTTTTCTTGATCATGTAACATCCTGAATTAGGGTTTAGTCAAAATAATGGTTTCGAGACCACAAATCCGAAGTAGAAATAATTATTTTATGATTATTTGATGATCTATGATATGATTGCATGTTTCTGTGAAATTTTCATGAAGAAATTTTATGCCTAAAATGTCTAATTTGAAGTTAGGGACTAAATTGAATAAGTTGCAAAACTTGAGTTCTAGAAACTTTTAGCATGAAATTGATATGGATTATAAATTAGAAGGTCCTAAATAACAATTTAACCAACTTCTAAAATTTTGGACAAAAAAAGGCATGAATAGGAAAATTTTTAAAGAAAAGCCTTAAGGGCATTTTGGTCATTTAGTAATTAAAAGAATAAAAAGGGAAAAAGAAGCAAAATTCATGTCCATCTTCTTCCTAAGTATCAAAATTTAGGTGGTCTTCATAGCTAGGTTTTTTCAAGTTTTCAAGCTTGATTGTAAGTACCTCCAAGCCCGTTTTTAATGCTCTTTACATTTTTTAGATCATTGAAGCATGATCTATCCATTTCAACCCTAATTTTTAAGTAGTGTTTATGTTCAAAAATTTACCCATGTATGACATGCATGTATTTTGATGTTTAATAGAAGAATATAAAAGTTTGATGTGTGATAAACATCTTTTACAAAGTGATTTTGCATGAAAACACCTAAAAAATACCTATTTATAAAAGTTGTAAAATGGGTAGTAAATATGTGAAATAAAGAAAAATGTGGGCTTCAAGGAGTAGGAATATGAATCGACTGGGCTTGGGTAACAAAAAAATGCATACATTTCGTTTTACGAGCCTAAGGACCAATTTGTAAATAAGTGAAAAGTAAAGGGTAAAAAGGTAATCTTACCAAGGTATGTGTTATGGGTCGATTCGAGCAATGTATGTATTAAACAAGTTAAATTTTGCATTATAGATAAAAAAAACGTGATTTGGGTCTTGGTCGGAGGTAAAACAAGGTTTACGAAGAATAGGCTCGTTTTCATCATTTTGTACTGAGGTAAGTTCATATACAAATAACGTAATGTTATGTTATATTTTCAATGCTTGAGTGTTATGTGAATTCAAATTCTTTAATGCTATTACGAGTTATGTTTTGATTGCTCCATGAGAAAGTGATTGGTATTATGGACATTGAGGTTGAGATTACGAGCAAGCTTGATAGAGATGTAATATCGAAGAATCCCGCTTGAACCTTAGGAATAGTTTAGGATACAAGTGACATGTCACTGGGAACCATGTGATTTATGAGTTCATGAGAAATGTGATATATGTTTATGTGGTTCTGGGTGCTGGTGTTGTACATCCTACCAGTGGCTGGGTAGCCTGGCATGTGTTACGGATACCTGGCAGCTTGTCTGAGCAGACCCGTGAGTAGCTCTTGAATGAGCTTTTATATGTAATGTGATATGAGGTAGCTTTAGCTACGTATGTGACACTTATGTGCGAGCCTTCCGTGTAACCAATAGTATTCCAAGTGTTCAATGGGTAAATTACCAAGTAACTTGACAGAAGACCCAAGGGATAAGTCAATGAGAAGATTGAGTAAGAGATTATGTTATGAGTTGATAGAGGTATGTATACCGAACTCATGATTAATGCCTTTGTATGTGATGAACTTATGACAAGGTTGTTTATGTGATGAGTAAGTTTAAGTGATTTGATGAAATACAAATTTATGTTCATTATGTTAAATGTATGTTAAATACTTGTTTAGATAGCATGTTATTTGCATATGGACTTACCAAGCTTTAATGCTTGCCCCCTTCATTTCCATCTTTTATAGTGTCGCCAAGTTAGCTCGAGGATCAAAGGACGTCGGAGACTCAATCACACTATCAATTGGACATTTGGGTATAGCTAGTCTCAACATTTTGAGTATGGCATGTATAGGGGGCTTGGTCATTTTGTTATGTGTCATATTGATTAACAAAATGAGTTGGCTTATGATGGTATTATGATTCATTTTGTATAAGGCCATGAGATGTGGCTTATATTTGCTTATCGGGTTGTAACCCTAATTATTTATGCATGCATGCAACATGTTTATGCTTTGTGATTTGGTTGGTGGTTGCTTGTTGGTAATGGATGTGGTAAATGTCACATATGCTTAATGAATGAATTGGGGCTAACAGGTATGACCATAGCTATGGTATAATTGAGTAGATTGAATGTAGGTTTATAAGATTGAATAAATATGAAATTGGTGTGGAATGCCATATAAAAGCATGATGGTTTGAGCATGTGATATGTTGACATTACAAAGTCATGGATGAATCATGATTGTGAGCATTTGAGTGACTAAATAAGCTATGTTGCATGCCATAAAAAATGTATAAGTGAGTAAGCATTTAAGGGTGGCAAATGGCTTTCAAAATAGCCTCAAAGTTGTCCACATGGGTAGACACACGGGCATGTGTCTAGGCCGTTTGTGACACACGGTTTACCCCATGGGCGTGTGATCTGGCCGTGTGTCCCCTGCACCCTAATTAGGCAAAACAGAATGCCTAGAAGTAAACACACGGGCTAAGACACAGGCGTGTGTCTTGGCCGTGTAAGGAACACGGCTTGGAGACATGGGCGTGTACCCAGGCCATGTGAAATCTGCACCATTTTATGGATAAAATATGAAATTTTAATCAAACACACGGTCTAGCCACACGGGCGTGTGACACGGCCGTGTGACTATATTTTGGTTCTGACGTCATAAATAGAGAGTTACACGGCCTGAGGACACGGGCGTGTCGAGGCCGCACAGGCGGGTCTCCTATCTCCACACGGGCGTGTGCCCCTGTTTCATAAAATTTTTCTAAGTTTTCCCAAAGTTTTCTAAAGTTCTTGGTTTAGTCCCGAACTACTCCCGATGTATGTTTTGGGCCTCGTAGGCCCATATAAAGGACAATTTTCCTATGTATGAATGAATTTTATTTGAATAAAATTTTATAGCCCGGTTTTGTATGTTTGCTTGAGTTTAAGTCAGATAACATCTTGTACCTTATTTCGATGTAGAATACGGGTAAGGGGTGTTAATTTAGTGGTATCAAAGCTATGGTTTAGTCTATTCTCGGACTATGTAGTATGTGTTTGAGTCTAACTATACATGCCATACATAAATTGTGATAGTGTGACGACTCTTGATGATTTTAAACTGTGTTTTTCATATAGTAATGGATCCCGAACGAGCTATGGCAGATGATGTGGAAAGAAACACACTAGCCCCCACCCAAGGGACTATGCTAAAGGAGAGTAGACCCGTAACTGTGAGTCAAAGGGGAGAGGCTCGAGAGGTCTTCTTCCACGCTATGAACAAATGGTTTGTTGAGTTCGTTCGTACGAACCCAGCTGTTCAGCAACAACCTCCACCTCCTAAAAATCTTCAACCCGTGCCCCTAGTGCCACAAGGTATGGACTTTATAAGATTTCATAGAACCCCTGTTGATAATATTCGAAAACAAAGGGTGGAAGAGTTCAGATCAAATGTCGGGGATGATGCTGAGAAAGCAGAATTTTGGCTTGAAAATTCAACAAGGGTATTTAATGAACTATTGTAACGCCCCAAAAATCTCGAAACCCAAAAACCCCGAAATCCAAAAATCTCGAAATCCTGAATTTTCTTTATTTTCGATTTTGATGAAAATTGTGTTTAATATTCTTATCCAAGTGATAATTTTAATAGGTCTTAGCTAGGTTGAGTTCGAATTAAGGGGTAGAAGAAATTATAATTTAATTATTAAAAGAATCAGGGTTGGCTAGTAGTTGGGCTTTTGAATAAATGAAGAAACAATTGGAGACAAAAAGAGCCTGTGGTAGAGTGGCTAAGTGACGCCACATAAGGTGTAGTGAGGTGGCGTTAGTAGCTAGCAAGGGGGTCCAAGGTTCGAATCCTAGCTTAGTATTTTTAGAATTTAATTTTGGCCTTCTAGAAGAATGGAAGTGGCGTGAAGATGGACTCCAAGGGGAGTGTTCAAAAGAGAAAATTAAAGAAAGGATCAATGGGTTATCAGGGAGAAAAACGAGGAGATGAGAAGTGAGGAGTAAGTGGAGCTGAATTGGGAACTTGGGCTTGAAGAATTCGGCTATAAGGATATAAATAGGTGCCGAATGGGAGGGTTGAGAAGTTAATGACGAATTTCCCTTCACTTTGTGCCAGAAACCCTTTTCTCTTCAAGATCCAAAAAGTCGAAAACCCTCTATTTTACTTTCTTTTCTTTCTACCGATTTCTATTCTCCTCTACACAATCTTCTTTGCCGATTTATTCTACTACTCTTCTTTTTTAATCTGTACCAAATAAACCTTATTCACCATATTTAGTTTGAAAAGCTGAAAAATCGAATCTTCCAAGTGACGATTACCTTTGACCGAATCTAGTGTAAGTGTTGCTCTTCCGATCAGTTTTCTTTGCTAGGTATCAATTATTATTCCTTACTTCTTTCTAATCAACTTTGGTAGGGAATTAGTATTGGATCTTGGTTTTTAGCTCTCTGTCGAATTGCTCCTTAAGGTATTGCGGTTTTGGTAAGTAATATTCTCCCATTAGCTAAGGTGGCCGAATGGTCATAGTCATGGTAAGGAGACTTGTGTTGGATACGAGTCACCTATTATTCGAGTTTTAATAGTTAAGATTTGTGCAGATCTAGGAAATACGTGATCAAGGAAAAAGTGATTAAGGATTGGGCTCAAGGTAAGGTTAAGGTGAGGTTTCGGTTTTTGAGTAAATAAGTATTAAGCATGCGATTAATTGAAGTGTGATATCGATTGTAGGTTTGGGCTAAGGAGATCGCATCACGCTTGCTTATCAGGTGTGTACATACACTGCACACACACAATGATTCAGCAAAAGCTGAAAAGCTAAAAAGCCGAAAAGTCGAAATGCCGAAAAGCTGAAAGTTTGGCTACGGTAGTCTTGCGAGTGTGCGAAAACTCGTAAGGGGGAAATCGATAGGTTTCCTGAGGCCCACGGGCGATTCCGTGGACTTGGGTTGTGATATGGTCATATGGGCCAGATGGGCTAAATGGGCCCGATGATCTATTGGCCCCATAATAGGCAAAAACTGAATATTGATGCTATGTGATAGGAATTCGTATGTGAGCATGAATATGTATATGACTGGGCCTAACGGGCCATATAAATGTGATTTGGGCCTAATGGGCCATATACAAGTGATTTAAGCCTAATAGGCCATACGAATATGATTGGGCTTAATGTGCCAAATGCAGGTATGTGAAATTGTTAGGTTTTGTAAGGGGTTTTTGGGCCTAGTATATGATATCCACATAAGACTTAATTAATATATTGCGACCGTAGACAAGTCGAAGGGTTAAGGTGTGGCAACGGGTATATGCATGTCTAGGATTGGATCTAAGGAGAGCTTGGTACTTAAGCGGTCTTAATGACCCACCTCCTCTTCTCTGGAATCCTACCTGGTGCATAGTATTCGTTCATCTTAGCTCACGGTAATGGGCCAAGATAAGTGAAAATCGTAATTAAGAGAAAATTACCAAATGCCCCTAAGGGTGAAAATGACCAAAATACCCCTAGGTGTCAAATGTAAGTTTTGTGGATGCGGCATGCATACATATAATATTCTGCTTAGGTTGCATATAGGTTGGGAATTATGGAATGGAGGAAGTATATGAGGATCCATGGTTGCTTGGTAATCGTGGATCCACCGACGGCTTTTAAAGCCCAATATGTAAATGAAGGTAGTTCCGCAACCAGGCTACCATGGTGTGTGGGTTGGGTGGGTCGATATTTATATCCTCACATGGTGTGACGGGGGACGGAGCCGGTGTGTAGCGGATGGATAATTTGGATGGGATTGCATTGCATGATTGATGAATGATTTTTTTTGAATGCTTGCTTTTGCCGAGGGTTGTACACACTGAGTTTGCAAAAACTCACCCCCTCTTTTATTTTATTTTCAGGTGATGCTCAGTAGAAGGTTCGATGTTTGGAAGGACTCTGGGTGGCAAGCTAGCAAGATGATTTGGACATGGGTTTTTTTTTAAACATTTAAGTTTTTACTTCTTTTTAAGTATGTTCTAGACTAGATTGTAATAAGGTTTTCATTGTGTTATTATTACTTGAATTATTATTATTTTCAATGTAATTGCGAAAAGCTGAACATGGATTTCTTAAATTATAGTATGTTTTCTACATTTCCACAGTTAAATTTTTAAATGATAAGTTTTCTTAAATCAAATGTTTCAACAAGGTTTTTGCAACTGAAAGGTGTGTTTTTTTAAGTTAATTAAGGTTTCTTTTATTTTAAGACGGGTTTTCAATGAAAACACGGTTTTCGCTAAAACACTTCAATGTGACACACCAGATTCGGCCATAACGTTTGGGTCGGGTTTGGGGTATTACAACTATCATGCACACCCAAAGAATGTTTGAAGTGTGCTATTTCCTTGTTGAAAGGCACAGCATATCACTGGTGGAAGACACTAGTATTTGTGGTACCTCAAGAGAGGGTCACATAGGAATTCTTCCAAGAAGAATTCCGAAAGAAGTACATCAGTGAACGATTCATTGACCAGAAGCACAAGGAATTTTTAGAATTGAAACCAGGTCGCATGTTAGTGACCGAGTACAAAAGAGAGTTTGTCCGGCTCAACAAATATGCTCGGGAGTGTGTATCCTCCGAGGCTAAAATGTGTAGAAGGTTTGAAGATAGGCTTAATGAGGATATTAGAGTGTTGGTGGGTATTCTTGAGCTGAAGGAATTTGTTGTGCTAGTTGATCGGACTTGTAAAGCTGAGTAACTGACCAAGGAAAAGAGAAAAGCCGAGGTTGAGGTTAAAGATATAAGAAAGAAGCCGATAAGCAAGTCATTCCCCTCTTAGTCTAAGAAATCTAGAGATATGTATTCTCGTTCTCATATTCCGACCAGGCATTCGCACAGAAATTGTAAGAAGCAAAATTCAGGTTTTAAATCTCAGGCTACATCTATGGCTAGTGTGGGTAACGCTAGACCTTTTAAAACGAGTGCCAACATTGCAGTAGACGTCATCTTGGTGTGTGTAGGATGAAGTACGGATCTTGTTTCAGATGTGGTTCTCAAGACCACTATATCAATGTAACATCTCGAAATAGGGCCTAAACGAAATAATGGTTGCGAAACCATGAATCCGAGGTCAAAAAAATAAAATAAAAATAAAAATAAAAATATATTCCAATTAAGTTTTAAGGTTTATTCATTGATTGAATAATTGTGTGAAAATTTCGTGAAGAAATTTTATGTATAAGTGCCTAATTTGATAATTAGGACTAAGTTGTAAAATTAGCAAAATGTGTGTTCTAGATGATAAAGGGGATTTAATTGAAATGGGTTCTTAAATTGGAGGTCCTTATTTAGTAATTAGACCATTATATTTAAGTTTGGACAAAAATGGGCAAGAATAGGACAAATTTGAACGAAAAGCCTTTAAGGGCATTTTGGTCATTTAGTAATTAAAAGAATTAAAAAGGAAAAATAAAGCCAAAATTAGTCCATCTTCTTCATGGAGGCCGAATATAGCATGGGGGAAGCCATGCTTAGGGTTTCAAAGCTTTCCAAGCTCCTTAGTAAGTGATTCTAAGCCTCATTTTTAATGTTCTTTACATTTTTGGAGTCCCGGTAACTTGATTAAGCTTATTCTAGCAATAATTCATGCCAGGGTTCATATTTGGAAAAATACTCATAGGTTAAATGTGTTTATTTTGATGTTTTATGGTATAATATGAAGCTTGAAATCGTGTTAAACAACTTTTGCTGTGTGATTTTACATGAAAACGAGTAAAACGACATAATCGGTAAAAATACCTAATGTTCATAAGTACATGTTAGAGTGAGAATTTTCTATTTCCATAGAAGGGAAAAATGACCACCATGTCATAAAACATAAGAAAATGGATAAATTTTAATTTTCGAGCCTAGGGGCAAAACCGTAATTCTACAAAGGTTTAGGGGCAAAATTGTAATTTTTCCAAAGTTTGAGTTAGGGAATGCTTTGAATATTACATTAATTAAATAAGTAAAATATGATGTTTTAGATCCCGAAAAGTGAGATTTGGGCCTAGAACGGGAGAAAAACCAAAAATCAAGAAAGTTGGTAAAATGGTTGTTTTGGTATCGAGGTAAGTTCATATGTTTAATAAGCATTTAATAATGCATATTTGAATGATAAATTGATATTTTGGCCATATATACTTTAGTATTGAGTTTCAAATATAATGATTAATGTTCGATAATAATTCGATATTGGAAAGAGAACTTGTATAATTTATATGTAAAACCATATTTTGTATTATGGCTTTGTATGATAACAAGAAAGTATTGACTAGCATAGTTTGATGAGAATAAGTTAAGTTGATGATATGATGAGATTGAGAATGTAAGTATGTAAGTTGAGTAGCATTTTATTATTATGCAATTATTATTATTAGTATTGTTATTATTGAGTTATGCGACTAACCTTGAGAATTTGAGCAAGTATGTTTCAGCTTTGACTTGACAAGGCATTGATATCTCAAAGTCCATGGTTGTACCATGGCAATTAAGGAAGAATTGACAGAAAAGTCCATGTTCATAAAATGGCATTTAAGGAGGAATTGACGGTTAAGGATACCATGTAAGACCATGTCAAGACATGGCATTGGTAAGGCAAGGATCCCGTGTAAGACCATGTCAAGACATGGCATCGGCATTGATTAAGGACTCCATGTAAGACCACATCAAGATGTGGCATTGGCACTAAGATAAGGATACCATGTAAGACCATGTTTAAGACACGACATTTGGTAAGATAAGGATATCATGTAAGACAATGCCAAGGCATGGCATTGATAAGTTCTATAAGGCAAGGAAATCATGTAAGACCATGCCAAGGCATGGCATTGATAAGTTCTATAAGGCAAGGAAATATTGTAAGACCATGCCAAGGCATGGCATTGATAAGTTCTATAAGGCAAGGAAATCATGTAAGACCATGTCAAGACATGGCATTGATGAGTTACTATAAAGCAAAGGTCCCATGTAAGACCATGCCAAGGCATGGCATTGGTGAGTTCATAAGGCAAGGATACCACGTAAGACCATGCCAAGACATGGCAATGGTAAGTTCAAAAAGAAAAAAGGTTCCCAAGTAATCCAAAGAGTAAGTCAAAGAAACGACAAGGTGAGAACATGAAGAAAGAGTACAGGTATACATTTAAGGCTTATTTAATATTGAGATTGTAAGTAATTGAGATTATCAAATATTAAGTAAGTGATGAGTTTTCAGTTATGCTTGTGACACTTTATGACATGATTGACAATATGTCTATATTATGAAAGAGTACTCATGTGTTAAGTAAGATGTTACAGGTATGTAAGCAAGCTATTAAGTAAGGTGCCTTTTGTATTCTGAGCCTTTGGTAAGGTTACCGATGAGTAAGATGAGAAAGTAAGAACTAAACATTATTTAAGCAAATTTTGACGGCACAGTATTAAGCTAAATTGATTGCTAATGCTTATTATTTTACATGTGAACTTACTAAGCTTTATAAGCTTACTTCTTTCACTTTCCCATGTTTCAGAGTACTTAAAAGCAAGCTCGGGTTGGAGGTCGTTGGAGATCACTTCACACTATCGACTATCAAGTTACCAAATGGGTATCTTCGTTTACAAACGTTCTAGTTTATGGCATGTATAGGGACTTAGCCATTTTGTGTGTATGTCCTTATGATATGGCTAAAGAATGGTATGTTAATATTTGATAATGATTAGCTATTTAAATGGCTAATGAAGAACATGTTTCGGTGTTATGTATGCCTAAATGGTAGTTAATACAAAGAAATCATGAAAAAGTGAAATTAGTATTAAAACAGTATTGAATAGTAGCAGTGACGTGATCTTGAAAAATCACCAAGAATATTAGAAATTGGATTAGGTGATGAATGAGATATATAATTAAAACTTATTGAGTCTATTTTCATATGAAAGAAACAGAGTAAGCAAAAAAAGTGTATATTAAGAGATATTTGAATTTTAGTGAGACAGGGTCAGAGCGATTTCTGAATCCCCTTTTCTGATTTTATAAATTCACTAAAAATTGTACAAAAATAATTAGGAGTTATAGTTTATATTTCTATATTCCATTTTGTACAAGGAGAAAATTGATTCGTAGTGAGGAGAGGTTAGAGTAGTCGAACAGTGCAACAGGGGAAACTTTAACTAATAATCTATACTAATTGGATAGACCAAAAATTCTGGAAAAACATTAGTAAGAATATATATGAGTCTAGTTTCTGGGAAAATTTACGAATTTAAATTTTGAGTTTTGTGGCTCGAGTTATGATTTATTTAGTGACTATGACGCAGGTGAGCAGTTTTATAAAGAATAATGAAATCAATTGTTTTGATTCGTCTAAGTATTCGAAAAATTTTTAATGTTCCCAGTTTAGTCCCGAACCATTCTAATTGTACGTTTTAGGGTCTCGAGGGCCCTTTTTAGGTACATATTGAATGAATATGAATAAATTAATTTTAAAAGCAAATTTTATGCCCCGAATTAGTAAGTTAAGTCAGGTAACGTCTCGTGATCGACTCCGACGACGGTCTCAGGTAAGGGGTGTTACAATCAAGGATTGCCCCGAGATGATTAAGAAAGAAAAATTTTAGAGTACAAGGCCAACTAGTACGGCTACAAAAAGGAGACCCTCGAGAAATGGCGGTAATGGGGCTAGTAGTAAAAATGTAGTGAGGGATACAATGGTGAGATCCGAAGCTAAAGCTCCGGCTAGGACCTATGCCATACGTGCACGTGAGGACGCATCTTCTCTCGATGTGATCACTTGTA
This sequence comes from Gossypium longicalyx, assembly GCA_025698465.1. Lineage (NCBI taxonomy): Eukaryota > Viridiplantae > Streptophyta > Magnoliopsida > Malvales > Malvaceae > Gossypium > Gossypium longicalyx. Next base: position 33,695,406 of record CM046995.1, on the reverse strand, counting down.
CTTTTTCTCTTTATGATACTACTATTATTGCCTTGATTGACCCTGGTTCTACTCATTCGTATGTGTGCATTAAATTGGTATCTAGCATGAATATGCCAGTTGGGTCTACGGAATTTATAATTAAAGTGTCAAACCCGTTAGGCAAGCATGTTTTAGTTGATAAGGTATGCAAAAAATGTCCCTTGATGATTAGAGGTCATTGTTTTCCAGTTGATTTGATGTTGTTACCGTTTGATGAATTTGATGTTATATTGGGTATGGATTGGTTGACACTTCATGATGCTGTAGTAAATTGTAGACAAAAAGTTATTGAATTGAAATATTGAAAATGGTGAAATTCTTCGGGTTGAATTAGATTAGTCAGATAGGTTACCAATCGTGATTTCTTCGATGTCTGCTCAAAAATGTAAAAGAAAAGGGTGTGAGGCTTATTTGGCTTATGTGTTGAATACAAAAGAGTCTGAATTGACAATTGAATTAGTGCATGTTGTATGTGAATATTTGGATGTATTTCCGAAAGATTTGCCAGGTTTACCTCCAATTAGAGAAGTGGAGTTTGGTATTGATGTAATGCCAGGGACAACACCTATTTCGATTGCTTCGTATAGGATTGCCTCGACTGATTTTGAAAGAACTGAAGTCACAGTTGCAAGAATTGACCGACAAGGGTTTTGTAAGACCGAGCTTTTCACCGTGGGGTGCTCCGGTATTATTCGTGAAAAAGAAAGATGGTTCTATGAGATTGTGTATGGACTACCGATAGCTCAATAAGATAACAATCAAGAACAAGTATCCTTTGTCAAGGATTGATGACTTGTTTGATCAATTGAAAGGAGTGCCATGGTTTTCTAAAATAGACTTGAGGTCTGGCTACTATCAGTTGCGAGTTAAAGAGTCGGGTGTGTCTAAAACTGCTTTTAGAACGAGGTATGGCCACTATGAATTTCTTATTATGCCATTTGTGTTAACGAATGCTCCTGATGTGTTTATGGATTTAATGAACAGAATATTTTGGCCATATTTGGACAAGTTTGTTGTTGTGTTTATTGATGATAGTCTGATTTATTCGAGAGATGAGGCAGAGCATGCCGAGCACTTGAGAACTGTTTTGTAGACTTTAAAAGACAAAAAATTGTATGCTAAGTTCAGTAAAAGCAAGTTTTGGATTCAAGAAGTTGGATTCTTAGGCCACATTGTTTCAGATGATGGTATCGGAGTTGACCTTAGCAAGATTTCTGCTACCGTCGAATGAAAAATGCCAAGGAATGTATCCGAGGTTAGAAGCTTTTTGGGCCTAGCTGGTTACTATCGATGGTTTGTGAAAGGATTTTCTATGATTGCCACTCCCATGACAAGATTGCTTCAAAATGATGTTAAGTTTAAGTGGTCAGAAAAGTGTCAATAAAGCTTTGAGAAATTGAAGATGTTATTGACCGAAGCACCGGTTTTGGTACAACCCTGGTCGGGTAAAGAATTTATGATTTATAGTGATGCTTCCTTAAATGGTTTGGGATGTGTACTTATGCAAGAGGGTAAAGTCGTAGCTTACGCTTCGAGGCAGTTGGAGCCTCATGATAAGAACTATCCGACACATGGCTTAGAGTTGGCCTCTATAGTGTTTGCTTTGAAGATTTGGCGACATTATTTATTTGGTGAGAAATGTAACACCCCTTACCCGATATCATCGCCGGAGTCGAGCACGAGGCATTACCTAACTTAGCTTACTAAATCGAGGCATAAAAATTTGCTTTTAAAATTAATTTAGCTTCGTTCATTCAATATGTCCTTAAAAAGGGTCCTCGAGACCCTAAAACATGAAATTGAAATGGGTCGAGAACAAAGCAGAATCAATAAAAATTTTTCGATCACTTAAACAAATCAAAACAATTTATTTCAACTTTCATAAATGATCTGTCCATCTGCGTCATAGTCACTACATAAATCATAAATCGAGTTACGAAACTCAAAATCCAAATCCGTAAATTTTCTATGAAACTAGACTCATATATATCTTCTTACTAAATTTTTTTTAGAATTTTTGGTCTAGCCAATTAGTACAGTTTATTAGTTAAAGTTTCCCCTCTTTCAGTGTTTGGCTGCTCTGACCTCTGTTCACTACAAATTCTCCCTGTAAAGAATTAAAATAACCATGCCGTTCATTTTCTTTAAAAGTAGATCAATAAGGAATCTATACATATAAAGTATAAGTCCAAATTATTTTTGTACAATTTTTAGTGAATTTCTAAAGTTAGAACAAGGGATTCAAAAATCACTCTGACCCTGTCTCACCAAAAATTAAGTATCTCGTAAAATACAATTCCTTTATTTACTCCTGTTTCTTTCATATGAAAATAGACTCAATAAGATTTAATTCTTTATCTAATTCACTATGTAAATCCATTTATACTATTTTTAGTGATTTTCCAAATTCACATCATTACTGCTGTCTGATTCTGTTTTAAAGCTAATTTCACCTTTTTCATGATTTCCATGGAATAACTTGCATTTAGGCATACATAACACCAAACATGTCCTTGATTAGCCATTCCAATAGCTAATCATTATCAAGCATTTACATGCCATTCATCAACCATATCATAACATCATACACACAAAATGGCTACAATGCTATACATGCCATACTCAAAATGAAACGTCTAGCTATACCAAAATAATCCTTGTGATAGTGTGCTCGGACCTCCGACGTACTTTACGATCCCCGAGTTGGCTTGACAAAACTATAAAAAAAAAGGAAAATAAAGGGGGTAAGCATTAAGCTTAGTAAGTTTGCATGCAAATAAATAACAACATTCATTAGAATTATCTTACTATTTGGCATGATACTACTTAATGCAACTTCTTTAATTGTCATAGACATATTTAAACTTCTTCACTTACTCACTTACTTAAATACTTACTTACTTAATCAAATTTATTAATACATTTTACTTACCTTTTTCCTTATCAAGCATACATGAACATTATATACTTACCTTTGCTCTTCTAGTATGAACTTGTCTTACCTTTTTAGTATAACTCGTCTTACCTTACCTTACATTGATATTCCCTCTAAATTTTCCCGTTGAACCACTTGGAATACTAAGGATACACGGGTACCTTACCGTTGCCATGACTTGTCATGGTCTTACGTGGTATCATTTTGAAACTTACCGTTGCCATGTCTTGACATGGCTTTACATGGTATCCTTGCCTTATGAACTCACCAATGCCATGCCTTGGCATGGTCTTACATGCGACCTTTGCCTTATAGTAACATATCAATGCCATGTCTTGACATGGTCTTACATGATTTTCTTACCTTAGAAACCTTACCAATTTCCATGCCTTGGCATGGTCTTACATGGTATCCTTAAACCCTAATGTCATGACATTTGTATCCTACACATTCCTAAGGTTCAACCGAGACTTTCAAAAATTACTTCTCCGTCAATTCATGCTTGAGTATTCTTTGAGTAGTTTCATAAAATAAATATACACATGCTAGAAATTAACAACATTAACATAAAATAATAGAATATTGCATTTATTTACCGGAAACTTACCTCGAAACAAAATACGATCAACCATATCGATTTAGTCCACTATCTTTTTCTTTCCTCGGTCTAACTCCGAATTTCATTCTTCTTGATCTATAATAAAAAAATTTAGCTTATTTAATACTCACATTTATTAAAATAGTCCTTGACTCAAACTTTTGCAAAATTACATTTTTGCCCCTAAACTTTTACATATTTACACTTTTTCTCCAAGGCTCGAAAATTAAAATTCATCCTATTTTCTTATGTTTTATGACATGCTGATCATTTTTCCCTTCTATGGAAACATCAAATTCTCACTCTAACATGTACTTATGAACATTATGTATTTTTACCGATTATGTCGTTTTACTCGTTTTCACGTAAAATCGCTTAGCAAAAGTTGTTTAACACAATATCAAGCTTCATATTCTACCATAAAACATCGAAATAAACACATTTCACCTATGGGTATTTTTCCAAATGTAAACCCTAGGTTAAATTATTGCTAGAATAAGCTTAATCAAGTTATCGGGACTCCAAAAACGTAAAGAAAATTAAAAACGAGGCTAAAACAGACTTACAATCAAGCTTGGAAGCTTGAAAAACCCTAGCTATGTCTTCCTCATGTGAAATTCGGCCAAGGGATTGAATATGGACAAAAATTGGCTTTTACTTTTGTTTTTAATTCATTTTAATAACTAAATGACCAAAATGCCCTTAATTAAAAACTATGGTGTTTTATCTTCCTTTAGGTATTTTTGTCCAAACTAGTATAATGGTCTAATTACTATCCAAGGACCTCCACTTTAAAAACCCATTACTCACAAGTACTTAGTACCTATGTGAACTAGAACACACATTTTACAACTTTTGCAATTTAGTCCTAAATATCAAATTGGACCCTCTATCGATAAAATTTCTAAACGATATTTTCACACAATCATGCAATCATGCCATAGACCTTAAAATGATAATAAAATAAATTTTTCTACCTCAGATTTGTGGTTTCACAACCACTATTTCGTTTAGGCCCTATTTCGGGATGTTACATTTCTCCCACCCTTTAGGGATTTTCGTCCCCAAAACTTTTACCTATGAAGAGATTTGGGTACTATTTTTGCATAGCCTCTTCGAGCTCCCATGTCGCCTCGTCTACCCCATGTCTATTCCATAGTACTTTCACAAGTGCAATACTTTTGTTCTTTAATTACTTTACCTCTTGAGCTAGAATCTTTACCGGTTCTTCACCGTAAGTCATGTCTGGCTGAATCTCAACCTCTGTCTGAGAAATCACATGTGATAGATCTGAACGATAAAGATGTAGCATAGACACATGAAATACATCATGAATCTTCTCTAACTCAATCAGCAAAGCTAATCGATATGCTAATGGTCTGACTCTTTCAATCACTTCAAACGGTTCAATAAAACGTGGACTTAGTTTGCCTTTCTTGCCAAATCTGAGAACTTTCTTCCACGGGGATACTTTGAAAAACACTTTGTCACCAACTTGATACTCAATCTCTTTTCTCTTCAAATTTGCATATGACTTTTGTCTGTCTGAAGCTGCTTTCAAGCAATCTCTGATGACTTTTACTTTCTCTTCTGTTTCCTTAACTAGATCAACCCTGTAAATCTGATTTTCCTTAAGCTCTGTCCAATACAAAGGTGTGTGACATTTATGTCTATACAAAGCTTCATAAGGTGCCATCTTCAAACTCGTTTGATAATTATTATTGTAGGCAAACTCTACTAATGGTAAGTACTTTTCCCAACTGCCTTGAAATTCCAGTACACAGCATCTAAGCATATCATCAAGTACCTGAATAACTCTCTCTAACTGATCGTCGGTCTGAGGATGAAAAGTTGTACTAAAACTCAATTTTGTGCCCAAAGCTTCCTGTAATTTCTTCCAAAATCATGAAATAAATCTCGGATCTCCGTCTGAAATGATCGATAATGGTACCCCATGTAGTCTGACTATCTCTGAAATATACAACTCGGCCAACTTGTCAAGTGAATAATCCATACGAACTGGGATAAAATGAGTCGACTTCGTTAACTTATCAATCACAACCCATACTGCATCTTTCTTTCTCAGTGTCAACGGCAATCTTGTCACAAAATCCATAGTAACTCGGTCTTATTTTCACTCAGGGACTAGCATAGGCTACAATAAACCTGAAGGTACCTGATATTCAGCTTTTACTTGCTGACAGATCAAGCATCTAGAAACAAACTCTGAAATGTCCCTTTTCATTCCTACCCACCAGTACATTTTCTTCAAATCATTATACATCTCTGTACTACCTAGATGAATAGACAAAGAACTACTATGTGATTCCTGTAAGATCTTTCGAATAAGCTCATCATTCTTCGGTACACATACCCTATCTCTGAACATCAAACAACCGTCAGAACTGATCTGAAAATCTGACTCTATATTCGACTCACACTGAGCTCTTTTGGCTAACAACTCACTGTCATTTTTCTGAGCTTCACAAATTTCTTCAAGAAACATCGGTTTAGCTCTCAACTCAGCTAAGATAAAACCATCATCTGATAAGGCTAGACTAGTGTTCAAAGCTCTTAATGCAAACAAAGATTTCCTACTCAAAGCATCAGCAACAACGTTTACCTTACCTCGGTGATAATCGATCACTAGCTCATAATCTTTAATCAACTCTAACCATCTTCTTTGCCTCAAATTCAAATATTTTTGAGTCATAAAATATTTCAAACTTTTGTGATCAGTGAATATGTGGCACTTCTCACCGTACAAATGATGTCTCTAGATCTTCAGCGCAAAAACAATGGCAGCTAGCTCTAAATCATGTGTCGGATAGTTCTTCTCATGTGGCTTTAGCTGTCTAGAGGCATAAGCAATTACCTTTCCTTCCTGCATAAGTACACAACCAAGTCCATTCATGGACGCATCACTATAAATCAAAAACTCCTTACCTGGTTCTGCTTGTACTAAAACAGGAGCTTCAGTCAACAATGCCTTTAACTTGTCAAAACTTTGTTGGCACTTCTCAGTCCATTCAAAGTTGACATCCTTTCGCAGCAATCTTGTCAAGGGGTAGCTATCATGGAAATCCCTCTACAAATCGTCTATAATATCTGGCAAGACCAAGAAAACTTCTAACTTTTGATACATCTCTAGGAGGCTTCCAATCAACAATGGCTGAAATCTTGCTCGGATCAACCTTGATACCTTCACCTGAGACAATATGTCAAAGAAAACCAACTTCTCGTAACCAGAATCACTTTTGCTGGACCTGGCATACAATTGATTATCTCTCAGAATCTATAAAACTGTTCTCAAATGCTCTGCATGGTCAGTCTCATCATGAGAATAAATCAAGATATCATCAATGAACACAACTACAAACTTATCCAAATACGGTCTAAAAATTCGGTTCATTAAGTCCATGAAAATGGCAGGAGCATTAGTTAAGCCAAATGGCATCACAAGGAACTCATAATGACCATACCTAGTCCGGAAAGTAGTCTTCAGGACATCTGACTCTTTAACTCGCAACTGATAGTATCCAAATCTCAAGTCTATCTTGAAGAACACAGTGGCTCCCTTCAATTGATCAAACAGATCATCAATTCTAGCCAATGGATACTTGTTCTTTATTGTTACCTTGTTAAGCTGCCGATAATCTATGCACAATCTCACCGATCTATCTTTCTTTTTCACAAATAGCACTAATGCACCCCATGGTGAACTACTGGGTCTTGCAAAGCCTTTATCTATTAATTCCTGCAACTGAGCTTTCAATTCTTTCAATTCCAATGGGGCCATTCTATAAGGAGCAATAGAAATGGGTGTGGTACTTGGAATCAACTCAATACCAAACTCAACTTCTCTAACAGGAGGCAAACCTGGTAGTTCTTCCGGAAACACATCGAGAAATTCACATACCACAGGCACTGATTCAATTTTCAATTCTAGACCTTTAGTGTTCAACACAAAAGCAATATAAGCTTCATACCCTTTTCTCAAACATTTCTAAGCAGACATAACAGAAATCATGGCAAATGAACTATCTGACTCTTCTGAATTAACCCAAAGAATTTTGCCATTTTCACATTTCAACTCAATGAATTTCTTTCCACAATTCACTATCACATCATGTGTAGTCAACCAATCCATACCAAGAATCACATCAAACTTATCTAATGGTAATAGCATGAGATCGGCCGAAAAATAGTAGCCTATAATCATCAAAGGACAATTTCTACATACTTTATCTACTAATATATGCTTGCCTAATGGATTTGATACTTTAATCACAAATTCTGTAGATTCTATAGGTATACTCATACTAGGCATCAATTTCATGCAAACATATGAATGGGTTGAACCCAAATCAACCGAAGCAATAAATCTAGTATCATGGAGAGAAAATGTACCCGTAATCACATCGGGAGTGGATGCCTCTTTGCGAGCACGGATAGCATAGGTCCTCGCAGGTGCTCTAACGTCTGGCCTCACTGCTGAATCTCTAGATGCACCTCTATTACTTGCCCCAGCTCCTGGATTTCTCAGTGGTCTACCTCTGACAGGAGCGCTGCCTGATCTTACACTCAGTATTGCTTCTCTTTTAATCATCTCGGGACACTCCCGAATAAAATGGTCTGGTGCACCACATCGAAAACAACCTGTCTCAGTTGCTCGACACTAACCTGGGTGATGTCGACCACATCGGAGACACTCTGGTCTATCAGTCTGAACACTGCCAACACTTGCAATCGAAGTGGTCTAAACTTTCGGCTAGAATATCCAGCTGAAAAATTAGATCTAGTGGAGAACTCTCTAGGCCTCTTGGGTGTAGACTGAAATGACTTGCTCATTAGTCTTTTCTTCGTGTCTTGCATCTCAATTTCAACTTTGCCCTTTCTTTTTAATAGCTCCTCTGCCTTACAGGCTCTCTCAACTAGGACAACAAACTCTTTTATTTCTAGGACACCAACCAACAATCGAATATCATCATTAATCCCTTCCTCAAATCTTTTGCACATAATAGCCTCTATAGACACACACTCTTGAGCATAATTACTGAGTCTAACAAACTCACGCTCATATTCAGTCACTGTCATATTGCCCTGTTTCAACTCTAGAAACTCTTTTCTTTTCTAGTCAACAAACCTCTGATTGATGTACTTTTTACGAAATTCCTCCTGAAAGAAATCCCAAGTGACTCTCTCTTTTGGTACAACTGATACAAGTGTCTTCCACCAATGGTAGGCTGAATCTCTAAGAAGTGATACAACACATTTCATACATTCCTCAAGTGTGCAGGATAACTCATCAAAGACTCTGATAGTATTCTCGAGCCAAAATTCTGCCTTTTCTGGATCATCATCTTTTGTAGCTCGAAACTCTTCGGCTCCTTATTTTCTGATTTTATCAACTGGTGGTTTCTCTCTTATACCCATACCTGTGACTGGGGAAGCTACATGGGTGGTCTGGTGATCATGAGGGGGTGGAGGTCTAACAGCCAGATTCGTACGAACGAACTCGGGAAACCATTCATTCATAGCTTGGAAGAAGGCTTCTCGAGCCCCTCCTCCCTGACTAACTGTAACGGACCTTTCACTACAATTAGGTGGCACCGTCCCTTCTGTGGGAGCGGGCACGTTACTCTCTACATCATCTACACCAGCTTGTTCAGGATTCATAACTATAAAAGAAAACATTTTAAAATCGTCAAGAGTCGTCACACTATCAACACATAAGTATGACATGTATAGCTAGACTCTTACTCATACTAAATATTTCGAGAACTGACTAAAACTTTGCTCTGATACCAGTAAATATAACACCCCTTACCCGAGATCGTTGCCGGAGTCGAGCACGAGGCGTTACCTGACTTAGCTTACAAAATCAGGGCATAAAAATTTGCTTTTAAAATTAATTTAGCTTCGTTCATTCAATATGTCCTTAAAAAGGGTCCTCGAGACTCTAAAACATGAAATTGAAATGGTTCGGGAACAAAGCGGAATCAATAAAAAAATTTCGATCACTTAAACAAATCAAATCAATTTATTTCATCTTTCATAAATAATCTGTCCATCTGCGTCATAGTCACTAAATAAATCATAACTCGAGTTACAAAACTCGAAATCCAAATCTGTAAATTTTCTCTAAAACTAGACTCATATATCTTCTTACTAAATTTTTTAGAATTTTTTGTCTAGCCAATTAGTACAGTTTATTAGTTACATTTTCCCCTGTTTCAATGTTTGGTTGCTCTGACCTCTATTCACTACGAATTAATTTTCTTCCTATAATAAATTTAAATAACCATACCGTTTATTTTAGTTAAAGGTAGACTTAATAAGGAATCTACAAATATAAAGTATAACTCCTAATTATTTTTGTACAATTTTTAGTGAATTTCTAAAGTTAGAACAGGGGATTCAGAAATCACTCTAACCCTGTCTCACCAAAATTTAAATATCTCGTAAAATAAAACTCGTTTATTTACTCTGTTTCTTTCATATGAAAATAGACTCAATAATATTTGATCCTATATCTTATTCACTATGTAAATCCATTTATACTATTTTTATTGATTTTTTGAATTCACGTCATTACTGCTGTCCGGTTCTATTTTAAAGCTAATTTCACCCTTTTTTCATGATTTCCATGGAATAACTTGCATTTGGGCATACATAACACCAAACATGTCCTTGATTAGCCATTCCAATAGATAATCATTATCAAGCATTTACATACCATTCATCAACCATATCATAAGATCATACACACAAAATGGCTACGATGCTATACATGCCATACACAAAATGAAACGTCTAGCTATACCAAAATAATCCTTGTGATAGTGTGCCCGGACCTCCGACGTACTTTACGATCCCCGAGTTAGCTTGAAAAAACTACAAAAAAAAGGAAAATAAAGGGGGTAAGCATTAAGCTTAGTAAGTTTGCATGCAAATAAATAACAACATTCATAAGAATTATCTTACTATTTGGCATGATACTACTTAATGCAACTTCTTTAATTGTCATAGACATATTTAAACTTCTTCACTTACTCACTTATTTAAATACTTACTTACTTAATCAAATTTATTAATACATTTTACTTACCTTTTTCCTTATCAATCATACATGAACATTATATACTTACCTTTGCTCTTCTAGTATGAACTTTTCTTACCTTCTTAGTATAACTCGTCTTACCTTACCTTACCTTGATATTCTCTTTAAATTTTTCCGTTGAACCACTTGGAATACTAAGGATACACGGGTACCTTACCATTGCCATGACTTGTCACGGTCTTACGTGGTATCCTTTTAAAACTTACCATTGCCATGTCTTGACATGGTTTTACATGGTATCCTTGCCTTATGAACTCACCAATGCCATGCCTTGGCATGGTCTTACATGCGACCTTTGCCTTATAGTAACTTATCAATGTCATGTCTTGACATGGTTTTACATGATTTCCTTGCCTTAGAAACCTTACTAATTGCCATTCCTTGGCATGGTCTTGCATGGTATCCTTAAACCCTAATGCCATGACATTTGTATCCCACACATTCCTAAGGATCAACCGGGATTTTCTGAAATTACTTCTCTGTCAATTCATGCTTGAGTCCTCTTTGAGTAGTTTCATAAAATAAATATACACAGGCTGGAAATTAACAACATTAACATTGAATAATAGAATATTGCATTTATTTACCGCAAACTTACCTCGAAACAAAATACGACCAACTCTATCGATTTAGTCCACTATCTTTTTCTTTCCCCGGCCAGATTTCATTCTTCTTGATCTATAATAAAAAAAATTTAGCTTATTTAATACTCACATTTATTAAAACAGTCCTTGACTCAAACTTTGGCAAAATTACATTTTTACCCCTAAACTTTTACATATTTACACTTTTTCTCCAAGGCTCGAAAATTAAAATTCATCCTATTTTCTTATGTTTTATGACATGCTGATCATTTTTTTCTTCTATGGAAACATCAAATTCTCACTCTAACATGTACTTATGAACATTAGGTATTTTTACCGATTATGTCATTTTACTCGTTTTCACGTAAAATCGCTTAGCAAAAGTTGTTTAACACAATTTCAAGCATCATATTCTACCATAAAACATCAAAATTAACACATTTCACCTATGGGTATTTTTCCAAATATAAACCCTAGGTTAAATTATTGCTAGAATAAGCTTAATCAAGTTACCGGGACTCCAAAAACGTAAAGAACATTAAAAACAGGGCTAAAACGGACTTACAATCAAGCTTGGAAGCTTGAAAAACCCTAGCTATGTCTTCCTCATGTGAAATTCGGCCAAGGGGTTGAAGATGGACAAAAATTGGCTTTTGCTTTTGTTTTTAATTCATTTTAATAACTAAATGACCAAAATGCCCTTAATTAAAAACTATGGTGTTTTATCTTCCTTTAGGTATTTTTGTCCAAACTAGTATAATGGTCTAATTACTATCCAAGGACCTCCACTTTAAAAACCCATTACTCACAAGCACTTAGTACTTTGTGAACTAGAACACACATTTTACAACTTTTGTAATTTAGTCTTAAATATCAAATTGGACCCTCTATCGATAAAATTTCAAAAAAAAAATTTCACACAATCATGCAATCATGCCATAGACCTTAAAATGATAATAAATTAAAATTTTCTACCTCAGATTTGTGGTTTCGCAACCACTGTTCCGTTTAGGCCCTATTTCGGGATGTTACAAGAAATGCCATGTCTATACCGACCACAAAAGTCTTAAGTACTTAATGGCTCAAAAGGACTTGAACTTATGGCAATAAAGATTGTTAGAACTATTAAAGGATTATGAGCTTGTAATTGATTACCATCTGGGTAAGGCGAATGTGGTGGCCGACGCTTTAAGTAAGAAGTCATTGTTTGCCTTGAGGACTAAGAATACACGACTAACTTTGTCCAATGATGGTTCGATTCTAGCCGAGTTGAGAGCTAGACCAACTTTTCTTCAATAGATTTGTGATGCTCAGAAAGTTGATAAAGAGTTTCAAGCTAAGAGAGTTCAGTGTGAGTCCAGTAGTGAACCAGATTTTCTAAGTGCCTCCTATGGTTGTTTGAGATTTCGTGGTAGGATTTGTGTTCTGAAGGACACTGAGTTGATTCAGAATATTTTAAATGAGGCATACAGCGATTGTTTGACAGTTCACCTGGGCAGTACAAAAATGTATAATGACTTAAAGAAAATGTATTGGTGGAATGGTATGAAAAGAGATATCTCAGAGTTTGTATCAAAATGTTAATTTGTCAGTAGATAAAGGCCGAACACCAAGTACCTTCGGGTTTGCTTCAGTCTATGATAGTTCTCGAGTGGAAATGGGACCAGATTACTATGGATTTTGTGACAGGGTTGCCTTTAACTCCAAGAAAGAAAGATGCCATATGGGTCATTGTTGATAGATTAACTAGAACGACTCATTTTATACCGGTATGTATTGATTACTCACTTGATAAGTTATCTAATTTTTACATTGGTGAAATTTTCAGACTTCATGGAGTACCTATATCGATTATTTTGGATAGAGATCCGAGGTTCACTTAGCGATTTTGGAAAAATGTTACAAGAAGCTTTGGGTATGAAGTTAAACTTTAATACCACTTTCCATTTGTAAACCAACGGTCAGTCGGAGAGAGTAATTCAAATACTTGAAGACATGCTCTGATGTTGTGTATTGGAATTCCAAGTTTATTGAGAAAAGTACTTACCGTTGGTAGAGTTTTTCTATAACATTAGCTAGCAGTCAATTTTGAAAATGGCACCTTATGAGGCATTATATGGGCGTAAGTGCCGGACACCTCTGTATTGGACCAAACTCAGAAAAAATTAGATTCACGGGGTTGACTTAGTCAAAAAAACCAAAGAGAAAGTGAAGATAATTTGTGATTGTTTGAAAGCTAATTCAGATAGACAGAAATCCTATGCAAATTTGGAACAGAAACAGATTGAGTTTCAGGTCGGTGACAAGGTATTTTTGAAAGTGTCTCCATGGAAAAAGGTTTTGAGATTTGGTAGAAAGGGCAAGTTGAGTCCGCATTTTATTGGACCATATGAGATCACCGAGAGAGTAGGGCCTGTTCCCTACCGGTTAGCCTTACCATCCGAATTGGAAAAGATTCATGATATGTTTCATGTGTCTATGTTGCACCATTACCGATCTGATCCTTCACATGTTATTTCACCTACAGAGGTTGAGATTCGACTGGGTATGACTTATGGTGAAGAACCGATTAAGATTTTGGCTCGGGTAGTCAAACAATTGATAAACAAAAGTATTGCCCTTGTGAAAATGTTATGGCAAAGACATGGGGTTGAAAAGGCTACATGGGAGCCTGAGGAGGCCATAAGAAACCAATACCCAAACCTTTTTACTGGTAAGATTTTCAGGGACGAAAATCCCTAAATGGGGAGAGTTGTAACATCCCAAATTAGGGTTTAGTCAGAACAGTGGTTTTGAGACCACAAATCTGAAGTAAAAATAATTATTTTATAATTATATAATGATCCATGATATGATTGCATGTTTGTGTGAAATTTTCATGAAGAAATTTTATGCCTAAAGTGTCCAATTTGAAGTTAGAGACTAAATTGAATAAGTTGCAAAACTTGAGTTCTAGAAGCTTTTAGCATGAAATTGCTATGGATTATAAATTAGAAGGTCATAAATAATAATTTAACTAACTTCTAAAATTTTGGACAAAAATGGGCATGAATAGGAAAATTTTGAAAGAAAAGTCTTAAAGGCATTTTGGTTTGATATGTGATAAATATCTTTTACAACATGATTTTGCATAAAAACACCTAAAAAGGACCTATTTGTAAAAGTTGTAAAATGGGTAATAAATATGTGAAAAAAAGAAAAATGTGGGCTGCTAGGAGTAGGAATATGAATCGACTGGACTTGGGTAACAAAGAAAATGCATGCATTTCGTTTTACGAGCCTAAAGACCAATTTGTAAATAAGTGAAAAGTTAGGGGTAAAAAGGTAATCTTACCAAGGCATGTGTTATGGGTCGATTCGAACAATGTATGTATTAAAAAAGCTAAATATGGCATTATAGATCAAGAAAAATGTAATTCGGGTCTTGATCGGGGGAAAAACAAGGTTTACAAAGAATAGGCTCGTTTTCATCATTGTGTACCGAGGTAAGTTCATATACAAATAATGTGGTGTTGTGTAATATTTTTGATGCTTGAGTATTATGTGAATTCAAATTCTTTAATGCTATTATGAGTTATGCTTTGATTGCTCCATGAGTAAGTGATTGGTATTATGGACATTGAGATCGACATTACGAGCAAGCTTGACACAGATCTAATATCGAAGAATCCTGTTCGAACCTTAGGAATAGTTTAGGATACAAGTGACATGTCACTAGGAACCATGTGATTTATGAGTTCATGAGATATGTGATATATGTTTATGTGGTTCCGAGTGCTGGTCTTGTACATCCAACCAGTGGTTGGGTAGTCTGGCATCTGTTGCGGATACCTGGCAGCTTGTGTGAGTAGCTAGTGTAGCTACGTCTTGACCGATAGTTTGTGTGAGCAGACCCGTGAGTAGCTTGAGAATGAGCTTTCATGTGTTATGTGATATGAGGTAGCTTTAGCTACGTATGTGGCACTTATGTGCGAGCCTTCCGTGTATCAAATAGTATTCCAAGTGTTCAATGGGTAAATTATCATGTAACTTGACAAAAGACCCAAGGGGTAAGTTAATGAGAAGAATAAGAAAGAGATTATGTTATGAGTTGATACAGGTATGTATACCGAACTCATGAGTAATGCCTTGGTATGAGATGAACTTATGACAAGGTTGTTTATGTGATGAGTAAGTTTAAGTGATTTGATGAAATACAAATTTATGTTGTTTAGATAGCATGTTATTTGGATATGGACTTACTAAGCTTTAATGCTTACCCCCTTCCTTTCCATCTTTTAAAGTGTCACCAAGCTAACTTGGGGATCGAAGGACGTCGGAGACTCGATCACACTATCAATTGGACATTTGGGTACAGCTGGACTCAACATTTTGAGTATAGCATGTATAAGGGACTTGGTCATTTTGTTATGTGTCATATTGATTAGCCAAATGAGTTGGCTCATGATGGTATTATGATTCATTTTGTATAAGGCCATGGGATATGGCTTATATTTGCTTCTTGGGTTGTAACCCTAATTATTTATGCATGCATGCAATGTGTTTACACTTTATGATGTGGTTGGTGGTTGCTTGTTGGTAATGGACGTGATAAATGGCACATATGCTTAATGAATGAATTAGGACTAATAGGTATGACCATAGCTATGATATAATTGAGTAGATTGAAGGTAGGTTTGTAAGGTTGAATAAATATGAAATTGGTGTGGAATGCCATATGAAAGCATAATGGTTTGAGCATGTGATATGTTGACATTACAAAGTCATGGATTAATCATGATTGTAAGCATTTGAGTGACTAAATATGCTATGTTGCATGCCATAAAAAATGTATAAGTAAGTGAGCATTTAAGGGTGGCAAATGGCTTTGAAAATAGCCTCATAGTTGTCCACACAGATAGACACACGGGCATGTGTCTAGGCCGTTTGTGACACACGGTCTACCCCATGGGCATGTGATCTGGCCGTGTGTCCCCTGCACCCTAATTAGGCAAAACAGAATGCCCAATAGTAAACACACAGGCTAAGACACAGGCGTGTGTCTTGGCCGTGTGAGGGACACGGCTTGGAGACATGGGCGTGTGCCTAGGCCGTGTGAAGTCTGCACCATTTTATGAATAAATTATGAAATTTTTATCCTCCACACGGTCTAGCCACACGGGCATGTGAGACGGCCATGTGACTATATTTCGGTGCTGACGTCATAAACAGGGAGTTACAAGGCCTGGGGACACTAGCGTGTCAAGGGCACGCGAGCGTGTCTCCTATCTCCACACCGATGTGTGCCCCTGTTTCATGAAAATTTTTCTAAGTTTTCCCAAAGTTTTCTAAACTTCTTGGTTTAGTCCCGAACTACTCCCGATGTATGTTTTGGGCCTCGTAGGCCTATATAAAGGACAATTTGCCTATGTATGAATGAATTTGATTTGAGTGAAATTTTATGGCCCGGTTTTGTATGTTTACTTAAGTTTAAGTCCAGTAACGCCTCGTACCTTATTCCAGTGTCGAATACGGGTAAGGGGTGTTAGAGATCAGGACTTTGTTAAGTTGGTTATAATCAATACATAATCGCATAGATCCATCCTTTTTCTTAACGAAAAGAACTGGTGCATCCCAAGGTGAGAACTTGGGTTGAGCAAAACCACTATCTGTCAATTCTTGCAACTCCACGTTCAACTCTGTAGGTTTCATTCTGTAAGGAGCTATCAATATCGGAGATGTTTTCGGTACTAACTCAATAGCGAACACAACCTCTTGGATCGGTGGTAACTCGGGTAACTCCTTTGAAAACACATCTGGATACTCACATACCACTGGAACCAATTCTAGCTTCAAATTAGAGACTCTAGAATCAAATATATAAGCAATGTACGCATCATAGCATTTTTTAACGTATCTCTGAGCTGACATAGCTGAAATAATATTAGATATACTATTTAGTCTATCTGATTCAATTTGAAGCTTTTCACTATTCTGACATTTTAACACAACAAGTTTTCGTCTACAGTTTACAATAGCATCATGCAAAGTTAGTCAATCCATACCCAAAATCACGTCAAACTCATCAAATGGCAACAGCATCAAATCAGTCAAAAAATTATAACCTCGAATCATCAGCAGATAGCTTTTACAAACCTTATCAACTAGCACATACTGACCTAAGAGGTTCGTTACTTTAACCACAAATTCAGTGGACTCAACAGGTAAATTCTTACTTGGCACTAGATTCGTGCATATATATGAATGTTTTGATCCCATATCAATCAAGGAAGTATCATCAATATCAAAGATCGAATATGTACCAGGAATAACATCTGGTGTTGAAACTTCCTCTCGTGCGCGAATTGCGTAAGCTCTAGCCGATGCTCGTGCCTCGAATCTCGCAGTAGAGTCTTTTGTTCTAGTACGACTATTACTCGCATTTCTAGGGTTCTGAGGTGGTCTACCTCTCATGGCAGTATTGCTTGATCGAACAGTCTGAGTATTTTCTTTCTTTTACTTCTCCTGACAATCTCTAAGATAATGTTCAAATGAACCACATCTGAAACATGACCAATTTTTCAATCTGCACTCATTGAAGTGTCGTCTATTACATTTTTGGCAATCAGGTCGATTGTCCCTAACACTACCCACACTCGCTGCAGACGTAGCCTAAGGTTTTGGACTCGCATGCTGTTTACCTCTATCTCTACTGGAATATTCCACTCAAATTCTCGAATAATTATGATCTTCTTTCGATTTCTTTGATGTGACTGATATGACTTCCCAATTGATCTCTTTCTTAAATCTCTAGCTTCATAATTAGCTTTTCTCTTTTCTTTACTAAACTCTTCAGCTTTATGCACTCGGTCAACTAAAATGACAAATTCTTTCAATTCAAGTATCCCTACTAAAAGCTTTATGTCTTCATTTAATATGTCTTCAAATTGCTTGCAGATGGCAACTTCGGTTGGTATACACTCTCGGACATACTTACTCAGTCTAATAAATTCTCTTTCATACTTGGACACATTATTCGACCTTGTTTAAGCTCAAAGAACTCTTTGCATTTCTAGTAAAAAAATCTCTGACTTATATACTTCTTTCAGAACTCAGTTTGGAATAATTCTCAATCTATACGCTCCCACGGCACCACTGAAAGCAAAGTGTTTCACCACCGAAAAGTTGAGTCTTTCAGTAAAGATACAACACATTTTATGCACTCTGTCAATGTACAAGACTCGTCTAAAACCCTGATATTATTTTCTAACCAGAACTCGGCCCTCTCAGGGTCATCTTCGGTAGTAGCTCTAAATTTCTTAGCCCTATATTTGCGAATTTTATCAACTGGCAGCTTACTAACTCACATTGTGATGCGATCCCGGTCGCATCATTTTTGAAACAATTTGATGGCATCAGGATTGGCCCAAACTCGAGGGGCCCAAGTGCAAAATGAAGCTTTTAATTCCAATTTGTTAATTTGGTTGCTGGAATAAGGACTTTGATTTATTTATTTTAGTTACTTTAGTTATCATAATATGAGTCTTTAATTATGTCTTGTTTATTAAATACATCTTTAATTAATGTCTTCCATTATTGATCTATATCTTTTAATTATGACATGCATTATTTGTTCTACATTTAATAAAGTCAAGCATTATGTAACTCCCATGTTAATTAAAGTTTGCATCTTTTAATGAAGTCATGCATTAAGTAATTCATTGTTCATTTAGTTTACATCTTAATTAAACCAATCATTTAAGCATCTTAGTTGTGAAATATGTTTGAGTTTTTTTATATAAGTATGTTATTTAATTTGCTGTTATTTTTTAATGCTTAAGTTATAATGTGTTTAATTTTTCTTAAATAAATTAATTGTGTGACTGTTATAGTAAAGTCCAAAAGGCTGGTCACATAGCTACAAAAGGGTTGTTTGTTTGCCAAGAAGAATGAAATACTGTCACATTCAATTGGTTGTCTAATTTTGGCATAAAAGAGTGTGCATTTGGTCACTTAATTGCTAGTGCATATTTGGAACGTTTTTTATGGGTATTGAAGCTCTCAAAGCTCATTATTGTAACATCTCAAAATAGGGCCTAGTCAGAATAGTGGTTTCGGGACCACAAATCTGACATTAAAATATTTATTTTATGATTATTATGAGGTCTAGAATATGAGAATATGCATGTGTTAAGATTTCATAAAGAAATTCTTTGAGTAAGGTGTCCAATTGGAAATTAGGGACTAAATTGAATAAATTCCAAAACTTGGATTCTAGAAGCAATTTTTATGAAATTGCTTTAGATTTTAAATTAGAAGGTCTTAGAGAGAAATTTTCCCAACTTTTAAGTTTTTGGACAAAAATGGGCTTACATGGATGAAATTTTAAAGAAAGGGCTTAAGAGCATTTTGGTCATTTGGCATTTTAATGAAATAAAATGGGAAAAATGAACCAAAATCAGCTCATTTTCTTCTCCATGCTGCTGAAACTTCAAGGGAATCCATAGCTAGGGTTTTCAACATTTTCAAGCTCAATAGTCAGTACACCCAAGCCTCGTTCTTAATGTTCTTTGTATTTTTGAAATCCAGGTAGCTTACTCTCTCCATTTCCACCCATATTTCATGTTAGGGTTTATGTTTAAAAATCTACCCATACATGAGTTACTCGTATTTTGATGGTTTATGGAGGAACATGAAAGTTGGAGGTGTGTTAAACATATTTTCCTAGGTGATTTTCATGAAAAACCCCTAAAGGGACCTTTTTGCAAAAGTTGTTAAATATGTGGTAGAAATGTGAAAATAATGGAAAATATGGGCTGCCATAAGAGGGAAAAGTGTTCGGCTAGGATTGGGTAAGATAGAAATTGCATGTGTTTCATTATACAAGCCTAGGGACTAAATCGTAAAAATGTGAAAGGTTAAGGGCAAAATGGTCATTTGGACCGGGGATAAAATTTAGGCTCAAAAATTACAATGTGGGGTGTTAATGATTCAATTTTATTGTTATAGACCCCGAGGAACAAATTCCGGAGGTCGACCGAGGGAAGCAAAAGGTTTCAGAATAACCGAAACACATCACCGAAACGAGTACCAGGTAAGTTCGGATATCTTAAAGTAAACTCAAAATGTGTCTATTTATATGATTTATGAATGCATGATGATTGCATTTATTAATGGCATGAAATCATATGAAATGCATCTTTGATAATGATTTGTTGGATAATGTCTCGGTTGAGGTTAAAAAGGGAATTTGATGGATAAACCATGATTGACATGTGAATTGAGATCCTGCATGTGTTGCAGAAATGATTTATCCTGGACAGGTAATCCATTGATCTCAAGTATAAAATGGATCTAGCCCGGACGGGTGTTCCTTGAGTGATCGAGCCTCCTAAAGAATATGTGTGCATTATGGATTTAGCCCGGATGAGTAATCTGATTAGGGTCTAAATTTAGCCTAGACTGGTAATTCAAGTCCGAGCTCATTAAGGGTGTTTGTCGTTACAAGGGATTTAGCCTAGCTTATTAAGGGTGTTTGTCGTTACAAGGGATTTAGCCTAGACTAGTAATCCCGACATCACCCTATGAATTTATATTATGGGGGATTTAGCCTAGACTGGTAATCCCACCGTAAGATATGAGGTTCGCGGGAGTGCATATCTAAAATGATCATTCGTATGAATTGACGGTGATTGGATAATCCATCGAGATTTCCTAGAAACTCAACGGGTCTAACACAAGGTATATGTACAAATGACATGTTGAATGATGAGCTCATCTAAGATAAATTACATGGTGTTTTGTTATGTGACTAACTCATTGATTGAGTGCATGTGATAGGGAAACCATTTTCATATTCGTTGGTTTCATTATCTAATAAGAATGTATGTTAAATAATTGGTAAGTTTACTTTCCAGTTATTCGAGCTTACTAAGCATGTAAATGCTTACCCCCCCTATTTTTCCCTGTTTTTAGAGCTCGAGGACTCGTAAAGATTGGAAGACGGTCGGAGAGTCTACACACTATCAACTAATTCAGCTTTGGTATATAGACACTTATGTTTTGTTCAATGGCATGTATAGAACTTTCAAGTATTTTGTTATATGTGTCATTTGATTTGCCAAAACGAAGGCATGTAAAGTTATACTTATCTTTTTGTATATGGCCATGGAGCTTGGCTTATTCTGAAGTTGGATATGACCTACAAATCTATGCATGTTCATATTCATATATGATGGCTTGGTTATAATTGGCAATGAGTTATAAAAAATGAGCCAATTTTGAATGCGTCAATGAGACATGGAATCCCCTTAAATACAAGATGGGAATTAACCTAGCATTTATAAAACCGATGATATGAAGTTGTCATATGATAAGGTTTATCACGATCTTATACAAGTGTGTAATTTGGCCTTATCATGTGTAAAAGTAACCTATAAGGGTGATTGGTTGGTAGAGAGTGACCAAAGGCTTGGAAAATAGCCTAATAAGGTCAGTGTTGTGCACGGGCTAGGCACACGGGCGTGTGTCTTAGCCATGTGCCCCTAATTGTATGTTGAGGTGGAAGTCAGTGTTGCAGACGGGCTGAGGGCACGGGCGTGTCCCAAGCCACATAGGCGTGTGAAACTACACGGCCCCACCACACGAGCGTGTCACACTTCAAAGTAAGGGAAAATTTTCTAAGGTGCCCAAATTTATCGAATGTTTTTGGTTTTGTCCCGTACTGCCCCTAGGTGTGTTTTAGGCCTCAAAAGCCTGTATAAGGGAGGAGAGGTACATGTTTGAAAAGTTCTAATTTTGGGTGAAATTCAGTGACCCGATTTAGTAAGTTTGTAAAGGTGAAATATCGGTAACGCCTCGAACCTTATCCCTACATCGAATACGAGTGAGGGTGTTACATTTAATGGTATCAGAGCTACAGTTTAGTCGATTCTAAGACTACCGTAGAGAGTATTGAGGTTTGCTATGCATGCCATTATATGAACGTTGATAGTATGATATCTCCTAACTATTTAAAATTGTTTTGAATATAGTAAATGTCTTCCAATCATGCACAAGATGAGTCCGAGGAAGCCGAGAGCCATGCTCCAACTTTCGTGTAACAAGCTACATCTAGTAGTAGTAGAAGGGTTATGTCAAAAGGCCAGGCAAAGGCCCGAGCCGCCTTCTTTAACATGATGGATGAATGGTTTGAGGATTACCTAAGGAACCGCCCCAACATACCACGACCTCCCC
Source organism: Gossypium longicalyx (assembly GCA_025698465.1). Taxonomy (NCBI): domain Eukaryota; kingdom Viridiplantae; phylum Streptophyta; class Magnoliopsida; order Malvales; family Malvaceae; genus Gossypium; species Gossypium longicalyx. The sequence continues at coordinate 33,672,931 of CM046995.1, read as the reverse complement.
TGTCCCCTAACCAACCTGATGAGGATTTGCCACGAGGTATGGCACCGGTAAGAATTGGTAAGGACCCCGTAAATAAGCTTATGAAGTATGGGGCCGAGGAATTTAGAGCTAAAATTGAGGATGATGCTGAGAGCGCCGAGTTTTGGCTCGAGAATACTACACTGGTATTAGATGAGTTGTCGTGCACACCTAAGGAGTGCTTAAAGTGTGCCGTGTCTCTCTTGAAGGACATTGTGTACCACTGGTGGAAGATCATATCTTCAGTGGCGCCAAAGGAAAATATCACTTAGGAATTCTTCCGAGCAGAGTTTAGGAAGAAGTATATCAGCCAAAGGTTCTTAGACTCGAAGCGGAACGAGTTCCTGGAACTCAAACAAGGGAATAAAACTATGGCAGAATACGAAAGGGAGTTTGTAAGGTTCAGTCAGTATGCAACTGAGTGGGTTCAACGCTTCGAGGAAGGTTTGAATGAGGAAATCAAGTTGTTGATTGGGATTCTTGAAATACGAGAGTTCGCCGTATTAGCTGATCAAGCCAAGAAGGTCGAGGAACTCAATAATGAAAGAAAGCAAGCAAAGAGAGAGGCTCGAGTTTCGAGCAAGAGATCCAGTGGTAAGACGCTTCCATTTTCCACAAAGAAATCAAGGAGCGAACATGAACACTCCACTTCATCTGTAGGATATTCGGGTAGAACGAGAGGCTCTAAACGACGAAATCAGAAGTCTTCCTCCTCGATGGTGACTAGTGTGGGGAGTGTAGATGACCAAAAGCCGAAGCGTAAGAGTTGCAACAAATTTCACTTCGGAGAGTGCTGAAAAAAGAGCAGTGCATGTTTCAGATGTGGTTCTCTTGACCACTTTCTTAGGGACTACCCAGAGCGAATTGAAAAAGAAGTGGAAGTAACCCCGAAGTCGAGTGCTCCCATAGCACGAGGTAGATGTCCGAAATACCCTAGAAGTGCTAGTGGCAGTCGCGTTGTAGCCAAAGACACTGCAAAATCAGAGGCTCGAGCCCCGACAAGAACGTATGGAATACGCGCTCGAGAGGAAGCCTCTACTTCTGATGTTTCTACGGGTACTTTTTCTCTTTTTAATAAATGTGTTATTGCCTTAATTGATCCGGGATCGACGTATTCATACATTTGCATGAGATTGGTGTCTAGTATGAACATACCCATTGAACCTATAGAATTTTTTGTTAGAGTGTCGAACCCACTAGGCAAATCAGTTCTGGTTGATAAAGTCTGTAAGAATTGTCCTTTGACGATTCATGGTCAATGTTTTCTGGCTAACCTTATGTTGTTACCTTTTGATGAGTTTGATGTAATACTTGATATGGATTGGTTAGCCCTGCATAAAGTAATTGTAAATTGTGGTAGCAAGTATATTAAATTAAAATGCCTAGACGGTAAGAATCTACGGGTTGATTTAAGAGATTTGGGCACGTTGCCAACTGTAATCATAGCAATGGTTGCTCAGAGATATATGAGAAAATAGTACGAAGCCTACCTTACTTTTGTGTTGAACATGAAGGAAATGGAGTTAAAGATTGAGACTGTGCCTATAGTATGTGAATATCCAGACGTATTCCTGAAAGAATTACCCGGATTACCTCTTGAGAGAGAGATAGAGTTTGGTACTGAATTGGTGCCAGGAACAGCTCTCATCTCTATTGCTCCGTACAGAATGGCGCCAACCGAGCTGAAAGAATTAAAAGCACAGTTGTAAGAGTTGACGGATAAAGGTTTTAAAAGACCAAGCTTTTCACCCTGAGGTGCCCCCGTATTGTTTGTAAAAAAGAAAGATGGTTCAATGATACTATGTATAGATTACCGACAACTGAACAAGGTAACTATCAAGAATAAGTATCATTTACCAAGGATCGATGATCTATTTGACCAGTTGAGAGGAGCCACGGATAGACTTGAGGTCTAGCTACTATCAGTTACGTGTTAAGGAATCGGACGTGCCAAAGACAGCTTTTAGAACAAGATACGGCCACTATGAATTTCTTGTTATGCCATTTAGATTAACGAATGCACCAGCCGTATTTATGGACCTAATGAATAGGATCTTTTTGGCCATACTTGGATAAGTTTGTTGTTGTGTTCATTGACGACATCTTGATTTATTCTAAAGATGAGGCAGAGCATGTGAAGCACCTGAGAACTGTGTTGCAGACTTTACGGGAAAAATAATTGTATGTTAAGTTTAGAAAGAGTGAATTTTGGCTCCAGGAAGTTGGATTTTTGGGTCATATTGTTTCGGGTGAAGGCATCCGAGTTGATCCAAGTAAAATCTCTACTATTGTTGAATGGAAACCGCCTAAAAATGTAACCGAGGTTAGAAGCTTTTTGGGCTTAGCCGGTTACTTCCAAAGATTTGTGAAAGGATTCTCCATGATAACAACTCCAATGACGAGGTTGCTACAGAAAGACGTTAAGTTTGAATGGATAGAAAAGTGTCAGCAAAGTTTTGAGAAGTTAAAGACATTGCTGACAGAAGCTCTTGTTTTAGTATTACCTGAGCCGGGAAAAGAGTTTGTGGTCTACAATGATGCATCCTTGAATGGACTAGGTTGTGTACTTATGCAATATGGCAAGGTGATAGCCTATGCTTCACTGCAGTTGAAGCCACACGAGAAGAACTATCCGACACATGATTTAGAGCTTGCCGCCATTGTCTTTGCCTTGAAAATCTAGAGGCATTATTTTTATGCTGAGACTTGTCGTATATTCACAGACCACAAGAGTTTGAAATATTTGATGACTCAAAAAGAATTGAATCTGAGACAGTGGAGATGGTTAGAACTAATTAAAGATTATGATCTGATCATTGACTATCACCCAGAAAAGGCGAATGTGGTCGCCGATGCGTTAAGCAGAAAATCTTTGTTTACATTGAGAGCCATGGATGCTCGATTAGCATTGCTTGATGATGGTTCAGTCGTGGCAGAGCTAGAGGCTAGACCGATATTCCTTCAGGAAATCTATAATGCACAGATTAATGATAATGACCTGCAAACCAAAAGAGCTCAACGCAAGTTGGGCAATGAATTAGATTTTTGGATTGGTCCTGATGGATGTTTGATGTTCGAGGATAGGGTTTGTGTACCCAAAGATGATGAACCTATTTGGAAAATCTTACAGGAAGCACATAACAGTCGTTTGTCTATTCATCAGGGAAGTACCAAGATGTACAACGATTTGAAAAAAATGTACTGGTGGAACGGCATGAAAAGAGACATTTCTGAATTTGTATCGAAATGCCTGATATGTCAACAAGTTAAAACTGAACATCAAGTGCCTTCAGTTTTATTACAGCCTGTGATGGTCCCCGAATGGAAGTGGGACAAGGTTACTATGGATTTTTTGATAAGATTGCCATTGACTCCAAAAAAGAAAGATGCTATATGGGTTGTGGTGGATAAGTTGACAAAGTCGGCTCATTTCATTCTGGTAAGAACAGACTACTCTCTTGATAGATTGGCCAACTTGTACATATCTGAGACTGTGAGATTACACAAGGTACTGCTGTCGATTATTTCGGACAGAGACCCGAGGTTCACTTCGAGATTCTAGAAGAAGTTACAAGAAGCCCTGGGTACAAAGTTGAATTTTAGTATGGCTTTTCACCCTTAGACCGATGGTCAGTCTGAGCAGATGATTTAGATCCTTGAGGATATGTTGCGGTGTTGCATCCTCGAATTTCAGGATAGCTGGGAAACGTACTTGCCATTGGTAGAATTTACCTACAACAACAGACTTCAAATGAGCTTGAAAATGGCGCCTTATAAAGCCTTGTATGGCAGAAAGTGCAAAACTCCATTGTACTGGATAAAACTTAAGGAAATTCAAGTTCACGGGGTTGATCTGATTAAGACAAATGAAGAAAAAGTTAAAGTAATACGAGACTTTTTTAAAAGTGACATCAGATAGGAAAAAGTCATCTGCTGATCTGAAAAGAAAAGAGATTGAGTTCCAAGTTGGAGATAGAGTATTCTTAAAAGTACCTCCATGGAAAAAGGTGTTGAGATTTGGCCGGAAAGGCAAATTGAGTCCGCGATTTATCGGGCCGTACGAGATCACTGAAAGAGTTGGACTTTTAGCCTATCGTTTGGCATTGCCACCCGAATTGGAAAAGATTCACGATGTGTTCCATGTATCCATGTTAAAGCGATATCGATTAGACCCCTCTCATATGATTTCACCAGCAGAGATTGAGATTAGACCAGACATGACCTATGGAGAGGAACCAGTCAAGATTTTGGCTCGTGAGGTTAAACAGTTGAGAAATAAAAATGTGGCTTTAGTAAAGGTTCTATGGCATCAACATGGTGTAGAAGAGGCTACTTGGGAGCCAGAAGAAACCATAAGAAACCGATATTTGAACCTGTTTATGAGGACAAAAGTCCCTAAAGGGGAGAAATGTAACATCCCAAAATTAGGCCTAGTCGGAATAGTGGTTTTGGGACCACAAATCTGACATTAAAATATTTATTTTATGATTATTATGAGGTCTAGAATATGAGAATATACATGTGTTAAGATATCATGGAGAAATTCTTTGAGTAAGGTGTCCAATTGAAAATTAAGGACTAAATTGAATAAATTGCGAAACTTGGATTCTAGAAGCAATTTGTATGAAATTGCTTTAGATTATAAATTAAAATGTCTTAGAGAGCAATTTTCCCAATTTCTAAGATTTTGGACAAAAATGGACTTGCATGGATGAAATTTTAAATAAATGGCTTAAGGGCATTTTGGTCATTTGGCATTTTAATGAAATAAAATTGGAAAAATGAACCAAAATCAGCTCATTATCTTCTCCATGCTGCCAAAACTTCAAGGGACTCCATAGCTAGGGTTTTCAACATTTTCAAGCTCAATAGTAAGTGCACCCAAGCCCCGTTTTTAATGTTCTTTGTATTTTTGAAATCCCAGTAGCTTACTCTCTCCATTTAAAAATCATCCTACACATGAGTTACTTGTATTTTTATGGTTTATGTAGAAATATGAAAGTTGGAGGTGTGTTAAACATCTTTTCCTAGGTGATTTTCATGAAAAATCCCTAAAGGGATATTTTTGCAAAAGTTGTTAAATATCTAGTAGAAATGTGAAAATAATGAAAAATGTGGGCTGCCAGAAAAGGAAAAAGTGTTTGGCTAGGCCTGGGTTAGATAGAAATTGCATGTGTTTCATTATACAAGCCTAGGGACTAAATCGTAAAAATGTGAAAGGTTAGGGGCAAAATGGTCATTTGGATTAGGGGTGAAATTTAGGCTTAAAAAGTACAATGTGAGATGTTAATGATTCAATTTTATTGTTATAGACCCCGAGGAACAAATTCTGGAGGTAGACCGAGGGAACCGAAAGGTTTCGGAATAACCAAAACACATCACTGAAACGAGTATCAGGTAAGTTCGGATAACTTAAAGTAAACTCAAAATGTGTCTATTTATATGATTTATGAATGCATGATGATTGCATTTATTAATGGCATGAAATCATATGAAATGCATCTTTGATAATGATTTGTTGGATAATGTCTCGGTTGAGGTTAAAAAGGGAATGTGATTGACATGTGAATTGAGATCCAGCATGTGTTGCAGAAAGGATTTAGCCTGGACAGGTAATCCGTTGATCTCAAGTACAAAAAGGATCTAGCCCGGACGGGTGTTCCTTGAGTGATCGAGCCTCTCGAAGAATATGTGTGCATTATGGATTTAGCCCGGACGGGTAAACCGATAGGGTCTGAATTTAGCCTGGACTGGTAATTTAGATCCGAGCTCACTAAGGGTGTTTGTCGTTATAAGGGATTTAGCTTGGACTGGTAATCTGGACATCACCCTATGAATTTATATTATGGTGGATTTAGCCTGGACTGGTAATCCCACCGTAAGATGTGTGGTTCGTGGGAGTGCATATCTAAAATGATCATTCGTATGAATTGGCGGTGATTGGATAATTCATCGAGATTTCCTAGAAACTCAACGGGACTAACATGAGATATATGTACAAATGACATGTTGAATGATGAGCTCATCTAAGTAAATTACACAGTGTTTTGTTATGTGACTAACTCATTGATTGAGTGCATGTGATAGGGAAACCATTTTCATATTTGTTGGTTTCATTATCTAATAAGAATGTATGCTAAATAATCGGTAAGTTTACTTTCCAGTGATTCGTTGGTTTTATTATCTAATAAGAATATATGAAAAATAATCGGTAAGTTTACTTTCCAGTTATTCGAGCTTACTAAGCATGTAAATGCTTACCCCTCTCTTTTTCTCCGTTTTCAGAGCTCGAAGACTCGTAAAGATTGGAAGACGGTCGGAGAGTCTACACACTATCAACTAATTCAGCTTTGGTATATAGACACTTATGTTTTGTTCAATGGCATGTATAGAGCTTTTAAGTATTTTGTTATATGTGTCATTTGATTTGCCAAAACGAAGGCATGTAAAGTTATACTTATCGTTTTGTATATGGCCATAGAGCTTGGCTTATTTTGAAGTAAGCTATGACTTACAAATCTATGCATGTTCATATTCATATATGATGGCTTGGTTATAATTGGCAAAGAGTTATAAAAAATGAGCCAATTTTGAATGCGTCAATGGGACATGGAATCCCCTTAAATACAATATGGGAATTAACCTAGCATTTATAAAACCGATGATATGAGGTTGTCATGCGATAAGGTTTATCATGGTCTTATACAAGTGTGTAATTTGGCCTTATCATGTGTAAAAGTAACCTATAAGGGTGATTGATTGGTAGAAAGTGACCAAAGGCTTGGAAAATAGCCTAATAAGGTCCACATGGGTAGACACACAGGCGTGTGTCTAGGCCATGTGTGACACACGGCTCACCCCCATTGGTGTGTGGTATGGTCGTGCGTCCCCTACACCTAAACTTTTAAGTCAGTGTTGTGCACAGGCTAGGCACACGGGCGTGTGTCTTGGCCGTGTGCCCCTAATTGTATGTTGAGGTGGAAGTCAGTGTTGCACATGGGCTGAGCACACGGGCATGTTCCAAGCCACACGGGCGTGTGAAACCACACGGCCCCACCACACGAGCGAGTCACACTTCATAGTAAGGGAAAATTTTTTAAGGTGCCCAAAGTTTATCGAATGTTTTTAGTTTTGTCCCATACTGCCTTTAGGTGTGTTTTAGGCCACGAAAGCCTGTATAAGGGACGAGAGGTACATGTTTTAAAAGTGTTAATTTTGGGTGAAATTCGGTGACCCGATTTAGTAAGTTTGTAAAGGTGAAATACCGGTAAAACCTCGAACCCTATCCTGGCGTCAGATACGAGTGAGGGGTGTTACAGTTATGGTGACTTTTCAAATGGACCAAGAGTAACTCTTCAAGTCTGATCTACTTCATGCAGTCAAAGCTAGTTTTGGTTCCAATTAAGAGATGAATACACAAGCATTAAGGCATTTGGTTAAGGGGAAAAAGAAGGGACATCAAGCAGCACATTTAATGGACCATTAAGCCTTTCATCAAGTGAAGACACATGACTTTTCAACTATGCATAAATTAAATGAAAAGGCATGACTCTTTGGCTGCCCATTAAGATTTATAACCGAATTTTAATATTTTGTTAATAGCTGATATGAATGTTGAATTTGAATAGTTAAAATAATGCCTATAAATAGTTTGTATGAAAACATTGTTTTGGGGGGGGGGTTAGACTACTTTTTCCAAATTTATGAAATATTTGAAACTTGTGAGAGTTCAAATCTCCTTGTTCTCTTTAGGACTGATCTGACTTATCAAGCTAGGCTACTTATCATTGCAAAGTGTGGCGTTCATTATACCTTTGGTTTCTATCTCGCCAGATAGCAGGTCAAGGTTTATTTGTTGTTTTCATCGATCGTAATCCATCTAAGTGCTTGTAAGACTTGGGTCAACAATCTTTCTTATTGTTGGTTCGGCCTTTGCCTTAGCTAACTCTATTCATTGATTGTTATCCATCTAAGTGCTTCTAAGACTTGGGTCAACAATCTTTCATATTGTTGGTTCGGCCTTTGCCTTAGCTAAAACCTATCCATTCCTTCCCTAAACATGCCTTGAACCTTTGTTTGAGCCTATATTCTATCATTTTTAGCCTTTCTTGGAACAAAGCACAACTTACTCAATTTCTCGATTGGGTACACACATACGACTCAAAACCACATCAACCGAATTCGTATCATTTGGTATTAGAGCTAGTGAAATTAAAGTAAGTATCGAAGTTTTTAGCATTACGGTATTGTAATTTGAAAAAAAATTGAAAAAAAAATTCAGTATCCATTAAACTTCAAAGTGTGAAATATCAATTTTTGGGAATACAAATTCGTTGGAAATTTAAAAAAAAAAGCAGAAGAAGCTAGCTTGGAAGTGTATTTGCTGCCCGACTCAATCCACTCATTACCTATCATTTGGCCACACTTAAACTTTTCCATCTTTGTTTTCTAGCCTACCATTTTATCCTAACATCATTTCCTACACAAAATCGAACATCAAAATTGTGAGCCGATTCTACAACGATTGCTGATTTGTCTAAGTAGTCCATTTAGAACTTAGAGAGGAGAACGTGAGCGGAAAAATGCAAGAGTGAGTTGTGAGATCATTAGAGTGTTGAAAAGCCAACCTTTAGTGCAAACACGAGTGGAGTGCCATCTTTGTTTTCTTTGCGAGTGAAACGTGAGGTTTGTATTGGTGAGGTACTCATTTTTATCTTTAAATTCTTTTCTTTTCCATCAATAAATCATATTTCGAGAAGAGTTTTCAGAATTTGAACTTCAAGATTTGATGAAAGAGATGGACCAGTTGTTCGATAGAAAACTAAAACCCCTACAAGAATGATTGGTTCATGCAGAAGAGTGGGGCCAGTGACCAATAGCCGAATGGGAACAAATTTCTCCAAATCAAAGGACGGAAACAATATCATTATGGAGACAAACATCCAATGACTATGTGGAAAGAGACGGATATCAAGATTCTTATTCATCAAGAAAGTCGAGTCGGTATGAAGCACACCACTAGTTTGAAACCTTTCGAGGCTACCAATAAGAAGGTAGAAATTTCTCTTCAAGTGCCTTAAAGTATTCATCTATGGAGAAGTCCTTACAAAGAAGTGACGTGTTTCGTATAAGTACTCGTCCGTAGAGGCTTATTCACGAAGAGATGGTTGTGACTTATATGAAGATTCTTCCACTTCTTTTCAATGAAAAGTCTATCGTTCTGATTCTTTTGTATTATCTCCATCTTGTAATGAAAGGTTGAGAGAAAAAGAAATAAAAAGAAAGGAGAGACAAGAAATGCTAATAAAAGAAAATGAGAGAATATGGAATGAAATTGAGAAAAGAAAAAAGAAATGAAAGAAAAAGAAACTAAAAAAGAAAAGGAGAGTGAGAGAAAGCAAAACGAGATTGAGATTGAAAAAAAAATGTGAGAACTAAAAAAAAACTGAAAAGGAGAAAGAGATTGGAGAAGGAAAAGAAAAAATGCAAGAAACGAGTGACATTATTGAAAATAAAAATGAAATAAAAAGTGAGAATGAGTCTTCAAAAGACACGATAGAAAAAAAAATCGTGGTCAAGAGAAAATGAGAAATGTTTTTACTAACCCATATGCGAGTTGTTGTCGTATTACGCCTTATTTTCAGGTGTCTAAAGACTTGATTGACAAGCTTTAACTTCATTACCTTCCTGATGAGAGACGATTTTATTTGGTCGAGAAAGGTAAGGCTGAAAATGAAATCAAACCACAAACGCCAAAAAGGTAAGCAAGATAAAGAGTTTTTAGCCATTGAATCACGACAATCACATTTGAATGTTGTTGAGAAAATTGCTGAAGACTTAGCTTTTGAAAGAACTCCTCACCTTGATTTGATTAACTGTCATTTTCTGATTGTTAATGATTTTGCTCGAACTAGTGGCCTGAAGAGTTTTTCTCATGATTTGTATTGTGTTGGCAAGTCTGTTGGTGAAGTGAGATTAACTCGATGTCCACAAAATTTGATCATGTTTGATAAAGAGTTTTCATGTGAAATGTTCAATCTGTTTGATCGTGATGGTAATGAGAATTCTTTAACTCTTAGTACAGAATCTTCGTATATTTGTATGATATTTGAGAGATTTGATTGTTTGAAAGTTTGTGTGTCTAAATCTTCTTTGCTTGGCATGTGTGATTTACTTTTGAGAATGAAATTTTTGTTACGTGCTGGAATAAGTGATCAAAACCATGTGTTTAAACCTAGAGTAAGTTTTCCTAAATTATCATTAAGCGAAGCTGAGCATCATAAATTTTATGTGAATAGAAGTGCGAACAATCTTTGCTTGTTTGATGTTTTATCATTATGTTTGAAAACAAAACATGTGAATTCTGATGTCTTGCAAAGTCAAAATCAAATCTTTGATTCCGGAGGTTGTTCTATATTATGGTAAGGATTTGAACGTGTTTTGCATGGTTATGACTGTCTATTACTTTGTGTTCCTACCATGTTGCGGGCAATGAAATGTTCAATTCAGATTGAAATGGTAAGGAAAAACTATGTTCTTGATTCAAGAATTTCTCTCTCTAATTTATTGTTCAAGGTGTTTGAGCGATGCATTTTTTATTTCCAAGATTATATCTTTATAGTACTTTGTGGTTCTGGTTTGTTTTCATTGAAGAACATTTTGATTCATTATGAGAAGGTGAGATCCACTTCTATTTTTGATCTCGGTATTGGTTTAAGCATTCCAAGTTTGGATGGGTTGTCGAAAAATTATTTTCTGTTCAAAATTCAAAGTGTCACTAATTTATTCCATTATTGTATAGGTGACAACTTGGAATGGTTTCCCTCTAAAGAGGGAGGGCATGAAAATAACATGTTTCCTTTTCGAACCATTTGTGGTTCTCATGTAACAGCCTGATTTAGACCCTAATCAGAATAATGATTTCGGGACCATGAATCCGAGTCAGAAAAATATTTAAAAATTATTTTCTGTTTTTATTATGTGTGAATTTATATGTGTGAAATTTTCGTGATTTGATTTTGTCATTTGAGTGCTCGATTAAATAAAAGGGCTTAATCGCGTAAAATGAAAATTTGATGGTTAATTGAAAAAGGGCTAAAATGAATGTGTCTTTATATGTTGAGGCATTTAAAATGCAATTAGACCATTAATATATGGGATGGACGGTTGTAACCTATTGTTGTAATGGTTTCATATTTTATAATAAAGGTTAATTGTTTCATATTTTACAATAAACGTTAATTATGTAAATTAACTTATAGGTTAATATATGTTATAATATCACATAATTAAAAAGCCATTGTTCATACTTTTTCTTTGACCGAATAATAAAAAGAAAAGAAAAGAATAAAAGCTTTAGCCATTCGGGCATTCTCAAGCTTGATTCAAGGTGAGTTCTAGCTTAGTTTTTGATAACTTTTACGTTTTTGAGATCGTTGCTATGTTATCTACAAAGCCCATGCTTGAATTTTTTATTTTGATGAATATTTTGAGTTATGCCATTGATGAATATTTGAGTTTTGTGATGTTAGTTGATGAAATATGAAAGATATGTTTTGGATTGATATGTTTTGTTTTGGAATTTTTTATGATTTTGAGTAATTAGGACTAAATTACAAAAATAATAAATTGAGGGACTAAAATGTGAAATAAATGAAATGTATGGACTTTTATGAACATGTGTAATATTCGGCCTAAGCATGGTATATGCAAATTTTGCATGTTTTGTGTTTTGTGCAATTTGGACTAAATTGTAAAAAGTGTAAAATGTTAGAGGCAAAATAGTAGTTTGCCCATTTATGTGTTTTTGGACTAAATTGAGTAAAAATATGTTTGAATGAGTTTAATTTGAATATGTTTAGATCAAGAACCAAAGAAATCGGATTTGGATCAGGGGAAAACTAAAGTTGTCGACTAGTCGTCCCGTTCCATTTTTCATCATCCGAGGTAAGTTTATAAGCAAATAGACGTTAATTTTAATTAAATGTAAACTATATATGCTGAAATGAAATATGTGAATATATATATGTGTTAGTCGAATGTGTGCAAGCTTGGCAGCTATGTTTATGATTTAGTTTCGACTGAGTTACGACATCTGAAAGTCTCGTACGAACCTTAGGAATAGCTAGGATACATATGTCATGACATAGGATTTCCTATATGTGTTCTCAAGTAAGACCATGTCTGGGACGTTGGCATCAGTATGTGGTTATGAGTAAGACCATGTCTAGGACATTGGCATCGTATTTGATTCGTGTAAGACCCTATTTGGGATAGTGGTATCGATATGAGATAGCATGTAAGACCACGTCTGGGACTTGGCATTGTATGGTATATGTGATTATCCGAGTATCCTATTCAATTCCGAGTGGTTCAACGAGCAATGATAAGTTGTGAATGAAGGTGTAAAATGAGCTAAAACGATCAGGTATGAGTTAGTTAATCACTTATTTGAAAATAAGGTAAGTTGGCCATTTAATATGTGATCCAAATAATACAAGTTACTAATGTAAACATATGTGCAATTGGTGGTATATTTGGCCATATAATATAAATATGTATGTGATTGTTATACTCTAACTTATGAATATATGCATATAAGTGTATATGTACTTGTTATGATAAAGATATTTTGGCTTGGAAATTGAATGATAGTTTGTTAATGTATATATATGTTCATTAAGCCATGAATAATTTATATGTGAAAGTATATATATAATACATGAAATTGTAAGCTTAAGATTTAAAGTGATTATGATAGTATAATTTGGTTTAGTTTAAATGAATTGATTATGTCAATTAGTTGTTTATTTGCTTATGACTTACTAACCTATGATAGCTTACTGTGTGTGTTCATGTTTACCTCTGTTTTATAGATTTTGGATTTAAGTTATGAGCTCGGGAATCGTCAGCAAAGTCTATCACACTATCGACTATCTTCGGTATTTTTATAAGTGAACTTTTGAATATGGCATGTATAGGCTGGATTATATTTTTGAAATGTTGGGTTTTGGTTTATGTATAATTTAAGCCATGCGAAAATGGCTTAACTTTTATGCTTGAATTCGGTTATGTTTGATTATGGTTTAAGTTCATATTAGTTATAATGCTATGTGTCATGGATGAATGGTATTTGTGATATGTGTTTTGTACATTGAAGTTGGTTGATGATTTTTGGATGTGGCTTGAGTGATTGGCTATGATATATATATAATTGTATGAATTATGTTTGTTATGCTACCTTTGGTTAAAATGATTTGATTATGTTTTATATATGTTAGTAATGGTTTAAAATTAGTTGGTGAGTATATTTGAATAAATGTTGAATTGAGATAATGAATATATTTGATTAATAGTTCGGCATTTGCATATATATTTACATTCTAGCATATGATGTATTAGTTTGACATATACATTATTTCAAAGTATATATATATTGAGGTGATTGGTCATGTGTTTTGGTAGTGAGTTGAATGATGAATATATAGAGACAAAAATATTTCGGTTGTGGTTTTATATTGATGTATTGGGAAGATAGATTTGCATTATAAATAGTTCAAGTTAATGAGCTCAATACAAAGAATATATGTGTTTGCTATGTTTGTTATATAATTCAATAAAGAGGTTATGTTAGTTATAATGTATATTCGGTTGTGTTATCAAATATTTTAATGTATTTTTATGGCATATTTTATGAGATGGATTGGTATGATTCTTGTGTATATATATATTTGGTTATTTAAATTATGACCATTTGAATAGTAAAAAGAAATGTAAAGTTAGTATTATAATCGAATGGCCATAAGTAAAATTAAGTATATTCATCAATGATATGAGAATGTATATTTGGTTATATAAGTGTTAATTATGTATGAAATTAGTATGTGAATGGGGTGTATTATGGGTTGTATTTTATGTTTAATTAATGGTTCATAGTGGTATACTAAAATGTGTATTATATATTGTATTAAAGATATGTTTGGCTATATAGAAATGACATAAATGTTGCATATGTGTTTTGACGTTAATTGGTGTGTAATGTATATTTGGTTTAACATGTGCATTTGTAAAGATTAAAAAAAAAAGAGAATATGTTTGCTATTTATTAATTTAAAATGATATGTTAGCATGTATTTGATATATGTATCTAATGTCTTAAGGTATGTGCATGAAACTATCATGTAATAACCTATGTTATAATTTTTAATTATTTGGATGTTAAAGGAAAAGCACATTTGATTTGTATAATTGAAATTGCATTATCTTAAACATGAATAGTAATGTTTAACTTACTTAAGCTGTGTATGGTTTGGTAATGCTTCATAACCCCACTCCGGTGACGGATATGGGTTAGGGGGTGTTACATCTCAGGTTTTTGGAAATAAATCTGTCAGGTTCATGAACAAAGGTGTTCGTGACGGTGAAAAATTTTTCGCGAGCAAGTGGCCCGATTTGAGGACAAATCATTTTTAAGAGGGAGGGTGTGATGCGATCCTGACCGCATCATGTTTCGAAACAATTTGACGACATTGGGATTGGCCCAAACTTGAGGGGCCCAAGTGCAATATGAAGCTTTTAATTCCAGTTTGTTAATTTGGTTGCTGGAATAAGGACTTTGATTTATTTATTTTAGTTACTTTAGTTATTATAATATGAGTCTTTAATTATGTCTTGTTTATTAAATGCATCTTTAATTAATGTCTTGTATTATTGATCTACATCTTTTAATTATGACATACATTTTGTGCTCTGCATTTAATAAAGTCAAGCATTATGTAACTCCCATGTTAACTAATGTTTGCATCTTTTAATGAAGTCATGCATTAAGTAATTCATTGTTCATTTAGCTTACATCTTAATTAAACCAAGCATTTAAGCATATTAGTTGTTAAATATGTTTGAGTTTGTTTATCTAAGTATGTTATTTAATTTGGCTGTTATTTTTTTAATGCTTCAGTTATAGTGTGTTTAATTTTTATTAAATAAATTGATTGTGTGATTGTTGTAGGAAAGTCCAAAAGGCTGGTCACATAGCTACAAAAGGGTTGCTCATTTGCAAGAAGAATCAAATGATGTCACATTCAATTGGTTTTCTAATTTTGGCATAAAAGAGTGTGCATTTGGTCACTTAATTGCTGGTGCATATTTAGAACGTTTTTGGTAGGTTTCGAAGCACTCAAAGCTAATTATGGTGACTTTTCAAATGGACCAAGAGTGACTCTTCAAGTCTGATCAGTTTTATGCACTCAAAGCTAGTTATGGTGCCAATTAAGAGATGAATACACAAGCATTAAGGCATTTGGTTAAGGGGAAAATGAAAGGACATCAAGTAGCACATTTAATGGACCATTAAGCCTTCATCAAGTGAAGAGGCATGACTTTTCAGCTATGCATGAATCAATTGAAAAGACATGACTCTTTGGCTGCCCATTAAGATTTATAACTAAATTTTAATATTTTGTTAATAGTTGATATGAATGTTGAATTTGAATAGTCATGATAATACCTATAAATAGTTTGTAAGAAAATATTGTTTTTTTTTTGGAGGGATTAGACTACTTTTGCCAAATTTATGAAATATTTGAAACTTGTGAGAGTTCAAACCTCCTTGTTCTCTTTGGGACTGATCTGACTTATCAAGCTAGGCTTGTGGTCTTATCCTTCCTTTGTTTTTCGAACTTATCACTGCAAAGTGTGGCGTTTGTTATACCTTTGGTTCCTATCTCGGTAGATAGTGGGTCAAGGTTTATTTGTTGTTTTCATCGATCATTATCCATCTAAGTACTTATAAGACTTGGGTCAACAATCTTTCATATTGTTGGTTTGGCCTTTGCCTTAGCTAAACCTATCCATCGATTTTTATCCATCTAAGTGCTTGTAAGACTCGGGTCAACAATCTTTCATATTGTTGGTTCTGCCTTTACCTTAGCTAAACCTATCCATTCCTTCCTTAAACATTCTTTGAACCATTGTTTGAGCCTTTCTTCTACTATTTTCAGCCTTTCTTAGAACGAAGCACAACTTACTCAATTTCTTGATTGGGCACACACATACGACTCGAAACCACATAAATCGAGTTTATATCACATTGGTTCCAATTCCTAAGGAACTACGAGGATCGGTTGAGGAACAGGTGGGGGTAGAGGTTATTGAGCCATTGGATTCGTTCATACAAACTCAAAAAACCATTCGTTCATCATATGGAAGAAGGCTTCCTTAGCCTCTCCTCCCCAGCCCTTAGATACAGATGGAAAGACAGAAATGTGCAAGTGTACACAATCGTAACAAGTAATAAAGTGACAAGTAAATGTCGAGTTATCGTACCCATAGGGACTGTGAAAAGAATTATTTATGAATGCAATTTTAAAAAACACTTTCGTGAAGAAAAGTATTTTGATTTGAAGAAGTGATTAAAAATTAGGATTTTAACAAAGTAAAATAAATAAAAATAAATAAAAGTTCCTATGCACGATTTCAAAATAAGATTTTAATCAATATGGCATAATTGTGTTAGATTAATTACATTTCTTAACTTAGAATTATTAAACTCATGTTCATGTTGTTACGAATAAATTCACGGCAACTCAGTAATTTGCTAACTTATGAACATACTTGCCTACCAAAATCCATTTATCTCTTGACTATATCTCTACGTCAATTCAATCAATTAAACAAATTTTAATAAGAAAATGTGTTAACGCACATACATACTTATGAAATTAAAATAATCTCTTGTACATATCTCTATGCCAATTCAAACAATTAATTCAATCTCATAAGCACATAAAAGATTACATGAGGTAACAATGTATTTCTGCCTTGAAACAGTTTAATCACAATAATCTTGCAAGTTATGCAAGGCTAATGTATCGTTAGATACTGTTGCTAATTTATCCCCAGCTACCTTAGATGATTAAACATGTACTGATTAAGTATCGTGTTAGTTAATTACAATTTCAATCCATTTAAATAATTAATTCATTAGTTACCTTACAATTGTAATGCAAGAATAAATTAGTCATGTTTTTACTTAATCAAATATCTTATCGAGGCCTATAACAACACAAACACAATTTTAATAAATTAAGTAGATGAAATGCAATCAACCTAACATGATTAAATTTAAGCCATATTAATTGAATTAAACATATCAATATCACAAATATTCATAGACATGTTCATCATAACAACAAAATTAAAAGGATAGGGAACAATAATCAAATCTAGTGTTTTCTCTGTGGTTTGACTAGTTTGCTCTACTCCTCCTTCTCTACTTGATCTTGTCGATTTGAGGCTTCTATGAACACTTGAATGCTACTCCAAATGGTGGTTGATTGACTCTTTTTCAAGAGGTGAAATCGACAAGGGAATAGAGGAAGAAAATGAAAAACAATAGAAGGGAATGAAGAGAGAAAAATGAGAGAGAGTTGAAGAGATGAGAAGAGCTGAGATGTGTTTGGAGTGAGCAGCCAAAGGGGTATTTATAGGTTAAGCAGGCTGCTAAAAATAGCCAAAATCAACAGCCAAAGACTCCCCCCATGCCCAGCCACACATGTGGCATGTTTGAAGATTTCAAACATGCTATTTTATGGTAGGGGCAAATCTAGAAAGGCATAAATAGTGGAGGGGTTTGAATGCAATTTGAAGAAGCCTTCAATGGCCATTTTCCAAGCCAAATAATCAGCCAAGCAATCTGATTGGGTCAGTATGTGGGACGCTTTTGTGCTCCCAATGCTCGGTTGGATCTATTTTCTCGGTTTAGCTCAACTGGGCCCCTTTTCATAATTAATTAACAATAATTTATTTAATTCAAATTAAATTGGATTAAAATTGAAATTAATTATATTATGAATTAACACACATAATTTGGACCGTCTTAGGCTGAAAAAATTAATTCGCCTTGATGCTTCAAAATTACTTCTCGGTTTTGTGCTTCTAGCAGTGTCTACTGAGCCATTTTTTGCCCTTTGTGCAAATCTGTCAAAAATAATCAAATTAATCAAAATTTGATATAAAATTAATTAAAATTCAACATTCTCATAATTTGGGTGCAAAATAATTATTTTATAATAATTATATACTTTTCGACAAGAATTTTACCGAAATTGTATGAATTTGAGTTAAAAGGGGCATGAAAAAGTGTGTATATTTTTGTGTTTCCAACGGGCCTAGTGCCACTCGACACTGCTCCATGTACGAAGGCTTGCACATTCCTTTCAACTTCATCGGAGTCAGCTCGGTTGGATGTCATTTCTATATGAAAGCATAGTTCAAAACATGTTAGGAGTTATCACACTATCACTGGTTTTATAATGGCATGTACTTCTAGACTTGTACATGCTACGTTCAGTTCAAGAATTGACTAAATTGTAGCTCTAATACCACTAAATGTAACACCCCTAGCCCATATCTGTCACCAAAATAGGGTTACAAAGCATTACTGCAAAAACATAACTTAAAACATTCAATCACATACATTTCATGAATCATATCTAAACTCATTCAAACACATGTATATCATCCCTATTTCGAGCCCTTGAGGCCTTAGAACTAAATTGAAAACATTTAGAACTTTATAGAAAAAATAGAAATTTTCACTACACGGCATCCACTTTTTCAAATAAACCGAAAAAGGTGAAGAAGAGAAAATGAAACAAAGTCAGGTAGACAATCAACTCTGCGAAGTTGTTTTCTAGCTATTTATAACCCTTCTCGCGCCATTTCCAACCTTATGAGATCCATCCATTGCTAATTATTATGTCTCCCAGTAACACCCTAATTTTGGGCCTAGAAGTAATGGGCCTTGAGTTTGGGATCTGTTAGAAGGCGGCTTGAATAAAAGAAAGGTGTTTAAATATTTTATAATTGTATGTTTAGTTTAATTGTTCAATTATTTAGGAAGGATTGGTAGTGTGGAAAAAGTCTTGGGTTCGATCCAGGGCTTTAGCAAAATTTTACATTTTTTTTCTAAAGAACCTTGAGCATTAGGTGGAAGGCTTATTAATAAGGCCTGGTAAAATTTGACACAAGGAAACGCTTGGCCTAGTGGCAAAAAGCGTGGGTAGCAAGCAGGAGGTCCAAGGTTCAAGTCCTGGCCTTGGCAAAACTTTTTTATTGCGCATAAGATTAGTTGGGAAGCTAGCATTTAGGCTTTATAAATATCTTAGGTGGAAATTTGACACAAAGGATGCGCTTGGACCAGTGGCATGATGGCGTTAGGAGTAAAGAGAGGTGCTAGGTTCAAGTCGCAGCATGAGCAAAAGTTTTGGGTTTATTTTAGACAACCTGGAGGTCGGCAGAAAGACTTTATAATTAATTGGGAAGGAGAAACGACATAAAAGAGCTTGTGGTTTGGTGGCAAGGGACGTATAGCGTAGCCAAGAGATCAAGGGTTCGAATCTTAATGGTAGCAAATATTTTTAGGATAATCAAGTTGTGGGTTAATAGGCCTTAAAGATAGTTAGGGATGGAATATGACACGAGCGCCTGCGGTGCAGTGGCGAGAAGCATGCTATGGTTATGAGAGGGAGCAGGTTCGAATCTTAGGCCTGGCAAAATTTAAATTTTTATTCTTTAAGAAAACTGAGGCTTAGACATATAAGCCTTATAATTGATTGTGACCAAATGGTATCATAAGAAAGAATGCGGTGTAGTGGCCAATAGCGTTCTGAGAAGATGGAGGGTTGGAGTTAGAGTAATGGCGCGCGCAAAGGGAGAATTTAATTTTGATACTCAAGTGCTGTATGGTGGAAGCAATTTGAATGCAATTCAAATTGGAATTTTTGGCTAAAATCAAGGGGATTAAAATGAGGATTAAGCGTAGATATGATGGTGTTAAAATTGGAGAATTTGAAGGGAAATTATCTTGACGAGTTTAAGTCGATTGAGAAGTGTAGGTGTATTTTTATTTATTTATTTATTTATTTATTTTAGTATAAATATGTGTGTCATATAGGCGAGTAAGGGCATTTTTTGTTTTTGTGGGCTTCAGTCACATATCACCTCCTCTTTTCTTTAAGCCAAACTCTTCATCTTTTCTTCCCTATTTTAATCGAATCAACCTCTTCCCTCTTCAACTTAGCTGACTGTTTCTTTTGCATTTAAAAGCTGATTCTTACACTTTAGGGGCTTAATTTCTTATTGGCAAGCGATCTCGCAATCGGTAAGTGAATTAGATCTTCTTCGGCTTTTGTTAAATATTTCTAAGTTCTTTCATTTCTACACTCTTAAAAGTCGATTCTTCTTTATTCTTTCCAAAACCTGTGTTAACCTACGGTTTCTCCATTTATCTCTCTTTTCCCTCTCATTCAAGAGTGTAATCGCTAATGGAAAAAGGGGGTTCTAGCAGAGAGGTTGGGATAGAGGCTCCCAAGTTTAAGCGACGTAAGGTGTTAGCCGTTAGGGACTTTCCGTCTGGATGCGAAAGGGGGACTATGTCAGATTTCGAGTTACATAGGCAGATCGCAGACGATCAATCTAGTCAAGGCAAGTATAGGTGGTTCTTCGGTAAGTAGTGAATTTATTTTGAATTAATGGAATGTGACTAATGGAGTATAATTTTGAATATAGGTTCGGGCGATTATGAATACCTAATACTCCAGGTGATAAGGTGTGTATGTCTACCCTATGATAACTTGATATAAAGCCGAAGGTGTGTACATACACTGCACACACACAATGAATCGACAAAAGTCGAAAAGTCGAAAAGCTGAAATGCTGAAAAGCTGAAAGTTGGGTTACGATAACGATAGTCTTGCAAGTTCGCGAACACTTGTGAGGAGGAAACTGATAGGTTGTCTGAGGCCCATGGGCGATTCCATTGACTTGGGCTGTGATTTGGCCAACTGGGTCAGAATAGGCTTAATCGGCCTGACGGGCTGCTGGGCCCATAATAGGAAAAATTGATATTTGATGCTATGTCACGAAAAATTCGTATGTGAGCAAGTATATAAATGTGATTTGAGCCTAATGGGCCATATACAGGTGATTTGGGCTTAATGAGCCATATGAATATGATTAGGCCTAGTGGGCCATATACAGGTATGTGAATTTGACTGGGCTTTGTAAGGGATTTTGGGCCTAGTATATGATGACTGCATAAAACTTAATTAATTTATTGTGACCATGATCAAGTCATAGGGTTAAGGTGTGGCAACGAGTTTATGCATGTCTAGGATTGGATCCAGAGAGAGCTTGGTACTTAAGCGGTCTTAATGACTCACCTCCTCTTCTCTGGAATCCTACCTGGTGCATAGTATTCATTCATCTTAGTTCACGAGATTTGTTAACGGGCCAAGGTAAGTGAAAACCGTAAAGAAAGGGAAAATTATCGAAATTCCCCTAAGGGCAAAAATGACCAAAATACCCCTAGGTGTGGAAGGTAAGTTTTATGAATGTGACATGCATACATATGATATTCTGCTTAGGTCGCATATAGGTTGGGAATTTTGGAACGGAGGAAGTATATAAGGATCGTATGGTCGCTTGACGATCGTGGATCCACCGAAGGCTTTTTAAGCCCATTATATAATTAGTAGCTTGCTGCAATAAAGGTAGTTCCGCAACCGGGCTACCATTGAAGTGCATCGGTTGGGTGGGTCGATATTTATATCCCCACATAAAGTGTACTGGGGGATGGAACTAAAGTGTAACGGATGGATTATTGGGGTGGGTTGCATTGCACTGCATTGCATTGCATGTATGATATTGTTGTGATATTATTGCGATGTGGGCTTCGGCCCAACTGAGGCTAATATGGGCTAAGGCCCAAAGACCACCATTATTGAATTGGGCTCTGGCCCAAAATAACTAATGATTGCTTTATACTCGTTAAGGGTTGTACACACTGGATTTTCGAAACTCACCCCCCTCCTTCTAAACTTTTTAGGTGATCCTTAGTAGGCGGTTCAACGGATGGAGGGACTCGAAGGTGGCCAATTAGCATAAAAGTTTAGACTTAGACTTGTTTGTTTTTAAAAAGCATTTAGTTTCTGATTTATTAAGTGAGTTTAGACTGGAATGTAATAAGGCCTTCCCTTTTTGTTATTATTTGGTTTACCATTTTTAGGCATTGTAATTACGAAAAGTTGAATATAGATTTTTCTAAATCATAGTTTCTTAAATACTAAGTCTCCGCAACTAAATTTTTAAATGACGAGTTTTCTTAAAATCATATGTTCTAAATAAAGCTTTCGCAACTAGAAAGAGATTTTACAAAGTAATTAAGGTTTTTTTCATTTTAAGGAAGTGTTTCCAATGAAAATAAGGTTTTAGCTAAAACACTTCAATGTGACGCGCCAGATTCGGCTATAACGTCTGGCTCGGGTTTAGGGTGTTACACTCCTACTAAGGAATCACCTGGTTCCATTCTAACCGAACCAAGTTTGGTTGTCAACCATGTCCAATTTAATTTATTGCTTTCCTGTTTCTTCCAATAAAGATTGCCAATTTGCAGTTTCTTTTTATTTAATCTTCCAATTATTTCAAGTTTCTAAGATCCCTAGAATCTGGGTGTTACATAAATTGTCTATAAAGTAAGTACAAACTTGTTTACAAATTGATTTACATTATTTAAATACACCCCACATTATATTTAAATTGACATTTAGCACCTAGATTGATGACTAGGCTAACGAAAGACTCGATTAATACAATTGATAGCTTAATTAAAGTGTTCTGAAGTTTAAACATCAATTTAAAATTTGAACAATCTTTGAGATATTTAGTGTTAATTCAATTAAGAGTATAAAAAATAATATAAAACAAAAATCTTAATTAAAGTGTTTTGAAGTTTAAACATGTTAGAATTAAGTGACCCAAATTCTTATTTAAATAAAATACGATGGAAAATAAAATAAAAATCCATATAGAACTAGACTTCTTTTATTTTATTTTAGAATAAGGTTTTTTAAACCTTATTAAACTTCATCTATTTTATATTGATTAGGATAGGGTGTTTCAATCCTACTAGAATATGGCTTTACAAGCCTATAAATAGACATAGTCTATTCCTCTTGTATTGATTCAAATTTTTCGACATAGTGAATTTTCTTCTCCTCTGCCGTGGTTTTTTCCGAAAGGGTTTCACGTAAAATTTGTGTGTTCTTTATTTTATTTATTTTATTCTATTTTATTTTTTTACAAATTGGTATCGAGCTTCCAGGTTATTCATCTCGATCACGGTAATGGCGTCTTTGAAGTATGAAATTCATTGTTGGATCGCAACACGCATTTGCGTTGTGGCAAATTAAGATGCAAGCGATTCTTACACAGATGGATCTAGAGGATGCCCCCGCTAGGGATAGATAAGATGCCTTCGACATTAATGATAAAGAGAAGAAGCATAAGGATCGAAAGGCATTAACACAATTACATCCGCATTTGTCCAACGAAATTTTGCGGGATGTGATGAAAGAGAAAACTCACACGCATTATGGAAGAGGCTAGAACAAATATGTATGTCGAAAACTCTAACAAGCAAGTTGCATATGAAGCAAAGATCTTTATGCTCATTGTTTGGAGGAAGGTGCGTCTGTACACGAACACTTAACAGTGTTTAAATAAATTCTCTCAAACTTGGAGGCCATGGAGGTTCAGTATGATAAGGAAGATCTAGGGTTTTGTTCGTTGCCCCCGTCTTATTCAACCTTTAGAGACACGATTTTATATAGTCTCTCACAGTTGATGAGGTTTATGATTCTTTAACCTCGTATGATAAGATGAAGCATCTTGTGGTTAAACCCGACTCTCAGGGAGAGGGTCTCATTGTTCGTGGGAGACAAGATCGGAATGCTGATGATGATCGTGGTAGGACACAGGAACGGAATCCTCGTGGTAAATCTAAGGGTAGATCGAAGTCTTCAAATAGAGGTAAAACTTGTAACTTCTGCAAGAAGAAAGGGCACATTAAATCTGAGTGCTATAAGCTACAAAATAAGATTAAAAGGGAGGCTGCGAATCAAAAGGGAAAACAACCAGAAAATTCCGGTGAAGCTGATGTTGTAGAAGACTACAGCGATGGTGAACTTCTAGTCACTTCTGTCAATGATTCTAAAGTAAGCGAGGAGTGGATACTTGATTCAGGCTGCACCTTCCATATGAGTCCCAATCGGGATTGGTTTACAACTTACGAAACAGTGTCTGAAGGTGTTGTTTTGATGGGAAATAATGCTTCGTGTAATCGCAGGTGTTGGAACAATTAAAGTTAAGATGTTTGATAGAGTTGTCAGAACACTTAGTGACGTACGGCATGTTCCAGAATTGAAAAGAAATTTAATTTCGTTGAGTACTCTTGATTCAAAAGGGTACAGATACACAACTGAAAGTGGGGTTTTAAAGATTTCCAAAGGGTCCCTTGTTGTGATGAAAGGACAGAAAAAGATTGCCAAGTTATATGTTTTGCAGGGTTCTACTATTACTGGTGATGCAGCTGTCGCTTCCTCTTCCTTGTCAGATGATGATATTACTAAACTTTGGCATATGCGCCTAGGGCATATGAGTGAGAATGGCATGGCAGAATTGAGCAAAAGAGGACTTCTTAATGGGAAAGGAATTTGCAAACTGAATTTCTGTGAGCACTGTGTTTTTGGGAAACAAAAGAGAGTTTGATTCACTAGAGGAATCCATAACACGAAGGGAACATTGGAGTATATTCATTCTGACCTGTGGGGGCCATCTAGAGTGTCTTCCAGAGGTGGAGCTAATTATATGCTAACCTTTATTGATGATTTTTCCAGAAAAGTTTGGGCGTTCTTCCTGAAGCAAAAAAGTGGTGTGTTTTCCGCATTTAAGTCTTGGAAAATTATGATTGAAAAACAGACGGTAAAACAGATAAAATACCTCCGCACAGACAATGGCTTAGAGTTCTGTTCTGATGAGTTTAATAGATTGTGCAAGTCAGAAGGAATCATGAGACACTTGACAGTTCGTCATACTCCACAACAAAACAGCGTTACAGAACGAATGAACAGAACGATCATGGAGAAGGTTCGATGTATGTTGTCAAATGCCAACTTACCGAAGTCATTTTGGGCAGAAGCAGCGTCTACTGCATGTTTTTTGATCAACCGATCTCCATCCGTTGCCATTGAGAAAAAGACTCCACAAGAGGTATAGTCTGGTAATCCTGCTAATTATTCTGATTTAAAGATCTTTGGGTGTCCTGCATATGCTCATGTTGATAATGGAAAATTGGAACCGAGATCCATTAAATGTGTTTTTCTTGGTTATAAAGCTGGTGTAAAAGGGTATAAGTTATGGTGTTCTGAAAATAGAAAAGTTGTGATTAGTAGATATGTTGTTTTTGATGAAACTGCTATGCTACCTAACTTATCTTTTAAAGACTCTTCCAATAAAGAAAATCAAAAACAAGTAGAGCATCAAATTAATACAGAGTCAACTCCTCAAGCCAGTACAAAAATTGAGAATAGAGTTGCTTCTTCACCACAATACTCTATCGCCAAAAACAGAACTAGAAGAGAAATTAAACCTCCAAAGAAATATGCCGAGGATGATCTAGTTGCTTATGCTTTGAATGTGGCTGAAGATATAGATGCGAATCAAGAGCCATCTAATTATTCTGAGGCGGTTAGCTGTGAAGGCTCAGAAAAATGGATGTTTGCTATGCAAGAAGAGATGAAATCACTCCACAAAAATAGAACACGGGACCTTGTGAAACTTCCTAAAGGTAAAAAGGCTGTTCGTTGTAAATGGGTATTTAAAAAGAAAGAAGGGACTCCAGGAGTTGAAGAACCCAGATATAAAGCAAGGCTTGTTGCAAAGGGTTACAGCCAAATTCCAAGAGTGGACTTCACAGATGTGTTCTCCCCAGTTGTTAAGCATAGTTCGATTCGAGCTTTGCTTGGTATTGTGGCCATGCATGATTTGGAGCTTGAGCAGTTAGATGTAAAAACTGCATTTTTGCATGGAGAACTTGATGAGGATATTTACATGCAACAACCAGAAGGTTTTACAGTTTCAGAAAAAGAGAACTATGTTTGCTTGCTAAAAAAGTCCCTTTACGGTTTGAAACAATCACCAAGACAAAGTGGTACAAGAGGTTTGATTCCTTTATGACTTCTCATGATTTCAAAAGAAGTAGTTTTGATGATTGTGTTTACTTTAAGAAAAATAGTGATGGTTCTTTTGTGTATCTACTTCTTTATGTTGATGACATGTTGATAGCAAAGAAAAGATAAAGAAGAGATAAGAAAGGTCAAAGCCCAACTAAGTAAAGAATTTGAGATGAAAGATTTAGGACCAATGAAGAAGATACTTGGTATGGAGATTCTCGAAATAGAAAATCAAGTAAATTGTACCTAAGTCGGAAGGGTACATTGAGAAAGTTCTTTGCGTTCAATATGCAGAGTGCTAAGCTTTGTTAGTACTCCTTTAGCAAACCCATTTCGACTTTCATCGATTTTGTCTCCACAATCGATGATGAGATTGAGTACATGTCACATGTTCCATACTCTAGTGCGATGGGATCTCTCATGTATGCTATGGTTTGTTCACGTCCGCATTTATCATATGCGATCGATGCGATTAGCGATACATGGCAAATCCCAGTAAAGAACATTGGAAAGCGATTCATGAGATTTTAAGATACTTACGAGGCACTACCGATGTTTGCTTACGCTTTGGAAGAACTAAAGATGGAGTCATAGGGTATGTTGATGCTGATTTTGCTGGAGACCTTGATAGAAGAAGATCTCTTACAGGTTACGTCTTTACAATCGGAGGTTGTGCAATTAGTTGGAAAGCCACTTTGCAAACTACATCGCTTTGTCTACCACTGAAGCTGAGTACATGGCGATTACTGAGGCTTGTAAAGAAGCTATTTGGTTGAAGGGACTATTTAGTGAACTCAATGAAGACCTTCAAATCAGCACAATATTTTGTGACAGTCAGAGTGCTATATTTCTTACAAAAGATCAAATGTTTCATGAGAAAACAAAACACATTGATGTTCGGTATCATTTTGTTCGTGATATTATTGCTCGTGGTGATATTGTTGTGAGCAAAATTAGTACTCATGAAAATCCTGCAGATATGATGACTAAGTCACTTCCTATAACCAAGTTTGAGCATTGCTTAGACTTGGTTGTTGTTCATTGTTGAAGTTAAACCCTTAAGGGGTTTTATGGAAGAGGTGGAGAACTTGTTTACTGAAAGTTCGCGATGAAGAACTTGTTCATTGAGAATTTGTGTCAAGGTGGAGATTGTTAGAATTAAGTGACCCAAATTCTTATTTAAATAAAATACGATGGAAAATAAAATAAAAATCCATATAGAACTAGACTTCTTTTATTTTATTTTAGAATAAGGTTTTTTAAACCTTATTAAACTTCATCTATTTTATATTGATTAGGATAGGGTGTTTCAATCCTACTAGAATATGGCTTTACAAGCCTATAAATAGACATAGTCTATTCCTCTTGTATTGATTCAAATTTTTCGACATAGTGAATTTTCTTCTCCTCTGCCCGTAGTTTTTTTCCGAAAGGGTTTCCACGTAAAATTTGTGTGTTCTTTATTTTATTTATTTTATTCTATTTTATTTTTTTCACAAAACATCAATTTAAAATTTGAACAATCTTTGATATATTTAGTGTTAATTAAATTAAGAGTATAAAAAATAATATAAAACAAAAATATGTCTAACTTTAAAATTTTATATTATGAAAATGAATAATTAATATATCAAAATTTACAAAAAAAAAAATTACAATAACACAAATACAACACAAATTCATGCGTACATTCTAAACAGTTAGCCATGAATTTTTTTTTCTTTTCTTTTCTTTCCTGTTCAATGGTGAGTTTCCTTTTATACAAAAAAAAAAAAGAAAAAAAAAAAGAGAAATTGAATTCTTCTCCAAACTCATCTCGTTACAAGTATAATGAAAGCTAGAATGCGAGCGATAACGCCATTGACAATAAGGATGATTAAACAAAGTTTCCAGTCATGGAGATTATAACCGCCAGATTCCAATGATTTGCAACGAGTTAATAGCCAAACTCCAGAGTACCTGAACAATATCAACACTTTGAGGAAGCTCAAGCATGGTATGTTTATGCTTCTCTAATTATACCCAACAACATGAGTATCTTTCTGATATCAGTATTTATATATATATATTTGGAGATTCCTGAAACATGATATCTTCACAATCATGATATGATATGAGTGGCATACATGTATATTCAATTTTCTTTTTAAGTTGTTTTAAGATCATACTCTCATATATAAATCGCAGTAGTACAAGAAAGAAAAAATATTACTAACTTTTCAGCATTTGCAATGACAAAAGCTTCCAAAGCCCACTTTGTGTAGCAAAATTTGCCAAAATATTTCTGAATCATACTATCTTTTCCCTTGTTTGCAACGAGAGTCAAAACAACGGGAACAAGCACTGCCCACTGGAACAACAAAATTATTAAGCTCATCATCTAGAAAAAAAGTCATGGGTTCATGAAATGATAAAAGCTTTTTAGAACATACCAGTTGGGCAAGACTAGGTGCAAAGGAAATGGCTAATACGTAAGCCATACCAGTGACACAGTAAACAAGTGCCATCAATATAACGTAGTTATCTTGAAAGCTTGATCTTGGATTGTTGAAGAAATAGAACATTGATAAATATGCCACTGGTTTGATGATGATGTTGAACAAATCAATTGTGTCTTTCGATAGAAAATGAGCTAGACTGCTGATCCCGGATTCAGTCTCCCTTTTGTATTGTAATTTATCTAGCGAATACGTTCTCAATGCAGCGATCATCGATAATAGTGCTGCGAATGAAGGAGATTTTAAGTTATAAACATAATGGCAACATGAGCATTTTAGGCCAAGCATTTTTGTTTCAACTTACACACTGCAATGACTGAAAATGTGTAGCCAGCGTTATCCAGTGTTTCATCTGTCACTTTCGCAAGAGTCCCTAAGCAGGCTCCCGCAAGAAGTAGGATCATTAAATCGACAGCTTGCATCTGACCTTCTCTTAGTCGCTGTTTAAGAATCCTGAAATTTTGACATATGGAAAATCATCAAGGTTTAATGTACAAGGAGGCCAGTTTTTGACTAGGAGGTGTTTGGTCCAAAACAAACATTCATATGTTGTTATGGAACAAGGTTAGGCAACCCGAGATTAGATCATCTTAAGATGTCTTAAACAGTTGACAAAAACTGGTCCTTCTAGTGGTAGATTAGGCTGCAATATGAACCAAATATTCATATGATCGGAATACTGCTGTTGGCTTATTATACCTGCCAAGAAAGTATCTGTACTGGCGAAGTATACCCGGTGTTCGTCTGTTGGATAGATCTTTAGATTTCGAGACATTAGTCTTTGAATCATCAGGCAGGTCTCCAGCAAATGCTTGTCCCCCAGCAGCGCCGCCAGAATTATTTGGATTTGAACCAGAGGGTGTTGAAAGTCCTTCTGCCAAATCAAGCATATCTAGGGGTACTGGGTAGCCATTGTGTAGCATCCATCGGACAGGAAGTTGTTCCCGAGTCACTGTAGCCGGCTTCTCAATCCCTTCTAGAATGTCGATTAAGTGGTCCGGAGGATTAACACGGTCGGGCACATTGATCCCTATGCTGGAAAAGTATTCTTCAACTTTCTTCACAGGTCCAAGATATGCAACCAGACCACCTTTGGCTAGAAGTATTAAATCATCAAACATCTTGAACAAAGTATAGCTGAATCACAAGAAGCTAATGATTACCTTCACAAATTGGAAAACCAAAAAGCAGCCATTTCTTGACGTAATTTCAGCCTTTTAAGCTTTTATATTTATATATAAGAACTATACGGACTATCTTATCATAAATAATCAAATTGCTGTACAAGCACAAGTAACTAACGAGAAAAATCAACTCAAATAAGCACCTTCTGGACCTGGCTTGCAATGATTCAGCCAATAAAAAACTTATCTTGTCTCTTATTTTTGGGTTTAGAAAAAAGTATACCTTGGTTGGTGAAGTACCATGCAGATGTTCACCCCTTCAAGAGCTTCACGTCTAAGTGCTCGAAGGAGTAACTGTGATGAAGAACTGTCTAAACCAGTAGTAGGCTCATCCAAGATCAATAGAGAAGGTTCCATAACCATCTCTAGTCCAACATTTACACGTTTTCTTTGGCCTCCAGAGATCCCTCGTTTCTCCACTGTTCCTACAAGTGAATCCCTTACTGCTTGTAGACCCAAGGACTCAATAACCCTTTCGATAACCAAAACTTTATCGGGTTTTGCCAGGTCCGCAGATAATCTTCAGTGTTATGGAATCCACAAAAATAATATAGTAAGAATGAAACTTATAGGATGCAAATTATTCAACATAAAGACAATAAATTATGTTCTACATGGATGCTCCTTAACAACTTCACCAATAGCAGAGTAGTGCGTTGGAAGTGCACCACGTTGCTTGAGCTACAAAGGTGATAGATATCATGCTTTCATAAAAATTCTTCCTGATTTTCACAAATTAGTCTACCATGACTGCCTCAAGTCTAACATTCCAACTAATATCAACACAAGAAAGACCACTGAACTAGTGATTATAATTGAGGAAAGGTTTCTAAAATAACATAAAACGTTAGGCATATTTGAATTCAATGATCAACCAGTTACAGAAAGATATCCTGTTTAAATTTGAGCTGTTTTGTATAAAATGATGAGATGATGAATACTGTTAAATTGTATCACATGTTTGAAACCACATACCTGCATCTCGCACTGAACCGAAGGTTCTCCTCTACTGTCAAGTTTCCATGCACTATGTCATCTTGAGGCACATATCCAATAATTTTCCTATATGCTTGGATAGGTTCGTTTTTTCCATTTACAAGAATCAAACCTGTAACACTGCATCCGGCAGCAGTTTTCCCTGTCAAAGCAGAGAGAAAAGTAGTTTTCCCGGCTCCTGATGGGCCCATAACTGCGGATACACGACCTGGCATGAGTTTCCCAGTGACAGACCTGAGTAAATTTTTGTTTTTCCCCTTCAAAGTGAGGGTTAGATCCTTGAAATAAATCTCAATCATAGGCCTGGTCCTGATATCGTTATCAGTAGCCATTGAAATTATTCCGGAGAAAGTCAAGTTCTTGTTCTGTTGTGCTTTTTCCTTCTCAATTTGACCATAGGCATACTTGAAAATTTGACTCTGAGTATGCAATTGTTTACCCTTTGGTGCTTGTTTTTTCACATTTTTCCCTCCAATATTCAAATCAAAACCCTCATTACTTTTGGGATCATCTTCAAGGGAATGCAACATCTTTGTGAGGTCACCTGGTTCCTTTTTCTTCTCCTTTGAACCTTTGGAGGTTTGCTCGGTTACCTTTGGCGGTGGTGGTACCGGAGCTTCAGTAGATTTACCCACACCTGATCCCTTCTGCTGTTCAGTTTTCCTTTGCGATTTAGCTCGAGAAAATGTCTTTGAAAGCTGTGCCTGCCAACCCCCTTTCTTAGCAATATCTTTTGCTGCTTTCCACCTTTCCCGTGCTTGCGCAGTTTCACGCGCATGCTTTGCTGCTGCTTCTCGGGATTTAGCCTGTCTTCTTTCTTTAGTACTAATAACTTGATCAGAGAAATTATAAATAATGAGCAGCAGGAGACTCAGTCCAACCTACTTATGCAAGAGAAAGTAAAAAAGTCAACTCGTTGAATTCGGAGCAACAACAAAGCTTTTAGATCAGATTCCAGAGAAAAAGGAAACACAATCTAATTCTGCATGAGCATGCAAAGGAAATCCTTCATGGAGATTAGCTTCATGAGGAATTCTTCAAATAATTATGACAGGCATGGCTGATTAACAACCCTATATATCACCATTAATAAGACACATAACCAGCTTAAGAACAGCAATCAATGAGTAGTCAGAAACCACTTACAAAGAGCATGACTCCATAACCGTGAATATTTTGGTTTGAAGTATTTGGATTGCAAGTAGTTAATTTGAAGCAAGCTGCAAAGTATTCACATAAAAATCTCATGAAAATGGATATCCATTCTTTTTGAATGAACTAAAAGCATTGACCAAACTTTGCTGTATGCATCAATGATAAGTTAGAAACTCTGAGGCCAGGAACAAGGAAGGTTGGTAAAATAAAATGCTATGGAGTTGCAAATAAATTCTGGGGCTCTTCAAATCTTCCTCAGGTGATTCAAACGATATACTTTTGAGGCACTTTCACCCAATGAATGTATACACAAACAACTTTCGATATTTTCATGTAGGTTGCATGGATACTTTTTGCACACATTGGATGTAATACACAGAAACTGATCAAACTGGTTCATCTAGCCTATTGATTATAAATTTGGTGAATTTCATCAAGTAGATAAAATTCATTGTTAACCCTTTCATGTTCTCTAGCTCTAAAATATAGACATTGTGAGTTTTGCAAAAAAAGAAAAACAAGGTGAACAAATTGGGTTTCAAAGCAAATTTCCAGGAAGTCTTTCGGATGAAAAGAGAAAAAAGAACTTACAAATTTGGGAAGTGGAACCCTTTCTGCAGTAATGCCTAAAATTGAATCAAAAGAACTTATCAGCAAACATAAACTCCAAGAATAGAGTATTTTCAGAATATCATCAAATTATGTATGTTATCTTGATACAGAATGCAGGTTCTGCAAACAAATAACTTTATTGATGCTATGAGTTCAGGGATAAAAATATACCCCTTACTGCAAGTAATTTTATTAAGGGTATTAGGGCAGTATGATCCTGCTGAACAGAAAATCTCACTACTACTTCCAACATCAGCCCAAATATCCGCTGTGCCGCAACTGTGATTTGGCTTTCCAGGAGGAATTTGGTAATTATACCTGCAAATTTTCCTAACCAATTTAATGCCTACAGTACACGATGTGAGAGCAGAAGAAAAGAAATACGAACTTACGGGTCACAAACTCCAGTTGTTTTATTCAGCGTTGCAAGCGGACAATAAGAACCTAAAGGGCATGCTTCATTTTGCATGAACATGAAAAAGACAATGAATGTTCTTCATTCAGTTCCACTTCTATCAACAAATAATTCCAGTTTTCTGAAATTTTCATCGGTCATTGTTTGCTTCATCACAAAATACCATTCTCTTTTGAAATTGTTATCAAACAGTTGTGTAAAGTACTTACGTATCATGCAAGCAAGACCCCTAGGGCAAAAGAATCCTTCACAACAAGGTTGACAATCTTGAGTCCTGGAAGGCATGTAACTGGTATTTTTTAGATCAATCTGTTGCCCCCCGTCGGCAAAACAACCCCATCCTGGCTCACATCCAGAGACCCAAGATTTCAAATTGCAGTTCTTGTTAACTTTTACGTAACCAGTTTTGGCCCCCTTTGAAAATAAACTATCGAAATAAAATTTTATCTCTGCTGCTGTACATAGTCTCAGGGTGACATCTCCTGTTAAATTTTAATTCATCGTAAGCTCCATAGGTGAAGGATATGACAAAACATTGCAAAGATGGAAAAGTAACTTCAACAGAAAACTTGAATCATGGTAACTATATTTATCAGCCTAATTAGTTTATGGCCAGTTTTTTACCTTTTTTATGCCTGCAAAACGCATGGAGTTGAAAAAGATACTTGAATCATGGTAATTTTTACAATATTTTTAGCAGACATAAAATCAGACATCTGGATCATCATAATGTCAACAAGTTCAAGTAAATATACCATTTCAATAGGCTAAAGCTTTTCATACCTTTTGTTTTCTTGATACAATTAGTCACAAAATCCATATTTTTTGAAAAATTAAATGCTCCATCCAAATCCTCTTGCCTGAGAAGAAAGAGGAGATGCACTAATTCATATATATATATATATATATATATATATATATAAAAGGTGTTTTATGGGGTAAAGTAGAACGGTGACATGCATGATACAGAGACAGAACAGAAGAAAATTTGCGAAATACATACGCATTCTTTATGCAGAAGCTTAAATCACTACCAATATCTTTGATTAACAATGTAGTAAGATTCGAAAGCCGTTTGTGGATGAGGTCCGTTACGCCAGGGAGGACGGCAGGGTTTTGTGTTTCACTGTAATCATCCCCATCCAAAGACCTTGAAGAAGGAAAGGAACTTAAAAAAACAAGAAGAAAAAGTAAAAAATGGGATCTAATAACTCCTCTCATATTGATCAACAGGCGAAGCTCTACAAATCACAAATCCTATAATACAAAACATAAAACAACTAACTATAATTGAATTCTGTGAATGAACCATGGCATTGTCGAAGGTAAAATGTCTTTTAAAACATCATGGTCTTGAGTTTTTATACTTGTTTCAAACAAGACCATGAACATTCATGGACCAAAAAACAAAACAAAAGAAAATAAAAATAAATAGGGAAGTTTGAAATAGGGTGGTTGAAAATATGCAGACCAAAAATGAAGATTGACAACAAGCAGGGGAAGATTTGGATAGCTTTAGAGTTAGACCCTTGAGAGAAAACAATAGAATTTTGCTCGAAAGGGTGGAGTGAATGTGTGTTTGGGTTTGAAAGGAGGCCCTTGGTTTTGGGAATGAAAGAAATGGCGGGGAGAAATGGGTGGCTACTTTGAAGGTGAAAACTATGCTCTACCGTTACGTTTCGGTGCTTGCACCTAACGTCAAATAACTAACACTCCTAAAATGCCATAACATTTCATTTACGACTTATGTTAAACATTTAATGTGTTTAACCCAATTTCTTTGAATTTTTTTATTATTTCCATGTCACAAAAACTCTGGAGAAATTGATTCAACTCAAGACTAAGAATAATAAAAAATAATAATAACAAAAAGAAGAAGAAGAAGAATAAGAAGAAAGAGGGATAATCACATATTTGTGGTACCTCTAATTTTAAAATGTTTGATTTTATTATTTCCAACTATCTAATGTGTTATCTCCTACTAACAAGTTAAAATATGACATTTTTTGACATGTAAACCAATTTTAAACTGCCAACTGACATTATTGTCAAGGAATAAATTTAAAACGTCAAACTAAGGATATGAAAATAATTATAGTAGTTTTGATTTTAAAGATAAAATAAAATAATAAAGAAACTTTTCAAGTTTATTAAATAACTTTAATTTCTTCTTCATAAAACAATATCCATTGAAAAAATATCATCTATTTCTTCGTATCGAATTTCATTTCTCATCTTTAATCTGAAATTTTGAACTCATAATTTTTTTTAAGAAAAAAACTCATAATTTATTATTTTTCACTGACAGAGACGCTTCAATTTTTGGCTGAGATTTTCTCATTAGTCTTTTTTTTTTTTATGAGTTTTTCTCTTGTTTTAGAATGTTTCATTAATTTTTTTATGAACTTTCTTATTTTATGTTCTCTGGATTTCTTGTATTTTTCTAATATTTTGATGAAGTTATTGTGTTTTTTTCTTGGGTTTATGAGAGAGAAAACAAGGAGACAAAGAACTCAATCGTGTTGATTTGTATGAAAGGGATTAGTAGCAGATGACTTATATTTGGTGATTTCTTTTTTTAATTGAAAAGTGAAATAAAAAAAGTAAATTGAAAGAGAGGTGAATTGAATGGTTAGGTTTGATGATCTAGTGAACAAGGTGATACAGGCTGTTTACCAACGGGCAAATTCCTTTGAATTTCTATTTATGTTTCTAGTTTAGTTTTACTAGAAACACAGTGTTTTAATGGTTTTTTTTTTATTAAGAATAAATAGTGCCTTTTAGGAAGTGTGGGGGCAACAAGAACAATGTGTTTTGATCTCGTTCCATTTAAATGAAATAGTGCATATTGTAACCAGTTGTCACTAACGGTTAAAGTAACACCCCTAACCCATATTCATCACCAGAACAAGGTTACAGAGTATTACTAGAGTTTACAAAATAATTATAGATAACTCATGTCATTTACTATTCATGTCCGAAACTAAACATATTGTCCCTTAAATGGACCCTAGGATACCAATTTAAGTATTAGAAACAAGTGGGAATAAATCAGAAACTCAGAGAATTTTTCGCAAAATTTCAAAATTTTTCTTATGTATAGGGGTCACACGCCCGTGGGAGTAGGCCGTGTGACACGGCCAAATGACACACCCATGTCCTAGGCCATGTGGGCATTCGATGTGAGGCACACGGTTGTGTCCAAGCTCGTGTCCATACCCGTGTGACTCTCTGACTTAAGTCACACGGCCAACCACACGCCTGTGTGTTAGGCCATATGGTTAATTTAAATTTTCAAAATTTAGGTGCAGGTTTCACACGGCCAAGACACACGCCTGTGTGCTAAGCCGTGTGTAACACACGGTTGAGACACATGCCCGTGTCTATGCCCGTGTAATCAATTCTGAGCATTCTGTTTCTTAATTTTTAAGATCCAGGCGACACATGGCTAAACCGCATGCCCGTGCACATGGCCGTGTGTCACACACGGTCAAGGCACACGCCCGTGTGTCTACCCGTGTAGACAAAATAAGGTCATTTTCAAAGCCTTATTTCTCACCCATTTTGCTTTGCACCTACAACAATATCTTAACACATTTCCATACCAATTTGGTACATATAAACTAAATCAAATACAAGTATTATGTATAACATATTAAAATATATGTTCAAATGTTTAACTTACCACAATTTCATTTATGTTTAATTCACAAGTTTTATCAATTATACTATCTCAAATTCATTCACCATTTGGTTCATATATCACTTACTATTTAACCAGTTCAAAACACATCAAACATGTTATGGCCTTATAAATACGTACCAAAACATATCACTCTAGCCATTCCAATGGCTAGATTACAAACAACCATGTACATGCCCTCTCTTGTCACCAATAGCCTATACATGCCATTATACTAAAGTAAGTTTTCTATTTATATGAAAACAAGCTGGAGGATAGTATGATGATGCTCGGACCAATCTCCAACCTTTACGAGCTTTCAAGCACTATAAAATAGAGGAAAGTAAACCCAGTAAGCATTTAATGCTTAGTAAATTCGTATAATAAGAATTTAACTTACCATCTTTATTCATTTAAAGTAAACATACAAATCATACATCCAAATCATTTTGGACAATTTCCTAATCACATGCACTTATCCAACATGTTAGTCATGTAAATAACATAAAATTTCAAGCAAACAGAGATGAGTTCATCACGCTACAAATTTCCAGGTATTTTAGAAACGTTCGAGATATAATTCACTTAACTCATAGTTTCTCATTTCGGAAGTCTTATTCGTTGAATCATTGAAATTTCAATGGATACTCAGGTAGTACACTCAAGGTGTACAAAACAATAATCTGTCAATTCGTGTTCAGGGGAACCCATTACGGCACATAATTAGAAAGCACTATCTCGAGCCATGTAACAAGATGCTCATGTGAGCCATGTATCAGGAAGCTTATCTTGGCTAAATAGGAAACTCATAAGAGTTTTAATCAGGAAGCTCATAGAGCTTAACAGGTAACTCTAAAGAGTTATAATCAGGGAGCACGGGATAGCCATTTAACAAGAAGTTCAAGCAAGCCATGTTAGGAAGCTCATAAGATCCTATATCAGGACGCTCACGAAGAGCTGCGTTTGTGTCCACAATATATGCTGGATCACAACCAATTGAATCATGTAACAGGATGCTCACAAAGAGCTGTGGTAGAGTGCAACACATGTAGGATCACTACCGATCAGGATGCTCGCAAGAACTATGTAACAAGACGCTCGAGAGGGATTATAACAGGACTGTTCGTCCGAGCTATATTCTGTCCGCAACATATGTAGGACCAAATTCAATATGGGAAATCATGCATCCATCGAAATTCAATATTCAAGCGGAATTTAACATTTTTAGGACATTGTTGGACATGTGATTATTTCATATATCTAAAGCCTTTATATAGTTCATATAATCATATACCACATTCAATTCAAGCATAAAATAAACACAATTTAGTTACACGAACTTTCCTCGATATTCGTTCATATATGAAAATCTACTAATCCGTTACTTTTTGTTTTCATCGATCTAATTTCGTATTTGGTCTTTCCGAATCTATATAAATGAATTTAATCATCAATTTAATCCACTTCATACTCAATTGGATTCAATTTACATCCTAGGAAAAATTACCATTTTGCCCTTATACTTTTCATAAATGATAATTTCGTCCCTAGGTTCGAAAAATAAAATTCATGCAATTTAATCCTTATTCCAAGCCTAACCGAAATTTTCATAAAACATTTATAGCACATGTATTTCACAAAATTTAGAATTTTTTCATAACTTTTACATCTTTATAATTTAGTCCCTAAATCATAATTTCATCAAAATTCACTCTACAAAAGTTGTTTGTCTATCAATAACCTTTTATTTTCTACCATAAATTTCAAATTTTCAGCATATTCATCCATGGTAAAATTTATATACTTTGATATCTTTGTAAATTAATCCCCAAAATAGATAGATTAAGCTATTCCGATCTCAGAAATATAAAAATTACTAAAAACGAGACAAGAATGCTTACCCAATTAAGCTAAGAATGCCTGTTTTCTCTTTCCTAGGGTTTCCATAGAAATTTTGGGGAAGAAGATGATATAATGACATGATATTTATTTTTAATTTATTTATCATCTTTTAATTATTCTTATTTCCAATTTAGTCCTTATCATTTTCTAATTTTCCCATGAATGAATCATCAAAAATATCTACTAACTTTTCTTTAATGGTCTAATTACCATATAAGGACCTCTTATTTTGAATTCCATAGCTATTTGATCCTTTTAGCTACTAGAACTCAACTTTTGCATTTTATGCAATTTGGTTCTTTCCCTAGTTAAACATGATATCGGTAAATTTTTCTTATCAAATTTTTCATACATCCTTCCTACCATAATGTAAACCATGCAATGACATTAAAATAAATTTTCTTTTTAACTCGGATTTGTGTAACACCTCTTACCCAAGTTTGAGGCCGGGACAGGGTACGAGGCATTACTGGACTTAAACGTACACAACTATGTAAAATCGGGCCATAAAAAAATTTTGTTCAATTTAAAAACATTCATTCATATTCATAATGTCCCTTATATAGGCTTATGAAGCCCAAAACATACATTGGGGGTGATTCGGGACTAAACTGATAACTTACGAACTTTTTACAACACTTAGAAAATTTTCTAGTTTTGGAGAGTCACACGCCAGTGTGGGTAGGCCGTGTGGTCAGACATGCCCATGTCCTCAGCCCATGTAATTCTCTATTTATGACGTCAGCAATATTTTAAGGTCACACGGCCAAGATACACGCTCGTGTGCTAGGCCATGTCTTCCACACGGCTGAGACACACAGCCGTGACTCTATCCGTGTGGCCAACACTTAGGCTATTTTCCAAGCATTGGTCAACCTTAATCCCTCACAAAATTATACAACATCAAAGGCATAGAACATGATATCCAATTTAAGATTAAACATCTTCAATTAAGTTACAAACATAGCATTTGCATGTCATTATATTTGTGTTTCTCATACTCATTTTGCCTTGTCTATTAAAATACCACTTATACTTTTATACCACGGTTATCATCATACTACTTAACTTCAACTTAATTTTAGCAAACAAGTATAACCACATCACACAAGATCTCGATACATATAAGCACATGATCACATTTCAAGGTGTTAGCACATTGCACATGGATAAATAGGTTCATATTATGAGATATTGGAATTTTTGTGAAATAAGGTTAGAGTGATCTTGGACTCCCTTGTCTTAAATTTGGAAAATCATTAAAAATTTTATAAAAAATTTTATGGGTTATAATTTATATGTCTAAAATCCTGAGTCTATTTTCAAAATAAATAGACAGGAGCATAATCCGATCCCCGTACTATGAGATAATTAATTCGTAGTGAAGAGAGGTTGGAACTATCAGATTGTGAAACATGGGTAAATTCAAAGAATAAACTGTACTTATTAACTCGACCAAAAATTTTGAAAATTTTATGGTAAGAAGATATATGAGTCTAGTTTTTGGTAAAATTAACAGATCTTGATTTGGAGTCCCGTAACTCCGGATATTAATAATTTAGTGACTGTGACTAAAGAAAATAGCTTGTCTGAACTTTGAATAAATAGAAAGAATTTTAAAAAAATAGCGCACATTGCTTATTATTTTTTCATGCGAGCTTACTAAGCGTAAAGCTTACTCCCTGCTTTCCATTTCCTTAGTGTTTTTAGGTCAGCTCAGGGTTGGAGATCGTCAGAGACAGCATCACATTATCGGGACATCATCTTTGGAATATTAATACATATATGCTAGCTATTCCAAGTGAGTGGCATGTATAGAGACTTAGTTTTATGATAGATGTTGTTATGCGTAGCCAAATGTATTGGCTTATAATGATTTGTTGTATATAGCCATGAGATGTGGCTTATAATGATTATGGCTTGTAAGCCTATTTATCTATGTTAAGTCCTAATGTTTGTGATGTGGATATGCTTGTTGAAAATGTATGTTGGTGTATAACATGTGTGTATGATGAATGCTTCATGACCAATCCAACCGGTCATTGCTATGAAAAAGTGCATGATATAAAAATAAGATGATGTTGATTGAACTTGAATGCTTAAGGTCTAATGACACAAGTGATAAGTGAATAATTCTAGATTGTTAATAAATGTGGTACAATAGTCAGATTATTATGGATGTTTGCATCTAGACTTGATATCGCACAAGTATGCGAAATACATGAATAATGACATGTTGATGTTAAGAATATATCTTAATGAAGGAGGTTAAATCATTAAAATGATGTCATGATATGTGTCCTTAATGTACGAAATGAATTGTGGAATCAAAGGTAACACAAAGGCTTGGAAAATAGCCTAAGTGTTGGCCACACGAATTGAGACACGATCGTGAGTCTCACCCGTGTGAGACACACGACCTGGTGGCACGGACATGTGGCACAGACATGTGTGCTGACATTATAAACAGAGAGTTACACGGCTTGAGGACACTGGCGTGTGGATGACACATGGGCGTGCCTTAGTGTCCACACAGGTGTGTGACCCTATTTTATGAAAAAAATTTCTAAGTTTTCCTAGAGCTTTCCAAAGTCCTCGGTTTAGTCCCAGACAATTTTAAATGCATTTTATGGACCTTGTAGG
Organism: Gossypium longicalyx; assembly: GCA_025698465.1. Classification (NCBI taxonomy): domain Eukaryota; kingdom Viridiplantae; phylum Streptophyta; class Magnoliopsida; order Malvales; family Malvaceae; genus Gossypium; species Gossypium longicalyx. The sequence continues at coordinate 33,631,757 of CM046995.1, read as the reverse complement.
CCCATAATAGGGACACTAATATATATTTGATTGGTTTTAACTTGGAACAAAATTTTATGGCTCGGATTGTATAATTGCTTGAGTTTAAGTCTGGTATTACCTCGTATCCTGTCCTGGCGTTTGCCACGGGTAGAGGGTGTTACATTATGAGTGTGGAGTTACAGAGATTTATGTATTAAAGATTACTAATGTATTCAGAAAAGAGAATGAATCAGCAAATGAAGATAGTACTAAAGGAGATATTGAAAAGTTTTAAAGACTATTCAAATTATGGAAAGTCACTGTTACAGAAGAAATTAGCTTCGATTAAATGACCTATTCAGGTATGTTATCTAAAGAAAATATTAGCTAGAAGCTTTTCTGGTTTAACTTTTGTTAGTGAAGGGATAATGTGAAAATTTCTGATGATAGAATTAGACAGTTGAATAATGATTGAATTGTATTGATGGCTGAGTGTAATGATTATAGTAGGGCAGTTCTATAATTCTTTATGGGCATTCTATGTGTACATTTATCCTCAGAAGTATATGTGACTTTTTATTTTCAGAAAGAATTCTTATCGTATGAGAACATTAGCTAAACATATTAATAGATGAAAGTATCGTTGATCTGTTTGGGTTATATTTGACATTGCTATGTCTTTCTCTGGTATTTATTCCCTTGTGTGGATATGAAAATCAAAGGTAAAATTTGTATGATGCTAATACTCTATTTCCACTGGCTATTGTTCTATTGAAAATACATGAAGATTTTATTGCTTCTGTTATTGTGGATTCCAGTATTTATGAGTGATATTATTTTTTTCTGGACATTTTCTAGGATATCATCAGGGTTGATATCATTCCATATGGGTTGTAATTTTTTGATATTCTGTGTAGCTTCAGATGTTGAAAATTTCGCTATTCTGGTTTTCTTATGATTCTATGTGATTATCTATAAGAGATCTATTTGATGGAAATTGCTATATCTATTATAATCATAATTTCTATTCTGAAATTTGGGAGTACAACAGTACTGGTATCAGAGTTATAAAAGTTATACTTCTGCATTGGTTGCTGTTCAAATCATATTTGATTTTCTTCTAGGTTCAAATGTTTTATTAACAGTCGGGATATTATCTATTGTTATGGGTAAGACTTCGGTCTTATTATGACATTATGATTTCTACCTAATAAAGGTGGCTTCAGTATAATTCAAAACTTTGATGATTAATATATGAGACAGCTTTATTATAAACTTTTTTCTAGTTCTCGTGAAAGGTTTGACATCGGCAAAAGTGAAAATGATAGGAGATCAAGATCAAATCTATAAAATGATATGTTTGAGGCTATCCTTTTAATGAGAAGAAAAGATTTCTTCGAAAAGACCAATTTAGCGGTTAGTCTGATTTGAATTATTTGATTGAACAGATAATTGGGTTATATGTGTTTGAATCTATCCACCGGACTGGAAATAAACTTTGAGTGTATATGAGTGAATTGAGGGATAGTCTAGAAGAAGAATTATTATTCTTGAAGATTTGATACAAAATTATATCTATTGAAACGATTCTATCTAGAAAATGTTGTGGTAAATTAAAGCTAGTTCGATTGTTGAAGTTTTCCTTTTTCATGGAGATATTGTCAACCGAAACATCAGTACTGGTTTAGTCTTGGTTGAAGAAAAAGTTTATGATTTTCAGTCATGCGTCAATGAACGGTTTGAAGTGTGTTCTAATCATAAAGTGTACAGAGATATCTTGTGATTCCATATAGTTAAAGTTGCATGAAAAGAGTTATGTGACATATTTAATGGTTACAAAAGTTTAAAATGTTTGACGTTACAGAGCGAGACTCGAACTTGACACAGCAAAGCTAGCTCAAATCATCGAAAAACTTTTAATTCTGTAAGTAAATACTATTATCTGAGAGAAATGATTATAATTTCGAATGATCTGAATAAGAAACTTTTGTGTGCTTTACGAACGATGAATACGTGATTGATCTTATCATAGGATGATTATGTGTTAGTTGGATTAGAAGTTAAATTGATGCTTACTAAGTGAATTCGTGAAACTTAAAAATATGTTATCAAATTATAAGTTAAAAAAGGGTTCAACATAAATTTATTTCTAATTCAGAACTTCAGATGTGGAATCGATGATTGGTTGTTGCTTCAAGATAGAGTGTGTATACCAAGAAGATCTGAGATTGTATAACCATTATTGCAGGTGGCTCACAATGTCAATTAGTCTATTCATACAGGAGTAACAAGATGCATGATAATCTAAGAAAGTAGTATTGATAAATGAGTATAAAACATAATATTTCTGACCTTGCACAGGTTAAAGTTAATTATTAAGCTTTTTCAGGACTATTTCAACATGTTTTGATATCTGAGTAATGATGAAATAGAATTTTGATGAATCTTGTATCGGGATTATCTCTTATCATTAACATCTGAATTATTTTTAACTGTCTGAATAAGTCTTACCATACGCGTAGATTTCTCTTTTGATAAATTAGCTGAGTTATTCGTTTCAGAAATTGTCAGTTTGCACATGGTGCTAGTCATCATTGTTTCAGATTAAAATCTAAAAATTTATATGCTAATTTTGGGAGAAACTACAGTAAGCTGTGAGTACGAGGTTGTTTTGAAAATTCTCAAAATATTTATTTGTCCCTATGTTTTAGAGTTTGAAAGCAACTAAGAAAGCTTATTGCTATTTGATAAGCTATCATGTGTTTATACAAAATGGCATTGTATAAGGAATCGTATGGTTGTAGTTACTGAACTCCGTTGTTTCGGGACCGAGCTTTGTGAGAAAATGATTTACAATATTAATGCCATTAGAAAAATTAAGAAAAATATGAAAGTAATTCAATACAATTAGAAGTAGTTTTAACTTGATATGACGTATAGTGAAAGATAGATCGAAATATCAGTTCTGATGATTAAAGAGATTGAAATCCAAAGCTATGTGTGAATTTGAAATATACTATGTGGAAGCAAATCCTTAATCTACTTTCTGGTAAAATTTTCAAGAACAAAAATCCCTAAGGGGGGAGAATTGTAACAGCACGATTTAGACCCTAGTCGGAATAGTGGTTTCGAGACCACAAATCTGAGTCAAAAAAATATTTTAATATTATATTTTGTGCTTAAAGTATGTGAATTAATTTGTGATGAAAGTTTTATATGAAAATTTTATCGTTTGTGTGCCCAATTTCCAAAAAAGACTTAATCGCGTAAAATGCAAAAGTGACTTGCTAATTGTTAAAGTGCTATATTGCTATGGGTTTTATTATGAGGGGCCCTTATATTGTAATTTAGCCATTGAACATTTGCATGGACGGTAATGGGCATAAGTTATAATGATTTCATATTAAAATACAAAGGTTAAAATTGTAAATGGTTTATTAACATGAAATAAATAAAAACAAACCACAAAGATAGTGGGGTATTCATCATTTTCATGGCCGAATGTTAAGAATAAAAGAAGCCATGGTTGTTGTTTAAGTTTCGACACCTAGGAAGCTTAATTCAGGTATGTTCTTTGTTCAGTTTTTGATAATTTTTACGTTTTTGAGATCGTTGCTTCGAATATTAGTAAACCCATGCCTTAATTTTTGGATTTAATAAATAATTTAAGAATTGCCATTGTTGATAATGTGATGAATGTAACGCCCCAAAATTTAGGTATTTACTTTTGTGTGTATTGTGTTGCATAATTGTATACTTGCTTCAGTGGTTGAGGGTCCAGAGGAGTGTTGGAGGGCCCCTGAGTTCAATCCTTGGCTTGTGTAAAATTTTGATTTTTCGTTTAAGTAAACCCTGTCTCCTATTAATGTGATTTTTAAATTTGTGTGAGTTAAGCATGTCATAAATAGCCTATTGGTCTAAGGGCTAACGGCGTGGTTCTATTGTCAAGAGACTCGAGTTCGAGTCTTATTGCACTCAAAAGGGTGTTTTATTTTGCTTGTTGCCGTGTAGGAATTTTGATGCCAGTGGAACTCTGTAGCTTGGGGTGGTTGAAGAGTTTAAAAGATGAAGGGAAGTGTATAGCCGAAAGTTAGGAGATGTAGGGGGAAATTTGAATAGTAATTGGTTTGAGGATGTGGGGAGAGTTTGTAGGAGGAAATCAAGGAGTGATGGTTGAGAGGAAGTGTTAGTGTCGTTTGGTGGACTCTAGGTGCTGAAGAGAATTCGGCATTAAGTTTAGGGAACTTCTTTTATTTTTTTCATTTTCTGTTTTGGCAACTTGTGCATCGATTTCTGTCCATCATTTCTTTTTGTCATTTGGTAACTTACCCTTTTGGTCGAATATCATTTGTCCAACTTTTCACAATTTCGTTTCGGTTTTGAACCTTACTTGGGGAACCGAATCTTTTCTTCTTCACTCTCTTACTCTCTGTAAACTTGTCCTGATCGATTGCTCTTTTCTCAACTCTTTGCTTCTATTTTGGCTGAAACTTGTCAAGGCCTAGATATCGTGCTCCTCTTCTTCTCTTTTCTATGCTTGACCGTTTCATGCTGTGGGACTGTCGGGATCCCCTTGTGTTATTGGTAAGTGCTCCCTAGCTGAACCTTATTCGGTTTTCCTCTCAAAGGTTCGGCTTATGTATCTCTTAGGCCGAACGGTTGCATTTCCCTTTTGTCATAGGAAGATATTCTTTTAACACTTCTCTTTCTGTACGATTGTTGTTAGGGACTCAATTTCCTTAAACAAGGTGTGGAGTCGATTGCTATCCTTTACAAGTGATAATTCCTCTATTGGTAAGTGTTTAAGATCTAGATGTGTTTGTGTGGGATCACAGATTCTTATGAATCGATTAACTGTTCTTGTGAAGGGTTAAGTGTTGGGGAGAATACGTGGTTTGGAACAAGGAGGGGCTACGATTGTTGATTGGTAAGTAGTGATGATTTGGTTAAAGTACTTTTATTCACTGGCAGTATGGTTTTGAATTAACGAGGGTGATAGACTAATGAGAGGTTGTGGTTGATCATAGGTTCTCGATCTCAGGGGCATTTCGGCTATAATTCCATAATAGGTGTGTAGTCACACTGCTTCAATTGTTAAACAGCAAAAGCCAAAAAACTGTTACCACCAATGCCGCGTGGGTGAACGCTCGCCCGTGTGGTCATCTAATCACATAAGCGCGAGCATGCGATTGTAGAGACCACCGCGAGCAATCTCGTGGGCATAGGTCGTTTTGGGCCACGTTGCGCTAAAATGGGCTGTGTGGGCCCCTCGGGCTCATGGGCCCATACGGGTAAACCACACGGATGTGTGGAGTATAATGGGCTAGGCTGTGTTGTTCACATGGGCAAGGTCATTATTTAATAGGCCTCATAGGCGTGTGTGTAACATCTTGAAATAGGACCTAAATGGAATAGTGGTTGCGAAACCACAAATCTGAGATAGAAAATTTTATTTCGATTAATTTTTATGATTTACCGAGTGATTAGATGCATGTGTTAGAGTATTGATAAGAAATTTTATAGATTGCATGTTTAATTTGCCTATTAGGGCTTATTTGCGAGTTTGTTGTCGAATGTACCGATTTAGGGCCTAAATAGAACGATGGTTTTAGAACCACGAATTCAAGTCAAAAATTTATTCCGATTAAGTTTTAAGGTTTATTTATTGATTAAAATATTGTGTAAAAATATCGTTAAGTAATTTTACTGATAAAGTGCTTAATTGGACTTTTAGGACTAAATTGCAAAAGTTGCAAAATATGTGTTCTAATTCATAAGTACTTGATTGAAATAGGGATTTAAAGAGGAGGTCCTTAAATGGTAATTAGACCATTATATTTTGTTTGGACAAAAATGGGCATGAATAGGACAAAATTTTAAAGAAAGGCCTTAAGGGCATTTTAGTCATTTGGTAATTAAAAGAAATAAAAAGGGAAAATAAAGCCAAAATTGACCCATCTTTTTCATGGAGGCCGAAATTAGCATGGGGGAAGCCATGGCTAGGGTTTTCAAGCTTTCCAAGCTCAATAGTAAGCCCGTTCTAGCCCCGTTTTTCAAGTTCTTTACGTTTTTGGAATCCCGATAACTTGATTAAGATTATTCTAGCAATAATTTAAGCTAGGGTTCATATTTGGAAAAATACCCATAGGTGAAATGTGTTTATTTTGATGTTTTATGGTAGAATATGAAGGCTGAAATTATGTTAAACAACTTTTGCTAAGCGGTTTTAAGCAAAAATGAGTAAAACAGCTTAATCGGTAAAAGTTGTTATTGTTCATAACTATGTGTTAGAGTGAGAATTTGATGTTTCCATAGAAGGGAAAAATGATTAGCATGTCATAAAACATAAGAATAAGGGATGAATTTTAATTCCCGAGCCTAGGGGCAAAAGTGTAAATATGCAAAAGTTTAGGGGAAAAATTGTAATTTTTCTAAAGTTTGAGTTAAGGACTGTTTTGAATAGTAGATTAATTAAATAAGTAAAATATGATGTTTTATATCCCAGAAAATGAGATTTGAACCTAGAATGGGAGAAAAATAAAAAATCAGAAAAGTTGGTAAAATGGCCGTTTTAGTATCGAGGTAAGTTCATATGTATAATAAGCATTAATTTATGCATGTTTCAATGTAAAATTGATATATTTACTATGATTGCCGAGGTGTTGAAAGTAAGTATAATTATGATGATTTAAATGTTCAATATTAATTCGATATGGAAATGAGAAAGTATGTAAGTTTGTATGTAAATAATACATTATCTTTATTATGTTTTTATATTTCAGCATATTTTATGTATCGTAGCTGATTTTGGAATCATAAGTGACTATTGGAAGTATGGAATCAAGTATTAGAAAGAGAGAAATCCTGGTTGAACCTTCGGAAAGATTGGATGATACAAATGGTATGTAGCTAGGTCACATGTATGGTGCTGAGTGCACATCATGTGTACAAGAGAGTTATGAGACATTATGATGTAGCTAGGTCTCATGGGTGATACTATGTGTACACCATGTAGACAAGAGAGCTACGAGATATATGTAGCTAGGTCGCATGCGTGGTTCCAGGTGAAGGACACCATGTAGACAAGAGAGCTACGAGATAAATTGGCTAGGTCACATGGGTGGTACTAAGTGTTCACCATGTGTACAAGAGAGCCAAAATTATGTGTACAATCGAGCTAGGTCACATGAGTGGTGCTAAGTGAAGGCCACTATGTGTACAAGAGAGCTTCGATTTTAAAGGTGGGGCGTGTGTGCGATACCATCACAGATCTCATTATTATTCAAGCGCTCAACCGAGAAATTGATTAAATGAAATTGTGTATGACTTTGTGATGGTAAGTATAAGTATATACGTGTGTAACTTATGAGCAATATGCTCGATATGTGATTGGAAATTGGAAAGATTGTTATGGGTAAGTGATGAATACAATTGAAGTGTGAAAGATCAAAATTGACAATAAAACTGTTATAGATAGTTGCAGTGACATGAATCTAAAAATTTTTCAAAAATAGTAGAAATTGAATCAGAGACTGAATTAGATATCAAATTAAATCTTAATGAGTCTATTTTCATATAAAAGAAACATAGCAAGCAAAGGAAATTTATATTATGAGATATTTAAGTTTTTGAGAGACTGGTTCAGAATGACTACGTGATCCCCTGTTCTGACTTGAAAAAATCATTAAAAATTGTAAAAAAATAATTAGGGGATATAATTTATATGCTTGAAATTCTTAATGAGTCTAGTTTGAAATAAAATAAACAAGAACATCCTTTGAATTCTGTACGAGGAGAAAATTGATTCATAGTGAAGAGTGGTCAGAACAGTTGAGCAGTGAAATAGGGGCAACTTCAATGAATAAACTGTACTAATTGACTAGACCAAAAATTCTGAAAATTTTATGGTAAGAATATACGTGAATCTAGTTTCAAAAAAATTAACGGTTTGTAATTTGGAGTTCTGTAGCTCCAAAAATAAATAATTTAGCTGCTGGTACTCTGCTAGACAGCTTATTTTGAATCTGTTTATGATTATAATAGTGAAAGTATGTGTGTGTTTGTGATGGTAATATTCCGGGAACATATTGTGACTTCATTTAAAGTATGATAATGTATTGTTTATTAATATTTACATACTTACTTACTAAGCTATAATGCTTACTCCCTTCTTTTCCTTTTTCCTATAGTGTCTCAAATGTTAGCTCAAGTTGGAGGTCGCCGGAGGTTAAATCACACTATCAAACTATTGATCGATATATAAAGGTTTTAAAGTATTTTTAAGTCTTTGGCATGTATGGAGACTCGTTTAATTGTTACTAAGTTTCTAGGAATTGGCCTAAAATACTGATCTATGTTATTTGAAGGTCTCTATTGTATAAAGTCATTTAATGTAGATAGTCTTGATTATGTTATTAATTAAATGATGCAATTTATGAATATACATGCTTCCCTATGTGTGTGGTTGAATTAAAGCATGATATGGGCCTTGTAAGCTCCTTTTAAGCGACAACTTGAATGTGTTTGAAAAAGTTTTAAATTAGAGTGAAATTATGAATCGGTTTTTATATGATGATTAGTGATTAAGTCTGGTAATGCCTTGTACCCTGTTCCGACGTTGAACACGGGTAAGGGGTGTTACAGTGTGGGCCCACATGGGCCGTATTATGGACTTGGGCCCATTTTTCTGTTTAATTGATATGGTTGCACGGGTCGAATGAGACGACTGTGAACCTACTGTTGGGTCAGTAAGTATATTTGGACCCTAATTTTTGTTACGAATGTTATACCCTTATGAGGTAAATGACGAATATACCTCTATGTGAAATATGAATGTTTTGAGCATGCCATCTTTATTATATGTACATTTATATTATGTTGCATTGCATGGGGTGGGACTTATGATATTAGAGGCAGTGTACTGAAAGGCTATAAGCCTATTACTTCCAGCTCTGCTACAAATATTGTTTGTGCCACAACCGGTACTATGTTCTGGAGTGTAGGGATGGGTGGGTCGATTTTATCCCCATATGGAGTGTAAGGCTGGAAAGAGTGGAGTGTAAAGGATGGATGGGTAGGAACTCTGCTTGCATATCTGATACTGTACTAAATTGGGCTAAGGCCCACACTGATATTGCTACTGTATTGGGCTAATGTCCACACTGATATTGCGACTGATATGGGCTTAGGCTTAGACTGTTCAACACTGTATGTTTGACTGATCGATAAATATGGATTACATACTGAGTATTCATAAACTCACCTTTTCTGCGTATCTGTGCAGTAATCCTTAGGCAGGTCGGTGCTGCGAGGGACTCGGAGATGGCCACACCACTGATTATGTTTTCATTTTGAATATAGTAGAAGTAGCTTTACATGGGTAAATTTTCTGTAATAAGGTCATTTTAAAGTTTTATTTTTATTTGGGGTTTATTTAAAATAACTTATATCTGTTAGTAGTAGGATTCGGGTTTTCAAAAGGTAAATGATTTTCAACTACTATGGCATGTAACATTGTTGTAAAGGGTGATAACGATTTAGTATAAAATATGTTTTGTTTAATGAACCTGTAATTTAGCAAATAAATGAAATAAGATAGTTTTTCATAAAGAGATAGTTTTTCATAAAGATCACAAACAAGGTTTTAACACAAGCGGACTTTTGTAATATAACTACGTCTTTCAAAACTCACTCCAATGTAACATCACAAATGTGACCATAATGTCTAGGCTGGGTTTGGGGTGTTACATTTAGTGGTATCAAATCCAGTTTGCAAAACTCGACTGTGGATTTGGGGTTTTTCTAGAAAAACGTAAAATTCAAAAGAATTGTTTCGAATGATGAAAATAAATTGAGGTGTTGTTTCTGAATGTGTGGTCTACCGAGTCTCTAGTGCTGATCCTGTAAGTTCTCTAAAATCTCTATTTGTTTTAACTGAAATATTGAGATTATCGTAGATAATAGACTGTACTAAAACCTTTATTAGGGTAATCTAAAACTGTAGTAAGACTACAATATCCAAAAACAAAACAACTCTGAATTATTGTTGCTACTTCTTCATAAAAAATCTATTAATAAACACTGGAACTGTAAAACTGATGCATAAAACTGTTAATATAGATAAAACAAAAATCAATTATAAGCACTAGAGGTACTCATGGAAGGGGTACTAGAGGCCGCGACGGAGGCTGTGGAGGTGTTCGGGCTGGGTCTTCGACATCAGGTCATATGTCTAACGTTGAGGCAAGAGAAGCACTGGCTTCACCTGTGACTGAGACTGGGTCACATGATTGGGTAGTTAGGGACGACGCACTGTCCCAAGCTATGCTACGAATTTTGGGGAGGGTCGTTGGGCCCAATACTGGTACTATGGGCTGTGGGTCGGTAACGAAACGACTCAGGTCTAATGAGGCTGATTTCTTCAGGGGTATTGCTGGAGTTGCCCCCAATATGGCTGAATATTGGATAGAGGCCACGGAAAGGATCATGGATGACCTCAACTGCACCCCCGAGAAGAAACTAAAAGGTGCAATATCATTGTGACGAGATGAAGCCTATCAATGGTGGCTTACAGTGAAAGAGGGTACTCAGCTCGATCAGTTGACTTGGGAGTTTTTTCAAGAATGCTTTCCAAGGGAAATATGTAGGTGCTAGTTATGTGGACGCTCAGAGAAGGGAGTTTTTGAATTTGACTCAAGGGGATAAGTCAATAGTTGAATATGAGTCTGAGTTTTTACGACTTAGTCGCTGTGCACGTGGGATGGTGGCAATGGAATATGAGCGCTGTATTCATTTCGAGGACGGGCTCAGAGATAATCTGTTGGTTCTAATAGCTCCATAGAGGAAGCAAGATTTTGCTATGTTAGTAGAGAAAGCGATGATCGTTGAGGATGTGAAGCGCGCTGAGCGCTAGAACCGTGAGAAGGATAAGGGAAGAAACAAGAGGGTTTGGGAGCCCTCAGCTTCAGCCATGAGGCCTAAGAAGAAGGCTAGATTTGATGGGTCAGCTAGAGTTGGGGCCTCTATTGCTGCTACTAAACCACAGCCTTGTGCTAATTGTGGAAAACGCCATTAGAACGAGTGCTGGAAGAGGTTAGGGGCATGTTTGAGGTACGGATCTATAGAGCACCGTATCATAGATTCTCTGCGGAGGCCCGATCAGATGCAAGCTACTGGTATGGGAACTATTCAGCCATAGAGCGGTTTTTAGTAGCCATCGAGAGGCTATGGTCAGGCCAGAGGTGAAATTGGTTTGGGCCATAGTCGTAGAGCACCGGGTAGAGGCGCTGGTCATGCTGAGGCGAGGCAGCCGGCACTAGTTTATGCTGTACGTCGCCGAAAGGACGGAGACGCCCCAGATGTTATTACAGGTACGTTCTTTATTCATCATATACCTTAAACGACATTGATTGATGTTGGGTCTATGCACTCTTATATAGCATGCACTGTGTCTGAGACTTTGGGTGTAATGTTTGAAAACACTACGAGCGAGGTTATTGTGTTAAGTCCATTAGGGCAGTCAGTGAGAGTAAATAAACTGTTTAAGGAGGTACCTTTGGAGGTTCAAGGAATGATCTTTTTAGCAGATTTAATGGAACTCCCTTTTGGAGAATTTGACTTGATACTGGGTATGAATTGGCTAGTTAAGCATCAAGCGAATTTGGATTGTGCTGCTAAGCGAGTAGTACTAAAAACTACAGAGGGTGAGGAGGTAATGGTGATTGGGAAGTGTCAGAACTATCTCTCAAATGTGATTTCTGCACTTAGAGCTGAGAAGTTGGTTTGTAAGGGTTGCGAGGCATATCTAGCCTACGTTAGTGCTTCTGGTTCTGGGGTTTCATTTGTTAAAGATATCAGAATAGTTAAGGATTTTTTGGATGTTTTTCTCGATAAGCTATCGGGGTTACCTCCTAACAGTAAAGTTGAGTTTGGGATAGAGCTCTTGCCTGGTACAGCTTTGATGTCTATCGCCTCTTATAGAATGGCACCGAAGAAGCTCGTAGAGCTTAAGGCTCAAATTCAAGAGTTACTAGATCGAGGGTTCATCTACCCCAGTGTGTCTCCGTGAGGAGCATCGATTTTATTTGTGAAGAAGAAGGATAGGACCATGCATATGTGCATCGACTATCGGTAACTGAACAAATTGTCTATCAAGAATAAGTACCCCCTACCGAGGATTGACGATCTATTCGACCAGTTTTGAGGAACCTCGGTCTTCTCTAAGATTGATCTCCGATTGGGGTACCATTAACTGAGGGTTAAGGAGACTGATGTATACAAGACAACATTTAGGACTCGTTACGGACATTACGAGTTCCTAGTGATGCTGTTTGGACTGACGAATGCACTAGCGCCTTTCATGGATTTGATGAATCCAGTGTTCCATCCCTTTTTGGATCAGTTCGTAGTGGTGTTTATAGACAACATCCTGGTGTATTCGAGGATTAAGGATGAACATGATGCTCATCCTAATACTGTTCTGTAAATTTTGAGGGAGAAATAATTGTACGCTAAATTTAGTAAGTGTGAATTCTAGCTTCGAGAGGTAACTTTTCTGGGTCATGTGGTATCTGCTGAAGGGATTGGGGTTGATCCTCGAAATATTGAAGCAGTTCTGGATTGGAAGCAACATAAGTCGGTGTCAGAGATTTGAAGTTTTCTGGGTCTGGTAGGGTATTATAGACGGTTTGTTGAGGGGTTTTCGTTGATTGCTGCACCTTTGACTAAGTTGTTGCATAAAGGGGTACCGTTTAACTAGACTGATAAGTAGTAGGAAAGTTTTGAGAAACTTAAGAAAGTTCTGACTGAGGCCTCTGTCTTAATACAGCCAGAATCTGGGAAGGAATTCACTGTCTACAGTGATGCATCACATGTTGGCTTGGGATGTGTACTGATGCAAGAGGGTAAGGTAGTGGCATATGTGTCTCGTCAGCTTAAGACGCATGAGGCGAACTATCTGACACATGACTTGGAGTTGGCTGCGGTGGTATTCGCACTGAAGATTTGAAGGCATTACGTGTATGGTGAGAAGTGTATCATTTACATGGATCACAAGAGCATCAAGTATCTCTTCACTCAGAAGGAGTTAAACCTTAGGCAGCGTAGATGGATAGAGTTCCTTAAGGATTATGACTGTTCAATTGAATACCATCTTGGTAAGGCTAATGTGATAGCCGATGCACTGAGCCGTAGGGCTGTTACTGATTTAAGAGCGATGTTTGCTTGTCTCAGCTTATTTGATGATTGCAGTTTACTGGCTAAACTTCAAGTTAAACCGAGGTGGATTGAACAGATTAAAGGTAAGCAGTTAAAGGATGAGTCACTGGGTTCTCATTTTCGACAGATTAAGAATGGAGAAACTTCAAATTTTGGGCTGAATAGCAAAGGGTTACTTTGTTTTTGTGGGAGAATCTGTGTACCGAAGGATACTAATTTGAGGCAATCTATACTCCAAGAGGCGCATAGTAATCCTTACGCTATGCATTCTGGCAGGAATAAGATGTACCGAGACCTTCGGGAGTTATATTCGTCGCCAGGACTTAAGCGTGAAGTTACTAATTTTGTGAGTAAATTCCTGACTTGCCAGCATGTTAAGGCAGAGCATCAGCTGTCTTTAAGGTTGCTACAGCCAGTTAAGATTCCACTTCGGAAGTGGGAGAGAGTAACTATGGACTTTGTTAGTGGGCTACCCTTAACGCCTAGTAAGAAGGATTCTGTATGGGTCATCGTTGATCGACTGACTAAATCTTCCCATTTTATACCTGTTCGTACTGAGTACTTGTTGTAGAAGTTGGCTAAGCTGTATGTGTCTGAGATAGTGAGACTACATGGGGTACTGATTTTTATAATATCTGATAGAGATCCTCACTTTACGTGTTGGAAGAAGTTACACGAGGCATTGGGTACTAGGTTGGACTTCAGTAATGCATTCCATCCTCAGACAGACAGTCAATCGGAGAGGGTGATCTAGATATTGGAGGACATGTTAAGAAGTTGTGTGATTGACTTCTGAGGTAGTTGGGAGGATTACTTACCGTTGGCAGAGTTCGCATACAATAATAGCTACCAGTCTAGCATACAGATGGCACCTTACGAGGCATTATAAGTTGTAGGTGTCGTACTCCTTCATGTTGGACTGAGTTGGGTAAGCGGCATGTTCTGGTTCCTGAGCTAGTATCTGATACCGAGGATAAGGTCAGATTAACTCGGGATCGACTGAAGGCAACATCAGATAGACAAAAGTCTTATGCGGATCTGAAGCGGAAGGAGTTTGAGTTTTCTGTGGGGGACTTGGTGTTTCTTAAGGTCTCATCATGGAAGAAAGTATTGAGGTTTAGTTAAAAAGGCAAGTTAAGCCCTAGGTTCATTGGGTCTTATAGTATAGTGAAGCATGTGGGACCGGTTGCCTATCAACTTGAGTTACCTCCAGAATTGGAACGGATTCATGATGTGTTCCATGTTTCTATGTTGAGGCGATATTTCTCTGATCCTGCACATATCATCTTGACAGAGGAGATTGAGGTTAGGCCTAATCTGACTTTTGAGTAGGAGCCAATTCAGATTTTAGACCGCAATGTGAAAGTTTTGAGGAGGAAGTCGGTTCCACTGGTTAAGGTGTTATGACATAATCACAGTTCTGAGGAAGCCACGTTGGAACCCGAGGAGGCGATACGACAATAATACCCTCACTTATTTTGACCAGGTAAATTTTGAGGCCGAAATTTCTTTTAGGGGGTAGAGTTGTAACGCCCCAAAATTTAGGTATTTACTTTTGTGTGTTTTGTGTTGCATAATTGTGTACTTGCTTCAGTGGTTGAGGGTATAGAGGAGTGTTGGAGGGCTCCTGAGTTCAAGCCTTGGCTTGTGTAAAATTTTGATTTTTAGTTTAAGTAAACCCTATCTCCTATTAATGTGATTTTTAAATTTGCGTGGGTTAAGTGTGTCATAAATAGCCTGTTGGTCCAAGGGTTAATGACGTGGTTCTATTGTCAAGAGACTCGAGTTTGAGTCTTATTGCACGCAAAAGGGTGTTTTATTTTACTTGTTGCCGTGTAGGAATTTGGGTGCCAGTGGAACTCTGTAGCTTAGGGTGGTTGAGGAGTTTGAAAGATGAAGGGGAGTGTATAGTCGAAAGTTAGGAGATGTAGGGGGAAATTTGAATAGTAATTGGTTTGAGGATGTGGGGAGAGTTTGTAGGAGGAAATCAATGAGTGATGGTTGAGAGGAAGTGTTAGTGCCATTGGTGGACTCTAGGTGCTGAAGAGAATTCGACTTTGAGTTTAGGGAATGTTTTTTCATTTCCGGTTTTGGCAACTTGTGCTTCTTTTTACCTTTGTCTCTAAAGTCGTTCTTTGCTTGAATTGCATTTGGGGTACGTTTGGGTTCGTTGGTTCATTGGTTCTACTATTTTCCTTAACCCTAGTGCACCGATTTCTGTCCATGATTTCTTTTTCTCATTCGGTAACTTACCCTTTTGGCTGAATATCATTTGTCCATCTTATCAAAATTTGTTTTAGTTTTGAGCCTTGCTTGGGGAACTGAATCTTTGCTTTTTCACTCTCTTGCTCTCTGTAAACTTGTCTTGATCGATTTCTCTTCTCTCAACTCTTTGCTTCTACTTTGGTAGAACCCTGTCAAGGCCTAGATATCGTTCTCCTCTTCTTCTCTTTTCTGTGCTTGACTGTTTCATGTTGTGGGACTGTTGGGATCCCCTTGTGTTATTGGTAAGTGCTCCCTAGCCGAACCTTATTTGGTTTTCCTCTGAAAGGTTTGACTTATGTATCTCTTAGGCCGAACGGTTGCATTTCCCTTTTGTCATAGGAAGATATTCTTTTAACACTTCTCTTTCTGTACGATTGTTGTTAGGGACTCAATTTCCTTAAACAAGGTGTGGAGTCGATTGCTATCCTTTGCAAGTGATAATTCCTCTATTGGTAAGTGTTTAAGATCTAGATGTGCTTGTGTGGGATCACAGATTCTTATGAATCGATTAACTGTTCTTGTGAAGGGTTAAGTGTTGGGGTGAATACGTGGTTTGGAACAAGGAGGGCTACGATTGTTGATTGGTAAGTAGTGATGATTTGGTTAAAGTAGGCAGTATGGTTCTGAATTAACGAGGGTGCTAGACTAATGAGAGGTTGTGGTTGATCATAGGTTCTCAATCTCAAGGGGATTTTGGCTATAATTCCATAACAGGTGTGTAATCACACTACTTCAATCGTTAAATGGCAAAAGCTGAAAAATTGTTACCATCGATGCCACGTGGGCGTACACTCGCCCGTGTGGTCATCTAATCGCATAAGCGCGAGCACGCGATTGTAGAGACCACCGCGAGCGATCTGGTGGGTATAGGTCATTTTGGGCCACGTTGGGCTGAAATGGGTCGTGGGGCCCACACGGGTAAACCACACGGATGTGTGGAGTATAATGGCCAAGGTCATTATTGAGTTTAATTGGCCTCACTGCGTATTATGGGCTTGGGCCCATTTTTATTGTTTAATTGATAAGGTTGCATGGGTCGCACGAAGCGATATTGGACCTACTGTTGGGTCGGTAAGTATACTTAGACCCTAATTTAAGTTACAACTGTTATACCCTTATGAGGTAAATGACAGATATACCCCTATGTGATATATGAATGTTTTGAGCATGCTATCTTTATTATATGTACATTTATATTATGTTGCATTGCTTGGGGTAGGTCTTATGATATTGGAGGAAGTGTATTGAAAGGCTATAAGCCTATTTCAAAAACTGCTTTGCAAATCTTTATTAATCTTGCAACCAGATTATATGTTCCTGAGTGTAGGGATGGGTGGGTCGATTTTATCCCTACATGGAGTGTAGGGCGGGACAGAGTGGAGTGTAGAGGATGGATGGGTATGAACTCTGCATGCATTTATGATACTGTACTAAATTGGGCTAAGGCCCACACTGATATTGCTACTGTATTGGGCTAATGTCCACACTGATATTGCGACTGATATAGGCTTAGGTTCAGACTGTTCAACACAGTATGTTTGACTGGTCGATAAATATGGATTACACACTGAGTTTTCATAAACTCACCTTTTCTGCGTATCTGTGCAAGTAATCCTTAGGTGGGTTGGTGCTGCGAGGGACTCGGAGATGGCCACACTACTGATTATGTTTTTGTTTTGAATTTAGTAGAAGTAGTTTTATATGGGTAAATTTTATGTAATAAGGCCGTTTTAAAATTTAATTTGTATTTGGGGTTTATTTAAAATAACTTATATCTGTTAGTAGTAGTATTCGGGTTTTCAAAAGGTAAATGATACTATGCCACGTAACTAGTTTCAAAAGCTTTCGCAACGAACAATGTTGTAAAGCGTGATAACGATTTAGTATGAAACATGTTTTGTTTAACAAACCTGTAATTTAGCAAATAAATGAAATAAGATAGTTTTTCATAAAAATCACAAATAAGGTTTTAACACAAGCGAACTTTTCTAGTAGAACTACATCCTTCAAAACTCACTCCAATGTAACATCACAGATGCAACCATAACGTCTACTCTCGGTTTAGGGTGTTACAATGAATTTGTTGTTTGATGATGAAAAATAAATATTTGTTGATAAATTATTATGTTTAATTAAGTCATTTTTTGATAAAAATGTGTATTAAGAACTAAATTGAGAAATTTGTAAATCGAGGGATCAAAATGTGAAATAAATTGAATTAATGGGCTACTAAGGACCCAAGGTGAAGTCGACCTAATATGGGCTTATTGAAATTTTGGGTATTTTGTGTTGTTTTGAATTAAGGACTAAATTGTGAAAATGTGAAATGTCAGGGGCTAAAATGCAAAATGCCCGAATTATGTATTTTTTTTGATGTAATTGAATGAATATGTTATTAAACAAGCCAAATTTGTATTGAATTAGATCAAGAATAGAGGAAATTAAATTTGGATCGGGGAAAGTCGAAAGTTGTCGAATAGTCACTCCGATCCGTTCATGTCCGTACGAGGTAAGTTCATAAGTAAATAAATGTTCTTAAATTGAAATCTATGTGCATTATATGTGCTGAATTGAGTTGTAAAGAAATATATATGTGACACTGAATTGAATTGAGCTTTGGAGAATTTGTTCCGACCATGGATTGATTGAATATGCGAAATTGAGAAAGTTTTGATAATGTGACAACGCCCGAAAAGCCCCGTACGAAACATAGGGATAGTTAGGATACATATGTCATGACATAGGATTCTGGTATGTGTTATCGTGTACGACCACGTCTGGGACGTTGGCATCGATTTGTGATTTACGTGTAAGACCATGTCTCGGACATTGGCATCGTATATGATTTCATATAAGACCCTGTCTGGGATAGTAGCATCGATATTTGATTTCATGTAAGACCACGTCTGGGATGTTGGCATTGTATGACCTTATGAGCTATCTGAGAATCTTTATTGATTCCAAATGGTTCAACGGGCATTCCGAGAAAGGAATAACTATGTGAAATTGTATCCGATTTAGGTACGTGTGATTTGTTTATGAAATTCAGAAATGAAAGGTGAGTATGTATCATATGACCATCTGTGAAATATATGACAATGAATGATATGAATGTATATAAATGAATGATGTGTTATATACACTAGTTATATGAAATTGTGGTCCTATGTTTCGGATATGAGATTTATGAAACATGAAGCGTGGCTTTAATGTATGATTGCTTGGTTCAAAAACTTGAACAGATAATGGAATTAAAATGGTTGAGTTGGCGTACGCTTTGTATGTAATATATAATTAGTAAAATAAAGTTAATCTTGGCTGGCTATATGATTCATGTATCTGAATTTGGTTTATGTGAATAAGGGAATTATGGATGCTTGAGTTTGGAAGTGTTTATAAAGAAGTTGATATAACTTTATGTACTATTTGTAATAAATGACCATGGTTTGGTTGGCGATGTAATGAGTATGTGCGAGCTTGATTTATATAATTTATGTGCGAGCTTGATTTATATAATTGAGCTAACGGTTGTTATTCGAATTTGAAGCATTGTTATATGTTCATTTACAAAAAAAGATAAGTGGAGTTATTTAATGTGGTTATATGAATTTACGAGTACAATGAATGTATATGTGATTGAGATTTGTTAAATTCGGTTTAGTGATATTGGTTTAAAAATATCATTGATATGATTTATTTGCTTATGACTTACTAAGCTTTCAAAGCTTACTCTACGTGTTTTTCCTATGTATATAGAGTTTTCAAAGACTTTCTCAGGTTGGAAGTTGTAGGAGACATCATCACACTATCCGGTTATCGCTTCGGTAAATAAAAGCTTTGAGTTTAGGTTATGTGGCATGTATAGGCTAGTCTTGAGATGGTTCATTTTGATTTGAGTATTTATATATAGCCATGCGAAAATGGCTTAATCATGATGCTAATATTGTGTATATTCGGTTAGCTATTAAGCTCATTTTGGGAAATATGTTTCATGATTTTGGTATAATCATGATATAAGATTGATATGATAATTTTGAGATGTAGATCATGTATGAATGAATGAATTTGGCATGTGATTTTGGTATGTTTTGGTATAGAGAATGAATATGGAATTTGATGATGATATTATGGATTGATTGATACATGTTTGGAGTTGAATTTGGTTGAAAATGTTCTATATATGATGCTTGATTTTGAACTTGTAGAGAGGACACTATTGGGTGACTTAGCCTTAGAAATGGCCTACAATTGCCTACACGGTTCAGCGCACGAACTTGTGTCTCAACTGTGTCCTTAAATGTTTAGTTTCGAATTAAGTCAGACTTGCACACGAGCCAGACACACGAGGGTGTGACAGGCGTGTGACCCAAGTCAATGTTGCACACGGGCTAAGACATGGTCTAAGGCATGGCCGTGTGATGCACACGGCCTAGCCACATGGGCGTGTGCCTCCGTTTCATGAAAAATTTTCAAAGTTTCGTAAAAATTTTGTATGTGTCCGGTTTAGTCTCGACTTATTCCTAATGCATGTTTAATGTCCCGTTGACCTAAGAGGGGGACTTTATAATGATATTTGACTATGATATGACGATGTATAATTTATGATTGTGACGTGGTTGCGAAACATTCCGATATGTCTGGTAATACCTCTTAACCCTAATTCAGTGACGAATACGGGTTAAGGGTGTTACACACATCAAAGGTATCAAAGCTTTTGACCCTTTATGGCTAGTTATGACATCACGACGTGTCTCCAAAAGGAGATGTGCAAGCTGCAAGGAGAAGTTTCACAGTTGCAGATCGAATTTTCCTAGTTGGAAAGAAGGTTTTATTCACGTTTTAAGGGCTATGTGAGGAGTTCAAAGGTGAAATCACTAATGAGTTGCATTACTTGTTTGAAAAATATTAAGGCCAACCATCTACTGTAGCAGTTCCTAGATCTGGATTTAGAAAAGGGAAATGAATTTTGGGCACACTTCATTTAGGATTTCCTCCTAAGGAACCATTTATGGTTCCCATGATGGAAAATTTGACCCATGTGGGAGCTTCAACACGAGTTGGCAACATAGAAGTGTTTCCCAAACCTTTCAAGCTCGACTGTTATCACTTTGACGGAACCAATTTAAGGGGTGGTGGTCTAAGCTAGAGCAGTAGTTTAAGGCTAAAGGAGTGATGGATCAGGCCAAGGTGTGAATTTGATGCTTCCACCTAGAAGGTAAGGCCCTTGATAGGTACCAAATTTTTGCTCAAAGGCACGGGAGACTGCATGGGCTTACATGGGACGCTTATGCTAGAGGCTTACAAGAATTGTTTAGCTCAAGTTCATTTTTGGATCTAATGACATAGCTCGTTTCTCTTAAACAACAAGGTATATTTGATTAATATCATGATGTCTTTGTGAGCTTATTGAATTAGTTACATCTTCTAGAGAGCTATGCCCTTAGTATCTATGTAAGTAACTTGAAAATAGAAAACAGTCAATACCTACAATTGTTTAAACCTAAATCACTTTGTAACACCCCAAAATAAGGCCTAGGAGTTTTAGGGGTATTTTAGGAATTTTGGACTATATGAGCCCAAAATTTTGTAAGGTTGGTACTCGATTATTTTTTTCAACTATGGCATCTTAGCTGTCAAATCAATTTTTGAAAAACTGTTCTAGAAGTCCCTAATTTTAGAGAATGAATTGATTTGGAACATAGTCAAAATAGTGAGCGTTTATGTGGCAAATTTACCAATTTGTACAATTAGACCTAAGCTAGGGCATACGGTCAAGTTCCTTTGCTTGCATGATGAGTTTTTAAGCCCTGTTTTTAATGATTTTTATATTTTCTAGATCGTTTTAGCTTAACCTAGCTAGCCCAAGGGTCAATTTGTAAAACTGTTAAAGGTTGAGAGTTATGCCATGAATGTTTTTGTGTGGTTCTTGATGTTTAATAATAGATTATGAGTCCTTTTTTTCTAAATAAATAAGTTTATGGTTTAGGGTTTGTATGGTCAAAAATGTATGGTACTGATAGATTTGATTCGAGAAATCGAACAAAAAGTCAAAGTGGTACGTAATAGTTTGAAAGCTACTTCTGACCGTCAGAAATCTTACGCAGATTTGAAAAGAAAAGATATTGAATTTCAAGTCGGTGACACAGTATTTTTAAAAATATCACCATGGAAGAAAATTCTTCGATTTCGCCAGAAAGGAAAGCTTAGTTCACGGTTTATCAGACCGTACGAGATCATTGAAAGGACTAGTCCAGTAGCTTATCAATTGACTTTACCGTCAGAGTTAGAAAAGATTCATAATGTATTTCACGTATCAGTGTTACGAAAGTATCGATCAGATCATTCACACGTGATTTCACCTGTAGATGTTGAGATTCAGCTAGATATGACGTATAGTGAAGAACTGATCAAAATTCTAGCTTGAGAAGTTAAAGAATTGAGAAATAAAAGTATAGCTTTAATTAAAGTTCTCTGGAAACGACACAGAATAGAAGAGGCTACCCGGAAACTGGAAGAAGCTATGAAATTACAATACTTGCACCTATTTTCTAGTAATATTTTAGGGGACAAAAATTCATTTAGGGGAAGAGTTATAACAGTCGATTTTAAGTAATATTGGAATAGTGGTTTTAGTACCACAAACCCGACGAGAAAATTATTATTTTATTATTATTTAATGTTTACAGGATATTGTTATGGTAGTATTCAAATTTCGTTAAGATTTTTACTATTTGTATGATTAATTAAGTGAAAAGGAGTAAATCGTAAAAAGTGTAAAAGTAGAGTTCCATTAGTTAAAAGGGTCAAATGGTTATGAAACTTTTAAGTGAATGTCTAGATGGTAATTAGACCATTTGAATAGTTAGTGCATATTCATGGAAAGGTTTTACTGAAATTTTTATAATTTTTAAAGGGCAAAAAGTTAAATGAGTAATTAAAACTAAATTAAACAAAGAAAACTATGTTCATCTTCTTCATTTCTTCCTACCACCACCAAAAACACTCCACTAAATCAAGCTAGGGCGTTCGATCAAGTTCCTTTGCTTCCATGGTGAGTTTTTAAGCCCTATTTTTTTGTGATTTTAATGTTTTTTAGATCGTCTTAGCTTAATCTAAGCTAGCTTGGGGCTCAATTTGTAAAACTGTTAAAGGTTGAGGGTTATGCCATGAATGTTTTTGTATGGTTCTTGATGTTTAATGGTAGATTATGATTCATTTTATCTAAATAAACAAGTTTAGGGTTTGTATAGTTGAAAATGTATGGTACATGATAGATTTGATTCGAGAAACCGAAGAAAAAGTCAAAGGGTTACGTGATAGTTTGAAAGCAACTTCTGATCGTCAAAAATCTTATGCAGATTTGAAAAGAAAAGTTATCGAATTTCAAGTCAGCGACAAAGTATTTATAAAGTATCACCTTGGAAGAAATTTCTTCGGTTTAGTCGGAAAGGAAAGCTTAGTTCGTGGTTTATCGGACCGTACGAGATCATTGAAAGGATTGGTCCAGTAGCCTACCGATTGGATTTGCTGTCAGAATTAGAAAAGTTTCATAATGTATTTCACGTATCGATCTTACGATAGTATCGATCAGATCATTCACACGTGATTTCACTTGTAGATGCTGAGATTTAGCCAGATATGACCTATAGAAAAGAACTAATCAAAATTCTAACTCGAGAAGTTAAAGAATTGAGTGATAAAACTATAGCTTTAGTTAAAGTTCTCTGGAAACAACGCGGAGTAGAAGAGGCTACCTGCGAACTAGAAGAAGCTATTAAAGTGCAATACCTGAACCTATTTTCTGGGAAGATTTTCTAGGACGAAAATTATTTTAGGGGGAGAGTTGTAACAGCCCGTTTTGAGTAATATTGGAAGAGTGGTGTTGCTTCCACAAATCCAATGAGAAAATTATTATATTATTATTATTTTAATGTTTACGAGATATTATTTGAGTCGTATTAAAATTTCGTTAAGAAATTTTGATGTTTGCATGATTAATTGAATGAAAAGGATTAAATCTCAAAAAATGTATAGGTAGAGTTCCATTAGTGAAAAGGGTCAAATGGCTATGAAACTTTTAAGTGAATGTCGAGATGGTAATTAGACCATTTGATTAGTTAGTGGATATTCATGGAAAGCTTTTATTGAAATTTTGATAATTTTTAATGGGCAAAAAGGTAAATGAGTAATTAAAACTAAATTAAACAAAGAAAACTATGTTGATCTTCTTCATTTCTTCCTACCACCACAAAAAATACTCCATTAAACCAAGCTAGGGCATTTGATCAAGATCCTATGCTTGCATGGTGAGTTTTTAAGTCTCGTTTTTAATGAATTTTCTATTTTTTAGATTGTTTTAGCTTAATCTAGCTAGCCCGAGGTTCAATTTGTAAAACTATTAAAGGTTGAGGGTTATGCCATGAATGTTTTCGTATGGTTCTTGATGTTTAATGGTAGATAATGAGTCATTTTTTCTAAATAAACAAGTTTAGGTTTTAGGGTTTTTATGGTCGAAAATGTATGGTATGTGATAGATTTGATTCGAGAAATTGAAGAAAAAGTCATAGTGGTATGTGATAGTTTGAAAACTATGTTCATCTTCTTCACATATCGATGTTACGATAGTATCGATTAGATCAGTCACACATGATTTCACTTGTAGATGTTGAGATTCAGCCAGATATGACGTATAGTAAAGAACTGATCAGAATTCTAGCTCGAGAAGTTAAAGAATTGAGAAATAAACGTATAGCTTTTTGTTAAAGTTGTCTAAAAACAACATGGAATAGAAGAGGCTACCTGGGAATTGGAAGACGCTATGAAAGTGCAATACCTGAACCTATTTCCTGGTAAGATTTTTGGAGACGAAAATTCTTTTAGGGGGAGAGTTGTAACAGCCCGTTTTTCAATAATATCATAATAGTAGTTTCGGTACCACAAATCTAACAAGAAAATTATTATTTTATTATTATTTTAATGTTTACGGAATTTTATTATAGTCGTATTAAAAAATTGTTAAGAAATTTTGATGTTTGCATGATTAATTAAGTGAAAAGGAGTAAATCGTAAAAAGTGTAAAAGTTGATTTCCATTAGTTAAAAGGGTCAAATGGCTATGAAACTTTTAAGTGACTGTCCAAATGGTAATTAGACCATTTGAATAGTTAGTGGATATTCATGGAAAGGTTTTATTGTAATTTTTATAATTTTTAAAGGGGAAAAAGGTAAATGAGTAATTAAAACTAAATTAAAAAAAATAAAACTATGTTCATCTTCTTTATTTCTTCCTACCACCACCAAAATTACTCCATTAAACAAAGCTAGGGCATTCGGCCAAGTTCCTTTGCTTGCATGGTGAGTTTTTAAGCCCCTTTTTTAATGACTTTTTTTGTTTTTTAGATCGTTTTAGCTTAATCTATCTAGCCCAAGGGTCAATTTGTAAAACTGTTCAAGTTTGAGGGTTATGCCATGAATTTTTTGTATGGTTCTTTATGTTTAAAGATAGATTATGATTCTTTTTTTCTAAATAAACAAGATTAGGGTTTAAGGTTTGTATGGTAAAAAATGTATGGTACGTGTTAGATTTGATTCAAGAAATCGAAGAAAAAGTCAAAGTGGTACATGATAGTTTGAAAGCTACTTCTGATCGTCATAATTCTTATGCGAATTTGAAAAGAAAAGATATTGAATTTCAAGTCGGGGAGAAGGTATTTCTAAAAGTATCACCTTGGAAGAAAGTTCTTCGATTTGGCCGGAAAGGAAAGCTGAGTTCGCAGTTTATCGTATCGTACAAGTTCATTGAAAGATTGGTCCAGTAGCTTACCGATTGGCTTTGCCGTCATAGTTTGAAAATATTCATAATGTATTTCACGTATCGATGTTACAACAGTACCGATCATATCATTCATAAGTGATTTCACCTGTAGATGTTGAGATTTAGCCATATATGACGTATAATGAGGAACTGATCAAAAATTTAAATCGAGAAGTTAAAGAATTGAGAAATAAAAGTATAAATTTAGTTAAAGTTCTCTAGACATGACACGAAATAGAAAAGGCTACCTAGAAACTGAAAGAAGCTATGAAAGTGAAATACCTAAACCTGTTTTCTAGTAAGATTTTCAGGGACAAAATTTCTTTTAAGGGGAGAGTTGTATTAGCCCATTTTCAGTAGTATCAGAATAGTGGTTTTCGTACCAAAAATCCAATGAAAAAATTATTATTTTGTTATTATTTTAATGTTTAGGGGATATTATTAGAGTCGTATTAAAATTTCGTTATGAAATTTTGATGTTTGCATGATGAATTAAGTGAAAAAGACTAAATCGTAAAAAGTATAAAAGTAGAGTTCAATTAGTTAAAACAGTCAAATTGCTATGAAACTTTTAAGTTAATGTCCAGATGGTAATTACACTATATGAATAGTTAGTGGATATTCATGGAGAGGTTTTACTGAAATTTTGATAATTTTTAAAGGGCAAAAAGGCAAATGATAATTAAAACTAAATTAAACAAAGAAAACTATGTTCATCTACTTCATTTCTTCCTACCACCACCAAAATTACTCCATTAAACCAAGCTAGGGCATTCGGTCAAGTTCCTTTGCTTGCATGGTGAGTTTTTAAGCCCCGTTTTTAATGATTTTTATGTTTTTCGATTGTTTTAGCTTAATCTAGCTAGCCTAGGGCTCAATTTGTAAAACTGTTAAAGGTTGAGGGTTATGCCATGAATGTTTTTGTATGGTTCTTGATGTTTAATGGTAGTTAATGAGTCATTTTCTTCTAAATAAACAAGTGTAGGGTTTAGGGTTTGTACAGTTGGAAATGTATGGTATGTGATAGATTTGATTCGAGAAATCGAAGAAAAAGTCAATATGGCACGTGATAGTTTGAAAGCTACTTATGATTGTCAGAAATCTTACGCGGATTTGAAAAGAAAAGATATTGAATTTCAAGTCGAAGACAAAGTATTTCTAAAAGTATCACCTTGGAAGAAAGTTCTTCAATTTGGCTGGAAAGGAAAGCTTAGTTCGCGGTTTATCTGGCCGTACGAGATCATTGAAAGGATTGGTCTAGGAGCTTACCGATTGGCTTTTTCGTCATAGTTAGAAAATAGTCATAATGTATTTCATGTATCGATGATACGATAGTATCAATCAGATCATGCACATGTGATTTCACTTGTAGATGTTGAGATTCAGCCAGATATAACGTATAGTAAAGAATTGATTAGAATTCTAGCTCGAGAAGTTAAAGAATTGAGAAATAAAATTATAGCTTTAGTTGCAATTCTGTAACATCTCGAATTAAGACCTTGTCAGAAAAGTGGTATCGAGACCACAAATATGAGATAAGAATAATTATTTTATGATTCTTATGAGGTCTATGATATGAATGCATGCTTATGTGAAAGTTTCATGAAGAAATTCTATGCATAAAATGTCTAATTGAATTTTAAGGACCAAATTGAATAAGATGCAAAACTTGCATTCTAGAAGCTTTTAGCATGAAATTGCTTTAGATTATGAATTAGAAGGTCCTAATTAGCAATTTGACCAATTTCTAAAAGTTTGGACAAAAACGGACATGTATAAGAAAATTCTAAAGGAAGAGCATTAAGGGTATTTTGGTTATTTGGTAAATAAAAGAATACAAAGGGAAAATAAGTCAAAATTGGTGTCCATCTTCTTCTCTCATTGCCGAAAATTGCAAGACACCATAGCTGGGGTTTTGTTCAACATTTCAAGCTTGATTGTAAGTCAATCCTAGCCCCGTTTCTAATATTCTTTGCATTTTTGAAATGTTTGAAGCATGATCTATCCATTTCTAGCTATATTTTGAGCTAGGGTTCACATATGAAATTTGACCCATGTGTACCATGCATGTATTTTGTTGATTAATGGAGGAATATGAATGTTTAATGCATGATAAACATCTTTTACTAGGTGATTTGTAGTGAAAACACCTAAAAAGGGGACTTGTTTGTAAAAGTGTAAAAGTAGGTAGTAATAACGTGTAATAAAGGAAAATATGGGTTGATTTGAGCATAGTAAAGGTTCGGCTAGGCTTGGGTAACCAAGAAAATACATGCATTTCATTTTACGAGCCTAGGGACTAAATCATAAATAAGTGGAAAAATAGGGGTGAAAAGGTAATTTTACCAAAGCATGAATTATGGATCGATTTGAGTAATGTGATTAACAAATAAGTTAAATTTTACATTATAGATCATGAAAAATGTGAACCGGGTCTTGATCGAGAGAAGAATAAAGTATACGACAATTAGGCTCGATTACCATCATTTTGTATTGAGGTAAGTACAAGTGTAAATAATGTGACAATGTGGTATGTTATGTTGTGTTAACATTATGTGGTAAATATTTTATTGCTTATTATGTATGCTATGTCTAATGGTACTATTGTAAGCATGAATGATATTATGGTCGCGATCCACGACGTCACGAGCAAGTGCAATAGAGGTGCAATGTGCAAGGGAGAAAAACCCCATTCGAACCTTAGGAATAGTTTAGGATACAAGTGACATGTGATGTGATTCGGCTCGAGTGATCGAGTCGAGTTCACGTAGGTTGCCCGATCGTCTACGAGAAGTGTCGTTCACAAAACGGTTGAATTGTTGGAAGCGGCTTAGTAGGCTTGATGATATTAAAATGAGGTTCAAAGTGGGTTAAGTTTATGATGGTAGGTCCTACTAGAAGGAAACAAAGAAAGAAGAGAAGTGGATGGTTCGGTTTGACGAAAAAGAAAGGCAGTTGGGGGATAAAGGAACATGGCTTGAAGGCCAAGTTTAACAATGAATAAAGAGAGTTTGGTAGAGGATGGAAATTGAACCTAAACGTTAGGGATGATTCAACACTAACGAGTGTCAGCCCGATTCCAATATTGTCTAAGGTGATGGATGGAATATCTGGATAGGAGAAAGCCACACCAATACGCTGATAAGTTCTAAAACAAGCTCGGTAGATGCCACTAGCACAGCTAGATAAGTCTTCAAAACTTGTACGAGATATGAGAGGAAGTAAACCTCACAGAAACAATGTTTCATTAATCAAAAGGTCAAAAGTTCTTTTCAAATGAAAAAACAACAAGTATTTATAGCGAGAAACCTAAGTTAGCCGAATAGGAACATTTTGAGCTTAATGGCTAAGTAATTCAACTTTAAATGAGCTAAAAAAACTCTAGAATAAAACCATACGAATTTTATGTCTTTGTTCAACCATTGGGACTCTATTAGACAACTTCTAGGTGAAGGAAATTAAGCTTAATGTATTTGGGAAGATTTGGAAGCTGACTAGCCTCTTAGAACATCCATAATGCTTAAATGAGCTCCTTTAATCCTTCCTTGAGAAACCGAACGTGCATCAGCATCTTAATGGAAGTTTTGGAGCACGAACAGCCCAAATGGTGTGAATGCTTGAACTATAATAGCCCCTAAGTGTGAAAGGATGAATTTAAATGGCTTGTGTGTGTGAATGCTATAGCCGAATGGACATTTTAATGTGAAAGGAATGTCCAGCTTGTGTGAACAAATTAAATAAGCTAGTGTGAACACTCCTTTCTCTCTTGCATTACACGAACAACCACTTTAGGGAAGAGAAATGAGCTGCTGATTTTAAATCCAGCTTTAAAACTCCTTTAATGCCGTCCATGTAGTGTGTACCTGCACCAATTAAATAGCAACATTAATTCACCTTAAGACATCATAAAAATTGGCTGCTCAAAACACATTAAAAACAAACTCAAACTAAGACATAATTAAAACATGTAATCGGTCTGGACAAATTAAATAGCAGCATCTATTAAATTTGTTCAAAACTTAACACATTAAAATTATGCACTAAATAAGACATATTTAAACTTAATCATTATGTCCAGAATTGAATGCATTAAAACACCATTAAATTATTTGAGTTGAAATTAACTAAGTTAACTAACTCAATAAATTTTATTCCAGCAACTTAAAATGAAAAAACTAAAAACAAGCTCAAAACAAGCCAACAAGCTTATTGACCTAGAAAGGAACTAAATTAAGCTCAAACGAGCTGAACTAAGCTCAAATGAACTGTTTTGAGCTAAGAGAAGTTGGATGAGCTAGAAGTGAGCTGAACCAAGGGCGTTCCCAGGCATGATCGTATCATCACCCTTCTTCGAAGCAACTTGTCCTTAAGTCGAGCCTTTTGTTCACATCAAAGCTTGGAATAAAGTAGCTCACAAAAATCTGAATAGAAATCAAAACTTGACAATGGAAAATGTTGTCATCATCAAAGAGGAAAGGACTAATAATATGATGAGTGAAAAATATGCAAATCCTTTTTGAATCTTTGATATATACTCGATCAACTAATCGACTACCGATTTCAAAATAATAAGCAAGCTTTACCCTTTCAAAGGAATTCTCCAAATTCGGAAATAGATTAGACATGGGAGTCAATTCAAAAGGCATGAAGAATTCATTCAAGCAGGCATTTAATCGATCAATTTGGTTCAAACATGCATAATGTGTACAACCAAGTTGATTTAATACAACATCTCCAAACAAAGTCTCACCAAATGATCAAAATAAAACACACATATTTTAAGGCATTCAGACATCTCAAATTGCATCCACAAATCATAGTTTAAACAAATGTAATTGGAACATTGAGTCAAGAAATGTAAGCCTTCTTCACATTCAAGCAAATGAATAGATTCACATGATTCATGATTTGGCTTACTTAAACCTTGCAGTTGCCGATTGGTGTTCACTTCACCAACAAGCTTATCAACTTCACGTCTTTCTAAAGTGAGAGTCTTTTTGCCATCCTCCAAAGCAAATGTATTATCATAAGTCAAGAAATGGCAATTGACCACAACAGGGTACAGTATCTTTTCAAAATTCAAGTCATGAACAATATAAATCGAATGGGGCAAAAATTTTTCCATTTGTTCATCAGACTTATTGTCACCACCAGTTTCATCATCTTTCAAACAAAGTAGAGACGTTTTAAATTTACCTTGTTTACCTTGAAGCTTACAGGGTGGAGAATCGACTTTACTTTTTTTACACAATACAAACCTTCTCTCCTTGGCAAGGTAGTGTAGTCGGTATACCGAACTCGTGTCAACATGAAAAAATGAAGAGACAAGAAGATATCGGTGAATCATAAGATTTTTATTTTTCTCACTCATTTTATTTTTATTTTCTTTTTCTTTTTCTTTTTCCTCTCGTTTATTTTCCTCACATACTATTTGTTTTCCTTTCAATTTTTCTTCTTTCTTTTCTTTTTCATTTTTAATTTCTTCTTTCTTTTTCATTTACTCCATTGACCGTTTCACCTGATGCTGATCTTCTAGGACTTGTTGTAGCGTAAGGGGTACCAAGGTGATGTTTAGGCCTTGATGTTTGAAGGTATACTAATTTTGCAAATCCATCGTGTCTGACTCTTCGGTCAAACTGCCATGGCTGTCCAAGCAATAGATGTCCCTCGTGTATAGGCACCACGTCGCAAAATACTTCATTGTGATATTTTTCGATGGAAAAAGGACTAAGACTTGCTTTGTTACCTTGAGTTCAACTCCCTCATTTAGCCATTGGAGCTTGTAGGGCCTTGCATGTTTCATGGTCGGTAAGGCCAGCTTGTCCACCATGAGTGTACTAGCGACATTAGTACAACTACCTCCGTCAACAACTAGGCTACAAACCTTCCCTTGTACAAGGCAACACGTATGGAAGAGATTTTCTCTTTGCGATTCACTGATGGCACTTTGTGTGCTTAGACTCCTTTTAACAACTAACATCTCACCCTTGATAGCGTATTCTAACTCTTTGACATCTTCGTTAGGATTTGCAACCTCATTAACAATCTCTTCGTCTTCTTCTTCTGACTCGATGTCTCTGTTAGGTTGAAGCACCGTCACATTCTGAGGCATTGGCTTGCAATATGTCCTATTCCGAGACATTTGAAACATTTGATGTCATGCGAACGATTTTGAGGATTCTCTGCGGCCTTGCCTTTACTCTATTCGGCCATCGATTTGGTAGATTTCACTAGTACCACTAGTTCCTTGGGTGCACTTGCCAAAGGAGCCTTACTCGTGCCTTGGCTCCATTTAGGCACATTTGAGGTCGAATAGCCACGTATGGGACCTTTCTTTTTGAGTTGTTTTTTGACCTTTATTGCCATGTGGACCATGTCGACAATTTTAACATAATGTTGCAACTCGACAACATTGGCTATCTCACGATTAAGACTAGCCAAAAATCGAGCCATGGTCACCTTGTGATCTTCTTGTACATCAGCGCAAATCATGGAAATTTCCATCTCTTTGTAGTAATCCTCCACACTCTTCGTTCCTCGGGTTAATTTTTGAAGCTTTAGATGAAGCTCTCGATGGTAGTGTGTCGAAATGAACCTTCAGTGCATGACAGCCTCATTTCAGCCGAAGTGCTAATGGGACCCTTGCTATTTCGTCTCCGGGTCGTGGTAAGTTGGTCCCACCAAATCATTGCGTAGTCGGTGAACTCTATGGTAACAACTTAACTTTCTTGGCCTCTGAATAGTTATGACATTCGAATATAAGGTCGATCTTTTTCTCCCACTCTAAATAGCCTTTAGGATCCAATCGGCCTTGGATCTAGGGAATTGATAATTTAATACTCTTTAAATCATCATCGAACCTTTCTCACTCTCGTTGGCCACGATGACATTGGCCTCTTTACAGGTCATTTATGTTTGAGCCTTGATCACTTTCGGCCTTGCTTGGTTTGGAAAGTTCATCGTCTTGGACTTGCCTTTGGCTGCGGTCTTTAGGTGGACTTATATGAGTCCTTGCTCGTCGGCTTCTTTCTTCCACTTGATCGAGTCATTCTTGTATCGGTTCCAACTTCTGATCAAACAACCATTCAACTTCACGAAGTAGGGCTTGTAAGTTCAAATCTGGCACATTCCGAACATGTTGTCTTTCCGCCATGTTTCTTTCGAGACTTCATGACATAGGATTTGAAAACTTCACTACAAGCCTCACTAATTCACTCAGAAAGAAATAAAGAATGTTCACTCACACTCGTGTTTCACTCGTTTTAAGGCTTTTTCTGGCACTCTAATGTTCTCCCACAACTCTATGCCTTTTACCACTCGTACTTGCTCTCATAACCTCGTATTTCATTTCTTAGGACTTGTCTTGGTGCTTGGGGTCGGCTTCAAATTGGTTACAAGGGACAAGATGTAATGGGTGTAGGGTAGGCTGAAACAAAGAAAAATTTGGTTGAGTGTGGCGTTGGGGGGGTGCAAAAAAAAAGATAAAATAAACACTTGAGATCGGGAGTAAAATGATATGAACAGCAAAAGAAAAGACTTTAATACTTCACTTTTTTTATATTCAATTTTTTTTATAATTTCGTATATATATTTTTTGTACTTCACTAAAACTTGCTGATTACAATATGAAAAACTTAAATTTTTTTTAATTCGAAACTTTTTTTACGAACCTATTATAGACTTGATACGAACGTCGATGCTTCTCATTTTATAAGCTCTGATACCAAATGATGTGATTCAGCTTGGGTGATTGAATCGAGTTCACGTAGGTTGCTCGATCGTCTATGAGAAGTGTCGTTCACAAAACGGTTGAATTGTTGGAAGCGCCTTTGTAGGCTTGATAATATTAAAATAAAGTTCATAGTGGGTTAAGTTTGTGATGGTAGGTTCGGATAGAAGGAAACAAAGAAAGAAAACAAGTGGATGGTTCGGTTTGACGGAAAAGAAAGGCAGTTGGGGGATAAAGGAACGTGATTTGAAGGCCAAGTTTAAAAATGAATAAAGATAGTTTGGTGGAGGATGAATATTGAACCTAAACGTTAGGAATGATTCAACACTAACGAGTGTCACCTCGATTCCTATATTGTCTAAGGTGATGGATGGAATAGCTGGATAGGAGAATGCCACACCAATATGGTGATAAGTTCTAAAACAAGCTCGGTAGACGCCACTAGCACAATTACATAAGTCTTCGAAACTTGTACGAGATATGAGAGGAAGTAAACCTCACAGAAATAATGTTTCATTAATCAAAATGTCAAAAGTTCTTTTCAAATGAAAAAAAAAACAAGTATTTATATCTAAAAACCTAGGTTAGCCGAATAAGCACATTTTGAGCTTAATGGCTAAGTAATTCAACTTTAAATGAGCTAGAAAAACTCTAGAATAAATCCATACGAATTCTATGTCTTTGTTTAGCCATTAGGATGCCATTAGACAACTTCTAGATGAAGGAAATTAAGTTGAATGTATTTGGGAAGAGTTGGAGGCAGACTAGCCTTCTTGGAATGTCTATAATGCTTAAATGAGCTCCTTTAATCCTTCCTTGAGAAACTGAATGTGCAGTAGCATCTTAATGCAAATTTTGGAGAACGAACAGCCCAAATGATGGGAATGCTTGAACTCTAATAGCCCCCAAGTGTGAAAGGACGAATTTAAATGGCTTGTGTGTGTGAATGCTACAGCTGAATAGACATTTTAATGTGAAAGGAATGTCCAGCTTGTGTGAACAAAGTAATTCCGCCAGTGTGAACACTTATTTTTCTCTTGCATTACACGAACAACCACTTTGGTGAAGAAAAATAAACTACTGATTTTAATTCCAACATTAAAACTCCTTTAATGTCGTCCATGTAGTGTGTACCTGCACCAATTAAATAGCAACATTAATTCACCTTATGACATCATAAAAATCGGCTGCTCAAGACACATTAGAAACAAACTCAAACTAAGACATAATTAAAACATGTAATCGGTCTGGATAAATTAAATAGCAGCAGCTATTAAATTTGTTCAAAATTAACACATTAAAATTATGCACTAAATAAGACATATTTAAACTTGATTATTATGTCTAGAATTGAACGCATTAAAACATCATTAAATTATTTGAATTGAACTTAACTAAGTTAACTAAATAAATTTTATTCCAGCAACTTAAAACGAAAAAACTAAAAATAAGCTCAAAACTAGCCAACAAACTTATTGAGCTGGAAAGGAACTAAATTGAGCTCAAATGAGCTGAACTAAGCTCAAATGAACATCTTTTAGCTAAGAGAAGCTAGATGAGCTGGAAGTGAGCTGAACCGAGGGTGTTCTCGGGCGTAATCGTATCAACATGTCACTAGGAATTAAGAAGTCCGAACTCATTGAGTGGTCTGGGTTCATGATATATGTGGCATCCGAGCTCGTTGAGTGGTCCGAGTTCATAATGGATGCGATACATGTGATTGAGTTCCAGGCAATGGTCTTGGGTGTCCTACCGGTGGCTAGGTAATCCTTGAATGGTCGGATACCTGACAGCTTTTGTGAGCAGCCCGTGTAGTTACACCTTGATCGATAGCTTATATGAGCAAGCTCGTAAGTAGCTCCATTGCGAGCGTTGCATGATATGAGGTAGCTTCAGCAACGTATGTTTATATGGCACTAATGTGCAAGTTTCCATGTATCCAATAGTATTCCGAGTGTTCAACGGGTATTATAATGGATGATGTGATGAAAGTCTCAAGATGGGCATGGTAATGAATGTAAAGTTATCTAATATGATACGGGTATGTACAGGTACGTACGTTATACTCATGAGTGATGCCTTGTTAAAGGATGATATGTGACGAGAAAGTACATTTGTATATGTATATATGAATACTTGATAAATTAGCTAGAATGCTTGAATGATGAAAAATCTTGGTGGTTATGTTATTATGTCTTGTATGATTATGGTTTACTAATATTGCATATTATTTACATGTGGACTTACTAAGCTTAAATGCTTACTCCCATCCTTCATAGTTCTGTCAAGCTAACTTAGGGATCGAAAGTTGTCGAAGCATTCGATCACACTATCAAAAGAATATTAGGTATAGTGAATTTGTTATTTTGAGTATGGCATGTATAGGGGACTTGGTTATTTTGTGATATGTGTCATGCTATTTTGGCCAAATTGTGAAGGCCTATAATGTTGATGATTCATTTTGTAATAGCCATGTGATATGGCTCATTATTGATTCTTGGGTTATAATATTTAATTGTTCATGCATGCATATTGATGCCTTGATGATGTGCTATGTGGTTTGTGTGATGGATATATGATGAGATATTGTCTTGATGATGTGGAATATGATTGCTTGGTGAATGTATGAAGATGTATGGATTAAATACTAGGAGATAAGGAATGGTTTAATAACCTAAGATGACAATAGTTATAAATGTGCAAGTTAAAATTTTGATAATTAAGTTGATATGCTTGAAGTTTGTATGGAATGTTTCCAAATGGTGTGATTAAGGGAATGTGCAATAGGATGATATTATAAAGATGTAAAAGTGTTATGGTGTTGAATATTGAGTGTCTAAGTATGTCATGTTGCATGCTATGAAATATGTTTAAGTGCAAGAGTGATTAAGGGTGGCAATTGGCTTAGAAAATAGCCTTCAAATTGTCCACAGGGGTAGACACACGGGCATGTGTCTAGGCCGTGTGTGACACACGGTCTATCTCACGGGCGTGTTGAACGGCCGTGTGTCCCCTACACCCTAATTTTGCAAGTCAGTATGCTCAGTAGTAAACATAGGGGCTAAGACACGAGCGTGTAGCTTGGCCATGTGAGAGACACGGCCTACCCACATGAGCATGTACTCTGGCCGTATGAAGTCTGCACCTTTTTATGAAAAATTCATTTAATTTTAATTGAGCACACGGTCTGGCCACACGGGCATGTGATATGGCCGTGTGACCCTAAATTGGAGCTGACGTCATAGTTAGAGAGTTACACGGCTGGAGACACGGGCGTGTCGAGAGCACACGGGCCTGTGGCTCTGTATTAGAGAAAATTTCCCAAACTTTTCTAAAAGTTCCCGATTTAGTCCCAATCCTTTTTTGATGGCTATTTTGGGCCTCATAGGCCTATATTAGGGACGAATTGTGTATGTATGAATGAAATTGATTTGAAGAAAAAATTTATAGCTCGATTTTGCATGAACGACTGTGTATGTTTTTGGTAATGCCTCGTACTCTATCTCGACATTGGACACGAGTAAGGGTGTTACATTTAGTGGTATCAGAGCTATGGTTTAGTCAATTCTCTGACTAACCTAGCGTATTTGAGTCTAGCTATACATGCCATACATATATATATAATGATAGTGTGACGACTCCTAACAATATTAAAATGTGCTTTCAAGTGAAGGATGATGTAGAATGTAACGCGCAAGTTCCAAGTGAAGGAGCGGTGCCATCTGAGAGTAGACCCGAAACTGTTAGTAGAGGAGAAGGAGGCAAAGAGGCTTTTCTCCGTATAATGAATGCATGGTACACGAAGTTCATTTGAATGAACCCGAACCCGAACGCTCAACCTCCCCTACCTCCCCCAAATCCTTAACCCTCATCCGTGATTCTTCAAGGTATAAATTTTATGAGATTCTCTAGAATACCTGTTGATAAGATTTTGAAGCATCGCGCTGAGGAGTTTAGGGCGAATGCTAATGATAACCATGAGAAAGCGGAGTTCTGGTTAGAGAACTCGACATGGGTATTTGATGAATTATCCTGTACACCCAAGGAGTGCTTAAAATGTGCCATATCCTTATTGAGAGATACGACATATCACTGGTGGAGAATGCTAATATCTGTGGTACCTCCGGAGAGGGTTACTTGGGAATTATTTGAAGAGGAATTTCAAAAGAAGTACATTAGTGAACGATTTATTGATCAAAAGCGCAAGGAATTTTTGGATTTGAAACAGGGTCGTATGACGGTTAATGAGTACTAGAGAGAATTCGTCAAACTCAGTAAGTACGCTCGAGAATGTGTATCTTCCGAGGCTAAGATGTGTAGAAGATTTGAAGATGGACGTAATGAGGACATAAAGACATTAGTGGGTATTCTTGAGTTGAAGGAATTTGTGGTACTTGTTGAACGAGCTTGTAAAGCTGAAGAACTAATTAAAGAAAATAAGAAAGCTGAGTCTGAGGTTAGGGACACAAGGAAGAGGCATACGAATAAGTCATTTCCAACTCAGTCTAAGAAATCTAGTGAGATGTACTCTCGTTTGTATGTATCAACTGGACATTCATACGAGAACCGAAGAAAGTAGAATTCGGGCTTTAGATCTCAGGCCACATCTATGGCTAGTGTGGGTAACGCTAAACCTTCCAAGGCCGAATTCCAGT
The DNA here is from genome assembly GCA_025698465.1 of Gossypium longicalyx. Classification (NCBI taxonomy): domain Eukaryota; kingdom Viridiplantae; phylum Streptophyta; class Magnoliopsida; order Malvales; family Malvaceae; genus Gossypium; species Gossypium longicalyx. The sequence goes on along the minus strand of CM046995.1, from coordinate 33,594,119 downwards.
AATGTGGTAGACGTCATTCTAGCAACTATAGGGTGAGTGAAAGATCTTGTTTTAGATATGGTTCTCTAGACCACTTTATTAAGGACTGTCCTGAGATGATGGAGAAAGAAAGATTTCAGAGTTCAAGACCGAGTGGCGCAACTTCTAGGGGATGACCTTTGGTAAATGTTGGGAATGGGTCTAGTAGTAAGAATGTGACATGAGATACAACAGTGAGATTTGAAGCTAGGGCTCAGGCTAGAGCCTATGCCATACGTGCACGTGAAGATGCTACTTCTCTTGATGTGATCACTGGTAATTTTTCTCTCTATGATACTAATATTATTTCTTTTATAGACCTTAGCTCTACACATTCTTATATGTGTATGAAATTGGCATCTAGTATAAATATACCTGTTGAGTCAATAGAATTTATTATTAAGGTGTCAAACTCGTTAGGAAAGCATGTGATAGTTGATAAAGTATGTAAGAAATTCCCTTTGATGGTTAGAGATTATTGTTTTTCGGTCGACTTGATGTTGTTACCGTTTGTTGAATTTGATGTCATACTGGGTATGGATTAGTTGACACTACATGATGCTATAGTGAATTGTAGACAGAAAGTTATGGAATTGAAATGTGAAAATGGTGAGGTTCTTCGGGTTGAATCAGATGAAGCAAATAAGTCGTGAAATGTAATTTCTTCGATGATTGCTCAAAAGTGTTTGAGAAAGTGGTATGAAGCTTATTTAGCATACATATTGAATACAAAGGAATCTGAATTGAAAATTGAATCAGTGCCAGTTGTATGTGAGTATGCGGATGTATTTCTGGAAGAGTTGCCAGGTTTGCCTCCAATTAGAGAAGTTGAGTTTGGTATTGAACTGATGCCAAGGACGACACCTATTTCTATTGCTCCATATATGATAGCCCCGACTGAGCTGAAAGAAATGAACTTACAGTTGCAAGAGTTGATTGGCAAAGGTTTTGAGAGACCAAGCTTCTTGCCGTGGGGTGCTCCCATGTTATTCGTGAAAAAGGACAGTTCCATGAGATTATGCATTGACTAACAGTAGCTCAATAAGGTGACAATTAAAAATAAGTATCCTCTTCCAAGGATTAATGACTTGTTCGACCAGTTAAAAAGAGCGACATGGTTCTCTAAGATAGACTTAAGGTCCGGATATTACCAGTTACGAGTTAAAGAGTCGGATGTGCCAAAGACTACCTTTAAAACAAGGTATGGCTACTATGAATTTCTTGTTATGCCATTTGGGTTAACAAATGCTCCTACCGTGTTTATGGATTTAATGAACCGAATCTTTCGGCCATATTTGGATAAGTTTGTTGTGGTGTTCATCGATGACATTCTGATTTATTCTAAAGATGAGGCAGAACATGCCGAACACTTCAGAACAATTTTACAGACTTTGAAGGATAAACAGTTATATGCCAAGTTTAGTAAAAGTGAGTTTTGGCTTCGGGAGGTCAGATTTTTAGGCCACATCATTTCAAGAGATGGTATACGAGTTGATCCCAGTAAGATTTCCGCTATTATTGAATGGAAACTCCCAAAGAATGTAACTGAAGTTAGGAGCTTTTTGGGTTTGGCCAGTTACTACATACGATTTTTGTAGGGATTCTATATGATAGCCACTTCTATAACGAGATTACTTCAAAAAGATGTCAAGTTTGAATGGTCAAAAAAATGTCAGCAGAGCTTTACAAAATTGAAAATGTTATTGACTGAGGCACTAGTGCTAGTACAATCGGAATCAGGGAAAGAATTTGTGATTTATAGTGATGCATCCTTGAGTGGACTAGGTTGTGTGCTTATGCAAGAAATTAAGGTAGTAGCTTATGCCTCGAGACAATAGAAGCCCCATGAGAAGAACTATCCTACGCATGATCTAGAGTTGGCTGCCGTTGTATTTGCTTTGAAGATTTGGCGACATTACCAATTCGAAGAGAAATTCCATGTTTATATAGATCATAAAAGTCTTAAGTATCTGATGACCCAAAAGGACTTGAATTTGAGGCAACGAAGATGGCTTGAATTGTTAAAAGACTATGAGCTTGTGATAGATTATCACCCTGGTAAGGCAAATGTGGTCGTCGATGCCTTGAGTAGGAAGTCTTTATTTGCCTTGAGAGGTACGGACGCACGGCTGACCTTGCCTCATGATGGTGCAATTCTAGCAGAGTTGAGAGCTAGGCCGACTTTTCTGCAACAGATTTGTGATGCTCAAAAAGCTGATAAAGTGTTACAGGTAAAGAAAGCTCAGTGTGAGTCGAGCAGCGAATCAAATTTTCAAGTAGACTCTAATGGTTGTTTGAGGTTCCGTGTTAAAATTTGTGTTCTGAAGAATACTGAGTTGATTCAAAATATTTTGCAAGAGGCTCTCAATGGATGTATGTTAGTGCACCCGGGTTGTAACGCTTCAAATCCCCAAATCCCGAAAACTCTGCTAAAAATTATTTTGTGTGTGTTGGTGACGTGAATTTATGTCTGACTTAGTGGTTGTGTGCTCTGGAAGTGTCTAGGCAGTCATGGGTTCATGCCTTGGCTTAAGCAAAATTTTTGCTTTTAAGTGAATAAACTCTTGTCTCCAGCTAATAGACTTTTAAACTAAATTGAGTAAAGTATGGCAATAAAAAGCATGCTAGTCTAGTGGTAAGTGGCGTGTTGGGATGCTTAAGGGTCTTGATTTTGAGTCCTCCTATGCACAAAGGTGTTTTATTTTGCTACTCTAGCCAGGTAAGAAGTTGAGGTTGTCCGAAACTTTGTAAGGTGAGTGGTTGAGTGGAGAGTGAATAGCCGATTTTGAGGAGTACATGGGGGGATAAGATGGGGGAGTTGGTGGTTGAGTGATGTGGGGAGGGTTTTGAGGAGGAAAATAAGGGGTTTATGAAGAGTAGGATTGTGGTGCCGAAAGTGGAAGTGTTGTTTGGTAGGGGAAACATCATTTTACAAAATTGGGGAAGAGTTTATTTGGTTTCCCTCTCTCCTCGTTGCCGATTGTTGCTTCTAGTTTTCCTGCTCTATTTGTTTTCTTTTTGTGTCTTTCTCTAAGTTGGTCTACTGATTGCTTCCTCCTCTTTTCCCTCAAGCTTGGCTGAACTACTCCATTCTCTTCCATTCTTTGTTGTCCCCTCTCCAATCTTTGCCTGTTTTCATCTCTATTTCCCTGTTCATTGCCTAATACCCTTCTTTTTTCTCCTCTCTTCTTGACATCCCTTCATATTAATACTTTGACTGCTTACCGCTTATCTCTGTCCTTTTTGTTTAATACCTCTTCTTTGTGACGGTTTTACCAGAGAGTGAGATTGTCTACCTCGTGCCTCGAATTCAGGAATACTCTGGCAGTGGTTGAATACTGATTGGTAAGTCTTTGTGTGCCTCTGCTCTTTCAATTATCTCCTATTGTCCTAACACTGACTTTCATCTCTGTCTTTTTCTTTCTCTTAGTCATGGTGATAGTTTGGGTTTTAGTACCGTTCGTGGAGTAAAGGGGTTTGCTAGTATTCCAGAAACAATCAAAATCTTTCTCTCGTCTCTCGTCCAAATGTAATAATATTCGTCGGTAGTATACTGAACTGAGGCATTTTGGTTTAGGGATTCTAGGTCTTGGCCGAATGCTTCTTTTCACCTTGGTGAGTTGCGTTTTCTTTGGGATGGTATGTTGTTCAACCCTTATGGGTAAGCAGTATGAGTAATAGATTCATTTATTCTGCAGATTATCATCAAGAAGCCCATTATCAACCGTCATTGGTGAACTAAGTAGGCTAGAACCATGCTCGATGTAGCAAGGCGATAGTAAGTAATCCTTGAGCAAGTTTTGGTTAGAGTTCTTTCGACTCGTGTGTTAGGTTTAATCGAGGCTTCTGTTGTTATAGGTTGGAGTACTCATGGATTCTTCACATGTTTTCGTGTACAGGTGTGTAATGTAATATCCCGAATTAGGGCCTAATCGGAATGGTGGTTTCGTGACCACAAATCCGAGATAGAAATAATTATTTTATAATTATTTTGAGGTTTATGGTAGGATTGCATGATTGTGTGAAAATTTTGTGAAGAAATTCTATGCATAACGAGTTTAATTTGAAGTTAGGGACTAAATCGAATAAGTTGCAAAACTTGCATTCTAGAAGTTTTTAGTATGAAATTGCTTTGAAATATTAATTAGGAGGTCTTAAATAGCAATTTGACCAATTTCTAAAATTTTGGACAAAAATGGGCTTGTACATGAAAATTTTCAAAGAAAGGTATTAAGGGCATTTTGGTCATTTGGATATTTAATGAAATAAAATGGGAAAAATAACACAAAATGGTCATCTTCCTCATTTATTTGCTGCCGAAATTTCACTCTCACCATAGCTAGGGTTTCTTCAACTTTCAAGCTTCATAGTAAGTGAATCTAAGCCCCGCTTTTAATGATTTTTACGTTTTTGAGATCCCTAGAACTTGATAAAGCTTATGTTAGCAATAATTTAACCTAGGGTTTATATTTGGAAAAATACCCATAGGTGAAATTTGTGTATTTTGATGTTTTATGATAGAATACGAGGTTTTAAATTATGTTAGACAACTTGTACTACTCGATTTTAAGCAAAAACGAGTAAAAGGGCTTAATCGGTAAAAATACCTAATAGTCACAAGTACATGTTAGAGTGAGAATTTGATGTTGCCATAGAAGGGAAAAGTGACCAGCATGTTATAAAACATAAGAATAAGGAATAAAGTTTAATCCCGAGCCTAGGGGCAAAAGTTTAGGGGTAAAATTGTAATTTTGCCAAAATTTGAATTAAGGATTAATTTGATAATGTGAGTATTAAATAAGCTAAATGTGTTATTTTAGATCAAGAAAGACGTGGAATCGACCCCAATCGAGGAAAAGAAAAGATTGTGGACTAAATTGCAAAATCTTTGTATTTTGGTACCAAGGTAAGTTCATGTGTAAATAATGTAGCATAATTGTTATTTTTAAGTTATTGATGTTAATTATATGTTATGCTGAATTTTATTATGAAATGTATGCTTTGTGGTTAATTTCAAATAATATGTAAATTATGTAAGCTACTTGTTAAGTACAAATTATTACCGAGTATTGGTTTCGGCATTCTATGGAAGACGGCAAGGATATGTGTTCGAGGAAAATCCCGTTTGAACCTTAGGAATAGATTAGGATACAAGTGACATGTCACTAGGATGGTTGAGCATCCGAACTCGTTGAGTTGAGTTCGAGTTCACATATGGATGCGAATGTCCGAACTCGTTGAGTTGAGTCCGAGTTCGTGAGATGTAACTAGGCATCCGAACTCGTTGAGTTGAGTCCGAGTTCACTTATGGATGCGAACGCCCGAGCTCGTTGAGTTGAGTCCGAGTTCGCTTATGGGCGGGTTACATGATTGCTTGATTGCATATATGGCACTTATGTGCAAATTATCCATGTATCCGAATTATATTCCGATGTGTTCAACGGGTAAAGTTTTACTCAAATGGAGGAATACTCGAGATGTAAAGAGACGTATTGGTAAGTGATGTGAAATGGATATTTTGGACAGGTATGTATTTAACCTTCGGGTTGAGTATTGATACAACCACGATAAGGTAATAAGATGATGAAAAATGATTAGAAATGTGGTATGTGTTTTGGTGATGCATGCTAATGTTGATTGGTATGATTGTTTGTTATGTTACTTATTATTTGCATATGAACTTACTAAGCATTTATGCTTACTCCCTCCTTCTTACTCATTGTAGTTTTGGACAAGCCAGCTCAGGAGTCGGGATAGGTCTAAGGCTCACCACACTATCCTAAGACTTTTTGGTAAATGGCTTGTAAATTTAAGTATGACATGTATAGCAATATACCTATTTTGTGTAAATGATCTTATGGTATGGTGATGGAATGGTTGAGGAAATGCTTGATAATGATAAATTATGGAAATGGTTAGTTTAGATTATGTTTGATGTTATGGAAAGTTATTAGGACACTTAATTCATGAAAACTCATAAAAAGGATGAAATTTGCCATAAACAGAACATTGCAGCAACACTGATGTGAGTTTGAAAATTTACTAAAAATCATAGAAATCGAATTAGGTGATGGATTAAATATTAAATTTAAGCTTAATATGTCTAGTTTCACATAAAATAAATGAAACAGGTAAAGGAATTATATGTTAGAAGATATTTGAATTTTAACGAAACAGGGTCAGAGCAGTTTCTTGATCCCCTGTTTCAACTTTAGAAATTCACCATAAATTGTACAGATATAATTAGGTGGTTTATTTTATATGCCCAGAATCCTTATTGAGTCTATTTTTAGGAGAAATAAACCTCATAATCATATGAATTTTTTAAAGAGAGAAATATGGTTCGTAGTAAACAGAGGTCAGTTCAGTCAAGTCCTGAAACAGGGGTAACTTTAACTAATAAACTGTACTAATTGGCCCAACCAAAAATTCTAGAAAAAAATTTGTAGATAGATATATGAGTCTAGATTCAGGAAAAATTTACGGATATCAATTTTGAGTTTTGTATCCCGAGATATGATTTTTCTTGTGACTGTGACGCAAGTAGCTTGAAAGCTGTGAATGTAGAAACAAATAATCCAAAGTTCTAAAAATGTTAAATTAAACTTAGTAACACCTCATACTCGACTCCGGCGACGGTCTCAGGCGTGGGGGCGTTACATGTAACCACACTGATAGTAGCGTAGATCGATAAAAAGTCAAAAAGTTGAAAAGTGGGCTGTCAACATCACACAGTCGTGTGGCCGCCCGTGTGATAGGTCGTGTAGTAAAACTAGGTCGTGTGGTCGACGAGGAGACCATGAGCGCTTTCATGGACCAAAACGATATTAGGTCATTCTGGGCCGAACTGGACTGTGTGGGCCCAATGGGCTTGTGGGCCCCACGCGTGAAAATCGCACAAGAGTGTGTTAAATATTAGGCCAGGTTGTGTAAACCACACAACTAAGGCCAATTCTGGGCTATATGGGCCATACGAGCATTTGGGCCCACATGGGCCCGTAATATGGGCTGTGGGTCCATTGTCACTGATTGACTACTAAGGTTGCACGGGCCGCCCTAGATGACTGTGGACCTTCTGTTGGGTCAGTAAGTATACCTAGGCCCTTATTTTGGTAAGATGACTATTTTACCCCTTTGTGATGTATGATTGTTTGAGCATGCCATTTTTACTGTATCTACATTTATATTATGTTGCATTGCATAGGGTGGGATATATGATTTTGGAGGAAGTGTACTGGAAGGCTATAAGCGTATTACTGGCAGCTCTGCTGCAAATACTGTGTTAGTTTCGTAACCGGTACGATTTAATGTGTAGGTTTGGGTGGGTCATTTTTATCCTTTACATAGTGTGTAGGGCTGGTACGGAGATGGTGTGTAACGGATGGATTAGGTAGGATTCTTTGTTTGCATATTATACTGAGATGGGCTAAGGCCCAGACTACTACTGTTACTGAAATTGGTTCAGGCCTAGACTGCAACTGTTACTGAAATGGGCAAAGGCCCTAATTGTTACTGAAAGGGCTTAGGCCCAAAATGTGCTTACTCTGATTGATTGCTTATATGGGTTTTCACACACTGAGTTTTTGTAAACTCATCCATCTGTTAACTATGAAGGAAATTCCCAAGCTTAGACGGATCAAGGTGACGGAGGTCTTAGAGGTGGCCACTCGACACAGTTTCTTTTAATGTTGTAAATAAGATTTTATTTTTGGTTTTTATTATGTAATAAGGCGTCTTTAATTTTATTTTTATTTTAAATTGGGAATTTAGTTACTTGAATTCTAATTTGATAGAAGAAGGTCTCGATTTTTTAAAAAAAACAAACAAATATTTTTCTCAAAACACCATATTTGTGCAATACATTTTGAAGGCTTCCGCAACAAACACTCTTTTTAAAGCCTAAAAACAATCTAAGATAATTAATATTTTACTAAGTCAATTTGAGTTTTCACAATGAATCAGACATCCTAAACTTTTGTTAAGAGCCTAAAGAGGTTTTATGTAAAACAAATGTTCATGCAATTTGTGGTTTGAAAAAAACACTCCAATGTGACGTCATAGATTTGGCATAAGGTCTAGGCCGGGTTTGGGCTGTTTCATTTAGTGGTATCAAAGCCAGGTTGTAAAACTCACCTATGGATTTGGGTTTTTCAACAAAGTTGAAATTTTGACAAAAATTGGTTCAAATGGTTTAAAATGATTATTTAGAAGTATCTTACTGAAATGAGTGGTACACTGAATCTCCGCGCTAATCCAGTAAGTCTTTTGATTATTTATACTGAGATAAGAATGTAGAAATGTTATTACTGAAACTACTTAGGCAGTAAAACTGTATTGAAACTCTCTAGTTAAAGTAAACTATGAACCGTAGTAAGACTGTGAACTGCGAAAACAAACTCTGAAATAATACTTTTCATAAAATATTTGTAATAAACACTAGAACAATAAACTAACTAGCATAAAATTGTTAAAACAGATAAAAGTGAGACTGGATAATGAGCACTAGAGGTACTCGTGGTAGAGGCCGTGGTAGAAGTCGAGGAGGTGCTCAGGCTGGGTCTTCGTCTTTTGGACACCAACCTAATAAGGAAGTTAGAAAGGCACCAGCTTCACCTATGGCTGAGACAGGGTCTCAAAATCGAAAAGTTGGGGATGACGCACAGTCCCAAGCAATGTTGAGGATTCTGGAAAGGGTCGCTGGGCCTAGTACTGGTAATGTGGGCCGTGGGTCAGTTACAAAATGACTCAAGTCTAATGGGGCGGAGATATTTAGGGGTATTGCTAGAGTTGTGTAACACCCCAAACCCGGCCTAGACGCTATGGTTGAATTTGGTGTATCACATTGAAGTGTTTTAGTGGAAACCTTGTTTTCATTGAAAACCCTTCTTAAAATAAAAGAAACCCTAATTAACTTTAAAAAAAACACCTTCAGTTATGAAAGCCTTATTTAAAACATTTGATTAAAAAAACTTAGTTGCAGAAATGTAGAAAACATACTATAATTTAAGAAATCCATGTTCAATTTCTCGCAATTACATTGAAAATAGTAATAATTCAAGTAATAATAACACAATGAAAACCTTATTACAATCTGGTCTGGAACATACTTAAAAAGAAGTAAAAACTTAAATGCTTTAAAAAAACCCAAGTCCAAATCATCTTGCTAGCTGGCCACCTAGAGTCCCTCCAAACATCAAACCTTCTACTGAGCATCACCTGAAAGTAAAATAAAAGAGGGGGTGAGCTTTCGCAAAATCAGTGTGTACAACCCTCGAAGAAAACAAGCATTCAAAAAAAACATCATTCATCATTCATGCAATGCAATCCCATCCAAATTATCCATTCGCTACACATCGGCTCCGTCCCCCGTCACACTATGTGGGGATATAAATACCGACCCACCCAATCTACACACCATGGTAGCCCGGTTACGGCTACCTTCATTTACATATTTGGCTTTAAAAGCCGTCGGTGAATCCACGATTGTCAAGCAACCATGCGATCCTCATATACTTCCTCAGTTCCATAATTCCCAACCGATATGCAACCTAAGCAGAGTATCATATGTATGCATGTCGCATCCACAAAACTTACATTCAACACCTAGGGGTATTTTGGTCATTTTTGCCCTTAGGGGTATTTCGGTAATTTTTCTTTAATTACGGTTTTCACTTATCTTGGCCTGTTAACAAGTCCCGTGAGTTAAGATGAACGAATACTATGCACCAGGTAGGATTCCAGAGAGGAGGAGGTGGGTCATTAAGACCGCTTAAGTACCAAGCTCTCCCTAGATCCAATCCTAGACATGCATATACCCGTTGCCACACCTTAACCCTTTGACTTGCCCACGGTCGCAATATATTAATTAAGTCTTATGTGGATATCATATACTAGGCCCAAAACCCCTTACAAAGCCCAAACAATTTCACATACCTGTATCTGGCCCATTAAGCCCAATCATATTTGTATGACCCATTAGGCCCAAATCACCTGTATATGGCCCATTAGGCCCAAACCACATTTATATGGCCCGTTAGGCCCAGTCACATTCATATTCATGCTCACATACAAATTCCTATCACAAAGCATCAATATTCAGTTTTTGCCTATTATGGGTCCAACAATCCATCGGGCCCATTTAGCCTATTCTGGCCCATATGGCCAAATCACAACCCAAGTCCACGGAGTCACCCGTGGGCCTCAGGCAACCTATCAGTTTCCCCCTTACGAGTGTTTGCGCACTCGCAAGACTACCGTAGCCAAACTTTCTGCTTTTCGACATTTTGGCTTTTCAGCTTTTCAGCTTTTGCCGATTCATTGTGTGCGTGCAGTGTATGTACACACTTGGTAAGCAAGCGTGCTACGACTTCTGTAGCACAAACCTACAATTGATATCACTCAAAGATTAATGTCACATACTTATCGAATACTTTACAGCTTTTGCCGATTCATTGTGTGTGTGCAGTGTATGTACACACCTGGTAAGCAAGCGTGCTACGATTTCTGTAGCCCAAACCTACAATCGATATCACTCAAAGATTAATCTCACATACTTATCGAATACTTTACCAAAGGCCGAAATCTCACCTTAACCTTACTGGACGCTAAGCCTTTACTAGCTTCTACTTTGGTCACTAATCACATATATCTCTCAGATCTGAAGAGCAAAGCGGCAAGAATCCAAAATCGAGATCTGACACTAATTCCCTACCAAAGTAAATTATAAAGAAGTGAGGAACTGAATACTCGATACTTATCAAAAACCAATTGAGAGAGCGAACACTTACACTAGAACCGACTGGGTGGAAAGAGTAGTGGTGGCACCAAGGGTATTCGGCCAAAGGATATTTGGCTCTTAGATATTTGAATGGCAACAATTGATTACTCGGCACCAAAGAAGAGAGGAAGAAGAATCAGCTAAAGCAACGAAAATATTGAGTAAAGGAGAAATAGAATTCGGCACAAGGAAGAAGAAAAAAAAAGAAGGCAGAGAGTTTTCGGCTTTTAGAGAAAAGAGTTTCTGGCAACAGGGTAGAGGAAATTCGTCATGAGCTTCATACCCTAGCATTCGGCACCCATTTATAAGCCTTATAGCTGAATTTTTCCATTCCTAATTCCCCATTCGGCTCTATCACTTCTCCCTTCTCATCTCCTTGTTTTTCTCCCTAATAACCCCTTAATCCCTTCCTTAATTTTCTGTCCTGAACACTTCCCTTGGAGTCCACTTTCACACCACTTTCATCCTTCTAGAAGGCTAAAATTAAACTTCTAAAAACACTAAGCTAGGATTCGAACCTTGGACCTCCTTGCTAGCTATTAACGCTACCTCCCTACATCCTAAGTGGCGTCACTTAGCCACTCCTCCATAGGGCTTTTTGATGCTATTTTCCCCTAACTTTATTTAAAAGCCCAAGTACTTGCCAACCTTGATTCTTTTAATAATTAAACTATAATTCCATTTACCCCTAAGTTTGAATTAAGACCTACTATAATTATCACTGGGCCAAAAATATAAAACACAATTTTTATCAAAATCGTAAACAAAAAAAGTTTAGGATTTCAAGATTTTTGGGTTTCGAGATTTTTGAGGCGTTGCAAGTTGCCCCTAATGTGGCTGAATATCGGACGGAAGCCACAAAAAGGATCATGGTTGACCTTGACTGCACCCTTGATTAGAAGCTAAAAGGTGCAGTATCATTGCTGAGAGACGAGGTGTACCAGTGGTGGCTTACTGTCAAAGAGGGCACTCAAGCCGATTGTTTGACCTGGGAGTTTTTCAAGACTACTTTCCAGGCTAAGTATGTAGGTGCCAGCTATGTGGATGCCCGTAGGAGGGAATTTCTGAACTTAACTTAGGGAGATAGGACAATTGCTGATTATGAGGTTGAATTTTTATGACTGAGTAGCTATGCACGTGGGATGGTGTCAACAGAATACGAGCGGTGTAATCAATTTGAGGATGGACTCAGAGATGGTTTAAGGGTTTGATAGCTCCTCAAAGGGAGCAGGATTTCGCAGCACTGGTTGACAAGGTAAAAATCACCAAGGATATGACGCGTGCTGAGCGCTAGATAGAGAGAAAGGTCGAAGTAAGAGGGATACTGAGCTCTCAAATTCTTTTAAGAGGTTTAAGAAAAAGCCTAGAGCTGAGGGGCCAACCAGGGTTAGGACTCCAACTGCTGCTACTGTTGGACCGCAATTTTGTGCTGATTGTGGAAAACGCCATCAGTGCGAATGTTGGAGAAAGTTGGGTGCATGTTTGAGATACAAATCGTTGGAGCACCGTGTCAAGGATTATCCACAGAGACCCGAGCAGATGCAAACTTTTGGTTTGGATAGTGTATAGCGAGGTGGTCAGTAGCCACCAAGAGACCGTGATCAGGCCAAGGCTGGAAATGGTATGGGCCGTGGTCGTGGAGCACCGGTAGAGGTACAGGTCATACTGAGGCAAGGCAGCCGACACTGGTTTATGTTGCATGTCGTCGAGGGGACGGAGATGCTCTAGATGTCATAACGAGTATGTTCTTTATTCATAATGTACCTTATACTGCATTGATTGATGTTGGGTCTAGAAATTCATATATGGCATGCTTTGTGTCTAAGATATTGGGTATTATGGCTGAAAACACTATGAATAAGATCACTGTTCTAAGCCCGTTGGGGCAGTCCGTTTGGATAAAAAAGGTGTTTAGAGATGTTCCCTTGGAGATACAAGGAGTTATCTTTTTGGCCGATCTTATGGAGTTACCTTTCAGAGAATTCGACTTAATACTAGGCATGGATTGGCTAGTTAAACATCGAGTAAGCTTGGATTATGCCACTAAACGGGTCGTACTATGAACTGAGGCAGACGAGGGGGTAGTGGTAATTTGGGAACGACGAAACTATTTGAGTAATGTAATTTCTGCACTGAGGGCGGAGAAGTTGGTTCGTAAGGGTTGTGAGGCGTTCGTGGCCTATGTCAGTGTTTCGGATGTTGGGGACTCTTCGGTAAAGGAAATCAGGACTGTTAAGGATTTTTTGGACGTCTTTCCCGAAGAGCTACTGGGGTTACCTCCAGAACATGAAGTGAAGTTTAGGATTGAGCTCCTTTCTAGTACAGCTCCAGTGCTCATCGCCCCTTATAGGATGGCACCGAAAGAGCTTGTAGAGCTTAAGGCCCAAATTCAAGAGCTATTGGACCGTGGGTTTATCCGACCTAGTGTGTCTCCATAGGGAGCACCAGTCTTGTTTGTGAAAAAGAAGGAAGGGTCCATGCGTATGTGTATTGACTACAGACAAATGAATAAGTTGACCATTAAGAACAAATACCTACTGCCAAGAATTGATGATCTGTTCGACCAACTACAAGGAGCGTTATTTTCTCTAAAATAGATCTCCGGTCGTGGTATCATCAACTGAGAGTTAAAGAGGCTGATGTCCACAAGACAGTGTTTAGGACTCGTTATGGTTATTACGAGTTCCTAGTAATGCCTTTTGGATTGACAAATGCACTGGCAGCTTTTATGGATCTGATGAACAGAGTGTTTCAACCTTATTTGGATCAGTTTGTTATGGTATTTATCAACGACATATTGGTTAATTCGAGGATAGAAGATGAACATGTTGAGCATCTACGAGTAGTGCTGCAAATTTTGAGGGAGAAACAACTGTACGCCAAGTTTAGCAAGTGTGAATTCTGGTTACGTAAGGTAATGTTTCTGGGTCATGTGGTATCTGCTAAGGAGATTAGGGTTAATCCTCAGAAAATTGAGGCTGTTTTAGATTGGAAGCAGCCTAAGATTGTATCAGAAATTTGTAGTTTTCTGGGATGGGCTGGGTACTATCAAAGATTTGTAGAGGGGTTCTCACTGATTGCTGCGCCCTTGACTAAACTGCTACAAATGGGCGTGCCATTTAACTGGATAGATGCGCAGCAAGAGAGCTTTGAGAACCTCAAGAAAGTACTAACTGAGGCCCCTGTCTTGATTCAGTCGGAGTCTGGGAAAAAAATTACTATCTACAGCAATGCATCACAGGTGGGGCTGGGCTATGTGTTGAAACAAGAGGGTAAGGTGGTAGCTTATGCGTCTCGCCAGCTTAAGACTCATGAGGTGAGTTACCTAACACATGACTTGGAGTTGGCCGCAGTGGTATTTGCATTGAAAATCTGGAGGCATTACTTGTACGGTGAGAAGTGTATCATTTACACGGATCACAAGAGCCTCAAGTATCTCCTCACTCAGAAAGAGTTAAACCTTAGGCAGTGTATATAGATTGAGCTGCTTAAAGATTATGACTATTTGATTGAATATCACCCTGGTAAGGCCAATGTGGTGGCCGATGCACTGAGCCGTAGGGCTATGACAGATCAGAGAGCAATGTTTGCTCGTTTCAGCTTATTCGATGATGGTAGCTTGTTGGTCGAGCTCCAAGTTAAACCGATGTGGATTGAGCATATTAAGAGTAAATAGTTGGAAGATGAGTCATTGTGTTTTCGATTTTTCCAGATCGAGAATGGTAATATTGTGGATTTTGGGATGAATAGTGAAGGTGTACTTTGTTTCTGAGGCAGAATCTGTGTGCCTAAGTATACTGATTTGAGCCAGAATTTACTACGAGAGGCGAATAGTAGCCGTTTTTCTATGCACCCAGGTGGAAATAAGATGTACAGAGATATCCGTGAGGTATATTGGTGGCTGGGTCTTAAGTGTGAGATTACTGACTTTGTGGGAAAAGTCTGACTTGCCAACAGGTTAAAGTAGAACATTAATTGCCTTCTGGGTTACTTCAGCCAGTTAAGATTCTACTGTGGAAGTAGGAAAGAGTAACCATGGACTTTGTGAGTGGGCTACCCCTAACGCCTTCTAAAAAAGATTCAATGTGGGTCATCGTTGATCGATTGAACAAAACTGCCCATTTCATACCAGTTCGCACGGATTATTCATTGCAGAAACTGGCTAAGTTGTATGTATCCTAGATAGTGAGACTGCATGGGGTACCAGTTTCTATAATATCTGACAGAGATCCTCGCTTCATGTCTCGGTTCTAGAAGAAGTTACATGAAGCTCTGGGTACACGGTCGGACTTCAGTACTACGTTCCATCCTCAGACAGATGGTCAGTCGGAGAGGGTGATTTAGATACTAGAGGACATGTTAAGGAGTTGTGTAATTGACTTCCGGGGTAGTTGAGAGGATTACTTGACGTTAGCAGAGTTTGCTTACAACAATAGCTACCAGTCTAGCATATAGATGTCACCTTACGAAGCACTTTATGGTCGTAGGTGTCGCACTCCGTCATGTTGGACTGAGTTGGGTGAGCTCGGCGTATTCTGGGTCCTGAGCTAGTATCTAATACTGAGGATAAGGTCAGATTAATTTGGGATCGACTGAAGGTGGCATCAGATAGACAAAAGTCATATGCAGATCTGAAACGTAACGAAATTGAGTATTCTGTGGGAGATTTTGTCTTTCTGAAGGTCTCGCCATGGAAGAAGGTGTTGAGATTTGGGCGTAAGGGCAAGTTGAGCCCAAGGTTTATTGGGCTTTATCGTATATTAAGACGAGTAGGACTAGTTGCCAACTAGTTAGAGCTACCTCCAGAATTAGAGCGGATTCATGATGTGTTCCACGTCTCTATACTAAGATGTTATCGCTCGGATCCTACGCATGTTGTGTTGATTGAAGAGATTGAAGTTAGACTAGATCTAACTTTTAAGGAGTAGCCAGCCCAGATTTTGGATCGTGAGGTAAAATTCTTGAGAAAGAAATCAATCCCATTAGTGAAATTTCTTTGGTGGAACCAAAGTTCAGAGGAGGCTACGTGGGAACCTGAGGAGGCGATGCGACAACAATACCCTTACCTATTCTGACCAGGTAAATTTCGAGGCTAAAATTTTCTTTAAAGAGGGTAGAATTGTAACGTCCCAAATCCCCAAATCTTGAAAATTCTGTTAAAAATTATTTTGTGTGTGTTGGTGACATGAATGTATGTCTGACTTAGTGGTCATGTGCTCTATAAGTGTATGGGAAGTCATGGGTTCAAGCCCTAGCTTGAGCAAAATTTTTGCTTTTAAGTGAATAAACCCTTGTCTCCAGCTACTAGACTTTTAAACTAAAATGAGTAAAGTATGACAATAAAAAGCCTACTAGTCTAGTGGTAAGTGGCGTGTGGGATGCTTAAGGGTCTTGAGTTTGAGTCTTCCTATGCACAAAGGTGTTCTATTTTGCTGCTCTGGCCAAGTAAGAAATTGGGGTTGACCGAAACTCAGTAAGGTGAGTGGTTGAGTGGAGAGTGAATAGCAGATTTTGAGGAGTGGACGGAGGGATCAGATGGGGGAGCTGGTGGTTGAGTGATATGGGGAGAGTTTTGAGGAGGAAATCAAGGGGTTTAGGAAGAGTGGGATTGTGGTACCGAAAGTGGAAGTGTTGTTTGGTAGGGGAAATTTTATTTTGCAAAATCGGTGAAGAGTTCATTTGGTTTCCCTCTCTCATTGTTGCCGATTGTTGCTTCTAGTTTTCCTGCTCTATTTGTTTTCTTTTCGTGTCTTTCTCTAAATTGGTCTACCGATTACTTCCTCCTCTTTTCCCTCAAGCTTGGCCGAACTATTCCATTCTCTTCCCTTCTTTGTTTTCCCCTCTCCAATCTTTGTTTACTTTCATCTCTGTTTCCCTATTCATTGCTAAAAACCCTTCCTTTTTCTCCTCTTTTCTTGACATTCCTTCATATTAATACATTGACTGCTTACCGCTTATCTCTGTCCTTTTTGTTTAATACCTCTACTTTGTGATGGTTCTGCCAGAAAGTGAGATTGTCTACCCCCTGCCTCGAATTTAAGAATACTCTGGCAGTGGCCGAATATTGATTGGTAAGTCTCTGTTTATCTCTGCTCTTTCGGCTTATCTCCTCTTGTCCTAACGCCAACTTTCATCTCTGTCTTTTTCTTTCTTTTGGTCATAGTGATAGTTCGGGTTTTGGTTCCATTCGTGGAGTGAAAGGGTTTGCTAGTATTCCAGAAACAATTAGAATCTTTCTCTCGTCTCTCATCCAAAGGTAATAATATTCGTTGGTAGTATACTGAACTAAGGCATTTTGGTTTTGGAATTCTAGGTCTTGGCCGAATGCTGCTTTTCACCTTGGTGAGTTGTGTTTTCTTTGGGATGGTATGTTGTTCAACCCTTGTGGGTAAACAATATGAGTAATAGATTTGTTTATCCTGCACATTATCATCAAGAAGCCCATTATCAACCATCGTCGGCGAACTAAGTGGGCTAAAACCACGCTCTATCTAGCAAGGCGATAGTAAGTAATCCTTGAGCAAGTTTCAGTTAGAGTTCTTTCGACTCGTGTGTTAGGTTTAACCGAGGCTTCTATTGTTATAAGTTGGAGTACTTGTGGATTCTTCACACATTTTCGTGAACAGGTGTGTAACCACACTGATAGTAGCATAGATCGACAAGAAGCCGAAAAGTCGAAAAGTGGGCTATCGACATCAACGGGCATGTGGCCACCCTTGTGATAGGCTGTGTGGGCCCAATAGGCCTGTGGGCGCTACGCGTTCGCACAAGAGTGTGTTAAATTTTGGACAGGCTATGCAAACCACACGGCTAACGCCAATTCTGGGCTATGTGGGCCATATGAGTATGTGGGCCCATATGGGCCTATAATATGGGCTGTAAGTCCATTGTCACTGATTGACTGTTAAGGTTGCACGGGTCACCCTAGGCGACTGTGGGCCTTCTGTTGGGTCGGTACGTATACCTGGCCCTTATTTTGGTAAGATGACCGTTGTACCCCTTTGTAATGTATGACTATTTGAGCATGCCATTTTTACTGTATATGCATTTAAATTATGTTGCATTACATAGGGTGGGGTTTATGATTTTGGAGTAAGTATATTGGAAGGCTATAAGCCTATTACTGGCAGCTCTGCTACAAATATTGTGTTAGTGTCGTAACCGGTACGACTTGGTGTGTAGGGTTGGGTGGGTCGATTTTATCCCCACATGGTGTGTAGGGCTGGTACGGAGATGGTGTGCAGCAGATGGATTGGCTAGGATTCTTTGTTTGCATATCAGATCTTGAAATGGGCTAAGGCCCGCACTACTATCATTCTCGAAATGGGCTCACCCAGATCGCTCGCTATCATTCATCGAAATGGGCTAAGGCCGTAACTATTATTGAAAGGGCTTAGGCCCAAAATGTGCTTACTCTGATTGATTGCTTATATGGGTTTTCACACAGTGAGTTTTCGTGAACTCATCAATCTGTTAACTGTGCAGGAAATTCCCAGGCTTGGACGGATCAAGGCGACGGAGGTCTTAGAGGTGGCCACTCGACATAGTTTCTTTTAATGTTATAAATAAGATTTTATTTTGGGTTTTTATTATGTAATAAGGCCTCTTTAATTTTATTTTTATTTTAAATTGGGAATTTAGTTACTTAAATTCTAATCTAGTAGTAGAAGGTCTCGATTTTTCAAAAAAAATAAACAAATGTTTTTCTGAAAACACCACATTTGTGCAATATATTTTGAAGGCTTCCGCAACAAACACTATTTTTAAAGCCTAAAAAAAACTAAGATAATTAATATTTTGCTAAGTCAATTTGAGTTTTCATACTGAATCAGACATCCTAAACTTTTGTTAAGAGCCTAAAGAGGTTTTATGTAAAACGAATGTTCACGCAATTTGTGGTTTGGAAAAACACTCCAATGTGACATCACAAATTCGACTATAATGTATAGGCTGGGTTTGAGGTGTTACACGGATAGCACGAAACTGTACAATGACTTAAAGAAAATGTATTGGCGGAACGGTATGAAAAGAGATATATTCGAGTTTGTATCGAGATGGTTGATTTGTCAACAGGTAAAGGCCAAACACCAGGTACCCTCAGGTTTACTTCAGCCCATTTTGGTTCCCTAATGGAAGTGGGACCGAATTACAATGGATTTTGTGACAGGCTTACCATTGACACCAAGAAAGAAAGATGCCGTATGGGTTATGGTTGACAGATTGACTAAATCACTCGTTTTATACCGGTACGCACTGATATTCATTTGATAAGTTAGTCGAGTTGTATGTTTTCAAGATTGTGAGACTTCATGGAGTACCCTTATCAATCATTTCAGATAAAGACCCGAGGTTC
Source organism: Gossypium longicalyx (assembly GCA_025698465.1). Classification (NCBI taxonomy): domain Eukaryota; kingdom Viridiplantae; phylum Streptophyta; class Magnoliopsida; order Malvales; family Malvaceae; genus Gossypium; species Gossypium longicalyx. The sequence continues at coordinate 33,574,971 of CM046995.1, read as the reverse complement.
ACTTCCCAGTTTTGGAAGCAGTTGCAAGGATCTTTGGGTACAAAGCTGAATTTTAGTACCACTTTTCACCCACAAACTGATGGACAATTTGAGAGAGTAATTCAGACACTTGAAGACATGCTCAGATGTTGTGTTCTTGAGTTTCAGGGTAGCTGGGAAAAATACCTACCGTTGGTTGAATTTGCCTACAACAACATTTATCAGTCGAGCTTGAAAATGGCACCTTATGAAGCATTGTATGGACGTAAATGTCATACACCTTTGTACTAGACTAAATTTAAGGAGAATAAGATTCATGGAATTGATTTGACTAAGAAAACTGAAGAAAATGTGAAAGTAATTTGTGATTGTTTGAAAGCAGCCTCGGATAGACAAAAGTTATATGTGGATTTGAAAAGAAAAGAAATTGAGTATCAAATCGGTGGTAAAGTATTCTTGAAAGTATCTCCATGGAAAAAGGTTTTGAGATTTGGTAAAATGGGCAAGTTGAGTCCTCGTTTTATAGGACTGTATGAGATTACCGAAAGGATAGGACCGGTAGCATATCTGTTGGCTTTGCCATCTAATTTGGAAAACATTCACGATGTGTTTCAGGTGTCCATGTTGCATCGATATAGATCCGATCCTTCTCATGCAATTGCACCAAAAAAAAAGTTGAAATCAGACCAGATATGCCCTATGGTGAGGAACCGGTTAAGATATTGGCTCGAGAAGTTAAGTAGTTGAGAAATAAAAGTGTTACTCTTGTGAAAGTTTTATGGAAATGGGGTTGAAGAAGCTACATGGGAGCCTCAAGAGGCCATGAGGAAACAATACCCAAACCTTTTTACTAGTAAGATTTTCGGGGACGAAAATTCCTAAAGGAGGAGAGTTGTAACATCTCGAATTAGGGCCTAGTCGGAACAGTGGTTTTTAGACCAAAAATTTGAGATAGAAATAATTATTTTATGATTCTTATGAGGTCTATGATATGAATGCATGCTTATGTGAAAGATTCATGAAGAAATTCTATGCATAAAATGTCTAATTGAATTTTAAGGACCAAATTGAATAAGATGCAAAACTTACATTCTAGAAGCTTTTAGCATGAATTTGCTTTAGATTATGAATTAGAAGGTCCTAATTAGCAATTTGACCAATTTTTAAAAGTTTGGACAAAAATGGATATGTATAAGAAAATTTTGGTCATTTGGTAAATAAAAGAATAAAAAGGGAAAATAAGTCAAAATTGGTGTCTATCTTCTTCTCTCATTGCCTAAAATTACAAGACACCATAGCTAGGGTTTTGTTCAACATTTCAAGATTGATTGTAAGTCAATCCTAGCCCTATTTCTAATATTCTTTGCATTTTTGAAATGTTTGAATCATGATCTATTCATTTGCTAGCTATATTTTGAGCTAGGGTTCATGTATGAAATTTGACCCCATGTGTAACATGCATGTATTTTGTTGATTAATGGAGGAATATGAATGTTTGATGCATGATAAACATCTTTTACTAGGTGAATTGTAGTGAAAACACCTAAAAAGGGGACTTGTTTGTAAAAGTGTAAAAGTGGATAGTAATAAAGTGTAATAAAGGAAAATATGGGCTAATATGAGCATAGTAAAGGTTCGGCTAGGCTTGGGTAACCAAGAAAATGTATGCATTTTATTTTATGAGCCTAGGGACTAAATTGTAAATAAGTGGAAAGATAGGGGAAAAAAGGTAATTTTACCAAAGCATGAATTATAGATCAATTTGAGTAATGTGATTAATAAACAAGCTAAATTTGGCACTATAGATCAAGAAAAACGTGAACAGAGTCTTGATCGAGGGAAGAATAAAGTATACAACGATTAGGCTCGATTACCATCATTTTTGTACTGAGGTAAGTACATGTATAAATAATATGACAATGTGGTATGTTATGTTGTGTTAACATTATGTGATAATTATTTTATTGTTTATTATGTATGCTATGTCTAATGGTAATATTGTAAGCATGAATGATATTATGGTTGCTATCCACGATGTCATGAGCAAGTGCAATAGAAGTACAATATGCAAGTTAGAAAAACCCTGTTTGAACCTTAGGAATAGTTTAGCATACAAGTGACATGTCATTAGGAATTAAGAGGTCTGAACTCGTTGAATTGTCCAGGTTCATGATATATGTGGCATCCGAGCTCGTTGAGTGGTCCAAGTTCATAATGAATGCGATACATTTGATTGAGTTCCAGGCAATGGTCTTGGGTGTCCTATCGATGGCTAGGTAATCCTGGAGTGGTCGGATACCTAACAGCTTTTGTGAGTAGCCCGTGTAGTTACACTTTAATCAATAGCTTATATGAGCAAGCCCGTGAGTAGCTCCATTGCGAGCGTGGCATGATATGAGGTAGCTTCGACTACGTATGTTTATGTGGCATTTATGTGTAAGTTTACATGTATCCAATAGTATTTTTAGTGTTCAATGGGTATTATAATGGATGATGCAATGAAAGTCCCAAGATGGGCATGGTAATGAAGGTAAAGTTATTTGATGTACTACGAGTATGTACAGGTACGTACATTATACTCACGAGTGATGCCTTGTTAAAGGATGATATGTGACGAGAAAGTACATTCATATACATATATATGAATACTTGATAAATGAGCTAGAATGCTTGAATGATGGATAATCTTGGTGGTTATGTTATTATGTCTTGTATGATTATGGTTTACTAATATTGCATATTATTTGTATGTGGACTTACTAAGCTTAAATGCTTACCCCCTTCTCTTTTCCACCCTTCGTAGTTCCGTCAAGCTAGCTCGGGGATCGAAAGTTGTCAGAGCATTCGGTCACACTATCAAAAGAATATTGGGTATAGTGAATTTGTTATTTTGAGTATGGCATGTATAGGGGACTTGGTTATTTGGTGATATGTGTCATGCTATTTTGGCCAAATTGTAAAGGCTTGTGATGTTGATGATTCATTTTGTAATAGCCATGTGATATGGCTCATGATTGATTCTTGGGTTGTAATATCTAATTATTCATGCATGCATGTGTTGATGCCTTGATGATATGCTATGTGGTTTGTGTGATGGATATATGATGAGATATTGTCTTGATGATGTGGAATATGATTGCTTGGTGAATGTATGAAGATGTATGGATTAAATACTAGGAGATAAGGAGTGGTTTAATAACCTAAGATGACAATAGTTATAAATGTGCAACTTGAAATTTTGATAATTAAGTTGATATGCATGAAGTTTGTATAGAATGTTTCCAAATGGTGTGATTAGGGGAATGTGCAATAGGATGATATTATAAAGATGTGAAAGTGCGATGGTGTTGAATATTGAGTGTTTAAGTATGTCATGTTGCATGCTATGAAATATGCTTAAGTGCATGAGTGATTAAGGGTGGCAATTGGCTTGGAAAATAACCTTCAAATTGTCCACACGGGTAGACACACGAGCATGTGTCTAAGCCGTGTGTGACACACGGTTTGTCCCACGGACATGTTGAATGGCCGTGTGTCCCCTGCACCCTAATTTTGCAAGTCAGTATGCTTAGTAGTAAACATAAGGGCTAAGACACGGGCGTGTGTCTTGGCCGTTTGGGAGACACGGCCTACCCACATGGGTGTGTACTTTGGCCGTGTGAATTCTGCACCTTTTTATGAAAAATTCATTTAATTTTAATTGACCACACGGTCTGGCTACACGGGCATGTGATACGGCCGTGTGACCCTAAATTGGTGCTGATGTCATAGTCAGAGAGTTACACGGCTGGAGGACACGGGCGTGTCCCCTGTCTCACACGGGCTTGTGGCTCTGTATTAGGGAAAATTTACCAAACTTTTCTAAAAGTTCCCTATTTAGTCTCGATTCTTTTCCGATAGCTGTTTTGGGCCTCGTAGGCCAATATTAGGGATGAATTGTGTATGTATAAATGAAATTGATTTGAAGAAAAATTTTATAGCTCGGTTTTGCATGAATAACTGTGTGCGTTTTTGGTAATGCCTCGTACTCTGTCTCGGTGTCGAACACTGGTAAGGGGTGTTACAAGTTCTCTAGACATGAGACGAAATAGAAAAGGCTACCTGGGAACTGAAAGAAGCTATGAAAGTGCAATACCTGAACCTAATTTCTAGTAAGATTTTTGGGGAGAAAAATTCTTTTAAGGGGAGAGTTGTAATAGGCCATTTTCAGTAATATCGGAATAGTGGTTTTTGTACCACAAATCCAATGAGAAAATTATTATTTTATCATCATTTTTCATGTCTAGGGATATTATTAGAGTCGTATTAAAATTTCGTTATGAAATTTTAATGTTCGCATTATTAACTAAGTGAAAAAGACTAAATCGTAAAAAATATAAAAGTAGAGTTCAATTAGTTAAAAGGGTCAAATGGCTATGAAACTTTGAAGTGAATGTCTATATGGTAATTAGACCATTTGAATAGTTAGTGGATATTCATGGAAATGTTTTATTGAAATTTTGATATTTTTTCTAGGGAAAAAAGGCAAATGAGTAATTAAAACTAAATTAAACAAAGAAAACTATGTTCATCTTCTTCATTTTTTCCTACCACCACCAAAAATACTCCACTAAACCAAGCTAGGGCCTTCAGTCAAGTACCTTTGCTTGCATGGTGAGTTTTTAAGCCCCGTTTTTAATGATTTTTATGTTTTTTAGATTGTTTTAGCTTAATCTAGCTAGCCCAGGGCTCAAATTGTAAAACTGTTAAAGGTTAAGGGTTATGCCATGAATGTTTTTGTATGGTTCTTGATGTTTAATGGTAGATAATGAGTCCTTTTTTTCTAAAAAAAGTGTAGGGTTTAGGGTTTGTACGGTCGAAAATGTATGGTACGTGATAGATTTGATTTGAGAAACTGAAGAAAAAGTCAAAGCAGTACGTGATAGTTTGAAAGTTATTTCTGGTCGTTAGAAATCTTAGCGAATTTGAAAAGAAAATATATAGAATTTCAAGTCGGATACAAAGTATTTCTAAAAGTATCACCTTGGAAGAAAGTTCTTCGATTTGGCCGGAAAGGAAAGCTTAGTTTGCGATTTATTAAGCCGTACGAGATCATTGAAAGGATTGGTCCAGGAGCTTATTGGTTGGTGTTGCCGTCATAGTTAGAAAAGATTCATAATGTATTTCATGCATCGATGTTACGATAGTATCGATCAGACCATGCACACATGATTTCACCTGTAGATGTTGAGATTTAGCCAGATATGACATATAGTAAAGAACTGATAAGAATTCTAGCTTGAGAAGTTAAAGAATTGAGAAATAAAATTATAGCTTTAGTTAAAGTTCTTTGGAAACGACACGGAATAGAAAAGGCCACTTTGGAATTGGAAGAAGCTATTAAAGTGCAATACCTGAACCTATTTTCTAGTAAGATTTTTAGGGACAAAAATTCTTTTAAAGGGAGAGTTGTAACTGCCTGTTTTCAGTAATCTTAGAATAGTGGTTTTCGTACCCCAAATTTGACGAGAAAATTATTATTTTATTATTATTTTAATGTTTAGGGGATATTATTAAAGTCGTATTAAAATTTTGTTAAGAAATTTTGATGTTTGCATGATTAATTTAGTGAAAAGGACTAAATTGTAAAATGTATAAAAGTAGAGTTCCATTAGTTAAAAGGGTCAAATGGCTATGAAACTTTCAAGTGAATGTCCAGATGGTAATTAGACCATTTGAATAGTTAGTGGATATTCATGGAATGGTTTTATTGAAATTTTGAAAATTTTTAGAGGGAAAAAAGGTAAATGAGTAATTAAAACTAATTTAAACAAACAAAACCATGTTCATCTTCTTCATTTCTTCCCACCACCACAAAAATTACTCCATTAAACCAAGCTAGGGCATTCGGTCAAGTTCCTTTTCTTGCAAGGTGAGTTTTTAAGCCCTATTTTTTAACGATTTTTATGTTTTTAAGATCGTTTTAGCTTAATCTAGCTCGCCCAGGGGTCAATTTGTAAAATTGTTAACGGTTGAGGGTTATGCTGTGAATGTTTCTGTATGGTTCTTGATGTTTAACAATAGGTTATGTGTCCTTTTTTCTAAATAAACAAGTTTAGGGTTTAGGGTTTGTATGGTAAAAAAATTATGGTTCGTGATAGATTTGATTCATGAAACTGAAGAAAAAGTCAAAGTAGAACGTGATAGTTTGAAAGCTACTTCTGATCGTCAGAAATCTTACGTGGATTTGAAAAGAAAAGATATTTAATTTCAAGTCAGCAAAAAATTATTTCTAAATGTATCACCTTGGAAGAAAGTTCCTTGATTTAACGGGCCGTACGAGATCAATGAAACGATTGGTCCAGTAGCTTACTGATTGGCTTTGCCATCAGAGTTAGAAAAGATTCATAACGTATTTCATGTATCGATGTTACGACAGTATCGATCAGATCATTCACACGTGATTTCACCTGTAGATGTTGAGATTCTGCCAGATATGACGTATAGTGAAGAACTGATCAGAACTCTAGCTCGAGAAGTTAAAGAATTGAGAAATAAAAGTATAGCTTTAGTTAAAGTTCTCTAGAAACGACACATAATAGAAGAGGCTACCTGGAAACTGAAAGAAGCTATTAAAGTGCAATACCTGAACCTATTTTCGGGTAAGATTTTCGAGGACGAAAATTCTTCTAAAGGGAGAGTTGTAACAGCCTGTTTTTAGTAATATTAGAATAGTTGTTTCTGTACCAAAAATTTAACGTGAAAATTATTATTTTATTATTATTTTAATGTTTACAGGATATTATTTGAGTCGTATTAAAATTTTTTTAAGAAATTTTGATGTTTGCATGATTAATTAAGTGAAAAGGACTAAATCGTAAAAAGTATAAAAGTAGAGTTACATTAATTAAAAAGGGTCAAATGGCTATGAAACTTTTAAGTGAATGTCCATATGGTAATTAGGCCATTTGAATAGTTAGTGGATATTTGTGGAAAGGTTTTATTGAAAATTTGGTAATTTTTAAAGGGTAAAAAGGTAAACGAGTAATTAAAACTGAATTGAACAAAGAAAACTATGTTCAGCTTGTTCATTTCTTCCTACCACCCCCAAAAATACTCCATTAAACCAAGCTAGGGCATTCGGTCAAGTTCCTTTTCTTGCATGGTGAGTTTTTAAGCCCCGTTTTTAGTGATTTTTATGTTATTTAGATTGTTTTAGCTTAATCTAGCTAGCTTGGGGCCCAATTTGTAAAATTGTTAAAGGTTGAGGGTTATGCCATGAATGTTTTTGTATGGTTCTTGATGTTTAATGGTAGATAATGATTCCTTTTTTCTAAATAAACAAGTTTAGGGTTTAGGGTTTGTATGGTCGAAAATGTATGGTACATAATAGATTTGATTCGAGAAACCAAAGAAAAAGTCAAAGTGGCACGTGATAGTTTGAAAGCTACTTCTGATCATCAGAAATTTTATGGAAATTAAAAAAGAGAAGATATTGAATTTCAAGTCAGTGACAAAGTAATTCTAAAAGTATCACCTTGGAAGAAAGTTCTTCGATTTGTGCAGAAAGGAAAGCTTAGTTCTCAATTTATCAGACCGTACGAGATCATTGAAAGGATTTGTCCAGTAGCTTAGCGATTGGCTTTACCGTCAGAGTTAGAAAAGATTCAATACGTATTTTAGGTATCGATGTTATGATAGTTTCAATCAGATCATTCACACGTGATTTCAATTGTAGATGTTGAGATTTAGCTAAATATGACGTATAGTGAAGAACTAATGAGAATTCTAGCTCGAGAAGTTAAAGAATTGAGAAATAAAAGTATAGATTTAGTTAAAGTTCTCTAGAAATGACACGAAATAGAAGAGATTACCTAGGAACTAGAAGAAGCTATGGAAGTGTAATACCTGAACCTATTTTCTGGCAAGATTTTCAGGGACGAAAGTTCTTTTAGGGGGAGAGTTGTAACAGTCTGTTTTCAGTAATTTTTGAATAGTGGCTCGGTACCACAATTTGACGATAAAATTATTATTTTATTATTATTTTAATGTTTACGGGTTATTATTAGAGTCATATTAAAATTTCGTTTAGAAATTTTAATGTTTGCATGATTAATTATGTGGAAAGGGGTTAATCTTAAAAAGTGTAAAAGTAGAGTTCTATTAGTTAAAAGGGTCAAATGGCTATTAAACTTTTAAGTGAATGTCTAGATGGTAATTAGACCACTTGAATAGTTAGTGGATATTCATGGAAGGGTTTTATCGAAATTTTGCTAAAGTTTAAAGGGTAAAAAGGTAAATGAGTAATTAAAACTAAATTGAACAAAGAAAACTATGTTCAGCTTCTTCATTTCTTCCTACCACCATAAAAAATACTCTATTAAACCATGCTAGGGAATTCAGTCAAGTTCCTTTGCTTGCATGGTGAGTTTTTAAGCCCCATTTTTAATGACTTTTATGTTTTTTAGATCGTTTTAGCTTATTCTAGCTAGCCTAGATATCAATTTGTAAAACAGTTACAGGTTGAGGGTTGTGCTATGAATGTTTTTGAATGGTTCTTGATGTTTAATGGTAGATTATGTGTCTTTTTTTCTAAATAAAAAATTTTAGGGTTTAGGGTTTGTATGGTCAAAAATGTATGGTACGTGATAGATTTGATTCGAGAAATCGAAGAAAAAGTGAAAGTGGTACGTGATAGTTTGAAAGCTACTTCTGATCGTTAGAAATCTTACGCAGATTTTCAAAATAAAAGATATTGAATTTCAAGTCGGCAAGAAACTATTTCTAAATGTATCACATTAGAAGAAAGTTCTTCGATTTGTGCAGAAAGGAAAGCTTAGTTCGTGGTTTATCGGGCCATACGAGATCAATAAAAGGTTTGGTCCAATAGCTTACTGATTGGCTTTGCCGTCAGAGTTAGAAAAGATTTACAATGTATTTCACGTATCGATGTTACGACAGTATTGATCAGATCATTCACACATGATTTCAGCTATAGATGTTGAGATTCAGCCAGATATGACGTATAATGAAGAATTGATCTGAATTCTAGCTCAGGAAGTTAAATAATTGAGAAATAAAAGTATAGCTTTAGTTAAACTTCTCTGGACATGACACGGAATAGAAGAGGCTACCTGGGAATTGGAAGAAGCTATTAAAGTGCAATACCTGAACCTATTTTCTGGTAAGATTTTTAGGGACGAAAATTACTTTAGGGGAGAGTTATAACAGCTTATTCTCAGTAGTATTAGAATAGTGGTTTCAGTACCACAAATTTGATGAGAAAATTATTATTTTATTATTATTTTAATGTTTACGAGATATTATTAGTCATATTAAAATTTTGTTAATAAATTTTAATATTTTCTTGATTAGTTAAGTGAAAATGACTAAATCGTAAAAAGTGTAAAAGTAGAGTTCCATTAGTTAAAAGGGTCAAATGGCTATGAATCTTTTAAGTTAAAAGGTAAATGAGTAATTAAAACTAAATTGAATGAAGAAAACTATGTTCAGCTTCTTCATTTCTTCCTACCACCACCAAAAATACTCCATTATACCAAGCTAGGGCATTTAGTCAAGTTCCTTTGCTTGCATGGTGAGTTTTTAAGCCCCGTTTTTAATGATTTTTATATTTTTGAGATCATTTTAGCTTAATCTAGCTAGCCCAGAGGTCAATTTGTAAAAATTTTAAAGGTTGAGGGTTATTCCATGAATGTTTTTGTATGGTTCCTGATGTTTAATTGTATATTATGAGTCATTATTGCTAAATAAATGAGTTTCGTAAAGTGATTTTTTATGAAATTTGTATTTAGGGATTGGTTTGTAAAATTAGTAAATGTTCATTGAAAATTTATGAAATGATGGTTTGTTTCAGTTGATATAATTCCCTAATAGATTTTGTTAGCTGGAATGGGGGATTAAATTTCTTAGATTTCAATTTACAAGCTTAAGGACTAAATTGTTAAGGGAAAAATAGTAGTTTTGCATAAATACGAAATGTCGACTAAATTGAATACTATAAGTATTAAATGGATTGAAATTTTCTATTTAGATCAACATAGGCGACGTATGGACTTAGATCAAGGCAAAGCAAAAGCTTCGAATTAGCTCGATTTGCCTTCACGTCCTTAGTTGTCGAGGTAAGCTCGTGTGAACTGTTATTGAATTAATGATGTTAATTTGAATGCTTATTATGTTAACTTAATGTAAATGGATCAATTTATAATCGTACCAAAGCTATGATGATTTATGGATATTGAGTCCCAGTTGAACCTTAGGAATTCGTAGGATACAAATGACATGTCATTAAGGATTTGATGTTTCGGGTGCTGGTCTTGAATGTCCTACTGATGGCTGATGTCCTTCATTTGTTGTAGATACTCCATAGCTCGTGTGAGCAGCATCGTGTAGCTTACATTTCGACCCACAGCTCGTGTGAGCAGGCCCATTTCACAGCTCGTGTGAGTAGGCCCATTTCATAGCTTGTATGAGCAATGATGTAAAGGAAAGGTTATGGTTATATGTTTAAGCACACTTTGTGTAAGCTTTCCCAAGTATCCAATGATATTCTAGATGGGTCAACAAGCAAGAAAATGGATTGAAATGGTAAGATTTCAAGTGGAATTGTACATATTCTCATGAAAAGGATGTATGAATCAAATGATATATTTTCATATGGAAAATGACTTATATATGATAAATTCAAATGAGTTATGTATAAATGCACTAACTTGTGTATTGATGATGATGCATAGGCTTGTGTCAAGCTTGTGGTTTGGGTTTCATTATGCTTATACTTATTGTTATGTAAATGAAATGGTAAGTTATGTTTTATTTTCTATGAACTTACTAAGCATTAAGTGCTTACGTAGTTTCTTTTCTATTTTTTTTTATAGATTATCAGAAACTCAATCGTTTTGGAAGCTCGTCAGAAATCTATCACACGATCTAACATAAATATCGGTAGTTTTTGAATGTTTTGGCCAAGGTTATAATGGCATGTATAGGTTGATTTGTAATGTCATTGTGATGAATGTTTAGTTGGTGGATTGGATTGTATAAGTTATAAATGTTATCCTGTTTTGGTAGCATGTGATACTTTGTCGAATTGTGTCAACTTGGTTATGCTACTATGCATATTTGAATGGTTCAAATTGTATGTTTGAAAAGATGTGCTAATGGATATGTTTGTGGCATGTTTTGGTAAATGTTAAACTAGATATTGATGTTTGAAATTAGGTAAAGTTGACATGTTTAGGTAAGCTTTGATGATTGCTTTTGAAGTGCTTTTGAATGACATATTGGTTAGTTGAATTTAGACCTTTGGAATGGCAAATATATGCATGTTTAGGTATGGTTTGATGCCTTGTAAATGTGTACAATTTGTTCAAATGGTTATGCATGAAATGGCATAGGAAATGACTTATTTTTAGGCAAATCTATATCCACACGGCATCAGACATGGGTGTGTGACTTAGCCGTGTGGGACATACAGCCTGGCGACACTATCGTGTGTCATCTGATGGTTCCTTTGTATGCAAGTCAGTGAGTTACACGGCCTAGCACACGGCCTGGCACACGAGCGTATGACACGGCCGTGTGATCCTACTCAAAATGTTACACGGGTGAGGAAACGGGCTGGGACACAGCCGTATGTCCCTTGTTCAAAGGTTACAATGCGTAAGACACAGGCGTGTGTCTTAGCCGTGTAAGGCATACAACCATGTGACCCCTTTATCCAAACTTTTGTAAATATTTCCTAGACTTTCCAAATGATTTTAATTTAGTCCTTAATTGTTTCTAAGGTATTTCTTGGGTCTCGAGGGCTCGATTTAGGGAAGTATGTGTATGTATGAATTGTTTATGATATGTTTATAATATTGAATGATATTATGTTTTGTTGTTTTGATTGTTCGATAATACTCTGTAACCCTAATCTGACGATGGATACGGGTTAGGGGTGTTACATGAGACATGTTTAAAGGGATAAGGTAATTTGAGCTGTAACAACCTTTAGCCGTATTCGATGCCCGAACAGGGTACGAGGCATTATCGGACTTATCACACAAACAATCATACAATTCCAAGTCATGCATTTGCGTCCAAATTAAAACCATTTGAAATTAATCATAAAGTCCCTAATACGAGCCTACGAGGCCCTAAACATGCTTTGGAAGTGGTTTGGGACCAAACCAAGAACTTTAGATATTTTTACAAAACTTAGAAATTTTTCCCACGAAACAGGGGTCACACGCTCGTGTGGATACGGGACACGCCCGCGTGGGCAGGCCGTGTCGTCACATATGCCCATGTCCCGACCCCGTGTAACTCTCTGACCTGTAACCCATGAACAAATTGATGTCAGACAGCCAAGTCACACGGCCAAGTCACACGCCCGTGTGCTAGGCCGTGTGGAAAATTAATTTTCATAAAATAAGTGCAGACTTCACATGCTCGTGCCTGAAGGCGTGTCATTCACATGGCTGAGACACACGCCCGTGTGCTCAATTCTGAGCATTCTATTTCTCAAAATTAAGGTGCAGGGGACACACAGCCGGAACACACGCCCATGTGGCAGACAGTGTGTCACACACGGTCTAGACACACGCTCGTGTGTCTACCCGTGTGGACAAAATAAAGGCTATTTGCCAAGCCATTTGTCACCCTTATTCACACATACACCTACACTAATTCAAAGGCAAAAAGATAATATACTTAGGCAACCAAAACATCCACATTTATGACCAACACATGCCAATACAATATCAACATCTATCAAACACACAACATTTATCAAATCACAATTGACTACTTTCAAGATACCTAATTGTATAAAAATTTTATCATTTCATCCATAGATCATATCACCAAACATTTCACATTCATGCCTTAAATCACAATTCCATCATTCACCAAGCATTCATAGACCACATCACACAAGGATGATTGCACATGCTTGCATACATAAATATATATATATATATATATATGTTTACAACCATTCCAATCAATATGAGCCAAGTTACATGGCCAAATACCACATCAACCTTTGACAATTACAAGCCAATATTTTTGGCCAAAACACAATGACACATATAACAAAATAACCCAGTCCCTATACATGCCATACTTTCAAAATACTAAGATCATCAATACCCAAAAAGAAAGTTTGATAGTGTGATTCGAGTCTCTAACGATCTCCAATCCGAGCTACCTTGGCGACACTATAAAAATATGGAAAGTTAAACGGAGTAAGCTATATAGCTTAGTAAGCTCATATGCAAGAAATAAGCAGCCTTAACATGTGTATAACTTTCAAATAATATAACATAATTAAATGTACATATACCATGGTATCATAATTCATTCCATCACAAAACTTACCTCATTTTCATCATTTCAAGCATTTAATAAACATGAGCTTTACATACATACCTAAACCATCTCGAAATGAACTTACACATAATCTCATTTTTGACATACCCGTGAACCACTCGGAACAAAAAATGTCAGATACTCGGGAAATATGCACACTAAGTGCCACATATGTAGCCAATGCTACCTCAAATCTCAGATCATATAGTTGCTCGCTCTCGAGCTATTAATGGGCCTGCTCACACAAGCTGTCAGTCAAGACATAGCTACGTGGTGCTGCTCACACAAGCTGTCAAGTATTCCCAACATATGCCAGTATACTTAGCCACCGGTAGGACGTACAAGACTAGCACCCGGATCACATAATCATATAAGACATACTAACCCTAGTGACATGTCACTCGTATCCTACCCTATTCCAAAGGTTCAAGCGAGATTTCTTGCTTACCGATTCGTCTTCGGACTCATTAATAGGATTAAGCTCATCCACATTTATCAAACATACTATTCATGAAATATTAAAGCAATAAAATTCAAGCGTATTAAAGCTTATTTTTAACATACGAACTTACCTTGGTATAAAATGGCTAATTGTTCGATTTAGTCCACAAGTTTGTTCTTTCCCCTGTCTAGGTCAGAACCTCATCATTCTTGAGCTATAATATCACATTTAACTTATTCAATCATCACATTATTTAATTTAATCCCAAAAACACCTTATGGCAAAAATTATAATTTTGCCACTAACTTTTTAACTTTTTACATTTTAGTCCTTAGGCTCATAAAATGATGTTCATTCAATTTATTCATTACCCAAGCCTAGTCGAATATTGTTAGTACTCATATCAATCCACATTTTTCATTTATTCACATTTTTACACACATTTTACAACTTTTACAAATAGGTCCCTATTTGACATTTTCATCAAAAATCAGTTGGTAATTATTGTTTATCTAACAGAAAACATGCATTTTCTACCATTAAACATCAAAATACACAAATATTCTACATGGGTAAAATTTTACTTTGATTTTCTTTCAAATTAGTCCTTAAAATAGCTAGATTAGGTTACAACATTCACAAAACCGTAAAAATCATTAAAATAGGACAAAGATGGACTTACAATCGAGCTTGGAAGTTGGCCAAACCCTAGCTATATCTTCTCTTTGCGAATTTCGGCCATGGGGGATCAAATTAGAAAAGATGACATCTTTTTGTTAGTTATTTTTGTCTTTATTTACTAAACGACAAAAATGCCCTTCACTTAAAACTTTGAAATTTTATCTAACCATGTCCATTTTTGTCCAACTTAAAGTATAATGGCCTAATTACCATTTAAGGACCTCCAATATAAAATTTATTTTCAATTAGACACCTCTAGCTTCTAGAACACACATTTTGCACCTATTGCAATTTAGTCCTATTAGTCAAATTGGACACCCTATCGATAAAATTTCTTAACAAAATTTTTGCACAATCATTCAATCATACTGTAGGCCTTAAAGAAATAATAAAATAAATATTTCTACTTTGAATTTGTGGTCCCGGAACCACTATTCTGATTTGACCCTAAAACGGGTTGTTACATAAGCTAAGCTTCATTCAATGGGTCATGCTAAAGTTTTGGGACATGTTTGACTTTATGAGTCTATGTGGTGTAATGGAGATCCGTGCATCTGATGTGTGATGATAGAGCTCACTATATTTTTTATAACTTAAGTGCTAATTTATCATATTTTATGTAATCGTGTGGAACATGTTCTATGCTTGAATGAGTATGTATATGTTATGAGACTAACCTATTAGATGATGCATGATTTAATACTATATGATGTTAAACTTAAGAATAAGATTCTTGTGTGTAAGTGATTGGTTGTGTTGCATGATGTTATGTTTACGTTGTGGAATTCTTTGCATTCACTGAGCTTGTTGAAACTCACCCGCTCATTTCAACATATACAGATTAGTTACGACACGGTGTGGGCGGTGTGATTTTTGAGGGAGTGATCCAAAGAAGACTGGTTATTCATCGTAGGTGCTTTGTTTTTTTTTCGTATCGGAGAGACAGGTAATGTGGTAGAATTATTATGGCTATGTTGAGTTCTAAACATTTTGGTTTGGTTTATATGGTCTTCATGTTATTATTACTCGAATAATAGACATTGATGTTGGCATGATGATTCTTTTTTGGATGATTTGATGTTTTCGACTAATAAATTTAGCCGTTGAATGATGAAACAAATAAAATACTTGAAGCATGTTGCTTAGGGACTATAACAATTGAATTATTTTCTCTTATATGCTATATTTTTAGCTTCAGTAGTAGAGGTATCGATAGTTGGCTTTAAAAATTGATAACTCTGTGAATTAAAACAAATAGGAAAATAGAATAGGGATTTGGTATCGATACCTTATCTCAAGTATCGATACTCTAGACTAAAGTTCGATAATTTTTAGCAAGTACCAATAATTTTTGACAAACGAAAATTTGGCCTAGAAACATTATGCTCATTTTATATCATTCTCTTAAGTGGTATCGATACAACTTAAAGAAAATATCGATACCTTAATGTCAGTATCGATACCTACAGACTTTTTTATGAAAGTTTGCTAATTAGCCCTTATGCATGATTCTGATTGTCTGTATGAACGATTAACAAATGGTTTGTATGTAACAATGTTAATTAACTATTTGGACGACTTAAAACTTAAACGGGTTAACAAAATAAGATTGGTTTACTTGAATCTAGTTTCTTATTTATGCACATAAGACGAGACGGTGGTTTGATATCTCGTATTTGGGCTTGGCGACCAGGCTGAGTATAGGGTGTTACATTTAGGTATCAAAGCCTAGGTCTAATAACTCTTGGACCAAAGCGATTTTTGTTGAAGTGTTGATTGGGGTTTCACAACCCATGAATCTTGGAAACCTAATTGATTAAATTATGCTAGTTGGTTGAATTGCATGAGATATTCTGTTTATGATGCATGTGGTGTAACACCCCAAACCCGACCCGGACGTTATGGCCGGATCCAGCGTGTCACATTGAAGTGTTTTATTGAAAACCTTGTTTTCATTTAAAACCCTTCAAAAGAGAATATTATGTAACTTTCAGTTGCGGAAGCTTTAGTTAAAACAGATGATCTATGAAAACTTGTCATTTTTAAATTAAGTTGTGGAAACGTAGTATTAAAAGCAGTTATGGTTTAGGAAAACCATGTTCTACTTCTAGCAAGTATAAAGCATAAAAATGATAATAATCCTAGTTTGAAAAAGATATCCATCAAATAGGCCTTATTACAATCCGAACTGAAATAACTTAAGAATACTAGAAATGAGATGCTTAAGAAAAAACAAGTCCAAGTCGTCTTGCTAGTTGGCCACCTCGGAGTCCCTCCAACCGTCGAACCACCTACTGAGGATCACCTGAGAAAAATAAAAGTGGGGGTGAGTTTTCGAAAACTCAGTGTTTACAACCCTCAAAGAGTATTAAGCAATCATCAATCACTATAATATCATACATGCAACGCTGTGCAACCCACCCCAATAATCCAACCGCTATACACCGACTCCACCCCTTGGTACACATCATGTGGGGATATAAATATCGACCCACCCATCCGGTACACATCAATGGTAGCCCGATTACGATACTACCTTCATTGCAGCAAGCTGCTAATCAAATATTGGGCTTAATAGCCATCAGTGGATCCACAGTCGTCAAGAAACCATGTGATTCTCATATACTTCCTCCATTCCATAATTTCCAACCCATATGCAACTTAACAAAATATCAGATGAATGCAACAGGTGTACAAATAGCATTCATAAGTCTTACATTCAACACATAGGGGTATTTTAGTCATTTTTTGCCCTTAGGGCATTTCGGTAATTTCTTTTTATTATGGGTTTATTACTTACCTTGGCCCGTTAACAAGTCCTCGTTAGCTAAAGTGAACAAATACTATGCACCAGGTAGGATTCCAGAGAAAAGGAGGTGTAAGACCGCTTAAGTACCAAGCTCTCCCTAGATCCAATCCTAGACATCCATATACCCATTGTCACACCTTAACCTTATGACTCGTTCATGGTCGCAATTAATTAATTATTTAAGTTTTATGTCTGTTTAAACAGTTATCAGATACTAGGCCCAAAACCCTTACAAAAGCTCGAACAAGTCTATAAACCTGCCTATGGCCCACTCGGCCCAATCTCATTCATATGGCCCATTGGCCCCAATCACATTCATATGGCCCATTAAGCCCAATCACATTCATAGTCATGCTATCATATGATTTTTCATTACTTAGTATCAAATTGCCAATTTTGCCTATTATGGGCCCTACAGCCCATCGACCCATTTAGCCCATTCTGGCCAGGTTGGCCAAAACACTGCCCTAGACCATGAGATTGCTCATGGGGCTTCTGATAACGTATCAGTTCCCCCTTACGAGTGTACACGCACTCGCAAGTCTACTGTAGCCAAACTTTTGACTTTTCGGCATTTCGACTTTCTAACATTTCAGGATTTCTCGGTCTACTGTGTGTATAGTGTATGTATACACCTGGTACTAACTAAGATGTGTTACGATCTCCTTAGCCACGAGCCTACAAACGATGTCACTCAATGATTAATAACACACTTATCAAATACGATCACTACAAACTGAAAATCTCATATTTGCCTTACCTTGAACGACAAGCCTTAACAGACCTTCCTTGATCACTACTCACGAGTATTCCTTAAATATGCACCCATCTTTGTCATTAAAACCCAAACACAAATGACTTACAATCATCTTAAGTCACTCTTAAATCACCCATGACCATTCGGACAACATTAACCAATAAATGAGGAACACTTACCCAAAACCCCGAAACGCCTAAGGATCAATTTGACAGAGATCTGAACTTCGAGATTCGATACTAATCCCCTACCAAAATCAATTTAGAAAAGGTGAGGGAGAGAAGAAATTGGTACTAGGAAAATCGACTGAAAGAGCAAGCACTTACACAAGAATCGGCCGAAGTAGAGGGAGTAGTGGCAGCACATAGGGTCCTCAGCCAAAGAGGTATTCGGCTTTTGAGATTTGTATGATGAAAGGGGTTATTCGGCACAAATAAGAAGAAGAGAAGTAGGAATTGTTTAAAACCAAAGGTGAATCAAAAGAGAATTTGAGAAGAGAAGAATAGAAAATTGACACAAAATAAAAGAGGAAGAACAAGGAATTTCGGCTTTTAAATCTGTAGAGAGAAAAGTGTTTTCGGTAACATAGAGAGGAGGAATTTGGCATTAGCCTAGAATCCCCACAATCGACACCTATATATAGACTATATCTAAATTTCCTATCCCCCAACTTCTCAATTCAGCTCCACTTCTCTACACACCTCATCTCCTGACTTTTCTCCCTAATAACTCCTTAATCCCTTCCTTAAATTTCTCCTTTGATCACTCCATTCAGAGTTCACATCCAACGCCACCACTGGCCATTTATTAAGCAAAAATAAATCCTTGTTTTTAGCAAGGAGGGATTCGAACCCCAAACCTCCTTCCCAAGCATGTGACGCCACCTCTAAGCCCCACCTGTGACGCTACTTGCAACTCCAACACAAGGCTCTTTGTGTCCAATTCCTCCTTCATTTATTTAAAAACCAACATACTTGCTATCAAGGTTCTTTTAATTATTAAACTATAATTTCCTTCACCCCAAAGTTCGAACTCAAAACTTAACCAAGGCCTATTATCACATAAATAACACTTGACTAGGAATATTAAGCACACCTTTTATCAAAACTGAAAAAAAGAAAGTTCGGGATTTTTTTAGGGCGTTACAACTCTACCCCCTAAAAAAAATTTCGTCCATTTTACCTGATCCTAACAGTTGAGGATATTGATGTCGCATCGTTTCCTCAGGTTCCTAAGTAGCCTCCTCAGCCTTGTGATTACGCCAAAGCACTTCGACTAATGAGACGGACTTCCTTCTCAGTACCTTAACATCACGACCAATTATTTGTATGGGCTCTTCCTTGAAAGTTAGGTCTGGCCTAACCTCGATCTCCTCAACCGACACGTCATGTGAAGGATCCGAGCGATACTGTCTTAGCATGGAAACATGAAACACATCGTGGATTTGGCTTAGGTCAGAAGGTAATTCTAGCTGATAAGTGACAGGCCCAATCCGCGTCACAACCCGATATGGCCCAATGAACCTTAGGCTTAGCTTCCCCTTCCGTCCGAACCTTAATACCTTATTCCAAGGACAGACCTTAAGAAAAACTAAGTCCCCCACTGCATACTCTATCTCTCGATGCTTTAAATTAGCATACGACTTCTGCCTATCTGAGGCCTCTTTCAACCGATCCCGAATCAATTTTACCTTACCCTCAGTATTTGCTACTAACTCAGGGCCCAAAACTCTTCATTTGCCCAATTCCGTCCAACATGTTGGAGCTTGACACCATCGCCCATACAGTGCTTCGTATGGAGCCATCCCAATACTTGCTTGATAACTATTATTGTACGAAAATTCGACTAACGATAAAAAGTCTTCCCAGCTACCCCAGAACTCAATTACACATCCCCTCAACACATCTTCCAAAACTTGGATCACCCTTTTTGACTGTCCATCAGTTTGAGGGTGGAATGCCGTACTGAAGTTCAACCTAGTACCCAACACCTCGTGCAGCTTCTTCCCAAATTGCAAAGTGAAACGTGGGTCCCTATCAGATATTATGGAGACTGGCACTCCATGCAATCTTACAATCTCCGCCACATACAACCTAGCGAGCTTTTGTAACGAGTAATCAGTGCGGATCGGTACAAAATGGGCAGACCTGGTTAACCGATCCACTATAACCAATATCGAGTCTTTCTTAGAAGACGTCAAGGGTAGCCCACTAACAAAGTCCATAGTGATCCTTTCCCACTTCCAAAGTGGAATCTTTACTGGCTGAAGCAATCCTGAAGGCAACTGATGTTCCGCCTTCACCTTTTGACAAATCAAACATTTACTTACGAACTCCATAACCTCACGCTTAAGTCCAGCCCACCAATAAAGCTCACATAAATTCTGATACATCTTGTTTCTGCCAGGTCGCATAGCATAGAGACTGCTAAGCACTTCTCACAGAATAGACTGCCTTAGATCATCGTCCTTTGGTATACACATCCTCCCACGGAAACACAACACTCCTTAACTATTTATCCCAAAGTCTGACGTCTCCCCATTTTCTACTTGTCTAAAATGAGCACCCAAAGTCTCATCCACTAACTGCTTACTGTTTATATGTTCGACCCACACCGGCTTTACTTGAAGCTTAGCTAACAAGCTACCATCACCCAACAAGCTTAAACGGGCGAGCATAGCCCTCAAGTCCGACTTAACCTTACGACTCAATGCGTCGGCTACCACATTTTCTTTTCCAGTGTGGTATTTAGTCGTACAATCATAATCCTTCAATAATTCCACCCACCTACGCTGTCTAAGGTTTAGCTCCTTTTGGGTAAGGAGGTACTTCAAACTTTTATGGTCTGAAAAAATTATGCACTTCTCTCCGTATAAATAATGCCTCTAAATTTTTAGCGTAAAAACCACCGCAGCTAGTTTCAAGTCATGGGTTGGGTAATTCACCTCGTGAGTCTTAAGTTAACGTGATGCATACGCAACCACCTTTCCTTCTTGCATCAATACACAGCCTAAGCTCACATGCGATGCTTCACTATAAACCGTAAAATCCTTCCCAAGCTCTGGCTGAATCAACACAGGGGCTTCGGTTAAAACCTTCATAAGCTTTCCAAAACTCTCTTGCTGCTTGTCGATCCAATCAAACGGTACCCCTTTCATCAACAACTTAGTTAGCGGTGCAACAATTAATGAAAAGCTCTCAACAAACCGCCTATAGTACCCTGCCAAGCCCAGAAAACTTCAGATTTCTGATGCTGACTTAGGTGTTTTCCAGTCTAACACTGCTTCAATTTTACGGGGATCCATCTTAATCCCCTCAGCTGACACCACATGTCCAAAAAAAGTAACCTTCCTTAGCCAAAATTCGCACTTATTGAATTTGGCATACAACTGCTTCTCCCTCAAAATTTGCAAAACAATCCTTAAGTGTGCATCATGCTCATCCTCATTTCTTGAGTACACTAAGATGTCATCTATAAAAACCATTAGGAATCGATCCAGGTAGGGTTGGAAAACCCGATCCATGAGATCCATGAAAACGGCAGGTGCGTTTGTCAGCCCAAATGGCATCACCAAGAACTCGTAGTGCCCATATCGAGTTCTGAAAGCTGTCTTATAAACATCCACCTCTTTAACCTTCAATTGGTGATACCCCAAACGCAAATCAATCTTTGAGAAAACGAAAGCTCCCCTAAACTGATCAAAAAGATCATCGATTCTCAACAAAGGGTACTTGTTTTTAATAGTTAACTTGTTCAACTACTGGTAGTCGACGCATATTCACAACGTCCTATTTTTCTTCTTTACGAATAACACTGGTGCTCCTCACGGAGCCACACTTGGTCGATGAACCCTTGATCTAACAATTCCTGAATCTATGCCTTAAGTTCTACCAACTCTTTCGGTGCCATCTGATAAGGGGCGATGGACACCGGAGCCGTACCAGGTAACATCTCGATTCCAAATTCTACTTCTCTGTTCGGCGGCAATCCTGGAAAATCCTCAAAAAAATTAAGAAATTCCCTAATTGTTCTCAACTCCTTAACAGTAGGGCTCTTAGCCTCCGTATCGCTAATATAATCCCAATGGGCTTTGCAACCCTTTCGTACCAACTTATCAGCCCTTAATGCTGAAATCACATTTGATAGATAATTCCAGCGTTCACCAATCACCAACACCTCCTTATCCTCCGCCGTTCTTAACACCATTTGCTTTGCAGTGCAATATAAGGTTGTTTGGTGTTTCACCAGCCAATCTATACCCAAGATTAAATCAAACTCAATAAATGGCAATTCCATCAAATCCGTTAAAAAGGTAACCCCTTGGACTACTAAGGGTACCTCCCTAAACAACTTATTCACTCCCACTGACTGACCTAATGGACTTATCACAATAATCTCATTCGTAGTAATTTCAAACATATCACCCAAAGGTTCAGTCATATTGCATGCAACATATGAATGCGTTGATCCGATATCAATCAATGTAGTGTAAGGTAACTCATGTATAAAAAACATACCCATTATCACATCTGGGGCATTCCCGTCTTCTTGGCGACGAGCAGCATAAACCAAAGCTGGCTGCTTGGCCTCAGCATGGCCTGCATTTTTGCCTAGTGCTCCACGTCCACGTCCAATGCCATTACCGCCCTTGGCCTGCGCACGGCCCCTTAGAAGCAGCTGACCACCTCTTGGTGGCTGAACACCACCTTGGCCCACGACTGGCACCTAACCTAGCATTCTAGGGCAACTCTTGATCCTATGCTTCATAGATCCACAAGCTAGAAAAGCTCCCGTCCTCTTCCAACACTCGCCTACATGACCTTTCCCACAATCAGCACAAGGTGGTACCCTTGGATTAACAGTAGGGAGCCCTACTCTAACTGGCCCATTAACTCTAGCCCTAGCCCTAGGCCTCTGTCCATCACCAAAAGTCTCAGCCTCCCTTTTATTCTTACCCCTTTCTTTTTCCAGATTTAGGCACTCAGTGCGTTTCACCTCCTCTGCTATCTTTGCTTTCTCTACCAACTCTGAGAAAACTAGCTCCCTTTGTGGAGCAATTAATACTTTGAGGCTATCCCTAAGACCATCCTCAAACCTAACGCAAGGCTCATAGTCCGTTGCCATCATAACTCTTGCATACCTACTAAGGCGTAGAAATTTCGCCTATACTCCACCACAGATTTGTTTCCCTGGGTCAAGTTTAAGAACTCCTTCCTTCTAGCATCCATATAACTCACACCCACATACTTCCCTTGAAATGCAGTTTTAAAGAACTCCCAAGTGACCTGCTAAGGTTGGGTGCCCACTTTCATTGTCAGCCACCACTGGTAAGCTTCTTCCCTAAGCAGTGACACTGCACCTTCTAACTTTTGTTCAGGTGAATAGTCCAAGTCCTCCATTATCCTTTCAATGGCCTCCAACTAGTATTCAGCCACGTTAGGAGCCACACCAGCCACGCTCTTAAAGATCTCAGCCCCATTTGATCGAAGTTGCTCCGAAATTGACCCTCGATTTCCTATGCCATTATTAGGCCCTACGACTCTTTCCAAAATCCTCAGTATCACCTGCGACAATGCATCCTCCCTGCGGCCCGACCATACGGTCTAGTCTAAGCCACGGGTGAGGCCGGAGCCTCTCCTACTCCAACATTGGGCATATGCCCCGATGCCGACGATTCAGTCCTAACACTTTCACGGCCTCGGCCATGGCCCCTTGCACCTCTTCTAGCACTCATCGTTTATTCACGTATTATCTGGATTAGAAATTTTATGAAGTTTTAGTTAGTTCAAATAATTAAGCCGATGTTTTATGAAAGTATTAAAAAGAAAGTTGTTTTCGTAAATCCTCAACAGTTTCAAGGTCCTACGGGTTTCAGTTTCACTCCAACTAAAAGCCTCAGTATAATCATCTAAAGTAGCCCACTAACTATCTACAGTATATCAAATTAAACAAGCTTAATAATAAAAGAACTTACTTGGTTCGACGTCAGAGACTCAGTGTGCTGCACAACAAGATTTTTTTCCAAAACATTGTGATCCAAATTTTTTTAAGACAAAACCAAATAATAAGGCCACTTCATAGCATGAGTTTTGCAACTTGACTCTGATACCACTAAATGTAACACCCCAAACTTGGCCCGGACGTTATGGTCGGATCCAACGTGTCACATTGAAGTGTTTTATCAAAAACGTTGTTTTCATTGAAAACCCTTCAAAAGAGAATATTATGTAACTTTCAGTTGCGGAAGCTTTAGTTAAAATAGATGATCTATGAAAACTTGTCATTTTTAAATTAAGTTGCGCAAACGCAGTATTAAAAACAGTTATGGTTTAGGAAAACCATGTTCTACTTCTAGCAAGTATAAAGCATAAAAATGATAATAATCCTAATTTGAAAAAGATATCCATCGAATAGGCCTTATTACAATCCGAAATGAAATAACTTAAAATACTAGAAATGATATGCTTAAAAAAAATAAGTCCAAGTCATCTTGCTAGTTGGCCACCTCGGAGTCTCTCCAACCGTCGAACCACCTACTGAGGATCACTTGAGAAAAATAAAAGAGGGAGTGAGTTTTTGAAAACTTAGTGTGTACAACCCTCAAAGAGTATTAAACAATCATCAACCACCATAATGCCATTCATGCAATGCTGTGCAACCCACCCCAATAATCCAACTGCTATACACTGACTCTGTCCTCCAGTACATTTCATGTGGAGATATAAATATCGACCCACCCATCTGATACACATCAATGGTAGCCCGGTTGCGGTACTACCTTTATCGCAGCAAGCTACTAATTAAATACTGGGCTTAATAGCCATCGGTGAATCCACGGTCGTCAATCAACCATGCGATCCTCATATACTTCCTCCGTTCCATAATTCCCAACCCATATGCAACTTAACAGAATATCATATGAATGCAGCAGGTGTACAAATAACATTCATAAGTCTTATATTCAACACATAGGGGTATTTTAATCATTTTTCTCCCTTAGGGGCATTTCAATAATTTCTTTTTATTATGGGTTTATTACTTACCTTGGCCCGTTAACAAGTCCTTGTTGGCTAAAGTGAACAGATACTATGCACCAGGTAGGATTCTAGAGAGGAGAAGGTGAGTCATTAAGACCGCTTAAGTACCAAGCTCTCTCTAGATCCAATCCTAGACATGCATATACCAATTGCCACACCTTAACCTTATGAGTTGTTCACGGTCGCAATTAATTAATTATTTAAGTTTTATGTTTGTTTAAGTAGTTATTAGATACTAGCCCAAAACCCCTTACAAAGCCTAAACAAGTCTACATACTTGCATATGGCCCACTTGGCCCAATCTCATTCATATGGCCCATCGGCCCCAATAACATTCATATGGCCCATCAGGCCCAATCACATTCATAGTCATGCTATTATATGATTTTTCATTACTTAGTATCAAATTGCCAATTTTGCCTATTATGGTCCCTACAGCTCATCGACCCATTTAGCCCATTCTGGCTCGATTGGCCAAAACATGGCCCAGGACCATGAGATCGCTCATGAGGCTTCTGGTAATGTATCGGATCCCTCCTTACGAGTGTTCAGGCAGTCGTAAGTCTACCGTAGCTAAACTTTTAGCTTTTCGGCATTCCGGCTTTCTAGTATTTCGGGATTTACCGATCTACTCTGTGTGTGTAGTGTATGTACACACATGGTACTAAGACATACTGCGATCTCTTTAGCCACGAACCTACAAACGATGTCACTCAATTATTAATCACACACTTATCAAATACGATCACTACAAATCGAAAATCTCACCTTTGCCTTACCATGAACGACAAGCCTTAATAGCCCTTCCTTGATCACTAATCACGAGTATTCCTTAAATCTACACCCATCTTTGTCATTAAAACCTGAACACAAGTGACTCGCAATCATCTTAAGTCACTCTTAAATCACCCATGACCATTCGGCCAACCTTAACTAATAAATGAGGAACACTTACCCAAAACCCCAAAATGCCTAAAGAGTGATTCGACAGAGATCTGAACTCCGAGATTCAATATTAATCCCCTACCAAAACTGATTTAGAAATGGTGAGGGAGAGAATAAATTGTTACTAGGAAAACCAACTAAAAGAGCAAGCACTTACACAAGTATCGGCCGAAGTAGAAGGAGTAGTGGCGGCACATAGAGTCCTCAGCCAAAAAGGTATTCGGGTTTTGAGATTTGTATGATGAAAGGGGTTATTCGTCACAAATAAGAAGAAGAGAAGTGGGAATCATTTAAAACCAAAGGTGAATCAAAAGAGAATTTGAGAAGAGAAGAATAGAAAATCGACACAAAATAAAAGAGAAAGAACAAGGGATTTTGGCTTTTACATCTTTGATCACTCCCTTCAGAGTTCACATCCAACGCCACCACTAGCCATTCATTAAGCAAAAATAAATCCTTGTTTTGAGTAAGGAGGGATTCGAACCCCAAACCTCATTGCCAAGCATGTGATTCCACCTCTAAACCCCACCTGTGACGATACTTGCCACTCCAACACAAGGCTCCTTGTGTTCAATTCGTCATTCATTTATTTAAAAACCAACCTACTTGCAATCAAGGTTCTTTTAATTATTAAACTATAATTTTCTTCACCCCAAAGTTCAAACTCAAAACTTAACCAAGGCCTATTATCACATAATTAACACTTGACTAGTAATATTAAGCACACCTTTTATCAAAATTGAAAAAAAAGTTTGGGATTTTTTGGGGCGTTACATGTGGGGTAGGAATGGGAACTCATTGGCTTTAATCCTAAATTTTACTTGCAGGAACAAGACTTGGATCATTCTCGCCACTTACACCATTTATTTGTTTGTGTGTATGCTAGATTATTAGATATGCCTTACAGATGTGTTAGTGTGAGAGCTAGTGCTCAAGAGGATGGTACATCTTCTGCACCTCCTTTGCCACTGTGTAGAGTGAACATACCTGATGAGGGTGTAAGCCCTCTATGGAAACCATGATAGGAGCATTTTAGCGGATTGCTAGTGCTACCCATGCACTTGCACTTGCCAATCCTGCATTAGTTAATCGAGGGTTGCTGCTTAAACGTCTTTGGGCGTTGGGTGGTAAAGAGTTTTCTGGAGTGAAAGGTACTGATCCAACCATAGCTAAGTACTAGTTGGAGGGAGTTGAAAGTATCCTTGAGTAGATGTCCTGTTCTAACAAGGAAAAGTTAGGTTATGCTGTGTCCTTACTCGATGGCGAGGCTCATCATTAGTGGAATATAGTTAGGAGAGGTACTACTACTGATAGATTGACTTAGAGTTATTTTCTTAAGGTTTTTAAGAGGAAGTATATGGTCGAGTAGTATATGGAGGCTCATAAGTGTGAATTTTTTTACTTGATTCAGGGTGATTTATTTGTGGCTGATTATGAGGATGAGTTTGTGCGACTTAGTCAATATGCACCTGAGATGATTCTTTATGAAAGAAACCATTGTAAAAGGTTCCCTTTTTCAACAAAATCGTGAGATTTAGGTTTGTTTGGTAGCTTAGCCTATAGAGATGTTTGATGAGTTAGTTGAGAAAACTAAGGTTATTGAGGAGACCTTAGCTGAGTTGCCTCATTATGGCAAGAGAGCTTTTGATATTGCATCAGGTCGACCGTCTGAGAGAGGGCATGATACTCATGTCTCTGGTAAAGGTGCGAGATGTGGGACTCGACTCAGTCAGCTCAAGCAACAAAGTAGTACTATGGTTAGTGCTAGTGGTTCAGCAGGTAGTTTAGGATGGTCGCTTTGTGTGCACTGTGAGCGTAGGCATTCTGGAGAGTGTCGTAAGTTAACCGGTGGATGTTTTAAATGTGGGTCGAAGGAATATTTTGTGAGGGATTTTCCACTTAGGGTTGAGGTTTCACAGACTCAGAGTTTGACACCTGTTACTGCGCCTGCTAGAGGCTGTGGTCGCGGTAGAGGTATTGGAAGACCGAGTGGGCAATAGATTGTTGATCACACCATTACTACACAGTTTGAGCCTAGAGGTCCAACTCGAGTTTATGATGTTAGGGAGCTAGAGGATCAAGATCCGAATGATGTTATCCCAGGTACTTTTACTTTATAGTCTACTTAGTTGTTTTCTTTAGTTAATTCTGGATCGACGTATTCATATATTTTAAGTAAATTGGCACGTAAGTTAGAGATTCCTGTTAAGACTATTGGTTTGGGTATGACAGTTATTAGTTCCTTTGGTGATAGTGTGGTAGTGAATAAAGTTTATCGTAGATGTCCTCTTATGATTGAAGGACATGTTTTCACTGTTGATCTTATAAAATTTTCATTTTATGGATTTGATGTGATACTTGGTATGGATTGGTTAATTTAGCATAAGGCTAGGGTAGATTTTAAGACTAAGCGGATTACTTGGAGAGATAGTGATGGTCTGGAAATAATTATAGTGGGTGAAAGACCAGGTTTTATGTCTAATATGGTTTCAGCTATAAAGGCTAAAAGTTTGATGGGAAAAGGTTGTGAAGCTTTCTTGGCTTATGTGATGCTTACTTGGCTTATGTGATGCAGTTAGTAAGGAGCTAAGAGTTCAAGATATTTGTACTATTAGGGATTTTCCTGATGTGTTTCTAGAAGAGTTACTTGGATTGTCACCGAATTGGGAAGTGGGGTTTGGACTCGAGCTTTATCTTGGTACTGCACTCGTGTCCATTGCGCCCTATCGCATGGCACCAAAAGAGCTTAAAAAATTTAAGATTCACTTGCAAGAGTTGTTGGATTGAAGGTTTATTCGATTGAGTGTATCTCTATAGGGTGCACTAGTTTTGTGTGTAAAGAAGAAGGACAGTACGGTGAGGATGTGTATTGATTATAGACAGTTGAACAAGTTGACCATTAAGAATACGTATCCTTTGCCTCCAATTAATGATTTATTTGATCAGTTCTGAGGTGCAACAATGTTTTTGAAGATTGATCTTAGATCTGGGTATTATCAGTTAAAGGTGAAGGAGTTTGATGTGTTGAAAACTACTTTTTGGACTCTGTATGGGCTTTATGAGTTCTTGGTGATGCCGTTTGGGTTAACTAATGCTCTTACCGCATTCATGGATTTGATGAATTGTGTGTTTCATTCATATTTGGATCAATTTGTTGTTGTTTTCATAGATCATATCTTGGTGTATTCTGGTTCTGAAGAGGATCCCGACAAGCACTTGAGGGTTGTTTTGCAGATTCTTTGAGATAAGTAGCTGTATGCAAAGTTGAGTAACTGTGAATTCTAGCTTAGGGAAGTGGCATTCCTAGGTCATGTTGTTCCAGCTGAAGGGATTCGAGTGGATCCCAGGAAGATAAAGACGATTTTCGAATAGAATCTTCCTAGGAGTGTTACCAAAGTTCAGAGTTTCTTAGGCTTAGCTGGTTAATATCGTAGATTCTTTGAAGAGTTTTCTCTCATTGTGCACCCTTAACGAAACTACTTAAGAAGAGTGTAGTGTTCGAAT
This sequence comes from Gossypium longicalyx, assembly GCA_025698465.1. Taxonomy (NCBI): domain Eukaryota; kingdom Viridiplantae; phylum Streptophyta; class Magnoliopsida; order Malvales; family Malvaceae; genus Gossypium; species Gossypium longicalyx. The sequence continues at coordinate 33,545,464 of CM046995.1, read as the reverse complement.
AGACTGATGAAAGGCAGAAGAGTTTTGATCAGCCTAAGGTAGTGTTGATGAAGGCATCTGTGTTGGTTCAACCAGAGCCTAGAAAAGATTTTGCAGTTTATAGTGATGCTTCGTATTCAGGACTTGGTTGCGTTTTGATGCAAGAGGGTAAAGTTGTAGCTTATGCTTCAAGGCAATTGAAGACGTACGAATGGGAATTGTGGTTTTTGTACTAAAGATTTGGCATCATTATTTTTATTGAGAGAGGCGTGTGATTTACATGGATCATAAGAGCATTAAGTATATCCTCACTGTAACAGCCCGTTTTTAGTCAAATCAAAATAGTGGTTTCGAGACCACAAATTCGAGGTTAAAGTATTTATTTTATTATTTTATTAAAGTTTACAGCATGACAAAATTACTGTGTGAAAGTTTTGTAAAAAAAATTTACTGTTTGAATGCTTAATTCGGTAAAAAGTACTAAATTGCGTAAAGTGTAAAAGTGGAGTTCAATTAGTTAAAGGTGTCAAATAGCTTTAGCTTTTAATTATGGTGGCCTTAAATAGTAATTAAGCCATTTGAAAGGTGAATGGACAATTTTGGACAACCATTAAATGATTTTTAAAGTATATTAATAAGGTTAAAATAGTAAATTATGTATTAATGTAATAAAACAAAAGAAATAAAAACAATTTGATGCTATCATCTTCTTAGATAGTCGAATATTGAAGAGAAAGAAATCCATTCTTTAGGTTTTCCATTCGGTCACTTTGGAAGCTAGATTAAGGTATGGTTTTAGCTCGGTTTTTAATGATTTTTACGTTTTTGAGATCGCTGCTTCGTATTCTAGCTAGCCTGTACCCTAGTTTTGAAAATTTTTAAAGATTTATCATGTTACCATTGTTGAATTCTTGAGTAATTTGATGAATCATGATAGATTTTGAAGGTTTAATATTAGATTGATAGTTTGTATAAAGAGATTTTTGACAAAAATGTCAAAAAGGGATTAATTTGTGAAAATGTAAAATTATGTGGGTAAAAGTGTAAATAAATTAAAGATATGGGCTGCTAGTAACATGTAGTATATTCGGCTAGCATGAAATTGTACTAAATTGCATGAATTTGCAATTTTATGTTACAAGGATTAAATTGTAAAAATGTGAAAGCTTAGGGGCAAATGTGCAAAATAGCCCTAATGTGTGTTTTAGACTAGATTGAATAAATAGTTGAGTAAATAAGCTGATTTTGATAATATATAGACCAAGATAAGTCGAGATTGGGATTAGATCGGGGAAAAGGAAAAGTGGACGAATAGTCGATAATTTCCATCTGAGAACTCAAGGTAAGTTCGTATAATTAGAATCGAACTTTTAAATACTTGTATTTATTTGAAATGAATGTATGTAATTGAATAAAAGATTTATTTGGAATACGAATGCCTTATGGATATAGTCTGATGGTTACAGAGCCCCGTTTGAACCGTAGGAATTCGTAGGATACGAGTGACATGTCACTAGGGTACTATTTAGGTCGAGATCTAGCATATGTTGTGGAATCACCTCAGCTCGTATGAGCTTACCGATATATCAGCTCATAAGAGCTTACTGTTTCAGCTCAATAGAGCTTATTGTCCTTCAGTTCAGGAGGAGCTTACTGATCATAGCTCGAAAGAGTGAATATGATGATGAATTGACAGATTACCGATTAATACACTTAGTGTGTATCACCCAAGTATCTATTGATATTCTAATAGGTTCAACGGGCGTAATTATGTTAACAATTATACAGATGAATTCCTGGTTATATAAATGAATTGTCGATTATATGAATGAGAATTAATTGTTACATATGTTATATAAGTTACATGAAATCCGTATGATATAATACATTGATGTATGAAATTGAGGTAAAGGTTGATTATATGTACTTATGATACTAACATTTTGATGAATGCTTGTGTATAGGCATTTGGCAAGTGAAATTGATATACTTTGTTTAATTGTTTGATTATGTTTAAATGGTAAGCTAAATTCTGAATTATACGGGCTTGCTAAGCTATAAAGCTTACTCTATTTCTTTTTCCGTGTTATATAGAGGTTTGATAGCTCACTCCATTCAGATGAAGTCGGAGTTACGCATCACACTATCCAATTGTCGATTGGTACATTTGAATTTATGGATTAGTAAATATGGCATGTATAGGCTAGTTATAAAGATGATGGTTATAGTTACTTAAGATGGTGATTTTGGTACATGTTGTGGTATATGATAAAGCCTTGTGATTTGGCTTAACTTGGTATAATGTTTTGATTGTGTATAAGTACACAAATATGGTATGTTTTGGCAAGTAAAAGATGAAATAGAAATATGCAATGTTGTCTTATTATGTGATAGGCATATGAATGGAAAATGCATGATTTTAATTAGGTATTTGAATATTATGTTGAATTGGTATAAAATGTGTATCAAATGTTATGAATTGGCTGCCTATTGAGTTATAAAATGTTGCAAATTGAGCTTGATTAGGATGTGCAAAATGGGTGGCAAAATGTTGAAATTAAATGAAGTTAGTATGCTCCACACAGTCTCACACATGGACGTGTGATTGGCCGTGTGGTACAAGTCAATATACCCCCAAATTGGCAGACAGCCTACCATGCAGGCATGTGACTTTTCCGTGTTGCATAAGTCAATATACCTTACAGGTTTGGCACGGCCTAGCACATGGGCATGTGTGGCCACTTCAAAGGGCACACGGTCTAGACACATGGGTGTGTGGTTAGCCGTGTGATCCAAGTTAGTGTGTACCCCCTGTTTTCACATGGGCGTGTCTAGTGGTCATGTGATACACACGGCCTGCTTACAAGGGCGCGTGTGAAAAAATTTTCAAAGTTTCGTGAATATTTTATAACTTATCGGTTTAGTCGTAAACCACTCCTAAAGCATGTTTAAGACCTCGTGGGATATTAATAGGGACATATTAATTAAGATTGAATGATGATTGTATGAATTGATTGAATGTATGAGAAAAGTATGTTTATATGTGTTATAAGTCCGGTAATGCTCTGTAACCCTATTCTGGCATTGAATATGGTTGAGAGGTGTTACATTTATTGGTATCAGAGCTACAGTTTAGTCGATTCTAGGACTAACGTAGCGTATGTGGGTCTAGCTACACATGCCATATATAAACTGTGATAGTGTGATGACTCCTAACATTTTCAAATGTGTTTTTATATAGTAAATGAATCTTGATCGAGCTGTAGTTGATGAGGCTGAGAGTATTGTGCCAAGGACAGTGGCTACTGAATCTTGACCCGTGTTGAGTAGTCATGGAGGTGAGGCTAAAGAAGCCTTCTTTTAAATAATGAACGACTGGTTCACACAGTACATTTGTACGAATCCGGCTACTCAACAACCTCTATCCCCACCTATTCCCCAATTGATCCTTATAGTTCATCAAGGTATGGATCCTTTGCGATTAAATAAACAACCTGCTGATAAGATACGGAAGTGTGGGGATGAGGAATTCAAATCCACTGTTAACGATGACCCTTAGAGAGTCAAATTTTGGCTTGAGAACACGATTTTGGTATTTGATGAACTATCTTGCACATCTGAAGAATGTTTAAAATGTGTTGTATCACTATTGAGAGACACTGCATATTAGTGGTGGAATACCTTGATATTTGTGGTTCCGCGAGAAAGAGTTACTTGGGAGTTCTTTTGTAACAGCCCGGTTTAGACCCTAGTCAGAATAGTGATTTTGGGACCACAAATCTGAGTCAAAAAATATTTTAATATTATATTTCATGCTTAAAATATTTGATTTGATATGTGTGAAATTTTTGTATGAAAATTTTATCGTTTGTGTACTCGATTTTATAAAAAAGACTTATCGCATAAATTGTAAAAATGGCTTGCTATTTGTTATAGTGTTATAATGCTATGTTCTTTTAATGTGGAGGCCTTAAAATGAAATTAGGCCATTTAATAGTGGGATGGATGGTGATAAACAACCATTATTAAGTTTTCTTATTTATTTGTAAAGGTTAAAAAGGTAAATGATGTATTATAAGTTAATAAAATAAAACAAAAACATAAATCACATGCATATTCTTCTTGAATGACCAAATGTAAGAAAGAATGAAGCCATTTTTTTGGGGGTAAAGGTTGGGCACTCTCCAAGCTAAATTGAGGTATGGATTTTGTTTGATTTTTGATAATTTTTACGTTTTTGAGATCGTTGTAGCGTAATGTACAAAGCCCAAGCTTGAATTTATGATTTTGATGAATATTTTGAGTTATGCCATTGATGAATAATTGAGCTTTGTGATGTTAGTTGATGAAATATGAAAGATATGTTTTGGATTAACATGTTTTGTATTGGAATTTTTGATGATTTTGAGTAATTAGGACTAAATTGCAAAAATAATAAATTGAAGGACTAAAATGTGAAATAAATGAAATATATGGACTTGTATGAACATAAGGAAAATTTGGCCTAAGCATAGTGTACTCATATTTTACATGTTTTGTGTTCTGTGTAATTTGGACTAAATTGTAAAAAGTGTAAAATGTTAGGGGAAAAATGGTAATTTGCCCATTTATGTGTTTTTGGACTAAATTGAGTTAAAATATGTTTGAATAAGTTAAATTTGTATTGATTTAGATCATAAAAAGTGAAAATCGAATTTGGATCGGGAAAGTCAAAAATTATTAAATAGTTGTTCCGGTCCGTTCTCGTTTGTACGAGGCAAGTCATAAGTAAATAAATGTTGTTAAATTGAAATGTATATGTATTATATGTGCTGAATTGATTGTGAATAAATATATGTGTATGCCGAATGGTAATGTAAGTGTATGTATTATGAATAAATTATATATATGTTATTATGATATTGAATTGTTCGAGAAGCAGAATATATTAATACGAGAAAGTTCCTATAACGTGACAACGTCCGAAAAGCCCCATACGAACCCTAGGAATAGTAGAGGATACATATGTCTGGACATTGGATTCCGTGATATGATTTTGTGTAAGACCACATCTGGGACGTTGGCATCGATTTGAAATATCGTGTAAGACCGTGTCTGGGACACTGGCATCGATTAGAGATTTCGTGTAAGACCCTGTCTGGGACAGTGGCATCGATAGTGATTATATGTAAGACCACATCTGGGACGTTGACATTGTACGATATGTGAGTGCGAGTAAGACCACGTTTAATACGTTGACATCGATATGTGATTCTGATATGTGTTTACGAGTAAGACCCTGTCTGGGACAGTGGCATCGATATGTAATTACATGTAAGACCACGTCTGGGACGTTGGCATTGTACAATATGTGCGACTATCTGAGTATCCTTTTTAATTCTAAATTAGACAACGAGCAATATTAAGTAAAGACCGAATACGAAATATAATTAAAAGGTTCAGGTATGTCTTAGCTAATGTATTGAAATTAAGGTAAGTTTTGGTATTTGAAGTAATGATATGAATCATATTATAAAGTTGTTTATATGTATATTAAATGCAAATATATATTCGGAAAAATGATATATGTATGTGATATTAAAGTGTGAAACATGTGTATACATATGTGATTTTTGGTATGCGTGAATTGTATATGAATTCAGAAATGGTAGGTGAATATGTTTCTAATGATGATATGTGACATATATTATTATGAATGAGAGAAGTGTATATAAATGAATGTGTGTTATATGTGCTAGTTATATGACCTTGTGATTCTATAATTCGAACATGAGAAATATGAAACAAGAAACATGGTTTTGAGATATACTATTTTGATTTGAAAATTGGATATGAAATAGATATCGAGAAGGTGGTGTTATGATGTACAGTTTGTATATATGTAAATTGGCTAGTGAAGCATGACATGTTTTGGTTAGTCATCTTTTAATTATGTGTAAACTTGATTTATAAGATTGAGTTAACGGTTGTTATTCAAATTTGAAAAAAAAAGTGGTTTATATATATTCATTGACAAATAAGATAATAGAAGTTACTTAATGTGGTATATGAATTTACAAGTACAATGAATGTATATATGATTAAGATTTGTTAAATTAGACTTAGTGATATTGATTTATAAATATTATTGAAATGATTTATTTGCTTATGGCTTACTAAGCTTTTAAAGCTTACTCTGTGTGTTTTTCCTATGTTTATAGAGATTCGGAGACTTGCTCGGGTTAGAAGTCGTAGGAGATCTCATCACATTATCGAGTTTTTATTTCGGTAAATTAATGCTTTGAGATTAGGTTATGTGGCATGTATAAGGTAGTTTTGATATATATTTGGTTTTGAAATTTGTGTATATATATATAGCCATGCAAAAATGGCTTGTTTAAGATGTTAATGTTGTGTGTATTCGGTCAAGTCTTAAGGTTATTATGGAGGTATGTTTTATGGTGTATATATATATGTGTGGTATTTGGTTATATGGTTCGGCATTAAGAAATGCTAATGAGGATGAATAATCAGCCATGAAAGTAGTTCATTTTGGAAAGTATGAAAAGTGTTATGTTTTGGCTTGATAATAAGGTAAAGTGATATATATATTTGATTGAGTATTAGTTATGTCAATTTGGTTTGCGACCGCAAAGTTTATACTTATATTATGCTTGAGTGGTTGTGTTTTTAGGTACGATTCATGATGGAAATTGATGATTATATTTTGAGTATGCTTGATGGCTACTTAGATAGACAGAAGTGACATAATTGTTATGATATTAAGTTTTGAGATAGCATAAGCTTAAAATGTGGGTGATGGAAATGTTATGACTTATTGAGGTTGAAATTGGTATCCGAATGGTTGTTTATTTGAATGGTTAGATATATGAGATTTAAACATGAAAATTTTGTATGCTAAAAATGGATAAGTTTGAATTATTATTTTGGCTCAAATTGGTAATTTTTTTATATAGTGAAATGGGTATTATTTTTAGGTTGATTTGCTAGTCGTATAGATGGAAAATGAATTAATTGTGTATATATATAGTTTGTAATGTTGTATAGTTTATGAAATTTGATAGGTTTGACTTGGAAATTGAGTTTATAATTAGTTATTGAGGTTGTGGCAAAAAAGCACTTGAAATTATAATGTCCAAAAGCTATACTCGTTCATTTATTAGTATTTGATATTGATACATACTTGAATACCCAATAAATGATATGAATGATATTTAGCTTATGAAATAGATTTGTACAAAGGCATGATGTGATATATGCACTTGTTTATATAATGAAATATGTTTAACCATAATTTATGTATACGATTACTATTAAGGTGGTGATCATATGGTTCAAATTTTATAATTATGAAACATGTACAATTTGGTTTTGATATTTGATAGCTTGGTTTCAAATTTTTGAGTAAACAAATGGTATGGAACTGGTTAAATATTGAAACGTAGTTTTTTTTATAAGAGAATGTTCGATAAAACATGATTATGTGTTTGAATATGTGATTCAATTATGTGAATTTGACTTGTATGAATAAGAGGTTGGTTATTATTTTATTTTCTAAAAATAACTTTTATAAATGAAATTATGTTACAAGGTGCATGATTTGTAATAACTGTCTGTTCTGAATTGTGTTTTGATCGGTAATGCTTCGTAACCCTAATCCAGTGATGGATACGAGTTAGGGGTGTTACATCTTTCAAGTTGAATTCAGAAAGAAATACATCAGCCAAAGGTTCATTGATCAGAAACGAAAGGAATTTCTTAAATTGAAACAAGGTCGTATGTTGGTAACAAAATACGAAAGAGAGTTTGTTTGACTAAGCAAATATGCTCGTGAATGTGTTTCTTCTGAGGCTATAATGTGTAAAAGGTTTAAAAATGGATTAAATAAACAAATTAGACTATTAGTTGGGATTTTTGAGCTGAAAGAGTTTGTCGTTTTAGTAGACAGAACTTGTAAAGCTGAAGAGCTTAGTAAAGAGAAAAGAAAACCCAAGTCTGAAGCTAGAGACTTTAGAAAGAGATTTGCGGGTAAAGCACATCAGCCAGCATCAAAGAAATATAGAGAATATCATCCTTGTTTTACTAGCTCTATGGGAATTTCGATCAGAGATAAAGATGCGAGACATTTTAGCTCTAAACCTCAGACGACATCTGTTGCTAGTGTGGGTAGTGTTAGAAATTTTGGACCTAAATGTAAGCACCGCAATAAGCGACATTATGGTGAATGTAGGATGATGAGTGGAGCTTGTTTTAAATGTGGATCTCTTGGTCATTATCTCCAAGACTGTCCAGAAAAGTCTATAGCTGAAAGAGATCAATCGGCGAAAGTAAGTAATACGATTAGTAGAGAGAGATCACCCCCGATACACTGGAAATATGAGTGGTAACTGAGGTGTTACGGGAGATTTTGCTTTGAGACCTGAGGCACGAGCACCTGCTTCAGCTTATGCTATCCGTGCACGAGAGGAGGCATCATCACCAGACATTATTACCGGCATGTTTTCTCTTTTCGATACTGATATAGTTGCGTTGATAGATCCTGGATGAACCCATTCATATATCTGTATGAATTTAGTATTTAAAAAGAGTTTACATGTCGAGTCTACATAGTTTGTAATTAAAGTATCGAACCCCTTAGGCAAGTCTGCTTTAGTTGATAAAATTTGTAAGAATTGTCCTTTGATGTCTCGAGGTTACTATTTTCTGGCTGACTTTATGCTTCTACCATTTGATGAGTTTGATGTGATTTTGGGTATGGACTGGCTGACTATGCATGATGTAGTTGTGAATTGTAGACGAAAGATTATTGAATTGAAATGTCAAAACGATTAAATTCTTCAGATTGATTTTGATGATTCGAGTGAAGTACCTAATGTGATATTGTCTATGTTAGCTCAGAAATGCATGAAAAAGGGCTATGATGCATATCTGGCATACGTACTAGATACAAAGGTGTCTGAATCAAAGATTGAATTTGTACCTATTGTTTATAAGTTTTTGGATGTATTTCCAGAAAAATTATCGGGTTTGTCACCAATTAGAGAGGTTGAATTTGGTATTGAATTAGTACTGGGAAGAACACCGATATCAATAGCTTCGTACAGAACGGCTCCAATAGAATTAAAAGATTTGAAAGCTCAGTTGCAAGAATTGACATGTAAAGATTTTACATGATTGAGTTATTCACCCTGGGGTGCACCGGTATTGTTTGTGAAGAAGAAAGATGGCACGATGAGAATGTGTATTGATTATAGACAACTGAATAAAGTGACTGTAAAGAACAAATACCCTTTACCTCAGATTGATGATTTATTTGATCAATTGAAAGGGGCTACAGTATTTTCAAAGGTTGATTTAAGATCAGGTTATTATCAGTTGCGAGTTAAAGACTCAGATGTACCTAAAATTGCGTTCAGAATGAGGTACGGGCACTATGAATTCCTTGTTATGCCTTTCGGATTAACTAATGCTCCTATAGTTTTCATGGACTTGATGAATTGAATATTCAGACTGTATTTAGACAGATTTGTTGTTGTATTTATTGACGACATTCTAATCTATTCGAGAGATGAATCTGAACATGCTGAGCACTTGAAAGTTGTGTTACAAACTCTACGTGATAAGCAATTATTTGCAAAGTTTAGCAAATGTGAGTTTTGGCTTCGAGAGGTTGGATTTCTAGGGCATCTTGTTTCAGCTGAAGGTATTAGCGTTGACCCGAGTAAGATTTCTGCTATTGTTAACTGGATCCGAGAAATGTGTCTGTAGTCCGTAGTTTTCTGGATTTAGCAGGCTATTACATTTTTGAAAGGATTTTCTATGATTGCGACACCGATGACTCGACTGCCTCAAAAAGATGTTAAATTTGAGTGGTTAGAAAAATGTCAGTAGAGTTTCGAACAGTTGAAAGTACTGTTGACTAAAGCACCAATTCTGGTTCAACTTAAATCGGGAAAAGAGTTTGTGATTTATAGTGACGCGTTGTTAAACAGTTTGGGACGTGTTCTGATTCAAGAAGGAAAAGTTATAGCTTATGCTTCTCGACAATTGAAACCGCATGAAAAGAATTATCCGACGCACAACTTAAAGTTGGCTACAATTCTGTTTACATTGAAAATTTGGCGACACTACTTATACGGAACTCCAAATTAAGATCCGCTAAATTTCCCTAAAACTAGACTCACATATCTTCTTACCATAAAATTTCCAGAATTTTTGGTTTAGCCAATAAGTACAGTTTATTCTTTAAATTCACCCCTATTTTTCTGTCTGACAGTTCCAACCCTTCTTCACTAAAAATTAATTATCTCCTCGTACAGAATTCGGATGATGTTCCCTTTTTTTATTTTGAAAATAGACTCATTAAAGATTTTAAGAATATAAATTATAACCCATTTTTTTTTACAATTTTTAATGATTTTCCCAAGTTAGAACAGGGGATTCCGAAATCAGTCTTACTCTGTCTCACAAAAATTTAAATATCTCATAATATGAAATTCTTTTGCTTACACCGTTTCCTTTATATGAAAATAGACTCAATAAGATTATATTTCATATCTTATTCAAGTTCTAATTCAATTTCTACCATTTTTGGTGATTTTTCAAAGTCATACAACTACTGCTATCCAAAACTATTTTATTACTAAATTTAGCCCTTTCATGTTTTCTTTGTAGCAGTTTTCACTGTAACACTTACTCCATATCAATCTTACCAAAGTTCGATCACATATCGAGCACGTTGCTCATAAGATTAGACACACAAACCTGCACTTATTCATCACATATTCATATTCAATTACACCTAGTCATTTCCCGTTGAACACATCAGAATAATAACGAATGCCCGGTGGACAACACATAGTACCACCCTTGTAGCCAAAGCTACCTTCTTCACAGAGTGGCCTTCACATAGTACCACACTTGTGACCAAAGCTATCTTTTACACATATTGGCCTGCACTTAGTACAACACATGTGATCGAAGCTATCGGGTACGCATAGTAGCACGCACTTAGTACTACACATACGACCTAACCATCTGGTACACGTAGTAGCCTACACTTAGTACTGCAGACATGACCTAAAACCATTTTAAACACATAGCATCTTGCACATAGTACTACACATGTGTTCTCACAATGGATCATCCGTATCTTTTCTATTCCGAAGGTCCAACCGGGAAATTCCTCACTTTTCAACATTTTACCAATTCATCCATAATCAATTTCAATTCATAATTTACATCAAGTGATCATTCAATATGCAACCACCTTTCATATAATAAAAAAATATTATAACATAAGTAAAAATATATATATTATTTACATACAAACTTACATCGGTAGCACAATCGGTGAAAAGGACTTATTCGTCATATTCTTTGTTTTCCTCCCGTTCTAAGTCTGAATCTCGTTTTTCTTGATCTATAACAACACATTTAACTCATTTATTCATCCTTCTACTCAAATTAGCCTAAATTCACGTTTTGGAAAAATTTACATTTTTGCCCCTAAACTTTGTCATATTTACACTTTTGCCCCTAGGCTCGTAAAACGATTTTTATTCAATTTCCTTGTATTTTAAGCCTAGCCAAACCATTTTCAAAGCTATAACAGTCCAAAATTTCCATTTATTCACACACTTACACATATTTTACAACTTTTTACAAACTAGTCCTTTTTGACAATTTCACCAAAAATCACTTAGTAAAAGTCGTTTATTACACACCAAGCATTCATATTCTACCATTAAATATCAAAAAGTATGCATGTAATCCATGAGTAAATTTTTAAACAGAAACCTTAGCTCAAAATAATGGTGGAAATAGCTAAACCGAGCTACGAGGATTTCAAAAATGTAAAGAACATTAAAAACGAGGCTAGAACAGACTTACAATCGAGCATGGAAGCTTTAAAAACCCTAGCCATGGTTTCTCCTTGTGAAATTCACCCATATCTTGAAGATGGACACAATTTTGCTTTGATTTTGGCTTCTTTTAATTACTAAATGACCAAAATGCCCCTAACTTAAAAATATTCTATTTCACTTATTTCATGTCCATTTTTGTCCAACAAATTATCCAATGGTCTAATTACCATTTAAGGACCTCCAATTTAAATTTTCATAACTATTGGACACCTCTAGCATGTAGAACTCAACTTTTGCACTTTTTACAATTTACTCCTTTTGACTAAATTGAGTGGCCAAACGTTAAAATTTTCGAACGAAATTTTCATGAAATCATTTCGTGAAATCATAGACCATAAAAATATAATAAAAATAAATTTTCTTACAACGAATTTGTGGTCCCGAAACCACTGTTCCGACTAGGCCCAAAACCAAGCTGTTACAATTTGTATATTGACTTACCTAGTACAGATTCAAACGAAAGGAATCGCCTACTCGACGACTTTCGACTTTCCCCGGTCTAATTCTGTTTTCTTTGGTTCTTGAGCTAAACACATTCAAATTTGGCTTATTCAATCACACATTCATTCAAATCAATACATCAACACATATTTATTGCATTTTACAAATTAGCCCTCAGATTTTCACATTTAAACATTTTAGTCCCTATTTCATAAAATCAAAAAATACACAAAATTTCTATATATCAATGCTTGGACGAATATTCCTCTAGCCCATATATTTCATTTATTTCACATTTTAGTCCCTCAATTTCTCTTTTTATGCAATTTAACCCAAAATACTCAAATTTATCAAAAAACCCAATACAAAACATAGTAATCTAACACATATCTTTCATTTACTATCATCAAACTTCAAAAAACTCACATTATCAACAATGGCACATCTTAAAATCATAATCAAATTCAAAAATTGAGACATGGGCTTGATAAAATACAGAGCAACGATCACAAAAACATAAAAATCACTAAAAACTGGGCTAAAACATACCTTAATTTAGCAATGTGAATGTCGAATGCTTAAACCCTAGAAATGATGTTCTTAATCTCTTATTTTTGGCAAACAAAGGAAAATATGGACACAAAATGCATGTTTTGTTATAATTAATAGCATTAATTTATATAATTACTTAATTAACCTTTAAAAAATCATTAAAATTCCACTAACTAATGTCCATCAATGTCATTTAATTATAACCGTGGTCTATTTTCATCATAAGGACCTCATATTTAAAGAGACATATCAATTCGTCCATTATTCAAATAGAAGGACAATTTTTCATTTTACGCTATTAGGTGCTTTTATCAAATTAAGCACACAAACGATTAAATTTTCATACGGAATCTTCACAGATATCAATTCACATATAATAAGCACAGAAAATAATATTAAAATATTTTTTAACTTGGATTTGTGGTCTCGAAACCACTATTCTGACTAGGCTCTAAACCGGGCTATTACAACTCTCCCCCTTACGGATTTTCGTCCCCAAAAATCTTACCGTAGAACAGATTCAGATATTGCTGTCTCATAACATCTTCAAGCTCGCACGTAGTCTCTTCAACACCGTGTCGATGCCACATTACTTTTACTAATGGAATTTTCTTATTTTGTAATTATTTAACCTCACGAGCCAAGATACGGATCGGTTCTTCTTCGTAGGTCATATCGGACTGAATATCAATCTCAAACGGAGAAATCACATGAGAGGGATCAGATCTATATCAACAAAGCATCAATACATGAAATACATTATGAATCTTTTCTAACTCAGGTGGTAATAACAATCTATATGCAACTGATTCGATATGCTCTGTAATCTCATACGGCCCAATGAACCTCAGACTCAATTTGCCTTTACGACTGAGCCGAAGTACTTTCTTTGTAACAACCCTTACCTGTGTTTGATGCCGGGATAGATACGAGGCATTACCAGACTTAAACATAGACATACATGTAAAACTGGGCTATAAAATTTCAATCATATCAGAATCATTCGATCACATTCTAAATGTCCCATACACGAGCCTTTGAGGCTCTAAACATGCATTAAAAGTGGTTTGGGACTAAATCGAGAACTCACAAACATTTTTACAACACTTAGAAAATTTTCATGTTTGGAAAGTCACACGCCCGTGTGGGTAGGCCGGGTGGTCTCACAAGCCCGTGTCCTCAGCCCGTCTAACTCTCTGTTTATGACGTCAACAAACATTTAGGGTCACACAGCCAAGTTACATGCCCGTGTGCTAAGGCCGTATCCTCCACGTGGCTAAGACACATGGCCATGTCTCTACCCGTGTGGTCAACACTTAGGCTATTTTCCAAGACTTTTTGTTTCCTTAATCTTTCACATACTTAAATACTTTAAAGACACATATCATAGCATCATTTTAATGATTTAACATGCCTCACTAAAGCACATTTTTAACAATCAACCATAACATATTACCCAATAATTAATCTTTACTTATTCAAAAAATGCCCATGTTCAATCATTATCAACTTAATGCCAATTTACGTATTTATTCCATAGCCATAACCAACCTTATAACACCCCTTTCCCGAGTCTGAGGCCAAAACTGGGCACGAGGCATTACCTAACATAACCGCATGGATAGAATCATTTTAATGTCATTAAGACTCGGTCAAATTAAAAACTTTTTTGAACTTTGTCTAAACTCCTTAATATGGGCCTACGAGACCCCAAACACCCATTGGAAACTATTCGGGACCAACCCGGGTCCTTTAAATAACTCTAGAAAAATATCTCTGGTCGTGCTGATGGCCCGTGTGGCACACATGTCCTAAGCACCTAAGGACACGCCCGTGTCCCATAGCCCATGTGAATTAAATTATAAATTTGAACCTACAGGGGTTTTCACATGGCTTGACACGCGACCGTGTCTAAAAACCTTTACATTCTGTTTCTAACGTCAGCATCCAATTTAGGGCACACGACCAAGGCACACGCCTGTGGCCAGAGGTCATGTCCTCCAAACGATTGAGACACACGGCCGTGTCTCTGCCCGTGTGTTTACTACCATACATACGAACTTGTAAATTTGAGGCGTAGAGGACACATAGTCGAACAACACGCCCATGGGGCTGACCATATGTCACACACGACCCAGACACACACTGATGTGTCTACCTATGTGGACAATATAAGGCTATCTACCAAGCCCCTTGCCACCCCGAAACACAATCTATCATACCTGTCTATCATAACATGATTTCTCAACTCATATATTCAACCATGCCAATAGTTTCACATTCATGAAGACTATCTTGCATTCATATAATAACTCTCAATATTAGCCATTTTTCATGGCCTTATACAAAATGAATCAAATGCTAAGATAAGCCATCACATTTGGAAAATTAACAATGACACAAAATTCAAAAGTCTAAGTTCCTATACATGCCATATTCAAAATGATAAACCTAAATATACCAAGTGCTTCAGCTGATAGTGTGATCGATGCCTCCGACGTCTGTTGATCCTCGAGCTAGTTAGACGGCACTATAAGAAAATGGAAACGAGAGGGAGTAAGCATAAAGCTTAGTAAGTTGTATGCAAATAAACAACAACCACTTATCATAAGGCAATATGCTCATAACTTTTCACAACTTATTCAAGAATACCATAAATAAACGTAAGTACAACTTACTCATCACCATCCAATTCAACTCATATTGCATATATTGAGCCCATATATCATACATTTCAATTAGGTACCTGTACCACTCATCACACGATATAAATCATAAACCTTTTGTTGAACCATTTGGAATACTACCGGATACTCAATAACCCTAACATGGGTTAAGGTACCGATGCCATGTCCCAGACATGGTCTTACATTGGTTTTCATATAGCGAGGCTGATGCCATGTCTTAGACAGGTCTTACATGGGCTCTCGTCTATCAGTGTCAATGCCATGTCCCAGACAGGTCTGACACTGACACACAACAAGCTGACGCCATGTCCCAAACATGTCTTACACTAGCTTGTCTATCGCGAGGCTGATGTATGTCCTAGACATGTATTACACTAGCTATCGTCTCAATGCCGATGCATGTCCCAGGCATTTCTTACACTGGCTTAATATCTCGAGGTCGATGCATGTCCCAGACATGTCTTACACTAGCACACAATCACCTAATATCAAGGTACCAATATCCAAGTTTATTCCAAATATTCAACGAAAGTCTCTACTATGTTAATTTCTCAACATGTATTCTCGTATTCAAAATCAAAACAATTTATGCTATATCAATTCAATTATACATCATAAAGATATAGTTGCATTATTAACATACAACTTACCTCAGTACTCAAAATGTGGGGACTAGTTGATTTAATCTACTTGCTTGGCCTTCCCCCAGACTGGGTTCCAATTTTGTATTTCTTGATCTAAAATGGAAAAATATAACCATTTAATCATCAATTAAATCTAAACGCTCAATAATTTATGATTTGGACAAAATGACCATTTTACCCTTAGGCCTGAAAATCAAGTTTTATCGAGTTTCCTTATTAGTCAAGCCTTACCGACCATTTATCTCTCTTATGACAGCCCCAAATTTCCAATATTTCACAACATTACTATCTATTTTACAAACTTTACAAAATGGTTCTTTTAGGGTTTTCATGAGAAGTCTTTCCACAAAAGTTGTTTATTTCACAACCATGATTCATTTTCTTCCATAAAATTTTAGAAACAACATGAACACTCTCATGGTAAAACCCTATACTTTCAACCATTTAACAAAATAGTCCCCTTGTTAGAAAGCTCAGGCTACAAGGGTTCTAAAAATGTAAAAATTTTCAAGAAAGGCCATTAAAGCCACTTACTTGCAAGAGTAGAGGGTAGATGAAATTTTTGAATCTCAAAAACCCCTACGATGGCTAAATTTTAGGTGGAGAAGGAGATAGGGGAAAAGATGATATATTTTCTCTTTATTTTAATTCATTTTGGTCAAATAAATTACCAAATTTCCACCTAATCTTGACTTTCTCTATCTTTTGTCTCCTATGGCTGGCCATCACTTATCCAAGGGTCTATTTGCCCTTTAAAGACTCCCAATTTAAGTTCTCTAGCTATTTGACACCCTTAGCTAACAAAATAGGACTTTTTCTCTTTTTGCGATTTAGTCCTTTTTTGCAATTAAGCTCTCAAACGTTAAAATTAATTCACCAAATTTTTCATGCACCTTTATAATCATGCTATCACACATAAAATAATATTAAAATAATTTCTATGGCTTCAAAATAGTGGTTTCGTAACCACTATTCTGACTAGCACCAAAATCGGGCTATTACAATTCTCCCTCTTTAGGGATTTTCATCCCCGAAAATCTTATTAGTGAATAAGTTTGGGTATTGGTCTCTCATAGTCTTTCGGGTTCCCCCGTGGCTTCCTTGACTCCATGTCTATGCCACAAAACCTTAACGAGTGCTACACTTTTATTTCTCAATTGTTTGACCTCTCGAGCCAAAATCTTAACTTGTTCTTCGCCATAAGTCACGTCTAAGCTAATCTCAACCTCTGTTGGTGCGATCACATGCGAAGGATCCGATCTATACCGACGTAACATGGACACATGAAACACATCATGAATCTTTTCCAACTCTGAGGTCAAAGCCAATCGGTATGCAACAGGCCCTACTCTCTTTGTAATCTCATAAGGTCTAATAAACCGTGGACTTAACTTGCCTTTTCTTCCGAATCGGAGAACCTTCTTTCACAGAGATAGTTTCAAAAATACTTTGTCCTCGACTTGAAACTCGATCTCTTTTCATTTCAAATCCTCGTAGGATTTTTGTCTATTTGAAGTAGCCTTCAAACAGTCGCGAGTCACCTTAACTTTCTCCTTGGTCTCTTTAACTAAGTCAACCCCGTGTATCTTATTCTCTCTCAGCTCGGTCTAATACGAAGGTGTTTGACACTTACACCCATACAAAGCCTCATAAGGCGCCATTTTCAGACTTGACTGATAACTGTTGTTGTAGGCGAATTCGACTAGCGATAAATACTTTTCCCAACTGCCTTGGAACTCAAGAACACAACACCACAACATATCTTCTAAGATCTGAATTACTCTCTCCGACTGTCTGTCCATTTGCGGGTGGAAAGCTGTGCTAAAATTCAGTTTCGTTCCCAATGCCTCTTGCAACTTTTTCAAAAACTGCAAGGTAAACCTCGGATCTCTATCCAAAATAATCGACAAGGGCACTCCATGAAGCCTCACGATCTCAGAAACATATAGATCGGCCAATTTCTCAAGGGAATAGTCAGTATGCACTGGTATAAAATGTGCCGACTTAGTAAGTCTATCAACAACTACCAAAACCGAATCCTTTTTCCTTGTTGTAAAAGGCAAACTTAACACAAAATCCATGGTTACTCGGTCCCACTTCCACTCGAGAACCATCACAGGTTGAAATAAACCTGAGGGTACTTGGTGTTCGGCCTTCACTTGTTGACAAACTAGACACTTAAAAATAAACTCAGAAATGTCTCTTTTCATCCCTGACCACCAGTACATTTTCTTTAAGTCATTATACATTTTTACACTACCCGGATGGATAGACAAGAAACCACTATGTGCCTCTTGCAAAATCCTCTGAATAAGCTCATTATCCTTGGGTGCACAAACTCGGTCTCGGTACATCATACAACCGTCGGTACCAATACTAAACTCTGATTCATTTCCCATCTCACACGGAGCCATTTTAGCTTGCAAGTCCTTATCACCTTTCTGAGCCTCACAAATAACTTGAAGGAATGTAGGTCTATCTCTCATCTTAACTAGAATCGAGCCATCGTTAGTCACAGTCAACTGAGCATTCAAAGACATCAAGGCGAATAATGATTTTCTACTCAGAGCGTCGGCGACTACATTTGCCTTCCCCGAGTGGTAGTTAATCACTAACTCATAATCCTTTACCAACTCTAGCAACCTTTGTTGCCGTAGATTCAACTCCTTCTAAGTCGTTAAATACTTGAGACTTTTATGGTCGGTAAACACTCGACATCTCTCGCCATACAAATGGTGTCTCCAAATTTTTAATAAGAACACGATGGCTGCTAGCTCTAAATCGTGGGTCGGGTAATTCTTCTCCTATGGCTTGAGCTGTCTCAAGGCATAGGCTATTACCTTGCCTTCTTGCATGAGCATGCACCCTACCAATTCAAGGATGCATCACTATACACCACAAACTCTTTTCTCAGTTTCGATTGCACTAAAACTGGGCCTTCGGTCAACAAAGCCTTTAGTTTCTCGAAACTCTGTTGGTACTTCTCTAACCATTCGAACTTGACATCCTTTTGTAACAACCTTATCATTGGAGTGGATATCATAGAGAATCCATTCACAAATCTTCTGTAATATCCCGCCAAACCCAAAAAGCTTCAAACCTCTGTCACATTCCTCGGTGGTTTCCACTCAACGATAGCCAAAATCATACTCAGGTCAACTCTGATCCCATCACCCGACACAATGTGTCCCAAGAATCTGACCTCTCGTAGCCAAAATTCACTCTTAGTGAACTTGGCATAAACCTACTTGTCTCTCAAGGTTTGTAGAACCGTTCTCAAATGTTCCGTGTGCTTGCTTTTATCACGTGAATAAATCAATATGTCGTCGATAAAAAACGACGATGAACTTATGTAAATATGGTCAGAAAATGTAGTTCATTAAGTCCATAAATACTGCAGGAGCATTTGTTAAACTAAAGGGCATGACGAGGAACTTATAATGGTCGTACCTCGTTAGAAAACACAATGGCTCCATTCACCTAATCGAACAAATCATCAATCCTTGCCAAGGGATACTTGTTCTTCACAATTACTTTATTAAGATGTCTGTAGTCTATGCACAATCTCATCGATCTGTCCTTCTTCTTCACAAAAAGTACCGGAGCACCCCACAATGAATAGCTCGGTCTCGCAAAAATTTTATCCTTAAGCTCTTATAGTTGAGTCTTCAACTCCTTCAACTCCGTTGGAGGCATTCTATATGGAGCAATCGGGATAGGTGCCATACCGGGGACCAACTCGATACCAAAATCGACTTCTCTGATTAGACGTACTTCGGGCAACTCTTTCTGAAATACATCCAGGTATTCACATACCACAGGCGCTGTCTCAATTTTCCCTTCAGACTTTTTGGTGTTCAACACAAATGCTAGGTAGGACTCATACCCTTTTGTCAAATATTTCTCGGTGGTTAAAGACGAGATCAGTATTGATGAGTTATCTGGTTCACCTGATTCAACTCGAATAATATCCCCATTCTCACATTTCACTTCAATGAACTTGCTACCACAATTCACTATCACATTATGAGCAGTCAACCAATCCATGCCAAGAATTAGATCAAATTCATGAAACATAGTAGTATGAGGTTTGCCAGAAAATAATAACCTCTAATCATTAAAGGACAATCTCTACACACTTTATCAACCATCACATGCCTGCCTAATGGGTTTGACACTTTTATCACAAATTCAGTAGACTCAACAGACATATTTGTACTAGGTACTAATTTCATACAAACATAAGAATGGGTAGACCCCGGATCAATTAAACAAACAACAAAAATATCGTGAAGAGAAAAAGTACCTATAATCACATCTAGTGAAGATGCCTCTTTGTGAGCGCGAATGGCATAAGTTCTTGCAGGCGCTCAGCCTTCGGACCTCACAACTGAATCTCTAGGAGCACCTCTACTGCTAGCCCCACTACCCGGGTTCTTCCGTGGTCTACCCCTTGAAGGAGCACTATTTGCCCTCATAACTTGATTTTTCTCTTTGTCATCTAATTTTGGACAGTTCTGGATGAAGTGGTCTAGTGATCCACATTTGAAGCAACCTCTCTCTTTCCCTCGACACTCGTCGAAATGACGCCTACCACATTGTGAACACTCTAGCCTATTTGGCCAAGCACTACCAACACTAGCGATAGAAGTGGTTTGAGCTTTAAAAGTTGTGTGCTGCTTGTTCTTGCTCATGCTCGAAAACCCTACTGAAGCATTTGATCGAGTAGGAAACACTCTCAATATCTTAGATGGAGTCTGCTGTGATTTCCCCATCTGTCTTTTCTTTGAGTCTCGAGACTCGATCTCAGTTTTTCTCTTCTCTTTGACTGATTCCTCAATCTTACATGCTCTCTCCACGAGCACCACAAATTCCCTCAATTCTAAGATGCCAACAAATAGACGGATATCTTCGTTCAAACCATCTCCAAACCTCTTGTACATGATTGCTTCTGTAGATACACACTCCCATGCATATTTATTGAGTCTCACAAACTCACGCTCGTACTCTGTCACCATTCTACGACCTTGCCTCATCTCTAAAAATTCTTTTCTTTTCTGGTCTATAAACCTCTGGCTAATGTACTTCTTTCGGAACTCTTCCTAGAAGAATTCCCAAGTTATCCTCTCTCTCAGTACCACAGACATGAGAGTATTCCACCATTGGTAGGTTGAGTCTCGTAGGAGTGACACTGCACACTTCACGCACTCCTTAGGCATGCACATTAGCTCATCAAATACCTTAATGATATTTTCCAACCAGAACTCCGCTCTTTCTGGGTCATCATCAATGTTAGCCTAAAATTCCTCAGCCCCTTGCTTTCATATTTTATCTACAGGGGGTTTCTCTCTCCTAACCATATCCATTCCTTGCGGAGCTATAGGGGCATATTGAGGAATCGAAGGAGGTGGGGGAGGTGGAGTGTTCGGATTCGCATGAACAAACTCTGAGTACCAGGCATCCATCATGTAGAGGTAAATTTCTCTAGCCCCTCCGCCCTAATTCATTCTCACGGGCCCACTATCTACTAGCACGGTCCCTTCAACAGGAGCTGGCGCATTACTTTCCACGTCATCTGTCGTAGCTACGTTAGGATCCATTTTCTATATAAAGAAACACAATTTATCTCGTCCGGAGTTGTCACACTATCAATATACAATTATGGCATGTATAGCTAGGCTTGTGCTGACGCTAGGTTAGTCTTAGAACTGACTAAATCATAGCTCTAATACCACTAAATGTGAACCCTTTTCCTGAGTCTGAGGCCAGGACTGGGCACGAGGAATTACCTAACTTAACCGCATGCATAGAATCATTTCAATGTCATTAAGATTGGGTCAAATTAAAAACTTTTCAAACTTTGTCTAAACTCCTTAATATGGGCCTACGAGACCCCAAACATCCATTGAAAACTATTCAGAACCAACTCGGGTCCTTTAAATAACTCTAGTAAAATAACTCTAGAAATAGGGCACATGCCCATATGGAAAGGCAACACGCCCATGTCGAACTTGAACATGGTCGTGCTGATGGCCTGTGTGGCACACACGGCCTAAGCATCTAAGGACACGCCCGTGTCCTATAGCCCATGTGAATTCAATTCTAAATTTAAACCTATAAGGGTTTGCACACGACGTGACACACGCTTGTGTCTAAAAACCTTGACATTCTATTTCTGACGTCAACATCCAATTTAGGGCACACAGCCAAGGCACACGCCCGTGGCCAGAGGCCGTGTCCTACACACGACTGAGACACATGGCTGTGTCTCTGCTCGTATGTTTACTACCATGCATACTAACTTGTAAATTCGAGGTGCAGAGGACACACGGTCAAACAACACACCTATGGGGCTGACCATGTGTCACACACGGCCAAGACACACGCCTGTGTGTCTACCCATATGGACTATATATGGCTATCTACCAAGCCCCTTGCCACCCCAAAACACAATCTGTCATACCCAAGTCTATCATAACATGATTTCTCAACCAAGCAACCATAACCAAGGCCTATATACATTTCATATATTCAACCATGCCAACAATTTAACATTCATGAAAGATTATCTTGCATTCATATAATAACTCTCAATATTAGCCATTTTTCATGACCTTTTCCAAAATGAATCAAATGCTAAGATAAGTCATCACATTTGGCAAATTAAAAATGACACAAAATTCAAAAGTCTAAGTTCCTATACATGCCATATTTAAAATGATAAACCTAATTATACCGAATGTTTCAACTGATAGTGTGATCGATGCCTCTTACGTCTGTTGATCCTCGAGCTAGTTAGGCCGCACTACAAGAAAATGGAAAAGAGAGGGAGTAAGCATAAAACTTAGTAAGTTGCATGCAAATAAACAACAACCACTTATCATAAGGCAATATGCTCATAACCTTTCACAACTTATTCATGAATACCATAAATAAACGTAAGTACAACTTACTCATCACCATCCAATACAACTCATATTGCATACATTGAGCCCATATCTCATACATTTCAATTAGGTACTGGTACCACTCTTCACATGATCATAGCTTTTCTCATTTCAATATAAATCATAAACCTTTTATTGAACCATTTGGAATACTACCGGATACTCAATAACCCTAACATGGGTTAAGGTGTAGATGCCATGTCCTAGACATGGTCTTACACTGCCTTTCATATAGTGAGGCCGATGCCATGTCCCAAACAAGTCTTACACTGGCTCTCGTCTATCGGTGTCGATGCCATGTGCCAAACAGGTCTTACACTAACACACAACAAGTTGACACCATGTCCCAAACATGTCTTACACTAGCTTGTCTATTGCGAGGCTGATGCATGTCCCAGACATGTATTACACTAGCTCTCGTCTCAATGTCGATGCATGTCCCAAACATATCTTACACTAGCATACAATCACCCAATGTCAAGGTACCAATATGCATGTTTATTCCAAATGTTCAACAAAAGTCTCTACTATGTTAATTTCTCAACATGTATTCTCGTATTCAAAATGAAAACAATTTATGCCATACCAATTCCATTGTACATCATAAAGATATAGTTGCATTATTAACATACAACTTACCTCGGTACTCAAAATGTGGGGACTAGTTGATTTAATCTACTTACTTGGCCTTCCCTAGACTAGGTTCAGATTTTGTATTTCTTGATCTAAAATGGCAACATATAACCATTTAATCATCAATTAAATCTAAATGTTCAATAATTTATGATTTGGGCAAAATGACTATTTTGCCCCTAGACTTTCACAAAATGACCATTTTACCCTTAGTCCTGAAAATCAATTTTTATCGAGTTTCCTTATTAGTCAAGCCTAACCGACCATTTATCTCTCTTATGATAACCCCAAATTTCCAATATTTCACAACATTACTATCTATTTTACAAACTTTACAAAATGGTTCTATTTGGGTTTTCATGAGAAGTCCTTCCACAAAAGTTTTTTATTTCACAAGCATGATTCATTTTCTTCCATAAAATTTCAAAAACAACATGAACACTCTCATGGTAAAACCCTAGACTTTCAACCATTTAACAAAATAGTCCCCTTGTTAGAAAGCTCATGCTACAAGGGTTCTAAAAATGTAAAAATTTTCAAGAAAAGCCATTAAAGTCACTTACTTGCAAGAGTAAAGAGTGGCTGAAATTTTTAAAGCTCAAAAACCCCTACAATGGCTGAATTTTTAGTGGAGAAGAAGATAGGGAAAAAGATGATATCTTTTCTCCTTATTTTAATTCATTTTGGTCAAATAAATTACCAGATCTCCACCTAATCTTTACTTTCTCTATCTTCTGTCTCCTATGGCAGGCCATCACTTATCCAAGGGTCTATTTTCCCTTTAAAGACCCCCAATTTAAGTTCTCTAGCTATTTGACACCCTTAGCTATCAAAATTGGACTTTTGCACTTTATGCGATTTAGTCATTTTTCGCAATTAAGCTCTCAAACATTAAAATTAATTCACCAAAATTTTCATCCACCTTTATAATCATGTCATCACTCATAAAACAATATTAAAATAATTTTATGGCTTTGGAATAGTGGTTTTGTAACCACAATTCCGACTAGCCCCAAAATCGGGCTGTTACAACCCCGAATAGTCCTAGGGCATTCTCGTGCTCATATGTTATTTACTATTCATTCATGGCTGACAATTATAATCATATCACAAAGCATCAACACATGGTAAGGATAATTAGGCTTACAAGTCAAAACATTATAAGCCATATCTCATGGCTATATACAATGAATCAAGATAAGCCAATACATTTGGCTAAACCATAAGAACACATATCAATAACTAAGCTCCTATACATGCCACTCACTTGAAGATGGTTAAGACTTATCGATATCCCATATTGATAGCTCGATAGTGTGATGCTACCTCTGGCGATCTCCAACCCCTAGCTAACCTGACAAAACTAGAGAAATGAAAAGAAGGGGGTAAGCTATATAGCTTAGTAAGTCCATAAGAAAATAATAAGCAATTTATCAACATGATTCCAAGGTAAAATAATCATAATTGCACTTTTAGTTATGTTCAAGTTAAGTAATTTACTCGAGTCATAGTCACTCAGTTACTTATAACTTGAGCTACGGAACTCCAAATCAAGATCCGCTAATTTTCCCTAAAACAAGGCTCACTTATCTGCTTGTCATAAAATTTTTAGAATTTTTGGATTAGCCAATAAGTACAATTTATTCTATAAAGTCTCCCCTGTTTCGCTGTCCGACAGTTTTGACCCTCTGCACTAAAATTAATTATCTCTTCGTACAATATTTGGATAATGTTACCATTTATATCTTTAGAAGATAGAATAATTAAGGATTTTAATCATATAAATTATAACCCATAATTATATTTTTAAAAATTTTAATGATTTTTCCAAGTCAGAATAGGGGATTCCAAAATCATTCTGACCCTGTCTCACAAAAATTCAAATATCACAGAATACAAAATTCTTTTGCTTTCAAAGTTTCTTTTATGTGAAAATATACTCAATAATATTTTATTTCATATCTTATTCAACTTTTAATTCGATTTACACCATTTTTGGTGATTTTTGAAAGTCACACAATTGCTGCTGTCCAAAACTGTTTTATTACAAATTTCACTCTTACATAATCTCACTTACTCCATTCCATCTTATCGAAAGTTCGCTCAACTATTTAGCACATTACTCATAAATTTTTACACACATATGTCTGCACTTATTCATCACATATTCATATTCAATTACAGTAGTCATTACATGATCACATGTAGTTTCACTTAGTCAATTTCCCGTTGAACTCATCGAATTAATAACAGATACATGGTGGCCTGCACATATTTCCAGCCTTGTAACCGAAGCTATTTGGTGCAAATAGTAGCCTGCACTTAGTACTACATCTGTGACCAAAATCGTCTCTTACACATAGTGGCCTGCACTTAGTACCACACATGTGATCGAAGCTATCAGGTACGCATAGTAGCCTGCACTTAATACTACACATGCAACCTAACCATCTGGTACACGTAGTAGCTTGCACTTAGTATTACACACGTGTCCTAAAACCATCTTAAACATATAGTAGCCTGCACATAATACTACACATGTGTTCTCACAATGGATCATTCATAACTTTTCTATTCCGAAGGTCCAATCGGGAAATTCCTCACTTTTCAACATTTTACCAATTCATCCATAATCAACTTAAATTCATAACTTACATCAAGTGATCATTCAATATACAACCACATCTCATATAATAACAAAATATTATAACATTATTAAAAACGATATATTATTTACATCCAAACTTACTCGTTTCAAAGAAATATCATGTTCCATCAAATTTCCATTATATTCAATCATCCCATCACATGTTATCGACATTTGAGCTATCGATTACTTCATGGGTACATCATGTTACTATACATAATATCATTAACATATATAAATCAATACAACCATAGCAAAATAAATTTCAAGTGTAACAACAATAACATGAATATCATGCTTATTTAATCACATGAACTTACCTTAAATGCAATTACGACCAACTATTCCAATTTAGTCCATAATCTCGAACTCTCCCGATTTAGGCTCGAATCTCAGTTTTTTGGATCTAACATTTCAAATATAGCTCATTTATTATTCGGATTATTCAAATTAACCCAAAAATCTTACCTTTACAAATTTACATTTTTACCCCTAAACTTTGTCATATTTACACTTTTGCTCCTAGACTCGTAAAATGATTTTTATTCAAGTTTTTTGCACTTTAAGCCTAGCCAAATCATTTTTATAACTATATAAGCCCACAATTTCCATTAAATCACACTTTTATGACAAATTTTATAACTTTTACAATTTAGTCCTTTTTAGCGTTTTCACCGAAAACTACTTAGTAAAAGTCGTATCTCCAACCATAAACATGTATAATCTACCATTAAACATCAAAATGCACAAATTTATAACTTGGTTCAAACCCTATACCTTCATCATAACTCAAATAAATGGTAGAAATACGTAAATCTGGTTACGAGGAATTCAAAAACGAAAAAATCATTAAAAACGATGCTAGAAAGGACTTACAATCGAGCTTGGAAGCTTGAAAAACCCTAGCTATGTCTTATCTATGCAAGTTTCGGCCATGGGATTGAATATGGACAAAAATTGGCTTTTAATTTTGTTTTTAATTCATTTTAATTACTAAATGACCAAAATGCCCCTAACTTCAAAATATTCTATTTCACCCATTTCATGTCCATTTTTGTCCAACAAATTAACCAATGGTATAATTACCATTTAAGGACCTCCAATTTAAATTTCATAACAATTGGACACCTCTAGCATGTAGAACTCAACTTTTGCACTTTTTACGATTTAGTTCTTTTGACTAAATTGAGTGGCCAAACATCAAAATTTCTGGATGAAATTTTCACAAAACAATTCCATAAAATTGCAGATCATAAAAATATAATAAAAATGAATTTTCTTACATCGGATTCATGGTCCCAAAACCACTGTTCCGACTAGGTCCTAATTTAGGATGTTACATTCTTCCATGGAGGCACTTTCAGAAATACTGTGTCACCGATCTCAAATTCAATATCTTTTCGTTTCAAATCTACATATGATTTCTGGCAATCAGAAGCTACTTTCAGACTTTCTCGGATTATTTTCACTTTCTGTTCATTCTCTTTAATCAACTCTACCCCATGTATTTTATTTTCACTGAGCTCAGTCCAATACAAAGGTGTATGGCATTTTCTACCATATAAGGCTTCGTACAATGCCATTTTGATGCTCAATTGAAAACTATTATTATAAGCAAATTCAATCAATGGCAAATAATGTTCCCACGTACTTTCAAACTAAAGATTTCAACATCTGAACATATCATTGAGAATCTGAATAATCTGCTCGAACTAACCATCCGTTTGAGGGTGAAAAGCAGTACTGAAGTGTAATTTTGTACCTAAAGCCTCTTGTAGTTTCTTCTGAAACTGTGAAGTGAATCTCAGATCTCTATCTGACACAATAGGTAAAGGCACCTTGTGCAATCTCTCAATATCAGAAATGTATAACTCAGCTAATTTATCCAGCGAGTAATCAGATCGTATCGGGATAAAATTAGCTGATTTTGTCAATGGGTCAACCACAACCCAAATTGCATCTTTCTTTCTCAGAGATAAGGGCAAACCCAAAACAAAATCCATTGTCACTCTATCCCATTCCCACTCTGGAACCATAATTGGCTGTAACGAACCAGATGGCACCTAATGTTCAACTTCAACTTGCTGGCAGATAAAACATTTCGAAACAAAGTTAGAGATATCTTTTTTCATTCCAGACCACAAGTAATGGTGTTTCAAATCATTATACATTTTCGTACTACCCGAATGTACAAATAAATAATTGTTGTGAGCTTTGTTCAAAATCATCTGAATCAACTCTGAATTTCTCGGAACACAAATCCTGCCTCGGAATCTCAAACAATCATCAGTATAACTTTGATATTCAGCTTCAGAATCCAAATTACACTGAGCTCGTTTCGCTATAATCTTATTACCAACTTTCTGAGCATCAATAATTTGTTGTAAAAACAACAGTCTTGCTTTCAATTATGCTAAAATCGAACCATCATTGGATAGAACTAAATGAGTATTCATCACACGTATAGCAAACAGAGATTTTCTACTTAGAGCATCAGCAACAACATTGGCCTTTCTTGGATGGTAGTCAATTACAAGCTCGTAATCTTTTAACAACTCCAACCATCTTCACTGTTGTAGATTCAGATCTTTCTAAGTCATCAAGTATTTTAAGCTTTTGTGGTCGGAATAAATGTGAAATTTCTCACCAAATAAATAGTGGCGCCAAATCTTCAAAGCAAACACAATAGCCGCCAATTCCAGATCATGAGTCAAATAATTCTTTTCATGCGACTTTAACTATCTTGAGGCATAAGTTATGACTTTGCCTTCCTGCATCAAAATGCAACCCAGACCATTTAAAGAAGCATCACTATATATTACAAATTCTTTACCTGATTCTGGTAGTACTAACACCAGAGCTTCCGTCAATAGGACTTTAAACTGATCAAAGCTTTTCTGACACTTTTCAGACCATTCAAATTTCACATCTTTCTGAAGCAATTTCGTTAACGGAGTAGCAACCATAGAAAAGCCTTTCACAAATCGTCTATAATAACAGGCAAGTCCCAGGAAACTGTGGACTTCAGAAACATTTCTTGGAGGTTACCAATCTAAGATAGCTGAAATTTTGCTCGGATCAACTCGGATACCTAATGCTGACATAATATGTCCTATAAAACCAACTTCTCGTAACCAAAATTCACATTTGCTAAACTTTACATACAATTGTTTATCAAGCAAAGTCTGTAGTATTATTCTTAAATGCTCAGCATGTTCGGTTTCATCACATGAATATATCAATATGTCATCAATGAATACGAAAACAAATTGATCTTAATACGGTCTGAAAATTTTGTTCATCAAATCCATTAAAACAACAGGTGCATTTGTTAATCCAAAAGGCATAACTAAAAACTCATAGAGTCCGTACCTCGTTCTGAAAGTAGTTTTTAGAATGTCTAAATCTTTTACTCTCAACTGATAATATCCCGATCTCAGATCTATCTTTGAAAACACAGTAGCTCTTTTCAACTGATCAAACAAATCGTCAATTCGAGGTAGAGGATATTTATTCTTGATAGTCACTTTGTTTAACTGACGATAATCAATGCACATTCTCATTGTACCATCTTTCTTTTTAAAAAATAGAATAGAAGCACCCCAAGGTGAGAAACTCGATGTTGCAAATCCTCTATCAGTTCATTCTTGCAACTAAAACTTTAATTCTTTTAACTCGGTTAGAGCCATTCTATATGGAGCTATCAAAATAAGAGTAGTACCTGGCACTAATTCAATGCCAAACTCAACTTCTTGAATCAGAGGTAATCCCAGAAGTTCTTCAGGAAACACATCAGGGAATTCACAGACAATATGCACTAATTCAATTTTCTTTTCTGTCACTTTTGAATCTATCACATAAGCAAAGTAGGCTTCACAACCCTTTCTCACATATTTCTGAGCTAACATTGAAGAAATTACTGCCGGTAAACCATTCCGGTCATTAGACTCAATCTGAATAATCTCATCATTCTGACATCTCAAATCAATAGTCTTTCGTTTGCAGTTTACAATAGCATCGTGCAAAGTTAACCAATCCATACCCAGAATTATATCAAATTCGTCGAATGGTAATAACATCAAATCAGCCAGAAAACATGAATCTCAAATCATCAATGAATAATTCTTACAAACTTTGTCAACCAAAACACACCGGACTAAGGGGTTCAATACTTTAATTACAAATTCAGTAGACTTTACAGGCAAAGTCTTATTGCTCACTAAGTTCATGCATATATAAGAATACGTTGATTTGGGATCTATCAATGCAAACACAGAAGTATCATAAAGAGTAAATGTACCTGTAATCACATCTGGAGATGAAGCTTCCTCACAAGCTCGGATGGCATAGGCTCTGGCAGGTGCATGAGCCTCAGATCTAACAGTCGTATCTTTAGTTCCCTTCTGGCTGCCACTCACATTACCTATATTTCTGGGTGGTCTACCTCAAGCTGTATTGCCACTGGGCCTCAAATTTTGCATAATCTCTTGCTTTACTGACTCAGGACATTCACAGATAAAGTGATCTAAGGATCCACATCTAAAGTAAGCTCGGTCATTCAATCTACAACTTCCCAGATGTCTTTTACCACAATGTCTACACTCACGTCCATCGGATCAGATATTTTCAACACTTGCAACAGAAGTAGTTGGAGCTTTGAAACTCAAATGCGATCTAGCACGATCTCTACCAGAATGTCCCATATTAGCCTTTGAATGGCTAAAATCTTGAAATTTCTTTGATGCCGAATGAAATAACTTGCTCGATGATCTTTTTCACACGTCTCTAGCTTCTGAGTTGGCTTTTCTTTTCTCTTTACCGAGTTCTTCAGCTTTACACGCTCGTTCAACAAGCACAATAAACTCTTTTATTTCCAGAATCCCGACTAATAATTTGATGTCTTCATTCAAGCCATCCTCGAATCTTTTGCACATAATTGCTTCAGTCGAGACACAGTTTCTTGCATATTGGCTCAATCTTACAAATTCTTGCTTCTATTCTGTAACAGACATACGGCCCTGTTTCAGCTTAAGAAACTCTTTACATTTCTAATCAATGAATCTCTGAGTGATGTATTTCTTTCGAAATTCAGCTTGAAAGAAATCCCAGGTGACTCGTTCTCTCGGAACCACTGATGTCAACGTCTTCCACCAATGATATGCTGTATCTCTCAAAAGTGAAACAGCACATTTAAGGCATTCGTCCGGAGTACACGACATTTCATCGAACACTCGTATCGTATTCTCTAATCAGAATTCAGCTCTCTCGGTATCATCATTAGTAGTAGCACAAAACTCTTTAGCCCCATATTTTATAATTTTATCAACTAGAGGCTTATTCAGATGAATTGGATCTATAGCTTGTGGCACAACTGGGACTTGTAGAGGATTTAGCGGGGGTAGAGGTTGTGGCACAGTCGGATTGGTTCTAATATACTGAGTGAACCAATCATTCATCATTTTCTAAAAGGCTTGCTTAGCATCTCCCTCATAGCTACTAGTAGCAGGTCTAGAATCAGACGGCGCTGTCCCTTGAGCAGGAGCAGGCTCACTACTTTCAACATCGTCAGCTATGGCTTGTTCGGGATCCATTTACTATATAAAAACACATTTTAATTGTCAAGAATCATCACACTATCGCAGTTCATATATATGGCATGTATAGTTAGACTCACATATGCTACATTAGTCCTAGAATCAACTAAACCATAGCTCTGATACCAACCAAATTAACACCCCTAACCTATATCCGTCTCCGGACTAAGGTTAAAAGGCATTACCAGACATATCGAAACATTTTTCATTCATTTCACAAACATCATAGCATCATAGTCAAACATCAACATAAAGTCCCTTTCCTAGGTCAATGAGACCTTAAACTTACTTTACAAAGAGGCCAGGACTAAACCGAGCAAATACAAAAATTTTCAAAACTTAAACATTTTACTAAGTTACAAAGGTCACACACCCATGTACCTAGGCCGTGGCAAAATAGGGCATACATACTGACTTGTCCACACGGCCACATGACATGCCGGTGTGCCAGGCCGTGTAAAAATTAGGGAGGCTACTAACTTAGCCACACGGCCAGTCACACGCCCGTGTGTCTAGCCCGTGCTCGAAACTGACTTGGCCACACGGCTTAGCAAATGCCCATGTGTGTTCAAACGTGTGGTCTGCTCAGGTTCATTTTGAAATGGCCCTCGAGCAACACGACTGAGACACATGCCGGTGTCCCTGCCCGTATGGGCAATAATAGGCCATTTACAGGGCCAACATGCCACCCATTAAGGGTCCTCCTTACAAGCAAAAAATAGGTAACAATTGCATCACAAATTCAACCAATTTCAATCACATAACATACATTCTTAATGTCATATAATCACAAACTGATTCCATGTTTATATCGAAACCAAGACATACCAAATCATAAGCCAAAATCATACCAAAACATATGATTCATAATATCAATTTACTTCATTCACTCATATGCCAAAATCTTACCAAATTTTAAAATAGGCACATACCACAACTTACCAAAATGACCAATTCTATTAGCCATTCATGAACACATTATATTGACCATATTGCATCTTACAACAGATACTCAAAAGTCAGTTATAAACACAACCAAAACCAAGCCATATCACATGGCTAAATATACACATTACCAAATATATTCAAATACTTCTAGCTTATACATGCCATATTCCAATATTCATATTTTCAAAAGGTACCAAAATAGAGTTCGATAGTATGGTGATGATCTTCAATGGTCCTCGAGCTCCCGGTAGCTTCGGTAATCTAAAAATAGTTGAAAACACATACAAAGTAAGCTTTCAAAAGCTTAGTAAGCCATATACAAATAAACTTATCACATATCACAATTATAAACTATTTCATTCATATGAATCATGACATAACTCAATAGTAAGTTCATATTTCTCATTTAGCTTTAATTTTCATAACCATTTGCTAGTAAATACTTCACATTTCCATATAGCTCACATATCAATGGATCATATTCATACTCACCTTTCATTACAGAATTCCATATAAAGTTCATACATACCTGAAGTAGATATACATTCATATATTTATCAATTTCTCGAAGTGCCCATTGAACCGTACGAAATCAAATAGGATACGCGGATAACTCAGAAAGCTCGTACAATGCCAACGTTTTAGACGTGGTCTTACATGTAATCAAATCTCGGTGCCACTATCCTAGAAAGGGTCTTACATGAAATCAAATATGATGCCGATGTCCCAAACATGGTCTTACACGTAATCTCAAATCGATGCCAACGTCCTAGACGTGGTCTTACACAAAATCACATATCAAAAATCCTATGTCATGACATATGTATCCTAACTATTCCTATGGTTCGTACGAGGCTTTTTGAACGTTGTCACATTATCAAAACTTTATCAGATTTTTCATATTCAACTCGTATAACAATTCATCATTGCTCAATAGCATATAAACAATAATAATTCAATTCAAAACACATATATTTGTATATTGATTTACCTAGTATTGATTCGAACGAATAGAATCGACTACTCCACAACTTTCGACTTTCCCCAATCACATTCATATGGCCCATCGGCCCCAATCACATTCATAGTCATGCAATCATATGATTTTTCATCACTTAGTATAAAATTGCCAATTTTGCCTATTATGGGCCCTACCGCCCATCGGGCCCATTTAGCCCATTCTGGCCTGGTTGGCCAATACACGGCCCAAGTCCATGGAATCACTCATGGGGCCCCTGATAACCTATCGATTTGTCCTACCTTACGAGTGTTCGCGTACTCACAAGACTATTGTAGCCAAACTTCTGGCTTTTCAGCATTTCGACTTTTTGGCATTTCAGGGTTGGCCGGTCTACTATGTGTGTGCAGTGTATGTACATACTTAGTACTAAAACGTGTCACGATCTCCTTAGCCACGAACCTTGACAAGCCTTAACAGCCCTTCCTTGATCACTAATCACGAGTATTTCTTAAATCTGCATCAATCTTAATCATTAAGAACTAAACAACAAGTGACTCGCAATTATCTTAAGTCACTCCTAAGTCATCCAAGACCATTCGGCCAACCTTAACTAATAAAAGAGGAATACTTACCCAAAACCCCAAAACGCCTAAAGAGCAATTCAGTAGAGATCTGAAATCCGGGATTCGATACTAATCCCCTACCAAATTTGATTTAGAAAAGGTGAGGAAGAGAAGAAATCGGTACTAGGAAGACCAACTAAAAGAAAGTAAAGCACTTACACAAGAATTGATCGGCCAACGTTGAAGAAAAAAAAGTAGCGGCACAATAGGATTTTGGCCAAAACATATTCGGCTTTAGAGAAAGTAACTAGGAGCAAGAACGAAAAGAGTTTGATGAGAAGGAAGGGAAGAAATCAGCACAAAATAAAAGAGAAAGAATAAGGGATTTCGACTTTTAGATATTTGAAGAGAAAAGTGTTTTCAGTAAAATAGAAAGGAAGAATTCAACATTAGCCTAGAATCCCCAAATTCATCACCTATATATACTATAGCCAAATTTACCTATCCCCAAATTCCCAATTCGGCTCTACTTTTTTACACCCCTCATCTCCTAACTTTTCTCCCTAATAACTCCTTAATCCCTTCCTTAAATTTCTCCTCTGATCACTCCCTTTAGAGTTCACATCCAACGCCACTACTGGTCATTTATTGAGCAAAAATAAATATTTCTTTTGAGCAAGGAGGGATTCGAATCCCAAACCTCCTTGCCATGCATGTGACACTACTTGCCACTCTAACACAAGGCTCTTTGTGTCCAATTCCTCCTCCATTTATTTAAAACCCAACCTACTTGCCATCAAGGTTCTTTTAATTATTAAACTTTAATTTCTTTCACCCTAAAGTTCAAACTCAAACCTTAACCAAGGCCTATTATAACATAAATAACACTTGACTAGGAATATTAAGCACACCTTTTATCAAAACCAAAAAAAGAAAGTTCGGGATTTTTGGGGCGTTACAACTCTACCCCCTAAAAGAAATTTCGTCCTCGAAATGTTACCTGATCCAAACAGTTGAGGATATTGATGTTGCATCGCTTACTTAGGTTCCCAAGTAGCCTCCTCAACCTTGTGATTACGCCAAAGCATTTTGACTAATGGGATGAACTTCCTTCTCAGTACCTTAACATCACGACCAATTATTTGTATGGGCTCTTCCTCGAAAGTTAGGTCTGGCCTAACCTTGATCTCCTCAACTGACACGACATGTGAAAGATCCAAGTGATATCGTCTTAGCATGGAAATATGAAATACATCGTGGATTTGGTTTAGTTCAGAAGGTAATTCCAGCTAATAAGCGACTGGCCCAATCCGCCTCACAACCTGATATGGCCCAATGAACCTTAGGCTTAGCTTCCCCTTCTGTCCAAACCTTAATACCTTCTTCCACGGAGAGACCTTAGGAAAAACTAAGTCCCCCACTGCATACTCTATCTCTCGACACTTAAAGTCAGCATACGACTTCTGCCTATCTGAACCTTCCTTCAACCGATCCCGAATCGATTTTACCTTACCCTCAGTATCTACTACTAATTTAGGGCCCAAAACTCTCCGTTCGCCCAATTCTGTCCAACATGTTGGAGTTCGACACCTTCGCCCATACAGTGCTTCATACGGAGCCATCCCAATACTTGGCTGATAACTATTATTGTACGCAAATTCGGCTAACGGCAAAAAGTCTTGCCAGCTACCTCGAAACTCAATTACACATCCCCTCAACATATCTTCCAAAACTTGGATCACCCTTTCTGACTGTCCATCAGTTTGAGGGTGGAATGCAATACTGAAGTTCAACCTAGTACCCAACTCCTTGTACAGCTTCTTCTAAAATCGAGAAGTGAAACGTGGGTCCCTATCAGATATTATGGAAACTGGCACTCCATGCAATCTTACAATCTCCGCTACACACAACCTAGCCAGCTTTTGTAACGAGTAATCGGTGCAGACTGGTACAAAATGGGCAGACTTGGTTAATCGATCCACAATAACCCATATCGAGTCTTTCTTAGTAGGCGTCAAGGGTAGCCCACTAAAAAAGTCCATAGTAATTCTTTCCTACTTCCAAAGTGGAATCTTTACTGGCTAAAACAATCCTGAAGGCAACTGATGTTCGGCTTTCATCTTTTGACAAATCAAGCATTTACTTACAAACTCCATAACCTCGCGCTTAAGTCCAGGCCACCAATAAAGCTCACGCAAATTCTGATACATCTTGTTTCCACCAGGATGCATAGCATAGAGACTGCTATGCGCTTCCGGTAGAATAGACTACCTTAGATCATTGTCCTTTGGTATACACATCCTCCCACAGAAACACAACACTCCTTCACTATTTATCCCAAAGTCTGACGTCTCCCCATTTTCTACTTGTCTAAAACAAGCACCCAAAGTCTCATCCACGAACTGCTTACTTTTTATCTCCTCGACCCACACCGGCTTTACTTGAAGCTCAGCTAACCAGCTGCCATCATCCAACAAGCTTAAACGGGCGAGCATAGCCCTCAACTCTGGCTTACCCCTATGACTCAATGCGTCGACTACCACATTTGCTTTTCCAGGGTGGTATTCAATTGTACAATCATAATTTTGAGGAGGTGATGCGACAACAAAACCCTCATCTATTTTGATTAGGTAAATTTCGAGGTCGAAATTGTTTTTAGAGAGGTAGAGTTGTAACGCCCCAAATCTTAGATACTTATTTATGTATGTTGTGACACACAAATGCATGCCTACTTTAGTGGTTAAGTGTCTTGGGAAGAGTCTGAGAAGTCTTGGGTTCAAGCCTTGGCTTGTACAAAGTTTTGTTTTTAAGTAATAAACCCTTTCTTTTAGTTAGTAGGCTTATAAACTGATGTGAGTGTTTCATGACAGAAAAGGTATGCTGGTCAAGGGGTAAGTGGCGTGTCATTCCTACTAAAGGCCTTGAGTTCGAGTCCTGTTGCATACAAGGTGTGTTTATTTTGCTGCTCTACTGTGTGGAAAGTTGAGGTTGACCGAAAATTTACTAGTTGAGTAGAGTTTGAATTCAGTGGTTGAGGAGACAATGGTGGAGTGATTTTAAGAGGTTTATACGGGAATTGAAAGTGGTAGAGTGGTGCCGAAATTGGCTAGTAGGTGCACAGAAATTTCAGCTAAATTAATCATTCTCTCAATTTTCTATTTTGCCTATTCTTTTCATTTTCTAGTTTCTACCAAATAGTTCTCGATTGCTTCTTTTCTTTTCTTTGTCAAGGTCATATGTTGCTTGACCATTCAGCTATTCTTGTGTTGC
This sequence comes from Gossypium longicalyx, assembly GCA_025698465.1. Taxonomy (NCBI): domain Eukaryota; kingdom Viridiplantae; phylum Streptophyta; class Magnoliopsida; order Malvales; family Malvaceae; genus Gossypium; species Gossypium longicalyx. Next base: position 33,507,671 of record CM046995.1, on the reverse strand, counting down.
GTTTTGTGCTCTCGTTTTGACCAAACACTCTTTCCCTCCCTCCACAACCCATTGTTGAATACCCTTGTTTCTTATTCCTCTCCTCAAATAGGTTTGCTTTAGCCGAACCTCTTCTCTTCTTTTCTTTTTCCCCTCATTCGAATCTTCTGTATTAACTGATCCCCATTCTTTTCCACATTGATACCTTGACCGATTGCTTTTTGCTCTTTTTCCCTCTATTCATCTCAGTATTATAGCTGAATACCCTATTCTCTCCTTCTATAATTTCAGTTTTGGACTATTGATATTCGACTAATCAGGTGTGAGGGTATGTGGTTATTCCTTCTCACTCCCTTTCTCTCTTCTATCGCACTAATAGTTTCATCTAACACCTCCCTATGCTGCCATTGTCTAAAAGGTACAAGTGTTCTTTTTTGCCTCTACCATTTGTGTACTTCCTGCTCTTGTGGGTGTAGGCTGAATATTCTTTCCTTCTAGTCTGGACATTACAGTTTCAGTAAGTGATTGTTCAACTAGTTCAAACTGTTCTGTTGTTTGAAGGTTGATAAGGTTTAGTGGAGTGCAGGAAACCCCTAAGGCATTGTGATTAGATCTCTTGCAACGGTTCTAGGGTGATCGATCAAAGCGATTGATAGGTAATTTCTTGAACAAGTGTTGGCTCGGATTCTTTTTAATTCGTTTGATAACTGTTTAATCAAAGTTCTGATAGTGATAAGTTTGGAATACTCGTAGGCCAGTAGTGCATTTTTGCAATCAGGTGTGTAATCACACTGCCATAATTGTAAATCGGTAAAAGCCGGAATAGGTGATCATCGACACTACACGAGCGTGCGCTCGCTCGTGTAGTAGTTCGAATGCATAAAGGTGGGTATTTGATCGTAAAGGCCACCATGAGCGATCTCATGGGCTTAGGCCAATTTGGGCCATATTAGGCCGTGCAGGCCCCACGGATTCGTGGGCCCCACACGGGTAAACCACATGAAAGTATAGAGAATTTTGGGCTGGGCTGTGTAGTTTAAATGGCCAGGTCCATTTTTGGGCATAGTGGGCCACACGAGTGCGTGGGCCCACATGGGCTCGCATTATGGGCATTGGGCTCATTTTTACTATTTGATTATTAAGGTTGCATGGGTCATCTGAGATGACTTTGGACCTACTGCTGGGGTCAGTAAGCATACCTCGACCCCAAAATTGATAAATGACTGTTATAACTCTATGAGGTAAAATGACTATTATGCCCTTATGGGATGTATGACTGTACTGCGCATGCCATTTTATATATATGTTGCATACATGCATGATAATATGATGTGCTGCATGGGGATGGGTTATTATGATTAGAGGAAGTGTACTTTTCTGGCAGCTCTGCTGCAATTTCTGTTTAATGCCGCAACAGGTGCTATTTTTGGTGTGTAGGGATGGGTGGGTTGATTTTTTCCCCACATGGTGTGTCGGGTTGGATGGAGTGGTGTGTAGAGGCTGGTTGGGTAGGATTTCTGATTGCATATCTATACTGTGACCGCTATTGTATTAGGCTAAGGTCTACATTGATTCTGATACTGTAATGGGTTAAGGCCCTAGCTGAGATTACTATTACTAAAACAGGCTTAGGGCCACTCTTTAAATTCCTACTATATTGCTGACTGTTGTTAAAGGATTACACATTTAGTTTTCATAAACTCAGCCATTCTATTTTCGGTGCAGGTAATCCTTAGTCAGATCGGTGCTGCGAGGGACTCGAAGGTGGCCACACAACCGCATTTGCTTCTCTTTTTAACTTTTAATTTTTAAGTAATTTAATTTGGGTATTTGTTTTTTAATAGGTCATCTTTAAGTTTTTATTTTAATTTGGGATTTATTACTTTGATTTATATCTACTACGTTGTAGGCTACGGGTTTTAAAAAATATATATATAAACTTTTTTCCAAAACACCACACTTATATAACATATTACAACAAGCATTGTTTTAAAGTGTAATAACAATCTAATAGGATCAACATTTTGCTAAAACGACTTGAGTTTTAACAATGAACAAGATATCTTAAATTCTCGTTAAGATAGCAAAGAGGTTTTAATATAGAACGTGTTTCCAAAAAAATTATGTTTTTCGAAAAACATTTCAATGTGACATCGCAGATTCAACCATAACGTCTAGGCCGAGTTTGAGGTGTTACAATATTTATGGATTTCATCTACTGGAGGCTTACTAGTTCTAGCGGTTTCAGCACCTTGTGGTTTTTCAGGAACCGTTTGAGGAGCAGGTGGGGGAGGTTGTTGTACAGCAGGATGTGGATGTGTTCTCAAATATTTAGTAAACCATTCATTCTTCATTTGGAATAAGGCTTGTTTTGCCTCTTCACTACGACCCTTAGATACAGGCCTACCACTACTAGTTGCAGCTCTTTGAACTGAAGCTGAAGCATTTCTCTCAGCTTCCTCGAATTCAGCTCTAGCTTGGTTGGATGACACTACTGTAACACCCTAATCTCGGCCTGGACGTTATGGCCAAATTTGCGACGTCACATTGAAGCATTTTTTGTAAAGTGTGATCTCATTTGCAAAGCCCAATCTTTATTTAGCCTCTTTGGGTGATCTAAAAAATGATTTTGAAACTTGCATCATCATCAAAAGTATATTCTTTAAAACGTTATTAATTTCAAAATCTCGTTTATAGCGGAAGCTTTTTTTAAAACAGTTGCGTACTTGAGTTTTACTTGTAAAATGTTGTTTTCTTGCGGTAGCTCTTAAACCATTATGTATTCGTGGTATTTTTGAAAAACATTTATCTTTTGAAAACTCGCTTCCTACTGCTAGTAGTATTAAAGCAAAACAAATATAAATCCCCAAATTAAAAAATAAAACTTTAAAGAGGCCTTATTACATAAAAATACCCAAATTAAGCTACTTATAAATTGAAAGACAAATATGGAAGCGTAAGCTATTGTGTGGCCACTTTCGAGTCCCTCGCAGCACCGATCCACCTAAGACTGGGGATTACCTGTACAGTTAAATAGATGGGTGAGTTTATGAAAACTCAGTGTGTAATCCCATATAAGCAAACAGTCAGAAACAAACACAGTCTGGGCCTAAGCCCTTTTTGGTAACAGTGACAATATCAGTTTGGGCTTTAGCCCATCCCAATACAGATACAGTCATGTGTTTTGGCCTTGGCCCATTGCGATAATGATAAAATAGTATAGTAACAATAATCGGTCGCAAGATGATAATGAATTAGTACAAGAATGCTTATTAGTGCAGTAACAATTTCAATAGTATGCAGGTCCGACCCATCCAGCCTCTACACTCCATCTCCGTCCAACCCTACACTCTATGTGGGGATAAAATTAACCCACCCATCCCTGCACTCCAAAAGAGCACCGGTTGTGGCACTAAACAGTATTTGCAGCAGAGCTACCAGTATAATAGGCTTGAAGTCATCAATGATTTGCAACAGAGCTGCCAGTACAATACACTTCCTACAATCATATATAAACCCATCCCCATGCAATGCATCATGCGACGTGTCATGTCATATCATAATATTATACATGTTCTCAATACAGTTACAAATAGCATGCTAAAATATAAACATACATCACATAGGGGCAAAACAATCATCTTACCATATAAGGGAAAAATAGTTATTTTACCACATAAGGGCAAAATAGTCATTTTACCACATAAGGGCAAAACAGTCATTTTACCACATAAGAGCAAAACAGTCATTTTACCTCATAAGGGTAAAACAGTCATTTTACCACATAAGGGCAAAACAGTCATTTTACCTCATGAGGACGAAACAATCATTTTACCTCATAAGGGCAAAACAATCATTTTATTGATTAAGGGTCTAGGTACGCTTACCAACCCAATAGAAGGTCCATAGTCGTCTCGGTTGACCCATGCAACCTTAACAGTCAAACAGTAAAAACGGGCCCAAGGCCCATAATGCGACCCATGAGGGCCCACACGCCCATCTGGCCCAATAAGCCCAAAAATGACCTTGGTCTTGTGAACTACATAGCCTGGCACAATAATCTCCACACGTTCATGTGGTTTACCCGTGTGGGGCCCATGAGCCTGTGGGGCCCACACAGCCCATTTCGGCCTAAAGTGGCCCAAAATAGCCTAAGCCCATAAAATCGCTCGTGGTGGCCTCTATGATCGAACGCCCACATTTTGTCCATCTGGTTCATCACACGAGCGAGCGCACGCTCATGTAGCGACACTAGCCATATTTTTCAGCTTTTGCCGAATGACGATTTAAGCAGTGTGGTTACACACTTGTTATGAAACTATAGCCGCAACGCTTCTAAGATCAAAGCACCTATGATTTACAACAACCCTACCATCAGTCCATATTCGTGGTTACTCCAAAACCATAGTATTGAATATGCTTTAACCGAATCATTGCTACTTACCAATCGAACAATCGCAGAACCCCTCTTGTTCCAAACCAACGTATACTCTTCAATGCTTCCACCTTCACACGAAATAGTTAACCAATTCGTAAGAATCTATAATCCTACATAAATATATCTAGAACTTAAAGTACTTACCATGAATGAAAGGATCACTTCCAAGGGAAGAGGAATCAACCTAACACCTTGATTATTGAAATCAAGCCCCTAGAACATTCGGCAAACCGCAGTGCTGAATGTCAGTCCTAAAGGTGGAACAGTGAAAGAATAAGAAGGATACATTCGGCCCATAGAAAAAAAATTGACATTTCATGAGGAGAAGAATAAACAATATACAGCCAAGACCCAAGTCTAGAAGTCACCCGAATTGAAAAGGGGTGTTCGGTTTTAGCAAGAGAAACAGCACGATTGAGAGGGAGAGAAACAAAGAACAGTGGGAGAAGAATAACGGCCCCAAAAGCCAGAGGTATTCAGTCAAGAACTATTCGGCCAAGAGAAGAAAGAAATCAGAAAAGAAGTATTCAGCTTTGAAGAAGAAGAAGATGGGTACTCAATTGGAACAATCGACCTTCACAAAGTCAGATAATCCGTTTGAAGCAAAGAAAGGTGAGTAAAATGTCACTTAGGTATTCTGCCAAAAAGAGAAATTAAGAAACTGAGAAAAGTTTTCAAGTGTAATCTACTAAAGCCAATAAAACAAAAAAATGAGGTTGCCAACCCGAGATATTGAGAATGAAGTCAACACTCAACACAAATCAAAACCAATTTCGGCACCCCTTTACTATAGCTGAATTTTGACCAAATGCACTCTACAGATTCGGTCAGACTTAGACACACTAAACACCTCCCAAAGCATCCTACTCAACCGAAACTCTAAGTGCCAGAGTTCAAACCTGACATGACTCTCCTCCAAATTCAAACTTGCTCAATTTTCTCGTTAATTTTCTCCCATCCACAATCTCCAACAACTGAAATCTCCCATCTATCTCCTAAAATTCGGCTAGCAACAACTCTATTCAAAACTGTTCAAACCCTTGGTGTTTTGGTCAAACACAACTTCCTCCCATGGCCATCAGTAAAAATAAAACACTCCCTTGCGCATTAAAGGATTCGAACTTCAAACCTCATGAAACACTCCACACGCCACTTCCCCTAGATCAATAGCCATTTTATGACATGTTTTACCCACATTTAAATAAAAGCCTACTGCCTAGAGACAGTGCTTATTCCTTTAAAAATACAACTTTTTGCACTTGCTCAAGCTTGAACTCAAGACTTCTCAGACACTCCTAGAACACTTAGAATATTTAACCACTGAAGTAGATACACAGTTGTGTCACTTTCTTGGACAACTAAATATTTATGTGCCACCTCCTAACTGTTCCCATGCTCAAGACCTAATACTTCTAGGCCCAAATTCGGGGCGTTACAACTACTATATAAAAACACATTTAAAATGGTTAGGAGATATCACACTATCACAAATTATATATTGACATGTATAGCTAAACTCATACTTGGTACGTTCAATCTAAGAATCGGCTAAACTGCAGCTCTGATACCTATTAAATGTAACGCCTTTAACCCGTATTCGCCACTGAAATAGGGTTACAGAGCATTACCAAAGCTTTCATAACATTTATGAATAATTCACATTAATTACTATTTATTTACCGAAATTATTCATAACTCCCTTAAATGGACCATCGAGGCCCAAAACGAGTATTAGAATAGAATCAGGACTTGATCAGAAACTCCAAGAATTTTTCATGAAATATAAAATATTTTCAAAGATGTAGGTCTCACACGCCCGTATAGTTTAAAGGACACACTCGTGTGGCCCTAAGACACGCCTGTGCTGCAAGCCGTGTTCGAAACAAGGTAGCTTTCTGACTTGTACCACACGGTTAGCCACACTCCCGTGTACTAGGCTATCTGGTTAATTAAAAATTTCAAAATTAGGTACAGGTTTCACACGGCCAAGACACACGCCCGTATTCCAAGGTATGTAGCACCCACGACTAAGACACACACCCGCGTCTCTGCCCGTGTGCTCAATTCTGAGCATTCTGTTTCTCGAATTTAAGATGCAGGGGACATACGGCCTAACCACATGCCCATGTACTAGGCCGTGTGTCACACACGGTCTATCCACATGCATGTGTGTCTACCCGTGTGGACAAAATAAAGCCATTTCTAACTTCATTTCTCATTCAAAATTTTACCAATATCTTACACCAAAACTTACGTCCAAATACCAACCAATTTAAGCATTGGTTTCAAACAAATTCTAGCATCTAATATGATATATCATTGTATATATAATTATGATTATAATCTTACCTTAGTTTAACCTAAACATTAAACATCACTTGATCATCCATACTTAACATATATGTATTTATCATGACATAGTGCTTTATAAGTATCAAAACAAACCATTACTAGCCATTCCAATGATTAAATCACAAATAACATATTCAAGCCATCTATGGTCAAGTTAACTTATACATGCCATTATACCAAAATAAGTTTACTATTTATACCAAAATAAGTTTGTGGATAGTGTGATGATGCTCCAACTGTTCACCAACCTTCACGAGCTTCCGAGCACTATAAAACAGAGAAAAGTAAACCTAGTAAACATATTATGCTTAGTAAGTTTGTATAACTAGAATTAAACTAACCAATCTCATTTATTAAAATTTAGCATATAATAACATGTTTCCATCAACTTGGCAAAATTGCATAAACACATGCATTCAATCAAACATGTTAGTCACAAAATTCTCATATAAATCAAGTAAACACAGATGAGCTTATCATGCTATGTTCTTTCAAGACATTATTCATTTCATCTCATAATTCTCATATCATGTCAAGTATTTTGTCCGTTGAATCATTGAAATTCTAATGGATACTAAAATAGTACACTCAAGGTGTACAATTCAATAACCTATCAATTCATATTCAGGAGTACCCATTAAGGTACTTAATCAAAAAGCACACTCTCGATCCACATATCATATAATAGGATTATTTGTCCAAGCTAAATCCTGTTTCCAACATATGCTCATAAGAGCTTAATCAGGATTACCCTTCTGGGCTAAATCCAATCTATAACATATGCTCAAAAGGGCTTATATCAAGATTACCAATCCAGGCTAAATCCTTTTTGTAATGAGGTCAATAGGATTACTCATTCGAGCTAAATCCCATCAACAACAAATGCAGGACCTCATTCAATAGGGGAAATCACATTTATCCATCGAAATCCAATTCAAATGGAACTTGACCTTTTTTAAACAATATCAAGCATGTATTCAATTCTTATATTATAACATCCAATTAATTCACATAAATATAAATCACATTTTATATAAATACAACATTCAACTCAACATATTTATATACTCAATTAAGTTACACGAACTTACCTCGACACTTGTTCGTATATATAAATTTACTAATCCGAAACTTTCTCCTTTCCTCGATCTTACTTTGAATTTGAGTTATCCAAATGTATATAAATGAATTTAATCATCAATTTATCACATTTCATATTCAGTTGGACTCAATTTACATCCTAGGCAAAATTTACATCCTAGGAAAAATTACCATTTTGCCCCTAAACTTTCCATAAATTCCAATTTCATCCCTAGGCTCGGAAAATGAAATTCACTCAATTTACTCCCTATTCCAAGCCTAACTAAAATTTCAATATACAATTTACAACACATGTATTCCATAAATTTTAGAATTTTTCTTCAATTTTTACAACTTTACAAATTAGTCCCTAAATCATGTTTTCATGAAAAATCACTTTGTAAAAGATGTTTATCTATTAATAACCTTTCATTTTCCACCATAAATTTTAAATTTTCAGCATATTCATCCATTACATAATTTCTATACTTTGATAACTTTTCAAATTAATTCCCCAAATAGATAGAGTAAACTATCTCTATTTCAAAAATATAAAAATTACTAAAAACAGGACAAGAAAACTTACCTAATTAAGCTTGATTAGTTTCTTCTCTCTCTCCTGAGGTTTCCATGCAAATTTTGGGGAAGATGATATAAAATAAGATGATAGTTCTATTTAATTTAATTATCATCTTTAATTTTATCACTTTCTAATTTAATCCTTAGCCTTTTCTAATTTTTCCATGGATGAATCATCAAAAATATCTACTAAATTTTGATTAATGGTCTAATTACCATATAAGTACCTCAAGTTTTGAATTCCATAGCTATTTGATCCTTCTAGCTGCTAGAATTCAACTTTTGCATTTTATGCGATTTAGTCGTTCCCGTAATTAAGCACTAAATCGATAAAATTTTCTTATCAAAAATTTCACATAATATTCCTTTCTAAATGCAAATCATGCAAAAATATAAAAATAATTTTTCTTTCCAGTTTGGATTTGAGGTCCCGAAGCCACTATTCTGATTTCACTGAAAATGGGTTGTTATAGAATTATTATAGTACATGAAACATATGACCATTTTCAGTACTAATTTTATAAGTGCTTCGTGAATGAATAAAAGGTATGATTTATCTGTTTATTTAGTTTTCTCATTTTTTAGTGAAAGTAAATGATTCCAGTTAATATGTTTATATGAGACTTTGAAATGAAAGATGAATTACAATACGATTTTATGTTAAATGTGTAAGTATTATGGTAAGGAGAAACGTTTAAGTGAAATGGTTATATAGAATGCTTAAAAATATATATATTTATGCATATGCAAAGTTACATTAAGTGTCCATGAAAGGTGTATTGAATAGAAAAGTGAAAGTTAACTTATGATATAATGAGAATTTATGCTTAGTTGTTTATTCTAAAATGTTTAGTAGTTAGGTTACCTTTATACGAACTTACTAAACATTATTCCTTACGTTAATTGTTTTGTTTTCTTGTAGGTCATTGAAAAGCTCAATTGGGTTGGAAGCTCATTGGAAATCTATCACACTATCTGGTAGTCAATTTGGTAGTTTTGATATGATGGTTATGGTTATAATGGCATGTATAGGTGGTCTTATAATGATGTCCAATTAAATGTTTGTTGATATTTTAGTTTGTATAAGTTACTTGGTTTGGTACTTTTGATGCCTTATTAGTATGTGTTAATATAATTTAGTTTTGATTCATGTTTGAATGAAATGTGTTGATGGTCAAGATATGGTATGTGTTGGAATAGTTTTTTGTAGTAAAAATAGGGTAAGTTTTGAAATCGTATTGATCTTGATAGGTATGTATAAAATGTGGTAATGTTTCCATGTTTAGGTAAGATATGGTTAAATGCATTTGAGGTGCCCTATTGGCATATTGGTTGGATGGATTTATGGTTCATTGAATTAGTTGTTTTATGCTTGAATTGGTATGTTTAGATGCTTTGGGTTAAGGGTGCAAATGGCTTGTAGATACATGCTTGAAATGGGTGAAGGAAATGGATTGATTTTGGCCAATTTCTTGCCCACATGGCCTAAGTCATGAGTCTTTGTCTCAGTCGTGTGTCAAGCAACACGGCCTTGTGTCCCCTGTAGTTTTTAGAGGTTGCAAGTCAGGTGGTTACACAGCCTAGCACACGACCTGGCACACAGGCGTATGGCTTGGCCGTATGACCCAAGTCAAAGAGTTACACGGGCAAGGACACGACCGTGTGTCCCTATTTTGATTACTACATGGCCTAAGACACGGGCGTGTGTCTTAGCCATGTGAGTAACACAGCTTGGCCACACGGCTGTGTGAACCCTGCAGTTTAAATTTTTCTAACTTTTTCCTCAATGTTTCAAATGTTTCCAATTTAGTCCCAAATTGTTTCTAAAGTGTTTCTAGGGCCTCGAAGGCTCGCATAAGAGATGATATGCATGCATTTGATTGAGTTATGTTATGATTATGCCCATACTAAAAATGCATGTTTTTACAATATGTTTTTATGGTAACGCTCCGTAACCCTATTCCAGCAATAGATACGGGTTAGGGGTGTTACAATTATAACCATGACTAAAACATCAAAATCTATCGATATAATCTCTGGATAGTGTGATAGGTCTCCGACGAGCTTCCAAATTGATCGAGCTTCTGATGACCTATAAAACATAGGACAAAAAACTATGTAAGCATATATAATGCTTAGTAAGTTCGTAAATCATGAACGCTTACCATATCAATGCAAAATCTTATAAAATAGACATGAATTAATCCAACACAAGCTTGGCACAAGCTTAAGCATTATCAACAACAATAGTTAGTGCTTAAACACATAACAACTTCATAACATTGTAAGGTATAATGCATAAACATAACACCATTTAGTTCATACTTTCCATCATCATGAATAGTCATACATTGATTTCTAACATTTCATACCTTTCCATAAGTTCATAATATAGGTGATCGGAACACTTCCCGTTCCTTCCCTTTACATGCCTGTTGAACCACTTAGAATAATATCGAATACGCAGGAAGCTCACACAAAGTTTGCTAAACATATGGTTGAAACCATTTCCTTTCATTTTTCCTTTACATCGATGCTCACTCGAGCCATAAATGTGTCTACTCACATAAGCTGAAAGTCGGAATGTAGCTACATGATGCCGCTCACACAAGTTGACGAGTATCCGCAACAAATGCAGGAACTTATCCACTAGTAGGACATTCAGGACTAGCACCTGAAACATGATAACCTTAATGACATGACATTTGTATTCCTAAGGTCCAAACAGGGCTCGATAGTCATCGTAATGTCATTGGATTTTCGTTGTAACCTGATATGATAAATAAAATAATAGCATTTAATTCAAATAACATTAAAACACTATTTAAACATAAGAACTTACCTAGAATACAAAGACGATGAAATAGAATCAACTAGTCCGAGACTTTATCTTTCCCTCGATCTAGATCCGTACAAGGATTAACTTGATCTAAATAAGGAAATTTAATTCATTTAATATTCATTCTACTAAATTCAGTACAAAATTCATACTTTGAAAAAAATATGCTTTTGCCCCTATTATTTTAATTTCTTTACAGTTTAGTCCTTAAGCTCATAAATGGAAATTCATACAATTTCATCCACATACCATGCTAGCCAATTTACCTAGGGATTCATATCAACCAAAAAAAGCATTAATTCACAATTTCATCATAACATTTTACCATTTTTACATAATAGTCCCTAAATGATAATTTCGTCACAAATCACTTTACAAAAGTTGTTCATTTAACAACAAAGATTCATTTTCTTCCATCAAACTTCAAAAATCACACAAAAACATTCATGGTAAAACCCTAACCCTTTAACATTTTTGCAAATTAGTCCCTCGGCTAGCTAGACTAAGCTACAACGATCCTGAAAACATAAAAAAAATTAAAAATGGAGTTAAAACATATACCATGCACACGAAAATGCCATGGTCGAACCTAACATGCTCCTATGGTTTCTTTCTTTTGAATTTTTGGTGAAAATGAAGTGAAAAGATGATAGCTTTTGTCTTTTCTTTATTTTGCTAACATATATTTATTAATTTACATTAATAACATTGTATTTTAACATTAAAGTCACCTAATTCATGTTCATAAATGTCCACTCATAACAACAATAGTATAATTACCACATAAATCCATAAAAAAATTAATTTCATAGCTAATAGATACCTTTAACTATTAGAACTCTACTTTTGCACCCTTTATGACCTAGTTCTTTTTACTGAATTAAGCATGCAAGCGATAAAATTTCTTAATGAAATTTTTATACGACACTACTAGTATACCGTAGACACTAAAATAATAATAAAATAAATATTTTTACGTCATATTTGTGGTCCCAAAACCATAGTTCTGATTTCACTAAAAACGAGCTATTACAACTCTCCCCCCCAAAAGGAATATTCGTCTTTAAAAATCTTACCAGAAAAGAGGTTCTGATACTGCACTTTCATAGCTTCTTCCAGTTCCCAAGTGGCCTCTTCTATACTGTGTCAATTCCAAAGGACTTTAACTAAAGCTATGCTTTTATTTCTCAATTCTTTAACCTCTCGAGCTAAAATTCTAATTGGTTCTTCATTGTACGCCATATCAAGTTGAATCTTGACATCAGTAGGTAAGATTAAATGTGAAAGGTCTGATCGGTACCGTCGTAACATAGATACATGAAACACATTATGAATCTTTTCTAACTCTGACAGCAAAGCTAATCTCATACGACAAAACTACTGGTCCGATTCTTTCAGTGATCTCATACAACCTGATAAACCGCAGACTTAGCTCTCTTTTATGACCGAATCGAAAAACTTTCTTCCAGGGCGAGACTTTCAAGAACACTTTATCGTCGACTTAAAAGTCAATATCTTTTCGTTTTAAATCTACATAAGATTTTTGTTGGTCTAAAGTTGCTTTCAAACTGTCTCAAATCACATTAACCTTTTCTTCAGTTTATTGTATCAAATCAACCCCGTGAAGCTTTTTCTCACTGAGCTCAATCCAATACAATGAAGTTCAGCATTTTCGACCATACAGAGCTTTGTACGGCGCCATCTTTATACTTGATTGATAACTGTTGTTGTATGCAAATTCTATTAAAGGTAAAAATCTCTCCCAATTACCTTCGAACTCTAAAACACAACATCAAAGCATATCCTCGAGTATCTGAATCACTCGCTCGAACTGACCATCGGTCTAAGGATGAAACGTGGTACTAAAATGAAAATGAGTACCTAGAGTCTCATATAGCTTGCTCTAGAAACTAGATGTAAATCGCACATCTCTATCAGAAATAATAGAAACAGGCACTCCTTGCAATCTGACAATATTAACAACATATAACTCTACTAATCTCTCGAGTGAATAATATGTACGCAGAGGAATAAAATACACAGACTTTGTCAAACGATCAATAATGACCCAAATTGCATCTTTCTTTCTCAGAGACAAAGGCAATCCTGATACAAAATCCATCGTGACATGCTCCCATTTCCATTTTGGAATCATCACTGGTTGTAACAAACTAGAAGGTACCTAATGTTCAACTTTAACTTGTTGACATACTAAACATCTTGATACAAATTCAGAAATCTTTCATTTCATACCTGGACACCAATACATTTGTTTCAAACACCAACATTTTATTGCTACCAGGATGATTAGACTAGTTACTAATATGAGCTTCTTGTAAAATCTTCTGAACGAGATCTGAATTTCTCGGAATGCAAATTCTGCCTTTGAAGTATAAACTATCATCAAATCCAATTTGAAAATCTGAATCAATAGTAAACTTAATCTGTTTCTATTTAGCTATCAACACATCATCGCATTTCTGAGCTTTGTAAATCTAATGTAAAAATATTAGCCCATCTTTCAACTCAGCTAAGATTGAACCATCATTAGACAATGTCAATCGTGTGTTTAACACTCTCATGGAAAATAAAGTGTAACATCCCGAAATAGGGCCTAAACGGAACAGTTGTTACGAAACCACAAATTTGAGGTAGAAAATTTTATTTTATTATTATTTTGAGGTTCATGATATGATTACATGATTGTGCGAAAATTTCGTGATGAAATTTTATGCATAAAGTGCTTAAGTTGAGGTTAGGGATTAAATCAAATAATTTGCAAACTTGCATTCTAGAAGTTTTTAGTATGAAATTGTTTTGGAATATTAATGAGGAGGTCTTAAATTGTAATTTAACCAATTTTAAGTTCATGGAAAAAAATTAGGACATGGAAGGAATTTTTGAAAGTTTAGTAAGGAGGGGCATTTTGGTCATTTGTATATTAAATGAAATAAAATGGGAAAAATAACACAAAATGGTCATCTTTCTCATATGGTTGCTGCCGAATTTTGCTCTCTCCATAGCTAGGGTTTCTTCAATTTTCAAGCTCCATAGTAAGTGAGTCCAAGCCCCGTTTTTAATGTTCTTTACGTTTTCGGAGTCCCGGTAGCTCGATAAAGCTTATGCTAGCAATAATTTTAGTTAGGGTTCATATTTGGAAAAATACCCATAGGTGAAAAGTGTTTATTTTGATGTTTTATGATAGAATATGAGGTCTTAGATTATGTTAGACAACTTGTGCTACTCGGTTTTAAGTAAAAACGAGTAAAAGGGCTTAATCGGTAAAATACCTAATAGTCATAAGTGCATGTTAGAGTATGAATTTGATGCTTCCATAGAAGGGAAAAATGATCAGCATGTCATAAAACATAAGAAAATAGGTTTAAGTTTAATTTACGAGATTTGGGGTAAAAGTGTAAATATGCAAAAGTTTAAGGGTAAAAATGTAATTTTCCAAAGTTTGAGTAAATGACTGTTTTGATAAATGTGAATATTAAATAAGTTAAATTTGCTATTATAGATCAAGAAGAACGAAATTCAGGAGTAGATCGAGGAAAAGAAAAAGTAAAGGACTAAATTGTAAAGTTTAGTCACATTTTGTATCGAGGTAAGTTTACAGTAAATAAATGCAATATTCTTATATTTTACATTATTATTGTTAATTTCCAGCATTTATATACTTATTTTTTTTGAGAATATTTAAAGTCGAATTAAAGGCGAAGTAGCAGAGAAAAAGCATTAGGAAGCCCTGTTTGAACCTTAGGAATATTAGGATATTGGGGTTGACAGGACAAGATAGAAATGAGCCATGTAAGTCCATATCAGATATATGGCTTTGGAGAAAGGAATGAGCCATGTAAGCCCATATTATATATATAAATATGGCATTGGCAGGACATTGATAGACAGGAACGACCCTAGTATCCTTAGTATTCCGAGTGGTTCAACGGGTCATTGTATATGTTAAATCATAGTGAATTATCAGCAAAAAGGGAAGGTAGATTATATTTATGAATAGTGAAAGATCAGGTAAGAAAGAAGGTAAGTGAGTAAAGAAGAAGGTAGAAAATGAGAAGTAAAGAAAGTTTATGAGGCTAGGTGACTTGATGTATATTTATTCATTATGTTGAATGTTGTAATTTATTTGCTTGTAAGCTTACTAAGCCTAGTGCTTACTCTCTTATTTTCTTTTTTTCTTATAGTTTTATCAAGCCACTCGGGGATCGAAGGAAATGTCGGAGACCCGATCACACTATCGAAGAAATTACATTGGTATAGTTAGACGTTTCGTTTTGTGTATGGCATGTATAGGAACTTGGTTTCTTTTGATATGATATGATCAATGAATGATGTGTAAATATTTGCTAGTGATTAGCTAATAGAATGGCTGATGATATACATGTTTAATAGTATGTATGATTAAGTAGTAACTATCACATGAAAATTATGAAAAATGTGAAAGTAACTTAAAAATGGATTCAAGTATCAGAAATAATGTGATTTTGAAAAATCACAAAAATTTGTAGAGACATGGTTTGATAGTGAATAATATATGAAATTAAAGCTCATTGTGTCTATTTTCATATGGAATAAGCAAAGCAGGTAAAGGTTTTGTATTTTATAAGATATTTTCATATGGAATAAGCAAAGCAGGTAAAGGTTTTGTATTTTATAAGATATCTGAGTTTTAGTGAAATAGGGCCAGAGTGATTTCTGGATCCCCTGTTTCAACTTTAGAAATTCACCATAAATTTTATAAAAATAATTAGGTGGTGTAATTTATATGGTTAGAATCCTTATTGAATCTAGTTTTAATAGAAACAAACGGTATTGTCATATGAATTTTTTTATAGGGAGAGAAGTGGTTCGTAGTAAGTATAGGTCAGTGCAGTCGAATTCTGAAACAGGAGTAACTTTAACTAATAAACTGTACTAATTGGCTCAACCAAAAATTATAGAAAAAAATTAGTAAATAAATATATGAGTCTATTTTCAGGGAAAATTTACGGAATTGGATTTTGAGTTTCGTAACTCGAGATATGAATTTTTAAGAAACCATGATGCAGAAAAACAGTTTATTCCGAAAATTAATATAAGTAGTTAGAATTGTTTAAAAAAGGTAAAATAAGATTAGTAACACCTTAAGCTTAACTCTGATGACGGTTTCGGGCGTGGGGGCATTACATAAAGATTTTCTACTCAAAACATCAACAACTACATTTTCCTTTCCTGGATGATAATCAATGATCAATTCATAGTCTTTTAATAACTCAAACCATCTACACTGTCTTAAATTCAAATCTTTCTGCGACTTTAAATACTTCAAGATTTTATGATCTATAAAGATATGATATTTTTTGTTGTATAAATGGTGTCACCAAATCTTTAAAGCAACAACAATTGTTGTAAGCTCTAAATCATATACCGGATAATTCTTTTTGTGTGGCTTTAACTGTCTAGAAGAATACGCTATCACTTTGCCCTCTTGCATTAAAACACAGCCCAACCCGTTCAATGATGCATCACTATAAATCACAAATTCTTTACCCAACTCAGGCTGAATTAACACCGGTGTATTGGTTAACAATGCTTTTAATAGATTAAAGCTTTGCTGACATTTCTCATGTAACACTCCTAACCCGTATCCGTCGCTAGAACAGGGTTACGAAGCATTACCAAAATTTATAGAACAGTTACAAACATTTCATGTCATTTACTATTCATATCAGAAAATAATCATACCGTCCCTTGACCAGACCCTCGAGGCCCAATTTAAGCTTTAGAAACAAGTCAGGACTAAACCAGGATCTTAGAGAATTTTTCCCAAAATTTAAAATCTTTTCTCATAAACAGGGGTCACACGCCCGTGTGAGTAGGCCGTGTGAGATGACATGCCCATGTCTCAAGTTGTGTGGCCATTTTATGAGAGGTATACAAGCGTGTTTTAGCCCGTGTCCTTAATCGTGTGACTCTCTGACTTGTGCCACAGGGCCTACCACATGCCTGTGTGTTAGGTCGTGTGGTCAATTTAATTTTCACAAATTAGGTGCAGGTTTCACATGACTAAGACACATGCCTATGTATCTTACATGGCTGAGACACACGCCTATGCCTCTGCCCAAGTGCCCAATTCTGAGCATTATGTTTCTCAATTTTAGGATGCAGTGGACACGGCAAAACCAAGCAGTGTGCTACACACGATCAAGGCACACGACCGTGTAGACAAAATAAGGCCATTTCCTAGCCTTTTTTCTCACCCAAATTTTCCAATAACCTACAACAATACTTGTACATATATACTAACCAATTTCAAGCATGAAACTAAGCAAACAATATTAATATGTATAGTATAACATTACATACATTCATATAGTCAAACTTACCTTTTTGCAAGAATATATATATTTTACCCTAATTCAATCTAACCATACCTTATACATGTATGTATTAAACATGATATAACTTTATATTATCATACCAAAATATACCATTACTATCCATTCCAATGGCTAGATTACAAACATCCATTTACAAATCATCATTTGTAAAATTAGCTTATACATGTCATTATGTCAAAATAAGTTTTCTATTTATACCAAAACAAGTTGGAGGATAGTGTGATGATACTCCGACCGATCTCCAACCTTTACAAGCTTCCAAGCACTACAAAACAGAGAAAGTAAAACCTAGTAAGCATTTAATGCTTAGTAAGTTTGTGTAACAGGAATTTTACTTACCATATATTTACATTTAAGATAAGCATACAATAATGCATCCAAGCAATTTGGCTTATAGCCTAAAACACAACTTCACCAATCATGTTAGTCAAGTAATTCACATAATACCAAGAACATGGATGAGCTCATCATTTAATGTCTTTCATATACATATGATTTCCATAATATTATTCCATATTACATGTACACTTTAATGACAAATCATTTAAAGTTTAGTTTAGCCATGTCAGAACTTTACCCGTTGAATTTATTTGAAATATCGATGGATACGCTCATATAGTACACTTTACTGTACACTACTATAATTCGTCAATTCATTTCTAAGGGTACCTAGTTAGGGCACATAATTGAGAAGCACACTCTCGAGCCTTGTAACAGGAAGCTCACACAGAGCCATTTCGAGAAGCTCATAAAAAGCCTATCAGGAAGCTTATCCAGGCTATATAATGGGAAGCTCATAAGAGCCATAATCGGGAAGTTCACAAAGATCCTTATCAGAAAGTTCACAAAGAACCATATCGGGAAGTTCACAAAGAATTATATCGAAAAACTCCGGATAGCCAATATCGGGAAGTTCAAGTGAACACTATTGGGAAGCTTACAAAGAGCCAATTTAACAAGAAATTCACAAAGAACCTTTAATCGGGATGCTCATAAGAGCTAAGGTGTGTTCACAACAAATGTAGGATCACAACATATCGGGATGCTCCGAAGACCTATTATCGAGAAGCTCGCAAGAACCTTATATGGGAAGCTTGGAGGGCTTAAAATGGGCCACTCATAAGAGCTGTGGTGTGTCCGCAACATATGCTGGACTACAACCAATATGGGAAATCCTATATCCATCAACTTTTATTTATTCAAATGGGATTTGACATTTATTGGGCATTATTAGATATTCAATCAATTTCACATACATGGCAATTATACAATTCACATATACAACATTTAATTCAAACATATAAATGTACACAATTTAGTTACACGAACTTACCTCGATACTTGTTCGAGTATGAAATCTACTAATCCGAAACTTTTTGTTTTCCTCGATCCAACTCAGTATTAGGTCTTTCAGGATCTATATAAATGAATTTAACATCAATTTAATCCATTTCATACTCAATTTAATGACATTCACATCCTAGGGAAAATTATTATTTTGCCCCTATACTTTTCATAAATGATGATTTCGTCCCTAGGCTCAGAAAATAAATTTCATGCAATTTAATCCTTATTCCATGCCTAACTGAAATTTTCATATAACTTTTACATCTTTACAATTTAGTCCCTAAATCATAATTTCATCAAAATTCACTTTGTCAAAGTTGTTTATCTATCAACAACCTTTTATTTTCTACCATAAATTTCACAAATAGCCAATGAGCACTCCAAACCTATATTCAATCAAGACACTCCATTAGTCCTTCAACAATAGGATTAAACAACCCCTCTTATAACACTTATCCAAAATATTACTCATCACTTGCCTTGATTTAACGATGAGACTTGCACACTTCAACCGTTGCAGAAGATTGATTACTAGCCCTTAGAGAACGCCTACATTCCAACCGAATCCTATTAACCTTAACCAAAATCATTCACACGAATGGTTGAACCAAACGCATACCCAACTTATCAAAAACGTAAAACTATGATTAGAAGTAAGAAACAATCCGCCTACACCCAACACGAAAACCGAAAGCCCACGATACTACAAAGGCAAAAATGGAACAATTGCACCCCTAGCAGAAAACGGCAGCACAGGAAGATGTTAGGTACAAGACTAATATGGCAAAAAAAGAGAGAGAAAGAACAACCGTGCACCCAAACTAAAAGTCAGACTTACCAAAACGCAAAATCGACGAATAGGAATGACTATAGAAACGGCAAAAAGCAATGAAGGGAAAGTTGGCTCAGTAAGGGTAAGAGAAGAAGAAACAATCGGTCAAGGAGAAAACTGATTAAGAGAACAAGAAGAGAAGAAGCAATCGGTCAAGGAGAAAATCGATTGAGAGAGTGAAGAAGGGATATTTGGCCAAAGAGGAAAACAAATCGAGAAAGGGAGAGAAGAAAGAAAATCAACCAAAGAGATGAAACAATATAATGAACAGAGGAAGGAGGTTCGACCATTAGATAGAAGGAGAGAATCGTTTGCCAAAGTAGAAGTAGACTAAAAGAGAACCGGCTAATCAAGGGGAAAGAACGATAGCCGAAAGGGAGAACAAAGTCAAAGAAAATAGAGAAAAAAATACCTGTATGCACCCTAACAATACTCAGCCTCCAAGTAGAAAGGAACCAAAAGTGAATTGGCAGAAACTGAAATGAGGAGAAAATACCAACCCCAAGCCGAATTGTTGAGTGCCCAGAATTCAAATTCGGCACCAGCACTCCCTCTCACTTCAACTTCCCATAATTTCCTCCCCAAAACCCTTTATACCATCCACTCCTCCTGTAACACCCCTAACCCATATTCGTCGCCGAATTAGGGTCCTGAGGCATTACTGAACAAAAGCACAACTCTGAACATTCACACAAGTCATATTCGTATATATAAACAAATGTCTAATTAAATGTTAATCATGATTTTTTTAATACATAATATAAAAATTCAAATCATATAATCAATATTGTAATAATATTCGAATATCTGGTAAACATCAATCATTTTAAGTCATATTTCTATACTTGTATAAATTACATCAAATAAAAACTAACACATTGCATTTTAGTCATTAGCATATACGGCATTAATAACTTCACAAATGGTCAAATATGTTTCATTAAACAAATAAAACCTTATATGCATTTTAACTATAATTAACTGGAACTATTATCAAACAACAATAATGAAACTAATCAAGCTTAGTTCACATACTAAAAGTATATTCAATCATTTATGTATAGTTAACCATTTATAACACAAGTAACAACTTGAATTGCACTCATTTCACATGCCAAAATGCATATACACAACTAGTCTATTTATCACCAATACAGACATTTAAACTTTATATAAAACACATATAATCTTGTATATCACCTGTCTAATACATATTATACCTTAGTTAGTTTAACAACCATTATTTACCTTATGGCCGAAATATATAAACCAAACTCGACAACATTACATATCCTGGACACACTTTCAATATAAGTCCAAACCAATATCAAATGTATACACAACCTTAAGCATTATAATCAACCATATTCTTTACCTCATTTTAACATTTAACCGAATATACTTGTCAATCAAATGAGATTATTACTATCATTACAAGCCATTAACCACATATAGACATATTCAAAACATAAGTCTTCCATTCCATGTAATAAACATATCAAAACAAATTTATACTATATTCGGATATAGCCAAATAACCTTTAATTCTAAGTCACATAATAATATTACCTTAATTAGGCATAACTACCGAATTCACATACATGTTTATCTATCCATATATCATAACCGAATCAACCAAATGTATACATCCAAAATCACCAACTAACTTCCATGCACAAAATTGATATCACAAATATCATTCATCCATGACACATAGCATAATAACCAAAATGGACTTAATAGCATATTAACCAAAATGGACTTAAGCTGTGATCAAACAAAACCGAATTGAAGCATGAAAGTTAGGCCATTTTCGCATGGCTTATACACATACACTTTCAAAATAAACTATCTCCAAGGCTAGCCTATACATGTTGTAATTTGAGTTCAACTTATTAAATACTGAAATAGTAGATAGTGTGATGAACTTTGATGACGATCCCCTAGCTTGTAAGTTGATCCAAAATCTATAAAACAGAAACAAACATATACATAGAGTAAGCTTTAATAGCTTAGTAAGTTGAAAGCAAATAAACAACCTAATGATAAAATCAACTCAACTAAACTAAACCAAATTACATTATCTTTCAACTTCCAAAGTCAAGTTGTTATTATAACCCTAGTACACATTCACTCATATACACAAGCTCATAAATCAAAATATAACTTCATATACATATACTAAATATATGATCGAATATACATGTTCATATATGCACATAGTAAAGAATCATTCCAAGAGCATTCAAATTATTTATTCACAAGGCCGAATACACTTACCATACTCACATATATTTTTCTCATTTGCATCACACAGGATGTGTAACAAATATCAAATTATTTACTTACCTTATTTCAAATAGGTAACAAGATAATTCATACCTAGTTATTTAGCTCGTTTTACACACTCGTTCACAACTTATCATTGCTCGATGAACTATTCAAAATTGGATAAGACACTCGGATAATCACACATATATCGTACAATGCCAACGTCCTAGACGTGGTCTTACATGTAATCACATATCGATGCCACTGTCCCAAACAGGGTCTTACTCGCACACATATATCGGAGTCACATATCGATGTCATGGTCTTACTCGCACATCACATATCGGTATCCTATGTCATGACATATGTATCCTACCTATTCCTAAGGTTCATACGGGGCTTTCGGACGTCGTAACTCAGTCGAAACGAATTCTTGAACATAGTTACCAAGCTTGTATACATTTGGCAATTGCATATATATATTCATACATTTCATTTCAGCATATATAATTTACCTTTAATTAAAATTAAGTACGTCTATTGCTTATAAACTTACCTCGGACGATGTAAAACGGAATGGGACGACTAGTCAACAAAAACTTTCGTTTCAAATCTAATTTCTTTGGTTCTTGATTTAAACATATTCAAATTAAACTCATTCAAACTTAATTTCATTCAATTTAGTCCAAAAACACATAAATAGGCAAATTACCATTTTTCCCCTAACATTTTACACTTTTTACAATTTAGTCCCTATTGCACAAAACACAAAATATGCAAAATCTCAACATACCTGTAATATCCCGAATTAGGGCCTAATCAGAATAGTGGTTTCGTGACCACAAATCTGAGATAGAAATAATTATTTTATAATTATTTTGATGTTTATGATATGATTGCATGATTGTGTGAAAATTTCGTGATGAAATTCTATGCATAGAGTGCTTAAGTTGAAATTAGGGACTAAATCGAATAATTTGCAAAACTTACATTCTAGAAGTTTTTAGTATGAAATTACTTTGGAATATTAATGAGGAGGTCTTAAATAGCAATTTGACCAATTTCTAAAATTTTGGACAAAAATGGGCTTGTACATGAAAATTTTCAAAGAAAGGTATTAAGGGTATTTTGGTCATTTGGTAATTAAAAGATTAAAAAAAGGAAAAAGATGGCAAAATATGTCCATCTTCTTCATTAGGACGAAAATTAGAGGGTTCTCCATAGCTAGGGTTTGTTTCAAGCTTCCAAGCTCCACAGTAAGTGATTCCAAGCCCCGATTTTAATGTTCTTTACGTTTTTGGAATCTCGGTAACTTGATTTAGCTTATGCTAGCAATAATTCAACCTAGGGTTCATATTTGGAAAAATACCCATAGGTGAAATTTGTGTATTTTGGTGTTTTATGATAGAATATGAGGTTTTAAATTATGTCAGACAACTTGTGCTACTCAGTTTTAAGTGAAAACGAGAAAAAGGGCTTAATCGGTAAAAATACCTAATAGTCATAAGTACATGTTAGAGTGTGAAATTGATGCTTCCATAGAAGGGAAAAATGATCAGCATGTCATAAAACATAAGAAAATAGGATGAAGTTTAATTCCCGAGCCTAGGGGCAAAAGTGTAATTTTGCAAAAGTTTAGGGGCAAAATGTTAATTTTACCAAAGTTCGTATTAAATGATGTTTTGATGAATGTATGTATTAAATAAGATTATTTTGGCATTATAGATCAAGAGAAACGAGATTCAATTCATGATCGAGGGAAAAACAAAGTTTACGAGGAATAGGCTTGATTGTTAATATTTTGTATCGAGGTAAGTTCATGTGTAAATGTAGTAACATAATTGTCATTCTAAGTAATTTAATATTATTTATGTGATATGATGATTAATATCATGAAATATTATGCTTTATGGTTATTATTGAATAATATGTAAATTATGAATTGCTACTGAGTATCGGTTTCGATGTTCCGTGGAAGACGTCAAAGATGTGTAATCGAGGAAAAAGCCCGTTTGAACCTTGGGAATAGATTAGAATATAAGTGACATGTCACTAGGATGGTTAGGCATCCGAACTCATTGAGTTGAGTCTGAGTTCACTTATGGATGCAAATGTCCGAACTCGTTGAGTTGAGTCCGAGTTCGTGAGATGTAACTAGGCATCCGAGCTCGTTGAGTTGAGTCCGAGTTCACTTATGGATGCGAACGCCCGAGCTCATTGAGTTGAGTCCGAGTTTGCTTATGGGCGGGTTACATGGTAGCTTGGCTACATATGTGGCACTTATGTGCAAACTTTCCATGTATTCGAATTATATTCCGATGTGTTCAACGGGTGGATCTTAAGAAAATAAGGAGAATGCCTAAAACGAAGGTGACATGTTGGTAAGTGTGGTAAATGAGAAAATTTGACAGGTATGTGTTTAAACCCTCGGGTTGAAAACTTGGTAAGATGAAATCGTAGAAAGATATTAAATGTAAATGATGTTTTATGTGGGATTGTGTGATTATGTTACTTGCTATTTGCATGTGAACTTACTAAGCATTTATGCTTACTCCCTCTTTTTCCTTCATTGTAGTTTTTACAAACCGACTTGAGAATCGGGATAGGTCGAAGACTCGTTCACACTATCCGAAGGCCTAAATTGGTAAAATGGCTTGTGTATCTTGAATGTGGCATGTATGGCAAAAATACTCACTTTGTGTAATTGATCTTATGATATGGCTATGGTTTGGCAAGAAAAGGGTTTGTAAATGATTAGCCATTGGAATGACCAATCTAAGTCATATTTGATGTTATGTATGTTTAAAATGATATTTAGTCCACGAAAATCCTTAGTAAAGTGAAATTTGCCATAAAACAGAATCTGACAGCAGCAGTGATGTAAATTTGAAAAATCACTAAAAATAGTAGAAATGGAATTAAATAATGAGTAAGTGATGAAATTGAAGCTTAATGAGTCTATTTTCATATGGATTGAACAAAACAGGTATATGAATTATAATTTATGAGATATTTGAATTTTTGTGAAATATGGTTAGAGTGATTTCTAGATCCCCTATTCTGACTTTGGAAATTCATCATAAATTGTATAAAAATAATTAGAAGTCATACTTTATATCTAAAGATTTCTTATTGAGCCTAGTTTTAATAGAAATAAACGTCATAGTCATTGAAATTCTGTACAGAGAGCTATCTATTTCGTAATACATAGAGGTTAGAGTAGTTGAACCCTGAAACAGGGGAGATTTTAACTAATAAACTGTACTAATTGGCCTAGCCAAAAATTCTAGAAAAAAATTAGTAAATAAATATATGAGTCTAGTTTCAGGAAAAATTTACAGAAATGGATTTTGAGTTTCAGAACTTGAGATATGAATTTTTTAAGCGACTGTGACGCAGATTGCTAACTTGACTGAAAATTTTAAAATTAAATTGTTTGAGCTGTTTAAGCAATGAATTAGGTCTGTTAACACCTCGTGTTCGACTCCGGCAACGGTCTCGGGTACGGGGCGTTACAATACCCATGTTAGGCCGAATGTTCCTAGTGTTCATTCAAGTCCATAGATTTCATTTATTTCACATTTTAGTCCTTCAAACTATTCTTTTTGCAATTTAGTCCTAATTACTCAAAATCATCAAAAACTCCAATACAAAACATGTTAACCCTAATCATATCTTTCATATTTCATCATCAAAAAACAAAAATCACAAGCTTTCAACAACGGAATAACTCAAAATATTCACCAAAATAAAAAAATTCAAGCATGGGTCTTGAAGATAACAACGATCTCAAAAACGTAAAAATTATCAAAAATCGAGCTAGGACTCACCTTGAATCAAGCTTGGTTATGGCCAAACCCTAGCTTCTTTTTATTTTCTTTCTTATTTAAGTTTCGGCAATGTCAAAAAATATGAACATGGCTTTATTATTTTTATGTTTTATGATATTATATAACTTAACATTTAATTTACATATATAACCTTAGTTAAAACATTATATTATCATTTATATTATGCCTATTACCGTCCAAATATAAAACCAATGGCATAATTGCATCATAAACACTTGCTTTTATAAAGACACATTCATTTTGGCCCTTTTATAATTAACCATCAAATTTTCATTTTACGCGATTAAGTACTTTTATTTAATTGGGACTCAAACGATAAAATTAAATCCCGAAAATTTCATAGATATAAATTCCCACATAATAAACACAGAAAATAATTTTAAAATATTTTTTGACTCGGATTTGTGGCACCAAAACTATCGTTCCAACTAGGGTCTAAATCCGGCTGTTACACCTCCCTCAACCACTTAATTCAAATTTCACTCTAACAATTTAGTGTTTCGGTCAAACACAACTCTTCCACGGCATCGGCAGCAAAATAAAACACTCCCTTGCATTGCCAAGACTCGAACTCAAGACCCTCTGTAACAGTAACATGCCACCTATCCTTTAGACCAGTAGGCCCATTCTACCATAAAATACCCACATTTATTTAAAAGCCTATTGACTAAAGACAGGGTTTATTCTTTTAAAAACAAAACTTTTGCACAAGCCAAGGCTTGAACCCAAGACTTCTCGGACTCTTCCCAGGACACTTAACCACTGAAGCAGGCATGCATTTGTGCAATAGAACCATACGATATATTTACATTAAGGATTTTTGGGGCGTTACAATTTATTTACATTTAAGATAAGCATACAATAATACATCCAAGCAATTTGGCTTATAGCCTAAAACACAACTTCACCAATCATGTTAGTCAAGTAATTCACATAATACCAAGAACATGGATGAGCTCATCATTTAATGTCTTTCATATACATATGCTTTCTATATTATTATTCCATATTACATGTACACTTTAATGACAATTCATTTCAAGTTCAGTTTAGCCATGTTATAACATTACCCGTTGAATTTATTTGAAATATCGATAGATACGCTCATATAGTACACTTTACTGTACACTACTATAATTCATCAATTCATTTCTAGAGGTACCCAATTAGGGCACATAATTGAGAAGCACACTCTCGAGCCTTGTAACCGGAAGCTCATACAGAGCCATTTCGGGAAGCTCATAAAGAGCCTATCGGGAAGCTTATCCAGGCTATATAACGGGAAGCTCATAAGAGCTATAATTGGGAAGTTCAGAAAGAACCTTATCGGGAAGTTCACAAAGAACTATATCGAAAAACTCTGGATAGCCAATATCGAGAAGTTCGAGCAAGGACTATTAGAAAGCTTACAAAGAGCCAATTTAATAGGAAGTTCATAAAGAACCTTTAATCGAGATGCTCATAAGAGCTAAGGTGTGTCCACAACAAATGTAGGATCACAACCTATTGGGACACTCCGAAGAGCTATTATCGGGAAGCTTACAAGAACCTTATATGGGAAGCTCGAGAGGGCTTATAACGAGACACTCATAAGAGCTGTGGTTTGTCCGCAACATATGCTGGACTACAACCAATACGAGAAATCTTATATCCATAAACTTTCATTTATTCAAATGGGATTTGAAATTTATCGAGCATTATTGGATATTCAATCAATTTCACATACATGACAATTATACAATTCACAACATTTAATTCAAACATATAAATGTACACAATTTAGTTACACGAACTTACCTTGATACTTGTTTGTATACGAAATCTACTAATCTGAAACTTTTTGTTTTCATCGATCCAACTCAGTATTAGGTCTTTCAAGATCTATATAAATGAATTTAACATCAATTTAATCCATTTCATACTCAATTTAATTCAATTCACATCCTAGGCAAAGTTACTATTTTGCCCCTATACTTTTCATAAATGATGATTTCGTCCCTAGGCTCAGAAAATAAATTTCATGCAATTTAATCCTTATTCCAAGCCTAATCAAAATCTTCATATAACTTTTACAGTACATATATTTCAAAAAATTTATAATTTTTCCATAACTTTTACATCTTTACAATTTAGTCCCTAAATATAATTTCATTAAAATTCACTTTGTCAAAGTTGTTTATCTATCAACAACCTTTCATTTTCTACAATAAATTTAAAAATTTCAACATATTCATCCATGGTAAAAATTCTATACTTTTATAAATTTTCCAATTAATCCCCAAAATAGATTAGATTAAGATATTCCGATCTCAAAAATATAAAACTTACTAAAAAGGGAACAAGAATACATACCCAATTAAGCTAAGAAAGCTTTTTTTTTCTTTCCTAGGGTTTCCATAGAAATTTTAGGGAAGATGATGAAAATAAGATGATATTTTCTATTTAATTTAATTATCATCTTTTAATTTTTCCATTTTCCAATTTAGTCCTTGCCTTTTTCTAATTTTCTATGGATGATTCGTTAAAAATATCTACTAACTTTTCTTTAATGATCTAATTACCATATAAGGACCTCAAGTTTTGGATTCCATAGCTATTTGGTACTTATAGCTACTCGAACTCAACTTTTGTATTTTATGCAATTTGGTCCTTTCCATAATTAAACACATAATCGGTAAAAAAATTTTATCAGAATTTTCATATGACATTCCCATCATAATGCAGACCATGCAATAATATTAAAATAAAATTTCTTTTCAACTCGAATTTGTGGTCCCAAAACCACTATTCTGGTTTCACTTAAAATGGGTTGTTACATCTCGAACCACTCAAATTTAACATGTTTCTGCAATAATCTCGTCAATGGTGTAGCAATCATCGAAAATCCTTTGACTGGGTAAACCAAGAAAACATCTAACCTCGGATACATTTCTCGGAGGCTTCCAATCAACAACAGCTAAATTTTTTCTCGAATAAACTCTACTGCCTTCGACTGATACAACATGTCCCAGAAATCCAACTTCCTGAAGCCAAAATTCACATTTGCTAAACTTAGCAAATAATTACTTTTTGCACTAATTTTGCAAAAAAGTTCTCAAATTTTCGGCATGCTTTGTCTCATCTTGTGAATAAATCAAAATATCATTAATAAATACCACAAAAAATCTATCCAAATACAGTCTAAAGATTTTGTTCAAACACTACAGGCGCATTAGTCAAACCAAACGGCATCACAAGAAATTCATAATGTCCGTACTGATCCTGAATGCGATTTTTTGCACATATGAGTCTTTAACTCACAACTAACAGTACCCACGACGAAGGCCAATGTAACAACCAAATTTAGACCCTATTCAGAACGGTGGTTTCAGGACCACGAATCTGAGCCAAAAAAATATTTAAAAATTATTTTCTGGGTTTATTATGTGTGAATTTATATGTATTAATTTTTCATGTTTTAATTTTACTGTTTGGATGCCGATTTAGTAAAAAAAGGGCTTAATCCCGTAAAGTGAAAAGTTAATAGTTAAATACGAAAGTGCTTAATTGAACTTGTCTTATTAATATGAAGCACTTATAATGCAATTAGGCCATAACTAAATTATTTGGACAGTTAAAAGCATGGTTTATAATGGTTTATTATTTTATAACCAAGGTTAAATAGGTAAAATGATAATAATGTTATATAATATAAATCATAAAATAATAAAAGCCATGCATGTTCATCTTTTGGTAGCTGAAATTAGCTAAAGGAAAAGAAAAAGAAAAGAAAGCCATATTCAGCCATTGTTTAGCTTAATCAAGGTATGTAACTAGCTCGGTTTTTGACAATTTTTACATTTTTGAGATCGTTGCAGTGTAATGTACAAAGCCCATGCTTGAATTTCTGATTTTGATGAATATTTTGAGTTATGCCATTGATGAATAATTGAGTTTTGTGATGTTAGTTGATGAATTAAGAAAGATATGTTTTGGATTAATATGTTTTGTATTGGCATCGATATGTGATTACGTGTAAGACCATGTCTGGGACATTGGCATCGATATGTGATTACGTGTACGACCATGTCTGGGACGTTGACATCAATATGTGATTACGTGTAAGACCACATCTAGGACGTTGGTATCAATATGTGATTACGAGTAAGACCACGTTTAATACTTTAGCATCGATATGTGATTCCAATATGTGTGTGCGAGTAAGACCACGTTTAATACCTTGGCTTCGATATGTGATTCTTATATGTGATTATGAGTAAGACCACGTTTAATACATTGGCATCGATATGTGATTTCGATATGTGTGTGTGAGTAAGACCACGTTTAATATGTTGGCATTGATATATGATTTTGATATGTGTGTGCGAGTAAGACCACGTTTAATACGTTGGCATCGATAGGTGATTCCAATATGTGTTTACGAGTAAGACCCTATCTGGGATAGTGGCATCGATATGTAATTACATGTAAGACCACGTCTAGGATGTTGGCATTCTATGATATGTGCGACTATCCGTGTAACACCTTGAATTTGGGCCTAAAAGTGATGGGCCTTGAGTTTGGGATCGGTTAAAAGGTGGCTGGAATAAAAGAAATGTGTTTGAATATTTTATAATTGAGTGTTTAGTTTAATTGTTAAGTAATTTAGGAAGCATAGGTAGTGTAGGAAAAGTCCTGGGTTCTATCCAAGGCTTTAGCAAAATTTTAATTTTTTTTTCTAAAGAATCCTGAGCATTAAGTGGAAGGCTTATTAATAAGGCCTGGTAAAATTTGACACAAGGAAGCATGTGGCCTAGTGGCAAAAGGCGTGGGTAGTGAGCAGGAGGTTCAGGGTTCAAGTCCTGGCCTTGGCGAAAATTTTTTATTGTGGATAAGATTTGTAGGGAAGCTAGCGTTTAGGCTTTATAAATATGTTAGGTGGAAATTTGACACAAGGATGCGCTTGGCCTAGTGGCATGATGGTGTTAGGAGTAAGGAGCGGTGCTGGGTTCAAGTCGTAGCATGAGCAAAAGTTGTGGGTTTTTTTTTAGACAACCTGGAGGTCGACAGAAAGACTTTATAATTAATTGGGGAGGAGAAATGGCACGAAGGAGCTTGTGGCATGGTGGCAAGGGACGTATAGTGCAACCTAGAGATTAGGGGTTTGAATATGAATGGTAGCAAATATTTTTAGGATAACCTGGTTGCGGGTTAATAGGCCTTAAAAATAGTTAGGGATGGAATATGGCAAAAGAGCGCCTGCAGTGTAGTGGCGTGAAGCGTGCTATTGTTATGAGAGGGAGCAGGTTCGAATCCCAGGCCTAGCAAAGGTTTAAATTTTTATTCTTTAAACTGAGGCTTAGGCATATAAGCCTTATAATTAATTGTGACCGAATGGTAGCATAAAAAAGGATGTGGTGCAGTGGCCAGTAGTGTGTTGGGAGGTAGAGTAACCTAGAGGCTTGGCGTTTGAGCGGTGGTGCACGCAAAGGGAGAATTTAATTTTTGCTACTCAAGTGTGGTACAGTGGAAGCATTTTAATGCAATTCAAATTGGAATTTTTGGCTAAAATCAAGGGGATTAGGATGAGGATTAAGTGTAGATATGATGGATATAAAATTGGAGAATTTAAAGGGAATTATCTTGATGAGTTTACATCGATTGAGGAGTGTAGGTGTATTTTTATTTATTTATTTATTTTTAGTATAAATATGTGTGTCGTATGGGCAAGTAAGGGCATTTGTTGTTTTTATGTGCTTCAGTCGCATATCACCTCCTCTTTTCTTGAAGCCAAACTCTTGATCTTTTCTTCCCTATTTTAATTGAATCAACCTCTTCCCTCTTCAACTTAGCTGACTATTTCTTTTTCATTTAAAAGATGATTCATACACTTTGGGGGTTTGATTTCCTTTTGGCAAGCGATCTCGCAATCGGTAAGTGAATTAGATCTTCTTCGGCTTTTGTTAAATATTTCTAAGTTCTCTCATTTCTACACTCTTAAAACCCGATTTTTATTTATTCTTTCCAAAAATTTCGTTAACCTACGGTTTCTCCATTTATTTATTTTTTCCTCTCATTCAAGAGTGTGATCATTGATGGAAAAAGGGGGTTCTAGCAGAGAGGTTGGGATAGAAGCTCCCAAGTTTAAGCGATGTAAGGTGTCAACCGTTAGGGACTTTCCGCCTGGATGTGGAAGGGGAACTACATCAGATTTTGAGTTACATAGGCAGATCGCAGTCGACCAATCTAGTCAAGGTAGGTATAGGTTGTTCTTCGATAAGTAGTGGATTTATTTTGAATTAATGAGATGTGATTGATGGAGTATAACGTTGAATATAGGTTCAGGCAATTATGAATACTTAGTACTCCAAGTGATAAGTTGTGTACTTCTACCCTATGATAACTTGATATAAAGCCGAATGTGTGTACATACATTGCACACACACAATGAATTAGCAAAAGCCGAAAAGCCGAAAAGCCGAAAAGCCAAAATTTCGAAAAGTCAAAAATTTGGCTATGGTAGTCTTGAGAGTGCGCGAAGACTCATAAGGGGGAAACCGACAGGTTGCTTGAGGCCCATGGGAGATTCCGTGGACTTAGGTTGTGATTTGGCCATAGGGGCTGGAATGGGCTAAATGGGCCCAATGGGTTGTTGGGCCCATAATAGGCAAAAACTGAATATTGATGCTTTGTGATAGGAATTTTTATGTGAGCATGAATATGAATGTGACTGGGCCTAACTGGCCATATAAATGTGATTTGGGCCTAATGGGCCATATACAGGTGATTTGGGTCTAATGGGCCATATGAATATGACTAGGCTTAATGGGCCAGATACAGGTATGTAAAATTGTTGGGCTTTGTAAGGGGTTTTGGGCCTAGTATATCATGACTACATAAGACTTATTTAAACTATTAAAGACCGTGCACAAGTCATAGGGTTAAGGTGTGGCAACGAGTATATGCATGTCTAGGATTGGATTTAGAGAGAGCTTGGTACTTAAGCGGTCTTAATGACTCACCTCCTCTTCTCTGGAATCCTACCTGGTGCATAGTATTCATTCATCTTAGCTCACGGGACTTGTTAACGGGCCAAGGTAAGTGAAAATAGTACTTAAGAGAAAATTACCGAAATGCCCCTAAGGGTAAAAATGACCGAATTACCCCTAGGTGCTGAATGTAAGTTTTATGGATGTGATATGCAATACATATGATATTCTGCTTAGGTTGCATATGGGTTGGGAATTATGGAACGGAGGAAGTATATGAAGATCGCATGATTGCTTGACAATCGTGGATCCACCGACAGCAATTAAAGCCCAATGTGTAAATGAAGGTAGTTCCGCTACCAGGCTACCATGGTGTGTGGGTTGGGTGGGTCGATATTTATATCCCCACATGTTGTGATGGGGAACGGAGCTGGTGTGTAGTGGATGAATTATTGGGATGGGATTGCATTGCATGCATGATATTTTGTGATATTATTGCAATGTGGGCTTCGGCCCAACTGGGGCTAATCTGGGCCAAGGTCCAAAGACCACTGTTATTGAATTGGTCTCTGGCCCAAAATGACTAATGATTACTTTATACTCGTTAAGGTTTGTACACACTGAGTTTTTCGAAACTCACCCCCTCCTTCTAAACTTTTCAGGTAATCTTTAGTAGGCGGTTCGACGGATGGAGGGACTTGGAGGTGGCCAGCTAGCATAAAAAGTTTAGACTTAGTCTTCATGTAATTTTTAATATATTGACTTTAAATTATTTCTATTTGATTTGGGTTGTAACAAGGTCTTTCCTCTGGTTATTGTTTAACATTATTAGGATTATTATCATTTTTAAGCTTTATATTTATTAGAAGTAGAACGTGGTTTCCTAAACCATAACTGTTTTTAAATGCTACGTTTTCGCAACTCAATTTTTAAATGACTAGTTTTCATAAAATCATATGTTCTAAATAAAGCTTCTGCAACTGAAAAGAGATTTTACAAAGTAATTAAGATTTTTTATTTTGAGGAACTGTTTTCAATGAAAATAAGGTTTTCGCTAAAACACTTCTATGTAACACACCAGATTCGGCCATAACGTTTGGACCGGGTTTAGGATGTTACATTTAGTGGTATCAAAGCCAAATTCGAAACTCGGGCTGTGAAATGGGCTTTGTTTTTGGGCTTTTAAAATTGTTTACAAATGATATTGAGGTGGTTTTGAAATATTCTATTGTGTGGCACACCGGGTCTCCGACGTCAAGCCAAATAAGTTCTCTTACTACTGAATTATGTTGAACTGATATACTACAATATGTTTTAAGATATTGATTGTTTATATTCAATAGGATTTCCTTAGATATCAGATTGTATTAAAACATTTGAATCTGAATTTGATACTTATTTTGTGTATGTTTGAGAATATTTGCGATAGGTGGATGTTTTGGATATGAATTAAAATTATTAGGATCAGAGTGCGCAGCGGTAGCGTAATGGGATAGTTGATACACGACTACCCTATTATTTAGAAATTTCGAGGACGAAATTTTTTTTTAGGAAGGGTGAATTTTAACACCCTGAATTTGGGCCTAGAAGTAATAGGCCTTGAGTTTGGGATCGGTTAGAAGGCGGCTAGAATAAAAGAAATATGTTTAAATATTTTATAATTGTATGTTTAATTTAATTGTTAAGTAATTTAGGAAGGGTAGGTAGTGTGGGAAAAGTCCTGGGTTCAATCTAGGGCTTTAGCAATATTTTTTATTGCGCATAAGATTTGTAGGGAAGCTAGCATTTAGGCTTTATAAATATGTTAGGTGGAAATTTGACACAAGGATGCGCTTAGCCCAGTGGCATGATGGCGTTAGGAGTAAGGAGAGGTGCTAGGTTCAAGTCGCAGCATGAGCAAAAGTTGTGGGTTTTTTTTAGACAACCTAGAGGTCGGCAGAAAGACTTTATAATTAATTGGGGAGGAGAAACAACACGAAGGAGCTTGTGGCTTGGTGGCAAGGGATGTATAATGCAACCAAGAGATCAGGGGTTCGAATCTGAATGGTAGCAAATATTTTTAGGATAACCTGGTTGCGGGTTAATAGGCCTTAAAAATAGTTAGGGATGGAATATGGCACAAGAACACCTGCAGTGCAATGGCGTGAAGCATGCTATGGTTATGAGAGGGAGTAGGTTCGAATCTCAAGCCTGGCAAAGGTTTAAATTTTTATTCTTTAAACTGAGGCTTAGGCATATAAGCCTTATAATTAATTGTGACTGAATGGTAGCATAAGAAAAGATGTGGTGTAGTGGCCAGCAGCGTGTTGGGAGGTAGAGTAACCTTGAGGTCTGGAGTTCGAGTGGTGGTGCGCGCAAAGGGAGAATTTAATTTTTGTTACTGAAGTGTTGTACGGTGGAAGCATTTTAATGCAATTCAAATTGGAATTTTTGGCTAAAATCAAAGGGATTAGGATGAGGATTGAGTGTAGATATGATGGTGACAAAATTGGAGAATTTAAAGGGAATTATCTTGACTAGTTTACATCGATTGAGGAGTGTAGGTGTATTTTTATTTATTTATTTACTTTTAGTATAAATATGTGTATCGTATGGGCAAGTAAGGGCATTTGTTGTTTTTGTGTGCTTCAGTCGCATATCACCTACTCTTTTCTTTAAGCCAAACTCTTGATCTTTTCTTCCCTATTTTAATCGAATCAACCTCTTCCCTCTTCAACTTAGCTGACTATTTCTTTTTCATTTAAAATACGATTCATACACTTTTGGGGTTTGATTTCCTATTGGCAAGCGATCTTCTTCGACTTTTGTTAAATATTTCTAAGTTCTTTCGTTTCTACACTCTTAAAACCCGATATTTCTTTATTCTTTCCAAAACTTTCGTTAACCTGCGATTTTCCATTTATTTTTTTCCTCTCATTCAAGAGTGTGATCATTGATGTAAAAAGAGGGTTCTAGCAGCTCCCAAGTTTAGGCGACGTAAGGTGTCAGCCGTTAGGGTATTTTCGCCTGGATGCGGAAGGGGGACTACGTCAGATTTTGAGTTACATAGGGAGATCGCAGTCGATCAATCTAGTCAAGGCAGGTATAGGTTGTTCTTTGGTAAGTAGTGGATTTATTATGAATTAATGAGATGTGACTGATGGAGTATAACGTTGAATATAGGTTCGGGTGATTATGAATACTTAGTACTCCAGGTGATAAGGTGTGTACTTTTACCCTATGATAACTTGATATAAAACCGAAGGTGTGTACATACACTGCACACACACAATGAATCGACAAAAGCTAATAAGCCAAAAAGCTGAAATGCCGAAATGCCGAAAAGCCAAAAGTTTGGCTACGGTAGTCTTACGAGTGCGCGAACACTCATAAGGGGGAATCCGATAGGTTTTCTAAGGCCCACCAGCGATTCCGTGGACTTAGGTTGTGATTTGGCCATAGGGGTCGGAATGGGCTAAATGGGCCCAATGGGCTGTTGGGCCCATAATAGGCAAAAACTGAATATTGATGCTTTGTGATATGAATTTGTATGTGAGCATGAGTATGAATGTGACTGGGTCTAACGGGCCATATAAATGTGATTTTGGCCTAATGGGCCATATACAGGTGATTTGGGCCTAATAGGCCATACGAATATGACTGGGTTTAATGGGCAAGATACAAGTATGTAAAATTGTTGGTCTTTGTAAGGGGTTTTGGGCCTAGTATATGATGACTACATAAGACTTAATTAAATTATTAAAGACCCTGGCAATGTCCTAGGGTTAAGGTGTGGCAACGGGTATATGCATGTCTAGGATTGGATTTAGGGAAAGCTTGGTACTTAAGCGGTCTTAATGACTCACCTCCTCTTCTCTGGAATCCTACCTGCTGCATAGTATTCGTTCATCTTAGCTCATGAGACTTGTTAACGGGCCAAGGTAAGTGAAAACCGTACTTAAGGGAAAATTACTGAAACGCCTCTAAGGGCAAAAATGACCGAATTACCCCTAGGTGCTGAATGTAAGTTTTATGGATGTGACATGTATACATATGATATTCTACTTAGGTTGCATATGGGTTGGGAATTATGGAATGGAGGAAGTATATGAGGATCGCATGGTTGCTTGACAATCGTGGATCCACCGATGGCATTTAAAGCCTAATGTGTAAATGAAGGTAGTTCTGCAACCGAGCTACCATGGTGTGTAGGTTGGGTGGGTCGATATTTATATCCCCACATGGTGTGACGGGGACGGAGCTGGTGTGTAGCGGTTGAATTATTGGGATGGGATTGCATTGCATGCATGATATTGTTGTGATATTATTGCGATGTGGGCTTCGGCCCAACTGAGGCTAATCTGGGCTAAGGCCCAAAGACCATCGGTTTTGAATTAGGCTCTAGCCCAAAATGACTAATGATTACTTTATACTCGTTGAGGGTTGTACACACTGAGTTTTTTGAAACTCACCCCCTCCTTCTAAACTTTTCAGGTGATCCTCAGTAAGTGATTCAACGGATGGAGGGACTCGGAGGTGGCCAACTAGCATAAAAAGTTTAGATTAGTCTTCATGTAATTTTTAATATATTAACTTTAAATTATTTCTATTTGATTTGGGTTGTAACAAGGTCTTTCCTCTGGTTATTGTTTAAAATTATTAGGATTATTATCATTTTTAAGCTTTATATTTATTAGAAGTAGAATGTGGTTTCCTAAACCATAACTGTTTTTAAATACTACGTTTCCGCAACTCAATTTTTAAATGACGAGTTTTTATAAAATCATATGTCCTAAATAAGGCTTCCGCAACTGAAAAGAGATTTTACTAAGTAATTAAGGTTTTTCATTTTAAGGAAGTATTTCCAATGAAAATAAGGTTTTCGCTAAAACACTTCAATGTGACACACGAGATTCAGCCATAGTGTCTAGGCCGGGTTTGGGATGTTACAATCCGAGTATCCTATTTAAGTCTGAATGATTCAACGGGCAATGTTATGTAAAGACCGAATGCAAAATCGAATTAAAAGGTATAGGTATGTGTTAGCTAATGTATTGAAATTAAGGTAAGTTTTGGTATTTGAAGTGATGATATGAATCATGTTATAAAGTCGGTTATATGAATATTGAATGCAAATTTATATTCGGCAAAATGATATAAGTATGTGATATTAAAGTGTGAAACATGTGTATACATATATGAATGTGTATATATATTCGTCTATATGATGATAGTATGACCTTGGAAGTAAATGATAACTTTGATAATGGATATATATGTATTTTGGCCAACTAAAGTTGATACATGAATGTATATGTTGTATATGAATTTGCAAGTTTGAGATTAAATGTGATTATGATAGCATGAATTGTTTGGTTAAATTGAGTTGATTATATCATCGAGATGTTTATTTGCTTATGACTTACTAAGCTGTGATAGCTTACTCTATGTGTATGCTTCTGTTTTATAGATTTTGAAGACTAGTTACAGGCTCAGGGATTGTCAGCGAAGTCTATCACACTATTGTCTGTTTATCGGTATTTTTAAAAGCTAAATTTCGAACCTATGGCATGAATAGGTTATACTACTTTTCGAATATGTTTATATAATATGCCATGCAAAAATGGCTAATTTGATATATAAGTAATTGCTATCTTAATCATGGTTCTTGCGTGTGCTAAGTTTTGCTTGTATTCTATGCTCAAATGATGATTTTATTTGGTTTGGTTGAATCGGCTATGATATATATATAAGTATGAATTATGCTTGATATGTTATCTATTGTTTAATGATTCGGCTATGTCTTGTATTTGATAGTAATGATTTAATTTGGTTGTTGAGTGTATTCAGTTAAATGTTGAATTTAGGTAATGAAATTATTGAATTGATGATTCGGCAATGTTATGTATATATATGTGTGAAACATGTTTTATTTAGTTTTGCCATGTATTTTGGTGACAAGGTGATTCGGTTATAGCATGTGATAAAAGTGAGTTCAATATGCTTTTATTAAGTGAAGAAATGAATATGAATTATGTTAGTAATTTAATCATGATTCGGCACTAATATATATAAGCATATGATGTGTTGGCTTGATATATATATTTATATGTGCTTATCTGTTAGTTTGATATATATATTTATATGTGCTTATCCAAACATGTAATCATTGAATTGGTATTGAATATGACCTTTCTTATGTTGCAAGATAAGTGATATTAACATGTTTAGATTCGGTTTTGGTATTTTAAAGTATTAAACAAGTGTTTGCTATGTTATATGTATATCTATACATATTTGTGGTGTGTTTGATGTGAAATGAAAATTATGGTTAATATATAGATTTGATTCTATGTGATATTACATGCGTAATGTGCTTGAGTAAAGTTGAAAGTAGACAATAAAATAAACATAAGTAATAAGCATGATTACATTCGGCTAAGGCTTTGTAAAATGACCAAATGAATAGTAATTTAAGTTACAAGGAATCATGATTGTTTTCATGCAAAATAGGCGAATGTGAATGGTTATATGTACTTTGATGGTTAGACCATTCGGTGTTCTTTTAATATATGTCTAATTTGATATAGGACCTTTTAGTCTTGCGCAATCTACTTAGATGAATTTATAAGTAGACTAGTTAATGATTTAGCCATTTGAAACCATATATATATATATATAGTAATGTATTTATGCCATAAATGATTTGGTTAAATTTATTATATCCTTTTTGTGCGAAATAGAGTTTTGCTAAAAATGATATGTACTTAAATATGTTTACTTTATATAATTCATATTTGTAATAATTGATTGAATTATTTATAATATCTTTGATATGCGCATATGCTATGTGGTAAAATGATATATTTGTCACTATTTGCTTATGAATTATATAACTGGATCTTTGTTTGAAAAATGTTATGATATGATTCGTAAGAATTTAAATCAGATATATATGTTAATATTTGATTATTTTAAGAGTTTGAGCAAGTGTACGCATACGATTGTTCGTAATTTGTATCTTGTCTGGTAATATCTCGTAACCCTATTCTTGCGATAGATATGGGTTAGAGGTGTTATATTTGATTGGTATCAGAGCTACGGTTTAGTCGGTTCTAGGACTAACGTAGCATGTGTGAGTCTAGCTATACATGCCATAATTATAAACTGTGATAGTGTGATGATTCTTGACAATTAAAAACGTGTTTTCTTATAGTAAATGGATCTCGATCGAGCCGCAACAGATGATGTTGTAATACGCTCGCTCCTGCTCAGAGGGCAGTGCCGGCTGATTCTAGGTCGATTTTAAGTAGTATAAAGGGAGAGGCTAAGCAAGCCTTCTTCCAACTAATGAATAAGTGGTTCATGGAGTTCGTTCAGACAAATCCGGCTGCTCAACAACCTCTACCCCCTGAAGTTCCTATAACTTCCCAAGTTATACGAAAAAAAAGAAAAAAAAAAGCTGATTTTGAAGCCAGAGATTCCCGTAAGAGATCATCGGGTAAGACATTTCAGTCAGCATCGAAGAAATTCAGGGATGATTTTAGCCGATCAAAGAATACTGTGGGTTTTTCTAGACGTGATCGAGATAGACCACATGTGAGTTCACGAGCCATTTTGATTGCTAGTGTTGGTAATGTCTGGTCGAATCAACCTGAGTGTAGGCATTGTGATAAACAACATCCTAGAAACCGTAGACTGCTTGATCGGTTCTATTTTAAACGTGGGTCGACAGATCATTTCATTCGTGAGTGCCCTATGTTAGCCAAGCAAAATATCATACAGAGTGTGACACTGAGCAACATGTCAACTTGAGGTAGACCACCCAGAAATACGGGTAATGTGAGTAGCAGTCAAAGAGGAACTAAAGACACAGCAGTTCGATCTGAGGCTCGTGCACCTGCCAAAGCTTATGCTATTCGCGCTTGCGAGGAGGGTTCAACCCCCAATGTTATTACTGGTATATTCACTCTCTATGATACTAGTGTAACTGCATTGATTGATCCTGGTTTGACTCATTCTTATGTATGTGAGACCTTGGTATCCAGTAAGACTTCGCCTGTAGAGTCTGCTAAGTTTGTGATTAGAATATCGAACCCCTCGAGCCGGTGTGTTCTGGTTGACAAAATGTGTAAGAATTGTCCACTCATGGTTCAAGATTCATGTTTTCCAGCTGATTTGATGTTGTTGCCGTTCGATGAGTTCGATATAATTTTGGGTATGGATTGGTTAACTTTGTACGATGTTGTTGTAAACTGCAAACGAAAGACTACTGATTTGAAATGCCAAAATGATGAGATTAACCGGATTGAGTCTAATGATTTGAATGGTTTACTGGCAGTGATATCTTCGATGTTAGCTTAGAAATATGTGAGAAAGATTTGTGAAGCTTACTTTGCTTATGTGCTTGATTCTAAAGTGACTGAAAAGAAAATTGAATCAGTACCAGTTGTGTGTGAGTATTCGGATGTGTCACTTGAAGAATTACCGGGTTTGCCACCAATTTGAGAGGTAGAGTTTTGTATTGATTTAGTGCCTAGGATGACTCTGATATTGATAGTTTCGTATAGAATGGCACCGACTGAATTAAAAGAATTGAAAGCTCTGTTGACCGAAGCTCCAGTGCTAGTTTAGCCAGAATCGGGTAAAGAATTTGTTATTTATAGTGATGCATCTTTAAATGGTTTGGGTTGTGCTTTGATGTAGGAAAGCAAAGTCATAGATTATGCCTTGAGACATTTAAAACTGCACGAAAAGAACTATTCGACACGATTTGGAATTGGCAACTATCATGTTTGCATTGAAAATATGGCGTCACTACCTGTTCGGTGAGAAATGTCGCGTTTATTCTAATTACAAAAGCTTGACATATTTGATGACTCAGAAAGATCTAAATCTAAGATAGTGACGATGGTTAAAGTTGGTAAAAGATTACGAGCTTATGATTGACTACCATCTGGGAAAGGCTAATGTTGTTGTGGATGCTTTAAGCAAGACCTTCATTTATTCAACAGATTTGAGAGGCTCAGAAATTCGATAATAATTTGTTAGCAAAGCGGGCTCAATGTGATTTGAATGCTGATTCAGAATTCCAATTTGATACTGAGAGTTGTCTGAGATTCAAAAATCAAATATGTGTTCTGAGAAATTCAGACTTGATTCAGATGATTTTGATTGAAACTCATGGCAGTTGATTATCTGTTCACCTAGGTAGTATGAAAATGTATAATGATCTAAAACAACATTATTGGTGGTCTGGGATGAAAAGAGATATTTTTGACTTTGTTTCGAAATGGTTGATCTGTCAGCAAGATAAACTTGAACATTAGGTGCCATCCAGTTTGTTATAATCTATCATCATTCTCGAGTAGAAATGGGATAGTGTGACAATGGATTTTTTACCAGATTTACCTTTGCCACCGAGCAAGAAAGATATTGTAAGAGAACGTTATCCAAACCTATTCGTCGCTAAGATTTTTGGGGATGAAAATCCCTAAGGGGGAGAGTTGTAACAGCCATATTTAGACCCTATTCAGAACGGTGGTTTCAGGACCACGAATCCGAGTCAAAAAAATATTTAAAAATTATTTTTTGTGTTTATTATTTGTGAATTTATATGTGTTAATTTTTCGTGTTTTAATTTTACTGTTTGGATGCCGATTTAGTAAAAAAGGGTTTAATCGCGTAAAGTGAAAAGTTAATAGTTAAATGTGAAATTGCTTAATTGAACTTGTCTTATTAATATGAAGCAATTATAATGCAATTAGGCCATAAGTAAATGACTTGGATGGTTAAAGGCATGGTGTATAATGGCTTATTATTTTATAACCAAGGTTAAATAGGTAAAATGATAATAATGTTATATAATATAAATCATAAAATAATAAAAGCCATGCATGTTAATCTTTTGGAAGCCAAAATTAGGTAAAGGAAAAGAAAAAGAAAAGAAAGCCATATTCAGCCATTGTTTAGCTTAATCAAGGTATGTAACTAGCTTGGTTTTTGATAATTTTTATGTTTTTGAGATCGTTGTAGTGTAATGTACAAAGCCCATGTTTGAATTTCTAGTTTTGATGAATATTTTGAGTTATTCCATTGATGAATAATTGAGTTTTCTGGTGTTAGTTGATGAATTATGAAATATATGTTTTGGATTAATATGTTTTGTATTGGAATTTTTGATGAATTTGAGTAATAAAGGCTAAATTGCAACAATAATAAACTGAGGGACTAAAATGTGAAATAAATGAAATGTATTGACTTGTATGAGCATAGGTAACATTCGGCCTAAGCATGGTGTGTGCAAATTTTGCTTTCTTTTTGTTTTGTGCAATTTGGACTAAATAGTAAATAGTGTAAAATGTCAGGGGCAAAATGGTAATTTGCCTATTTATGTGTTTTCGGACTAAATTGAATGAATTTGTGTTTGAATAAGTTTAATTTGAATAGGTTTAGATCAAGAACCAAAGAAATCGAATTTGGACCGGGGGAAAACCAAAGTTATTGAATAGTCGTTCTGTTCCGATCGTCATTGTTCGAGGTAAGTTTATAAGCAAATAGATGTTGTTAAATTTCAATATATGTGATCTATAAATAATTGTAATGATTATTAGTAAGTTATGAATTGGCATTGAGTAATGAAAAATATGATTTTGGTATGATTTATGAGTTATATGATCTTATAATTTGGTTTTATATTGGTACATTTCTGAGTTGGCATCGATATGTGATTACCTGTAAGACCACGTCTGAAACATTGGCAATGATATGTGATTACGTGTAAGACCACGTCTGGGACATTGGCATCGATATGTGATTATGTGTAAGACCATGTCTGGAACGTTGGCATCGATATGTGATTACATGTAAGACCACGTCTGGGACGTTGGCATTGGTATGTGATTACGTGTATGACCATGTCTGGGATGTTGGCATCGATAAGTGATTATGTGTAAGAACACGTTTGGGACATTAGCATCAATATGTGATTACGTGTAAGACCACATCTATAACATTGGCATCGATATGTGATTACATGTAAGACCACGTCTGGGACGTTGGTATCAATATGTGATTACATGTACCACCACGTCTGGGACATTGGCATCAATATGTGATTATGAGTAACACCATGTTTAATACGTTGGCATCGATATGTGATTCCGATATGTGTGTGTGAGTAAGACTATGTTTAATACCTTGGCATCGATATGTGATTCCGATAGGTGCTTACGAGTAAGACCACGTTTAATACGTTGGCACCGATATGTGATTCCGATATGTGTGTGAGAGTAATACCACGTTTAATATGTTGGCATCGATATGTGATTCCGATATGTGTGTGCGAGTAAGACCACATTTAATATGTTGGCATCGATGGGTGATTCCGATATGTGTTTACGAGTAAAATCCTGTTTGGGACAATGGCATCGATATGTAATTACATGTAAGACAACGTCTGGGACTTTGGAATTGTATGATATGTGCGACTATCCGAGTATCCTATTTAATTTCGATTGATTCAACGAGCAATGTTAAGTAAAGATATGAATCATGTTAAGGTACAGGTATGTGTTAGCTAACATATTGAAATTAAGGTAAGTTTTGGTATTTGAAGTGATGATATGAATCATGTTATAAAGTTGGTTATATGTATGTAGAAACTCAAATTTGCCCGGGCCTAGAAATAAGTCCAAAAACCCATTTCAGTATTTAAAATAGATAAATGAAGTCCAAGTTTAGCCCAGAATTACAAATATAATTTGGCCCGATCGGAATGGCCCATTACTTGAAATGATTTAAGGTCCATCTACAAGCTTGACTCATATGAAAATA
Source organism: Gossypium longicalyx (assembly GCA_025698465.1). Taxonomy (NCBI): domain Eukaryota; kingdom Viridiplantae; phylum Streptophyta; class Magnoliopsida; order Malvales; family Malvaceae; genus Gossypium; species Gossypium longicalyx. The sequence goes on along the minus strand of CM046995.1, from coordinate 33,462,923 downwards.
TAATCTTCAATGATATGCAATCCTAGATATGATACAATCTTAGATATGATTGCAATCTTAGATATGATATGCAATCTTAGATATGATTGCAATCTTAGATATGATATGCAATCTTAAAGATATGATCTTGTAATCTTGGAGATTTAATTTGTAGATATCCTTTAATCTTAACCGTTGATGTAATTGATCTGTACCGTTGGATTTGAGGAGGTTCAACTATAAATAGAGGCCTCTCCCTTCATTGTAAAGACACTGGAGTTTTGGGAAGCAATAAGAATTCTTGAGAGCATTCACTCAAATTTCTCTCCCTCTTGCGTTCTTACTTTCTACGGTTTGTTCTTATTTATTCTTTGTTCATCTTTGTTTTCAACCTTTTTTATTTAATCTCTATTTCCTTGATTTTTAATTCTCTTTTATATTTTATTTTTTTAATAATTTTAGTATTATATCAATTTTTTTTATTAAATTCTATATTATTCATTGTTTTAAAAAATATATTTCATTTAATTGAAAAAGTTTTTTTCTTAAGTAAGGCAATGTTTGGTGTTTAGAAATTTGGGAAATAGTACCCTAACATGCTGGGTTGCGATTTTTCGTTTGACTAAATAACCAAATATCCTTTTAATAAATTTTCAAAATCATGAGATAATTTTAGTTACGAGGATTTAATAGCCATTTTATATTTTTACGTTTTAATAGCTTATTTTTAGACTCACTCTTATTTGGTATTGTATAATATGTTAAATTTTATATATCATTTTGTTATTGTTTTTTATGTTAACATAAAATTAGTTAATTATGATAAACTAGATATGTTTGCATGAAATGTTGTTATGTATGTGTTATATAATTTATACTACTTAATTCACTATATTCCATGTTGTAATTTGTATGTAATAATGTTATCCATGACCATGCATTAAAATAATAGTATATTAGATAATTTAGATCCTTGTCCATCACTTTTACTATGCTTGCATGAAATGATAAAACATGTATATGGTAGCTAGGTTATTATAATTTCTTATAAAATGTAAAAATATCATTTTTTAAGACCAAAAGTCATGTTTTATTTAATTAAAAAGGAACTTTTAAAAAGGGGTGCAAGGCAATGTTTTGAATACTTAGAAATTCGAGAAATAATGCCCTAACATGTTGGGTTGCAATTTCTTGTTCGTCTAATTATCTAAAATATTCTTTTAAATAAGTTTTATGAATCACAAGATGATTTTAGTTACAAAAGATTAAAAATATCATGTCCAATCATGCTGGATATGATGTTTGCACTCTTTTAAGAACGAATGAATCTTGATTCTTTTCTCAAATTATCACAGTTTTAAAGAAATATCGCTTTTTTTTTTTAAATTTCTTTCAAATTTTTGACATTAAGACAAAAAAAAACTATTCAATTTGGTACCAATTTTGGGCGTTGCGAGGGTGCTAATCCTTCCTCGTACATAACCGACTCCCGAACCTGTTTTCTTAATTTTCGTAGACCAAAACGTTTTATAAGGTGATCCAATCACACCTAAAAAAGGTTGGTGGCGACTCCCGTTTTTATTTTTCAAAAAGTCGAACCCTATTTTTCAAACCCCTTTTAAAAATGGTTTCGACAGCTTGGCGACTCCGCTGGGGACCTATAAGAGAGTCAAGCCGAAAATTGATTATTTTCTGTCTTAATGTCGAAAATTTGGAAAAAATTTAAAATACGTCATTTTTACATGTGTTTGTTGCATATGTTTGTTATTATTTACGCACGCATTGCATTTGCATGACTGTTGTGGTCACACCCTTAAGTGGGAGTGATAAGTTATGCTTTCGTGAGGTTTTCACCTCCGCATGGGCTAGTGGATGCTTTCGGGATACATCCGTACCTATGTCTTCGTGAGATTTTCATCTCCGCATGGTCATAGGGAAATGTGTCCCCCTGAACCGAACTTGGTCCATATGAGCCTATAATGGGTGAGGATTGAGGAATCTGCTGGTTTAGGTACCCTTGCTTTAGAACCGAACTACATATAGTGAACTTTAAGTGCTTGCCCCAGGTAGTATGATGATGACCTTTAGTGCCTACCTTTATAAGTTCTTATTTATTATATTTTTTTTATATATGACACTGACTTGTTTTTCTTATTTTGCTATCGTTGCATGTCATTTATCATTAAAAGGTGTCGATTCAAGGTTCGATTTCTGAGTTAGAAAGTTTTGTAATGGGGAACGAATATCTTAATAAAGTAGAGGACAACTCTTTCGTTTGTGTTTGGTCAGAGAAAACCCAGATAGAAAAAGAAATTAGTGTCACCGAAGGATACACATCAGAATTATGGGACTACACTCTCATTAGTGTGATGCGAAATAACCTCCAAGAGTTAAAGGAAATATGGGATTAATAGAGTAACGAAGCCAAGCAGTTGTTCTACAACAGTTATGGGGAATTGCAGTATTTGCTTGACATGAAGATAGATGAACAATTCAAAGTGAACGTGGGGAATACCGATGGACACTTCTACCATTACAGATGAAGATAATCACCTCGTGGATGGTAAGGGTATAAGACCTACAAAATTGAATTGGATGGAAAGAATTTTGCTTATGATGGCAGAAAGGCTCACTTACTATAGGACCGCTACCAAACAACAAGCTGAAATTTACTGTGGTACTTTAGGATGTTGTACCTATCAAAAATAATGGAAATGCAAGCTCTAATGGCCGGGACAGCCCAAATGAGCATGAAAGAAAGAGATTAAAGAATATCGTATCATTTAAAGACCTTTAAAGTGGAAATTAGCTATGCTGCGAAGATACCCATGCAAGCAATTCAAAATGTTCTGTGGGGGCAGAAATTTGAAGACTCTTAAGAAGCACTGAGGATGTTTGATATCATTTTAAGGCAATATGCTGCGAAGCTGGAATGCCTACTTGTTCGCCAATCTTTCTTTCAAGGTAATCAGAGCAACTTCACAGGCATTGGATGAGGTTTCTTTGGCTGTAGAGCTTACTTCATAGGTGAAGCCGTAATTCAAATTCAAGAGAAAGCTGATCATTTACAGATACTGGTAGAAAGGGCAAGCACGTTGAGCACCAATATGATCTACAGTCAGATCATGGTCGAAAGTTGGCTTTGTTATTAGATAGGGTTAAGACTCTGGGCCTACGAGCGAAAGCGTATTTGTAATCCATTTTATGAAAAGATTTTTATTCCTTAAATAACGTTTTCTAAAATGAAACTGAATTGAGATCGATACCTTTTTGCATTCATGCATTTGCATTATATTACATCAAAGAAAAGAAGGTGTTGATTCGAAATTCGATTCCTAAGTAGAATAGTTTGTCATAAGGAAACAAATTTCTTGATAAAGTGGATTATAGTGCGGTCGTCTGAATATAGTCCAAGTAAACACGACGAGAGAAAGCTGGTAGTTCACGGAGGAATACATGATGTAATTGCCAGAGATTCAATCCAACAAAGGCATGACGAGAGAAAGCTGGAAGTCCACGAAGGAATACGTTACTTGATTTAACTACCAATGAAGATTACCCAAGAGCCGGCACTTTTTGATGAGTATCATAGAAATAAACGAGTAAGAGATTGAGGCTCAGATTAAGCAGCAAGGAGCTAGCAAAGGCATTTTTTGGAGAATTTATAGGATTCGACCATGAAGAAAAGATCAGTGTTTACTTGGACTATGAAGGGCAAGACTGCATATGTAATTTATTTTCATGTAAAGAAATTTGTTTTCTAGAAAAGTTATTCTAATGGAATTGAATTCAAGATCAACATCTCCTTTTCTTTTGCATTTGCATTGCATCACATCACATGCATTTAAAATTATAAAAAGACCCTAATTAGTTAAAGTTATTAAAAAGAGAAAGAAAAGAGAGAGAGAGAAGAGGGTCACGGCTGAGTGAAAAAGAAGTTGAATGGGAATTAACAATGTTCCTTTACATATCCCGGACTTTTGTGTCAGGAGGGATAGCTTACCCTGAGAAGGGGGTGTTTGGAAATGAAAATCATCCCATCAATGTCATACACGAGGAAGGGACTGAACAAAGAAACCTTGGGGGCATTCACCCTTACAAACCGGGAAGTTCTTTAAACAATTGGACTGCAGAAGAACTTTCTGTAATTTTTAGGAATTTTACGGAGTAATATTCAGAACACTCTTGTTGCTCTAAAGCCTAGGAGTAATGAGATTTCTTTTGAGAAGAGGGCTCATGTTCAGACATTTTTATTTTCAATAAAACATACTTTATCTAAGTAAATATTCTTTCATTCTAATTCTTTTGACCTTTGACATTCTTTATAAATTTTCATTTCATGTAAATAGTCATTCTTGAATTCATTTATTCCTTGTATATTCTTTTGTGTGCCTATCATAGATCCCTAGATATCAATGACACGGGAAACGATACTACAGATTCAGAGTTCCTTTTGAGTGCGATATGTGTTTAGAGGAATCTCAGTACTTTGAAGGTGATAGAAATTGTGACTTGTTTCTGAATTTGTTGAAAATGGTTTTTACCCCATGAAGTGGTGGTAAGAAATATAGCCTTAGAGGAAGGACAGATTACGAAATTAGAATTAGCTGAGGAGACAAAACAAGACCTTGTTGAGACTATTTTGGGAATTCAAAAATGTGGTCCAAAGACTCATGCAGGAGGATTTGCAATTGCCAGGATAAACATGAGGTTTTGGGGCACTGTTGGTCCACCATGGAAAGGGATCGCATCAGTTGTACAATGAATGCCAAATTTAAAGGAGTCAAGACTTATGGGGCATGTATGTTATGGGCCCGAGCTCGTCAAAAATTTCAAGCTGACAATGACTCATCTTTGTGGACGTCAACTACTGCATTAAGAGGGGGAGATAGCTTCATATGCCAATATTACAAAGTCAAAAGTCATCCATTTCAAAAAAAAAAAGATTATATAATTGCACAATGCCAAAAGTTTGCAGTCTTTTCAAAGATAATGCGCCATACCACAGTACAACAAAGGTTGCCAAAAGAAAAGAAAAAGAAGAAAAAACAAATTACAGAAGATTACCGAGACTGGTAAAAATTGGCATAAGAAACTACCGCCTACTCTCTATGCTTACGCTGGGGCAAACACCTTCAATTCCAATTGTTTCAAAGGTTCCAACCATCATCCTTGGAATGGGTGCATTGTTTAGCTTTCCTAAGCAGTCTGATGTGCCGCCAATAGTTGCGATGGTTAGCTCCAGGCGGTGGCCATTGATTTCCAGCTATGGGGCATCAGGCCATACATAGTCTCTGAAGCTTAAAATGATAGATTCTTTCTTCAAAACCAGTTTCTGACAAAGTGGATGACGGTATCATGAAGGAAGCTCTCTTAGACTTCTATACAAGTTTAGGGAAGAGGAAACCTGATCAAATCATTATTTTCATGGATGGGGTTAGCGAGTCTCAATTCAATCAAGTTTTGATCGAGTTATTGAGGATTACAAGTTCCTTGACGAGAAGTGGAACCCTAAAGATTGTGGTTATTGTTGTACGAAAAACCATCATACCAAGTTTTTTTCAGCAGGGATCTCCTGACAATGTGCTACATGGTAATCGCTCATTGACAACAAAGTATGCCATCCAAAGAACAATGATTTTTACCTTAGTACCCATGCTGAATGATTGGAATCACGAGGCGGACCCCACTATCATGTTCTCTTAGACCAGTGGGGTTTTCTACCGATAATCTGCAAGAGTTTGTTCATTCTCTATCATATATGTATCAAAGAAGCACCACACCATATTTTTTTGTGGCTCTATTTGCTACGCTCATTTGGCGACTTCACAGTTGGGGGCAATTTATGAAGATTAGGGATGCTTCAAAAACATCATCAAGTCATGGTGGGATGTATGCTCCGGGAATAATCTCTGTACCTCAGCTTTCCAGGTTGAAAGATAAAGTCAGCAACCTCATTCTTGTTTGCTGAGAATCATTGAACCATCTTTTTGTAGGGTTTGACAAACAACAGCCAAGACTGCTGCTGGGGCAATCCCTTTCTCATGGGTTTATGAATCAAGATTTTTCCCCCAAGCTTTGATGGAGTCAAGAATTGAATACCTTTAGTAAACTTAACTTGAAAGTATTCATCCTAAGCAAATGTACCAAGAATGGATGACACAAACTTATGACAAAGAAGGTTCGTCCAAAAGAATTTCATAAAGGAAACCTTGTGCTAAAAGAGATCCTTCCCATGCAAAAGGATGCCGAATTGGGAAGGGCCATATGTTGCGAAGAGGGCTTTCTCTAGAGGTCCATTGATTTTGACAAGAAATGGATAGGAAGAATTTATCTGATCTAGTGAATTCGGACTTGGTCAAGGAGTACTTTGTTTGAAGGAGAAGGGAAGCCAAGGTGAAAACTCGCAAAGGGCACTTTGAGACTTCTATTTAAAAAAAAAAAGAGGAAAAAAGAAAAAAAAGAGAGAAAAAAATAATAAAAAGAAAAAAGAAAAAAAAAGAAAAGAAAAAAGAAAAAGTGGAGAGGCCAAGGTGAAAACCCGCAAAGGGCGCCTTGTGACCAAAGGGGTTTTGAGTTGAAAACCCAAAGAAAAACTCAAATTTGGAAAGTCATGCATTGACCTTGCTATACCAGATTCGACGAGAAGTGAAGTATGTTACATATCAACGAATTACTTTGGATCTTTTAAACACATGTTGAACTCAAGAAAGTCTTCATGGATCTAGTGTATAGACGCTCAAGCGGCGATATCTGGGGCATCTGATTTCTGTCCTATTTACTATATTTGGATTCTTTTTCTTCGCAAAGATATGTTTTCAATTTAATCTTTTTACATTCCTTCTAATAATTTGTTCAAATCTAATTATCCTCAGGATCAATTTATTTGTCTCCCATTATTCATAAAGCATGTTGCATTGAAATAATGATAGATGAACTGAAATATCTTCACAAACGAAGTTTTGCATATTACTCTGGAAATTTCTAGATAATACAAGAAACTGAAACAAGACAATTGTTTAAGGAATTCTCATATGTATGGGTTGGAGATACTCGAGAGATTTTCCTCTTCAGTCCGAAAGGTGGTTGGACGTTTTAAGCAATATTGATCTTAAGAAAGGATCATTTTATAAACATCTTCAGTGGGTCGTAACATTCGAGGAATGGTACGGTAGACCAAATTGATGGAGAAGATTCGAGGCATACGAGTAGAGTATGATTGATATGTCGAGAAGAATGAGGTGGAAAGCTCAATGGATGAATGAGTGATGACGTCCAAAATAGAAGTTATTTTCATAAACATTTTGCATTATAACAGGAGTAATTAGGAGCACTTGACTCATTTCGATCATAGCATCCTAATCATTAGGCATGAACTCATACGCATTATACAGGTTATGTTCTTCAAGGGACAATGAAGATTGATGTGCCTTAATACCCTAAGCAGTAGGGTAATAGGCCGTAACATAGCAGCTCTAGCTGAAGCAAGATCCAAGATGGTTTGGCATCCTTGTGCTTACAAGGAACAAATCAAAGACATAGCTGATTTGGCTTTCACGTGCTTACGATGAAGCAAATCTAAGATGATTTAGCATCTTGTATTGTCAAACAAATCGAAGTTTGGCATCTCCATATTCGACGGAGAGCAGACACATAACAGATCTAACCTTCAGATGTTTATACTGAAGCAAGATCCAAGATGGTTTGGCATCCTTGTGCTTACAAGGAACAAATCGAAGACATAGCTGATTTGGCTTTCACGTGCTTACGATGAAGCAAATCTAAGATGATTTGGCATCTCTGTATTATCAGAGAACAAATTGAAGTTTGGCATCTCCATATTCGACGGAGAACAGACACATAGCAGATCTAACCTTCAGATGTTTATACTGAAGCAAGATCCAAGATGGTTTGGCATCCTTGTGCTTACAAGGAACAAATCGAAGACATAGCTGATTTGTCTTTCACGTGCTTACGATAAAGCAAATCTAAGATGATTTGGCATCTCTGTATTGTCAGAGAACAAATCGAAGTTTGGCGTCTTCATATTCGACAGAGAGCAGACACATAGCAGATCTAACCTTCAGATGTTTATACTGAAGCAAGATCTAAGATGGTTTGGCATCCTTGTGCTTACAAGGAACAAATCGAAGACACAGAAGATTTGGCTTTCACGTGTTTACGATGAAGCAAATCTAAGATGATTTGGCATCTCTGTATTGTCAGAGAACAAATTGAAGTTTGGCGTCTCCATATTCGACGGAGAGCAGACACATAGCAGATCTAACCTTCAGATGTTTATACTGAAGCAAGATCTAAGATGGTTTGGCATCCTTGTGCTTACAAGGAACAAATCGAAGACATAGCAGATTTGGCTTTCACGTGTTTACGCTGAAGCAAATCTAAGATGATTTGGCATCTTTGTATTGTCGGAGAACAAATCAAAGTTTGGCGTCCCCATATTCAATGGAGAGCAGACACATAGCATATCTAACCTTCAAATGTTTATGCTGAAGCAAGATCCAAGATGGTTTGGCATCCTTGTGCTTACAAGGAACAAATCGAAGACACAGCAGATTTTGCTTTCACGTGTTTACGCTGAAGCAAATCTAAGATGATTTGACATTTCTGTATTGTCAGAGAACAAATCGAAGTTTGGCGTCTCCATATTCGACGGAGAGTAGACACATAGCAGATCTAACCTTCGGATGTTTTCACATCGAAGTAGATCCAAGATGATTTGGCATCCTTGCGTTTACAAGGAGTAGATCGAAGACATAGCAGATTTGGCTTTCACGTGTTTACGCTGAAGCCGATCTAAGATGATTTGGCAACTCTGTACTGTCAAAGAACAAATCTAAGAAACAGATTTGGCATCTCCATATTCGACGGAGAGCAGATCGAAGACATAGCAGATCTAACCTTCATTAGAGCAGATCCAAGATGATTTGGCATCTCTGTATTAGACGGGGAGTAGATCGAAGACATAACAGATCTGACCTTCATGTGTTTACATCGAAGCAGATCCAAGATGACAGATTTGGCATCTTTGTATTAGACGGGGAGCAAATCGGAGATAACAGATTTGGCATCTCTGTATTAGATGGGGAGCAGATTGAAGAAGCAAATTTGGCGTCTCTGTATTAGACGGGGAGCAAATCAAAGATAACAGATTTAGTGTCTCTATATTAGATAGGGAGCAGATCAAAGATAGCAAATATCGCCTTCCTGAGTTACAGTGAAGCAGATTGAAGCCGTCAAGAGGCCATTAAAAGAAGATTAGGGATTAAGAACTCAAGACTCGGTGAGCCCGGGCAAAATTGGTCCTTTTATAGTTTTTGCTCTATTCTTGTTACACAGCAATGAGCAAAGAGGGGCAGCTGTAGACACTCAATTTTGCCCGGGCCCAAAAATAAGTCCAAAAACCCATTTCAGTATTTAAAATAAATAAACAAAGTCCAAGTTCAGTCCAGAATTACAAATATAATTTGGCCCAATCGGAATGGCCCACTACTTGAAAAGATTTAAGGTCCATCTACAAGCTTGACTCATATGGAAATATAATCTTCAATGATATGCAATCTTAGATATGATACAATCTTAGATATGATTGCAATCTTAGATATGATTGCAATCTTAGATATGATATGCAATCTTAGATATGATATGCAATCTTAGATATGATTGCAATCTTAGATATGATATGCAATCTTGAAGATATGATCTTGTAATCTTGGAGATTTAATTTGTAGATATCTTTTAATCTTAACCGTTGATGTAATTGATCTGTACCGTTGGATTTGAGAAGGTTCAACTATAAATAGGAGCCTCTCCCTTCATTGTAAAGACACTGGAGTTTTGGGAAGCAATAAGAATTCTTGAGAGCATTCACTCAAATTTCTCTCCCTCTTGTGTTCTTACTTTCTACGATTTGTTCTTATTTATTCTTTGTTCATCTTCGTTTTCAACCTTTTTTATTTAATCCCTATTTCCTTGATTTTTAATTCTCTTTTATATTTTATTTTTTTAATAATTTTAGTATTATATCAATTTTTTTATTAAATTCTATATTATTCATTGTTTTAAAAAATATATTTCATTTAATTGAAAAAGTTTTTTTCTTAAGTAAGGCAATGTTTGGTGTTTAGAAATTCGGGAAATAGTACCCTAACATGCTGGGTTGCAATTTTTCGTTTGAGTAAATAACCAAATATCCTTTTAATAAATTTTCAAAATCATGAGATAATTTTAGTTACGAGGATTTAATAGCCATTTTATATTTTTACGTTTTAATAGCTTATTTTTAGACTCACTCTTATTTGGTATTGTATAATATGTTAAATTTTATATATCATTTTGTTCTTATTTTTTATATTCACATAAAATTAGTTACTTATGATAAATTAGATATGTTTGCATGAAATGTTGTTATGTATGTGTTATATAATTTATACTACTTAATTCACTATATTCCATGTTGTAATTTGTATGTAATATTGTTATCCATGACCATGCATTAAAATAATAGTATATTAGATAATTTAGATCCTTGTCCATCACTTTTACTATGCTTGCATGAAATGATAAAACATGTATATGGTAGCTAGGTTATTATAATTTCGTATAAAATGTAAACATATCATTTTTTAAGACCAAAAGTCATGTTTTATTTAATTAAAAAGGAACTTTTAAAAAGAGGTGCAAGGCAATGTTTTGAATACTTAGAAATTCGAGAAATAGTGCCCTAACATGCTGGGTTGCAATTTCTCGTTCGTCTAATTATCTAAAATATCCTTTTTAAATAAGTTTTATGAATCACAAGATGATTTTAGTTACAAAAGATTAAAGATATCATGTCCAATCATGCTGGATATGATGTTTGCACTCTTTTAAGAACGAATGAATCTTGATTCTTTTCTCAAATTATCACAGTTTTAAAGAAATATCGCTTTTTTTAAATTTCTTTCAAAATTTTGACATTAAGACAAAAAAACTATTCAATTTGGTACCAATTTTGGGCGTTGCGAGGGTGCTAATCCTTCCTCGTACGTAACCGACTCCCGAACCTGTTTTCTTAATTTTCGTAGACCAAAACGTTTTATAAGATGATCCAATCACACCTAAAAAAGGTTGGTGGCGACTCCCGTTTTTATTTTTCAAAAAGTCGAACCCTGTTTTTCAAACCCCTTTTAAAAATGGTTTCGACAATGTATATTGAAAGCAAATCTATATTCGGCAAAATGATATAAGTATGTGATATTAAAGTGTGAAACATGTGTATACATATATGAATGTGTATATTTATTCGTCTATATGATGATAGTATGACCTTGGTCGCAAATGATAACTCTGATAATGGATTTATATGTATTTCAGCCAAGTTAAAGTTGACACATGAATGTATATGTTGTATATGAATTTGCAAGTTTAAGATTAAATGTGATTATGATAGCATGAATTGGTCTGGTTAAATTGAGTTGATTATATCATTGAGATGTTTATTTGCTTATGACTTACTAAGCTGTGATAGCTTACTGTGTGTGTATGTTTGCTTTTGTTTTATAGATTTTGGAGACTAGTTACAGCCTCGGGGATCGTCAGCGAAGTTTATGACACTATCGTCTGTTTATCAGTATTTTTAAAAGCTAAATTTTGAACCTATGGCATGAATAGGCTATCCTACTTTTCGAATATGTTTATATAATATGCCATGCAAAAATGGCTAATTTGATATATAGGTAATTGCTATCTTGATCATGGTTCTTGTGTGTGCTAAGTTTGGTTTGTATGCTATGCTCAAATGATGATTTTATTCGGTTTGGTTGAATCGGCTATGATATATATATAAGTATGAATTATGCTTGATATGTTATCTATTGTTTAATGATTTAGCTATGTCTTGTATTTGATAGTAATGATTTAATTTGGTTGATGAGTGTATTCAATTAAATGTTGAATTTAGGTAATGAAATTATTGAATTGATGATTCGGCAATGTTATGTATATATATATGTGAAACATGTATTATTTAGTTTTGCCATGATTTTTGGTAAAAAGGTGATTCAGTTATGGAATGTGATCAAAGTGAGTTCAATATGCTTTTATTAAGTGAAGAAATGAGTATGAATTATGTTAGTAAATTAATCATAATTCAGCGTTTATGTATATATAAGCATCTGATGTGTTGGTTTGATATATATATTTATATGTGCTTATCCAAACATGTAATCATTGAACTGGTATTGAATATGACCTTTGTTATTTTGCAAGATAAGTGATATTAACATGTTTAGATTCGGTTTTGGTATTTTAAAGTATTAAACAAGTGTTTGTTATGTTATATGTATATATATACATATTTCTGATGTGTTTGATGTGAACTGCAAATTATGGTTAATATATGGATTTGATTTTATGTGAGATTACATGCGTAATGTGCTTGAGTAAAGTTGAAAGTAGACATTAAAATAAACATAAGTAATAAGCATGATTACATTCGGCTAAGGCTTTGTAAAATGATCAAATGAATAGTAATTTAAGTTATAAGGAATCATGATTGTTTTTATGCAAAATAGGTGAATGTGAATGGTTATATGTACTTTGATGGTTAGACCATCCAGTGTTCTTTTAATATATGTCTAAATTGATACAAGACCTTTCAGTCTTGTGCAATCTACTTAGATGAATTTATAAGTAGACTTGTTTATGATTTAGCCATTTGAAACCATATATATATAGTAATGTATTTATGCCATAAATTATTTGGTTAAATTTATTATATCCTTTTTGTGCCGAATAGAGTTTTGCTAAAAATGATATGTACTTAAATATGTTTACTTTATATAATTCATATTTGTAATAATTGATTGAATTATTTATAATATCTTTGATATCCACATATGCTATGTGGTAAAATGATATATTTGTCACTATTTGCTTATGAATTATAGAACTGGATATTTGTTTGAAAAATGTTATGATATGATTCGTAAAGAATTTAAATTAGTTATATATGTTAATATTTGATTATTTTAAGAGTTAGAGTAAGTGTACGCATACGATTGTTCAGAATTTGTGTCTTGTCCGATAATACCTCGTATCTATATTCCAGTGATAGATATGGGTTAGGGGTGTTACAGCCAATCTTTGAAAACACTGTTCCACATTTCAACTTATCAAACAAATCATCAGTACGTTGTAATAGATACTTATTCTTGATCGTGACTTTGTTGAGCTGTAGATAATTGATGCATAGTCATATCGATCCATCTTTTTTCTTAACAAATAGAATAGGTGAGCCCCATGGAGAAAAGTTGGGTCAAGAAAAACCCCTATCTGTCAACTGCTATTTCAATTCTTTCAACTCTGTAGGTGCCATTCTGTAAGGAGCTATTGATATCAGAGATGTTCTTAGTACTAACTCAATAGCAAATTCAACATCTCTAGTCAGCGGTAACCCAAGTAATACCTCTGGAAACACATCTGGATACTCATATACCACTAGAACCGATTATAGCTTCAACTCAAAAACTCTAGATTCAAATATGTAAGCAAGATACGCGTCACAGCCTTTTCTAGTGTATCTTTATGCTGACATAGCTGAAATAACATTAGACATACTATCCAGTTTATCTGATTCAATATGAAGCTTTTCACCGTTTTGAGACTTTAATATAATAAGCTTTCGTGTACAGTTTAAACCCCGAATCATCAAAGGATAGTTTTTACAAACCTTATCAACTAACACATACTGACCTAGGGGGTTCGTTACTTTAACCACAAACTCAGTTGACTCAACAGGAAATTTCTTACTTGACACTAGATTCATGCATACATATGAATATGTTGATCTCAAATCAATCAAAGTAGTAACATCAGTATCAAAAATAGAAAATGTACTAGCGATAACATCTGGTGCTGAAGCTTCTTCCCGTGCACGAATTGCATAAGCTCAAGTCGGTGCTTGTGCCTCAGATCTCACAATAGTCTTTTGTCCTACTGCAGCTATTACCCACACTTCCAATGTCCCATGGTGTCTACCTCTCACAGTTGTGTTGCTCAGTTGAACAATCTGAGTCTTTTCTTTTTTGGGCCTCTCAGAGCAATCTCGGATAAAATGTTCATATGAACCACATTTGAAACATGCCCTATCTTTCATCTTGCACTCGCCAAAATGTCGATGTCCATATTGTAGGCAATCGGGCTTATTGTTCTTAATGTTGCCAACACTCGCTACGAACGTAGCATGAGGTTTTGAACTCACATGCTGTTTACCTCGGTCTCTACCAGAATATCCCACTGAAGCGAACGAATGGTTATGATAATCTTTTGATTTCTTTGATGGTGATTGATATGATTTTCCCACTGACCTCTTACCCAATTCATGAGCTTCATAATCAACTTTTCTTTTAGCTTTGCCCAATTCTTTAGCTTTGTGTGCTTGGTCAACTAAAACAATAAATTCTTTCAATTCGAGTATCCAGACTAACAGCTTTATGTCATCATTCAATCCATCTTCAAACCATTTACACATGGCAATCTCGGTCGATACACACTCTCGAGCATACTTCCTCAATCGAACAAATTCACTTTCATACTCAAATATGGTCATCTGACCTTGTTTAAGCTCGAGGAACTCTTTTCGTTTCTTGTCAGGAAAACTCTGACTTATGTATTTCTTTCGAAACTCGATTTGATAGAATTCCCAATCTACTCACTTTCTCGGCACCACTAAAACTAAAGTGTTCCACCACTAATAAGTTGAGTCTTTTAGTAATGATACGACACATTTTATGCACTCCACTGGTGTATAAGACAATTCATCAAAAACCCTGATCGTGTTTTCTAACCAGAACTTGTCTCTCTCCGGTCATCTTTAGATGTAGCTCTAAATTTTTCAGCCCCATATTCACAGATTTTATCAACTGGCGGCTTACTAACCTACATTGGTTCCAAACCTTGAGGAATTATGGGGGTCGATTGGGGAACAGGTGGGGCTGGAGGTTGTTGAGCCATCGAGTTCGTTCGTACGAACTCGGTAAACCATTCATTCATCATTTGGAAGAAAGCTTCCTTAGCCTTTCCTCCTCAGCCCTCAGATACGAGCCTACTGCCACTCAACGTTGCCTCGTGAACGGAGGATTGCGCGTTACTTTTAGCCTCATCAAAATCGGCTTGGTTGGATGACATTTTCTATATGAAAGCACAGTTCAAAATGAGTCAGGAGTTATCACACTATCACAAGTTATATAATGACATGTATTTCTAGACTCGTACACACTACGTTCAGCCCGAGAATCGACTAAACCGTAACTCTGATACCATTAAATGTAACATCCCTAACTTGTATCCATCGTCAAAATAGGGTTACAGAGCGTTACATGAAAAATCATAACTTAAAACAATCATTTTCAAACATTAGATAAACTATAGTATAATTCATTCAAACACATGCATATTGTAATAGTCCGTTTTCAGAGAAATAGAAACAGTGGTTTCGGGACTACAAATCCGAGTCAAAAATAAAATTTATTTTAATATTATTGCATGGTCTACATCATATAGGAAAGACGTATGAAAATTTTAATAAGAAAATTTTACCGATTATATGTTTAATTATAAAAAGGACCAAATAGTATAAAATGAAAAAGTTGAATTCTAGTAGCTAGAAGGATTGAATAGCTATGGAATTCAAAATTTGAGATCTTTATATGGTAATTGGACCATTAAGAAAAGTTAGTAGATATTTTTGATAAATCATCCATGGAAAATTAGAAAAAAAAAGGACTAAATTGGAATATGAAATAAATAAAGATGATAATGACTTAATATCATCTTATTTCATCTTCCCCAAATATTATCATCTTCTCCAAATATTTTCTATGGAAACCCTAGCTAAGAGAGAGAGATTCAATCAAGCTTAATTGGGTAAGTAATCATGTCCCGTTTTTAGTACTTTTTACATTTCCGAGATCGTAACAACTTTATCTATCTATTTTGGGGATCAATTTGTAAAGATATCAGAGTGTAGAAATTTTTCCATAGATGAATATGTTGAAATTTTGAAATTGGTGGTAGAAATTGAAAGGTTGTCGATAGGTAAACAACTTTTGTAAAGTGAATTTTCATGAAATTGTGATTTGGGGACTAAATAGTAAAGATGTAAAATTCTTAGAAAATTTTTTATTTTTGTGAAATATATGTGCTGTAAATGTTATATGTAAAAATTGGTTAGGCTTGGAACAAGGATTAAATTGCATGAATTTTATTTTCCGAGCCTAGGGACGAAATCATCATTTATGGAAAGTATATGGGCAAAATGGTATTTTTTCCTAAAATGTGAAATTGATTTAATTGGATATGAATTTCATTAAATTGAGTTAAATTTACTCGTATAGATCTGGATTAGCCTAGTTCAGAATTGAATTGAGGAAAACAAAAAGTATCAGATCAGTAGAAAATCATATTCGAACAAGTGACAAGGTAAGTTCGTGTAACTTAATTGTGTACATTTATATGCTTGAATTGAATTTGTTTATGTGAACTGTATAAATATCATAAATATATGAAATGATTATATATCCGATAATGCCCGAAAAATGTCTAGTCCCGTTTGAATAAATGAAAGTCGATGGATACATGATTTTCCCGTATTAGTTGTGGTCCAACATATGTTGCGGACACACTACAGCTCTTACGAGCGTCTCTTTATAAGCCCTTTCGAGCTTCCTATATATGGTTCTTACGAGCTTCCCATTATAGCTCTTTAGAGTGTCTCGATAGGTTGTGATCCTACATGTGTTGTGAATACACCTTAGCTCTTATGAGCTTCTCAATATAGGCTCTCCGTGAGCTTCCCGTTAAATTGGCTCTTTGTGAGCTTCCCGACAGTGCTCGCCTAAACTTCACGATATATGGCTATCCGGAGCTTCCCGTTACAAGGTTCATTCTGAGCTTCTCGATAGGCTCTTCTTGAGCTTCCCAATTATAAGTTCTTTGTGAACTTCTTGATTATGGCTCTTATGAGCTTCCCGTTATATAGCCCTAATAAGCTTCCCATAGGCTCTTTATGAGCTTCCCAATATAGCTCTTTGTGAGCTTCCCGTTATAAGGCTTGAGATTGTGCTTCCCGATTATGTGCTCTAATGAACACCCCTGTATATGAATTGATAGACTAGTGATAAATACACCTTGTGTGTACTACCCGAGTATCCACCGATATTTCAATGATTCAACGGACAAAACTTCTTATTTGATAAAATATGATAATTAAATTAATTATATCTCAAAGATTCCTAAAATACTTGGAAAATGTTGTATAATGAGCTCATCTTTGATTTCTTGATATTCATGTGAATTATCATGACTAACTTGTTTGATGAGAGCATGTGTCTAAGCAATTGGCCATAATGTTTTGGATGTATGTATGTTTGTATGCTTACTTTAAATGAACATGGTTGGTAAGTTAAATTCTTGTTATACGAACTTATTAAGCATTATTATATTTATTTTCCTCTTTTTTTAGTACTCAGAAGCTCGTAAAGGTTGGAATGGGTCGGAGCAAGATCACACTATCCTTCAGCTCAATTTGGTATAATTAGCAAAATTACTTTTGGTATAATGGCATTTATAGACTAAGTTAGATTAAATGATGAAATGTTTTGATTGTACCTAGCCATTGGAATGGCTAGTGATTTTATGGTTAATGTATATGTATGAGGATATACTATGTGTGAATCAATGTCATGATATATCATGCATAAGAATTTGATTTTGGCTTGGTTTAAATGTCTTGGATTAGTTAGTGAATGTGCTTAAATGTGGTTGTAGGTGGAAGACCAATTGGGTGAGAAAAGTAGCCTTGAAAATGGCCTATTTTAGTCCACACGGGTAGACACACGGGCATGTATCTGAACCGTGTGTGACACATGGCCATGTGTACGGGCGTGTGGTTTGGTCGTGTGTCCCTTGCATTTTTAAAATTGAGAAATGGAATGCTCAAAATTGGCCACACGGGCAGAGACAGGGGCGTGTGTCTCAGCTGTGTGAGATACAAGGCCTGTAACACCCCTTACCCATGTATGATGCTGAAACAGGATACGAGGCATTATCGGACTTAAACATACACCTTCATGCAAAACCAGGCCATAAAATCTCTTTTAATTCAAAACCTTTCAAACACATGCATGTCGTCCCTTATTTGGGTTTACGAAACCCAAAACATTCATCAGAATCGATTCGGGACTAAACCGAGAACTTTAAGAAGTTTTAGGAAAACTTAGAAAATTTTCCCATGAAACAAGGTTACACGCCCGTGTGGACATAGGGACACACTCGTATGCCTTTGGCACACTTGTGTCCTCAGGCCGTGTAACTCTCTGTTTATGGTGTCAGCATGCACATCGAACCACACAACCGGGCTACACGCCCGTGTCTCCAGGCCGTGTCCCTCACACGGTTGAGACACACGGCTGTGTCTCAGCCCGTGTGGCCAACACTTAGGCTATTTTTCAAGCCTTCATGTTACCCATAATCTTTTGCAACCTTATGCACATGAAAATAGCAAATCATGGCATCATTTTAGTGATTAAACACTCTTTATTAAGATATATCCTTAACATTAACATGTCCTCTTACAAGTAAGGCATCTACTCATGCA
Organism: Gossypium longicalyx; assembly: GCA_025698465.1. NCBI lineage: Eukaryota > Viridiplantae > Streptophyta > Magnoliopsida > Malvales > Malvaceae > Gossypium > Gossypium longicalyx. Next base: position 33,444,286 of record CM046995.1, on the reverse strand, counting down.
ATACCAAGTCCAGACTCATTATTTCACATTCATAAAACTTGTCATTTTGATGACCACTTTTATCATTATACTATGGTTACCAACTTATTCATCAAGCACTCATGTTCAATCATTATCACATTGTGTTTATAAGGTGCAATTACTATATGGCTATGACCACCTCAGTTGGTCATAGAGCATACATCAAACACACATGTCATATTACTAACCATGTATGGCAAACAAATATAATCACATTATATGTAACACCCCAAACCTGGCCCAGACGTTATGGCCGAATCTAGTGTGTCACATTGAAGTGTTTTAGCGAAAACCCTATTTTCATTGAAAACCATTCTTAAAATAAAAGAAACCTTAGTTAACTTCAAAAAAACACACCCCTTTCAGTTACAAAAACCTTGTTGAAACATTTGATTTAAGAATACTTATCATTTAAAAATTTAATTGCAGAAACGTAGAAAACATACTATAATTTAGAAAACCCATGTTCAACTTCTTGTAATTACATTGAAAATAATAATTCAAGTAATAATAACACAATGAAAACCTTATTACAATCTGGTTCTGAACATACTTAAAAAGAAGTAAAAACTTAAATGCTTGAAACAAGAAAAAAACCCAAGTCCAAATCATATTGCTAGCTGGCCACCCAGAGTCCTTCCAGACATCGAACCTTCTACTGAGCATCCCCTGAAAATAAAATAAAAGAAGGGGTGAATTTTCGCAAACTCAGTGTGTACAACCCTCGATCAAAAACAAGCATTTAAAAAAAACATCATTCATCAATCATGCAATGCAATCCCATCCAAATTATCCATCTGCTACACACCGGCTCCGTCCCCCGTCACACCATGTGGGGATATAAATATCGACCCACCCAACCCACACACTATGGTAGCCTGATTGCGGAACTACCTTCATTTACATATTGGGCTTTAAAAGCCATCGGTGGATCCACGATTGTCAAGCAACCATGCGATCCTCATATACTTCCTCCGTACAATAATTCCCAACCCATATGCAACCTAAGCAGAATATCATATGTATGCATGTCGCATCCACAAAACTTACATTCAACACCTAGGGGTATTTTGGTCATTTTCACCTTTAGGGGAATTTCGGTAATTTTCCCTTAATTACGATTTTCACTTATCTTGGCCCGTTAACAAGTCCCATGAGCTAAGATGAATGAATACTATGCACCAGGTAGGATTCCAGAGAAGAGGAGGTGGGTCATTAAGATCGCTTAAGTACCAAGCTCTCCCTAGATCCAATCTTAGACATGCATATACCTATTGCCACACCTTAACCCTATGACTTGTCCACAGTCTCAAATAATTATTTAAGTCTTATGTGGATATCATATACTAGGCCCAAAACCCCTTACAAAGCCCAATCAGATTCACATACCTGGATCTGGTCCATTAAGCCCAATCTTATCCATATGGCCCGTTAGGCCCAAATTACCTGTATATGGCCTATTAGGCTCAAATCACATTTATATGGCCCGTTAGGCCCAGTCACATTCATATTCATGCTCACATACAAACTTTCTATCACATAGCATCAATACTCAGTTTTTGCCTATTATGGGCCCAACAGCCCATTGGGCCCATTTAGCCTATTTCAGCCCATATGCCCAAATCACAACCCAAGTCCATGGAATCACCCGTGGGCCTCAGGCAACCTATCAGTTTCCCTCTTACGAGTGTTCGACCACTCGCAAGACTACCGTAGCCAAACTTTCGGCCTTTCCGCTTTTCAGCTTTTCGGCTTTTGCCGATTCATTGTGTGTGTGCAGTGTATGTATACACCTGGTAAGAAAGCGTGATGCGATCTCCTTAGCCCAAACCTACAATCGATATCATCCTTCAATTAATCACATGGTTAATACTTATTTAGTCAAAAACCGAAACCCCACCTTAACCTTACCTTGAGTCCAATCCTTAATCGCTTTTTCCTTGATCACGTATTTCCTAGATCTACACAAATCTTAACTATTAAAACCCGAATAATAGGTGACTCGTATCCAACACAAGTCTTTTTACCATAATTATGACCATTCGGCCACCTCAGCTAATGGGAGAAGATTACTTACCAAAACCGCAACACTTAAGGAGCAATTCGGCAGAGAGCTAAAACCAAGATCCGATACTAATTCCCTACCAAAGTTGATTAGAAAGAGTAAGGGACAATAATCGATACTAAATAAAGAAAATCGATTGGAAGAGTAACACTTACACTAGATTCGGTCAAAAAGTATTCGGCCCTTAGAAAATTCGATTTTTCAGCTTTTCAAACTAAGTATAGTGAATAAGGTTTATTTGGTACAGATTAAAAAAGAATAGTAGTAGAAGAAATCGGCAAAGAAGATTGTGTAGAGGAGAATAGAAATCGGTAGAAAGAAAAGAAAGTAAAATAGAGAGTTTTCGGCTTTTTGGATCTTGAAGAGAAAAGGGTTTTTGGCACAAAGTGAAGGTAAATTCGTCATTAACTTTTCAACCCTCCCATTCGCACCTATTTATAGCCCTATAGCCGAATTCTTCAAGCCCAAGTTCCCAATTCAGCTCCACTTACTCCTCACTTGTCATCTCCTCGTTTTTCTCCCTGATAACCCCTTGATCCTTTCCTTAATTTTCTCTTTTGAACACTCCCCTTGGAGTCCATCTTCACGCCACTTTCATCCTTCTAGAAGGCCAAAATTAAATTCTAAAAATACTAAGCTGGGATTCGAACCTTGGACCCCTTTGCTAGCTACTAACGCCACCTCACTACACCTTATGTGGCGTCACTTGACCACTCCACCATAGGCTCTTTTTGTGTCCAATTGTTTCTTCATTTATTCAAAAGCCCAACTACTAGCCAACCCTGATTCTTTTAATAATTAAATTATAATTTCTTCTACCCCTTAATTCGAACTCAACCTTAGCTAAGACCTACAAAAATTATCGCTTGGATAAGAATATTACACACAATTTTCATCAAAATCGAAAATAAAGAAAATTCGGGATTTCGGGATTTTTGGATTTTTGGATTTCGGGATTTTTGGATTTCGGGATTTTGGGGGCGTTATATTATAAACATTAGACATGACATGAATAGCTAGACTTACAAGCCATAATCAATATGAGCCACATCTCATGGCCATATATATATAACTCAATATAAGCCAACACATTTGGCCAAAGCAAAATGATACATGTCAATCAACTAGATCACTACACATACCACTCACTTGAAATTTCTAATATATGCTTCATTATTCCAAAGATGGCGACTTGATAGTTTGATGCTGCCTCCGACGATCTCCAACCCCGAGCTAACCTGGAAACACTAAAGGAAAGGAAAGGAAGGGAGTAATATTTATAGCTTAGTAAGACCGTATGAAAATAATAAACAATTTATCAACTTGCTTCTCATGGTAATACAACCCTATTTGCATTTTTACTCATGTTCCAGCCAAGCTGTTTTCTCGAGTTACAGTCACTAAATTATTTATATCTAGAGCTACGGAATTCCAAATTAAGATCCACTAATTTTACCTGAAACTAGACTCATATATATTCTTACCATAAAAATTTCAGAATTTTTGGTTCATCCAATTAGTACAGTTTATTCTGTAAATTCACCCTTGATTCGCTGCCCAACAGCTTCTACCAGTCTTTACTAAAAATTAATTATCTCCTCATATGAAATTCAAATAATGTTCCCATTTATTTCTATTAAAAATAAACTCATTAAGGAATCTATGCATATAAGTTATAACCCATAATTATTGTTTTACAATTTTTGATGATTTTCCCAAATCAGAACAGGGGATTTCAAAATCGTTCTGACTATGTCTCACACAATTTCAAATATCTCATAATATGAAATTCTTTTGCTTACACCGTTTCTCCTATGTGCAACTAGACTCAATACGATTCAATTACATATTTTATTCAGTCTCTAATTCACTTTATTCTAGTTTTGGTGTATTTTCAAATTCGGACTACTGCTGCTGTCCAAAACTATTTTATTACTATATTTCACTCTTTTATGATCATTTCTAAATGGGCATTTATGCCAATCCATTTCTCCTTTCATGTTCATTAGGCCACCAAGTAAAGGAATATACATTTCATGTCTCAATTTAATATGGCCTCAAAATCTCACACATAATCATCAATCACATTTCAACCATCGTGGTATGAATACATATATGTACATCATAAACATAAAATCATAATCACAAGGTCACCACAATTTCATTTTCATAGGAATAACTTACTTATTTGTATCTTTACCAAAGGTGCATTGTTTCATGTTCGCAATAGCATTTAAGCTTCGAATACATACTTGTACCTTTTCAGCATGCTCATATATTTACCTTCTCGCTTTCATCGCAAGCTTTAAACTATCCGTTGAACTACTTGGAATACAAGAGGATAATCGGGAAATCTTACACATATCGATGCCGATGTCATATCCCAAATATGGTCTTACACTGGCTCTCACATATCCGTGCCGATGCATGTCCCAGACATGTCTTACACTAGCTCTCGTCTCAATGCCAATGCATGTCCCAGACATGTCTTCCACTAGCATTTCATAATGTGGCCGATGCATGTCCCAGACATGTCTTACACTGGCTCATAATAGCAGTGTCTCGATGCCCATATCCTAGGTATTTCCAAGTGCCCAACTGGGATTTCTCAAGGGTCACATCATAGCCAAGCTCGTTCAAAGAATTGATCATACAATTCACAAGGTTCGTCACCATAAGAACTTTTAGTTCATTTCTTCATTCTATAATTTACTGATCTTAACAAGATATTATATTTCATTAATTTCCAATATTTCATAAATACAAAAAGTGAAATCGACATATTAAGCTTTCGATTATTTCATAGGGTATAATATTTTCTCATACACCCTAGCACTAACACATAATTCAATACAATAATAACAAGGAGATTTTCAAGTATAACAATAATAACATTAATAACATGCTTATTAAATTACACGGACTTACCTCGCTATGAAAACGACAAATTTACCATTTTGGTCCATAACTTTATATTTTCCCGATTTAAGCCTGAATCTCAGTTTTCTTGATCTATAATGATAAAAATTCGCTAATTTAATCACCACATTAATTAAAACATTCAACCATACATAATTTGGCAAAATGACCATTTCGCCCCTAGACTTTCATAAAATTATGATTTTGCCCTTAGGCTCGTAAATTATTACCCAAGCCTAGCTGATTACTTTTTATACTAGAAGTAGCCCTCAATTCTCATTATTTTATGCATTTATCACTTATTTTACAACTTATGCAAAAAGGTCCTATTAGGGGTTTTCATGAAAATCTCTTCACAAAAGTTGTTTATCACTCAACTATGACTCATTTTCTTTCATAAAAATTCAGCAAACAACACAAATCCTTTCATGGCAAGTCCCTAAACTATGAACCATTTTGCAAGATAGACCCCTCATTTAAAAGTTCATGTTACAAGGATTCTAAAAATGCAAAAATCATCAAGAAAGGTCTCTAAAATTACTTACTTGCAAGGGATTGAAGTTGCTGAAAGTTTAAGCTCTAAAACCCCCCATTTTGCTGCCATTTTCGATGAAAGAGAAGAAGAAATGAAAAAAAAATGACAACTTTTTCTTTATTTTATTTTATTACCAAAAAGTCACCTAATATCCCATAAATTTTGGCTTTTTGAAAATTTTGTCTCCCATGGCTGGCCATACTCTAATTAAAGGCTGATTTTCACTTTAAAGACTCCCAATTATGGTTCTCTAGCAATTTGACACCTTTGGCTATTAAAACAAAACTTTTGCTCTTTATGTGATTTTGTCCTTTTTGGCGACTAAGCACTCAAACGCCTAAATTAATTCACAAAAATTTTCATGCACTTATATAATCATGCTACAACACATAAAATAATATTAAAATAATTTTTTGACCTTAGATTTGTGGTTTCAAAGCACTGTTCTAACTAAGCCCTATTTCGGGATGTTACACAGCCTACCACACGAGCGTGTGTCTTGGCAGTGTGAATCCTGCACCTAATTTTCAAAAAAATTAAATTATCCACACGGCCTAGCACACGGGCATGCGGTTGGCTGTGTGACACAAGTCAGAGAGTTACATGGGTAAGGACATGGGATGGGACATGACTGTGTGCTTCACATCGAATGCCCACACGGTCTGGGACACGAGCATGTCACTTGGCCGTGTGAGCCACACGGCCTACCCACATGAGCGTGTGACCCCTATATTTAAGAAAAAATTTAGAATTACGTGAAAAATTTTCTAAGTTCTCGATTTAGTCCTGACTTGTTTCTATCTCATGAATTGGGCTTCGAGGGTCCATTTAAGGGACAATATGATTGAATATGTTTGATTTCAGTTATGAATAGTAAATGACAAGAATCAATTATATTTGTTCTGTAAACTTCGGTAATACTCTGTAACCCTGTTCTGACGACAAATATGAGTTAGGGGTGTTACATATATTGTAAATTATTGGAGCCCTCGAGGCCTTAGAAATACTATAAAAATGATTCAGGACTAAATCGGGAACACATGAAACCTTAAGGAAAATGTTATAAAAATTCATACTATAAGGGTCACACGACCGTGTGCCTCACACGGCTAAGACACATGCCTGTGTCTCAGGCCATGTAACATTCGAAATACGGACACACGACTATGTCCCAGCCTATATTTGTGCCTGTGTAACTCTTTGACTTGGGTCACATGGCCAAGTGACACGCTCGTGTGTCACGCCGTGTAACTCTCTAAATGGCCTTACACGCCCGTGTGCCAGGCCGTGTATGTAACACCCCTCGCCCGTATCCAACGCTGGGAAAAGGTTCGAGGCATTACTGGTAATTCATCTTTACAAACTTAAACAATCGGGTTACTGAATTTCGTCCAAAATTTAAAACTTTTCAAACGTGTGCACTTTGTCTCTTATACAGGCCTCCGAGGCCTAAAAACACTCCTAGGGGCAGTACGGAACAAAACCGAAATTGTCCGATAGACTTGGGGCACTTTAGGAAATTTTCCCTTAGTTGAAGTGTAGCACGCCCGTGGGGCATAGAACTCGCCCGTGTCTTTTTTCCAGTATGCAACACGGCCAAGGCACACGCCCGTGGGCTTAGCCCGTGTGCTACACTGACTTCAACCTCACCATTCTATTAAATAAACATGGCCAAGACACACGTCCTTGTGCTTAGCCCGTGCTCTATGCTAACATAAAATTTTTGGTGCAGGACAACATGTGAACCTCATGTCATTGGTTTCATACATGCTAAGTTAGTTCTTATCTTACATTTAACGATTTATATTTCTACTTGACATATTAAGATTGGCTCGTTGTTAAAACTCATTGCCAATTGTAACTAAGCCATCACATATGAATATAAACATGCATAGATTCGTAGGGCATAACCTACTTCAAAATGAGCCAATTCCCATGGCCATATGCAAAAAGATAAACCTAATTTTACATGTCTTCACTAGGCAAATCAAATGACATATATAACAATATACTCAAAAATCCTATATGTAATATCCTGATTTTGGGCCTAGTCGGAATAGTGGTTTTGTGACCACAAAATCTGAGATAGAAATAATTATTTTATAATTATTTTTATGTTTATGATATGATTGCATGATTGTGTGAAAATTTCGTGATGAAATCCTATGCGTAAAGTGCTTAAATTGAAATTAGGGACTAAATCGAATAATTTGCAAAACTTGCATTCTAGAAGTTTCTAGTATGAAATTGTTTTGAAATATTAATTACGAGGTCTTAAATAGAAATTTTACCAATTTCTAAGTTTATGGACAAAAATTGGACATGGATGGAATTTTTGTAAAGTTAAGTAGTAAGGGCATTTTGGTCATTTAGGGGTAAAATGAATTAAAATACAAAATTAAAAGCCAATTTTGCTCATCTTCAACCCCATGGCCGAATATAGCAAGGAGAAACCATGTCTAGGGTTTTTCAAGCTTCCAAGCTCGATTGTAAGTCCATTCTAGCCCCGTTTTTCAAGTTCTTTACGTTTTTAGAGTCCCGGTAGCTCGATTTAACTTATGCTAGCAATAATTTAACCTAGGGTTTATATTTGGAAAAATACCCATAGGTGAAATTTGTGTATTTTGGTGTTTTATGATAGAATATGAGGTTTTAAATTATGTTAGACAACTTGTGCTACTCGGTTTTAAGTGAAAACGAGCAAAAGGGCTTAATCGGTAAAAATACCTAATAGTCATAAGTACATGTTAGAGTGAGAATTTGATGTTGCCATAGAAGGGAAAAGTGATCATCATGTCATAAAACATAAGAAAATAGGCTGAATTTTAATTTACGAGCTTTGGGGCAAAAGTGTAAATATGCAAAAGTTTAGGGGCAAAATTGTAATTTTTCCAAAATATGATTTTGGGTCAATTTGAATAATGTGAGTCCTAGTTAGACTATATTTTAAATGATAGAGCAAGGAAAACTAAAATTCGGGCTAAAATGGGGAAAATACCAAGTTGTGGACGAAATGGTAAAAGTAGCCATTTTCGCATACTAGGTAAGTTCATATGTAAATGTTGGTAACATAGTTATTATTTTAAATTTTTTATGTTATTTAAATGATATGATAATTATTATGAAATATTATACTCGTGATAATTGTTTGATAATATGTCAAATTATGTGATATACTTGGAAAATGTGAAATACTACCGAGTATCGGTATCGGTATCCCGTAGAAGATGGTTGAGACACATGATTGGGAAAAAGGTCCCGTTGAACCTTAGGAATGGATTAGGATACAAGTGACATGTCACTGGGATATTTGGGCATCCGAACTCGTTGAGTTGAGTCCGAGTTCACTTATGGATGCGAATGTCCGAACTCGTTGAGTTGAGTCCGAGTTCGTGAAATGTAACTAGGCATCCGAGCTCGTTGAGTTGAGTCTGAGTTCACTTATGGATGCGAACACCCGAGCTCATTGAGTTGAGTCTGAGTTCGCTTATGGGCGGGTTACATAGTAGCTTGGCTACATATGTGGCACTTATGTGCAAACTTTCCATGTATCCGAATTATATTCCGATGTGTTCAATGGGTAAAGTTCTACTCAAATGGAGGAATACTCAAGATGAAAGGGACGTATTGGTAAGTGTTGTGAAATGGATACTTTGAACAGGTATGTACTTAACCCTCGGGTTGAAAAATCGATATAACAACAATATGGTAAGATGATAAATGAAAATATGATATGAATGTCTTGGTGATGATTATGCAAATGATGTTTTATGTTTGCTTATATGGTTATGTTACTTGCTATTTGCATGTGAACTTACTAAGCATTTATGCTTACTCCCTCCTTTTCATTCCTTGTAGTGTTAACAAGCCAGCTCGGTAATCGGGAACAGTCGGAGGCACGCTCACACTATCCGTATACTATCTTGGCATAATGGCTTGTATATTTTGAGTATGGCATGTATAGCATTATAATCATTTTGTATATATGGTCTTATGATATGGTTATTGAGTAGTATAAAAATGCTTGGTAATGATTAGCCATTGGAATGGCTAATTATGATCATATTTGGTGTTATGTATGTCAAATTGCTAGTTAATCCATGGAAACCATGAAATAGGTAAAATTTACCATAAAATAGATTCAGACAGCAGTAGTGACGTGAATTTGAAAAATTATTAAAAATAATAGAGATATAATTAGATGATGAATAAAACATGGAATTGAAGAATTATGAGTCTATTTTCATATGGAAGAAACGAAACAGGTATATGAGTTATATTTTATGAGATGTTTAAATTTTTGTGAAACAGGGCCAACGCGATTTCTGGATCCCCTGTTCTGATTTTGGAAATTCACCTTAAATTGTATAAAAATAATTAGAAGTCATACTTTATATGTATAGATTTCTTATTTAGTCTAGTTTTAAGATAAACAAACTTCATAGTCATTGAAATTCTGTACAGAGAGATAAATGCTTCGTAATACACAGAGGTCAGAGCAGTCAAACCCTGAAACAGGGGAGACTTTAACTAATAAACTGTACTAATTTGCCTAGCCAAAAATTCTAGAAAAAAATTAGTAAATAGATATATGAGTCTAGTTTCAGGAAAAATTTACGGACTTGGATTTTGAGTTTCATAACTCGAGATATGAATTTTTAAGCGACTGTGACACAGTTAGCCAGCTTGTCTGGAATTTCTAAAATTAAATTGTTTGAGCTGTTTAAGCAATGAATTAAGTCTGTTAACACCTCGTGTTCGACTCCGAAAACGGTCTCGGGTACGGGGCGTTACACTATACATGCCATTGGACAAAATAGAAATGTCTTTATACCAAAGCTTGTCTAGTTGATAGTGTGTTAACTCTCCAATTGTCTTCCAATCCTTATAAGTCATTGAGCTCTGAAAAGCAGGGAAAAGAGAGGGGTAAGCATTTACATGCTTAGTAAGTCCGTATAACTGGTGTAATATCCCGAATTAAGGCCTAATCGGAATAGTAGTTTCGTGACCACAAATCTGAGATAGAAATAATTATTTTATAATTATTTTGAGGTTTATGATATGATTTCATAATTGTGTGAAGATTTCGTGAAGAATTTTTTGGCATAACGAGTTTAATTTAAAGTTAGGGATTAAATCGAATAAGTTGCAAAACTTGCATTCTAGAAGTTTTTAGTATGAAATTGCTTTGAAATATTAATTAGGAGGTCTTAAATGGTACTTTGACCAATTTTAAGTTCATGGACAAAATTAGGACATGGAAGGAACTTTTGAAAGTTTAGTAAGGAGGGGCATTTTGGTCATTTGGATATAAAATGAAATAAAAAGGGAAAAATAACACAAAATTTGTTATCATCTTCCTTAGTTGCTGCCGAATGCTCCCTCTCTCCATAGCTAGGGTTTATTCAACTTTCAAGCTTCATAGTAAGTGATTCCAAGCCTCGTTTTTAACGATTTTTATGTTTTTGAAATCCCGGTAACTCGGTATAGCTTATGATAGTAATATTTTGAGTTAGAGTTCATATTTGGAAAAATACCCATAGGTGAAATTTGTGAATTTTGATGTTTTATGATAGAATATGAGGTTTTAAATTAAGTTAGACAACTTGTGCTACTTGGTTTTGAGTGAAAACGAGTAAAAGGGCTTAATCGGTAAAAATACCTAATAGTCATAAGTACATGTTAGAGTGAGAATTTGATGTTGCCATAGAAGCGAAAAGTGATCAGCATGTTATAAAACATAAGAATAAGGAATTAAGTTTAATCCCGAGATTAGGGGCAAAAGTGTAAATATGCAAAAGTTTAGGGGTAAAATTGTAATTTTGCTAAAATTTGAATTAAAGAATAATTTGATAATGTGAGTATTAAATAAGCTAAATGTGTTATTTTAGATCAAGAAAGACGTGGAATCGACCCCAATCGAGGAAAAGAAAAGATTGTGGACTAAATTGCAAAATCTTTATATTTTGATACCAAGGTAAGTTCATGTGTAAATAATGTAGCATAATTGTTATTTTTAAGTTATTGATGTTAATTTTATGATATGCTGATTTTTATCATGAAATATATGCTTTGTGGTTATTTTCGAATAAAATGCAAATTATGTGTATAATTTGTTAAATATAAAGTGTTACCGAGTATTGGTTTCAGTATTTTACGGAAGATGGCAAGGATATGTGTCCGAGAAAAATCCCGTTTGAACCTTAGGAATAGATTAGGATACAAGTGACATGTCACTAGGATGGTTGAGCATCCGAACTCGTTGAGTTGAGTCCGAGTTCACTTATGGATGCGAATGTCCGAACTCGTTGAGTTGAGTCCGAGTTCGTGAGATGTAACTAGGCATCCGAGCTCGTTGAGTTGAGTCCGAGTTCACTTATGGATGCGAACGCCCGAGCTCGTTGAGTTGAGTCCGAGTTCACTTATGGATGCGAACGCCCGAGCTCGTTGAGTTGAGTCCGAGTTCACTTAGGGGCGGGTTACATGATTGCTTGATTACATATGTGGCACTTATGTGCAAATTATCCATGTATCCGAGTTATATTCCGATGTATTCAACGGGTAAAATTTCTAGTGAAATGGAAGAACACTTAAAATGCAAGTGACATTTTGGTAAGTGCTGTGAAATGGACACTTTGGACAGGTATGTACTTAACCCTCGGGTTGAAAATAGATATTACAACGATAAGGTGGTAAGATGATGAATGATGTTTAAAATGTGATATATGTTTTGGTGATACCATGCTAAGGTTGTTTGGTATAATTGTATTGTTATGTTACTTGTTATTTCAAAATGAACTTACTAAGCATTTATGCTTACTCCCTCCTTTTTATTCATTGTAGTTTTGAACAAGCTGGCTCGGGAATCGGGACAGGTCGAAGGTTCGATCACACTATCCGAAGGACTTTTATTTTGGTAAATGGCTTGTAAAACTTAAGTATGGCATGTATAGCAATATACCTACTTTGTGTAAATAATTTTGTGATATGGCGGTGATTTGGTTGAGAAAATGCTTGATAATGATAAGTCATGGAAATGGCTAATTTAGATCATGTTTGATATCATGGAAGGTTAATAGGTTATCTAGTCCATAAGAACTCATGAAAAGATGAAATTTGCCTTAAACAGAACATTGCAGCAACACTGATGTGAGTTTGAAAATTTACTAAAAATCATAGAAATCGAATTTGGTGATGTATTAAATATGAAATTGAAACATAATATGTCTAGTTTCACATAAAACAAACGAAACAGGTAAAGGAATTATATGTTAGAAGATATTTGAATTTTAGTGAAACAGGGCCAGAGCCATTTCTGGATCCCCTGTTCCAAATTTAGAAATTCCCCATAAATTGTAAAAAAATAATTAGGTGGTGTATTTTATATTTTTGGAATACTTATTGAGTCTAGTTTCTGGATAAATAAACTTCATAGTCATATAAATTTTTCATAGAGAGAAATATGGTTCATAGTAAACAGAGGTCAGTCTAGTCAAGTCCTAAAACAGGGGTAAATTTAACTAATAAACTGTACTAATTGGCCCAACCAAAAATTCTAGAAAAAAAATTAGTGAATAGATATATGAGTCTAGATTTATGGAAAATTTACAGATCTTGATTTTGAGTTTCGTAACTCAAGATATGGTTTTTCTTGTAACTGTGACGCAGGTAGCTAGAAAGCTGTGAATTTAGAAACAAATGATTCGAAGTTCTTAATTTGATAAATTATGTTCGGTAACACCTCAAGCTCGACTCCGACGACGGTCTGGGGCATGGGGGCATTACATTTAGTGGTATCAGAGTAGGTTTAGTTAGTTCTCGGACTACGTGTTGTATGTACGAATTTTGCTATACATGCCATATGTATAAATTGTGATAGTGTGACGACTTCTGACCTTTTTAAATGATTTTCTATATAGTAAATGGATCCCGATCCAGCTGTGGCAGATGAAGTAGAGAGTAATGCACCAGCTCTGGCTGAAGGGGCAGTGCCGACTGAAAATCCACCTCCTACTGTTGGTCAGGGAGGAGGAGAAAGGGATCGAGAAGCCTTTCTCCAAATGATGAGTGCATGGTACACTGAGTTCGTTAAATGCGAACCCAAATGTACAACCTCCCCACCTCCCCAATTTCTCAACTTATACCCCGATGCCTCGGGTGTGGATATGATAAAATTTCACGTAACTCCAGTTGACAGAATTAAAACAAAGGGGCCAAGAATTTAGGGCAAATATTGATGATGATGCCGAGAAAGCGAGTTCGCGGCGAAAATTCTATCCGGTATTTGATGAATTATCTTGTACACCAAAGAATGTTTGAAATGTGCTATATCTTTGTTGAGGATTCAGCCTATAATTGGTGGAAGACTTTGATTTGGTGGTACCGAAAGAGAGGGTAACTCAGGAATTCTTTCAAGAAGAGTTTCGGAAGAAATATATTAGTGAAAGATTTATTGATCAGAAACGTAAAGAGTTTCTTGAGTGAAGCAAGGTAATATGACAATCCACGAATATGAAAGAGAGTTTGTTCGATTGAGTAAGTATGCCAGAGAATATGTTCCTACAGAGGCCAAAATGTGCCGAAGATTTGAAGACGGGCTCAACGAAGACATCAAGGTATTTGTTGGGATCCTTGAACTAAAAGAAATGGTGGTACTTGTCAATCGAGCTTGCAAGGCTGAAGAACTACTTAAGGAAAAGAAAAAGGTAGAATCTGAGACACGAAATTGGAAGAAAAGACCAATGAGTAATGCACCCTCACATCAACCCGAAAAGTCAAGAAATATGAATCCTCGTTCCCAAGTTTCAGCTGGCCAATCATATGGGAATCCTAAGAAGCAAAATGTGGGTCCTATGTCCCAGACTACTTCGGCAGCCAGTGTAGGGAACTTGAGATTTGTTAAACCCGAGTGCCAGCGGTGTGGTAGAAATCATTTTGGTCCGTGCAGAGTAAATGAATGTTTTCGATGTGGTTCTCCGGATCATTTTATTAGAGACTGCCCAGAGAGAGCTGAGAAAGAAAAATTCCAGTATACAAAAGCAAGTGGTGCGGATTCGAGAGAAAGGTATCCAAGAAAAGCTGGGAGTGAAGCAAGCAGTAAGAATGTAGTCAGAGATGTAGCAGTTAGACCTGAAGGAAGGGCTCTGGCTAGAACTTATGCTATTAAAGCACGTGAAGATGCTTCCTCACCTGATGTGATTACCAGTATATTTTCTCTTTATGATGTTAATGTTATTACTTTGATTGATCCCGGTTCTACTCATTCATATGTGTGCATGAAACTGGTGTCTAGTATGAATATACCTATTGAGAACACAGAATTTATGATTAGAGTGTCGAATCTGTTAGGCAAATGTGCGATAGTTGATAAAGTATGCAAGAAATGTCCTTTAATGATTCGAGGTCATTACTTTCCGGCCGACTTGATGTTGTTGCCGTTTGATGAGTTTGATGTTATTTTGGGTATGGATTGGTTGACATTGCATGATGTTATAATAAATTGCAAAGAGAAGGTTATAGAATTGAAGTGTGTAAATGGTGAAACTCTGCGGGTTGAATCAGATAAATCAGAGGCATTGTCTAGTGTGATTTCTTCAATGTCGGCTCAAAGATATTTGAGAAAGGGTTATGAAGCTTATTTGGCGTATGTAATTAATACAAAAGAAGTTGAAAAGAAAGTTGAATCATGTCTTAGGTGTGTGTGAATTTGTGGACGTATTTCGGAAAGAATTGTCGGGTTTGCCTCGATCAGGTAAAGTAGAATTTGGTATTGATTTGATACCGGGAACAACTTCGATCTCGATTGCTCCATATAGAATGGCACCAACAGAGTTAAAAGAGTTAAAGTCGCAGTTGCAAGAGTTGACTAATAAAGGCTTTGTGAGACCGAGTTTTTCACCTTGGGGTGCTCCTGTGTTATTTGTGAAAAAGAAGGATGGTTCTATGAGGTTGTGTGTTGATTATCGGCAGTTAAACAAGGTGACAATCAAAAACAAGTATCCGTTGCAAAGAATTGATGATTTGTTTGATCAGCTAAAAGGAGCGACATGGTTTTCAAAGATTGACTTGAGATCTGGGTATTACCAGCTGCGAGTAAAAGAGTCGGATGTGCCTAAAACTGCTTTTAGAACAAGGTACGGTCATTATGAATTTTTAGTTATGCCATTCGGGTTGACAAATTCTCCTGCTGTGTTTATGGATTTAATGAATCTCATATTTCGGCCATACTTAGACAAATTTGTTGTGGTGTTTATAGATGATATTTTAATTTATTCAAAAGATGAGACAGAGCATGCTGAGCATTTGAGGATAGTTTTGCAAACTTTGAGAAATAAGCAGCTGTATGCTAAGTTTAGTAAAAGTGAATTTTGGCTCCGGGAAGTTGGATTTTGGGGTCATATTGTTTCAGGTGATGGTATACGGGTTGATCCTAGTAAAATTTCAGCCATTGTTGATTGGAAACCACCGAAAAATGTAACCGAAGTTAGAAGTTTCTTGGGGCTAGCTGGGTATTATCGGCGGTTTGTAAATGGATTTTCTATAATTGCTGCTCCTATGACTAGACTACTCCAAAAGAATGTTAAATTTAAATGGATCGAAGAATGTCAACAGAGTTTTGAAGAATTGAAAAAGTTATTAACAGAGGCACTAGTGTTAGTACAGCCCAAATCAGGTAAAGAATTTGTGGTGTATAGTGATGCTTCTCTAAATGGTTTGGGGTATGTACTCATGCAAGAAGGAAAAGTGGTGGCTTATGCTTCGAGGCAGTTAAAACCTCATGAGAGGAATTATCCTACTCACGATTTGGAGTTGGCTGCGGTGGTGTTTGCTTTGAAGATTTGGCGACATTATTTGTATGGTGAAAAGTGTCGGGTATATACCGACCACAAAAGTCTTAAGTACTTGATGTCACAAAAAGACTTGAATTTGAGACAGCGAAGATGGTTGGAGTTATTGAAAGATTACGAGCTTGTTATTGATTATCATCCGGGAAAAGCGAATGTGGTTGCCGATGCTTTAAACAGAAAGTTGTTGTTTGCTTTGAGAGTTATGAACACTCAGTTGAAAATGTCAGATGATGGTTCGATTCTAGCAGAGTTAAGAGCAAGACCGATGTTTTTACAAGAGATTTCTAAAGCTCAGAAAAATGATCAAGATTTGCTAGCCAAGAGAAAACAGTGTGAAGCTGATACGGGATCAGATTTCAGAATCGGTTCTGATGGTTGCTTGATGTTAAAAAATCAGATTTGAAGTTGTAATATCCCGAATTAAGGCCTAATCGGAATAGTGGTTTCGTGACCACAAATCCGAGATAGAAATAATTATTTTATAATTATTTTGAGGTTTATGATATGATTGCATAATTGTGTGAAGATTTCGTGAAGAAATTTTTGGCATAACGAGTTTAATTTAAAGTTAGGGATTAAATCGAATAAGTTGCAAAACTTGCATTCTAAAAGTTTTTATATGAAATTGCTTTGAAATATTAATTAGGAGGTCTTAAATGGTTCTTTGACCAATTTTAAGTTCATGGACAAAATTAGGACATGGAAGGAATTTTTGAAAGTTTAGTAAGGAGGGGCATTTTGGTCATTTGGATATTAAATGAAATAAAAAGGGAAAAATAACACAAAATTTGTTATCATCTTTCTTAGTTGCTGCCGAATGCTCCCTCTCTCCATAGCTAGGATTTCTTCAACTCTCAAGCTTCATAGTAAGTGATTCCAAGCCCCGTTTTTAATGATTTTTACGTTTTTGAAATCCCGGTAACTTGGTATAGCTTATGATAGTAATATTTTGAGTTAGAGTTCATATTTGGAAAAATACCCATAGGTAAAATTTGTGAATTTTGATGTTTTATGATAGAATATGAGGTTTTAAATTAAGTTAGACAACTTGTGCTACTTGGTTTTGAGTGAAAACGAGTAAAAGGGCTTAATCGGCAAAAATACCTAATAGTCATAAGTACATGTTAGAGTGAGAATTTGATGTTGCCATAGAAGAGAAAAGTCATCAACATGTTATAAAACATAAGAATAAGGAATTAAGTTTAATCCCGAGATTAGGGGAAAAGTGTAAATATGCAAAAGTTTAGGGGTAAAATTATAATTTTGCTAAAATTTGAATTAAAGACTAATTTGATAATCTGAGTATTAAATGTGTTATTTTAGATCAAGAAAGACGTGGAATCGACCCCAATCGAGGAAAAGAAAAGATTGTGGACTAAATTGCAAAATCTTTATATTTTGGTACCAAGGTAAGTTCATGTGTAAATAATTTAGTATAATTGTTATTTTTAAGTTATTGATGTTAATTTTATGATATGCTGATTTTTATCATGAAATATATGCTTTGTGGTTATTTTCGAATAAAATGCAAATTATGTGTATTATTTGTTAAATATAAAGTGCTACCGAGTATTGGTTTCAGTATTTTACGGAAGATGGCAAGGATATGTGTCCGAGGAAAACCCCGTTTGAACCTTAGGAATAGATTAGGATACAAGTGACATGTCACAAGGATGGTTGAGCATCTGAACTCGTTGAGTTGAATCCGAGTTCACTTATGGATGCGAATGTCTGAACTCGTTGAGTTGAGTCCGAGTTCGTGAGATGTTACTAGGCATCCGAACTCGTTGAGTTGAGTCCGAGCTCACTTAGGGGCGGGTTACATGATTGCTTGATTACATATGTGGCACTTATGTGCAAATTATCCATGTATCCGAGTTATATTCCGATGTGTTCAACAGGTAAAATTTCTAGTGAAATGGAAGAACACTTAAAATGCAAGTGACGTTTTGGTAAGTGCTGTGAAATGGACACTTTGGACAGGTATGTACTTAACCCTCGGGTTGAAAATAGATACTACAATGATAAGGTGGTAAGATGATGAATGATGTTTAGAAATGTGATATATGTTTTGGTGATACCATGCTAAGGTTGTTTGGTATAATTGTATTGTTATGTTACTTGTTATTTGCATATGAACTTACTAAGCATTTATGCTTACTCCCTCCTTTTTATTCACTGTAGTTTTGAACAAGCCGGCTTGGGAATCGGGACAGGTCGAAGGTTCGATCACACTATCCGAAGGACTTTTATTTTGGTAAATGGCTTGTAAAACTTAAGTATGGCATGTATAGCAATATACCTACTTTGTGTAAATAATTCTGTGATATGGCGGTGATTTGGTTGAGAAAATGCTTGATAATAATAAGTCATGGAAATGGCTAATTTAGATCATGTTTGATGTCATGGAAGGTTAATAGGTTATCTAGTCCATAAGAACTCATGAAAAGATGAAATTTGCCTTAAACATAACATTGCAGCAACACTGATGGCGAGTTTGAAAATTTACTAAAAATCATAGAAATCGAATTTGGTGATGAATCAAATATGAAATTGAAGCCTAATATTTCTAGTTTCACATAAAACAAACGAAACAGGTAAAGAAATTATATGTTAGAAGATATTTTAATTTTAGTGAAACAGGGCCAGAGCGATTTCTGGATCCCCTATTCCAACTTTATAAATTCACCATAAATTGTACAAAAATAATTAGGTGGTGTATTTTATATTCTTGGAATCCTTATTGAGTCTAGTTTTAGGATAAACAAACTTCATAGTCATATAAATTTTTTACAGAGAGAAATATGGTTCGAAGTAAACAGAGGTCAGTCCAGTCAAGTCCTGAAATAAGGGTAATTTTAACTAATAAACTGTACTAATTGGCCCAACCAAAAATTCTAGAAAAAAATTAGTGAATATATATATGAGTCTAGATTTAGGGAAAATTTACGGATCTTGATTTTGAGTTTCTTAACTCGAGATATGATTTTTCTTGTAACTGTGATGCAGGTAGCTAGAAAGCTGTGAATGTAGAAACAAATGATTCGAAGTTCTTAATTTGATAAATTATGTTCGGTAACACCTCAAGCTCGACTCCGGCGATGGTCTCGGGCGTTGGGGCGTTACAACTGGAAGGTAAAAATGGAAGGTAAACTTACCGATTATTTAGCATGCAACCATATAAGGCAATGAAACCAGCAAGCATGAAATGGTTTCCCTAACACATATACTCAATCATCAAGTTAGTTACATAACAATGTACCATGTAATTCATCTTAGATGAGCTCATCATTTAACATACCATCTATACATATTCATTGTGATAGTTCCGTTGAGTTTCTAGGAAATCTCGATGGATTATCCATTTACCATCAATTCGTACGAATGACCGTTTCAGTATGCACTCCCGCAAACCTCACATCTTACGGCGTGATTACTAGTCCAGGCTAAATCCCCCGTAATATAAACTCATAAGGTGATGTCGGGATTACCAGTCCCGGCTAAATCCCTTATAACGACAAACACCCTTAATGAGCTCGGATCTGAATTACCAGTCCAGGTTAAATTCAGACTCCAATCGGATTACTCATCCGGGCTAAATCCACAATGTACACATATTCTTCAGGAGGCTCGATCACTCAAGGAACATCAGTCCAGGCTAGATCCTTTTTTTGTTTTTTGTTGGAAGCCCTTTTTTTTTAAGGAATTGCTTAGTCGTCTAGTAACAAGTAAGAGTAGTCGATAGATATAGATAAAAACAGAGAGCAAGGAATAAAAAAAATTCTACTAGATCTTCGGATTACCAGTCCAGACTAAATCCTTTTCTGCAACACATGCAGGATCTCAAGTCTCATGTAAATTATGGCTTACCCATCCAATTCCCTTTCCAATCTCAATCGAGACATTATCCAACAATTCATTATTAAGGATGCAATTCATGCATTTTCATAACATCAACAATGCAATTATCATGCATTCACAAAACATACAAATATGCATGTTATAGGTTTACTTCGAATTATCCGAACTTACCTGTTATTCGTTTCGGAGCTGTGTTTCAGTTATTCTGAAACCTTGCATTTACCTCGATCGACCTCCGAAATTTGTTCCTCGGGGTCTATAACAACAAAATTATATCATTAATTCATTACATTACACTTTTCAAGTTTAATTTCTACCCCAGTCTAAATGACCGTTTTGCCCCTAACCTTTGACATTTTTACTATTTAGTCCCGTATAATGAAAGACATGAAATTTCTATCTTACCCAAGCCTATCCGAACACCTTTCCCTCATATGGCAGCCCAAATTTTCCATTATTTTCACATTTCTACCACATATTTAATAACTTTTGCAAAAAGGTCCCTTTAGGGGTTTTTCATGAAAATCACCTAAGAAAAGATGTTTAACACACCTTCAACTTTCATACCCCTCCATAATCTACCAAAATACAAGCAACTCATGCATGGGTAAATTTTTAAACATGAACCCTAGCATGAAATATGGGTAGAAATGGAAAGATCAAGCTACTGGGATTTCAAAAATACAAAGTACATTAAAAACGGGGCTTGGGAGCACTTACTATTGAGCTTGAAATGCTTGAATACCCTAGCTATGGTGACAAGAGAATTTCGACAGCTATGGGGAAGAAGATGGCTGATTTTGGCTTGATTTTTCCCATTTTATTTCATTAAAAAGCCAAATGACCAAAATGCCTTTATACCCTTTCTTTGAAATTTCATCCATGCAAGCCCATTTTTGTCCAAAAACTTAAAAATTGGGCAAATTTCTCTTTAAGACCTTCTAGTTTATAATCTAAAGCAATTTCATTCAAATTGCTTCTAGAATCCAAGTTTTGCAATTTATTCAATTTAGTCCCTAATTTCCAATTGGACACCTTACTAAAGGAATTTCTTCATGAAACTTTAACACATGCATAATCTCATATTCTAGGTCTCATAATGTAATATCCCGAATTAGGGCCTAATCGGAATAGTGGTTTTGTGACCACAAATCCGAGATAGAAATAATTATTTTATAAGTATTTTGAGGTTTATGATATGATTGCATGATTGTGTGAAAATTTTGTGAAGAAATTCCATGCATAAAATGCTTAATTTGAAGTTAGGGGCTAAATCGAATAAGTTGCAAAACTTGCATTCTAGAAGTTTTTAGTATGAAATTGCTTTGAAATATTAATTAGGAGGTCTTAAATAGCAATTTGACCAATTTCTAAAGTTTTGGACAAAAATGGGCTTGTACATAAAAATTTTCAAAGAAAGGCATTAAGGGCATTTTGGTCATTTGGATAATTAATGAAATAAAATGGGAAAAATGACACAAAATAGTCATCTCCCCCATTAGTTGCTGCCGAATGCTCCATGTCTCCATAGCTAGGGTTTCTTCAACTTTCAAGCTTCATAGTAAGTGATTCCAAGCCCCGTTTTTAATGATTTTTATGTTTTTGAGATCCCGATAACTCGATAAAGCTTATGTTAGCAATAATTTAACCTAGGGTTTATATTTGGAAAAATACCCATAGGTGAAATTTGTGTATTTTGATGTTTTATGATAGAATATGATGTTTTAAATTATGTTAGACAACTTGTACTACTCGATTTTAAGCAAAAACGAGTAAAAGGGCTTAATCGGTAAAAATACCTAATAGTCACAAGTACACGTTAGAGTGAGAATTTGATGTTGCCATAGAAGGGAAAAGTGATCAGCATGTTGTAAAACATAATAATAAGGAATAAAGTTTAATCCCGAGCCTAGGGGCAAAAATGTAAATATGCAAAAGTTTAGGTAAAATTGTAATTTTGCCAAAATTTGAATTAAGGATTAATTTGATAATGTGAGTATTAAATAAGCTAAATGTGTTATTTTAGATCAAGAAAGACGTGGAAACGACCCCAATCGAGGAAAAGAAAAGATTGTGGATTAAATTGCAAAACCTTTGTATTTTGGTACCAAGGTAAGTTCATGTGTAAATAATGTAACATAATTGTTATTTTTAAGTCATTGATGTTAATTATATGATATGCTGATTTTTATCATGAAATATATGTTTTGTGGTTAATTTTGAATAAAATGCAAATTATGTGAGTTATTTGTTGAATATAAATTGTTACCGAGTATTGATTTCGGCATTCTACGGAAGACGGCAAGGATATATGTCGAGGAAAATCCCGTTTGAACCTTAGGAATAGATTAGGATACAAGTGACATGTCACTAGGATGGTTGAGCATCCGAACTCGTTGAGTTGAGTCCGAGTTCACTTATGGATGCGAATGTCCGAACTCGTTGAGTTGAGTCCGAGTTCGTGAGATGTAACTAAGCATCCGAGCTCGTTGAGTTGAGTCCGAGTTCATTATGGATGCGAACGCCCGAGCTCGTTGAGTTGAGTCCGAGTTCGCTTATGGGCGGGTTACATAGTAGCTTGGCTACATATGTGGCACTTATGTGCGAAGTTTCCATGTATCCGAATTATATTCCGATGTGTTCAACGGGTAAAGTTCTACTCAAATGGAGGAATATTCGAGATGTAAAGAGACGTATTGGTAAGTGATGTGAAATGAATATTTTGGACAGGTATGTATTTAACCCTCGAGTTGAGTATTGACACAATCACGATAAGGTAACAAGATGATGAAAAATGGTTAGAAATGTGATATGTGTTTTGGTGATGCATGCTAATGTTGTTTGGTATGATTGCTTTGTTATGTTACTTATTATTTGCATATGAACTTACTAAGCATTTATGCTTACCCCCTCTTTCTTACTCATTGTAGTTTTGGACAAGCCAGCTCAGAGTCGAGATTGGTCTGAGGATCACCACACTATCCTAAAGAACTTTTCGGTAAAATGGCTTGTAAATTTAAGTATGGCATGTATAGCAAAATACTTATTTTGTGTAAATGATCTTATGGTATGGTGATGAAATGGTTGAGGAAGTGCTTGATAATGATAAATTATGGAAATGGTTAGTTTAGAATATGTTTGATGTTATGGAAAGTTAATAAGTTACCTAGTTCATGAAAATTCATAAAAAGGATGAAATTTGCCATAAACAGAATATTACAGCAACACTGACGTGAGTTTGAAAATTTACTAAAAATCATAGAAATTTAATTTGGTGATGGATTAAATTTCAAATTGAAGCTTATTATGTCTAGTTTCACATGAAACAAACTAAACTGGTAAAATAATTATATGTTAGAAGATATTTGAATTTTAGTGAAACAGGGTCAGAGCAGTTTCTGAATCCCCTATTCCAACTTTAGAAATTCACCATAAATTTTACAGATATAATTAGGTGGGGTATTTTATATTATCAGAATCATTATTGAGTCTAGTTTCAGGAGAAATAAATCTCATATTCATATGAATTTTATACAGAGAGAAAATTGGTTCGTAGTAAACAGAGGTCAGACCAGTCAAGCCCTGAAACAGGGGTAACTTTAACTAATAAAATGTACTAATTTACCCAACTAAAAATTCTAGAAAAAAATTAGTAGATAGGCATATGAGTCTATATTCAGGGAAAATTTACGGATCTTGATTTCGAGTTTCGTAACTCGAGATATGATTTTTCTTGTGACTGTAACGCAAGTAGCTAAAAAGCTGTGAATGTAGAAACAAATAATCTAAAGTTCTTAAAATGTTAAATTAAGTTTAGTAACACCTCATACTCGACTCCGGTGACGGTCTCGGGCGTGGGGGCGTTACATTTAGTGGTATCAGAGCAGGTTTAGTCGGTTCTCGGACTACGTGTTGTTTGTACGGATTTTGCTATACATGCCATATGTATAAATTGTGATAGTGTGACGACTTCGACCTTTTTAAATGATTTTTTTTATAGTAAATGGATCCCGATCCAGCCGTGTGGCGCGATGAAGTAGAGAGTAATGCGCCAGCTCGGTTGAAGGAGCAAAGTGCCGACTGAAAATCCACCTCCTATCGTTGGTCGGGAGGAGGAGAAAGGGGTCGGGAAGCCTTTCTCCAAATGATGAGTGCATGGTACACCGAGTTCGCTCAGATGCGAACCCAAATGTACAACCTCCCCCACCTCCCCCAATTCCTCAACCTGTACCCCCGATGCCTCAAGGTATGGATCTGATGAAATTTCATAGAAATCCAGTTGACAGAATCCGCAAGCAAGGGGCCGAAGAATTTAAAGCAAATATTGATGATGATGCCGAGAAAGCAGAGTTTTGGCTTGAAAATTCTATTCGGGTATTTGATGAATTATCTTGTACACCTGAAGAATGTTTGAAATGCGCTATATCTTTGTTGAGGGATTCAGCTTACAATTGGTGGAAGACTTTGATTTCGGTGGTACCGAAAGAGAGAGTAACATGGGAATTCTTTCAAGAAGAGTTTCGGAAGAAATATATTAGTGAAAGATTTATGGATCAGAAGCGTAAAGAATTTCTTGAACTGAAGCAAGGTAATATGACGGTTACAGAATATGAAAGAGAGTTTGTTCGATTAAGTAAATATGCCAGAGAGTATGTTCCTACAGAGGACAAGATGTGCCGACGATTTGAAGACGGGCTCAATGAAGACATCAAAGTATTTGTTGGAATTCTTGAATTAAAAGAAATGGTAGTATTGGTTGATCGAGCTTGTAAGGCTGAAGAATTACTTAAAGAGAAGAAAAAGGCAGAGACTGAGACTAGAAGCTGGAAGAAAAGACCGATGAGCAGTTACACATAATAATCATAAAATAAATATTTTGATGTCGAATTTGTGGTCCCGAAACTACTGTTCCGACTAAGCCCTATTTTAGGATGTTACAGTGTAACTGTTTAACTTGTAACCCTTTGAAACCTACAAGGGACACACGACCATGTCGCATGGCTGTATGTCACACACAACTAAGACACAAGCCCGTGTCTGTGGTCGTGTGGACAAGAAATAGGCCAAAATCAAGCCATTTCTTTCACCCAATTTAAACATGAACCTACAACACATTTGCACATATAACCAAGACCCTAAATCATGTCCAAAGCATGCATAAAATGACTAAATCTTTATACCAAATATCCATACAACCAATATGCCAGAAGTCACCTAATCACAACCATTGAGCATGTCTTAGCAAAAACATATTTATCCATAATTCAAGCATACACAACTACTTATTTCCATACCAAAACAAACTCAACTAAATTCCATATCAAACATAACCTAATTAGCCACATTTCAAACATGCCAACACTTTCCACTTTGGTCATAAAACCATACATAAATTTGACCATATAAACATCAACCATTATAGCATCAAAGTGCCAAAAGCACACCAAAACCAAATTACCATATTTACAAGCCAAACATAACGACTAAGACATTAACATTAGTCCACTTATACATGCCATTATAACCATGACTAAAACATCAAAATCTATCGATACAATCTCTGGATAGTGTGATAGGTCTCCGACGAGCTTCCAAACTGATCGAGCTTCTGATAGTCTATAAAACATAGAAAGGGAAACTACGAAAGCATATAATGCTTAGTAAGTTCATAAATAATGAACATAGCTTACCATTTCAATGCAAAATCTTATAAAAATATACACAAATTAATCCAACACAAGCTTGGCACAAGCCTAAGCATCATCAACAACAACAGTTAGTGCTTAAACACATAACAACTTCATCACATGGTAAGGTATAATACATGAACATAGCACCATTTAATTCA
Organism: Gossypium longicalyx; assembly: GCA_025698465.1. Classification (NCBI taxonomy): domain Eukaryota; kingdom Viridiplantae; phylum Streptophyta; class Magnoliopsida; order Malvales; family Malvaceae; genus Gossypium; species Gossypium longicalyx. Next base: position 33,418,190 of record CM046995.1, on the reverse strand, counting down.
TACTTTCTATCATCATAAAGATTCATACTTTGATTTCTAACATTTTATACAATTTCATAAGTTCATAATATAGTTGATCGGATGACTTATAGTTCTTTCCCTTTACATGCCTGTTGAACTATTTAAAATAATATCGGATACACGGGAAGCTTACACAAAGTGTGCTAAACATACGGCCGAAACCAGTTCTTTTCTTTTTCCTTTACATCGATGCTCACTCGAGCCATAAATAGGTCTTCTTACACATGCTGACAGTCGGAATGTAGCTACACGATACCACTCACACAAGTTGATGAGTATCTACAATGAATGCCAGAACTCAGCCATCGGTAGGACATTCAAGACTTGCTCCTAAAACATGGTAACCCTAATGACATGTCATCTGTATCCTATATATTCTTAAGGTTCAAACGAAGCTCGATAGTCATCGTAACGTTGATAGATTTCCTTCGTAACATGATATGATAAACAACATAATAACATTTAATTCAAATAACAATAAAACGATATTTAAACATACGAACTTACCTTGAATATAAAGACGACAAAATAGAATCAACTAGTCCGAGACTTTATCTTTCCCTCGATCTAGATCTGTACGAGTCTTAACTTGATCGAAATAAGGAAATTTAATTCATTTAATATTCATTCTATTCAATTCAGTCCAAAATTTACACTTTTGTAAAATTATGCTTTTGCCCCTATTATTTTAATTTCTTTACAATTTAGTCCCTAAATGATAATTTCGTCACAAATCACTTTACAAAAGTTATTTATTTAACAAGATTCATTTTCTTCCATTAAACTTAAAAAATCACACAAACACATTCGTGGTAAAACCCTAACCCTTTAACAATTTTGTAAATTAGTCCCTCCGCTAGCTAAATTAAGCTACAACGATCCCGAAAACATAAAAATCATTAAAACGGAGTTAAAACACATACCATACACACAAAAATGCCATGGTCGAACCTAGCATGCTCCCATGGCTTCTTTCTTTTGAATTTTCAGTGAAGATGACGTGAAATAATTATAGCTTTTGTCTTTTCTTTATTTTACTAACATATATTTATTAATTTACATAAATAACCTTGTATTTTACCATTAAAATCACCTAATTCATGTCCATAAATGTCCACTCATAATGACAATGCTCTAATTATGACACAAATCCCTTAACAATTTAATTTCATAGCTAATAGATACCTTTAACTATTAGAACTCTACTTTTGCACCTTTTTTGATTTAGTCCTTTCTACTTAATTAAGCATGCAAACAATAAAATTTCTTAACAAATTTTTTATATGGCACTGCTAGCATACCGTAGACACTAAAATAATAATAAAATAAATTTTTACGTTAGATTTGTGGTCCAAAAATCACTGTTCTGATTTCAATGAAAACGGGCTATTACAGTTCGCTTACAACAACAATTTCCAAGCAAGTATTCACATGGCATCGTTTGAGGCATTGTATGGTAGGAAGTGTAGATCTCATTTATGTTGGACATTGTAACACCCTGAATTTGGGCCTAGAAGTATTGGGCCTTAAGTATGGGTCCGTAAGGAGGTTGTATATAAGTATTTAATTGTGCAAGGAAATGACACAATTAAATGTCTACTTTGGTGGTTAATGGCCCTGAAAAATGTTGGAGAAATCTTGGGTTCAAACCTGGGCTTTAGCAAAAATTTTGGTATTAAGTGAATAAAACCCTAGATGCTTGGATGATGCCCTTTTAAATTATTGTGTTAAATAAATGACACAAGGAAGCTTGTGGTCTAGTGGTTGTGGCGTCATTAAGGTTGCAAGGGAGCTTGGGTTCAAGTCTTGCCTCTTACAATTCATTTTAGTTTTTCTCTTAAGTGAATTTAGACGCTGGCACATATGTCTTAAAGTTAATTGTAGACGTTTTCATCACAGAAAGAGCTTGTGGTGGAGTGGCAAGGTGGCGTGTTGTGTAACTGTGAGGTCTGAGGTTCAAGTCTTGGGATGCGCAGTGGAGTATTTATTTTTCTATTTGAGCTGTGTAGGAGGTGGAGTTGGACTGGAACTCTATGGTTGAAGTGGTCATAAGAATGAGAAATTTTTCCTAATGGTTGAAAGTAATCCCACATCGAGAAGCTAACATGAGAATTGGTGAGAAGCTGGACTTCGGCGCGTTCTCATAAATAGGTGTGTATTCGCGCCCTTCTTTGTTGAAAGTCGGTAAAAGCCGAAATGAAAAAACTTTGGCATTTGAGGCTTCATGAGCGTGCGATCGCTTGTGTGGTAAATCGAGCCCATGGATCAAGGGCGATAGGCTATAGAGGCCGCCACGAGCGTTCTCGTGTACTGGGGCTGTTCTAGGCCTCGATGGGCCCCGTTGGCCCACTTGTTTAAATCTAACTGTTAGGTGGGAAGTAGTTGGACTTGTCATGTCGTGTGCATGGCATAGGTCGTTAAGGGCTTCGTTGGGCCGAAATAGGTCGTGTGGGCCCAATAGGCTCATGGGCCCCACACAGATTAAATCCACGGTAAGTAATAAATATTAGACTAGACTATGTAGGTCACATAGCCGTAACTAAATTTGGGCTAGATGGGCCACACAAGCGTGTGGGCCCACTTGGGCCGAGTATGGGCCTTAGACCCATTTACACTGTTAGGGCTGTTTAGGTTACTTAAGTCGCTCGAGGCGACGGTGGACCATCTGTTGGGTCGTTAAGACCTCATTTATAATTTACCAAAATACTCTTAATTTGTAAAATTATCGAAATACCCCTGATTTGTAAAATCACTGAAATATCCCTAGATTGTAAAATTACCGAAATACCCTAAATTTGAAAAATTAGCGAAATACCCCCAATTTTAAAAATTAGCGAAATACCCCCATATTGTAAAATTACTGAAATACCCCTGATTTTGTGAAATTATCAAAATACCTCAATTTGTAAAATTACCGAAATACCCCTATAGGGTAAAATGACTGTTTTGCCCTTGTAGGTAAATGACTGACTTGGACTATGAATTTGACTGATTGACTGTGATTGTATGATTGTGTTTTAACTAACTTGACTGTGGTTGTAAAACTGATATGTTTTTAATATATGTTTAAATGATTGTTACTGAGCATGGCCATTTTGCATACACGTGTGATGATTGAGCATGACATACACGACATATTGCATCGGGTTGGAATTGTGAAATGAAGGAAGAAATTGAGGATCATATGGTTGCTTGACAACTGTGGATCCACCGATTGAGGATCGCATGGTTGCTTGACGACCGTGGATCCACCGATTAAGGATCGCATGGTTCCTTGACGATCGTGGATCCACCGGTGGCTTTTAAGTCCAATATATGATTATTGATGACTCTGTGTCGATCATATTTACCCGAGGTTGTATGCCGACTGTGTTACTGTCACTAATGGCTATGTGCCTAACATGAAACAGCTACTGATGGCTTAAAGCCAATTATTCTGATTGTGGCTTTGTGCCAACCTAGAACTGGCTGTGTGCCATCTTGACTATGGCTTTGTGCCAAACGTATTTACCTGTGGCTATGTGCCTGACATACTTATGGATGACTCTGTGTGGATCATATTTACCCAAGGCTGTGTGCCGATTATATTACCGTCGTTGATGGCTATGTGCCAAACATAATACAGTTACCGATGGCTTTGTGCCAATTATAATACTGCTACTGAAGGCTTTTTAATCCCAATATATGATTAGCAACTTTGCTGTAATGAAGGTAGTACCGCAACCGGGCTATCACTGATGTGTATCGAATGGGTGGGTCGATATTTATATCCCCACATGATGTGTACCGGGGGGCGGAGTTGATGTGTAACGGTTGGATTATTGGGATGGGATAGCATGCATCCATGCATTCACACATTCTGTTCTATTATTCGTTTGGGCTGGGCCCAATTGATTTCTGTTATGGGCTGTGATCCAAATGACATTGTAATAGGCTTTGGCCGACGTATGCTTTGAACTGGACTATACTGTTACTATTAACAGCTCTAACCCAGACTATTTTTGTTTTTGTTTCTGTATACTGATTGTTACTTTAGTAAGGGGATTACACACTGAGTTTTCATAAACTCACCCCGTTTATTAACCGTGCAGGTAATCTCTAGCATTAGGTGGATTGGTGTCACAGAGGGACTCGGAGACGACTACACAATTGCGCATGTTTTTCTATTTCGTTCATTTAGTTAAGCACTTTGGTTTTTTATTTGGGTTGTAATAAGGCCTCTTTATTTCCTTAAGTTTTTATTTGGAAAGTTTATTTAGTATGTGTAATATCTGTTATAAGTAGGACACGATTTTCCTAAACAAGAACTATTTTCAAACACTACGTTTCTACAACATTTTCAAAATGCTTTCGCAACTTAATTTTTAAACATCACGTTTTCGTAAATCAGTTACATTTAGAATTAGCTTCTGCAAAGTAAAAAGGAGTTCTAGAAATAAAATGAAGAAGTTTTCAATGTACTACATTTTAAATAAGAAGGGTTTCTAATGAAAACATGGTTTTCGAAAAATATTTCAATTTGACACGCCAGATTTGGGTCTAACTTCTAGGTCGAGTTTGGGGTGTTACATTTAGTGGTATTAGAGCCAAGTTATAAAACTCGGCTGTGGAATGGGTTTTAAAATTGGATTTCTAAAAGAATTGTTTCAAAAAAGTTCAAAAAGATTTGAAGTATTTGAAATATTTTTTTGAATATTTTCCTGAAAGTGTGGTTACCGAGTCTCCAGCGCCGAATTCGTAAGTTTTTTTGTTAGAGTGTACTTAAAGTTAGATTTTTTATTTGTTCAGTGTATGTTCTAGAAATCAGATTTTGTTTAAGTTAACAACAGTACTATAATGGATTCCGAAGGCAAGCAAGGTCGCAAGGAGTTGCCCGTCTCTCCGGAACATGAGATGGTTCAGGAAACTGTAGTAAAGGTAAGTCCGCCAACTTCGAGTAACAATAACCCGGAGCCTGGTATGGAGGCACTGACCCGGTTGGTAAGGGAAGTGCTGGAAGAAGTGTTCAAGGCAAGAGTTAAGGCGTATGGTGAAACACTTCAGGCTAGGCGCTTAGAGTGCAGCAGAAAGAGGGATCACAGTCCTCTAAAGTAGGAGCCCCGTTCTGTGAAATGCATTAAGACGCGTCTGAACTTTTCGACTTGCGAACGTTGCAAAAGGCGCCATCCGGGCAAATACTAGAGGAAGTCAAGAGCGTGTCTCATATATAGGTCTAAGAAGCATCGAGTTCAGGATTGCACGGTTCCTTTTAAGTCAGGTGTGTTTTGTTTGGATGTGATGTTTGAATATACAAATTGTATGCATGTGTGGTAAATAACTATTTACTTATGTGGTTAGATGTTTGGTTGGCTGTGAGAGGTTTTGAGATTAAGTTAAAAGTGTATTAGTGTAGTTTGGAATTAGAGTGCGCAGCGGGAGCGTAGTGGAGTAGGTTGAGCTAAGCGCTTGTTCAGATAGTTGAAAATTTCTAGGATGAAATTTCTTTAAGGGGGTAGAATTGTAACACCTTGAATTTGGGCCTAAATGTATTGGGCCTTGAGTATGGGTCCGTAAAGAGGTTGTATATAAGTATTTAATTGTGCAAGGAAATAACACAATTAAATGTCTACTTTGGTGGTTAATGGCCCTGAAAAGTGTTGGGGAAATCTTGGGTTCAAACCTGGGCTTTAGCAAAAATTTTGGTATTAAGTGAATAAAACCCTAGATGCTTGGATGATGGCCTTTTAAATTATTGTGTTAAATAAATGACACAAGGAAGCTTGTGATCTAGTGGTTGTGGCGTCATTAAGGTTGCAAGAGAGCTTGGGTTCAAGTATTGGCTCTTACAATTCATTTTGCTTTTTCTCTTAAGTGAATCTGGACGCTGGCATATATGTCTTAAAGTTAATTGTGGACGTTTTTATCACGGAAAGAGCCTGTGGTGTAGTGGCAAGGTGGCGTGTTGTGTAACTGTGACGTCTGAGGTTCAAGTCTTGGGATACGCAGTGGAGTATTTATTTTTCTATTTGAGCTGTCTAGGAGGTGGAGTTGAACTGGAACTCTGTGGTTGAAGTGGTCATAAGAATGAGGAATTTTTCCAAATGGTTGAAAGTAATCCCACATCGGGAAGCTAACATGAGAATTAGTGAGAAGCTGGCTTTAAATAGAGCGAACCAGACGAGTTGGGAGGAGGACTCAATGCAGGATGTGCCAAGGTTAGTGATCGTGGACTTCGGCGCGTTCTCATAAACAGGTGTGTATTCGCGCCTTTCTTTGTTGGAAGTCGGCAAAAGTCGAAAAGCCGAAACTTCAGCATTTAAGGCTTCATGAGCGTGCGATCGCTCGTGTGGTAAATCGAGCCCATGGATCAGGGACGATAGGCTGTAGAGGCCGCCACTAGCGTCCTCGTGAACTGGGACTGTTCTGGGCCACGATGGGCCCCGTGGGCCCGTTGGTGTAAATCTAACTGTTAGGTGGGAAGTAGTTGGACTTGTCATGTCGTGTGCATGGCATAAGCCATTAAGGGCTTCATTGGGCCGAAATGGGTCGTACGGGCCAATGGGCTTGTGGGCCCCACACAGATTAAATCTACGGTAGGTGATAAATATTAGACCAGACTATGTAGGTCACATAGCCGTAACTAGTTTTAGGCTAAATGGGCTACACGAGCGTATGGGCCCACTTGGGCCTAGTATGGGCCTTAGGTCCATTTACACCGTTAAGGCTGTTTAGGTTACTTAAGTCGCTCGAGGTGACGGTGGACCATCTGTTGGGTCATTAAGACCTCGTTTGTAAATTGCCAAAATACCCTTGATTTGTGAAATTACCGAAATACTCCCAATTTGTAAAATTAACAAAATATCCCCAGATTGTAAACTTACCGAAATACCCCTAATTTGTGAAATTATTGAAATACCCCCGATTTGTAAAATCACCAAAATACCGCCATATTGTAAAATTACCAAAGTACCCCTGATTTGTGAAATTACCGAAATACTTTAATATATAAAATTACCGAAATACCCTTGTAGGGTAAAATGACTGTTTTGCCCTTGTGGGTAAATGACTGACTTGGACTATGAATTTGACTGATTGACTGTGATTGTATGATTGTGTTTTAACTGACTTGACTGTGGTTGTAAAACTGATATGTTTTTAATATATGTTTAAATGATTGTTACTGAGCATGGCCATTTTGCATACACGTGTGATGATTGAGCATGACATACACGACATATTGCATCGGGTTAGAATTGTGAAATAGAGGAAGAAATTGGGGATCGCATGGTTGCTTGACGATCGTGGATCCACCAATTGAGGATCGCATGGTTGCTTGATGATCGTGGATCCACCGATTAAGGATCGCATGGTTCCTTGACGACCGTGGATCCACCGGTGGCTTTTAAGCCCAATATATGATTATTTACGACTCTGTGTCGATCATATTTACCCGAGGCTATGTGCCGACTGTATTACCGTCGCTGTTGGCTATGTGCCTAACATGAAACAGCTACCGATGGCTTAAAGCTAATTATTCTGATTGTGGCTTTGTGCCAACCTAAAAATGGCTATGTGCCATCTTGACTATGGCTTTGTGCCAAACATATTTACCTGTGGCTATGTGCCTGACATACTTATGGATAACTCTGGGTGTATCATATTTACCCAAGGCTGTATGCCGATTATATTACTGTCGTTGTTGGCTATGTGCCAAACATAATACAGTTACCGAGGGCTTTGTGCCAATTATAATACTGCTACTGAAGGCTTTTTAAGCCCAATATATGACTAGCAGCTTTGCTATAATGAAGGTAGTACCGCAACCGGGATACCATTGATCTGTATCGGATGGGTGGGTCGATATTTATATTCCCACATGATGTGTACCAGGGGACGGAGTTGATGTGTAACGGTTGGATTATTGGGATGGGATAGCATGCATCCTTGCATTCACACATTTTGTTCTGTTATTGGTTTGGACTGGGCCGAATTGATTCTATTATGGGCTGTGACCCAAATGACATTGTAATAGGCTTTGGCCCACGTATGCTCTGAACTGGACTGTACTGTTACTGTTAACGGGCTCTAGCCCAAACTGTTTCTATTTTTGTTTTTGTATACTGACTGTTACTCTAGTAAGGGGATTACACACTGAGTTTTCGCAAACTCACCCCGTTTATTAACAGTTCAGGTAATCCCTAGCGTTAGGTGGATCGGTGTCGCAGAGGGACTCGGAGATGGCCACACAATTGTACATGTTATTCTATTTCATTCATTTAGTTAAGCACTTTGGTTTTTGATTTGGGTTGTAATTTGGCCTCTTTATTTCCTTAACTTTTTATTTGGAAATTTTATTTAGTATGTCTAATATATGTTAGAAGTAGGACACGATTTTCCAAAACAAGAACTGTTTTCAAACACTACGTTTCCGCAACATTTTCAAAATGCTTTCGCAACTTAATTTTTAAACATCACGTTTTCATAAATCGACTACTTTTAGAATTAGCTTCCGCAATGTATAAAGGAATTCTGGAAATAAAATTAAGAAGTTTTTAATGTACTACGTTTTAAATAAGAAGGGTTTCTAATGAAAACATGGTTTTTGAAAAACACTTCAATGTGACAAACCAGATTCGGGTCTAACTTCTGGGCCCGGTTTGGGGTATTACAGACTTAATTAGATGATAGGCGAGTTTTTAGGCTGGATTCAACTCGATCCAAAACTTCGTACAGTCCTATGAAACGCGAGCTCAACTTCCTTTGTGGTGCAAATCTTATAACCTTCTTGTAGGAGAAACTTCCAAAATACCTTGCCTCCTACTTCAAACAAAATATTCTTCCTTTTTATGTCAGTGTAGTCCTTATGTTAATCTTGAGTAGCTTTTAAATTGATTTGAATGATCAGGACATTTTCTTCCATTTCTTGTACTAAGTTAGGACCAACTATTTTTCTCTCATTGAGTTCCATCAAACAAGTTGGTAATTTGCACCTTCCTCTATACAGTGCTCTGAAAGGCGACATTTCTAGATTGGTATGGTGACTATTGTTGTAAGTAAACTCTGCCAAAGGAAGATATTTTTCCCAATTCAATCCAAATTCTATTACAGAATTTCTAAGCATGTCTTTAAGAACTTGAATTACTCTTTCTGATTATCTATCTGACTGAGGATGGAAGGTAGTACTGAACTGTAACATGGATCCTAAGTATTTTTTCGACTGCTTCTAAAACCTCAATCTAACACTATGGATGTTGGTATGTCATGGAGGCATACAATTTCATATATGTAGAGTTCCATCAATTTTTCCAACAAATAGTTTGTACGTATTGGTAGGAAATAAGTTGATTTAGTAAGCCGATCTACAATCACCCAGACTGCGCTCGTTTTGGTAAGACTGAGAGGATGACTCGAAATAAAATCCATGGTGATATTGTCTTACATCCACTTAGGAATTTTTAGAGGATACAATTACCAAGAGGGTGTAACACCCCTAACCTGTATCCATCACCAGAACAGGGTTACAGAGCATTACCGGAGTTTACAGTTCAATTACAATTAATTTATGTCATTTGCTATTCATTTCCTAAAATTGATCACAATCAGTCATAATGTCCCTTATATGGGTCTTCAAGGCCCAAAACACATATTAGAATCGAGTAAAGACTAAACAGGGATCACAGTAATTTTTTTTCAAAATCACAAAATTTTTCTTAAGTGTAGGGGACACACGCCCATGTGGCCAGGTCATGTGGCTCACATGGCCAATGACACGCCCGTGTCCCAAACTGTATGGGCATTCGATGTAAGGCACACGACTGTGTCCTAGCCCGTGTCGTTACCCGTGTAACTCTCTAACTTGGGTCACATGGTCATCCACACGCTTGTGTGTTAGGCCGTGTGGATAATTTTAATTTTTGAAAACTAGGTGCAGGATTCACACGAATGTGTACTAGGCCGTGTAACTCACACGACTAAGACACATGCCCGTGTCTCTGCCCGTGTGACCAATTCTGAGCATTCTATTTCTAAATTTTTAAGATGTAGGGGACACACGGCCAAACCACACGCCCGTGCGTATAGCCATGTGTCATACACGGTTGAGACACATACCTATGTGTCTGCCCGTGTGGAAAAAATAATGCCATTTTCCAAGGCTTGTTTCTCACCCATTTTACCTTGCACCTACATCAACACTTCAATATATTCAACAACCAATTCAAGGCATATAAATCAAACTAATATTCAAGTTTTATATATGACATATTTGCTCACACTTTCAAGTATTCATCTTACCCTTTTCTAATCATATACTTACCCAAGTGAGATTAGATCTAAGTTACTAATCCAAGCATACTCACATACCAAACATGATATAACTTCATGCATAAATATATTAAATATGTTATCACTAGCCATTCCAATGGCTAATTACAACCAAAACATTTACATACCCTTACTTGTCACCATTAGCCTATACATGCCATTATACCAAAGTAAGTTTCCTATTATACCAAAACGAGCTGGAGGATAGTGTGATAATGCTCCGACCGCTCTCCAACCGCTCTCCAACCTTTACGAGCTTTCGAGTACTATAAAACAGAAAAAAGAAAACCTAGTAAGCGTTTAATGCTTAGTATGTTCGTATAACAGGAATTTAACTTATCATATATTTTCATTAAAGATAAGCACACAAAAATGCATCCAAGCAATTTGGCTAATAGCCTAAAACACACAACTTCACCAATCATGTTAGTCATGTAATTCACATAGTACCAAGAACATGGATGAGCTCATCATTTAATGATTTTCATATACATATGCTTTCCTTATCATTATTCCATATTACATGTACATTTTCATGACAAATCATTTGAAGTTCATTTTAGCCATGTCAGAACTTTACTCGTAGAATTTATTTGAAATATCGATGGATACGCTCATGTAGTACACTAAAAGTGTACAAAACTGAAATTCGTCAATTCATATCTAGGGGTACCCAATTAGGGCACATAATCAGGAAGCACACTCTCGAGCCATATATCAAGATGCTCAGATGAGCCATGTAACAAGATGCTTATCTAGGATAAATAGAAAACTCTTAAGAGTTTAGAATAGGAAGCTCATTGAGCTTAACAAGTAACTCCGAAGAGTTATTAACAGGGAGCTCTGAATAGCATAACAAGGAGTTCAAGCGAGCCATGTCAGGAAGCTCATAAGAGCCTATATCAGGACGCTCATGAAGAGCTGCATTTTTGCCAGCAATAAATACTGAATCACAACCGATCGAATTGTGTAACGGGACGCTCACAAAGAGCTGCGGTAGTGCGCAACACATGCAGAATTAGTACCAATCAGGATGCTCGCAGGAACTATATAACAGGATGCTCGTCTGAGCTATAATGTCTGCAACATATGCAAGACTATAATCAATACGAGAGAATGTTGTATCCATCGCATTTCATTATTCAAACGAGACTTATTAATTATCGAACAATATCAGGTATTTGATTAATTTCATTCATTAAACATTTATGTGATTCACACAAATACGACATTCGTTTCAAACATATTAATATACATAATTAAGTTACACAAACTTACCTTGACACTTGTTAGTATACAGATATCTATTAATATGGCACTTTTTCTTTTCCTTGATCTAACTTTGTATTTGAGTTTTCCAGGTCTAAATAAATGAATTTAACATCAATTTAATCCATTTCATACTCAATTGAACTCAATCCACTTCCTAGAAAAAATTACTAATTTGCCCCTATACTTTTCATAAATGACGAGTTCATCCCTAAGCTCGAAAAATAAAATTCATAAATTTAATCCTTACTTCAAGCCTAATCAACTTGTACATATAACATTTACAGCCCATGTATTTCACAAAAATCAAAATTTTTCCATGGGTTTTACCATTTTTCAATTTAGTCCCTAAATCATAATTTCATGAAAATTCTCTTCATAAAAGTTGTTATTCTATTAACAACCTTTCATTTTCTACCATAGATTTCAAAATTTCGGCATTTACATCCATGGAAAAAATTTTATACTTTGATATCTTTACAAATTCATCCCCAAAATAGCTAGATTAGGTTATTCCGATCTCAAAAATATAAAAATTACTAAAAATGGGACACTATTACTTACCCAATTAGGCTTGCTTGATTTTCATTTTCTTTCCTAGGGTTTCCATAGAATTTAGGGATGAAGATGATATAAAATGATGATATTAAACATTTATTTAATTTATCATTCTTTATTTACTTCCATTTCCAATTTAGTTCTTTTCTTTTTCTAATTTTCCATGTATGATTCACCAAAAATATCTACTAACTTTTCTTAATGGTCTAATTACCAAATAAGGACCTCAAGTTTTGAATTCCATAGCTATTTGATACTTATAGCTTATAGAACTCAACTTTTGCATTTTATGCAATTTGGTCTTTTCCACAATTAAATATGAAATCGGTAAAATTTTCTTAATGAAATTTTCATATGTTATTTCTATCATAATGCAATTCATGTAATAATATTAAAATAAATTTTCTTTCTGACTCGAATTTGTGGTCCCGAAACAATTTTCCACTATTCCGATTTCACTAAAAATGAGTTGTTACAACTCTCCCTTTTAAACAATTTTCGTCCTCGAAAATCTTACTAGTAAAGAGGTTTAGATATTGCTTTATCATTGTATCCTCTAGTTCCTAGGTAGCCTCTTCTATACCATGCCATTGCCAAAGAACTTTCACTAAACCTACCTTTTTATTTCTTAACTCTTTCATCTCACTTGCCAAAATTTTTTGGTTCCTCACTTTAGGTCATTTCAGACTGAATCTCAACTTCTGTAAGAGAAATAACATGTGAAGGATCTGATAGATACCGTCATAACATGGGCACATGAAAAAAATTATGAATTCTGTCAAGTTCTGGTGGTAATGCCAATCGGTACACAACAGGTCCAATTCTTTCTGTAATTTCATACGGTTCGATGAATCGTGGACTCAATTTTCCTTTACGACCAAACCGAAGAACTTTCTTCCAAGTTGATACTTTCAAGAATGCCTTATCACTAACCTAGAATTCTATCTCTTTTCATTTAAGATCAGTGATCAGAAGTTGCTTCCAAACTATCTTAAATTACCTTTAACTTTTCTTTAGTTTCAAGGACTAAGTCAACTCTATGTATCTTTTTCTCATTAAGCTCTGTCCAATACAATGGATTTCTACACTTACGACCACACAAAGCCTCATATGGTGCCAATTTAATGTTGGACTGATAACTATTATTGTTTGCAAATTCAACTAAAGGGAGATAATTTTCCTAATTACCTTCAATTTCCAAAACACAACACCAGAGCATATCCTCTAAAATCTGTATTACATGTTCAGATTGGCCATCAGTCTGAAGATGAAATGAATTACTAAAATGTAACTGTGTACCCAGAGCTTCTTGTAGTTTATTCCAGAATCAAGATGTAAATCGGGGATCTCTATCGAAGAAAATGGAGATTGGTACTCCATGCAGTCTGACTGTAATGCCCCTAATCCATATCCGTCGCCAGAGTAGGGTTACGAGGTATTAACGATCAATACACAATATATGACATACATGTAACGCCCCGTACCCGAGACTGTTGCCGGAGTCAAACACGAGGTGTTAACAGACTTAATTCATTGCTTAAACAGCTCAAACAATTTAATTTTAGAACTTCCAGACAAGCTGGCTAACTGCGTCACAGTCGCTTAAAAATTCATATCTCGAGTTCTGAAACTAAAAATCCAATTCTGTAAATTTTCCCTGAAACTAGACTCATATATCTATTTAATAATTTTTTTCTATAATTTTTGGCTAGGCCAATTAGTACAGTTTATTAGTTAAAGTCTCCCCTGTTTCAGGGTTTGACTGCTCTGACCTCTGTGTATTATGAATCAGATATCTCTCTGTACAGAATTTCAATGACTATGAAGTTTGTTTCTCTTAAAACTAGACTCAATAATAAATCTGTACATATAAATTATAGCTTCTAATTATTTTTATACAATTTATGGTGAATTTCCAAAGTCAGAACAAGGGATCCAGAAATTGCTCTGGCCCTGTTTCACAAAAATTTAAACATCTCAAAAAATATAACTCATATACCTGTTTCGTTTCTTCCATATGAAAATAGACTCATAATTCTTCAATTCCATATTTTATTCATCATCTAATTATATCTCTACTATTTTTAATTATTTTTCAAATTCACGTCACTACTGCTGTCTGAATCTATTTTATGGTAAATTTTACCTATTTCATGGTTTCCATGGATTAACTAGCAATTTGACATACATAACACCAAATATGATCATAATTAGCCATTCCAATGGCTAATCATTACCAAGCATTTTTATACTACTCAATAACCATATCATAAGACCATATATACAAAATGATTATAATGCTATACATGCCATACTCAAAATATACAAGCCATTATGCCAAGATGGTATACGGATAGTGTGAGCGTGCCTCCGACTGCCTCCGATTTCCGAGCTGGCTTGTCAACACTACAAGGAATGAAAAGGAGGGAGTAAGCATAAATGCTTAGTAAGTTCACATGCAAATAGCAAGTAACATAACCATATAAGAAAACATAAAACATCATTTGCATAATCATCACCAAGACATTCATATCATATTTTCATTTATCATCTTACCATATTGTTGTTATATCGATTTTTTAACCGGAGGTTTAAGTACATACCTGTTCAAAGTATCCATTTCACAACACTTACCAATACATCCCTTTCATCTTGAGTATTCCTCCATTTGAGTAGAACTTTACCCGTTGAACACATCGGAATATAATTCGGATACATGGAAAGTTTGCACATAAATGCCACATATGTAGCCAAGCTACTATGTAACCCGCCCATAAGCGAACTCGGACTCAACTCAACGAGCTCGGGCATTCGCATCCATAAGTGAACTCGGACTCAACTCAACGAGCTCGGATGCCTAGTTACATCTCACGAACAGGGACTCAACTCAACGAGTTCGGACATTTGCATCCATAAGTGAACTCGGACTCAACTCAACGAGTTCAGATGCTCAACCATCCTAGTGACATGTCACTTGTATCCTAATCTATTTCTAAGGTTCAAACGGGACCTTTTTCCCAATCATGTGTCTCAACCATCTTCTACGGAATACCGATACCAATACTCGGTAGTATTTCACATTTTCCAAGTATATCACATAATTTGACATATTATCAAACAATTATCACGAGTATAATATTTCATAATAATTATCATATCATTTAAATAACATAAAAACATTTAAAATAATAACTATGTTACCAACATTTACATATGAACTTACCTAGTATGCGAAAATGGCTACTTTTACCATTTCGTCCACAACTTGGTATTTTCCCCATTTTAGCCCGAATTTCAGTTGTCCTTGCTCTATAATTTAAAATATAGTCTAATTAGGACTCACATTATTCAAATTGACCCAAAATCATATTTTGGAAAAATTACAATTTTGCCCCTAAACTTTTGCATATTGACACTTTTGCCCCAAAGCTCGTAAATTAAACTTCACCCTATTTTCTTATGTTTTATGACATGCTGATCATTTTTCCCTTCTATGGCAACATCAAATTCTCACTCTAACATGTACTTATGACTATTAGGTATTTTTACCGATTAAACCCTTTCTGCTCGTTTTCACTTAAAACCGAGTAGCACAAGTTGTCTAACATAATTTAAAACCTCATATTCTATCATAAAACACCAAAATACACAAATTTCACCTATGGGTATTTTTCCAAATATGAACCCTAGGTTAAATTATTGCTAGTATAAGCTAAATCGAGCTACCGGGACTCCAAAAACGTAAAGAACTTGAAAAACGGGGCTAGAATGGACTTACAATCGAGCTTGGAAGCTTGAAAAACCATAGACATGGTTTGTCCTTGCTATATTCGGCCATGGGGTTGAAGATGAGCAAAATTGAATTTTAATTTTGTATTTTAATTCATTTTACCCCTAAATGACCAAAATGCCCTTACTACTAAACTTTCCAAAAATTCCATCCATGTCCAATTTTTGTCCATAAACTTAGAAATTGGTAAAATTGCTATTTAAAACCTCCTAATTAATATTTCAAAAAAATTTCATACTAGAAACTTCTAGAATGCAAGTTTTGCAAATTATTCGATTTAGTCCCTAATTTCAATTTAAGCACTTTATGCATAAAATTTCTTCACGAAAATTTCACACAATCATGCAATCATATCATAAACATCAAAATAATTATAAAATAATTATTTCTATCTCAGATTTTGTGGTCACAAAACCACTATTCCGACTAGGCCCAAAATCAGGATATTACAATACATTTATCAACCACAAATCATCAAGTCTCATAATTCATTCAACACAATCATATTTCCCCTTCTAAGGACCTACGAGGCCTTAAACATGCCTTACAAGTGGTTCGGAACTAAATCGATAACATGTAAAGATTTTGGAAGCTTAGAAAAATTTCAAACATATAGGGGTCACATGCCTGTGTGAACAGGCCGTGTGCCTCACACAGCTCCAGACATGCTTGTGTCTCAGGCCGTGTGAAAACAGGGCATACACAATGACTTAGGTCACACGGCCAACCACACGCCCACGTGTCCAGCCCGTGTGCCCTTCGAAGTGGCCATACACGCCTGTGTGCTAGGCCGTGTACTAGGCCGTGCCAAAATTGTAGGGTATACTGACTTGTACCACACGGCCAATCACACGCTCGTGTGCGAGACCGTGTCGAGCATACTGACTTCATTTTGATAATAACACTAGAGGACACATGGCCGTGTAACATGACCGTGTGTCACACACGGCTGAGACACACGCTTGTGTCTCTACAACAAAAATAGGCCATTTGCAAGGTCAATTTGCCACCCTTATTCTTGTACACCTAAACAATCAAAATAGTACCATTACATCATTCAATTAGGCAGCCAAAACATCAACCAAATATACCATTCATATAATATCCATTTCAACCAATTTCAATATTCAATTCAATGCCATTTACCTAATCAAACACTTTATCAACACAACTTCTAATATCATACTTCATCAAAGCATTTCTCAAGCATTTATACTTCACAAGTCATTTAACCATATTCATACCAAACATGCTAAAGTAAGTCATCTTTCATGGCTATATAAACAAACCGAACATATACATTTACAAGCCATTTCTAATGACCAAACACACATCAATAGTAATATCATTTACAAGCCAATTCTCATGGCTATAAACATAACCAAAATACCACATCTAGCCTATACATGTCATATACCATATATACACAACTCAAAAGTACCAAATAGATGTTTGATAGTGTGATGATGTTCCAGACGACTCCCAGTTCTGAGCTAGCCTTGATTCACTATAAAACATAGAAAAATAACATGAAGTAAGCTTCATAGCTTAGTAAGCTCGTATGTAAATAACTTAATTCATTAAATAAATGTAAATCAACCAATTTCACATTAACTACAAACCTTTTCAACCAATTTCACATTAACTACAAACCTTTCTCATGTCTTAAAACATGATTAAATATCATCTCATTGAACTTTCTCTACTTAATACACAAATAGGTTCTGTACATACTTTTATTGCCTCGTACTAACCTCTTTCTCAACCACATCATTCACTTACCCGTTGAACCATTCAGAATAAAAATTGGATACTTAATAGTCTCATACGATAAGTACCTATACCATGGCCTGTAGCCAAATCAAGGTAACCTATCCGAAGAACAATTTTCATGGCCTGAAGCCAAATAATCTGATATGCATGGCCCGAAGCCAAATCGGTATAACTCACACCCAAAGTGCTAATATCATGGCCCGAAGCCAACTCAACTTATCATCTAATAACAAGACACTAGTATCCAGATCTATTCCTAAAATTCAACTGGGATTTCACACTTTCCATTTCTATCATCGAATGCATTCGTAGAGTCGTTAGCACAATTCGATCATTATCCAAAATCTCATAATTACAGTTTACACAAAATCAAAGCATTTAATATACTTTTATAATGAAATTAATATATACAAACTTACCTCGAGTATGAATACGTCTAAATGAGTCAATTAATCGATAATCTTGTCTTTCCCCCGATCTAATTCCAGATTCCTCTTTTCTTGATCTAAATATATTCAAAATTAACTTATTTAATCAATCACTCATTCAATTTAGTCCAAAACATACATTTAGGCCTATTTGCACTTTAGCCCCTAAACTTTTACACTTTAACAATTTAGTTCCTATTTCACAAATACACAAAATTCACACAATTCAACAAAACCCATACTTGGCCGAATTACATATAAGTCCCTAGTAGCCCAAAACTTTCATTTATTTCACATTTAACCACACACTTTTCACAATTCACAATTTAGCCCCTAATTTGCATTTTCACCAAAAAATACTTAACAAAACATGTAAAACTATCATCAAGCTTTCATATTTCATCCTCAAACACTAAATAACACATAAAATCATCAATGGCAGCTCTCAAAATCTTTAACAGTTTCGAAACTAAAGGTACGGGATAGCTAGATTGAGCTACAACGATTACAAAAACATAGAAATCATAAAAAGTTGAATAAAAATGAACTTACAATTTAGCTAACAATGACCAAACCCTTCAAACCCTAAAATGGTATTCCTTCCTCTTGAATTTCTACACTTGAAGAAGATGATAGCAAATTAAGTTTGTTTGTTTTATTTTATTAACTTAATAATCAAATTACCTAAATAACCTTTAATAAAACATTTAAAAATACCTAATCATATGTCCATATAAGTACACTAATGTTTCAAATGGTTTAATTACCATTTAAGGCCATCATATTTAAAATTAAAAGCTATTTGACAACTTTAACAAGTAGAATGTAACTTTTCCATTTTACGCGATTTAGTCCGTTTTCACAAATTGACTATTCAAATGATAAAATTAACTCACAAAATTTTTGCACATATCAAATAACATGCTGTAAACTCATAAAATAATATTAAAATAATTTTCTAACATTGTATTTGTGGTTTCAAAACCACTATTCTGATTTAGCTAAAACCGGGCTATTACAACTCTCCCCCTAAGAGATTTTCGTCTCCGAAAATCTTACCAGTGAATAGGTTCAGGTATTGTTTTCTCATAGCATTTTTGGGTTCCCATATAGCTTCTTCAACCCCATGTCAATGCCATAATACTTTTACTAATTCGATTTTTTTATTTCTTAACTCTTTGATCTCACGAGCTAAAATTTGAATCGGTTCTTCACTGTATGATAAATCTGATTGTATCTCAACTTCAGTTGGAGAAATAATGTGCGAAGGGTCTGATCAATATATTCCTAGCATTGATACATGAAATACATTATGTATCTTTTCTAACTCAGATGGTAATGCCAACCGATGTGCTACTAGCCCAATTCGCTCAATAATCTCATACGACCCGATGAATCACGAACTCAATTACCCTTTTTGACCAAATCGCAATATTTTTTTCGACAGTGACACTTTCAAAAACACTTTATCCCTGATTTGAAACTCAATATCTTTCTGTTTCAAGTCTGCGTATGATTTTTGTCGATCCAAAGCTGCTTTCAAACTATCACAAATTACTTTCACTTTTTCTTCTGTTTCACTGATCAGATCAACCCCGTGAATCTTATTCTCGCTAAGCTCAGTCTAGTACAACAGTGTTTGACATTTACAATCGTATAGAGCTTCGTACGGTGCCATCTTTATTGTAACTCCCCAAAAATCCCAAAATCTCAAACTTTCTTTTTTTTCAGTTTCGATAGAAATTGTGCTTAGCATTCCTAGTCAAGTGTTAATTATGTGATAGTAGGTATTGGTTAAGGGTTGAGTTTGAATTTAGGGGTAAAGGAAATTATAAGTTAATAATTAAAAGAACCCTTATGAAAAGAAGGTTAGTTTTTAAATAAATGAAGGAGGAATTGGACAAAAAAGTGCTTGTGGCAAGTGGCGTGTTGAGCTATTGAGGGGGGCTTGGGTTCGAATTCCTTCTTGCTCAAAAGGAGGATTTATTTTTACTTAGCAGATGGCCAGTAGTGGTGCTGATTATAAACTCTGTAGGGAGTGATAAGAAGATAAATTTGAGGAGGGGATTAAGGAGTTATCAGGGAGAGAAATTAGGAGATGAAGAGTACAAAGAGGTGGAGCCGAATTAGGAAATTGGGCATGGGAAATTCGGCTATAGACTTTATATATAGGTGCCGAATGTGAGGATGCCAAGTTAATGCCGAATTTTCCCTCTCCTTGTTACCAGAAAACACTTTTTCTAAAAGCCAAAAATCCATTGTTCTTTTCTCTTTCCTTTGTGCCGATTCTCTATTCTTTCCCTACTCAAGATATCTTTTTGATTCACCTCTAGTTTTAAACAATTTGTCTTTGTGCCGAATAACCTTTTTACAATACAAGTCGCAAGAGCCGAATATCCTCTGAGCCGCCACTACTCTTTCTACTTCGGCCAATTCTAGTGTAAGTGTTTTGTTCTCTCAATCAGTTTTACTAGTATCATTTACTTTGTCCCTTACTTCTTCTAATCGGTTTTGGTAGGATTAGTATCAAGTCTCAGTCTTTTGGATCCCTGTCGATTTGCTCCTTAAGTGTGAGATTTTGGTAAGTGCTCTTCACTTCGGTAAAGGGTTGGCCGAATAGGCTTTAGTAGAAAAGAGTGACATATGTTAGATACAAGTCACCCATTATGTTTTCAAAAATACAGGTTAATTCAAATCTGGGAAGTACTCGTGATTAGTGATCAAAGAAAAGCTATTAAGGCTTGGCGTTTCAGGTAAGATTAAGGTGAGTGTAATATCCCGAATTAGGGCCTAATCGGAATAGTGGTTTCGTGACCACAAATCCGAGATAGAAATAATTATTTTATAATTATTTTGAGGTTTATGATATGATTACATGATTGTGTGAAAATTTTGTGAAGAAATTTTTAGCATAACGAGTTTAATTTAAAAGTTAGGGACTAAATCGAATAAGTTGCAAAACTTGCATTCTAGAAGTTTTTAGTATGAAATTGCTTTGAAATATTAATTAGGAGGTCTAAAATAGCAATTTTACCAATTTAAAGTTTATGGGCAAAATTAGGACATGGAAGGAATTTTTGAAAGTTTAGTAAGGAGGGGCATTTTGGTCATTTGGGTATTAAATGAAATTAAAAGGGAAAAATAACACAAAATTAGTTATCGTCTTCATAGTTGCTGCTGAATGCTCCATCTCTCCATAGCTAGGGTTTCTTCAACTTTCAACCTTCATAGTAAGTGATTCTAAGCCCCGTTTTCAATGATTTTTACGTTTTTGAGATCCCGGTAACTCGATAAAGCTTATGCTAGCAATAATTTAACCTAGGGTTTATATTTGGAAAAATACCCATAGGTTAAATTTGTGTATTTTGATGTTTTATGATAGAATATGAGGTTTTAAATTATGTTAGACAACTTGTACTACTCGATTTTAAGCAAAAATGAGTAAAAGGGCTTAATCGGTAAAAATACCTAATAGTCACAAGTACATGTTAGAGTGAGAATTTGATGTTGCCATAGAAGGTAAAAGTGATCAGCATGTTATAAAACATAATAATAAGGAATAAAGTTTAATCCCGAGCCTAGGGGAAAAAGTGTAAATATGTAAAAGTTTAGGGGTAAAATTGTAATTTTGTCAAAATTTGAATTAAGGATTAATTTGATAATGTGAGTATTAAATAAGCTAAATGTATTATTTTAGATCAAGAAAGACGTGGAATCGACCCAATCGAGGAAAAGAAAAGATTGTGGACTAAATTGCAAAATCTTTGTATTTTGGTACCAAGGTAAGTTCATGTGTAAATAATGTAGCATAATGGTTATTTTTAAGTTATTGATGTTAATTATATGATATGCTGATTTTTATCATGAAAAATATGCTTTGTGGTTATTTTCGAATAAAATGTAAACTATGTGAGCTATTTGTTAAATATAATTGTTACCGAGTATTGGTTTCGGCATTCTACGGAAGACAGCAATGATATGTGTTCGAGGAAAATCCCGTTTGAACCTTAGGAATAGATTAGGATACAAGTGACATGTCACTAGGATGGTTGAGCATCCGAACTCGTTGAGTTGAGTCCGAGTTCGTGAGATGTAACTTGGCATCCGAACTCGTTGAGTTGAGTCCGAGTTCACTTATGGATGCGAACGCCCGAGCTTGTTGAGTTGAGTCTGAGTTCGCTTATGGGCGGGTTACATGATTGCTTGATTGCATATGTGGCACTTATGTGCAAGTTATCCACGTATCCGAATTATATTCCGATGTGTTCAACGGGTAAAATTCTACTCACATGGTGGAATACTCGAGATGAAAAAAAAGACGTATTGGTAAGGGTTGTGAATTGGATACTTTGGACAGGTATGTACGTAACCCTCGGGTTGAGTATCGATACAACAATGATAAGGTAATAAGATGATGAATGATGATTAGAAATGTGATTTATGTTTTGGTGATACCATGCTAATGTTGATTGGTATGATTGTTTGTTATGTTACTTATTATTTGCATATGAACTTACTAAGCATTATTGTTTACTCCCTCCTTCTTACTCATTGTAGTTTTGGACAAGCCAGCTCAGGAGTCGGGATAGGTCGAAGGCTCGGTCACACTATGTGGAAGACTCTTTGGTAAATGGCTTGTAAAATTTAAGTATGGCATGTATAGCAATATACCTATTTTGTGTAAATGATCTTATGATATGGTGATGGAATGGTTGAGGAAATGCTCGATAATGATAAATTATGGAAATGGTTAGTTTAGATTATGTTTGATGTTATGGAAAGTTAATAAGTTATCTAGTTCATGAAAACTCATAAAAATGATGAAATTTGCCATAAACAGAACATTGCAGCAACACTGATGTGAGTTTGAAAATTTACTAAAAATCATAGAAATTGAATTAGGTGATGGATTAAATATGAAATTGAATCTGATTATGTCTAGTTTCACATAAAACAAACTAAACAGGTAAAGGAATTATATGTTAGAAGATATTTGAATTTTAGTGAAACAGGGCCAGAGTGATTTCTGGATCCCCTGTTCCAAATTTAAAAATTCACCATAAATTTTACAGATGTAATTAGGTGGTGTATTTTATATTCTTAGAATCCATATTTAGTCTAGTTTCAGGAGAAATAAACCTCATAGTCATATGAATTGTTTACAGAGAGAAATGTGGTTCGTAGTAAACAGAGGTCAGTCCAGTCAAGTCCTGAAACAGGGGTAACTTTAACTAATAAACTGTACTAATTGGCCCAACCAAAAATTCTAGAAAAAAATTAGTAGATAGGTATATGAGTCTAGATTCAGGGAAAATTTACGGATCTTGATTTTGAGTTTCGTAACTCGAGATATGATTTTTCTTGTGACTGTGACGCAAGTAGCTAGAAAGCTGTGAATGTAGAAACAAATAATCCAAAGTTCTAAAAATGTTAAATTAAGCTTAGTAACACCTCATACTCGACTCCGGCGACAGTCTCGGGCGTGGGGGCGTTACAGTGAGACTTCAGCTTTTGGTAAAATATTCGATAAGTATATGTGAGTAATCATTGAGTGATATCGATTGTAGGTTCGTGGCTAAGGGGATCGCAGCACGCTTTATTACTAGGTGTGTACATACACTACACACACAGAGTAGATCGTCAAATCCCGAAATGCCGAAAAATTGAAACACCGAAAAGTCAAAAGTTTGGCTACGGTAGTCTTGCGAGTGCGCGAACATTCATAAGGGGGAAATCGATAGGTTATCTTAGACCGCATCGGCAATTCCATGGACTTGGGCTGTGTTTTGGCCAACCGGGCTAAAATGGGCTAAATGGGCCGATAGGCTGTAGGGCCCATAATTGGCAAAAATGGTAATTGATGTTATATGATGGAAAATTGTATGAAAGCATGACTGAAAGTGATTGGGCCTAATGGGCCATATAATTATGATTTGGGCCTAATGGGCAAAATGAATGTGATTTAGGCTTAATGGGCCATATGAATGAGATTGGGCCTAGTGGGACATGTGCATGTATGTAGATTTGTTAGGGCTTTGTAAAGGGTTTTGGGCCTAGTATCCGATAACTGCTTAAACAGACATAAACCTTAATTAATTTATTGTAACCGTGGACAAGTCATAGGGTTAAGGTGTGGCAACGGGTATATGCATGTCTAGGATTGGATCTAGGGAGAGCTTGGTACTTAAGCGGTCTCAATGACTCACCTCCTCTTCTCCGGAATCCTACCTGGTGCATAGTATTGGTTCATCTTAGCTCACGATATTTGTTAACGGGCCAAGGTAAGTGAAAACCGTAATAAAAGAAAATTATCAAAATGCCTTTAAGGGCTAAAATGACCAAAATACCCTTATGTGTTGAAGGTAAGATTTATGGATGTTATATGCATATCTGCTGCATACATACGATATTCTGGTTAGGTTGCATCTGGGTTGGGAATTATGGAACGAATGAAGTATATGAGGATCGCATGGTTACTTAACAATCGTGGATCCACCGACGGCTGTTAAGCCCAATATGTGATTGGCAGGTTGTTGCAATGAAGGTAGTTCTGCAACCGGGATACCATTGATGTGTATCGGTTGGGTGGGTCGATATTTATATCCCCACATGATGTGTATCGGGGGATAAAGTTTATGTGTATTGGTTTGATTATTTGGGATGGGTTGCATTGAATTGCATTGCATTGCATGTATGATTTTATGGTGACTGATGAATGCTAGTTACTTGTCGAGGGTTGTACACACTGATTTTCCAAAAACTCACCCCCTCTTTTATTTTTCTCAGGCGATGCTCAGTAGAAGGCTCGATGTTTGGAGGGACTTGGAGGTGGCCAGCTAGCAAGACGACTTGGATTTTTTTTTTTTTGTACTTTGAGACTAGAATGTAATAAGGCCTTCCCTTTTGGTTATCATTTTTATGCGTTGTAATTATGAGAAGTTGAACAGGGGTTCCCTAAAATCATAGTTTTATTTTTCTACTTTTCTGCAACTAAGTTTTATTTAAAGGACTGGTTTTCATAAATCATCTATTTTAAACAAGCTTTCACGATTGAAAAGACTTTTATAAGTTAATGAAGGTTTCTCGTTCTAAGGAAGGGTTTTCAATAAAAATAAGGATTTTGATAAAACACTTCAATGTCACGCGCCAGATTCGGCCATAACGTTTGGGCCGAGTTTGGGTGCTACATTTAGTGGTATCAGAGCCCTAGTTGCAAAACTCGGGCTGTGAAGTGGGCCTTATTACTTGGATTTCGTCTTTAAAAAAATTTAGGATCACAATGTTTTAGAAAAAGGGAAGTCTTGCTATGCAACACACCGAGTCTCCAACGTCGAACCAAGTAAGTTCTTTTATTCTTAAGCTTGTTTAATTTGATATACTGTAGATAGCTAGTGAGCTACTTTAGATGATTATACTAAGGTTTTTAGATTGAAACGAAAGCCCGTAGGACCTTGGAACTGTAGAGGAATTACAAAAACAATCTCATTTTTAATACTTTCATAAAACATCAGTTTAATTATTGAAACTAACTAAAACTTCATAAAATTTCTAATTCAGATAACACGATGAGTGCTAGAAAAGGTGCGAGAGGCTGTGGCCGAGGCCGCTGAAGTGCTAGGGTTGAGTCGTCGGCATCGGGCCATATACCCAATGTTAGAGTAGAAGAGGCTCCGGCCTCACCTGTGGTTGAGAATGGGCTGTATGATTGGGCCGCAGGGGATGATGCATTGTCGTAGGCAATGCCAAGGATTTTGGAGAGGGTCGTTGGGCCCAATAATGGTACGGGAAATCGGGGGTCCATTCCAGAGCGACTTCGTTCAAATGGGGCTGAGATCTTTAAGGGCGTGGCTGATGTGGCTCCTAATGTGGCTGAATACTGGTTGGAGGCCACTGAAAGGATAATGGAGAATTTGGACTGTTCACCTGAACAAAAGCTGAAAGGGGCAATGTCACTGCTTAGGGAAGAAGCTTACCAGTGGTGGCTAACAATGAAAAAGGGCACCCTACCGGAGTAGTCACTTGGGAGTTCTTCAAAGCTGCATTCCAAGGGAAGTATGTTGGTGTAAGTTATGTGGATGCTAGAAGGAAGGAGTTCCTAAACTTCACCAAGGGAAACAAATCTGTGGCGGAGTATGAGGCGAAATTTCTACACCTCAGTAGGTATGCAAGGGTCATGGTGGCAACAGGCTATGAGCGTTGCGTTAGGTTTGAGGATGGACTTAGAGATAGCCTCAGAGTATTGATAGCTCCATAAAGGGAGCGAGTTTTCTCAAAGTTGGTGGAGAAAGCAAAGATAACAGAGTAGGTAAAGTGCACTGAGAGCTTAAATCGGGAAAAAGAAAGGGGTAAGAATAAAAGAGAGGTTGAGACTCCTGGTGTTGGACAAAGGCCTAGGGCTAGAGCCAGAGTTAATGGGCTAGTTAGAGTAGGGCCTTCTGCTGTTAATCTAGGGGTGCCACCTTTTGCTGATTGTGGGAGAAACCATGGAGGCGAGTGTTGGAAGAGGACGGGAGCCTGTTTAGCTTGTGGGTCTATGGAGCCTACGAATAGAAATTACCCTAAAATGCCAGCTCAGGTGCCAGTCGAGGGCTGAGGTGGTGTCCAACCACCAAGGGGTGGTCAGCTACTGCCAAGGGGTCGTGGGCAGGCTAGAGGTGGTAACGGCAATGGGCGTGGACGTGAAGCATCAGGCGAAAATACAGGCCATGCTGAGGCGAGGCAGTCAGCTTTGGTTTATGTTGCTCGTCGTCGAGAAGACGGGGATGCCCCAGATGTGATAATGGGTATGTGCTTTATATATGACTTACCTTACACAGCATTGATTGATATTGGATCGACACATTCATATGTTGCATGCAATATGACTGAACCTTTGGCTGATATGTTTGAAGTTACAGCGAATGAGATAACTGTGATAAGTCCGTTAGGTCAGTCAGTGGGAGTGAATAAGTTGTTTAGGGAGGTACCCTTAGTAGTCCAAGGGGTTACCTTCTTAGTGGATTTGATGGAGCTGCCGTTTAGTGAGTTCGATTTAATCTTTGGTATGGATTGGCTGGTGAAACACCGAGCCAACTTGGATTGTGCTGCAAAGCACATGGTGTTTAGAATAGCGAGGGATAAGAAGGTGGTGGTGATTGGTGAACACTGGAATTACCTATGGAATGTGATTTCGGTGTTAAGGGTTGAAAAGTTGGTACGAAAGGGATGCGAAGCCTATTTGGCTTATAATTGCAATACGGAGGCTAAGAGCCCTACTGTTAAGGAATTGAGAATAGTTAGGGAATTTTTTGATGTTTTTCCTAATGAGCTGTCAGGGTTGCCACCCAGCAGAGAAGTAGAATTTGGAATCGAGTTGCTACCTGTGACGGCTTCGGTGTCCATCGCTCCTTATCAGATGGCACCAAAGGAGTTGGTAGAACTTAAGGCACAGATTCAAGAATTGTTGGATCGAGGATTCATTCGACCAAGTGTGTCTCCGTGGGGAGCAGTAGTGTTATTCGTAAAGAAAAAAGATTGGACATTACGAATGTGCATCAACTATCAGCAGTTAAACAAGTTAACTATTAAAAACAAGTACCCTTTATCGAGAATCGATGATCTTTTTTTCAGATTAGGGGAGCTTCTATTTTCTCGAAGATTGATCTATGTTCGAGGTATAACAAATTGAGGATTAAGGAGGCGGATGTTCATAAAACAACTTTCAGAACTCGTTATGGGCACTACGAGTTCTTGGTGATGCCATTCGGGCTGACGAACGCACCTGCCGCTTTCATGGATCTCATGAATCGAGTCTTCAAACCCTACCTGGATCGGTTCGTGGTAGTTTTTATAGATGACATTTTAGTGTACTCAAGAGATGAGGATGAGCATGATGCACACTTAAGGATTGTGTTGCAGATTTTAGGGGAGAAGTAGTTGTATACCAAATTCAGTAAGTGTGAATTTTGGCTGAGGGAGGTTACTTTTCTTGGACATGTGGTGTCAGCTGAGGGGATTAAGGTGGATCCCCGATAAATAGAAGCAGTGTTAGACTGGAAAACACCTAAGTCGGTATCGAAAATTAGAAGTTTTCTGGGCTTGGTAGGGTATTATAGGCAGTTTGTTGAGGGCTTTTCGGTAATTGCTGCTCCTTTAACTAAGTTGTTAAGGAAGGGGGTACCGTTTTTTTGGACAGACAAGCAGTAGGAGAGTTTTGGAAAACTTAGGAAGGTCTTAACTGAGGCCCCTATGTTGATTCAGCCAAAGCCTGGGAAGGAGTTTACGGTTTTTAGTGATGCGTCAGATGTGGGCTTGGGCTGTGTGTTGATGCAGGAATGAAAGGTGGTTGCGTATACGTCACGACAACTTAAGACTCACGAGGTGAATTACCCAACCCATTATTTGGAACTAGCTGCGGTGGTCTTCGTACTAAAAATATGGAGGCATTATTTATACGGAGAGAAGTGCATAATTTATTCAGACCACAAGAGTTTGAAGTACCTTCTTACCCAAAAGGAGCTAAACCTTAGGCAGCGTAGATGGGTGGAATTATTGAAGGATTATGATTGTACAATTGAATACCACCCTGGCAAAGCAGATGTGGTAGCCGGCGCGTTGAGTCGTAAGGTTAAGGAGGACTTGAGGGCTATGCTCGCCCATTTAAGCTTGTTGGATGATGGTAGCTTGTTAGCTAAGCTTCAAGTAAAATCGGAGTGGGTCGAGCAAATAAGGAGTAAGCAATTAGTGGATGAGACTTTGGGTGCTTGTTTTAAACAAGTAGAGAGTAGAGAGACATCAGACTTTGGGATAAATAATGAAGGAGTGTTGTGTTTCCGTGGGAGAATGTGTATACCTAAGGACAATGATCTAAGACAGTCTATCCTGCAGGAAACACATAACAGCCTCTATGCTATGCATCCTGGCAGAAACAAGATGTATCGGAATTTACGTGAGCTTTATTGGTGGTCGGGACTTAAGCACAAGGTTATGGAGTTCGTAAGTAAATGCTTGGTTTGTCAAAAAGTGAAGGAAGAACATTAGTTGCCTTCAGGATTGCTTTAGCCAGTAAAGATCCCACTGTGGAAGTGGGAAAGGATTACTATGGACTTTGTTAGTGGGCTACCCTTGATGCCTACTAAGAAAGACTCGATATGGGTTATAGTGGATCGGTTAACCAACTCTACCCATTTTGTGCCGGTTCGCACCAATTACTCATTTCAAAAGCTGGCTAAGTTGTTTGTAGCGGAGATTGTAAGATTGCATGGAGTGCCAGTCTCCATAATATCTGATAGGGACCCACATTTCACTTCGCGATTTTGAAAAAAGTTGCATGAAGTGTTAGGTACTAGGTTGAACTTCAGTACGGCATTTCACCCTCAAACTGATGGACAGTCAAAAAGGGTGATCCAAGTGTTGGAAGATATGTTGAGGGGATGAGTGATTGAGTTTCGAGGTAGCTGGGAGGACTATTTGCCGTTAGCCAAATTCGCGTACAATAATAGCTATCAAGCGAGCATTGGGATGGCTCCGTATGAAGTGTTGTATGGGCGAAGGTGTCGAACCCCAACATGTTGGACGAAGTTGGGCGAACTAAGAGTTTTAGGCCCTGAGTTAGTAGCAGATACTGAGGATAAGGTGAAATTGATTCAAGATCGGTTGAAGGAGGCCCCAGATAGGCAGAAGTCGTATGCTGACCTTAAACGACAAGAGATAGAATATGCAATGGGGGACTTAGTTTTTCTTAAGGTCTCTCCGTGGAAGAAGGTATTAAGGTTTGGAAGGAAGGGGAAACTAAGCCTAAGGTTCATTGGGCCATATCAGGTTGTAAGGTGGATTGGGCCAGTCGCTTATCAGCAGGAATTACTTTTGGAACTAAGCCAAATCCACGATGTGTTTCATGTCTCCATGCTAAGACAGTATCGCTCAGATCCTTCGCATGTTGTGGCGGTTGAGGAAATTGAGGTCTGGCCAGACCTAACTTTTGAGGAAGAGCCCATACAAATAATTGGTCGAGATGTCAAAGTACTGAGAAGGAAGTCCGTTCCATTAGTCAAAGTACTTTGGTGCAATCACAAGGCTGAAGAGGCTACTTGGGAACCTGAGGAAGCGATGCAACGTTAATATCCTCAACTGTTTGAATCAGGTAAATTTCGAGGACGAAATTTCTTTTTGGGGGTAGAGTTGTAACACCCCAAAAATCCTGAAATCTCGAACTTTTTTTTTCGGTTTCGATAGAAATTGTGCTTAGCATTCCTAGTCAAGTGTTAATTATATGATAGTAGGTCTTGGTTAAGGGTTGAGTTCAAATTTAGGGGTAAAGGAAATTATAATTTAATAGTTAAAAGAACCCTGATGGCAAGAAGGTTGGTTTTTAAATAAATGAAGAAGTAACTGGACACAACAAGAGCTTGTGGCAATGAGGCAAGTGGCGTGTTGAGCTATTGAGGGGGGCTTGGGTTTGAATTTCTTCTTGCTCAAAAGGAGAATTTATTTTTGCTTAGCAGATGGCTAGTAGTGGTGCTGATTATGAACTCTGTAGGGAGTGATAAGAAGAGAAATTTAAGGAGGGGATTAAGGAGTTATCAGGGAGAGAAATTTGGAGATGAGGAGTGCAAAGAGGTGGAGCCAAATTTGGAATTTGGGCATGGGAAATTTGGCTATAGACTTTATATACAGGTGTCAAATGTGAGGATGCCAGGTTAATGCTGAATTTTCCCTCTCCTTGTTACCAGAAAACACTTTCTAAAAGTCGAAAATCCTTTGTTCTTCCTTCTTTCCTTTGTGCTGATTCTCCATTCTTTCCCTACTCAAGATCTCTTTTTGATTCACCTCTAGTTTTGAACGATTTCTCTTTGTGTTGAATAACCTTTTTACCATACAAGTCGCAAGAGTCGAATATCCTCGGAGCTGCCACTACTCTTTTTACTTCGGCCAATTCTAGTGTAAGTGTTTTGTTCTCTCAATTGGTTTTACTAGTATTGTTTACTCTATCCTTCACTTCTTCTAATCGGTTTTGGTAGGATTAGTATCAAATCCCAGTCTTTTGGATCCCTGTCGATTTGCTCCTTAGGTGTGAGGTTTTGGTAAGTGTTATTCACTTTGGTAAAGGGTTGGTCGAATAGGCTTTAGTAGAAAAGGGTGACATATGTTGGATACAAGTCACCCATTATGTTTTTAACGATAAAGGTTAATGCAGATCTGGGAAGTACTCATGAGTAGTGATCAAGGAAAAGCTATTAAGGCTTGGCATTTCAGGTAAGGTTAAGGTGAGATTTCAGCTTTTGGTAAAATATTCGATAAGTATATGTGAGTAATCATTGAGTGATATCAATTGTAGATTCGTGGCTAAGGGGAACACAACACGCTTTATTACCAGGTGTGTACATACACTACACACAGAGAGTAGATCGACAAATCCCGAAATGCCAAAAA
The DNA here is from genome assembly GCA_025698465.1 of Gossypium longicalyx. Taxonomy (NCBI): domain Eukaryota; kingdom Viridiplantae; phylum Streptophyta; class Magnoliopsida; order Malvales; family Malvaceae; genus Gossypium; species Gossypium longicalyx. The sequence goes on along the minus strand of CM046995.1, from coordinate 33,386,639 downwards.
GCCAGAAGTTTGGCTACGGTAGTCTTGCGAGTGCGCGAACACTCGTAAGGGGGAAACCGTTAGGTTATCTAAGACCCCATGGGCGATTCCATGGACTTGTGCTGTGTTTTGGCCAACCGGGCCAGAATAGGCTAAATCGGCCGTTAGGCTGTAGGGCCCATAATTGGCAAAATTGGTAATTGATATTATGTGATGGAAAATCGTATGAAAGCATGACTGTGGAAGTGATTGGGCCTATTGGCCCATATAAATATGATTTGGGCCTATGGGCAAAAAGAATGTGATTTGGGCCTAATGGGCCATATGATTGAGATTGGGCCTAGTGAGCCATGTGCATGTATGTAGATTTGTTAGGGCTTTGTAAAGGGTTCTGGGCCTAGTATCCGATAATTACTTAAACAAAAAAAAACCTTAATTAATTTATTGTAACCGTGGACAAGTCATAGGGTTAAGGTGTGGCAACGGGTATATGCATGTCTAGGATTGGATCTAGGGAGAGTTTGGTACTTAAGCGGTCTCAATGACTCGCCTCCTCTTCTCTGGAATCCTACTTGGTGTATAGTATTTGTTCATCTTAGGTCACAAGATTTGTTAACGGGCCAAGGTAAGTGGAAATCGTAATAAAGGAAAATTATCGAAATGTCCCTATGGGCAAAAATGACCAAAATACCCCTATGTGTTGAAGGTAAGATTTATGGATGTTATACGCATATCTGCTGCATACATACGATATTCTAGTTAGGTTGCATCTGGGTTGGGAATTATGGAATGTAGGAAGTATATGAGGATCACATGGTTGCTTGATAACCGTGGATCCACCGATGGCTGTTAAGCCCAATATGTGATTGGCAGCTTGTTGCAATGAAGGTAGTTCTGCAACCGGGCTACCATTGATGTGTATCGGTTGGGTGGGTCGATATTTTTATCCCCACGTGATGTGTACCGAGGGACGTAGTTGATGTGTATCAGTTGGATTATTTGGGATGGGTTGCATTGCATTGCATTGCATGTATGATTTTATGGTGACTGATGAATGCTAGTTACTTGTCGAGGGTTGTACACACTGAGTTTGCGAAAACTCACCCCCTCTTTTATTTTTCTTAAGTGATGCTCAGTAGAAGGTTCGATGTTTGGAGGGACTCGGAGGTGGCCAGCTAGCATGACGACTTGGATTTTTTTTTTAATTTCAGACTGGAATGTAATAAGGCCTTCCCTTTTGGTTATCATTTTTATGCGTTGTAATTATGAGAAGTTGAACAGGGGTTCCCTAAATCATAGTTTTGTTTTTCTACGTTTCCACAACTAAGTTTTATTTAAATGAAAATTTTTCATAAATCATCTGTTTTAAACAAGCTTTCGCGATTGAAAGGAGTTTTATAAGTTAATGAAGGTTTCTCGTTCTAAGGAAGGGTTTTCAATAAAAAAAAGGTTTTCGATGAAACACTTCAATGTGATGCGCCAGATTCGGCCATAATGTTCGGACCGAGTTTGGGGTGTTACATATATACTCGATTAGAAGCTATTATTATAAGCAAATTCAATCAACGGTAGATATATCTCCCACCTACCCTCAAACTTAAGAATGCAACAACGCAACATATCCTGAAGTATCTGAATAACTCGTTCGAATTGACCATCTGTTTGTGGGTGAAACGTGGTGCAGAAATGTAGCTTTGTACCTAAAGCTTCTTGCAATTTCTTCCAAAATCGTGAAGTGAATCTCGAATCTCTATCCGAAACAGTAGATAATGGTACTCCATGCAATCAAACAATTTCTGAGATATACAACTCAGCCAATTTATCAAGTGAGAAATTTGTAGGTACCGGAATGAAATAAGCTGATTTCGTCAATTTGTTAACAACAATCCAGATGGCATCTTTCTTTTTCAGAGATAAAGGCAAACCTGATCAAAATCCATTGTTATCTACCCCACTTCCACTCGAGAATCAAAATAGACTGTAGCCAACCCAATGGTACCTGATGTTCAGCTTTAACTTGCTAACAAACCAAACATTTTGAAACAAATTCAAAGATATCTCGTTTCATGTCATGCCACCAATAATGTTGTGTCAAATTGTTATACATTTTTGTGCTTCTCGGATGTACTAATAAACAACTACTATGTGCTTTGTTTAGAATCTTCCAAATGAGCTCATAATTTCTTGGTACACATATTCTATCACGAAACATCAAACAGTCATCAGGCCCTATTCGAAACTCTGAATCAGAAGTCGACTCACATTGAGCTCGTTTTGCTTGGAGTTCATTATCAAATTTTTTAGCCTCACAAATCTGCTGTAGAAATAACGATCTCGCTTTCAACTCGACTACTATCGAACCGTTATTAGACAAAGCTAATTGTGTGTTGAAAGCACGAAAAGCAAATAAGGACTTTCGGCTCAAAGCATAGCAACTACATTCGCTTTCCCCGGATGATAGTCAATTACTAATTCATAGTCTTTTAACAATTCTAACCATCTCCGCTGTTGTAAATTCAAATCCTTCTGAGTCATCAGATATTTCAAGCTTTTGTGATCAATATAAATATGGCATTTCTCACCAAACAAATAATGTCGTCAAATTTTCAATGCAAACACTATCGCGGCTAACTCTAGATTGTGCGTTGGATAATTCTTTTCGTGTGGCTTCAATTGTCTCGAGGCATAAGTTACAACTTTGCCTTCCTGCATTAAAACACAACCTAGGCCATTTAACAATGCATCACTGAAAACTACGAATTCTCTACCCGACTCAGGCTGAACTAACACTAGTGCCTCTATCAATAATGCTTTCAACTGATCGAAGCTCTGCTGACACTTTTCTGACCACTCAAATTTAATATCTTTTTGAAGCAATCTTGTCATCAGAGTTGCAATCATCGAGAAGCCTTTCACAAATCGTCTATAATAACCGACTAGTCCCAGAAGACTACGGACTTTGGAAACATTTCTCGAAGGCTTCCAATCTATAATCACAGAAATTTTGTTCAGGTTAACTCGAATACCTGCGGCTAAAACTATATGTCCTAGAAAACTAACCTCTCGTAGCCAAAACTCACATTTGCTGAACTTTGCAAACAACTGCTTATCTCTCAAAGTTTGTAACACGATTCTCAAATGTTTAGCATGGTCAGATTCATCATGAGAGTAAATTAAAATATCATCAATAAGCACAACTATGAATCGGTCTAAGTACAGCCTAAAAATCCGGTTCATCAAATCCATAAAAACAATAGGTGCATTTGTTAGTCCGAAAGGCATAACAAGAAATTCATAGTGTTCGTACCTTGTTCTAAATGCAGTCTTTGGCACATTTGAGTCTTTAACTCACAACTGGTAATAACCCAATCTCAAATCAATTCTCGAAAACATTGTTGCCCCTTTTAGCTGATCAAACAAATCATCTATTCATGGCAAAGGGTATTTATTCTTTGATCGTCACTTTGTTGAGCTTTCAATAGTCTATAGACATTCTCATCGTGCCATCTTTCATTTTCACAAATAATACCGATGCACCCCAGGGAGAAAAACTTAGTTTAGCAAAATCTTTATCTGTCAACTCTTGCAACTAAGCTTTCAATTCTTTTAACTCTGTTGGAGCCATTCTGTACGGAGCCATCGATATTGGCGTTGGTCCCGGTGCTAATTCAATACCAAACTCAACTTCTCTGATAGGTGGTAAACCCGGTAACTCTTCTAGAAACACACCTAGATACTAGCACACAACTATTACTATTTCAATATTTGTTTCTGTCACTTTCGTATCAAGTACATATGCAAAATAAGCTTCACACCCCTTTCTCACAAATATCTGAGCTAACATAGACGAGATCACAACTGGTAAATTATTCAGATCATCAAATTCAATTCTAATAGTCTCATTATTCAGACATTTTAGTTCAATCGTCTTTCGTCTAAAATTCACTATAGTATCATGCATCGTTAGCCAATCCATACCCAAAATCACATCAAATTCATCGAATAGAAACAACATCAGATTAGCCAGAAAACAAAAATCCAGATGCATTAACGGACAATTCTTGCAGACTTTGTTAACCAAAACACATTTGCCTAAGGGGTTCAATACTCTAATCACAAATTCAGTAGACTCTATAGCCAAAGTCTTACTAGATACTAAATTCATACATATATAAGAATAAGTTGATCCTAGATCTATCAATGTAATCATATTAGTATTATAGAGAGTGTGTAACACCTATTACCCATTCTCGAGACTAGGACCAGGTATAAGGCATTACTAGACTCATACTCGGACATTTTCGAACAATATGGGTCATAAAATTTCATTTCAATTTAGAACCAATCAAACAACATCTTAATGTCTCTATTATGGGCCAACGAGGCCCTAAATCTACATTGAGAACGGTCTGGGACTAAACTGAGAACTTGATAAAGTTCCTGGAAAATTTTCTAGGTTAAGTCTCACACGCCTGTGTGAGGGTAATGCGCACACCCGTGTACATTGGGACACACCCGTGTCCCCTACCCGTGTGGAATTAATTGAATTTATTTCTATTTCGAACCTAAAGGGTTTTCACACGGCCGAGCACACGCCCGTGTCCCTGGCCCATGTCCTTTACACGGCCTAGACACACCCGTGTGTTCAACTGTGTCCAAAAACTTGAGCATTCTATTTATGACATCAGCATGCATTTAGAGGCACACGGCCAGGACATACGCCCGTGTGCTGGGCCGTGCCCTCCACACGGTTGAGACACACGGCCGTGTCTCTACCTGTGTGTTTACTACCATGTATTCTGACTTAAAAATCTTAGGTGCAGGGGACACACGGCAATACCACACGCCTATAGGGCTATCCGTAAGTTACACACGGCCTAGACACACGCCCGTGTGTCTATCCGTGTGGACTCATTTTAGGCTATAATTTCAAGCCAATAGTCACCCTCATCACACACTCACATATATGAACCCCAATTGTATTTAACATAACCTAAATATACTAGAGGACTATCATCAATGATCCATTGCATGTTAACCTCATCTCATCGGTTATGTACACGCTCAATTACCCTCTTTTTATATTGAGGATTTCCATCTCATTAGAACACAACACTTGGCTTATTATTATAACTCATTGCTAATTATATCTTAACTAGCTCCAAATGTTTTGGCCACATTCCATATGTTCATTCATGATGTACCATATTCAATCATCACAAGAACATCTTTTAACATAAATATGCATGGTTGGTAGGTCATAACCTACAACAAAATGAGCCATGTCTTATGGCCATATACAATAAGAATAAGTTTAATATTTAAGCCCTTACATTGGCCAACCAAATGACACATATAACAAAATAAAAAAATAAACCAAAGCCCTATACATGCCATTGAACCAAAGTAAAAGTATCTATGTACCAAAGCTAGACAAGATGATAGTGTGTTGATTCTCCAACTGTTTTCCAATCTCTACGAGTCCTCGAGCTCTGTAAGATAGGGAAAAGAGAGCGGTAAGCATGTACATGCTTAGTAGGCCTGAATAACTAGAAAGTAAACTTACCGATTAATTAGCATACAACCATATTAGGCAATAAAACCAACAAGCATGGAATGGTTTCCCTATCACATGCACTCAATCAACAAGTTAGTCTCATAACAATACACCATGTAATTTGTTTTAGATGAGCTCATCATCCAACATTTTCATTTTTATATCTCATGTTAATCCCGTTGAGTTTCTTGGAAATCTTGATGGGTAATCCATTTACTGTCAAGTCATAAGAGTGATCATCTCATGTACGCACTCCCGCGAACCTCACATCTTACGACGGGATTACCAATCCAGGCTAAATCCCCCATAATGTAAACTCATAGGGTGATGTCGGGATTACCAGTCCAGGCTAAATCCCTTGTAGCAACAAACACCTTTAATGAGCTCAAATCTGAATTACCAGTTCAGGCTAAATTCAGACCCTAGTCGAATTACCTGTCCGAGCTAAATCCATAATGCACACATATTCTTCGGGAAGCTCCATCACTTAAGGAACACCCGTCCGGGCTAGATCCTTTTTATATTTGAGATCAACAGATTACCCATCTAGGCCAAATCCTTTTCTGCAACAAATGCAGGATCTCAAGTCATGTAAGCCATGGTTTATCCATCGAATTTCCCTTTTTGACTTCAACTGGGACATTTATTATCATGTCATTATTATTAACACATTTCATGGATTTTCATACCATCATTATAACCAATTAGCATACATTCATGATACATGCAATTAGGCATATTCAAAGTTTACTTTAAGTTATTCGAACTTATGTGGCACTCATTTCGGTTTTATGTTTCGGTTATTCTGAAATCTTTCGTTTTCCTCGATCGACCTCTGAAATTTGTTCCTCGGGGTTTATAACAATAAAAATTAGTTATTAATACCTCATATTATTCTTTTTGAGTCTAAATTTCACCCTCACACAAAATGACCGTTTTGCCCCTAACCTTTTACATTATTTACGATTTAGTCCTTAAGCTCATATAATGAATACATGAAATTCCTTGGTTAGCCAAGCCTAGCCGAATGTACTATGAACTCATACTAGCCCATATTTTCCTTTGTTTCACATTTCTGCCGCATATTTTGTACCTTTTACGAAAAGGTCCTTTTAGAGGTTTTCCATAAAAATCACTTAGGAAAAGATGTTTAACACACATCCAACTTTCATATTCCTCCATAAATCATCAAAGAATAAACATGTCACATATGGGTCACTTTATATACATGAATCCTAACTCAAAATATGGGTAGAAATAGAGAGAGTAAGCTATCGGGATTTTAAAAATACGAACATTAAAAACGGGACTTGGGAGTACTTACTATTGAGTACTCAACTTCGGGGCTAATTCCATCTTTTTATCGGTTCACTCTGGGCAGTCTCTGAGGAAGTGGTCAAGAGAACCACATCTGTAGCACGCACCACTCTTCATTTGGCACTCTCTGAAGTGAAATTTATTGCTGCTTTTGCACTTCGATTTTTGGTCATCTACACTCCCCACACTAGTCACTATCTGGGAAGAAGACTTCTGGTTGCGCAATTTGGAGCTTCTCGCTCTACCCGAATATCCTACTAATGAAGTGGAGCATTCATGTTGGCTCCTTGATTTCTTTGTGGAAAATAAGAGCGCCCTACCGCTGGATCTCTTGTTCGAAACTCGAGCTTCCCTCTCAGCTTGTTTCCTTTCATTATTTAGCTCCTCGTCCTTCTTGGCCCGATCACCTAATGTAGCAAACTCTCGTATCTCAAGGATCCCAATTAACAGCTTGATTTCCTCATTCAGACTTTTCTCGAAGCGTTTACACATTTCTGACTCTGTTTGGATCCATTCAGTCGCATACTGACTTAGCCTTACTGTAACACCCCTTACCCGTGTTCGACGTCGGAACAGGGTACGAGGCATTATCGGACTTAATCACTAATCATCGTATAAAAACCGATTCATAATTTCGCTCTAATTTAAAACCTTTTCAAACATATTCAAGTTGTCCCTTAAAAAGAGCTTACAAGGCCCATATCATGCTTTAATTCAACCACACACATAGGCAAGCATGCACATTCATAAATTGCATCATTTAATTAATAATATAATCAAGACTATCTACATTAAATGACTTTATACAATAGAGACCTTCAAATAACATAGGTCAGTATTTTAGGCCAATTCCTAGCAACTTAGTAACAATTAAACGAGTCTCCATACATGCCAAAGACTTAAAAAATACTTTAAAACCTTTATATATTGATCAATAGTTTGATAGTGTGATTTAACCTCCGACGAACTCCAACTCGAGCTAACATCTGAGACACTATAGGAAAAAGGAAAGGAAGGGAGTAAGCATTATAGCTTAGTAAGTAAGTATGTAAATATTAATAAACAATATATTATCATACTTTAAATGAAGTCACAATATGTTCCCGGAATATTTCGATCACAAACACACACATACTTTCACTATTACAATCATAAACAGGTTCAAAATAAGTTGTCTAGCAGAGTACCAGAAGCTAAATTATTTATTTTTGGAGCTACAGAACTTCAAATTACAAACCGTTAATTTTCTTGAAACTAGATTCAATTATATTCTTACCATAAAATTTTCAGAATTTTTGGTCTAGCCAATTAGTACAGTTTGTTCATTGAAGTTACCCCTGTTTCACTGCTCAACTATTCTGACCACTCTTCACTGCGAACCCATTTTTTCCTCGTACAGAATTCAAAGAATTTGTTTATTTTATTTGAAACTAGACTCATTAAGGATTTTGAGAATATAAATTATATCCCCTAATTATTTTTTTACAATTTTGAATAATTTTTCCAAGTCAGAACAGGGGATCACGTAGTCATTCTGAACCAGTCTCTCAAAAACTTAAATATCTCATAATATAGAATTCCTTTGCTTTATCTATTTCTGTTATATTAAAATAGACTCATTAATCTTTAATTTGATATCTCATTCAGTCTCTGATTCAATTTCTACTATTTTTGGTAAATTTTTAGATTCACGTCACTACAACTATCCATAACAGTTTTATTGTCAATTTCGATCTTTCACACTTCAATTGTATTCATCACTTACCCATAACAATCTTTCCAATTTCCAATCACATATCAAGCATATTGCTCATAAGTACACTTATCATCACAAAGTCATACACAATTTCATTTAATCAATTTCCCAGTTGAACGCTTCGGAATAATAACAGATATGCGATGGTATCGCACACAGCCCACCTTTAAAATCGAAGCTCTCTTATACACATAGTGGCCTTCACTTAGCACCACTCATGTGACCTAGCTCGATTGTACACATAATTTTGGCTCTCTTGTACACATGGTGAACACTTAGTACCACCCATGTGACCTAGCCAGTTTATCTCGTAGCTCTCTTGTCTACATGGTGTCCTTCACCTAGAACCACGCATGCGACCTAGCTACATATATCCCGTAGCTCTCTTGTCTACATGGTGTACACATAGCATCACCCATGCAACCTAGCTACATCATAATGTCTCGTAACTCTCTGGTACACATCATGTGCACTCAGCACCATACATGTGACCTAGCTACATACCATCTGTATCATCCAATCTTTCCGAAGGTTCAACCGGGATTTCTCTCTCTTTCTAATACTTGATTCCATACTTCAAATAGTCAATTATGATTCAAAAATCAGCTACAATACATAAAATATGCTGAAATATAAAAACATAATAAAGATAATGTATTATTTACATACAAACTTACATACTTTCTCATTTCCATGTCGAATTAATATTGAACATTTAAATCATCATAATTATACTTACTTTCAACACCGCGGCAATCATAGTAAATATATCAATTTTACATTGAAACATGCATAAATAATGCTTATTATACATATGAACTTGCCTCGATACTAAAACGGTCATTTTACCAACTTTCCCGATTTTCGATTTTTCTCCCATTCTAGGTTCAAATCTCATTTTTTGGGATCTAAAACATCATATTTTACTTATTTACTTAATTTACTATTCAAAATAGTCCTTAACTCAAACTTTGGCAAAATTATAATTTTGCCCCTAAACTTTTGCATATTTACACTTTTTCCCCTAGGCTCGGGAATTAAACTTCATCCCTTATTCTTATGTTTTATGACATGCTGATCATTTTTCCCTTCTATGGCAACATCAAATTCTCACTCTAACACATAGTTATGAACAATAACAACTTTTACCGATTAAGCCGTTTTACTCATTTTTGCTTAAAACCGCTTAGCAAAAGTTGTTTAACATAATTTCAGCCTTCATATTCTACCATAAAACATCAAAATAAACACATTTCACCTATGGTTATTTTTCCAAATATGAACCCTAGCTTAAATTATTGCTAGAATAAGCTTAATCAAGTTACCGGGATTCTAAAAACGTAAAGAACTTGAAAAACGGGGCTAGAACGGACTTACTATTGAGCTTAGAAAGCTTGAAAACCCTAGCCATGGATTCCCCCATGCTAATTTCGGCCTCCATGAAAAAGATGATTCAATTTTGGCTTTATTTTCCCTTTTTATTTCTTTTAATTACCAAATGACTAAAATGCCCTTAAGGCCTTTCTTTAAAATTTTGTCCTATTCATGCCCATTTTTGTCCAAACAAAATATAATGGTCTAATTACCATTTAAGGACCTCCTCTTTAAACCCCCATTTCAATCAAGTACTTATGAATTAGAACACATATTTTGCAACTTTTGCAATTTAGTCCTAAAAGTCCAATTAAGCACTTTATCAGTAAAATTACTTAACGATATTTTTACACAATATTTTAATCAATAAATAAACCTTAAAACTTAATCGGAATAAATTTTTTGACTTCGAATTCGTGGTTCTAAAACCATCGTTCCGTTTAGGCCCTAAATCGGGCTGTTACAGTAACTTCTGCAAATAAGCCCTAATAGGCAAATTAAACTTGCAATCTATAAAATTTCTTATCAATACTCTAACACATACATCTAATCACTCGGTAAATCATAAAAATTAATCGAAATAAACTTTTCTATCTCAGATTTGTGTTTTTGCAACCACTATTCCATTTAGGCCCTATTTCGAAATGTTACACTTACAAACTCCCTTTCGTATTCTTCTACAGTCTTATTTTCTTGTTTGAGTTCCAGGAACTCCTTTCGCTTGGAGTCTAAGAACCTTTGACTGATGTATTTCTTCTTAAACTCTGCTTGGAAAAATTCCCAAGTGATGTTTTCCTTTGGCATTACTGAAGACACAGTCTTCCACCAATGGTATGCAGTATCCTTTAGAAGAGATACAACACACTTTAAACACTCCTCAGGTGTACACGATAACTCGTCTAATACTCGTGTAGTGTTCTCGAGCCAGAACTTGGCTCGCTCAGCATCATCATCGATCTTAGCTCTAAATTCTTCAGCCCCATACTTTCTAAGCTTGTCCACCGGGGCTTTACCAATTCTTACAGGTGTCATACCTCATGGCATTTCCTCGTCAGGTCGGTTAAGGGCGAGGGAGATCGTGGTATATTGGGGCGATTTCTCAAATAATCCCCAAACCACTCATCCATCATGTCAAAGAAGGTGGCTCAGGCCTCTTTCCGGTCCTCAGACAAAGGCATTCTACTACTACTAGAAACAGCCCGTTGTACGAAAGTTGGAGCATGGCTTTCGGCTCCTTTGAACTCATCTTGTGCTTGATTAGAAGACATTTACTCTATTCAAAGATAATTAAGCAGTTAAGAGATGTCATACTATCAACATTCACATAATGGCATGTATAGTGAAACTCAATACTCTCTACGGTAGTCCTAGAACTGACTAAATCGTAACTCTGATACCACTAAATGTAACACCCCTTACCCATTCTCGAGACTAGAACCAGGCACGAGGCATTACCAAACTCATACTCGGACATTTTCGAACAATATGGGTTATAAAATTTCGTTCCAATTTAGAACCAATCAAAAAACATCTTAATGTCCCTATTATGGGTCTACGAGGCCCGAAATCTACATTGAGAATGGTCCGACACTAAACCGAGAACTTGAGAAAGTTCCTAGAAAATTTTCTAGGTTAAGCCTCACACACCTGTGTGAGGGTAATGCACATGCCCGTGTACATTGGGACATGCCCGTGTCCCCTATGCGTGTGGAATTAATTGAATTTATTTTTTATTTCAAACCTATAGGGGTTTTCACACGGTCGAGCACACGCCCGTGTCCCTAGACCGTGTCCTTTACACGGCCTGGACATGCCCTGTGTTCACTCGTGTCCAAAAAACTTGAGCATTTTGTTTATGACGTCAGCATGCATTTAGGGGCACACGGCCAGGACACACGCCCGTGTGCTAGGCCATGCCCTCCACACGGTTGAGACACATGGCCGTGTCTCTACCTGTGTGTTTACTGCCATCATTCTAACTTAAAAATCTTAGGTGTAGGGGACACACAACAACACCACACACCCATGGGGCTATTCGTGTGTCACATACGGCCTAGACACACGCCCGTGTGTCTACCCGTGTGGACTCATTTTAGGCTATAATTTCAAGCCAATAGTCACCCTCATCATACACTCACATATATGAACCCCAATTGTATTTAACATAACCTAAATATACTTGAGGACTATCATCAATGATCCATTGCATGTTAACCTTATCTCATCGGTTATGTACACGCTCAATTATCCTCTTTTTATATTGATGATTTCCATCCTATTAGAACACATTTAGACTTGGCTCATTATTACAGCTCATTGCCAATTATAGCCTAACTAGCTCCAAATGTTTTGGCCGCATTCCGTATGTCCATTCATGATGTATCACATTCAATCATCACAAGAACATCTTTTAACATAAATATGCATGGTTGGTAGGTCATAACCTACAACAAAATGAGCCATGTCTTATGGCCATATACAATAAGAATAAGTTTAATATTTAAGCCCTTACATTGGCCAACCAAATGTTACATATAACAAAATAACAAAATAAACCAAAGCCATATACATGCCATTGAACCAAAGTAAAAGTATCTATGTACCAAAGCTAGACAAGATGATAGTGTGTTAATTCTCCAATTGTCTTCCAATCTCTATGAGTCCTCGAGCTCTGTAAGACAGAGAAAAGAGATGAGTAAGCATTTACATGCTTAGTAAGCCCGAATAACTGAAAATTAAACTTACCAATTAATTAGCATACAACCATATTAGGCAATAAAACCAACAAGCATGGAATGGTTTCCCTATCACATGCACTCAATCAACAAGTTAGTCTCATAACAATACATCATGTAATTTGTCTTAGATAAGCTCATCATCCAACATTTTCATTTTTATATCTCATGTTAATCCCTTTGAGTTTCTTGGAAATCTCAAAGGATTATCCATTTACCGTCAAGTCATAAGAGTGATTATCTCATGTACGCACTCCCGTGAACCTCACATCTTACGGCGGGATTACCAGTCAAAGCTAAATCTCCCATAATGTAAAATCATAAGGTGATGTTGGGATTACCAGTCTAGGCTAAATTCATTTTAGAGACAAACACCCTTAATGAGCTCAGATTTGAATTACCAGTCCAGGCAAAATTCAGACCCTAGTCAGATTACCTGTCCGGGCTAAATCCATAATGCACACATATTCTTCGAGAGGCTCGATCACTCAAGGAACACCCGTTTGGGCTAGATCCTTTCTATATTTGAGATCAATGGATTACTTGTCCAGGCTAAATCCTTTTCTACAACACATGCAGGATCTCAAGTCATGTAAGCCATGGTTTATCCATCGAATTTCCCTTTTTGACTTCGACCGGGACATTTATTATCATGTCATTATTATTAACACATTTCATGGATTTTCATACCATCATTATAACAAATTAGCATACATTCATAATACATGCAATTAGGCATATTAAAAGTTTACTTTAAGTTATTCGAACTTACCTGGCACTCGTTTCGGTTTCGTCTTTCGGTTATTCCAAAACCTTTTATTTTCCTCGATTGACCTCCAAAATTTGTTCCTCGAGGTCTATAACAATAAAAATGAATTATTAATACCTCAAATTATTATTTTCAAGTCTAAATTTCACCCCCGAACAAAATGACTATTTTGCCCCTAATCTTTTACATTATTTACGATTTAGTCCTTAAGCTCGTATAATGAAATACATGAAATTCCTTGGTTACCCAAGCGTAGCTGAATGTACTGTGAACTCATACTAGCCCATATTTTCCTCTATTTCACATTTCTACCACATATTTTGTACCTTTTGTGAAAAGGTCCTTTTAGGGGTTTTTCATGAAAATCACTTAAGAAAAGATGTTTAACACACATCCAACTTTCATATTCCTCCATAAATCATCAAAGAATAAACATTTCACACATGGTTCACTTTACATACATGAATCTTAACTCAAAATATGGGTAGAAATGGAGAGAATAAGCTACCGGGATTTCAAAAATACGAAGAACATTAAAAACGGGGCTTGGTAGCACTTACTACTGAGCTTGAAAATGTTGAAAACCCTAGCTATGGAGGGTTTGAGAATTTCAGCTGCAAGAGGGAGAAGAATGGCTAATTTTTACCTTCATTTTCCCTTTTTTATTTCATTTATTATCAAATGACCAAAATGCCCTTCCTTACTAAACTTCCAAAATTTTCCATGCATGCCCATTTTTGTCCAAAACTTAGAAATTAGGAAAATTTCTCTTTCAGACCTTCTAATTAATAATATAAAGCAATTTCATGCAAATTGCTTCTAGAATCCAAGTTTTGCAATTTATTCAATTTAGTCCTTATTTTTTAATTGGACACCGTACTCATAGAATTTCTTCATGAAACTTTAACATATGCATATTTTTATATTCTAAGCCTCATAAATATCATAAAATAAATATTTCAACGTGGGATTTGTGGTCCCGAAACAACTGTTTCGACTAGGCCCTATTTCGGGATGTTACAGAGTGAAAGTACCAGTGATAACATCTGGAGATGACACTTCTTTGTAAGCGCGAATAGCGTAGGCTCTAGCAAGTGCTCTAGCCTCAGACCTCATAGCTAAATCTTTTGTCGCCCCTCTACTACCACTTACATTTTTGGCAACTCTAGGTGGTCTACCTCTATTTGACATGTTACCTGGTCATTCTGAACTTTATCTTTCTCATCTAGCTCAGGACAATTTCGGATGAAGTGATCTAGTGAACTACATTTGTAACAAGCTTTATTATTTTTATTCTAGCATTCACCATAATGTCGCCTCCTACACTACTAACACTCGGGTTTGTTGTCTCTCACACTACCAACACTCGCTACTGATATGGCTTGAGCTTCAGAACTTGAGTATTGTTTTCTACGATCTCTGTTTGAATATTCATTTGAAGCACTTGGGCGAGCGTACGAATCTTTGAATTTCTTTGATGAAGATTGATACAGGTTACTCATTGATCTTTTTCTCGAGTCTCTAGCCTCTGAATTTGCTTTTCTCTTTTCTTTACTAAGATCCTCGGCTTTACAAGCCCTTTCAACCAGAACGATAAATTCTTTCAACTCAAGAATTCTAACTAGAAGTTTTATATCTTCGTTCAACCCATCAACAAACTGCTTGCACAATCTTTCTTTAGTAGATACATGCTCTCGAGCATACTTGCTTAATCGTACGAATTCTCTTTCATACTCTGTAACAGTCATTCTACCTTATATAAACTCTAGAAACTCTTTATGCTTTTGACCAAGGAATCTCTAACTTATATATTTCTTTCAGAATTTTGTCTGAAAGAATTCCTAGGTAACCCGATCTTTTGGAACCACAGATATCATCGTGTTCCACCATTGATACGTGGTGTCTCTCAACAAAGATACAACACATTAAATACATTCATTAGGAGTACAAGACAATTCATCGAATACCCGAATCGTATTTTTTAGCCAGAACTCAGCTCTCTCAGCATCATCATCAACAGTAGTTCAAAACTCTTTAGCCTAATGTTTACGAATCTTATCAACTGGTAACTTGTTCAACTGTATCGAGTCTATGACTTGAGGAACAACAGCGATTTGTTGAGGAATAGGTGGGGGTGGAGGTTGTTGAGCAGCCGAATTCGTTCGAACAAACTCTGTGAACCACTCATTCATCATTTGGAAAAAAGGCTTGTTTAGCCTCTCCCTTGTGGCTACTTGTTACAAGTCTAGAATCTGATGGCATTGCCCCTTGAGCAAGAGCAGGCGCATTACTCTCTACATCATCGGCTACAGCTCTTTTGGTATCCATTACTATACGAAAACACAATTTCAGCTGTCAAGAATCATGTAACAGCCCGATTTAGATCCTAATCGGAACAGTGGTTTCGGGACCACGAAATCGAGTCAAAAAATATTTAAAAATTATTTTTTGTGTTTATTTTGTGTGAATTTATATCTGTGAAATTTTCGTTGCTTCGAGTACTACAAAACCCAAGCTTTAATTTTTTATTTTGATGAATATTTTGAATTGTTCCATTGTTGATAACTTGTGATTTTTGTTGTTTGATGATGAAAAATGGAAGATATGTTTTAGATTAACATGTTTTGTATTGGAATTTTTGATGATTTTGAGTAATTAGGACTTAATTGCAAAAATAATAATGTGAGGGACTAAAATGTGAAATAAATTGAATATATGGACTTGTTTGAAAGTGGGTAAAATTTGGCCCAACATAATTATAGGGACATTTTGTGTTTTGTGCAATAGGGACTAAATTGTAAAAATTATAAATGTTAGGGGTAAAATGGTAATTTTCCCATTTATGTGTTTTTGGACTAAATTGAATGAAAATATGTTTGAATGAGCTTAATTTGAATATGTTTAGATCAAGAACCAAAGAAATTGGATTTGGATCGGGGAAAAACGAAAGTTGTTGACTAGTAGTTCCATTCCGTTTTACATCGTCTGAGGTAAGTTTATATGAAAATAGACGTGTTTAATTGTTGATAAATGCTATATATATATATATATATGATGGTATGAAAAATATGAATTTATATATGCTTATGCCGAATGTGAATAAGCTTGGTAACCAAGTTCAAGCATTCGTTTCAACCAAGTTTCGACGTCCGAAAGCACCGTATGAACCTTAAGAATAGCTAGGATACATATGTCATGACATAGGATTTTGATATGTGATGTACGAGTAAGACCATGGCTTTGATATGTGACTCCGATATATGTGTACAAGTAAAACCCTGTCTGGGACAGTGGCATCGATATGTGGTTACATGTAAGCCCACGTCTGGGACGTTTTCATTGTACGATATATGTGTGATTATCCGAGTGTCCTATCGATTTTTCAAATGGTTCATCGGGCATCGATAAGATGTGATCAAATGTGCAAAAGTGAGTTAAAATGATCTGGTGTGAATTGGTTTATTACCTATTTGAAATAAAGTGAGTAAGTTACTTAATCTTTGATGCAAAACATATTTTAAGTAAAGTAAAAATTATATGTGAATCTGAAAAAAAAAGTATTCGGCCTTGTAAATTTTTAATATGAACATTGTTGAAATTATTTTTGGAATATATGCAATTGGTAGTATATTTAGCCATTGATATAAATATTTTTATGATTGTTATACTTTGGCTTACGAGTGTATGCATATAAATTTATATGTATTTGGTATGAAAAATGTGTTTTGGCTTGGCCATTGAAAGATAGTTAGTAATGTATCTTTATATATAAAAGCGTTCATTCGGTCATTACCATGTTTATGCATAAGGTGTTGTATTTTAATTTATGAGTATACATATATGTGCTCACATATTGATGTATAGCTTTGAAATTGAAGGATATTTTTCTTATAAATATGTATGTGTATTCGGCCATATAATATAAATATGTATGTGATTATTATCCTTGGCCTATGAATTTATGCTTATAAGAGTATATGTACCAGTTATGATAAAGATATTTTGGTTTGGAAATTGAATGATAGTTTGATGAAATATATATATATGTGTGGTCATTCGGCCATGAATAATATACATGTGAAAGTATATATAAAATACATGAATTTATAAGCTTAAGATTTAAAGTAACTATGACACTATAATTTAGTTTAGTTTAAATGATTTGATTATGTAATTATGTTGTTTATTTGCTTATGACTTACTAAGCTATAGTAGCTTACTCTGTGTGTGTTCATGTTTACCTCTGTTTTATAGATTTTGGATTCAAGTTTCGAGCTCGGGAATCGTTAAAGAAGCTTATCATACTATCGACTGTCTTCAATATTTTATAAGCTGAGTTTTCGAACCTATGGCATGTATAGGCTAGATTATAGTTTGAAATGTTATAATTTGGTTTTGTATAATCTAAGCCATGCGAAAATGGCTTGTTAATAAAGTTAATGTTTGCATATTTTGGGCATGGTATAAGCATATTCTGGGAAGTATGTTTCATAGTATGTGTGTGTATGGTGATCTTGGATGCGTATATTTGGATGATCTGGTTATGATAATTGGATAGATAAACATGTATGGGAATTCAGTTGTCATACCTAATGAAGGTATTATATGTGATTTAGCATTAATGAGTATTTGATTATATCCGAATAAGGTAAAAGGTTATTATAATATACTTAATACTTGGAATATAAGTTTTATGTGTTTGGGTAAATATATTTGAAAATTGGTTAAGTGATAAAATATAAGTTAAGGATATTAACTATATGAGTTTCGGCTTTTATGTTTATGAAATATGATAAATGGTTTTGTATATGGATTGTCTAACGTGAGTAGTAATATATGAAATGGATATGCCATGTGTTTAAAGTTTGATTAGCGTCTTGGTGAGGTGTTTGCATTTTAAATAAATGTTTGTGATCCTTACCAGTTTGATTATATATTATGCTATAAAAGTAACTTGTTATAAAGGTATGATGCATAATAGGCGATGAAGTTAGCTTAATTTAGAAGGTGTGTTTTTCTTTGATGCGTTTTGGTGTGATGTTTGGACTTATAATTCGGCTTGGTAATGAGATAACAAATGGATGTATGTTCGGTATATGGTATGTGTTAAATTGGTTAACTAATGTATATGTCATTGTTGGTATTTGGCTATTAGGTTTGGTTAGTGAAGGTAAGAAATGAATATGCTACTTGAATGTTTTGGTTAAGTGTTTTGGTATAATTTTAAATGGTAATTGAGGATTATGATTTAGGTATGTTTTGGTTAGGTTGTAATGAAATATTTAAAAGTGTAAAATATGAAGTTTATATTCGACTAATGATAGGCAAATTATGTATAAATAAATATATGATATGTTTTGTTTGTGATTCAATTTTTAACGTCAATAGACGAATTAGTACTAATATGGTCCCATGGAATTGGTTATTTATTAATGAATGATAAACGATGCACATTCCTATTTGGCTATAGATAAGTAATTGAATATATTTGTAAATGATACATATGACATGTTTTGCATATGATTCGGTTTGTAATGACAAGAAAAATATTTGTGTCATGAATGATTTGGTTTGATTACATGAATGATATATATTAAAGGCATTTTAATGCCATAATATTTAGACAATAAGTTCGGCTAATAAAACTATAATGTATTTGTAAAATGATGTGTTTAAATTGGGAGTTCGAATATGGTTCAATTGATAAATACATATGTGCAAAATTTTGTAATGAGAAAATGGGTATATTTGTTCATATTGACTATTGCTAATGTTGTATATGTGAATGGATATTAAGTTGTGTAATATGGCTTATTTGGTTTTAAAATGTGAATGTGTATTGATTTCGAAGTATGGAATGTAATGAATATCTGTTTGAGTTGTGATATGACTTGTAATGCCTCGTAACCCTATTTCGACGATGGATACGAGTTAGCGGTGTTACATTTGACTTGTATCAGAGCTATGGTTTAGTCGGTTCTAGGACTACCATAGTGTATGTGAGTCTAGCTATACATGCCATATTTAACCTGCGATAGTGTGATATCTTCTGACTCTGACGAAAATTATTTTGATGAGACAGATAAGTTTTCAACCAAGCTAATTTTGATAGTACGGAATGTGTACTCGAATGTTTGAATGGAAATGTGATGATGATGAGTTGAAAGTCATAAAGGTATGGATCAAAGAGTTTGATATATTGATGTTGATAAATGTTATAAATATATGAACATATAGATTACGATATGTGAGTTGTGATTGCTATCTGAAATGTTTTGGTTGTGAATTAATGATTTGAGTTGGTATGTGAATTAAGTGTTAATAACAAAGGTGATTAAAAGAAAATGTTTATTAAATGTTCAGACAATGTGAAAATATTAATGAATTGATTATTTGTGAAAGTATGTGTTATGTGTATTGATATGTAAGTTAAATTTAAGGCTTTATTACCCTCACCCCCCTTATTAGTGAAATGTTACTGTGAAATCTGTAAGATCTAGGTTGAATAAGCTAAAGAGTGTAGAGTTACAGAGGTTCATGTTCGGAAGGTTAATAATGTGGCCAAAAGAAGAAGAAGAAGAAGAAAAAGATTGAATCGGCAATTGAAGCCAGTATTAAAAGAGACATTGGATAGTTCTGTAAATTATTCAGATTTTGTGACGTCACTGTTAAAGAAGAAGCTATCTCTGATCAAATGACCTATTCAGGTATGTTAACTAAGGAAAATATTAGTTAAAAGCTTTTCTAAATTGATTTCTATTAGTGAAGGGGTAATGTGAAAATTTCTGATGACAGAATTAGACAGTTGAAATAATGTTTGTATTGTATTGAGGGCTGAGTGTAACAGTTATAGTTGGATAGTTATTATAATTCCTTTTGGGTATTCTATGTGTATATTTATTCTCAGAAGTATATGTGACTGTTTAATTATAGAAGGAATTTTGTTTATATGAGAATAATGTGACTGTTTAATTACAGAAGGAATTTTGTTTATATGAGAATAATGGCTAAACATACTAATAGACAAAAGTATCGTTGGTTTGTTTGGGTTGTATTTGACATTGTTATATCTTTCTCTAGTATTTATTCCAATGTGTGGATATGAAAGTCGACGGTAAAAATCTGCATAGTGCTAATATTCTGCTTCTGCTGGCTATTGTTCTGTTAAAAATATGTGAAGAATATACTGCTTCTGTTACTATGGATTTCAGTAATTACGAGTAATATTACTCTTTCTGGATATTTTTGGAATATCATCGGGAATGACATCATTCTATATGGGTTGTAAATTTTTTGATATTCAGTGTAGCTTCAAATGTTGGAAATTTAGTTATTCTAGTTTTCTCATGATTCTATGTGATTAACTATAAGAGATGTCCATTTAAAGGAAATGGTAATATCTATAATAATTTCTGTTCTGAAATTTGGGAGTACTATAGTACCGTTATCAAAGTTATAAAAGTTGTGCCTCTGCATTGGTTACTGTTGAAATCATATTTGATATTCTTCTAAGTTCAGATGCTTTGTTAATAGCCGGGATGTTATCTTTTGTTATGGGTAAGATGACAGTCTTATTATGACATTATGATTTCTATTTGATGATTGTGACATCTGTATAATAATATGTTTGGATTATTCTTTCTAATGAGAAGAAAGGATTTCTTCGAAAAGACCGATTCTGTGGTTTGATCTAACTTTAAATTATTTGATTGAAAATGTAACTGGGTTATATGAGTGGGATCTATCCACTAGATCGGAAATAAACTTTAAATGTACATGTGTGATCTGAAGGATAGCATAGAAGTAGAACTTGTATTCTTGAGGATTTGATACAGAATTATATCTATCGAAATAATTCTATCTGAGAAATGTTGTGAAAAATTAAAGTTAGTTCAATTATTGAAACCTTCTTTTGCACGAAGACATTGTTCGTTAAAATATTAGTTCTAATTTAGCCTAAATTGAAAGAAGGGTTTATGAAGTTCAGTCATGTGTCAATAAACGGGTTCTAATAATGGAGTACATAGAGACATCTTGTGATTCCTTATGGTTAGAATTGTTAAAAGACTATGAGCTTGTGATTGACTACCATCCGGGAAAGGCTAATGTTGTTATTGATGTTTTAAACCGAAAATCACTGTTTGCTTTATGTACAATGAATGCGCATATAGCTATGTCTGATGACGGTTCAATAATAGTTGAATTAAAAGTAAAACCATTATTTATTCAGCAAAATTTGTGATACTCAAAAAGTTGATAATGATTTGTTAGCAAAGCAGGTCCAAGCTGATTTCAAGGTTGGTTCAGAGTTTCGAGTTGATGCTGAAGATTGTCTGAGGTTCAGAAACCAAATATGTGTTTCGAGGAATTCAGATGTTGATTCAGATGATTTTGAATGAAGCCCATAGCAGTTGATTGTCTGTTTACCCAGTAAAAAGCCGAGTAACAGGTACCTTCTGGATTGCTTCAATTGATTATGATACCTGAATAGTAATGGGATAAAATCACGATGGATTTTGTATCTGGTCTTCTATTGACACCGAGTAAGAAAGATGTAATTTGGGTTATTGTGGGTAGATTGACCAAATCGGCTCATTTTGTTCCGGTTCGCACAGATTATTCGCTCGATAAACTAGTTGAATTGTATGTTTCTTAGATTATGAAATTATATGGAGTATCTATTTCTATTGTTTCCGATGGAGATTCGAGGTTTACATCGCGGTTTTTGGAAGAAACTGCAAGATGCATTAGGTACGAAATTTCATTTCAGCACTACTTTCCATCCGCAAACAGATGGTCAGTCTGAGTGAATAATTCAGATACTTGAGGATATGTTGAGATGTTGAATTTTCGAGTTTGAAGATACAGTGAGAGAACGCTACCCGAACCTATACACCGATAAGATTTTTGGGGACGAAAATCCCTAAGGGGGAGAGTTATAACAGTCCGATTTGGACTCTAATTGAAACGATGGTTTCGGGACCACGAATTCAAGTCAAAAAATATTTAAAAATTATTTTATTTGTTTATTTTGTGTGAATTTATATCTGTGAAATTTTCATGATTTAATTTTGTCATTTAGGTATCTGATTAAATAAAAGGACTTAATTGCGTAAATTAAAAATTTGACGGTTAAAAGCATAAGGGCTGAATTGTTAGTGGCTTTCTAAATGGAAGCCTTTATGTTACAATTAGCCCAATTGAGGAAAGAATGGATGGTAATAGGTATGTATTATATGATTTTATAATTTTGGTAATGGGTATGTATTATATGATTTTAGAATTTTATTTCTAAGGTTATAATAGTAAATTAGGTAATAATAAGTATATAATATAAACATATAATTAAAAGCCAAAGTTTTATTCTTATTCTCATCACCGAATATGAAAAACAAAAAGAAAAGAATAAGTTCTCAAGGGTTCGGCCATCTTCCAAGCTGATTAAAGGCTCGTTTTTACTTTGTTTTTGATAATTTCTACATTTTTTAGATCGTTGCTTCGAGTACTACAAAACCCAAGCTTTAATTTTTTATTTTGATGAATATATTGAATTGTGCCATTGTTGATAACTTGTGATTTTTGTTGTTTGATGATGAAAAATGGAAGATATGTTTTAGATTAACATGTTTTGTATTGGAATTTTTGATGATTTTGAGTAATTAAGACTTAATTGCAAAAATAATAATTTGAGGGACTAAAATGTGAAATAAATTGAATATATGGACTTGTTTAAGAGTGGGTAAAATTCGGCCCAACATAAGTATAGGGAAATTTTTTGTATTTTGTGTTTTGTGCAATAGGGACTAAATTGTAAAAATTGCAAATGTCAGGGGTAAAATGGTAATTTTCCCATTTATGTGTTTTTGGACTAAATTGAATGAAAATATATTTGAATGAGCTTAATTTGAATATGTTTAGATCAAGAACCAAAGAAATTGGATTTGGATCAAGGAAAAACGAAAGTTGTCGACTAGTCGTTTCGTTCCGTTTTACATCGTCCGAGGTAAGTTTATAGGCAAATAGACGTGTTTAATTGTAGATAAATGATATATATATATATATATGCTGGTATGAAAAATATGAATTTATATATGCTTATGCCGAATGTGAATAAGCTTGGTAACCAAGTTCAAGCATTCGTTTCCCCGAGTTTCGACGTCCGAAAGCCCCGTATATGATGACATAGGATTTCGATATGTGATGTGCGAGTAAGACCATGGCTTCGATATGTGACTCCAATATATGTGTATGAGTAAGACCCTACCTGGGACAGTGGCATTGATATGTGGTTACATGTAAGACCACGTCTCGGACGTTGGCATTGTACGATATATGTGTGATTATCCGAGTGTCCTATCGATTTTCGAATGGTTCATCGGGCATCGATAAGCTGTGATCAAATGTGAAAAAGTGAGTTAAAATGATCAGGTATGAATTGGTTTAATACCTATTTGAAATAAAGTGAGTAAGTTACTTAATCATTGATGGAAAACATATTTGAAGTAAAGTAAAACTTATATGTGAATGTGAAAAAAAAAGTATTCGGCCTTGTAACTATTTAATATGAACATTATTGAAATTATTTTTGGAATATATGCAATTGGTAGTATATTCGGCCATTGATATAAATATTTGTATGATTGTTATACTTCGACTTACAAGTGTATGCATATAAATGTATATGTATTTGGTATGAAAAATGTGTCTTGGCTTGGCCATTGAAAGATAGTTAGTAATGTATCTTTATATATATAAGCATTCATTCGGTCATTACCATGCTTATGCATAAGGTGATGTATTTTAATTTATGAGTATACATATATGTGCCCACATATTGATGTATAGCTTTGAAATTGAAGGATATTTTGCTTATAAATATGTATGTGTATTCGGCCATATAATATAAATATGTATGTGATTATTATCCTTGACCTATGAATTTATGCATAATAGAGTATATGTACTAGTTATGATAAAGATATTTTGGTTTGGAAATTGAGTTATAGTTTGATGAAATACATATATGTTCATTCGGCCATGAATAATATACATGTGGAAGTACATATAAAATACACTAATTTGTAAGCTTAAGATTTAAAGTAACTATGATAGTATAATTTGGTTTAGTTTAAATGATTTGATTATGTAATTATGTTGTTTATTTGCTTATGACTTACTAAGCTATAGTAGCTTACTCTGTGTGTGTTCATGTTTACCTCTATTTTATAGATTTTGGATTCAAGTTTCGAGCTTGGGAATCGTTAGAGAAGCTTATCACACTATCGATTGTCTTTGGTATTTTATAAGCTGAGTTTTCAAACCTATGGCATGTATAGGCTAGATTATAGTTTGAAATGTTATAATTTGGTTTTGTATAATCTAAGCCATGCGAAAATGGCTTGTTAATAAAGTTAATGTTTGCATATTTTGGGCATGGTATCAGCATATTCTGGGAAGTATGTTTCATAGTATGTGTGTGTATGGTGATTTTGGATGCGTATATTTGGATGATCTGGTTATGATAATTGGATAGATAAACATGTATGGGAATTCAGTTGTCATACCTAATGAAGGTATTATATGTGATTTAGCATTAATGAGTATTTGATTATGTCCGAATAAGGTAAAAGGTTATTATAATATACTTAATACTTGGAATATAAGTTTTATGTGTTTGGGTAAATATATTTGAAAATTGGTTAAGTGATAAAATATGAGTGAAGGATATTAACTATATGAGTTTTGGATTTTATGTTTATGTTTATGAAATAAGATAAATGGTTTTGTATATGGATTGTCTAACGTGAGTAGTAGTATATGAAATGGATATGCCATGTGTTTAAAGTTTTATTAGTGTCTTGGTGAGATGTTTGCATCCTTACCAGTTTGATTATATATTATGCTATAAAAGTAACTTGTTATAAAGGTATGATGCATATTAGGCCATGAAGTTAGCTTAATTTAGAAGGTGTGTTTTTCTTTGATGCGTTTTGGTGTGATGTTTGGACTTATAATTCAGCTTGGTTATGAGATAACAGATGGATGTATGTTCGGTATATGGTATGTGTTAAATTGGTTAAGTAATGTATATATCATTATTGGTATTTGGCTATTAGGTTCGGTTAGTGAAGGTAAGAAATGAATATGCTACTTGACTATTTTGGTTAAGTTTTTTGGTATAATTTTAAATGGTAATTGAGGATTATGATTTAGGCATGTTTTGGTTAGCTTATAATGAAATATTTAAAAGTGTGAAATATGAAGTTTATATTCGACTAATGATAGGCAAATTATGTATAAATAAATATATGATATGTTTTGTTTGTGATTCGATTTTTAACGTCAATAGACGAATTAGTACTAATATGGTCTAGTGGAATTGGTTATTTATTAATAAATGATAAATGGTGCACATTCATATTCGGCTATAGATAAGTAATTGAATATATTTATAAATGATGCATATGACATGTTTGCATATGATTCGGTTTGTAATGACAAGGTTTCATGAATGATTTGGTTTGATTACATGAATGATATATATTAAAGGAGTTTTAATGCCATAATATTTAGACAATAAGTTCAGCTAATAAAACTATAATGTATTTGTAAAATGATGTGTTTAAATTGGGAGTTCGAATATGGTTCAATTGATAAGTACATATGTGCAAAATTTTGTAATGAAAAAATGGGTATATTTGTTCATATTGACTATTACTAATGATGTATATGTGAATGGATATTAAGTTGTGTAATATGGCTTATTTGGTTTTAAAATGTGCATGTGTATTGATTTCGAAGTATGGAATGTAATGAATGTCTGTTTGAGTTGTGATATGACTGGTAATGCCTCATAACCCTATTTCGACGATGGATACGGGTTAGGGGTGTTACAAATCATCACACTATCGCAAACTATATATGACATGTATAGCTAGACTCTCATACATTCTACGTTAGTCCTAGAATCAACTAAACTGTAGCTCCTATACCAATAAAATGTAACGCCCCTAACCCATATCCGTCGCTGGAGAAGGGTTACTAGGTATTAATGATCAATACACAATGTATGGCATACATTTATCAACCACAAAGCATCCATTCTTATAATTCATTCAACACAATCACATTGTCCCTTATAAGGGCCTACGAAGCCTCAAACATGCTTTAGAAGTGATTCGAGACTAAACCGATATCATACAAAATTTTTGGAAACTTAGAAAATTTTCAAACATACAGGGTCACACGTCCGTGTGAACAGGCCGTGTGCCTCACACGGCTTTAGACATGCCCATGTCTCAGGCCGTGTGAAAACAGGGCATACATACTGACTTGGGTCACACGGTCAACCACACACCCGTGTGTCTAGCCCGTGTGCCCTTCAAAGTGGCCATAAATGCCCAACTGCCAGGCCGTGTACTAGGCCGTGCCAAAACTATAGGGTATACTAACTTGTACCACATGGCCAGTCACACGTCCGTGCGGGATGTAACACCCCTAACCCGAATCCGATCGCCGGATTAAGGCTAAGAGGTATTACCAAGCTAAACATTTAATTATTTCATTCACATTGTCAACAAACATAAACAGAGATCGAGCTGAATACATATTGATATTCAAGTTATACGCCAATTTCATATGGCCAAAATATTTACAGATACAAAACATAGTTATCAACAGCCTAGCCTATGCATGCCATATCAAGACCAAAATATAACTGTACCACAAAAAAAAATCGATAGTATGATGGACTGCTAACGATCCCCGAGACGGTGGCCAAAAGAAAATCAACAATCTATAAAACAGAGAAATAAGGAACAGAGTAAGTTTTCGAAACTTAGTAAGTTTTAAGCATTATACCAATTAAAGACCTATTGGAAATCGAAACATTCATTTAATCAACTTATTCTCTATTCAAAATTTCTTCGTGGTTAAATACACATAAACATATACATAGATTTCTCCTACTTAAAGTTCATACGATACATTTAAATCAAATAATCTCATATTCAAAATTATAAGTATCAATCATACATATATACATATATATTCTTCTTTGATGCTAATGATTCATTTCGAGATCAATTCACCAATGAGTAAGTAATACGTACCTTAACATCTTAAATGTATAGTACTTACTCGACAATGGTTTACCGTGGATATTCAATGTCGTAATCTTACTTAACTTACTGGCATCAAGCCTGTCAAGTCTTGGAACTTGAAACCAATTTCCAAAGATATAGCTGCTGCGACCTTAAGTCCTGGATATAATTCCAAAGACATAGCTGCGGACCTTAAGTCCGAATATTTACATCAAATATCATGCATATTTAATCATATATTAACATATCTCATTCAACGTATCACATTAGTAATCATTGCTACATTCAGAAATAAACTCCATGTGAACACCATCATTTACATTTCGGTTCAAAAATCCTACATAGATCTCACATATCCCTTTCACTATTCAAACTTAACCCATAATGACCATTCGACTATAAGTCATATACATAAGTTATTTATCACACAACTTAATTTAAGTAAAATCAAAAGGTTACAATTCATCTAATATACACATATCAAGGCATCATCACTTATATACTAAAGGTGACTACTCAAAACTTACCTCAGATATACTTGAAAGGTTGCGGAAAGGCTACTCGTTTTCTTTCTCTTTTCCCTTATCTGATTTTGATCCTCTTTGCTCTTGAGCTTAATTAAAACAAATAAATTTGTTTAATTACTTACTCAAAAAAATTTTTATAGTCACATTTGACAATCATATATAACTTCAATACATATTATAATTTATAAAATATGCCATGACTCGATTTCATGCTTATTTAATCTATATCTAATTCGCATACACAAACAAGAATTCACATAACTTATCATGCTTCCTTATACATGAATTCAACCATATATCCGAATATTTCTATAAGCACATGGTACATACATAAGGCATATATATAATGCATGCTTTAATATCATATACTTTTATTTATTTTAATTACATTATAGCTCCATGACATATAGCTAACTCCGAATGTCAACTTATTAAACATTTACCACGTTACCAATTTCCATTTATCATCAATGCCGCACACACAAATACATACATACTCATATGCATACAATCTATTTATGATTAATATATAACCCATTCAGCCCTAACTACTCAACTTAACTTTCATATTAAATTCCATTTTATGACCGAATGTAGCAAATTCATATAGGTTTCACCTATGCCAAACAATGACCGAACCATCTAATCATGCTTATGGCCGATTCTATCTCGTTCAAATCAAGGTCATAATTCACTTAAAAGAAATTCTAACCTTTCATACACTCATATCCAATGTTATAAATAATGTCGAATGCCCAAACTTAACCAAACTCAAAATTTAACCTTCAACACTTTAATTAATCACTACCTATTGTTCAAAACCTCAAATACAAGGTAATTAGCACCTATACACTTATACCGAATTAGCTAGCACATATAGTCCTTGGCTGAATGTTATTAAACTCAAGTCACCATAATCTTATTATTTATCACCCTATATAATATTATCAAAATGGATTAATTATACTTATATATATACTATTAAAGCCGAACATAATAATTTCACCTAGGCATAACATTACTCACATTCCATTACTTACATTATTCAAGATCATACCTTTAAAAATCATGAACAATGCCGAACCCTTAGATATTCAAACATCTAATTTATTCATTTCAAAACACCTAAACGGCATTTGCTCACATTTTAGCATTTAAATACAAAACACTTGTTCAAGTCATTAAGCAAGTCCAAGTTCAGCTATTACACATATAAGTACTAGCAATTTAAATTTTTAACTAGTTCAAACTTCTTTCATCAAAAAATCTTCATCAAAACATAAAGGCAATAATCCTATCCCTTCCTTATCTACCATAACCGAATGCTCAATTCATCACCCAAAATTCAAAGTTTTGACATGGGCTAAGTAAGAAACTTGGTAATTAACTTAAAACAAGCTAAAATTTCAAAAATCTGACATAATGTACTAACCTTCCTCAAGCTTAAAAATGACCGAATGTCTTGCCCCTTTTTCTTTCTTAAATTCGACTAAGAAGAATAAAGATGAAACTTTGTTTTCTTCACTCCTTTTTCTTTCTTTTTATTCATCAATATAATAAAATACAAAGCCATTTAGTTGCCATTAAACTAATAAATAATACATATATTTTATATTAAACATCAACATGGCTGGCCACTACATTAAAAATGGATAATTTGACATGCAAGTCCATTCTTTTTATATCATGCATTAATAGACCATTTTTAAATTAACCTATCACATTTCAAAAATATCTCACATAAGTGCTATTTAATAAATTTCACATACAAATGACAAAATCAAAGCATGAAACTTTCACACATGCATTTACACATATAATAAGCATAGAATATAATGGTTAATTATATTTCATGACTCGGTTTTGTGGTCCCGAAACCACTTTCCAACGAGGGTCAAAATTAGGGTTGTCACAACTCTCCCCCACATAAGAAATTTTCGTCCCCGAAAATCTTACCAGTGAATAAGTTAGGATATTGTTCTTTCATAGAGTCCTCAAGCTCCCAAGTAGCTTCTTCAACCCCATGTTTTAGCCACAGTACCTTCACTAAGGAGATTTTCTTATTTCGTAGTTCTTTTACTTCACAAGCCAAAATTCAAACCGGTTCTTCTTTGTAACTCAGATCAGATTGAATCTCAACCTCTGATGGATTAATTATATGCGATGGATCGGATCTATAACATCGAAGCATCGAAACATGAAAAACGTTGTGAATCTTTTCAAGTTCAGGGGGTAAGATCAATTTGTATGCGACCGGCCCAACCCATTCGGATATTTCATATGGCCCGATGAACCTCAGACTCAATTTGCCTTTACGGCCAAATCTGAGCACCTTTGTCCAAGGTGAAACTTTAAGAAACACTTTGTCTCCGACCTGATACTCAATGTCTTTTCGTTTTAAATTCGCATACGACTTCTGACGATCTAAAGCTACTTTCAGACTTTCACGGATCACTTTTACTTTATGTTCAGCGTCTTTAATCAAATCAACCCTAAAGATTTTACTTTCGCTAAACTCAGTCCAAAACAACGGTGTATGGCATTTACGACCGTACAAAGCCTCGTAAGGTGCCATCTTAATGCTTGATTGAAAACTATTGTTGTAAGCAAATTCAATCAAAGGCAAATACCGTTGCCATGAACCATTAAACTCAAGGATGCAGCATCTCAACATATCCTCAAGTATTTGAATTACACGTTCTGATTGACCGTCTGTCTGGGGATGAAACGCGGTGCTAAAATGTAGTTTGGTACCCATAGAATCTTGTAATTTCTTCCAAAACCTTGATGTAAATCTTGGATCTCTATCTGACACAATTGAAACGGGTACCCCGTGTAATCTGACAATCTGAGAAACATACAACTCGGCTAGCTTATCAAGTGAGAAATCCATATGTACAGGAATGAAATGAGTTGATTTAGTCAATCTATCCACAACAACCCATATCGCATCTTTCTTGCTCGGTGATAAAGGTAACCCAGACACAAAATCCATCGTAACTCGATCCCACTTCCACTCGAGTATCATAATCGGCTGAAGTAAACCCGAAAGCACTTGATGTTCTGCTTTCACTTGTTGACATATCAAACATTTTGAGACAAAGTCAGAAATGTCTCGTTTCATACCATGCCACCAATATTGACGTTTCAGATCGTTGTACATTTTCGTACTACCAGGATGGACCGACATTCGGCTATTATGAGCTTCACTCAAAATCATCGAAATAAGTTCCGAATTTCTTGGAACACACAATCGATTTTTGAACCTCAAACATTCATTGGCGTCAATTTGAAACTCTGATTCCACATTTGAAACACATTTAGCTTGTTTAATAACCAATTCATCGTCGACTTTTTGAGATTCACGTATTTGATGAATCAATAATGGTTTTGCTTTTAATTCCGCTACTAACACATTACGGATGAAACAGACAGGTGTACATTCATCGCTCGCAAAGTAAATAGTGACTTGCGACTTAAAGCATCGGCAACCACGTTAGCCTTTCCCGGGTGATAGTCAATGACAAGCTCGTAATCTTTTAACAATTCAAGCCAACGTCTTTGTCGCAGATTCAAATCTCTTTGAGTCATCAAATATTTGAGGCTTTTGTGATCCGAATATACATGACACCTCTCTCCAAACAAGTAGTGTCGCCATATTTTCAAAGCAAATACGATGGCAGCTAATTCGAGATCATAGGTCAGATAGTTTTTCTCATGTGGCTTCAATTGCCTTGACGCGTAAGCTACAACTCGACCTTCTTGCATCAATACACAACCCAGCCCATGTAAGGACGCATCACTGTAAATGACAAACTCTTTACCGGATTCGGGCTGCACTAACACTGGAGCTTCAGTCAAATAGGTTTTCAGTTGGTCGAAACTTTTCTGGCACTTTTCTGACCATACGAACTTAACATCTTTCTGAAGTAGCTCCGTCATTGGTGTGGCTATCATCGAGAAACCTTTTACAAACCATCTGTAGTAACTGGCAAGTCCCAAAAAGCTCTGAACTTCAGTAACATTTCTAGAAGGCTTCCAATCAAGTATGGCTGATATTTTACTCGGATCAACACGAATACCCGATACAGATAACATATGCCCCAAAAAGCTAACTTCTCTCAACCAGAACTTACATTTACTGAACTTAGCATATAACTGCTTGTCCCGTAAAATCTGTAACACTAATCTCAGGTGCTCGGCATGTTCGGTCTCATCTCGCGAATAGATCAAAATGTCGTCTATAAACACAACTACAAACCGATCCAAATACTGTCTGAAGATCTGATTCATCAAGTCCATAAATACCGCAGGGGCATTAGTGAGCCCAAACGGCATCACTAAGAACTCGTAGTGACCGTATCTCGTTTTGAAAGCAGTTTTAGGCACATCTGAGTCTCGAACTCGCAACTGATAATAACCCGATCTCAAATCTATCTTTGAAAACACTGAGGCTCCCTTTAGCTGATCAAACAAATCATCAATACGCGGTAACAGATATTTGTTCTTTATTGTTACTTTATTTAATTGACGATAGTCGATGCACATTCTCATGGTTCCGTCTTTCTTTTTCACAAACAATACTGGTGCACCCCAAGGTGAGAAACTTGGTCGAGCGAAACCTCTATCCGTCAACTCTTGCAACTGAGCTTTCAATTCCTTCAATTCGATTGGTGCCATACGATACAGAGCTATCGAAATTGGTGTAGTCCTAGGTACAAGTTCAATGCCAAACTCTACCTCTCGAACAGGTGGTAATCCCGGTAACTCCTCAGGAAAAACATCTGAATACTCACAAACCACTAGCACTGATTCAAGTTTCTTTTCTGACTCCTTACTATCAAGTACGTACGCAAGATATGCTCCACACCCCTTTTTTACATATTTCTCAGCCAACATCGAGGGTATTACTGCTGGTAACCCATTCAAATCAGTAGACTCAACTCGGATTATCTCATCATTTACACATCTCAAATCAATAGTCTTTCTTTTACAATTCACAACTGCATCATGTACGGTCAACCAATCCATACTGAGAATAACATCAAATTCATCAAACGGTAAAAGCATCAAATCAGCCGGAAAACAGGAACCTCGGATTATCAGGGGGCATTTCCTGCACACTTTGTCAACTAGCACATATCGACCCAAGGGATTCGACACTCGAATCACGAACTCGATGAGACTCAACGGTAGAGTCTTCTGGATGCTAAAGTCTCACATACATATGAATGAGTAGAACCAGGGTCAATCAATGCAATCACATCAGTATCAAAGAGAGTGAAAGTACCGGTAATAACATCAGGCGAAGAAGCATCCTCGCGTGCGCGTATAGCATAAGCTCTAGCAGAAGCACGAGCCTCGGATCTAGTCGTAGCATCTCTAGACCCTCTCTGACCGCCACTAGCATTCCCCGTATTCCTAGATGGTCTACCTCGAGTTGTAGCAATACTCAGTTTCCCACTCTGATTCACATTTTGCTCTGAAAATTTCGGACAATCTTTGATGAAGTGGTCGGGTGATCCACATTTATAACAGGAGTGATCATAAAATCTACAACTCCCTGAATGCCATTTTTCACTAAAGTTGCACTCGATCCTATCCCGACGATCATTTCCAACACTGGCAACTGAAGTGGCTCGCGTACTCATAGGAGGTCGATCACGGTCTCGTCTGGAAAAACCCAAAGTGTTATTAGATCGGCCCGAATCATCTCAAAATTTCTTCGATGATTGCTGAAAGGTTTTCCCGAAAATCTTTTACGAAACTCTCTAGCTCCATCTTCAACTTTCCTTTTTTCTTTACTAAGCTCCTTGGCTTTGCAAGCTCGTTCAACAAGTACTACGAACTCCCTGATTTCAAGAATACCAACGAACATTTTAATATCTTCATTTAACCCGTCTTCAAAGTGTTTACACATAATAGCTTCAGACGATACACATTCCCGAGCATATCTGCTAAGTCTGACGAACTTCCATTCATAATCAGTAACTGACATGGAACCCTGTTTAAGTTCAAGAAATTCTTTCCGTTTCAGATCGATGAATCTCTGACTGATATACTTTTTTCAAAATTCAGGTTGGAAGAACTCCCACGTCACCCGTTCTCTGGGTACAACAGAAACCAATGTATTCCACCAATAGTAGGCAGAATCACGTAGCAAAGATATAGCACATTTCAGGCATTCATCGGGTGTGCAAGATAGTTCATCAAGTACTTGAATGGTGTTGTCCAACCAAAATTCAGCTTGCTTGGCATCATCACTATTAGTAGCTTTAAATTCAATAGCCCCATGCTTTCGAATTTTGTCAACTGGGGGCTTATTCAACCTCATCTGATCAATTACCGGAGGTATCCTGGGTGCAGGGGTTGTATTAGTCGGAAGTGGGGGTTGTGGAGCAGCCGCATTAGTTCGAATGTATTGGTTAAACCAATCATTCATCACATTACAAAAGGCTTTTCTAGCCTCATCATTTTGATTGCTTGCAATAGGTTGAGTCTCCATCGGCGCTGTCCCGTGTGCGGGAGCAGGCGCTACACTCTCAACATCATTAGCTACCACTCAATTAGGATCGGGATCCATTACTATACGAAAACACATTTTTAATTGTCAGAAATCATCATACTATCGTATTAACACTATATGGCATGTATAACTAGACTCAAAGACGCTACGTTAGTCCTAGAATTGACTAAATCGTGGCTCTGATACCAATAAAATGTAACACCCCTAACCCGAATCCGATCGCCGGATTAAGGCTAAGAGGTATTACCAAGCTAAACATTTAATTATTTCATTCACATTGTCAACAAACATAAACAGAGATCGAGCTGAATACATATTGATATTTAAGTTATACGCCAATTTCATATGGCCAAAATATTTACAGATACAAAACATAGTTATCAACACCCTAGCCTATACATGCCATATCGAGACCAAAATATAACTGTACCACAAAAAAATCGATAGTATGATGGACTGCTGACGATCCCCGAGACGGTGGCCAAAAGAAAATCAACAATCTATAAAACAGAGAAATAAGGAATAGAGTAAGTTTTCGAAACTTAGTAAGTTTTAAGCATTATAACAATTAAAGACCTATTGGAAATCGAAACATTCATTTAATCAACTTATTCTCTATTCAAAATTTCTTCACATAAACATATACATAGATTTCTCCTACTTAAAGTTCATACGATACATTTAAATCAAATAATCTCATATTCACAATTATAAGTATCAATCATACATATATACGTATATATTCTTCTTTGATGCCAATGATTCATTTCGAGATCAATTCACCAATGAGTAAGTAATACGTACCTTAACATCTTAAATGTATAGTACTTACTCGACGATGGTTTACCGTGGATATTCAATGCCGTAATCTTACTTAACTTACTGGCATCAAGCCTGTCAAGTCTTGGAACTTGAAACCAATTTCCAGCACATAGCCTACGGACCTTAAATCCGGATATAATTCCAGTACATAGCCTGCGGACCTTAAGTCCATATATTTACATCAAATATCATGCATATTTAATCATATATTAACATATCTCATTCAACATATCACATTAGTAATCATTGCTACATTCGGAAATAAACTCCATGTGAACACCATCATTTACATTTCGGTTCAAAAATCCTACATAGATCTCACATATCCCTTTAACCATTCAAACTTAACCCATAATGACCATTCGACTATAAGTCATATACATAAGTTATTTATCACACAACTTAATTTAAGTAAAATCAAAAGGTTACAATTCATCTAATATACACATATCAAGGCATCATCACTTATATACTAAAGGTGACTACTCAAAACTTACCTCGGATATACTTGAAAGGTTGCGGAAAGGCTACTCGTTTGCTTTCTCTTTTCCCTTATCTGATTTTGATCCTCTTTGCTCTTGAGCTTAATTAAAACAAATAAATTTGTTTAATTACTTACTCAAAATTTTTTTTATAGTCACATTTGACAATCATATATAACTTCAATACATATTATAATTTATAAAATATGCCATGACTCGATTTCATGCTTATTTAATCTATATCTAATTCGCATACACAAACAAGGATTCACATAACTTATCATGCTTCCTTATGCATGAATTCAACCATATATCCGAATATTTCTATAAGCACATGGTACATACATAAGGCATATATATATAATGCATGCTTTAATATCATATACTTTTATATATTTTAATTACATTATAGCTCCATGACATATATCTAACTCCGAATGTCAACTTATTAAACATTTACCACGTTACCAATTGCCATTTATCATCAATGCCGCACACACAAATACATACATACTCATATGCATACAATCTATTTATGATTAATATATAACCCATTCAGCCCTAACTACTCAACTTAACTTTCATATTAAATTCCATTTTATGACCGAATGTAGCAAATTCATATAGGTTTCACCTATGCCAAACAATGACCGAACCATCTAATCATGCTTATGGCCGATTCTATCTCGTTCAAATCAAGGTCATAATTCACTTAAAAGAAATTCTAACCTTTCATACACTCATATCCAATGTTATAAATAGTGTCGAATGCCCAAACTTAACCAAACTCAAAATTTAACCTTCAACACTTTAATTAATCACTACCTATTGTTCAAAACCTCAAATACAAGGTAATTAGCACCTATACACTTATACCGAATTTGCTAGCACATATAGTCCTTGGCCGAATGTTATTAAACTCAAGTCAACATAATCTTATTATTTATCACCCTGTATAATATTATCAAAATGGATTAATTATACTTATATATATATATATACTATTAAAGCCAAACATAATAATTTCACCTATGCATAACATTACTCACATTCCATTACTTACATTATTCAAGATCATACCCTTAAAAATCATGAACAATGCCGAACCCTTAGATATTCAAACATCTAATTTATTCATTTCAAAACACCCAAACGACATTTGCTCACATTTTAGCATTTAAATACAAAAGACTTGTTCAAGTCATTAAGCAAGTCCAAGTTTGGCTATTACACATATAAGTACTAGCAATTTAAATTTTTAACTAGTTCAAACTTCTTTCATCAACAATTCTTCATTAAAACATAAAGGCAATAATCCAATCCCTTCCTTATCTACCATAACCGAATGCTCAATTCATCACCCAAAATTCAAAGTTTTGACATGGGCTAAGTAAGAAACTTGATAATTAACTTAAAACAAGCTAAAATTTCAAAAATCTGACATAATGTACTAACCTTCCTCAAGCTTAAAAATGACCGAATGTCTTGCCCCTTTTTCTTTCTTAAATTCGGCTAAGAAGAACAAAGATGAAACTTTGTTTTCTTCACTCCTTTTTCTTTCTTTTTATTCATTAATATAATAAAATACAAAGCCATTTAGTTGCCATTAAACTAATAAATAATACATATATTTTATATTAAACATCAACATGGCCGGCCATTACATTAAAAATGGATAATTTGACATGCAAGTCCATTCTTTTTATATCATGCATTAATAGACCATTTTTAAATTAACCTATCACATTTCAAAAATGTCTCACATAAGTCCTATTTAATAAATTTCACATACAAATGACAAAATCAAAGCATGAAACTTTCACACATGCATTTACACATATAATAAGCATAGAATATAATGGTTAATTATATTTTATGACTCGATTTTGTGGTCCCGAAACCACTTTCCGACGAGGGTCAAAATTAGGGCTGTCACATGCGAGACCGTGTGGAGCATAGTGACTTCATTTTGATAACAACACCAAGGGACACACGGCTATGTAACATGATCGTGTGTCACACACGGCTGAGACACATGCCCGTGTGGACTAAAATAGGCCATTTGCAAGGCTAATTTGCCACCGTTATTCATGCACACCTAAACAATCAAAATAGTACCATTACATCATTCAATTAAGCAGCCAAAACATCAACCAAATATACCATTCATACAATATCCATTTCAACCAATTTCAATATTCAATTCAATACCATTTACCTAATCAAACACTTTATCAACACAACTTCTAATATCATACTTCATCAAAGCATTTCTCAAGCATTTATACGTCACAAGTCATTTAACCATATCCATACCAACCATGCCAATGTAAGTCATCTTTCATGGCTATATATACAAACTAAACATATACATTTACAAGTCATTTCTAATGGCCAAAAACACATCAACATTAGTATCATTTACAAGCCAATTCTTACAGCTATAAACACAACCAAAATACCACATTTAGCCTATGCATGCCATATACCATATATACACAACTCAAAAGTACCAAATAGATGTCTGATAGTGCGATGATGTTCTAGACGACTTTCGGATCTGAGCTAGCCTTGATTCACTATAAAACACAGAAAAATAACACGAAGTAAACTTCATAGCTTAGTAAGCTCATATGTAAATAACTTAATTCATTAAATAAATGTAAATCAACCAATTTCACATTAACTACAAACCTTTCTCATGTCTTAAAACATGATTAAATACCATCTCATTGAACTTTCTCTACTTAATACTCAAATAGGTTCTGTGCATACCTGTATCGCCTCGTACTAACTGTAACACCCCAAACCTGGCCTAGAAGTTAGACCCGAATCTGGCATGTCACATTGAAGTGTTTTTCGAAAACCATGTTTTTATTACAAACCCCTCTTATTTAAAACGTAGTACATTGAAAAATTCTAAATTTTATTTCTAAAATTCCTTTTTACTTTGCGGAAGCTAATTCTAAAAACAACTGATTTACGAAAACACAATGTTTAAAAGTTAAGTTGCGAAAGCATTTTGAAAATGTTGCGGAAACATAGTGTTTGAAAATAGTTCTTGTTTTGGAAAATCATGTCCTACTTCTAACAGATATTAGACACACTAAATAAACTTTCCAAATAAAAATTTAAGGAAATAAAGAGACCTTATACAACCCAAATCAAAAACCAAAGTGCTTAACTAAATAAACGAAATAGAAAAACATGTGCAGTTGTGTGGTTGTCTTCGAGTCCCTCTGCGACACCGATCCATCTAACACTGGGGATTACCTGCATAGTTAATAAATGGGGTGAGTTTACGAAAACTCTGGGTGTAATCCCCTTACTAAAGTAACAATCGATATCTGAAAATAGAAACAGAAGCAGATCTAGGCGAGAGTTACTTGATAAAGATGCAGGTCAATTCAGAGCATACGTGGGCCAAAGCCTATTACAATGTCATTTGGGTCATAGCCCATAACAGAATCAATTGGGCCCAGCTCAAACCAATAACAGAACAAAATGTGTGAATGCATGGATGCATGCTATCCCATCCCAATAATCCAACCGTTACACATCAACTCCGTCCCCCGGTACACATCATGTGGGGATATAAATATCGACCCACCCATCCGATAAACATCAATGGTAGCCAGGTTACGGTACTACCTTCATTACAGCAAGGCTGCTAATCATATATTGGGCTTAAAAAGCCTTCAGTAGCGGTATTATAATTGGCACAAAGCCATCAGTAACTGTATTACTTTTGACACATAGCCATCAGCGACGGTAATATAATTGGCACACAGCCTTGGGTAAATATGATTCACATAGAGTCATCCATAAGTATGTTAGGCACATAGCCACAGGTAAATACGATTAGCACAAAGCCATAATCAAGATGGCACAAATCCATATTTAGGTTGGCACAGAGCCATAATCAGAATAATTGGCTTTAAGCCATCGGTAGTTGTATCATGTTAGGCACATAGCCATCAGCGATGGTAATATAGTCAGCACACAGCCTCAAGTAAATATGATCGACACAAAGTCGTCAATAATCATATATTGGTCTTAAAAGCCACCGGTGGATCCATGGTCGTCAAGCAACCATGCGATCCTCATATACTTCCTTTGTTCCATAATTCCAACCCCATGTAATATGTC
This sequence comes from Gossypium longicalyx, assembly GCA_025698465.1. Lineage (NCBI taxonomy): Eukaryota > Viridiplantae > Streptophyta > Magnoliopsida > Malvales > Malvaceae > Gossypium > Gossypium longicalyx. The sequence goes on along the minus strand of CM046995.1, from coordinate 33,346,544 downwards.
GTGTATGTCATGCTCAATCATCACATGTGTATGCAAAATGGACATGCTCAGTAACAATCATTTAAACATATATTAAAAGCATACCAGTTTTACAACCACAGTCAAGTCAGTTAAAACACAGTCATACAATCACAGTCAATCACTCAAATTCATAGTCCAAGTCAGTCATTTACCCACAAGGGCAAAACAGTCATTTTACCCTATAGGGGTATTTTAGTAATTTTACACTACAAGGGTAATCTGATAATTTTACAAATCGAGGGTACTTCGGTAATTTTATAAACTAGGAGTATTTCGGTAATTTTACAAATTGGGGGTATTTCGGTAATTTTACAAACTAGGGTATTTCGGTAATTTTACAAATCGGGGGTATTTTAATAATTTTACAAACTAGGGTATTTCGATAATTTTACAAATCTGGGGTATTTCGATAATTTTACAAATTGAGGGTATTCCAGTAATTTTATAAATCGGGGGTCTTATCGACCCAACAGAAGGTCCACTGTCGCCTCGAGCGACTTAAGTAACCTAAACAGACCTAACGGTGTAAATGGGCCTAAGGCCCATTACTCAGCCCAAGTGGGCCTACCTAAGAATTAGATTTACACAAGCGAGCCCACGGGCTCATTAGGCTCATTTGGCCCGTCAAGGCCCAATACATGAGAACATTCGTGGCGGCCTCTACAGTCTATCGCCCATAGTTTGTGGGCTTGGTTACCACATGAGCGATCACACGCTCGTGAAGCTTCAAATGTCGAAGTTTTGGATTTTTAGCTCTTGCCGACTTCTAACAAAGAAGGGCGTGAATACACACCTGTTTATGAGAAAACGCCAAAGTCCACGATCACCAACCTTGGCACATCCTGCATTGAGTCTTCCCCCCAACTCATCTAGTTCGCTCTATTTAAATCCAGCTTCTCACCAATTCTCATGTTAGCTTCTCGATGTGGGATTGCTTTCAACCATTAGAAAAAATTCCTTATTCTTATGACCACTTCAACCACAGAGTTCCAGTCCAACTCCACTTCCTACACATCTCAAATAGCAAAATAAATACTCCACTGCGCATCCCAAGACTTGAACCTCAGACCTCACAGTTGCACAACACGCCACCTTGCCACTCCACCATAGGCTCTTTCTGTGATAAAAACGTCTATAACTAACTTTAAGACATATGTGCCAGCATCCAGATTCACTTAAGAGAAAAACCAAAATGAATTGTAAGAGCCAAGACTTGAACCTAGGCTCCCTTGCAACCTTAATGATGCCACAACCACTAGACCACATACTTCCTTTTGTCATTTATTTAACATAATAACTTAAAAGGCCATCATCCAAGCATCCAGGGTTTATTCACTTAATACCAAAATTTTTGTTAAAGCCCAGGTTTGAACCTAAGATTTCTCCAACACTTCTCAGGGCCATTAACCACCAAAGTAGACATTTAATTGTGTCATTTCCTTGCACAATTAAATACTTATATACAACCTCTTTACAAACTCATACTCAAGGCCTAATAATTCTATGCCCAAATTCGGGGCGTTACACTAACCTCTTTTTCAACCACATCATTCGCTTACCCATTGAACCATTCGGAATAGAAATTGGATACTCAATAGTCTCATACAATAAGTACCTATACCATGGCTCGTAGCCAAATCAAGGTAACTTACCCGAAGAATAATTATCATGGCCCAAAGCCAAATCATCCGATATGCATGGCCTGAAGCCAAATCGGTATAACTTGCACCCAAAGTGCTAATATCATGGCCCGAAGCCAACTCAACTTATCATCTAATAACAAGACACTTGTATCCAAATCTATTCCTAAAGTTCAACCGAGATTTCACACTTTCCATTTCTATCGTCGAATGCATTCGTAGAGTCATTAGCACAATTCGATCATTATCCAAAATCTCATAATCATAGTTTATACAATATCAAAGCATTTAATATACTTTTATAATGAAATTATTACATACGAACTTACCTCGAGTATGAAAATGGCTAAATGAGTCAATTACTCGATAATCTTGCTTTTCCCCCGATCTAATTTCGGATTCCTCTTTTCTTGATCTAAATATATTCAAAATTAACTTCATTAATCAACCACTCATTCAATTTAGTCCAAAACATACATTTAGGCCTATTTGCACTTTAGCCCCTAAACTTTTACACTTTAACAATTTAGTCCCTATTTCACAAATATACAAAATTCACACAATTCAACAAAACCCATGCTTGGCTGAATTACATATAAGTCCCTAGCAGCCCAAAACTTTCATTTATTTCACATTTTAACCACACAGTTTTTACATTTCACAATGTAGCCCCTAATTTGCATTTTCACCAAAAATCACTTAACAAAAAATGTAAAACTATAATCAAGCTTTCATATTCCATCCTCAAACACTAAAGAACACATAAATTCATCAATGGAAACTCTCAAAATCTTTAACAGTTTTGAAATTAAAGTTACAGGCTAGCTAGATTGAGCTACAACGATTACAAAAACATAGAAATCATCAAAAATGGAACAACAATGAACTTATAATTTAGCTAAGCAATGACTGAACCCTTCAAACCCTAAAATGGTATTCCGTCCTCTTGAATTTTAGCACTTGAAGAAGATGATAGCAAATTAAGTTTGTGTGTTTTATTTTATTAACTCAATAATAAAATTACCTAAATAACCTTTAATAAAAAATTTAAAAACACCTAATCATATGTCCATATAATTCCACTAATGTTTCAAATGGTTTAATTACCATTTAAGGCCATCATATTTAAAAGCCAAAGCTATTTGACACCTTTAACAAGTAGAATGCAACTTTTGCATTTTACGCGATTTAGTCCTTTTTCACAAATTGACTATTCAAACGATAAAATTAACTCACGAAATTTTCAAACATATCAAATAACATGTTGTAAACTCATAAAAATATTAAAATAATTTTCTGACATCAAATTTGTGGTTTCAAAACCAATATTCTGATTTAACTAAAATCGGGCTATTACATTAACAATCTCAAAAACATATAATTCAGCCAATCTATCCAAGGAACAACCCGTACGTACCAGAATAAAGTGTTGTTAAACGGTCAACGATTACCCAGATAACATATTTCTTTTTCGAAGATAAGGGTAATCCTGAATCAAAAACCATAGTAATTCTTTCCTATTTCCACTCCGGTATCGTAACTGGTTGTAGTAATTCTGAAGGCATCTGATGTTCAGCTTTGACTTGTTGCATATCAAGCATTTAGATGCGAATTCAAAAATATCTCGTTTCATTCCTAGCCACCAGTACATCTTTTTCAAATCATTATACATTTTATTACTTCCTAAATTAACAAACATAGTACCATTATGAGCTTCGTGCAAAATCTTTTGTATCAACAATAAATTCTTCGGTACACATATTCGGTCTCTAAATAACAAAAAATCATCAAAATCAATCTGAAATTCAGAATCTAAAGTTGACTCACAATGTACCTGTCTTGCTTGTAATCCATCATCACTCTTCTAAGCTTCAAGATTCTGTTGCAGGAATATTGGTCTAGCTTTTAACTCAACTACGACCGAACCATTATTAGACAGAGATAACTAAGTATTCTTTGCTCGCAAAGCAAACAAAGATTTTCTGCTTAGAGCATCAACAATCACATTGGCTTTTCTCGGATGGTAATCAATAACCAAATCATAATCTTTTAACAATTCAAGCCATCATTGCTGTCTCAGATTCAAATATTTTTGCGACATCAAATATTTCAAACTTTTATGATATGTGAATATGTGACACTTTTCACCAAACAAGTAATGCTGCCAAATTTTCAATGCAAACATAATAGTTGCTAACTCCAAATCATGAATTGAGTAATTTCTTTCATGTGGTTTTAGCTGTCTAGAAGCATAAGCTATTACTTTGCCTTCTTGCATCAAAACACAGCCTAAAACATTCAAAGATGCATCACTGTAAATTACAAATTCTTTACCTGATTCAGGTTGAACTAATAGGGGTGCTTCAGTCAACAAAACTTTCAATCTGTCAAAATGCTGCTGGCATTTATTAGACCACTCAAGCAACTTGCTTCAAGCAACTTAACATGCACGTTCATAATACAATGACTCCATGATCATCTTATGCAAATTAGTGCACTTATACATGCATTCATAAATCTCGAGCAAAATTACTCATAACATTCACTTAACTTCTCTAGTTATACATATAGCATCATACAAATGCTAATTTAACATGAACACTTATCTCAATATAAACTTTCCTTTCATCTTATCTCATCTTTCATATTTCCTGAACAATTATTATTCACAATTAATTCATTATCACATAAACATCATGAACCATTATTCTTACATTTTATGAGCCTCAACTCATCATAAACATACTGTCTGTACTATCAAACTTAGCTCGGTTGGAGTGCGCATCTGTCTAACAAAACATTTTATATCTGAGTTGAGAGTCATCACACTATCATAGTTCAATATGGCATGTATAGCTAGACTCTTACTCATACTGAATATTCTGAGAACCGACTAAACCTTTGCTCTGATACCAATAAATGTAACACCCCTTACTCGAGACCGTCGCCGGAGTCGAGCACGAGGCGTTACCTGACTTAACTTACTAATTGGGGGCATAAAATTTGGTTTTAAAATTAATTTATTTACATTCATTCAATATGTCCCTAAAAAGGGCCCTCGAGACGCTAAAACATGGAATTGAAACAGTTCGGGACCAAACCGGGAACATTAAAAAATTTTCGAATACTTAGATAAATCAAAACAATTTATTTCATTATTCTTTATAAAATTTCCCACCTACGTCATAGTCACTAAATAAATCATAACTCGAGTCACAAAACTCAAAATTTAAATTAGTGAATTTTTCCTGAAACTAGACTCATATATCTTCTGACTAATTTTTTTCCAGAATTTTTCGTCTACCCAATTACTACAGTTTATTAGTTAAAATTTCCCCTGTTGCACTGTTCGATTACTCTGACCTCTCCTCACTATGAATCAATTTTCTCCCTGTACAGATTTCAAATAACCATGCCACTTGTTTCTTTTGAAATTAGATTCACCAAGGAATCTAGAAATATAAACTATAACACCTAATTCTTTTTGTACAATTTTTAGTGAATTTATAAATTTAGAATAGGGGATTCAGATATTGCTCTGACCCTGTCTCACTAAGATTCAAATATCTCTTAATATACAATTCTTTTGCTTACTCTGTTTCTTTCATATGAAAATAGACTCAATAAAATTTAATTTTATATCTCATTCATTACATAATTTCATTTCTACTATTCTTGGTGATTTTTCAAGATCACGTCACTACTGCTGTTCAATATTGTTTTAATGCTAATTTCACTTTTTCATGATTTCTTTGTATTAACTACCATTTAGGCATACATAACACCGAAACATGTTTTTCATTAGCCATTTAAATAGCTAATCATTATCAAATATTTACATACCATTCTTTAGCCATATCATAAGGACATACACCCAAAATGGCTAAGTCCCTATACATGCCATAAACTATAACATTTGTAAACGAAGATACCCATTTGGTAACTTGATAGTCGATAGTGTGAAGTGATCTCCGATGACCTCCAACCTGAGCTTGCTTTTAAGTACTCTGAAACATCGGACAGTGAAAGAAGTAAGCTTATAAAGCTTAGTAATTTCACATGTAAAATGATAAGCTTTAGCAATCAATTTAGCTTACTACTATACTGTCATAATTTGCTTAAATAATGTTTAGTTCTTACTTTCCCATCTTACTCATCGGTAACCTTACCAAAGGCTCAGAATAAAAAAGGCACATTACTTAATAGCTTGCTTACATACCTGCAACATCTCACTTAACACATGAGTACTCTTTCATAATATAGGCATATTGCCAATCATGTCATAAAGTGTCACAAGTATAACTGAAAACTCATGATTTACTTAATACTTGATAATCTCAATTACTTACAATCTCAATATTAAATAAGCCTTAAATGCATACCTATACTCTTTCTTCATGTTCTCACCTTGTCGTTTATTTGACTTACTCTTTGGATTACTCGAGAACTTTTTCCTTTTTGAACTTACCATTGCCATGTCTTGACATGGTCTTACGTGGTATCCTTGCCTTATGAACTCACCAATGCCATGCCTTGGCATTGTCTTACATGGGACCTTTGCCTTATAGTAACTCATCAATGCCATGTCTTGACATTGTCTTACATGATTTCCTTGCCTTATAGAACTTATCGATGCCATGCCTTGGCATGGTCTTACATGATATCCTTATCTTACCAAATGTCATGTTCCAAACATGGTCTTACATGGTATCCTTGTCTTACCAAATGCCATGTTCCAAACATGGTCTTAAATGGTATCCTTGTCTTAGTGCCAATGCCATATCTTGATGTGGTCTTACATGGAGTCCTTAATCAATGTCGATGCCATGTCTTGACATGGTCTTACATGGGATCCTTGCCTTACCAATGCCATGTCTTCACTTGGTCTTACATGGTATCCTTAACCGTCAATTCCTCCTTAAATGCCATGTTATGAACATGGAATTTTCCGTCAATTCTTCCTTAATTGCCATGGTACTACCATGGACTTTGAGATATCAATGCCTTGCCAAGTCATAGCTGAAATATACTTGCTCAAATTCTCAAGGTTAGTCGCATAACTCAATAATAACAATACTAATAACAATAATTGCATAATAATAAAATGCTACTCAACTTACCAACTTACATTCTCAATCTCATCATATCATCAACTTAACATATTCTCATCAAACCATGCTAGTCAATACTTTCTTGTTATCATACAAAGCCATAATACAAAATATGATCTTACATATAAATTATACAAGTTCTCTTTCCAATATCGAATTATTATCGAACATTAATCATTATATCTGAAACTTAATACTAAAGTATTTATGGAAAAAATATCAATTTATCATTCAAATATGCATAATTAAATGCTTATTAAACATATGAACTTACCTCGATACCAAAATGACCATTTTACCAACTTTTTCGATTTTCGATTTTTCTCCCGTTCTAGGTCCAAATCTCACTTTCTGGGATCTAAAACATCATATTTCACTTATTTAATTAATTTACTATTCAAAACATTCCCTAACTCAAACTTTGGAAAAATTACAATTTTGCCCCTAAACCTTTGCAGAATTACGATTTTTCCCCTAGGCTCAAAAATTAAAATTTATCTATTTTTCTTATGTTTTATGACACGCTGAACATTTTTCCCTTCTATTGCAACATCCACTCTATCATGTACTTATGAACATTAGGTATTTTTACCGATTATGTCGTTTTACTCGTTTTCACTTAAAATCGCTTAGCAAAAGTTATTTAACATAATTTCAAGCTTCATATTCTACCATAAAACATCAAAATAAACAAATTTAACCTATTGGTATTCTTCCAAATATGAACCCTCGCATGAATTATTTCTAGAATAAGATAAATCAAGTTATTGGGACTCCAAAAACGTAAAGAACATTAAAAACGAGGCTAGAATGGACTTACTATTGAGCTTGGAAAGCTTGGAAACCCTAACCATGGCTTCCACCATGCTATACTCGGCCTCCATGAAGAAGATGGACCAATTTTGGCTTTATTTTCCCTTTTTAATTCTTTTAATTACTAAATGACCAAAATGCCCATAAAAGGTTTTCTTTCAAATTTGTCCTATTCTTGCCCATTTTTGTCCAAACTAAATATAATGGTCTAATTACTAAATAAGGACCTCCACTTTAAGAATCCATTTCAATTAAATCCCCTTTATTATCTAGAACACACATTTTGCTAATTTTATAATTTAGTCCTAATTATCAAATTCGGCACTTATACATAAAATTTCTTCACGAAATTTTTACACAATTATTCAATCAATGAATAAACCTTAAAACTTAATCGAAATAAATTTTTTTTACCTTGGATTCATGGTTTTGCAACCACTATTCCGTTTAGATCTTATTCTGGGATGTTACACTTTGTTAAACGGTCAACTATTACCCAGATGACATATTTCTTTTTCGAAGATAAGGGTAATCCTGAATCAAAAACCATAGTAATTCTTTCCTATTTCCACTCCGGTATCGTAACTGGTTGTAGTAATCCTGATGGCACCTGATGTTCAGCTTTGACTTGTTGTCATATCAAGCATTTAGATGCAAATTCAGAAATATCTCGTTTTATTCCTGGCCACCAGTACATCTTTTTCAAATCATTATACATTTTATTACTTCCTGAATTAACAGACATAGTACCATTATGAGCTTCGTGCAAAATCTTTTGTATCAGCTCTAAATTCTTCGATACACATATTCGGTCGCTAAATAACAAAAAATCATCAGAATCAATCTAAAATTCAGAATCTAAAGTTGACTCACATTGTACTCGTCTAGCTTGTAATCCATCATCACTCTTCTGAGCTTCACGATTCTGTTGCAAGAATATTGGTCTAGCTTTTAACTCAGCTACAACCGAACCATTATTAGACAGAGACAACCGAGTATTTATAGCTCGCAAAGCAAACAAAGATTTTCTGCTTAGAGCATCAACAATCACATTGGCTTTTCTCGGATGGTAATCAATAACCAAATCATAATCTTTTAACAATTCAAGCCATCTTTGCTGTCTCAGATTCAAATATTTTTGCGACATTAAATACTTCAAACTTTTATGATCTGTGAATATGTGACACTTTTCACCAAACAAGTAATGGTGCCAAATTTTCAGTGCAAACATAATAGTTGCTAACACCAAATCATGTATCGGGTAATTTCTTTCATGTGGTTTTAACTGTCTAGAAGCATAAGCTATTACTTTTCCTTCTTGTATCAAAACACAGCCTAAACCATTCAACGATGCATCACTATAAATTACAAATTCTTTACCTGATTCAAGTTGAACTAGCAGGGGTGCTTCAGTCAACAAAGCTTTCAATCTGTCAAAATGCTACTGGCATTTATCAGACCACTCAAATTTTACATCTTTCTACAATAAACGAGTCATTGGAGAAGCTATCATTGAAAACCCTTAAGCAAACCTCCGATAATATCCTGCAAGTCCTAAAAAAATTCTGACTTTAGACACATTTTTTGGTGGTTTCTAGTTAAAAATAGCTGAAATTTTATTCAGGTCCACTCTGATGCCTTCAGTAGATACTATATGTCTAAGGAAGCCAACTTCTTGAAGCCAAAATTCATATTTCATGAATTTGACATGTAACCGTTTCTCAGGCAGAGTTTGCAACACAATTCTCAAATGTTCAGCATGTTCATTTTCATCTTGAGAGTATACCAAAATATCATCAATAAACACCACCACAAAACTGTCTAAATACGGTCTGAAAATTCTATTCATCAAATCCATAAATACCGCAGGTGCATTCGTCAAACCGAATGGCATTACAAGGAACTCATAGTGTCCACACTTGGTTCTAAAAGCTGTCTTTGGTACATCTGAGTCTTTCACTCACAACTTATAGTATCCAGAACGGAGATCTATTTTAGAAAACATAGTGGCACCTTTCAGCTGATCAAACAAGTCATCAATTTAAGGCAATAGATACTTGTTCTTGATTGTAACCTTGTTGAGCTGTCTATAATCAATACACAACCTCAACGATCCATCTTTCGTCTATACAAACAGAACCGGTGCACCCCAAAATGAATGACTAGGTCGAGCAAAGCCCCTATTTGTCAATTGTTACAACTGTGTTTTCAACTCTTTTAACTCTGTTGGGGCCATTTGATAAGGTGCTATAGACATAGGAGTTGTTCCTGGAATAAGATCTATAGAAAATTTCACCTCTCTGACTGGCGGTAATCCGGGTAATTCTTTCGAAAACACATCAAAAAACTCACAAACAACTAGCACTGACTTAATCTTTGATTCGGAGACTTTAGTGTCCAACACATATGCAAGATAAGCATCACACCCTTTTCTAACATATTTCTGTGCTGATATAGCTGAGATTACATTAAATAATCCATCTAGTTTATCAGATTCAACATGAAGCAATTCACCATTTTTGACATTTTAATACAATGTATTTTTGTTTACAATTCACCACTGCATCATGTTAAGTTAGCCAGTCCATTCCCAAAATTACATCAAATTCATCAAAAGATAGTAGCATCAAATCAGCCAAGAAACAATAACCCTTTACCATCAACGGATAGTTTTTACAAACTTTATCCACCATAATATACTAGCTCAAGGGATTTGAGACTTTAACCACAAATTTAGTGAACTCAATAGGTAAATTTTTAACAGACACTAGATTTGTGCATATATATGAATTTGTAGAACCAAGATCAATCAAAGCAGTAATATTAGTATCAAGAAGAGAAACTGTACCAGTAATGTCGTCTGGTGCAGAGGCATCCTCTCTTACACATATAGCATATGTCCTTGTCGATGCTCTTGTTTCAGATTTAACTGTTGAATCTTTTGTAGCGCTTCGGCGACCAGTAACATTGCTAGAGTGACGAGGTGGTCTACCTCTCGAGGCGGTCTACCTCTCGAGGTGGGATTACTCGGCTTCAAAATTTGATCAGTATCTTTTTCAATCCTTTCTGGACAATCTTTAAAATAGTGGTCAAGAGAACGAAATTTATAGCAGGCTCCGCTTCTCATATGACACTCCCTAAAATGAAATTTATTGCAGTGTTTGCATCTAAGTTTGGGGTAACCAATACTTCCAACACTCGTTACAGATGGAGACGAAGATCTCGGATTAGAGCGTTGATAGCCTCATTCTTTTTTGAAATATCCCACAGATGTAGTAAAATGATCATGATATTTTTTTGATTTCTTTGAAACAGATGCTTGTGACTTCCTCATAAATCTCTTACTAGAAATCTGGGCTTCTTTCTCTGCTTGTCTCTTCTTTTTGTTTAATTCCTCAGCTTTGTATCTCTGCCTGTGTGACCAATTCTAAGCATTCTATTTCTAAATTTTTAAGATGCAGGGGACACACGGCCAAACCACATGCTTGTGCGTACAGCCGTGTGTCATACACTGTTGAGACACACACCCGTGTGTCTGCCAGTGTGGACAAAATAAGGTCATTTTTCGAGCCTTGTTTCTTACTCTTTTTGCCTTACACCTACATCAACACTTCAATATATTCAACAACCAATTCAAGGCATATAAATCAAACTAATATTCAAGTTTTATACATGACATGTTTGCTCACACTTTCAAGTATTCATCTTACCATTTTCTAATGATATACCTACCCAAGTGTGATTATATCTAAGTTACTGATCCAAGCATACTCACACACCAAACATGATATAACTTCATGCATAAATATATTAAATATGTTATCACTAGTCATTCCAATGGCTAATTACAACCAAAACATTTACATACCCTTACTTGTCACCATTAGCCTATACATGCCATTATACCAAAGTAAGTTTCCTATTATACCAAAACGAGCTAGAGGATAGTGTGATGATGCTCCGACCGTTCTCCAACCTTTATGAGCTTCCGAGTACTATAAAATAGAGAAAAGAAAACCTAGTAAGCATTTAATGCTTAGTAAGTTCGTATAACAGGAATTTAACTTACCATAAATTTTCATTAAAGATAAGCACACAAAAATACATCCAAGCAATTTGGCTAATAGCCTAAAACACACAACTTCACCAATCAAGTTAGTCAAGTAATTCACATAACACCAAGAACATAGATGAGCTCATCATTTAATGATTTTCATATGCATATGCTTTACTTATCATTATTCCATATTACATGTACATTTTCTTGACAAATCATTTCAAGTTCATTTTAGCCATGTCGAAACTTTACCCGTTGAATTTATTTGAAATATCAATGGATATGCTCATGTAGTACACTTAAAATGTACAAAACTGAAATCCGTCAATTCATATCCAAGGGTATCCAATTAGGGCACATAATCAGGAAGCACACTCTCGAGCCATATATCAGGATGCTCAGATGAGCCATGTAACAGGATGCTTATCCGGGCTAAACATGAAGCTCCTAAGAGTTTAGAACAAGAAGCTCATTGAGCTTAACAGGTGACTCCGAAGAGTTATTAATAGGGAGCTCCAGATAGCATAACAAGGAGTTCAAGCAAGCCATGTCAAGAAGCTCATAAGAGCCTATATCAGGATGCTCACGAAGAGCTGTGTTTTGTCTGCAATAAATGCTGAATCACAACCGATCAAATCGTGTAATGGGACGCTCACAAAGTGTTGCGGTAGTGCGCAACACATGTATAATCACTACCGATCAGGATGCTCGCAGGAACTATATAACAGGACGCTCGAGAAGGCTTTTAACAGGATGCTCGTCTGAGCTATAATGTCCGCAACATATGCAGGACTATATCAATACGGGAAAATGTTGTATCCATCGCATTTAATTATTCAAACGGACTTATCAATTATCGAACAAGATCGGGTATGTGATTAATTTCAATCATTAAACATTTATGCAATTCACACAAATACAACATTCGCTTCAAACATATTAATATACATAATTAAGTTACACGAACTTACCTCGACACTTGTTCGTATACAAAAATCTACTAATTTGACACTTTTTTTTCCTCAATCTAACTTCGTATTTGAGTTTTCCAGATCTAAATAAATGAATTCAACATCAATTTAACCCATTTCATACTCAATTGAACTCAATTCACTTCTTAGGAAAAAATTACTATTTTGCCCCTATACTTTTCATAAATGACATTTCATCCCTAAGCTTGGAAAATAAAATTCATATAATTTAATCCTTATTTCAAGCCTAATCAACTTGTACATATAACATTTTCAGCCCATGTATTTCACAAAAATCAGAATTTTTCCATGGGTTTTACCATTTTTAATTTAGTCCCTAAATCATAATTTCATGAAAATTCTCTTTGTAAAAGTTGTTTATCTATTAATAACCTTTCATTTTATACCATAAATTTTAAAATTTCAGCATTTACATCCATGGAAAAATTTCTATACTTTGATTTCTTTACAAATTTATCCCCAAAATAACCAGATTAGGTTATCCCGATCTCAAAAATATAAAAATTACTAAAAACAGGACAATATTACTTACCCAATTAGGCTTGCTTGATTTTCTTTCTCTTTCCTAGGGTTTCCATAGAATTTGGGGGTGAAGATTATATAAAATGATGATATTAAACATTTATTTAATTTATCATCTTTTATTTATTTCCATTTCCAATTTAGTCCTTTTCTTTTTCTAATTTTCCATGGATGATTCACCAAAAATATCTACTAACTTTTCTTAATGGTCTAATTACCATATAAGTACCTCAAGTTTTGAATTCCATAGCTATTTGATACTTATAGCTACTAGAACTCAACTTTTGCATTTTATGCAATTTGGTTCTTTCCACAATTAAACATGAAATCAGTAAAAATTTCTTAATGAAATTTTCATACGTTATTTCTATCATAATTCAATTCATGTAATAATTTTAAATAAATTTTATTTCTGACTCGAATTTGTGGTCCTGAAACTACTATTTCGATTTCAGTGAAAATAGGTTGTTATAGAGGGACTTAATGTTTTGCCTTTAGTTGCTGGCATGTCAGACAACTTGAGACAAACTCTGATATCTCTTTCTTCATTCTAGGACACCAATACAAATTTTTTAAATCACAATACATCTTAATGTGTCCTAGATGAAGCGAGAAAGGCCCTTGGTGAGCCTCATTTAACAATTCTTGCCTTAAATCGCTTACTGTTGCCATATACATTCTTCCCATAAATTGAAGTTTGCCATCTTTTCCCATATTGAAGTTCGTTGCTTCATTAGACACCATTCGCCTCTTGTACTCATCACACTTCGCATTCTTTAATTGTTCTTTTAAAATCTTGGAGAGAAAGATTGGTCGAACAGTCAATTCTGCAAGAAGTGGTCCATTATCTGCCAAGCAAACATTCACTCGAAGAGATGCCAAAACTATTATAGTTTTCCTATTTAAAGCATCCTCCACTACGTTAGCTTTTCTAAGATGGTACTCGATTTCCAGGTCGTAGTCTTTCAACAACTCCATCCAATACCGTTGGTGTATATTTAAATCCTTCTAAATCATCAGGTACTTTAAACATAAATTGCAATGAACAGCTAAGCATTGTTTGAAGAATTTACCTTGACTTAAGCATGGATTTCTTGCTCCATATTGAAAATTCTTCGATCTTAACACTTGGCACATCCCATGGTAGTTTAAACCACCTTGGAAGTTGAATGTGTTGGTATCCTTCCACAAGTTAAAAAGGGAGTTGTCCCATTATTTTAGGAATCTCCCCTTCCACCTTTGTAGCATGTAAAATAAACTCTACAATAATATTTTTTTTTTGTTTATATATCTTAATAAAATTATTAAAGATTTACAAATAACATGTTTCACATACAAGGTCACAACTTGTAGTTGGACTATAGGAAAACAAGGGAAGTTGCATTCCATTAAGTGCTACTTGTCCAAAGAGTCTTATGTTTTGTTTCAGTTACCATGAATTTTTGCTAAAAGACGACAAAAATGGCTTGGAAAATATAAACAAAACTAGAACAAATAAATGGTCCACACGTGCCAAGACCAGCTGTGTGTGTGAGAAGAAGCGTGCTATGAGGGCACTCACGTGTGGCAAGGTATAATTTATATACGCATGAAGGGAATGCTGTCTATAAAATAAAAGTAGTAGTCATCAAGAAAGAAAACTTTTAAGCCTCTTTTGCTTTGCAACCGTGCCTTGTTTTCACCATTGATATGTGTATAATTTGGGAAGAAAAGAGAATATGATAAAAAGGGATATTCTTGCATTACTTTAGCCACCCTTTGTTTTTAATTTTCTAAGAATAAGAAGTATAAAAAAAAAAAAGAAGCTTGTGATATAGTTCATGGAGATGGAGAATGAAACACAGCAGTCCAAATTTAGGAGGATTTGTGTGTTTTGTGGAAGTAGCCAAGGCAAGAAGAGTAGCTATCAGGATGCTGCTATAGAGCTTGGAAGAGAATTGGTAGTTTGCAAAAAGCTCTGGTTTTCCCCCTCTGTAACTTGTGGTCTTTTTCAGCAAATGAAACTTGTTTTGATTTTGCTTGTATTTGGAAACATGTTTTTTTAACTAAAATGGAGGAGATGGGCTCTGCAAGAATATTTCGAAAGTTGCTTAAAGTTTTAAACTTTCGTTTCATGTAGTGTCTGTAACTTGTTTGTGGATTGGTTTATGGTATCTGCCATTTTCAAAGTCCCACAAGTTCTTATCCCTCTCTCTTTCATTTTCTCCGAAGTCCTTGGTAGGAAATTTCAATAATTTTTCAGCTTTTCTTAATGCATATCCAAGAGGAAGAAAAGAAGGGCACTATTCTTCTCTGGAACCCCATCACGTCGAGTTATTCAAAGTTTGGAACTTTTAGTGTACAAATAAGTACGAGTGTGTTGAATGAACAAAAAAAAAACCACCATTCTTTTCAATCTTGTTGTAGGTAGTCTTATGAATGTACTATGAAGAAACATCAATTTTTTTCAAATGAGTTCATTGAAGATAGCATGCTTGAACTTTGAACCGTAGTCTCATTCCTTTCATTAACATTCTTCCTTTTAGTACTCAAAAAGTCTCTCATTTTAAGACTTGTTTCTATCCTTTTGCAGGTTTCAAGGAACATTGATTTGGTCTATGGAGGAGGTAGCATTGGTTTGATGGGTTTGGTTTCACAGGCTGTTCATGATGGTGGTCGCCATGTCATTGGGTAATGTCTAATTTTTCCCATTTTCTAAGACAATATTCCAACATGCTTTAAGAAGCAAATTCATTGAAGTAGCTTTGTTTTCTTACAGATAATTTGTCTTCCTCATTGCATAACTGTTCTTAGTTTTGGGTTCCATTACAACTGACTTTTTGTCATGTTACTGTCTCTCTTTCACCGCAGAGTTATTCCCAAGACGCTCATGCCTCGAGAGGTATGTCTGCTACAGGCTACAGCCAGTGAACAATAAAAGTGCTCGAATTTTTCTTATTTAAATTGAAAAAGAAACAAGAATGGCCTACAAGTTTTTCATAATCTTTTAACTATCAATGGTATTAGTTTTTATTGTTCATTTCTTTTTAACTACACTTTTTTTTTCTTTCTTTTCAAATATTGTTTTCTGTCTTTGCTTTTGCTTCTTCTGGTTTCCTCTCTTTTCTACCACTTTGATTAGTCAAACTTTTCTCTATTCTATTCTACTACTAATTTTATAATATTTCCTGTTTGGTTTTCTACATATTTTCTGGTTATTAGAAGAAGATTTGATACTTGATAAGCCTAAGCCACAATATTACTGGCATGGTTGCAACTTGCCACTTTACCTTTTTCATTTTCTGCAATGGGATCATAATATAATATTGGTTTTTTCTTTGTTGGCCTTTTTTGGGAATTTTTTCTTCTTTTTTCTTTGTTCAGAAACACGTATTGGATAGGGACAATGCTCAGTCATTAAAGTCCTTTTCAATAAGTCCACTATTCCTGTGCCTCTCATCATTGCTTCACTGCACAATACTCCAAATTTCTCTCTCTCTCTCTCCCTCTCTCTCTCTCCAGATTTCAATTTTCTTATTTGTTTTCTATGGAACTTTGCAGTTAACTGGTGAAACAGTAGGGGAAGTGAAGGCTGTTGCAGATATGCATCAAAGGAAGGCAGAGATGGCTAAGCATTCAGATGCTTTCACTGCCTTACCAGGTTAGTATCAACCAGTTTACACCAATATATCAAAGACAAAATCAATAAAACCTGAATCTATCTGGTGATTTTTACTTCAATTTTAGCATGCAAATTTATCATATATCATGTTTTGGTACACTCGGGGACTTGCTTATTTGGTGTAAACACGTATGGCTGTTATAGTTTGATATTATTAGCTATCTTTGGAATTTGTTATTTGCAGTGAAAGCAACTATTTGATGCTAGAAATTATCATAACTTTTGAGTCTTCACTTACCACACAGACACCAAGGCCATGATTACAGATAAACCCTTCAAACCCTAGTTCTTGACCAATCAATGTCTTACACTGAAAATTAGACCTGCTGAACAACTTTTTCCTTGGTTAGTATGCCTTTATCTTTTCCTCCTCTAATGTATTCCCAAAGTCTGTGGTGTTACAGTTCTTTGCCCCTTACCATATTTAAAGAGTGTAAGGACATCCTTAAAACTTTCACTAAAAAGTGTTTGCCAACTAGCACCTGCATGTAAAAGGGGATCTTAATTACCCCTTTCAAAGGCTACTCCTTTTAGCAAACTTTGGATACTATTTCAAATATAAAAAATACAACCCTCTAAATATACCAAGAAAATACTTGGAAAAAGTTGAATCTAATCGTATATAACATATACTCTTATCTAATACTAACACCTGAATTCGAGTAAAGTTAAAAGTTGATTCCAAATTAAAAAGGTGGAGAGAGGAAGATATGCTGCAAGGGGAAGTCAGTCATTTTATTCTTAGAGGATTTGTCCTTTGCGTGTTACTTGCCAAAAGCAAAATGAAAAATCGAATGGATAAAAAAAAAACTTATAAGGTGATGATAATGTAAAATGAGAGCCATTATGATATGAATGAGTAGGCACAGAGCTTTTTGCCTCACTAAAGATTGGAAGAACAATAAATGCCTTGTTTTGGGAATGTGGAGAAAAAGCTAGGGTAAATGATAATCAAAGAAACCTTCTTGTTGTGCATGCCATAAATGATAAAGAACCATGGCCATCATCAAATGACAGGCAGTTGATAATCCTCATAATGGCTAGACTTCATCTCAGTTACCTTTCATAATATTGAAGTTAATAATTAAATCTAACCTTAAATCCAGTAGTTTTAATATTATTATGTCGCCTTTTTCTTTTCCTTTATTGAATTTGATTGGATAAATAGAATCATAGATGTCATAGCTTTTGAATGCCCTTGTGTTATTCCTGTCTTTGAATCATGTTTGGCACCAACAAATGTTCTGCACAGTGACATGATCGTTTTCTACTATCAAAGGCCTTAGTGGTTAGGTCTTATATTCAACTGATTCTTTATTTTTCCTGAAGTACCATCTAAATACATGGAAATCTTGGAAAATAGTGAACTTAGTGGTTCAAACATATACCCATATTCAACACTTACACACAAACCTAACATAAACACCATATAGGTTCTCTCCTTTTGGCAGGGTCACATGATTTGGTTGCAAAAGTATAAACGATGCATAAAACTCATTTGAAATACATGCAGGTGGTTATGGAACTCTTGAAGAACTGCTTGAAGTGATTACTTGGGCTCAGCTTGGAATACATGATAAACCAGTATGTCCCTTCTTCTTTTTTCCTTTCCTTGTATATGCTGATGATCCCTCATAAACTGATAATCATCCATGAACTTGAAATTCAATAATTCAAAATTTTCCACTATCTTTTAAGGTTGGGTTGCTGAATGTTGATGGATACTATAACTCGTTGCTTTCTTTCATTGATAAAGCTGTGGAAGAGGGATTTATTAGTCCAAGTGCACGCCAAATCATTGTATCTGCAGCCACAGCTAAAGAGTTGGTAAAGAAATTGGAGGTATAAATTAAAGAAACTTCATAAGGAGCCATAGTTGATTGTATCATGTGAAAAAGTGTATATTTGGTGTATTATTTGATGATGAAAGTGTTTTTACAATTAATGGCTTGTTTTTTCATGTATGCTTAATATTGCAGGAATATGTCCCCTGCCATGAAAGTGTTGCTTCAAAGTTGAGTTGGGAGACGGAGCAATTTGGCTACTCTAAAACATATGATTTATCAAGGTAGTGCTTGGAGGTGCATGAAGGAGAAGGTATTTATGCAATATGGAAGGCTCTTGGAAAACAAAGACTTGAAATTTCCTTCAATGGAGGAATTCCTTTTTTCTTTTTTCTTTTTTTTGTAAATTACTGCCATTGACATCAATGTATGAAGCTTAAATCCTTCTCTTTTACTGAAAACCTGATTCTCTTATTAAATTGTAAGTACAAAAATGCTTATCAACGGTGTTATTTTATATGGTTTAACCAACTATTTTTATCAATATCGTTCTTCAAAATCTTCCTTTTTAGAGATTGATAGTATAAAATCTCATCAATCAATTAAGCGAGTTGGGTTAATTTTGCTGCAAATTAATTTGAATTTAAAATTTTTAAATTTAGGTTGATGATTTTATTAGAATTTTTTTATAGTATCAAGTTTTAATTATTTCAAGTTATTTATTGTGAAAAAAAATAGAATAAAATAAATAAAATAAAGAACACACAAATTTTACGTGGAAACCCTTTCGGGAAAAAAAACCACGGGCAGAGGAGAAGAAAATTCACTATGTCGAAAAATTTGTATCAATACAAGAGGAATAGACTATGTCTATTTATAGGCTTGTAAAGCCATATTCTAGTAGGATTGAAACACCCTATCCTAATCAATATAAAATAGATGAAGTTTAATAAGGTTTAAAAAACCTTATTCTAAAATAAAATAAAAGAAGTCTAGTTCTATATGGATTTTACTTTTATTTTATTTTCCATCATATTCTATAAGAATTTGGGTCACTTAATTCTAACAATCTCCACCTTGACACAAATTCTCAATGAACAAGTTCTTCATTGCGAACTTTCAATAAACAAGTTATCCACCTCTTCCATAAAACCCCTTAAGGGTTTAACTCAACAATGAACACCAACCAAGTCTAAGCAATGCTCAAACTTGGTTTTAGGAAGTGACTTAGTCATCATATCTGCAGGATTTTCATGAGTACTAATTTTGCTCACAACAATATCACCACGAGCAATAATATCACGAACAAAATGATACCAACATCAATGTGTTTTGTTCTCTCATGAAACATTTGATCTTTTGTAAGAAATATAGCACTCTGATCATCACAAAATATCTGTGTTTGATTCGAAGGTCTTCATTGAGTTCACTAAATAGTCCCTTCAACCAAATAGCTTCTTTGCAAGCCTCGATGAATCGCCATGTACTCGGCTTCATGGTAGACAAAGCGATCGTAGTTTGCAAAGTGGCTTTCCAACTAATTGCACAACCTCCGATTGTAAAGACGTAACTCGTGAGAGATCTTCTTCTATCAAGGTCTCCAAAGAAATCAGCATCAACATACCCTATGACTCCATCTTTAGTTCTTCCAAACTGTAAGCAAACATCGAAGAGTGCCTCGTAAGTATCTTAAAATCCATCGAATCGCTTTCCAATGTTCTTTACCGGATTTGCCATGTATCTGCTAATCGCACTCGATCGTGATATGATAAATCTGGGCGTGAACAAACCATAGCATATATGAGAGATCCCATCGCACTAGAGTATGGAACATGTGACATGTACTCAATCTCATCATCTCGATTGTGGAGACAAAATCGATGAAAGTCCGAAATGGGCTGCTAAAGGAGTACTAACAGCTTAGCACTCTGCATATTGAACTCGCAAAGAACTTTCTCAATGTACCCTTCCGACTTAGGTACAATTTACTTGATTTTCTATCTCTGAGAATCTCCATACCAAGTATCTTCTTTGTTGGTCCTAAATCTTTCATCTCAAATTCTTTACTTAGTTGGGCTTTGACCTTTCTTATCTATTCTTTATCTTTTGTCGCTATCAACATGTCATCAACATAAAGAAGTAGATACACAAAAGAACCATCACTATTTTTCTTAAAGTAAACACAATCACAAAACTACTTCTTTTGAAATCATGAGAAGTCATAAAGGAATCAAACCTCTTGTACCATCGTCTTGGTGATCGCTTCAAACCGTAAAGGGACTTTTTCAAATAAGCAAACATAGTTCTCTTTTTTTCAAATCAGAAACCTTCTCGTTGTTGCATGTAAATATCCTCATCAAGTTCTCCATGCAAAAATGCAGTTTTTACATCTAATCGCTCAAGCTCCAAATCATGCATGGCCACAATACCAAGCAAAGCTCGAATCGAACTATGCTTAACAACTGGGAGAACACATCTGTGAAGTCCACTCCTGGAATTTGATCAGAACCCTTTGCAACAAGCCTTGCTTTATATCCGGGTTCTTTAATTCCTGAGTCCCTTCTTTCTTTTTAAATACCCATTTACAACGAATGCCTTTTTACCTTTAGGAAGTTTCACAAGGTCCCATGTTCTGCTTTTTGTGGAGTGATTCCATCTCTTCTTGCATAGCAAACATCCACTTTTCTCGAGCCTTCACAGTAAATCCTCTCGAATAATTAGATGGCTCTTGATTCGCATCTATATCTTCACTACATTCAAAGCATAAGCAACTAGATCAGCCTCTCAAAGATATTTCTTTGGAGGTTTAATTTCTCTTCTAGTTCTGTTTTTGGCGATAGAGTATTGTGGTGAAGAAGCAACTCTATTCTCAATTTTTGTAATGGCTTGAGGAGTTGACTCAGTATTAACTGATGCTCTACTTGTTTTTGATTTTCTTTATTGGAAGAGTCTTTAAGAGATAAGTTAGGTAGCATAGCGCTTTCATCAAAAACAACATCTCTACTAATCACAACTTTTCTATTTTCAGACACCATAACTTATACCCTTTTACACCAGCTTTATAACCAAGAAAAACACATTTAATGGATCTCGGTTCCAATTTTCCATTATCAACATGAGCATATGCAGACACCCAAAGATCTTTAAATTAGAATAATTAGCGGGATTACTAGACCATACCTCTTCTCTGAGTCTTTTTCTTAAATGCAACGGATGGAGATCGGTTGATCAAAAACATGCAATGACGCCGCTTCGCCCAAAATGACTTCGTAAGTTGGCATTTGACAACATACATCGAACCTTCTCCATGATCGCTCGTTCATTCGTTCGCAACGCCGCTTTGTTGTGGAGTATGACGAATCGTCAGTGTCTTATGATTCCTTCGACTTGCACAATCTATTAAACTCATCGAATGTAACTCTAAGCCATTGTCTCATGCGCGAGGTATTTTATCTGCTTTCCCGCTGCTTTTTCAATCATAATTTTCCAAGACTTAAATGCGGAAAACACATCACTTTTCTCGCTTCGGAAGAACGCCCAACTTTTTTTCTGGAAAAATCATCAATAAAGGTTAGCATATAATTAGCTCCACCTCTAGAAGGCACTCTAGATGGCCCCCACAGGTCAGAATGAATATACTCCAATGTTCCCTTCGTGTTATGGATTCCTCTAGTGAATCGAACTCTCTTTTGTTTTCCAAAAACACAATGCTCACAGAAATTCAGTTTGCAAATTCCTTGCCCATTAAGAAGTCCTCTTTTGCTCAATTCTGCCATGCCATTCTCACTCATATGCCCTAGGCGCATATGCCAAAGTTTAGTAATATCATCATCTGACAAGGACGAGGAAGCGACAATTTGCATCACCATAATGATAAAACCACCGCAAAACATATAACTTGGCAATCTTTCTCTTCCTTTCATCACAACAAGGGACCCTTTGGAAATCTTTAAAACCCCACTTTCACCAGTATATCTGCACTTTTTGAATCAAGAGTACTCAACGAAATTAAATTTCTTTTCAATTCGAACATGCCGTGACGTCACTAAGTGTTCTCGACAACTCCATCAAACATCTTAACTTTAATTGTTCCAACACCGCGATTTTACACGAAGTATTATTTCCCATCAAAACAACACCTTCGCATAATCGCTTTTAGTAAGTTGTAAACCAATCCCGATTGGGACTCATATGGAAGGTGCAAAATTGAATCAAGTATCCACTCATCGCTTACTTTAGAATCATTGATGAAGCGACTAGAAGTTCACCATCGCCGTAGTCTTCTACAACATCGCCTTCAACCGAATTTTCTCGTTGTTTTCCTTTTGATTCGCAGCCTCCCTTTTAATCTTATTTTGTAGCTTATAGCACTCAGATTTAATGTGCCCTTTCTTCTTGCGTAGTTACAAGTTTTACCTCTGCTTGAAGACTTCGATCTACCCTTAGATTTACCACGAGGATTCCGCTCTGTGTCCTACCACGATCATCATCAGCATTCCGATCTTGTCTCCCACGAACAATGAGACCCTCTCCCCGAGAGTCGGGTTTAACCACAAGATGCTTCATCTTATCATACGAGGTTAAAGAATCATAAACCTCATCAATGTTAGAGACTCACGACTATATAAAATCGTGTCTCTAAAGGTTGAATAAGACGGGGCAACGAACAAAGTAGAATCAACCCTAGATCTTCCTTATCATCACCGAACCTCCATGGCTTCCAAGTTTGAGAGAATTTCTTTAAACAACATTAAGTGTTCGTGTACGCTGACGCACCTTCCTCCAAACGATGAGCATAAAGACGCCGCTTCATATGCAACTTGCTTGTTAGAGTTTTCGACATACATATTTGTTCTAACCTCTTCCATAATGCAATGCGGCGAGCTTCTCTTTCATCACATCTTGCAAAATTTCGTTGGACAAATGCGGATGTAATTGTGTTAATGCCTTTCGATCCTTACGCTTTTTCTCTTCATCTCATAATGTCGAAGGCATCTTATCTATCCTAGCAGGCATCCTCCGAATCCATCTGCATGCAAGAATCGCTTGCATCTTAATTTGCCATAACGCAAATCTAGTGTTGCGATCCAACAATGAATTTCATATTTCAAAGACGCCATTACCGTGATCGAGATGAATAACCCTAAGCTCGATACCAATTTGTGAAAAAAATAGAATAAAATAAATAAAATAAAGAACACACAAATTTTACGTGAAACCCTTTCGGAAAAAAAACACGCAGGCAGAGAGAAGAAAATTCACTATGTCGAAAAATTTGTATCAATACAAGAGGAATAGACTATGTCTATTTATAGGCTTGTAAAGCCATATTCTAGTAGGATTGAAACACCCTATCCTAATCAATATAAAATAGATGAAGTTTAATAAGGTTTAAAAAAACCTTATTCTAAAATAAAATAAAAGAAGTCTAGTTCTATATGGATTTTACTTTTATTTTATTTTCTATCATATTCTATAAGAATTTGGGTCACTTAATTCTAACATTTATTCTCATTAATTTTGAGTTAAATAAAATAAATTATATTTAAATTTTAATTAATTAAATATAAATTTTAAATTCGAATTCTAATACAAATTAATAGATCTATTTCACATGAAAATATATCATAATTTTAAATTTTAAAATCTTAGAAAGTTACATCTAACAAATTAGAAACCAAATTTTTTGTAAGAAAATTGGAAAGTATGTTGACTTATGTCGAACTTTTTAGCAAAATCTGCTCTCGTTTTATATTGTTTGTTGTTTGAGTGACATGACCTTGATGACTTTTATATTAGTCTCCTTTACAATGTGATAAAAGACCAATGATGATCCGACACAGAAGGATCAATTAAGTAAAAGGGTCATACCATGTAAGAAACATGTTGTCAATCATTGTTGGTGTCTTTTTTGTTTCGCTGCAAAGGTCGAGGTAGGCTAGCTAGGGACGCATCTGACATGATTAAACCAACTGACGACCAATAACGGAAGGAACTAGACGGTTTAATAGAAGTCAAGATAACAGAGGCCACGTTGGTTTCTCTGGTTCTGCTTGATGACATGGGTGTAACGTGAGGGTTTTTTTTTTAATTTGAATATTATAATTTTTAAATTAATTATTTAATTAGGCTTTTCTAAATTATTTTTAAAGTATGACTTTTCTTTTTACATTTACTGGAAACTTATGAAAATAAAAATGAGTAGATTTTAATTTTCGTAAAATTTGTCATTTTGTAACGACTTAAAAGTTAATGGTGTTGAAAATAGTAGTTTCGTAACCTCATTTTCTAATGATCAAGTCTATAAATATTATTAATTAATATTTACAAGTTAATTATAATATTATATTAAATTTTAGTCTGACAAATTTGTTAATGGAGTAGTTAGTTAAGATGTAAGTGTTTTGACCCTAAAGTTAGCGGTATTAGAAAATAAAGTATTGAAACCTCGTTTCCGTAAACTATGTCCATAAATATTTTTATTAATATTTACAGAGTTATATAATAGGTGAATTAAAATTTGAATAGATAATTTGATCAAAATTGTGATTACTTAAAGTGCAGGGATTAAATTGTAAAGATAATAAAAGTTAAATTTCTAAGAATTTATAATAAATAGTAATTGACGAAGGCCTAAAATAGAAATTATACCACTATTCATTTGAGTGGACGCTAGTGATAGTAGGTGGCTTTTTTTACCTATATAATGCAAATTAAAAAAATTAAATACTAAGATAATATGCCAATAATAATATTTACTAAAATGGTATGTTTGATAAAATAATAAGGGCTGGAGGGAGAGAGATGGGCGACACCCGTAATTTTTCTGACACACTCATTGAATCATCATTACAAAATGATGTGTTTAAAAAATATATTTTTTTAAGGGTGGAGGGGGAGAGATGGGCGGCACCAGTCTAGTGCAAAAATACAGTTTGACTGGTGGAGGGTGAGAGAGATGCAACACTAAACTGAAATGTGATAACCTAAAATATTCAGGGGTCTCATATGTAAATTTTTCATTTTAATTGACTGCTAAAAAAACCTTTTAGGGTGTCATCCCAAACTTCAAAAAGGTTAAATTGCTTTAAAGCCCTTCTTATTTACTATTTTCTTTTATTCTCTATCAACACAAAAAATAGAGAGGCTTATTACCAATTAGCTCAAAAAAATTTTATACCAAAAAAGTATTTTTTTTAAATCCGATTCCAATTGAAAATAAATTTTATTTATTTTTCAAAAAATAATTTGTTTTGTTCAAATAATTTTTTTGTTTAAATTACTTTATTCCACTGTTCATATAATTTTTTTAGAAAAATTATTATATGAAATATCGGACGGTCTAAATTTAGCAACACTCTTTCCCCAGGATCCATTTCGGGAAAAAGATAATATGCAACTTTGAGCTATCAATTATATCCTTTATGGAAATGGCAAACCGACTCGGAGAATTTCTGACACAAGTATTCAATTAGTTTGGACTTGTAAAGTGTTGAGTTGGGACCAAGACAACAAAAGTTCTTCCGCCGAAGAGGTTTGTGCTTCCTTTGTTTGAGTAAGGACAAATGGTCTGATTTGAGATTTCCTAAAAATAGGCATAGTGAAATATCATATTTTTTATATCAGAAAAAATGACCTGTAAGGCTTAAGATTGATTTCTGGTAATAGGTCAGATTGTACCAATAAAAATCTGTTTTATTCAATTTATTCCAACGCAAGGATTCAACAATCATTTAGCCAAAATCACGGAACTATTCATACGCTTTTGAACAGAAATAATGAATCCCAATTTTTGATAATTTTGTCATCATCTAATTGTTTTCGCATGGGCCCATTCAATGATGTAAAATATCAAAATGTGATAAAACAATAAATTAAAAAAGATCCTCAAATTCCAAGTAAGAATTTATTATTTTATTTTATTCCAACAATTATTTGAAAAAAGTTATTTTTCAAAAAGTAAATAAAATATATTTCCAGCTAGAATTGGATTTTTTACAAAAGTACTTTTTGGTAGAAAAAACTTTTTGAGCTAATTGGTAATAAGCCTCTCTATTTTTTGTGTTGAAAGAGAATAAAAGAAAATAGTAAATAAGAAGGGCTCATAAAACAATTTAACCTTTTTAAAGTTTGGTGCCACCACACTCTCTGGCAACACCCTAAGTTTCTTCTTAGTAGTCAATTAAAATGGAAAATTTACATATTAGGTCCTTGAATATTTTAAGTAATTACATTTCAATCCGAAGCCGCCTCTCTCTCATCCTCCACTAGTCAGACTGTATTTTTGCATCAGAAAATACTGGTGCCACTCATCTCTCTCCCTCTACCCGTAAAAAATATATTTTTTTAAACACACATCATTTTGTAATAATGATTCAATAAGTGTGTCAGAAAAATCATAGCTGCTACCCATCTTTCTCCCTTCACCCCTTGTTACTGTTTCAAACATACCATTTTGATAAATAATGGTACTGACATACCATTTCAGTATTTAATTTTTTTATTTGTATTATACAGTTAAAAAAATCGTAGTAGGTAGAAAATGTGATAAAAATTAAATTACAATTAAAATAAAATAAAAACATAGGTAATAAAAGTTTGATAATGGAAAGAAAGAGAAAGACATTGTCTTCTCCAACTTTCCAAGCATGATTTTAAGAAAGGAGGAAGCCATAGTTATGGGCAAAAAAATTTAGGGTTTAAGCTATTAATTGGTTAGTGCAATTTAGTCATTTTATTATAATTTTTATATTTTTAAGGTTCTGGGAGCTTAATTTAGCTAACATGTGTGTTAAATTTTGAAACTGTTAAAGTTTATAAATATTTTCATTGTTGAATCTTGAAGCTTTTGGTGTTAAATGGATAGATTTAAATCCTAGATATGAAAAAGGTCTAGTTTGTAAAGTAAGAGTTTCTAGTTTTGAACATAGGGACTAAAGTGTAAATATTTCAAAATTGGTATGAAACTTCTATAATTATAGATAGTAGTGGGGTATAGAATGATAAAATTGAGATTGGTTTCGAAATTGAGGCTCAAATTTGAAAATTTTAACTATTTCAATTTTAGGGACCAAATTGAATAAAATGTAAAATTTTAGAAGGCATTTGAATAATGAAATTGAACTGATTCAATATAGGATGATATAAGATGTGTGGGATTGATAGATTGAATGAAATAATTGTATAAATCGAAAATTGGACCAAATCAGAAATAATTGGGGAAAATACAATATTATTGAATAGTCCTAAAAGTTTCAACTTGTTCACTATTTTAACCAAGTAAGTTCATATGGTATGGTTATATATAGTTGTAACATATTCTTGAATTATGAAATTGTTTTTGTGTGGTTTTATTTAGAATTGTTTACAATTTGGTACAAAATGGTGTGATATGGACTAAATTTTAAAGAAATGATAAATTGATTGATATATTGAATTTGATGAATTACAATTTGAAATATTTAATGAATTAATATTTTATTATGAATGATCGAATAGGATTGATATGAATTTGACTGATTATCTAAATATAGAATTAAATTGAATAATTTTCAAAATATGTATGACCTTGAAATTGAATCTAATTTGAATAGAATTTGATATTATACTGTTACTGAAATATTATTCGTAGCTAAAAATGACACAAGATCATTAAAAGGGAAAGGGAAGGTGAGAGTCAACGATGGGCGATGCAAGCTTTCAGTTTGTATTTTTATGATCCGAAACTAATTTTAGTTAAAGCATATACATGATATATTACATGATATAAGACTAAGGTAAACTATTAATGGAAATTAAGCTGAAAATGCTAAGGGTGAAGTGAATATCGAGATAAGGATTGAATTGAATAGAATAGAAATGTAACGCCCCAAATCTCGAAAACCCCTGTTAAAATTATTTTTGTGTGTTCTATGGCATGAATGTATGTCTGCTTCAGTGGTTGGATGTCCTGAGAAGTGTGGGAAATCCTGGGTTCAAGTCTGGGCTTTAGCAAAATTTTGTTTTTATTGAGTAAAACCTTTGCTTCATAATAATGGGTTCTTAAATAATTATAGGGAAATCAAGTCACAAAAAGGCTGTTGGTTCAGGGGGTAGTGGTGTGTTACTGCTTCTAGGAGGTCTTGGGTTTGAGCCCTGTTGTTGCAAGGATGTTTATTTTGCAGCTCTGCTGTGTGGGTTGTTGAAGTTGACAGAAACTCTGCTAGTTGAAGAGATGTTGAAAGAGGGATTTTAGGAGGATTTTGTGGAATTTGAAAGTGGGAAAGGTTGTGCCGAAATTGAAATCTTGTTCATGAGAGTTTCGACTGAGGTGGGAGAGGGTTGAAAGAGTCAAGTGTGTGGGTTGTGCTGAGGTTTTGCCGAACTAGGAGTGCCTTTTGATAAAATTGGCATTAGTTTTCCCCTTTTTGCCTGGGGTGCCAAAATTGAGTCTCTGTTGCATTCTCTCTACTTCTCGTTTTGGTATTCACCCTCTTGGCATTTCTTCTTTTATTGACTACTCCAATTTTGCTTCTTTCTTTCCCTCTCTCAACCATTCCTCTCTTTGACTGAGCACTTTTTGCTTCCCTTTTTATTCCTTTGCCGAATACTTGATATCTTTCTCTCAGCCAGTACTAAATAGGCACCACCTCCTTTTGTGCTTGTGTCGAATATCTTTGTTCCTTCTCCCTCTTTTCTTGTTTGGCTCCTTCAAGCCCTCCTACGTTGCAAGCTGAATATCCCCCTTCTTTTGTAGCCAAATCTCTCACTGTAATCGATTAAGGTAATGGGATGTTTATTTTGGGTTGTTGAATTCTTGGCCATAGCCAAACCTTGTTATTGCTGTCATCTATGTGTGGGTTCACAGTTATTTTGTTTTCTCCTCTTTTTCTATGCGATAATAGTTTCCCCACTAACCTCTTCTTTTATCTATTGATTACTGCTAGGAGTGTGATCGTACCATCGCATACCTCGACTTTTGGGTGTGGGCCGACTGCTCTTTCCTCCTAATTGGTTTTGTGTTTTCGGTAAGTCCCTAGTTGGTTTCTACTCTTTCGATTTCCTCTTAATTCCCCTCTCTGTTGTGCAAATTGTGTGACTAACACTTCCTTTTACTATCGATTTGCTAGGAGATTTAGGTGATCAATATTATTCGACAGTTTAAGGGGATTAAACCACTTTTGGTTCATTCAAGGCAGGTATCTAATGCTTTGGGATTAAGTAATATAGAGAAGGGTGATTACCCTAATATTAAACGGCTAACTGAATGCCTTGAACGAATGCAAGATTGGTACTCGTGGACTTCGAGCACTTCTCGCTAACAGGTGTGTGTAACCACACTACTATTAACGTACATCGGTAGAAAGCCAGAAACCCGAAAAGTGGGCTATCGACACCACATGAGAGTATGGCCGCCCGTGTGGTAGGTCGTGAGGTCGACGAGATGGCCATGAGCGTTTTCATGGACCGACGCAATATTTGGCCATTTTGGACCGAACTAGGCCGTGTGGGCCCAATAGGCCTGTGGGTCCTACACGGGTAAATTGCACAAAAGGTGTGCTGAAGTTGGGCCAAGCTGTGTTAACACACGGCTAAGGCTTTTTTCTGGGCTATGTGGGCCATACGAGAGTGTTGCCCTAATGGGCCCGCAATATGGGTTGTAGGTCTATTATCACTAATTAACTGTTAAGGTTGCACGGGTCGTCCAAGACGACTGTGGACTTACTAGTTGGCCTGTAAGTGTACCTGAACCCTTATTTTGTGTAAATGATTGATATACCCCTATGTGATGTATGACTGTTTGAGCATGCGATTTTTACTGTATATACATTTATATTATGTTACATTGCATGGGGGGATGTATGATTTTGGAGGAAGTGTACTAAAAGGCTATAAGCCTATTACTTGTATCTCTGCTGCAAATACTATTTTAGTGCCACAACCGGTACTATATGGTGTGTAGGGATGGGTGGGTCGATTTTATCCCCACATGGTGTGTAGGGTTGGTACGGAGATAGTGTGTAGAGGATGGATTGGGTAGGACTCTTTGTTTGTATACTGTATTGATAAGTTAATGGGCTTAGGCCCAGACTGCTACTGTTACTGAAATAGGCTCAGGCATAGACCGCTACTATTACTGAGATGGGCTAAGGCCTAACTGATACTGAAAAGGGCTTAGGCCCAAATTGTGATTACTCTGACTATATGCTTTATGGGATTTCACACACTAAGTTTTCATAAACTCACCCATCTGTTAACTGTGCAGGAAATCCCCAAGCTTAGACGGATCGAGGCGACGGAAGACTTAGAGGTGGCCACTCGACGTAGTTATTTTTTTATATACTATATTTAAGATTTTATTTTGGGTTTTCAATATGTAATGAGGCCTTTTTAAGTCTTATTTTAATTTGGGGATTTATTTACCTTGATCTTTAATTGATAATAATAGGACGCGGATTTTCAAGAAAATATAAACAAATGTTTTTCTGAAACACCACGATTACGTGACATATTTTGAGAGCTTCCGCAACAAACACTATTTTAAAGGGAAATAACAATAATATATGATCAATATTTTGCTAAACTAACTTGAGTTTTCACAATGAACATACACTCTAAAATTTTTGTTAAGAACCCAAAGAAGTTTTTATGTGGGACGAATTTTCCAAGAAATTGTGTTTTGAAAAACACTCTAATGTGACATCAAAGATTCAGCCATAACAACTAGGCTAGGTTTGAGGTGTTATATTTAGTGGTATCAAAGTCAAGTTACAAAAATCGGTTGTGGATTTAGGTTTTTTTAAAATGTAGAAATTTTAACGGAATTGTTTCAATTGGTTTAAAGTGATTATTTAAAAATGTTTTACTGAAGGAGTGGTACACCGAGTCACCGCGCCAATCCTGTAAGTCTTCTGATTGTTAATACTAAAATAATAATATTGAAATGTTATTACTGAGAGTACTTTAGGTAGTAAAACTGTATGGAAACCCTCTCATTAGAGTAAACTACGAACCGTAGTAAGACTGTGAACTGCGAAAACAAACTCTGAAATAATATTGTTCATAAAATACATGTAATAAACATTAGAACAATAAAATGACTGGCATAAAATTGTTAAAACAAAAAAAAAGCGCAATTAGATAATGAGCACTAAAGGTACTCGTGGTAGAAGCCACGGTAGAGGCCGTGGAGGTGCTCGGGCTGGGTCTTCGTCTTTTGGACACCAGCATAATAAGGAAGCTAGGGTGGTTCCAGCTTCACCTATGACTGTAGAAGGGTCTCAAAATTGAGTAGCTGGGGATGCTGCACTGTCACAAGCAATGTTGAGGATTCTAGAAAGGGTCGTCGGGCCTAGTGCTGGTACTGAGGGTCGTGGGTCGATTATGGAATGACTCAGGTCTAATGGGGCAAAAATATTCAGTGGTATTGCTGGAGTTGCCCCTAATGTGGCTAAATATTGGATTGATGCCACAGAAAGGATCATGGATGACCTTGACTACACCTCTGATCAGAAGCTAAAAGGGGCAGTATCGTTGTTGAGAGACGAGGCATACTAGTGGTGGCTTACTGTCAAAGAGGGTTGTAACCCCCAAAAATCTTGAAATCCCAAAATCCTGAACTTTCTTTGTTTTTGATTTTGATAAAAATTGTGTTTAATATTCTTATCCAAGCGATAATTATAGTAGGTCTTAATTAAGGTTTGCGTTCGGATCAAGGGGTAGAAGAAATTATAATTTAATTATTAAAAGAATCAGGGCTGGCTAGTAGTTGGGCTTTTAAATAAAGTTAGGAAAATAGCATCAAAAAGCCTTGTGGATGAGTGGCTAAGTGACGCCACTTAGGGAGTAGGGAGGTGGCGTTAGTGGCTAGCAAGGAGATCCAAGGATCGAATCCTAGCTTAGTAATTTTTAGAGTTTAATTTTGGCCTTCTAAAAGGATGGAAGTGGCGTAAAAGTGGACTCCAAGGGAAGTGTTTAGGAGAGAAAATTAAGGAAGGGATTAAGGGGTTATTAGGTAGAAAAACGAGAAGATGAGAAGGGAGAAGTGATGGAATCGATTGGGGAATTGGGCATGGGAAAATTTAGCTATAAGGCTTATAAATAGGTGCCGAATGCTAGGGTATGAAGCTAATGCCGAATTTCCTCCACCCTGTTACCAGAAACTCTTTTCTCTAAAAGCTGAAAACTCTCTACCTTCTTTTCTTTTTCTTCTTTCTTGTGCCGAATTTTGTTTCTCCTCTGACTCATTGCTGACTTTTCTTTCTTTTTCCTTAGAGCCGAATAACCTTCTTCTGCCATACAAAATCATAAAGGGCCGAACCTCTTTGGCCGAATACCCTTGGTGCAATCACTACTCCCCCTACTTCTGTCAAATCTAGTGTAAGTGTTGTTCTTCCAATCGGTTTCTTTGCTAAGTATCGAATATTGTCCCTCACCCTTTCTAATCAACTGTGGTAAAGAATTAGTATCGAATCCCAGATCATAGCTCATTGCCGAATTCCTCCTTAAGTGTTGCGATTTTGGTAAGTATTCCTCTTCCATTGGCTAAGGTTAGTCGAATAGCTATAGTCAAGGTAAGGGACTTGTGTTGGATACAAGTCATCTACTATTTGGGTTTTAATAGGTAAGATTGGTGCAGATCTAGGGATACGTGATCAAGGAAAATCGATTAAGGATTGGGCTCAAGGTAAGGTTATAGTGAGGTTTCGATTTTTGAGTAAAAAGTATTAAGCACGTGATTAATCTTTGAGTGATATCGATTATAGGTTTTGGCTAAGGAGATCGCATCACGCTTGCTTACCAGGTGTATACATACACTGCACACACACTATGAATCAGCAAAAGCCGAAATGCCGAAAAGCTGAAAGTTTGGCTACAGTAGTCTTGCAAGTGCGCGAACACTCGTAAGGGGGAGACTGATAGGTTGCCTAAGGGCCACGGGCGATTCCGTGGACTTGGGTTGTGATTTGGCCATATGGGCCAGAATGGGCTAAATGGGCCCAATGGGCTGTTGGGCCCATAGTAGGCAAAAACTGAATATTGATGCTATGTGATAGAAATTTGTATGTGAGCATGAATATGAATGTGACTGGGCTTAACGGGCCATATGAATGTGATTTGGGCCTAATGGGCCATATACAGGTGATTTGGGCCTAATGGGCTTAATGAATATGATTGGGCTTAATGGGCCAGATACAGGTATGTGAAATTGTTTAGGCTTTGTAAGGGGTTTTGGGCCAAGTATATGATATCCACATAAGACTTAATTAATATATTGCGACCGTGGACAAGTCAAAGGGTTAAGGTGTGGCAACGGGTATATGCATGTCTAGGATTGGATTTAGGGAGAGCTTGGTACTTAAGCGTTCTTAATGACCCACCTCCTCTTCTCTGGAATCCTACCTGGTGCATAGTATTCATTCATATTAGCTCACGGGACTTGTTAACGGGCTAAGGTAAATGAAAACTATAATTAAAAGAAAATTACCAAAATGCCCCTAAGGGTGAAAATAACCAAAATACCCCTAGGTGTTGAATGTAAGTTTTATGGATATGACATGCATACATATGATATTCTGCTTAGGTTGCATATGGGTTGGGAATTATGGAACGGAGGAAGTATATGAGGATCGCATGGTTACTTAACAATCGTGGGTCCATTGACGGCTTTTAAAGCCTAATGTGTAAATGCAGGTAGTTCCGCAACCGGGCTACCATAGGTGTGTGGGTTAGGTGGGCCGATATTTATATCCCCACATGGTGTGACGGGGGACGGAGCTGGTGTGTAGCGGATGGACAATTTGGATGGGATTACATTACATGTTTGATGAATGACGTTATTGTTTGATTGCTTGTTTTCATCGAGGGTTGTGCACCCTGAGTTTGCGAAAACTCACCCCCTCTTTTATTTTATTTTCAGGTGATGCTCAGTAGGAGGTTCGATGTTTGGAGGGACTCTGGGTGGCCAGCTAACAAGATAATTTGGACTTGTTATTTTTAAGCATATAAGTTTTTTATTTAATTGAGTATGTTTCAGATCAGATTGTATTAAGGTTTTCATTATGTTATTATTACTTGAATTATTATTATTTTTATTGTAATTACGAGAAGTTGAACATGGGTTTCTTAAATTATAGTATGTTTTCTACGTTTCCGCAACTAAATTTTAAAATGACATGTTTTCGTAAAATCATATGTTTTAAACAAGTGATTGAAAGGAGTTTTTTTAAAGTTAATTAAGGTTTCTTTTATTTTAAGAAGGGTTTTCAATGAAAACACAGTTTTTGCTAAAACACTTCAATGTGACACACCAGATTCGGCCATAGCGTCTGGGCCGGGTTTTGGTGTGTTACATTTAGTGGTATCAGAGTCAGGTTACAAAACTCGGGCTGTGAAGTGGGCCTTATTATTATTTGGCTTCCTTTTAGATTTTAAAAATATTTTGGATCGCGATGCTTTGGAAAAAGAGAAATCTTACTAAGCGGCACATCGAGTCTCCGATGTCGAACCAAGTAAGTACTTTTTTCTAGTTTGTTTAAATTGTTATACAGTAGATAGTTAGAGGGCTACTTTTGATCATGGTTAGAATGAAACTAAAGCCCGTAGGATCTGGAAACTGTAGAGGATTTTCAAAAATAATTTTCTCTTTAAATATTTTCATAAAACATTGGTGTAATTATTAAACTAACTAAAAATTCATAAAATTTTAATCCAAATAATATGCGGATCAACGATGAGTGCTAGAAGAGGTGCAAGAGACCGTGGCCAAGGCCGCGAAAGTGTTAGGGCTGAATCGTCGGCATCGGGCCATAAACTGATGTTAGAGTAAAAGAGGCTCTGACCTCACCTGTGGTTGGGAATGGATCGTATGATCGGGTCGTGGGAGAAGATGTATTGTCGCAGGCAATGCTGAGAATTTTGGAAAAGGTCGCTGGGCCCAATAATGGCAGTGAAAATCGGGGATCCATTCCGGAACGACTTCGATCGAATGGGGCTGAGATCTTCAAGGGCGTGGCTAGCGTGGCTCCTGATGTGGCGGAATATTGGTTATAGGCCACTGAAAGGATAATGGAGGATTTGGACTGCTCACCTGAGCAAAAGTTGGGGCGGTGTCATTGCTTAGGGAGGAAGCCTACCAGTGGTGGTTGACAGTGAAAGTGGGCACCCAACCGGAGCGGGTCACCTGGGAGTTTTTTAAAGCTGCATTCCAAGGGAAGTGTGTGGGGGCAAGCTATGTGGATGCTAGAAGGAAGGAGTTCCTGAACTTGACCCAAGGAAAGAAATCGGTGGCGGAGTATGAGGCGGAGTTTCTACGCCTTAGTAGGTATGCAAGAGTGATGGCGGCAACGGAGTATGAGCATTGCGTTAGGTTTAAGGATGGACTTAAAGATAGCCTCAGGGTACTGATAACTCTACAAGGGAACGAGTTGTCTCGGAATTGGTGGAGAAAGCAAAGATAGCGGAGGAGGTAAAGCCCACTGAGTGCCTAAACTGAGAGAAAGAAAGGGGTAAGAATAAGAGGGAGGCTGAGACCCCGGGTGTTGGACAGAGGCCTAGGGCTAGGGCAAAAAATAATGGGCCAGTTAAAGCAGGGCCCCCTACTGCTAATGCAGGAGTGCCACCTTGTGCTGGTTGTGGGAGAAGGCATGGAGACGAGTGCTGGAAGAGAATGGGAGCTTGTTTCGCTTGTAGGTCTATGGAGCATAGGATCAAGGGTTGCCCTTGAACGCTAGGTCGAGAGCCAGTAGTGGGTCAAGGAGGTGCTCAGCCACCAAGGGGTGGACAGCTGCCGCCAAGGGGTCGTGGACAGGCCAGGGGCGGTAACGGCAATAGACGTAGACGTGGAGCACCAGGCGAAAATGGGGGCCATGCTGAGGCGAGACAGCCAGCCTTGGTTTATGCTACTCGTTGTGGAGAAGACGGGGATGCCCCAGATGTGATAACGGCTATGTTCTTTATATATGAGTTACCTTACACAGTCTTGATTGATATTTGATCGACGCATTCATATGTTTCATACAATAAGACTGAGTCTTTGGGTGATGTGTTTGAGATTATTGCGAATGAGATGACTTTGATAAGTCCATTAGGGCAGTCGGTAGGAGTGAATAAGATGTTTAGGGAGGTACCCTTAGTAGTCCAAGGGGTTACCTTTTTAGCGAATTTTATGGAACTGTCGTTTAGCGAATTTGACTTAATATTAGGTATGGATTGGCTAGTGAAGCACCGAGCCACCTTAGATTATGCTACAAAGCGGATGGTGTTAAGAACGGCAGAGGATAAAGAGGTGGTGGTAATTGGTGAACGTCAGAATTACCTATCGAATGTGATTTCAGTGTTGAAGGCTGAGAAGTCAGTATGAAAGGGATGCAAAGCCTATTTGGCTTATATTAGTGTTACGGAGGCTAAGAGCCTTACTGTTAAGGAGTTGAGAACAGTTAGGGAATTTCCGGATATCTTTCCCGAGGAGCTGCTTGGGTTGCCACCCAGCAGAGAAGTAGAATTTGGAATCGAGTTGTTACCTGGGACAGCTTTTGTGTTCATCGCTCATTATCGGATGGCACCCAAGGAGTTGGTAGAACTTAAGGCACAAATTCAAGAATTTTTGGATCGAGATTTCATACGACCAAGTGTGTCTCCATGAGGAGCACCGGTGTTATTCGTAAAGAAGAAGGATGAGACATTACGAATGTGCATCGACTATCGATAGTTAAACAAGTTAACTATTAAAAATAAGTACCTTTTACCGAGAATCGATGATCTTTTTGATCAGTTTAGGGGAGCTTCGGTGTTCTCGAAGATTGACCTGCGTTCAGGATATCACCAACTAAGGTTAAGGAGGCAGACGTTCATAAGACAGCTTTCAGAACTCGTTATGGGCACTACGAGTTCTTGGTGATACCATTCGGGCTGACGAACGCACCTGCCGCTTTCATGGATCTCATGAATCAGGTTTTCCAACCCTACATGGATCGGTTCATGGTAGTCCTTATAGATGACATTTTGGTGTACTCAAAAGATGAGGATGAGCAAGATGCACACTTAAGGATTGTGTTGCAGACTTTGAGGGAGAAGTAGCTGTATGCCAAATTCAGTAAGTGTGAATTTTGGCTAAGGGAGGTTACTTTTCTTGGACATGTGGTGTCAGCCGAGGGGATTAAGGTGGATCCTCGGAAAGTTGAAGCGGTGTTAGACTGGAAAACACCCAAGTCGGTATCGAAAATCTAAAGTTTTCTGGGCTTGGCGGGATAGTATAGGCTATTTGTTGAGGGCTTTTCAGTAATTGCTTCACCCTTAACTAAATTGTTGAGGAAGGGGGTACTGTTTGTTTGGACGGACAAGCAATAAGAGAGTTTTGGAAAACTCAAAAAGGTTTTAACTTAAGCCCTTGTATTGATTCAGCCAGTGCCTGAGAAGGAGTTTACGGTTTATAATGACGCGTCGCATGTAATATCCCGAATTAGGGCCTAATCGGAATAGTGGTTTCGTGACCACAAATTCGAGATAGAAATAATTATTTTATAATTATTTTGAGGTTTATGATATGATTGCATAATTGTGTGAAGATTTCGTGAAGAAATTTTTAGCATAACGAGTTTAATTTAAAGTTAGGGACTAAATCGAATAAGTTGCAAAACTTGCATTCTAGAAATTTTTAGTATGAAATTGCTTTGAAATATTAATTAGGAGGTCTTAAATAGCAATTTTACCAATTTTAAGTTCATGGGCAAAATTAGGACATGGAAGGAATTTTTGAAAGTTTAGTAAGGAGGGGCATTTTGGTCATTTGGATATTAAATGAAATAAAATGGGAAAAATAACACAAAATGGTCATCTTCCTCATTTAGTTGCTGCCGAA
This sequence comes from Gossypium longicalyx, assembly GCA_025698465.1. Classification (NCBI taxonomy): domain Eukaryota; kingdom Viridiplantae; phylum Streptophyta; class Magnoliopsida; order Malvales; family Malvaceae; genus Gossypium; species Gossypium longicalyx. The sequence continues at coordinate 33,308,106 of CM046995.1, read as the reverse complement.
TTTTGCTCTCACCATAGCTAGGGTTTCTTCAACTTTCAAGCTTCATAATCAAGAAAGACGTGGAATCGACCCCAATCGAGGAAAAGAAAAGATTGTGGACTAAATTGCAAAATCTTTGTATTTTGGTACCAAGTTTTCGACAAGCCAGCTCAGGAGTCTGGATAGGTCGAAGGCTCGGTCACACTATCTGAAGGACTTTTTGGTAAATGGCTTGTAAATTTAAGTATGGCATGTATAGCAATATACCTATTTTGCGTAAATGATCTTATGATATAATGAAGGATCGGTTGAAAAAATGCTTGATAATGATAAGTTATGGAAATTGTTAGTTTAGATTATGTTTGATGTTATGGAAGGTTAATAGGTTATCTAGTTCATGAAAACTCATAAAAGGGATGAAATTTGCCATAAACAGAACATTGCAGCAACACTGATGTGAGTTTGAAAATTTACTAAAAATCATAGAAATCGAATTTCGTAATGGATTAAATATGAAATTGAAGCTTAATATGTCTAGTTTCACATAAAACAAACTAAACAGGTAAAGGAATTTTATGTTAGAATATATTTGAATTTTAGTGAAACAGGGTCAGAGCAATTTTTGGATCCCCTGTTCCAACTTTAGAAATTCACCATAAATTGTACAGATGTAATTAGGTGTTGTATTTTATATTATCAAAATCCTTATTGAATCTAGTTTCAGGAGAAACAAACCTCATAGTCATATGAATTTTGTACAGAGAGAAATATGGTTCGTAGTAAATAGAGGTAAGTCTAGTCAAGTCCTAAAATAGGGGTAAATTTAACTAATAAACTGTACTAATTGGCCCAACCAAAAATTCTAGAAAAAAATTAGAAAATAGGTATATGAGTCTAGATTCAGGGAAAATTTACGGATATTGATTTCAAGTTTCATAACTCGAGATATGATTTTTCTTGTAACTGTGACGCAAGTAGCTAGAAAGCTGTGAATGTAGAAACAAATGATCCAAAGTTCTTAAAATGTTAAATTAAGTTTAGTAACCCCTTATACTCGACTCCGACGACGGTCTCGGGCGTGGGGGCGTTACATTTCATGTGGGCTTAGGTTGCGTATTGATGCAAGAAGGAAAGGTGGTTGCATATGTGTCACGACAACTTAAGACTCACGAGGTGAATTACCCAACCCATGATTTGGAGTTAGCTGCGGTCATTTCTGCACTAAAGATATGGAGGCATTACTTATACGGGGAGAAGTGCATAGTCTATTCAGACCACAAGATTTTGAAGTACCTCCTTACCCAAAAGGAGCTAAACCTTAGGCAGCTTAGGTGGGTGGAATTATTGAAGGATTATGATTGCACAATAGAATACCACCCTGGCAAAATGAATGTGGTAGCCGATGCGTTGAGTCGTAGGGCTAAGTCAGACTTGAGAGCTATGCTCGCCCGTTTAAGCTTGTTGGATGATGGTAGCTTGTTAGTTGAGCTTCAAGTAAAACCGATGTGGATTGAACAGATAAGGAGTAAGAAATTAGTGGATGCAACCTTAGGTGCTCGTTTTAGACAAGTGAAGTGTGGGGAGACATCAGACTTTGGGATAAATAGTGAAGGAGTATTGTGTTTCCGTGAGAGAATGTGTATACCAAAGGACGATGATCTAAGGCAGTCCATTATGCGAGAAGCACATAACGGCCTCTATGCAATGCATCCTAGCGGAAACAAGATGTATCGGAATTTGCGTGAGCTTTATTGGTGGCCTGGACTTATGCGCGAGGTTATGGAGTTCGTAGGTAAATGCTTAGTTTGTTAGAAGGTGAAAGCGGAACATCAGTTACCTTCAGGATTGCTTTAGCCAGTGAAGATTCCACTCTGGAAGTGGGAAAGGATCACTATGGACTTTGTTAGTGGGCTACCCTTGACGCCTGCTAAGAAAGATTCGATATGGGTTATAGTGGATCAGTTAACCAAGTCTTCCTATTTTGTACCGGTTCGCACTGATTACTCGTTGCAAAAGCTGGCTAGGCTATATGTGGCAGAGATTGTAAGATTGTATGGAGTGCCAGTCTCCATAATATCTGATAGGGACCCACGTTTCACTTTGTGATTTTGGAAGAAGCTGCATGAGGCGTTGGGTACTAGGTTGTTTTTCAGTACGGCTTTCCACCCTCAAACTGATGGACAATCGGAAAGGGTGACCCAAGTATTGGAAGATATGTTGAGGGGATGCGTGATTGAGTTCCGAGGTAGTTGGGAGGACTATTTACTGTTAGCCAAATTTGCGTACAATAATAGTTATCAAGCAAGCATTGGGATGGCTCCATATAAGGCACTGTATGGGCGAAGGTGTCGAACTCCAACATGCTAGACGAAGTTGGGCGAACGAAGAGTTTTGGGCCCTGAGTTAGTAGCCAATAATGAGGATAAGGTAAAATTGATTTGGGATCATTTGAAGGAGGCCTCGGATAGGTAGAAGTCGTATGCTGACCTTAAGCATCGAGAGATAGAGTATGTCGTGGGAGACTTAGTTTTTCTTAAGGTCTCTCTGTGGAAGAAGGTGTTAAGGTTTGGACGAAAGGGAAAGCTAAGCCCAAGGTTCATTGGGCCATATCGGGTTGTAAGGCAGATTGGGCCAGTCACTTATCAACTAGAATTACCTCCTGAACTGAGCCAGATCCACGACGTGTTCCATGTTTCTATGCTAAGACGGTATCGCTCGGATCCTTCCCATGTCATGGCGATTGAAGAAATCAAGGCCAGAACAGACCTAACTTTCGAGGAAGAGCCCATACAAATAATTGATCGTGATGTTAAGGTACTGAAAAGGAAGTCCGTTCCATTAGTCAAAGTGCTTTGGCGTAATCACAAGGCTGAGGAGGCTACTTGAGAACCCGAGGAAGTGATGCGACGTCAACATCCTCAACTGTTTGAATCAAGTGAATTTCGAAGATGAAATTTCTTTTAGGGGGTAGAGTTGTAACGCCCCAAAAATCTCAAAATCCCGAACCTTCTTTGTTTTCGATTTTGATAAAAATTGTGTTTAATATTTTTATCCAAGCGATAATTATAGTAGGTCTTAATTAAGGTTTGAGTTCGGATCAAGGGGTAGAAGAAATTATAATTTAATTATTAAAAGAATCAGGGTTGGCTAGTAGTTGGGCTTTTAAATAAAGTTAGGAAAATAGCATCAAAAATCCTTGTGGAGAAGTGGCTAAGTGACGCTACTTAGGGAGTAGGGAGGTGGCGTTAGTGGCTAGCAAGGAGATCCAAGGTGCAAATCCTAGCTTAGCAATTTTTAGAGTTTAATTTTGGCCTTCTAGAAGGATGGAAGTGGCGTGAAAATGGACTCTAAGGGAAGTGTTCAGGAGAGAAAATTAAGGAAGGGATTAAGGGGTTATTAGGGAGAAAAACGAGGAGATGAGAAGGGAGAAGTGGTGGAACCGATTGGGGAATTGGGCATGGGAAAATTCAGCTATAAGGCTTATAAATAGGTGCCGAATGCTAGGGTATGAAGCTAATACCGAATTTCCTCCACCTTGTTACCAGAAACTCTTTTCTCTATAAGCCAAAAACTCTCTGCCTTCTTTTCTTTTTCTTCTTCCTTGTGCCGAATTCTATTTCTCCTCTACCTCATTGCTGACTTTTCTTTCTTTTTCCTTAGAGCTAAATAACCCTCTACTGCCATACAAAATTATAAAGGGCCGAACCTCTTTGGCCAAATACCCTTGGTGCAATCACTACTCCTCCTACTTCGGTCAAATCTAGTGTAAGTGTTGTTCTTCCAATTGGTTTCTTTGCAAAGTATCGAATATTGTCCCTCGCCCTTTCTAATCAACTGTGGTAGGGAATTAGTATCAGATCCCGGATCATAGCTCATTGCCGAATTGCTCCTTAGGTGTTGCGATTTTGGTAAGTATTCCTTTTCCATTGGCTAAGGTTGGCCGAATAGCCATAGTCAAGGTAAAGGACTTGTGTTAGATACAAGTCATCTACTATTTGGGTTTTAATAGTTAAGATTGGTGCAGATCTAGGGATACGTGATTAAGGAAAATCGATTAAGGATTAGGCTCAAGGTAATGTTAATGTGAGGTTTCGATTTTTGAGTAAATAAGTATTAAGCACATGATTAATCTTTGAGTGATATCGATTGTAGGTTTGGGCTAAGGAGATCGCATCACGCTTGCTTACCAGGTGTGTACATACACTGCACACACACTATGAATCGACAAAAGCCGAAATGCCAAAAAGCCGAAATGCCAAAAAGCCGAAAAGCCGAAAGTTTGGCTATGGTAGTCTTACGAGTGCACGAACAGTCATAAAGGGGAGACCGATAGGTTACCTAAGGGCCACGGACGATTCTGTGGACTTGGGTTGTGATTTGGCCATTTGGGTCAGAATGGGCTAAATAGGCCCGATGGGCTGTTGGGCCCATAGTAGGCAAAAACTGAATATTGATGCTATGTGATAGAAATTTTTATGTGAGAATGAATATGAATGTGACTGGGCCTAACGGGCCATATGAATGTGATTTGGGCCTAATGGGCCATATACAGGTGATTTGGGCCTAATGGGCTTAATGAATATGATTGGGCTTAATGGGCCAGATACAGGTATGTGAAATTGTTTGGGCTTTGTAAGGGGTTTTGGGCCTAGTATATGATATCCACATAAGACTTAATTAATATATTGCGGCTGTGGACAAGTCAAAGGGTTAATGAGTGGCAACGGGTATATGCATATCTAGGATTGGATCTAGGGAGAGCTTGGTACTTAAGCGGTCTTAATGACCCACTTCCTCTTCTCTGGAATCCTACCTGGTGCATAGTATTCGTTCATCTTAGCTCACGGGACTTGTTTACAGGCCTAGGTAAGTAAAAACTATAATTAAGAGAAAATTACTGAAATGCCCCAAAGGGTGAAAATGACCAAAATACCCCTAGGTGTTGAATGTAAGTTTTATGGATGTGACATGCATAAATATGATATTCTGCTTAAGTTGCATATGGGTTGGGAATTATGGAACGGAGGAAGTATATGAGGATCGCATGGTTGCTTGACAATCGTGGGTCCATCGACGGCTTTTAAAGCCCAATGTGTAAATGCAAGTAGTTCTGCAACCGGGCTACCATAGGTGTGTGGGTTAGGTGGGTCGATATTTATATCCCCACATGGTGTGACGGGGGACGGAGCTGGTGTGTAGCGGATGGACAATTTGGATGGGATTACATTACATGTTTGATGAATGACGTTATTGTTTGATTGCTTGTTTTCATCGAGGGTTGTGCACCCTGAGTTTGCGAAAACTCACCCCCTCTTTTATTTTATTTTCAGGTGATGCTCAGTAGGAGGTTCGATGTTTGGAGGGACTCTAGGTGGCCAGCTAACAAGATAATTTGGACTTGTTATTTTTAAGCATATAAGTTTTTTATTTAATTGAGTATGTTTTAGATCAGATTGTATTAAGGTTTTCATTATGTTATTATTACTTGAATTATTATTATTTTTATTGTAATTACGAGAAGTTGAACATGGGTTTCTTAAATTATAGTATGTTTTCTACGTTTCCGCAACTAAATTTTAAAATGACATGTTTTCGTAAAATCATATGTTTTAAACAAGTGATTGAAAGGAGTTTTTTTAAAGTTAATTAAGGTTTCTTTTATTTTAAGAAGGGTTTTCAATGAAAACACAGTTTTTGCTAAAACACTTAAATGTGACACACCAAATTCAGCCATAGCGTTTGGGCCGGGTTTGAGGTGTTACAAGGGCACCCAAGCTGATCGTTTGACGTGGGAGTTTTTAAAGACTACTTTCCAGGAGAAATATATGGGTGTCAGCTATGTGGATGCCCGTAGGAGGGAATTTTTAAACTTAACTCAGGGAGATAAGACAGTGGTTGAATATAAGGATGAATTTTTACGACTGAGCCGCTATGCACGTGGGATAGTGGCAACATAATATGAGCGGTGTGTTCGATTTGAGGTTGGCCCCAGGGATGGTCTAAAGGTTTTGATAGCTCCTCAAAGGGAGAGGGATTTCGCAGCACTTGTTGACAAGGCAAAAATCACAGAGGATGTGACGCGCGCTGAGTGCCAGAGTAGAGAGAAAGGTAGAGGTAAGAGGGATGCTGAGCCCTCAAATTCTTTTCAGAGGCTTTAGAATAAGCCCTGAGTTGATGGGCCAATCAGAGTTAGGACCCCTGCTGCTGCTACTGGACCTCAGTTTTGTGCTGATTATGGAAAACGCCATCAGGGCAAATGTTGGAAAAATATGGGTGCATGTCTGAGATACGGATCATTTGAGCTCTATGTCAAGGATTGTCCATGGTGGCTCGAGCAGATGCAAGCTATTGGTTTGGGTAATGTACAGGGGGGTGGTCAGTAGCCACCGAGAGGTTGTGGTCAGGCCAGGGGTGGAAATGGTATAGGCCATGGTCGTGGAGCACCGGGTAGAGGTGTTGGTCATACTGAGGTAAGGCAGCCGACACTGGTTTATGCTGCACGTCACCGAGAGGATGGAGATTCCCCAGATGTTATTACGGGTATGTTCTTTATCCATAATGTACTTTATACTGCATTGATTGATGTTGGGTCTACACATTCATGCATAGCATGCTCAGTGTCTAAGATATTGAGTATTATTGTTGAAAACACTTGAGTGAGATTACTATTCTAAGTCCGTTGGGGCAGTCCGTTTGGATAAATAAGATGTTTAGAGATGTTCCCTTAGAGATACAAGGAGTTGTATTTCTAGGAGATCTTATGGAGCTGCCTTTCGGAGAATTCGACCTATTACTGGGCATGGATTGGTTAGTTAAACATCGGGTAAGCTTGAATTGTGCCACTAAACGAGTTGTTTTGAGAACTGAGGCAGAAGAGGAGGTAGTGGTAATTGGGGAAAGACGGAACTATTTGAGTAATGTAATTTCTGCGCTAAGGGCCGAGAAGTTGGTTTACAAGGGGTATGAGGCGTTCTTGGCCCACGTCAGTGTTTCAGATGTTGGGGACTCTTCGGTAACGGATATCAGGACTATTAAGGATTTTCTAGACTTTTTCTTGAAGAGCTATCAGGGTTACCTCCAGAACGTGAAGTGGAGTTTAGGATTGAGCTCCTTCTTGGGACAGCTCCGGTGTCCATCGCCCCTTACAAAATGGCACCGAAGGAGCTTGTGGAGCTTAAGGCTCAGATTCAAAAATTATTGGACCGTAGGTATATCTGACCTAGTGTGTCTCCGTGGGGAGCACTAGTCTTGTTTGTGAAAAAGAAGGATGGAGCCATACGTATGTGCATCGACTATAGATAATTGAAGAAGCTGACCATTAAGAACAAATACCTAGTACCAAGGATTGATGATCTGTTCAACCAACTACGAGGAGCGTCGATTTTCTCTAAAATAGATCTCTGGTTGGGGTATCATCAACTAAGAGTTAAAGAGGCCGATATGCACAAGACAACATTTAGGACTCGTTATGGTCATTACAAGTTCCTGGTAATGCCTTTTGGACCAACAAATGCACCGTCAGCTTTTATGGATCTGATGAACAGAGTGTTTCAACCCTATCTAGATCAGTTTGTTGTAGTATTTATCGACGACATATTGGTGTATTCGAGGACTGAAGATGAACATGATGAACATCTCCGGGTAGTTTTACAAGTTTTGAGGGAGAAACAATTGTATGCCAAGTTCAGCAAGTGCGAATTCTGGTTACGTGAGGTAACATTTATTGGTCATGTGGTATCTGCTGAAGGGATTAGGGTTGATCCTCGAAAAATTGAGGCTGTTTTAGATTGGAAGTAGCCTAAGACTGTGTTGGAAATTCGTAGTTTTCTGGGATTAGCTGGGTACTATCGAAGATTTGTAGAGAGGTTCTCACTGATTTCCACGCCCTTAACTAAGTTGCTACGTAAGGGCGTGGCATTTAACTGGACTAATGCATAGCAAGAGAACTTTGAGAAGCTCAAGAAAGTACTGACTGAGGCCCCTGTTTTGATTCAACCGGAGTTTGGAAAAGAATTTACTGTCTACAATGATGCATCACACGTTGAGTTGGGTTATGTGTTGATGCAAGAGGGTAAGGTGGTAGCTTATGCATCTCGCCAACTTAAGACTCATGAGGTGAATAACCCAACATATGGCTTGGAGTTGGCCGCAGTGGTATTTGCATTGAAAATTTGGAGGCATTACTTGTACGGTGAAAAGTGTATCATTTACACGGATCACAAGAGCCTCAAGTATCTCCTCACTCAGAAGGAGTTAAATCTTAGACAGCGTAGATGGATTGAACTGCTTAAGGATTATGACTGTTCGATTGAATACCACCCTGGTAAGGCCAATGTGGTGGCCGACGCACTGAGCCGTAGGGCTATGACTGATTTGAGAGCAATGTTTGCTCATTTTAGGTTATTTGATGATGGTAGCTTGTTGGCTAAGCTCCAAGTTAAACTAGTGTGGATTGAGCAGATTAAGAGTGAACAGTTGGAAGATGAGTCATTGGGTCTTCGGGTCCGTCAAATAGAGAATGGTAATATTGTAAATTTTAGGCTGAATAGTGAAGGGGTACTCTATTTTTGAGGAAGAATTTATGTACCTAAGGACACTGATTTGAGACAGACTCTACTGCGAGAGGCGCATAGTAGCCCCTATGCTATGCACCCAAGTGGAAATAAGATGTACAGAGATCTCCGTGAGATATATTGGTGGCCGAGTCTTAAGCGTGAGATTACCGACTTTGTGGGGAAATGTCTAGCTTGCCAACATGTTAAAGTGGAACATCAATTGCCTTCTGGGTTGCTTCAGTCAGTTAAGATTCCACTATGGAAGTGGGAAAGAGTAACTATGGACTTTATGAGTGGGCTACCCCTAACGCCTTCTAAGAAAGATTTAGTGTGGGTCATCGTGGATCGATTGACCAAAACTGCCCATTTTATACCGGTTCGCATATATTATTCATTGCAGAAACTGGCTAAGCTATATACATCCGAGATAGTGAGACTGCATGGGGTACCAATTACCATAATATCTGGTAGAGATCCTCGCTTCACTTCTCAATTCTGGAAGAAGTTACATGAAGCTCTAGGTACACGGTTTGACTTCAGTATTGCGTTCCATCCTTAGATAGATGGTCAGTCAGAGAGGGTGATTCAGATACTGGAGGACATGTTAAGGAGTTGTGTAATTGACTTTCAAGGCAGTTGGGAGGATTACTTGCCGCTAGTAGAATTTGCTTACAACAATAGCTACAGTCTAGCATACAGATGGCACCTTACGAAGCAATATATGGTCGTAGGTGTCGCACTCTTTCATGTTGGAATGAGTTGGGTGAGCGGTGTATTCTAGGCCCTGAGCTAGTATCTGATACTGAGGATAAGGTCAGATTAATTTGGGATCGACTAAAGGCAACATCAGACAGACAAAATTCATATACAGATCTGAAACGTAAGGATATTGAGTATTCTGTGGGAGATTTTGTCTTTCTAAAGGTCTCGCCACGGAAGAAGGTACTGAGATTTGGGCGTAAGGGCAAGTTAAGCCTAAGGTTTATTGGGCCTTATCGTATATTGCAATGAGTAGGACCAGTTGCCTACCAGTTAGAGCTACTTCCGGAATTAGAGCGGATTCATGATGTGTTCCACGTCTCTATGTTGAGATGCTATCGCTCTGATCCTACGCATGTGGTACCGGTTGAGGAGATTGAAGTTAGACCAGATCTGACTTTCAAAGAGGAACCAATCCAGATTTTGGATCGAGAGGTGAAAATCTTAAGAAGGAAATCAATCCCATTAGTAAAAGTTCTTTGGCGAAACTAAAGTTCTGAGGAGGCTACGTGGGAACATGAGGAGACGATGCGACAACAATACCCTCACCTTTTCTGACCAGCTAAATTTCGAGGCCGAAATTTTCTTTAAGGAGGGTAGAATTGTAATGCCCCAAATCCCGAAAACCCCTATTAAAATTATTTTTATGTGTTGTGTAGCATAATGTATGTTTGCCTCGGTGGTTGGATGTCTTGAGAAGTGTGGGAAGTCTTGGGTTCAAGTCTGGGCTTTAGCAAAATTTTGTTTTTATTGAGTAAAACCCTTGCTTCTTGATAGGGGATTCTTAAATAATTATGGGGAAATCAAGTCACAAAAAGGCTGTTGGTTTAGGGGGTAGTGGCGTGTTACTGCTTTTAGGAGGTCTTGGGTTCGAGCCCTGTTGTTGCAAGGGATGTTTATTTTACAGCTCTACCGTGTGGGTTGTTGAAGTTGACCGAAACTCTGCTAGTTGAGGAGAGTTGAATGGGCTGTTGAGGAGATGTTGGATGAGGGATTTTAGGAGGATTTCGTGGAATTTGATAGTGGGTAAGGTTGTACCGAAATTGAACTCTTGTTTATGAGAGTTTCGCTGAGGTGGGAAAGGGTTGAAAGAGTCAAGTGTGTGGGTTGTGCTGAGGTTTTGCCGAATTAGGAGTGCCTTTTGACAAAATCGACATTAGTTTTCCCCTTTTTGCTTGGGGTGACAAAATTGAGTCTCTGTTGTATTCTCTTTACTTCTCGTTTTGGTATTCTCCCTCTTGGCATTTCTTCTTTTGTTAACTACTCCAATTTTGCTTCTTTCTTTCCCTCTCTCAACCATTCCTCTCTTTGACCGAGCACTTTTTGCTTCCTTCTTTATTCCTTTGCCGAATACTTGATAGCTTTCTCTCAGTCGGTACTAAATAGGCACTACCTCCTTTTGTGCTTGTGCCAAATATCTTTGTTCCTTCTCCCTCTTTTCTTGTTCGGCTCTTTCAAGCCCTCCTGCATTGCTAGCCGAATATCCCCTTTCTCTTGTAGCTGAATCTCTCCTTGTAATCGATTAAGGTAATGGGATGTTCATTTTGGGTTGTCGAATTCTTGGCCATAGCCGAACCTTGTTATTGTAGTCATCTATGTGTGGATTCGCGGTTGTTTTCTTTTCTCTTCTTTTTCTGTGCAATAATAGTTTCCCCTCTGACTGCTTCTTTTCTCTATCGGTTACTACTAGGAGTGTGATTGTACCATCGCGTGCCTCAGCTTTTGGGTGTTGGCCGACTGCTCTTTCCTCCTAATTGGTTTTGCGTTTTCGGTAGGTCCCTGGTTGGTTTTTACTCTTTCAGTTTCCTCGTATTTCCCCTCTCTGTTATGCAAACCGTGTGACTAACACTTCCTTTTACTGTCGATTTGCTAGGAGATTTGGGTGATTAATATTATTCGGCAGTTTAAGGGGATTAAACCAATTTTGGTTCATTCAAGGCAGGTATCTAATGCTTTGGGATTAAGTAATATAGAGAAGGGTGATTACCCTAATATTAAACGGCTAATTGAATGCCTTGAACAAATGCAGGATTGGTACTTGTGGACTTCTAGCACTTCTCGCTAACAGGTGTGCGTAACCACATTGCTATTAACATACATCGGCAGAAAGCCAGAAAGCCGAAAAGTGAGCTGTCGACACCACATGGGTGTGTGGCCACCAGTGTGGTAGGCCGTGTAGTAAAACAAGGCCGTGAGCTCGACGAAATAGCCATGAGCGTTTTTATGGACCAATGTGATATTGGGCCATTTTGAGTTGAACTAGGTCGTGTGAGCCCAATGGGTCTGTGGGTCCTACACTGGTAAATTACACAAAGGTGTGCTGAAGTTGGGCTAGGCTGTGTTAGCACATGACTAAGGCCTTTTTTGGGCTATGTGGGCCATACGAGAGTGTGGGCCCACATGGGCCCCCAATATGGGTTGTAGGCCCATTATCATAGATTAACTATTAAGGTTGCAAGGGTCGCCCAAGACGACTGTGGACCTACTATTGGGTTGGTAAGTGTACTTGGACCCTTATTTTGTGTAAATGACTGGTATACCCCTATGTGATGTATGACTGTTTAAGCATGTCATTTTTACTGTATATACATTTATATTATGTTGCATTGCATGGGGTGGGATGTATGATTTTGGAGGAAGTATACTGAAAGGCTATAAGCCTATTAATGGCAGCTCTACTGCAAACACTATTTTAGTCCTACAACCGGTACTACTTAGTGTGTAGGGATGAGTGGGTCGATTTTATCCCTACATGGTGTGTAGGGTTGGTACGAAGGTGGTGTGTAGAGGATGGATTGGGGAGGACTCTTTGTTTGCATATTGTACTGATACGTTAAGGGCTTAGGCCAAGACTGCTACTGTTACTGAGATACGCTAAGGCCTAATTGATACTGAAAAGGGCTTAGGCCCAAATTGTGATTCCTCTAACTGTAAGCTTTATGTGATTTCACACACTGAGTTTTCATAAACTCACCCATTTGTTAACTGTGCAGGAAATCCCCAGGCTTAGACGGATCGAGGTGACGGATGACTCAAAGGTGGCCACTCGACGTATTTATTTATTTTTTATATATTATATTTAAGATTTTATTTTGGGTTTTTCAATATGTAATAAGGCCTCTTTAAGTCTCATTTTAATTTGGGGATTTATTTACCTTGATCTTTAACTGATAGTAATAGGATGCGGATTTTCAAGAAAATATAAACAAATGTTTTTCTGAAACACCACGATTACGCGACATATTCTGAGAGCTTCTGTAACAAACACTGTTTTAAAGGGAAATAATAATCAAATATGATCAATATTTTGCTAAAACAACTTGAGTTTTCACAATGAGCATACACCCTAAAATTTTTGTTAAGAACCTAAAGAGGTTTTTATCTGGGATGGATTTTCCAAGAAATTATGTTTTGAAAAACACTCCAATGTGACATCGTAGATTCGACCATAACGTCTAGGTCGGGTTTGGAGTGTTACAAGAAAGTTGTATGGTTTTATTGATACACGAAGTTAGATATGAATTGCGATAGTATATCATAAAGCATGTACCTAGTGGAGTCCCTATACCTTGTTATGTTTGAAATATTGAACTGAATTTGATAAGACATGTAATCATGTTTTGTAAGCTTTACATTTGAAGTCAGTATACTTTGAATATATGTTAGATGTTGGTAGATTGTTTGTTAGTATGTAGTGAACGATGGCATGTTTTGGGCAATAGTTGAATGCCTTTTATTGTATATGACTTGATGATTGAAATGTGAATTGGTATTAAAATTATCTATTAATTGGTTAAAGATTTATATATATAACCTTGAAAAGGGATTGTGTAGAAATCTAAATGAGAATGATTTAGAATTTACAAGTTAATTGGTATGTTTGGATATCTTTATGAAGTATATATGTTTGATTGATTGGATAATTGTTGATATTGAGGTGTTTTTGGTATATTTTGAATTGGTATATGTAGATTCATAATGTGTTATAAGTACAAACCAAGGTTCTGTAATGTTTGAGCAGTTGATATTTACATAGATTTATAAGTTTGGCAAAGAACCAAGTTGATAACCTATGGTTTGAATTACTTGTGAATAGTCTATTGTAATTTTTGGTTGATAGGTGAAATTGTTAAGTATTGAAATTGGGTATAATGCACTTGGTATGTATTGCTTAGGTGAAGGTATAATAGTTGTAATTTGAATGCCAAATAAGACATGTTGGTATGGTTGATTGATGAAAGGTTGAATTGTAGCTTTTGATATGTTTTTGAGCTGATTATATGCAGATTGGATGAGTACCTAAAGTACCATTTGAATTGCTCTTTCGTTGGGCATAAAAAGGTACCAAAATGTATTTTTTTACCATCTGTGAAAAAAGTATCGACACCATGGACTAAGGTATCTGTACTTTTACCAAGTTATGATGCTTTGAAAATTAACAGAATGTCAAAATAGTATCGGTACTTAACAAGGGTATCGATACCTATTCTATAATATTTGAAAACTATACAGTTTGATCCTATTTCAAGTTCAACTTAGTATTTTTAGCTTCTGTACACTCATACTAAACCTGAAATTATTGTATATTGGTTTTGAAATGAATGAAATATGTGATATCCGAAGCAGTAAATTGGAAATAGGGCTGATAAGGGAATGTTTGGTATCGAAATTTGTTAAAATATTATTAATATTACTATAAGTATAATGAAATGTCTCTGTAGATTACATTGAAGAGGGATGAGTTAATGTCAGTCTCATATAAAGAACATGTTTATTTTGAAATGTGAAGCTTGGTAACTCTGACTTACAAGTATATGGTAGACATGTGTATATAGATATACATGTTTACTTACGGTAGAATTGTTAATGCTAACATTACATACTTAAATTATAGAATTACCATTGAGTGTTGTACTCAGCATACAGTTTGTTTTCTCTATGCCCAGGTTAGATTTAATTCAAAATTTTCGAGCATCGACCACATCATTTAATCTACAATCCCGATCTCTGCAGTGTTTGTTTATTTCCAACCTTATTTATATTTTACTTGTACCTAATAGGCTAGGTTTTGCAATAGTTAAATGATGTTCTAATTAAATGTTGTATTTTATATTCTAGTAGAATATATATATAGGGTCAATATGCATATGTATAATAGTATATGCAAATTATAATTCTCATAGTTGATAAATGTGTGAGATATGTGATGGCGCCTATATTCAATTGATTTTATTATATATATTGTATAAGTAAATTGTGATTTAATTGTAATTACTTCGGCAACGAATGTGACACACTGTAGCTCAAGCTCGCTGATCGACTTAGGTATAGATGTTACACATTTAATCTATGAAAAACTATTAATTAAGTGCACTCAAGTATATTAGTTGACTTGTGTATGAAGTCTCCTCGTCATGACGTTGCCACCATGAATTTCCTTGGGGAAGTCTCCTTATCACGATGTTGAATGTGTTATGGGCCTTGATAGCTTTGTTGGCTTATTGGGCTCATTGTCTCATAGGCCAATTATCCTTCCTTGTATTCTTAGACTTGAATTGGCATCCTATACACTTAAATAGCCTATTAGTCACTCACGATGCCTAAATCGGCCTTACGGGTCATTAAAATAATAGAAAATGCATAAAAATGATTATTTTATTAAATTTTAGTTTCTAACCTACTAATACTAAAAATACAATAATTAATTACAAAAGTGCTAGAAAATAAACTCGTCAAGTGCAAAATAGACTAAAATAACTACTACATTTGACATCAAATTAATACGGTCACTACGAATTTCTGGTTATGCCTTTCGAACTGACCAATGCTTCTCTTGCATTCATGAACCTTATGAACCTCATTTTCCGACCGTATTTGGATAAGTTTTTTTTAGTATTTATTGATGACATCTTGATCTATTCAAAGTCTGAAGTTGAACACGACAAGCATTTCAAAACTGTTTTACAAGTTTTACGGGAAAAACAACTTTATGGGAAGCTCAGCAAATGTGAATTATGGTTATCTGAAGTCATATTTCTGGGACATGTTGTTTCAATAGAAGGAATCTGAGTTGATCTAGTGAAAATTGAGGCTATCACACAGTGGAAAGCACTGAAAATTTTTTCAGAGATTCACTGTTTTCTTAGTTTGGCCGGATATTACTAGAGGTTTATGGATGGATTTTCACGAATAGTTGTACTCATGATGAAATTGCTACAAAAAGGAGTACCATATATGTAGAATGCACAATGTCAGGAGAGTTTCAAAAAATTGAAGTTGATGATTATCGAAGCACCAATCTTAGCCTCGCCTAAATCGGGAAAAGACTTTGTGGTCTTTAGTGATGATGCCTCATTAAATGGTTTAGGTTGCGGCTTAATGTAAGATGGCAAGGTGATTGCGTATGCATACTACTAGTTGAAAATACATGAACGCAACTATCTGACGTACGACTTATAACCAGTCGTTGGGGTTTTTGCTCAGAGATCTATAGGCACAATTTGTATGGTGATAAGTGTCATATTTATATTAATCATAGAATTCTTAAATATCTCCTAACCCAAAAGGAGTTGAATTTGAAACTACGTCACTAGATTGAACTCTTGAAAATTACGACTGTGTTATTGATTATCATCTTGGGAAAGCTAATGTCATATTTGATGTGTTGAGCAGGAAAGTAGTTGTTTAGTTGTGGGCATTGTTCGCTCAACTCAGTATTAGTAGTGACGGTAGTTTGTGGCTGAATGGAAAATCAAGCCGTTGTTGGTTGAACAAATTAAATATGCACTACTTGTCGATACCAAGTTAGTTGAGAAAAAGGAAATGGTTCATCAAAGCATGACGAAAAATTACAGTATAGATGATCGTAGTTGTTTGAGATTTCATAATTGAATTTGTGTTCATACGTTGTCAATTTAAAGGAATTAATACTTCGCAAAGCCCATGATAGTACTTTTTTCATGTATCCTGGCGGAACGAAAACATAACACGATTTACGGGAAATGTATTGGTGGCTTGGCATGAAAAGAGAGATATTCGAGTTTGTAGCCAAATTTATGACTTGTCAGCGAGTCAAGATGGAAAATCAGGTTCCCTCTAGACTTCTTCAGCCTATCTCAATTCTTGAATGGAAATGGGAGCGTATTACAATTAATTTTGTGATTGGCTTATTTTTATCTCAGAGCAAAAGAAATGTCATTTGGGTTGTTGTCGATCGATTTACTAAATTAGCCTATTTTCTAGTAGTTAGAATCCTCTGGTCACTTCCAAAGCTAGCCGAGGTATTCATTCGAGAAATAGTTAGATTGCACATTGTACCTATGGTGATTATTTCTGATCGGGATCCCCGATGCACCTCAAGATTCTGGAGATAGTTACATGAATATTTAGGTACAAAACTTAATTTCAGCACTACATTTCACCCACAGATGGACGGACAATCAGAGTAAGTTATTCAAATTTTAGAGGATATGCTTCAAGCCTAAGTAATTAACTTTAAAGCAGGCTGAGAACATTATTTACCATTAGTAGAATTTTTTATATAATAATAGTTTCTAGTTGAGCATACAAATGGCTTCGTATTAAGCATTATACAGTCGAAGGTGGAGAACACCTATTTGTTAGTTGGATTTAAGTGAAAAAAATATCATTGGCCCAAAATTGATTCAAGAAACAAAAGATACAGTTAAGGTGATTAAAAACAAATTGAAAGAAACTTTTGCAAGGTAGAAATCATACACAGATCTGAAATGTCGAGATAATGAATTTTTTGTAGGTGATAAAGTTTTTTTAAAAGTTTTTTCGTGGAAAAAGGTTTTAAGATTTGGTCGGAAAGGGAAGTTGGACCCCCGATTTATCAGACCTTATGAAATCAAGGAAAGAGTTGGACCGGTGGTATATAGACTACCGTTACCATCATAATTACAAAATATACATGATGTGTTTCATGTATCTATGCTTAGGAGGTATCATTTTGATCCATCTCATATTATTCCATTAGAAGAAATTGAGATTCAGCTCGATCTATCCTACGAAGAGGAATCGGTTGAAATCTTAGCTCGTGAAGTAAGAGAGCTACGAAATAAAGGCATTCAACTTGTGAAAATTTTTTGGCGTAGTCACAATGTGGAAGAAGTGACTTGGAAACCAAAAGAGACAATGAAATCCCAATATCCTCATCTTTTTTCAAGTAAATTTCAGGGGCAATTTTTTAAGGAGGGGGAATTGTAATGACCTGAAGAGACATGGACGTGTGACTCAGCCATGTGTGACACACAGCCTGAAGACATGGTCTTGTGTTCCCTGTAGGTTCCTTTGCATGCAAGTTAGTTAGTTACACAACCTAGCACACGGCTTGGCACACTGGCATGTGAGGCTATTTCGAGAGTTACACGGTCTGATACACGGGCGTGTGACATGGCTATGTGACCTTACTCAGAGAGTTACACAGGTGAGGACACGGACTCGGATACTGTCGTGTGTCCCTAGTTGGAAGGTTACATGGCCTGAGACATAGGCGTCTATCTCAACTGTGTGAGGCATACAGCCATGTAACTGCTGGAGTCAAATTTTTCTAACTTTTTCTTAAACTTTTCAAATGTTTTTGATTTAGTCCCGAATCATTTTTAAGGTATTTTTAAGGCCTAGAAGGCCCGATTTAGGGACAATATGTATGTGAATGATTGCTTTATAATGTGTTTATGATAATGTATGAGATGTATGTTTAAATGTTCTGTTTGTTTAGTAATACTCCGTAACCCTAATCCGATGATGGATACAAGTTAGGGGCGTTACAATAAGTGTTTTTCAACACATATTCTAGGTGTTGTGACCCAATAGGCTAACACGAGCCTCAGGTTGTGCTCATATGTTTAATTGTGTGTGCAGGATGAAGATATAAAGGCCCAACTGATGTGGAAGCAAGGGACTACTGATGCACAAGCTTCCCGAGTCGTCAAAGTACCAAATAATCGACTAAGGTTGGAATTAGGTGTCATGTCGTGCCATAGCCTTGGTGTGGTGCGACACACATCGACATCCTGCCCAAGTAATATGGGGTTATTTTCGTCTACGCGATAAAACTAATATGAACACCTAGGACGTACTGAAGACTTAAGTTGGGCTGCTAACACCTCTATAAATAAGCCATTAAGGGTTGAACGTAAAAAAGTCATCCTAGACGCCTTCAAAAACCCTCGTAGTTTTGAATTAATTTTAGATTATTATTTTTTTGACTTATAAATACTTTCTTATTTTTCTTTTTAAATAAGTTTTGATTCAAGGACTTATTTATTTAATTAAAGTTTTCAATTTATATTCTTCTTTGCACTTGTTTTATTTGGTTATTCCAATAGAGAGATTTGCTACTCTATTCCCCATTCAGTACTCAATCTATAATTATTCAAGTCTCTTTTCTTCTCCGAATCAATTGTGTTTCTTACATAGTTTATTTAATTGAAGTTGGGATTATGAATAATATGAGCGACTAAACACATTAGGGGAGATTAATGAGTGGATGGTGATGTGATTAACAAAGAATTTGAGATTTCTCGAGATTGATTATTTAGTATAAATTACATGTTCTTAAACTGTTAGGCTTGACAATCCTAACATGTAACACCCAGTATTTGAGGGTCCTGAGTTTAGGCAAGTAACTCAAAGTAAATTGAGTGGTGGGATCCTATTCACCCAATTGATGCTTTGGCAAATAGATTAGGCGCATAGTTAATGATAGAGTATCATGAAAGGATTATTCTGTGAATGGGTTTAGTCGTAAAGAAGACCAAATTAGTAAGTGTGTCAAGGGTTCTTAGGTAATGAGGGAATTGTAAATTGAAAAATATATAGGATTATTCCCATATAATTTATCATATTTTTACTTAAATCCGTTGTTAAAACTAAGTAGTTGTTTAATAAATTAATGAAATATGTGAAAATATGAAATTAGGACATAGAAATTAGTAAAATGTGATTTTATGCTTTATTATATAGTTTTTATTCATAAAATGGTTTATTTTATATTGATTTGAGCATATTATATTTTTAAGACATAAAATAGGCCATGCATGATTAAATTAAATAATAAAATATAAAATTATATTCAATAATTCACTTTAAAATATTTCATTAATAGTTTGGGTTTTAATTAATTAATTAAATTGGATAAATTTTATTCTTTGGTCCTCTAACTTATTGATTTATTTTGGACATGTCTGATAGCTTTGTTGGATTACAAAACCGTCCAAATTGAAGACCAAGTCAACCCAAATTCTGCTACACATGGCTGTTCTTTTAAGCCACTTTTTGGTTTAATTACACATGGTCCTTGCATTGTTGAAGAAATTAGAGATTTGCCCAAAGATTTACGATTGACAGAGTCTTAGTCCTAAGTTATTATGGCATTTAATTTGCTTAAAAATCAAGCAAAAATCAGCTCAAATTCCACTAATTGTGGCCAACAATCCAAGGAAGAGATTTGAAGAGACTAAACCTAGCTATTTTTAGCAAACTACCCACCTCTCTTCACCTATAAATATGACCCCTTTATTCCCTCATTCATCATCCCACATCATTCATCACTCTGTCTTCTCTCTAAATTCTCTTAGCCTTTTCCATTCCCCACGCTTAGCATCATCTCTTCATAGAGATTTTAGCTATTAAGCCTCTTAAAGAGTCCTTGGTCGGCCACCTTGGAGAGCCATCAGCAAATACGCAAAGCGACAGAAGCAAAGGAGCCTCGTCGGTCAGAGTCTTGGGTGATAACCAATTTGATCTGGGTTTAATCTTTCATTTCTTTAATTTAATCTGAAAATGTTTGCTATGTGTTCTTTGTTCTTGTTTACAACAATGTTAGCTTAATTTTATTTAAGCTAGGATGATTGATTTGATTAAATAATATTTTTTTGATTCATGCTTATAATGTTTGTGCCTCAATCGATCATGTTTTCAATTAAAATCAAGTTTGTATTTCATTCATACGTGATTGAAATGCACCTGAATTAGCTAAGCGATCCTAACTAGACAATAGCTAATGGACACATAATTGAAATTTGCATGTTCAATTTAGATCCTAACCCGATTAAATTGCAGGTTGCATAATAACTCTAACCAAGCTCTGTCATCTGCATAGTTTTTAGATTTGTGTGATTAAACTGTTTCAAACCTAACACATCCCTGTTACCTCACACGAATACTAAGAAACCCTTAGTAAATAAGGATCAGTAAAATGCGTATTTACCAAGTAAAGGATTTCGAAAGGACCTAATGTGGTTTCCAAACTCATGAAAGATCGAGCTGCCATGGAATGTTTTTCCGAATGTTATTAAGCATGCTGATAATAAGTTGAGTTTAATTAAAGTAATTGTCCTAGTTTATTTATGTTATAATTGTTACAAATTGTGTTTAATTTTGCTAAAATCTATTTCATTCATATAGTTTGCATACTTAGGATAATTTGCATTAGGGATCATTGCATTTAGTTAATATATTTTAATCATCACTTTTCAACTATATTGTGTCTTTATTTACCAATTTGTTAATATAATTTTACAAATTAGGTAACTCAGCATAAATACAATCCTTGTGGAGATGATAACTCGATACTTACTTATTACTTGATAACAACTGCGTACACTTGCACAAACCTATGCATTACAAGTTTTTGGCGCCGTTGCCGGGGATTGTCAACTGTTGCTATAGTAATTTTTTTGTGAAATTATTTACTTCCAATTTGGTTTATTTCTAACATCACTAACTTATTCTTTTAAATTTTGTCATTTTCTTATCAGGTGTTTATGAGCATAGTTCGGATTATCGATTTACTCTCTGTAGACCCTGAAATTCAGCGAACTTTCAAACAAAAAAGATGTGAACGAACAACTCAAAGACAAGTTGAGATGGACCTTGGAAATCAAAATCAAGACCAAGGTAATGAAGCTGATCATGTACGAAACCCCATCCTCATTGCCAATTATAGGGATCAATGCATTAGACAATATGCTGTGCCACTTTTCAGTGATATAAATCCAGGAATTAGAAGGCCAGATATTGAGGCAACACAATTTGAATTGAAACCAGTGACGTTTCAAATGCTCTAAAAGGTGGGCTAAGTCAGTGGTATACCCACGGAAGATCCACATCTCCACCTTCAATTGTTTATAGAGGTGAGTGATTCATTCAATATAGCTAGCGTAACTGAAGACACACTGAGGTTGAAGTTATTTTTGCACTCATTACGAGATCGAGCACGAGTATGGCTAAATTCATTGCCACCAAGTTCCATATCTACATGGCAAGAATTAGCAGAGAGATTTTTGGTTAAGTATTTCCCACCTAGCAAAAATGCTAAGTTGAGGAACGAGATTACAACTTTCCAACAATTGGACGACGAGTCTTTGTATGAGGCTTGGGAGTGATTCGAGGAGTTACTTCGTAAGTGTCCTCGTTATGGGATTCCTTATTGTATCCAGTTGGGGACATTCTATAATGGTCTCAATGCACACACAAGATTGATGGTAGATGCTTCTGCGAATGGTGCAATTTTGTTTAAGTCTTATAATGAGGCTTATGAGATCATTGAGAGGATCGCGAGTAATAACTATCAATAGCCAACAAATTGAACAACTTCAGGAAGACATGTAGCTGGTGTTCATGAAGTTGACGCCCTCACTTCGTTATTAGCTCAGGTATCATCTATTTCCTCTATGTTAAAATAGTTTACCGCTAATAGTGTTAATAATTTTGTAGCTCAGCCACCAAGTCTATTTGAAGTAGTTTCCTGTGTGTACTGTGGGGAAGGTCATTCTTTTGAGAATTGTCCATCAAATCCCGAGTCAGTATACTATGTAGGGAACCAACATCAAAATAGGAGTCCAACTTCTACAATCTTTCATGGCGTAATCATCCTAACTTTTCTTGGAACAACCAAGGAAATGGACCGAATAACAACTTATTGCAGCATAGACCCAACCAATATCAAGGGTTTAATCAGCAAGCTCCAAGTCCACCTCAAGTTGAGGCATCAAACAGTTTGGAGAACTTATTGAAAGTGTACATGGCAAAGAATGACACTTTGATCCAAAACCAAGCAACAATATTGAAAAATTTGGAAAACCAAATGGGTCAGTTAGCTACGGAGCTTCGTAATAGACTGCAAGGAACCTTATCAAACAATACTGAGAATCCAAGAAATTTGGGTAAAGAACATATCAAGGTAGTGGCATTGCGAAATGGTAAAATTCTGGAACCACGATTAATTGATGTCGAAGATAAGCCCGTTGAGAAGAACCAACCAGCTACTGAAATTCCTACACAAAAAAGAGTCAGAATATGTAAAGACTGACAAGGTAAATCCTAACTTAGTGAATTCAGATACTTTAACATCTTCTTTGGATGCAAATTTACCTACTCAGAAGAGTTATCTAATTCAACCAAAAGTTCCATCACCTCCATATCCACAAAGATTGTAGCAACACAAGCAGAAACAAGAGGTGTAATTCAAGAAGTTTTTGGATGTTTTGAAGCAGTTACACATCAATATCTCATTCGTGGAGGCTTTAGAACAAATGCCAAATTATGTAAAGTTTATGAAGGATATACTGTCCCATAAGAAACGGTTGGGTGAGTATGAGACTGTCACTTTGATAAAGGAGTGCAGTGCGTTCTTGCAGAACAAACTGTCACCGAAATTGAAAGACCTAGGAAGCTTTACTATACCTTGTAATATTGGTGAATCTTACTATGGTAAAGCTTTGTGTGACTTAGGAGCGAGTATCAACTTGATGCCTAAGTCTATTTTCAAGATGCTAGGGCTAGGAGAAGTAAGACCTACAACTGTGACGCTTCAGCTAGTGGATCGATCTTTAGCAAATTCCGAAGGAAAGATCGAGGATGTTTTGTTAAGAGGTGATAAATTTATTTTTCCTGCTGATTTCATTGTCTTATATTTTGAAGCAGATAAGGAAGTGTCGATCATCCTTGGGAGACCTTTCTTAGCCATGGAAAGAACGTTAATTGATGTGCAGAAAGGTGAACTCACCTTATGAGTTCAAGATGATCAAGTAACCTTTAACATTCTTAAAGCAATGAAATTTCTAGATCTGGAAAAAGAGTGTTCAGTTATGGAAGAGATAGAAACCTTGGTTTCTATGGAAAGCAATTTTGAAGAAAATCCATTTGATAAAGCCTTAGATTTTGACCTTTTGGAGGATAAAGAAAGTGAAGAAAACACGACATTGATGGAACCCAATCTAAGGAATTTTATTCAATCCACACAGTTTGAACCATTAGAGTTAGAAGTCAGAGAATTTATGCAACCCAAGTTGTCAATTGAAGAACCACCTAAACTCGATCTAAAGGTACTCCCTTCTCGTTTGAAATACATTTATTTAGGTGACTATTCCACTTTGCCTATGATTATTTCAGCAAAGCTGACGAAAAATCAAGAGGAGCAACTAATTGCTGTTCTAAAGAAATTTAATAAAGCAATTGGTTGGACCATAGTTGATATTCAAGGTATAAGCCCTTCTTTTTGCATGCATAAAATTATTTTAGAAGAAGGTGAAAGAGCTTAAATTGATGGGCAAAGGAGGCTCAATCCAATTTTGAAAGAAGTTGTGAGAAAGGAAGTGATCAAATGGTTAGATGCAGGAATCATCTGTCCTATTTCAAATAGTTCATGGGTAAGTCTGGTGTAGTGTGTGCCGAAGAAAAGTGGAATCACCATTGTTGAAAATGAGCATAATAAGTTTATTCCAACGAGAACTATTACTGGTTGGAGAATCTGCATTGATTACAGAAAATTGAATAAAGCCACTCAGAAGGACCATTTTCCATTGCCTTTTATGGATTAGATGTTAGATCGACTGGCAGGTAATGAATTCTATTAATTTTTAGATGGCTATTCGGGATATAACCAAATAGTTGTAGCTCTGGAGGACCAACATAAAACAACCTTTGCTTGTCCATATGGTACATTTTCTTTTAGGCGAATACCTTTTGGTTTATGCAATGCACCTGTAACATTTCAACGATGCATGATGGAAATATTCACTGATATGGTTGAAAATTTTGTTGAGGCTTTCATGGATGATTTTTCTATTTTTGGTAACACTTATGATATTTGTTTGAGTAATTTGGCTGAGGTATTGAAGAGATGCGAAGAGACGAATCTTGTTCTTAATTGGAAAAAATGCCATTTTATGGTTAAGGAAGGGATTGTCTTAGGGCATAAAATCTCAAAGAGAGGAATTGAAGTCGATAAAGTAAAGATGGATGTAATTGAAAGATTATTGGCTCCAATTAATGTGAAAGGAGTCAGAAATTTCTTAGGTCATGCTTATTTTTACCGAAGGTTTATCAAAGATTTGTCAAAAATTTCTAAACTGTTGTGTTTATTATTAGAGAAAGATACAGTGTTTGATTTCCATAAAGTATGTTTAGAAGCTTTTAAATATCTAAAAAACAGTTAATCTCAGCCTCAATAATTGTTACACCTAATTGGAGCTCACCTATTGAGTTGATGTGCGATGCAAGTGATTATGCTGTTGGAGCTGTGATGGGTTAAAGAAGAAACAAAATGTTTCACCCTATTTACTATGCAAGTAGAACTTTGACGGGAGCCCAACTCAATTATACGATAACTGAAAAGGAACTCTTTGCTATAGTTTTTGCTTTTGACAAATTTCGCTCATATCTTATAGGTACCAAAGTTACAACATTTACTGACCATGCGACTATTAAATACTTGGTCATGAAGAAAGATGCAAAACCAACGCTAATTCGTTGTATACTATTACTCCAAAAATTTGACCTTGAGATCCAAGACAAAAAATGTGTCAAAAATCAAACAACTGATCATCTATCAAGGTTAGAGCAAGATGAGGTAACTCGATCATTTGTGCCTATCAATGAGAATTTCTCAGATGAACACTTATTTGAGGTAAGTCGAATTCATGAAACACCTTGGTTTGCTAATTTTGCCAATTATCTTGTATGTGGAATAATTCCTCAAGAATTTACATATTAACAAAGGAAAAAATTTCTTCATGATAGTCGGTATTATTTTTGGGAGGATCCATTTTTGTTTAAACAGTGTGAAGATAATTTAATCCGAACGTGTGTAGCTCAAAGTGAGATTGTTGAGATCTTGTATCATTGCCATTCATCTCCAAGTGGGGGACACTTTAGTGGTTCACGTACTGCAGCTAAGATTTTGCAAGTAGGTTTCTTTTGGCCTACATTATTTAAAGATGCTTATGCTTATGTGAAGAACTATGATAAATGCCAAAGGACTGGAAATATATCAAGAAGGAATGGATGCCCTTGACAAACATTTTGGAGATTGAATTATTCGACGTATGGGGTGTTGAATTCTTAGGCCCTTTTCCTTCTTCATATGGGAACAAATACATCTTAGTTGCTATGAACTATGTATCTAAGTGGGTTGAAGCTAAAGCATACCCTACAAATGATGCTAAGGTAGTCATGCGATTCCTGCATAAGCATGTGTTTACACGATTTGGGACACCAAGAGCTATTATTAGTGATGAAGGTTCTCATTTTCTGAACAAATGGCTTAAGTAGTTGCTTGACAAATATGATGTGAAGCACAAGATTGCTACTGCATATCACCCCCAGTCTAATGGGCAAGTTGAAAGTGTGAACCGTGAAATCAAATGTATTCTTGAAAGGGTAGTACGCCCTAGCAGAAAAGATTGGTCTCAAAGGCTCAATGATGCATTATGGTCCTATCGAACAACATTTAAGACACCGTTAGAATGACTCCTTATCGGTTAGTCTTTGGAAAGGCATGTCATTTGCCATTAGAGTTGGAGAATAGAGCTCACTGGGCTTTGAAGTAGTTGAACTTTGATCTTAAGCAAGCCGGTGAAAGAAGGATGTTACAACTTGATGAGTCGGAAGAGCTGAGGTTGTTTTCCTATGAGAATGCCAAAATATGTAAAGAAAGATTAAAGAGATGGGACGATAGTCATATACAACCTCGCGAGTTTAAAGCAGGCCAGAAGGTTTTGTTGTTTAATTCAAGGTTGAAGTTATTTCCTGGGAAGCTTAAATCCCAATTGAAAGGACCCTATACCATATACCGAGTTTATCCTTATGGAGCTATTGAATTATACGACAATTACGGAGGTACGTTTAAAGTTAATAGTCAATGTAACAGCCCGATTTAGACCCTAGTTGGAATAGTGGTTTCGGGACCACAAATCAAAGTCAAAAAAATATATTTTAATATTATTTTCTATGCTTATTATATGTGAATTGATATCTGTGAAAATTTCGTATGAAAATTTGATCGTTCCTGTGCTTAATTTGATAAAAGAACTTAATCGCGTAAAATGTAAAAGTGGCTAGCTATTTGTTAAAGTGCTTAATTGCTATGTATCTTTAAATAAGAGGTCCTTATGTTGTAATTAGACCATGATTAGTGGAAATTAACATAAAAGGTCAACCATTAAATGTTTTGTTAATGTTTTCATTAAGGGCAAAATTAGTATTTGGTAATTAATGTTATATTAATAAAACAAATGCATAAAATTAGTCATTTTGTGTTCATCCTTGCCTAAATTCAAAGAAAAAGAAAAGATAAAAGCTTGTCTAGGGTTCAGTTATTACTCATCTTAATTAAGGTATGATTTTTGATCGATTTTTGATAATTTTTACGTTTTTGTGATCGTTGCTTTGTATTCTATCAAGCCCATGTCTCAATTTCTGAATTTGATGATGATTTTGAGTTATGCCATTGTTGATTTTATGAGATTTGAAATGTTAGTTAATGGAAAATGAAAGATATGTGATGGGTTAACATGTTTCGTATTTGAATTTTTTATGAAATTGAGTAATTTGGGCTAAATTGTGAAAATAAGAAATTGAAGGACTAAAATGTGAAATAAATGAAATATGTGGGCTTATATAAGCTAAAGGAATATTCGGCCAAGCATATGTCTAAAGGAATTTTGTGTATTTTGTGATTTTATGAATTAGGGACTAAAATGTTAAATGTGAAAATGTGAGGGGTAATTTGTAAAATGCCCCAAATATGTGTTTATGGATTTATTTGAATGATTGTGAGATTGAATAAGTCAAATTTGAATGTGTTTAGATCAAGAACCAAAAAAAACAGAATTAGATCGGGGAAAGTCAAAAGTCATTGAGTAGTTGATTCTGTCCATTCGAATCTATACGAGGTAAGTCGATATACAAATAAACGTGTTTAGAATTTAATTATTACTGTTTATATGATATTTAACATTGATGAATGGCTATATGAGTTGAACATGAGTAATCCGAGAAAGTTCTAATAATGTGAAGACGTCCGAAAAGTCCCGTACGAACCATAGGAATATTTAGGATACATATGTAATGACATAGGATCTGATATGTGTTTTCGTGTAAGACCACATCTAGGAGTTGGCATCAATTTGGGATTTACGTGTAAGACCATGTTTGGGACATTGGCATCTATTTGATTTCATGTAAGACCCTGTCTGGGACAGTGACATCGATATTTGATTACATGTAAGACCACGTCTGGGACGTTGGCATTGTATGAGCTTTTCGAGCTATTCGCGTATCCTATTTGATTCCAAAAGGTTCAACGAGCATTTCGAGAAATGGATAATTATATGAATGTATATCTGCTTCAAGTACGTATGAACTGTATATGGAATTTGGTAATGAAAGGTGAGTATGAATATGATCCATTGATATATGAATTACATGGAAATGTGATGCACTTATAAGTATGTGTTTATGAACAATTGAGTTAAATAAGAAATATGAACTTACTATTAAGTTATGTTATGATTCACATGAATGAAATAGTTTATAATTCTGATATGTGATAAGTTTATTTGTATATGGCTTACTAAGCTTTTGAAAGCTTACTTTGTGTGTGTTTTCAATTGTTTTATAGATATCAAAGCTACTGGGGGCTCGGGGATTGTCGAGGATCATCACCACACTATCGAACTCTAATTTTGGTACCTTTTGAAAATGTATATATCAAAGTATGGCATGTATAGGCTAGATAACTTTGAATGTGTTTTGAGATGTGTATATCTAGACATGTGATATGACTTGGTTATGGATGAAATATGAATGAATTTTGGTATATGTTTTATGTTCAAAAATGGTATGTTTTGATGCACTTTTGAATGAACAAATGAAATGGTCCATTTTGGTAAGTTTCATGATTGATTTGCAAAGTTAATATGATGTATGAATCATGTTCTTTTGATATAAAATTTGTACTTTGAATTGGTATGTTTGAATTGGATTTTTATATGAGAATGAATGATGATATTATGAGTCAATTTATGCATGATTTAGTATGTTTTTGGCTGCCTTTGGGACATGAAAAGTGCTTTGTTTCTTGCTTGTAGGGATGGTTCAAAATGGGTGGCAATTTGGCTTTGCAAATAGCCTATTTTTGTCCACACGGGCAGAGACACGGGCGTGTGTCTCAGTCGTGTGCGACACACAGTATCAGTATACCCTACAGTTTTGACACAGCCTAGACACATAGGCGTGTCTATTGGTCATATGTGGCACACGGGCTAGCATATGGGCGTGTAGTCGGCCGTGTGATCCAAGTCAGTAGCCTCCCTAATTTTCACATGGCCTGGCACATTGGCATGTCTAATGTGTCTATTGATGTCTGACTATGATGCTATAATGTTTCTGAAATGGATGTGAAATGTTCTGATATGTCCGGTAATGCCTTTTAACCCTAGTCTGGCGACGGATACGGGTTAGGGTGGTACAGTCAATGTCTCAAACACTATTGGGATGGTGAAGTTGAGCGAGTTGAATCCTCGTTCAAATTAACAGACCCTTGATTTTTCATGAACCCATTTTGTAAATAAATAAATAATTAGAACTTATTTTCTTAACTTAGTACATTTAATTAATTCTGTCTAATGATATTGGAACTTAAGCAGGACCACTGCGACCCCTCTAATCTTTCTTGGGAATTAATTTAATGTAATTTGTTAAGAAGAAATTTTCTAATTAAGATTTAAAATTTTTAAGTTTCATTTGTTTTGTTTAAATTTTAAATTTTTATGTTAATAAAGGGGGTCAAATTTGGCCCAAGTACTAATCAGTTTTTTATTCTTGAGTAAGTTTATAAATATAGTTTGAGTTTGAGGCCCAAGACAACAAAAAGGAGGGAAAAATCCATACCTTGCCACCACTCTCATTGCTTGCTGCCCAAGTAACCCCAATGTAGCTAAATTTTGCTACATGTTGCCCCAATTTTTCCCTATATAAACCCCTCTCCATTCTACTAATTTTCATATCCCTCAAAACAATTTGCTTACACCCTAAAAATCCCTACATCTCCTTTTGTGCCATCAACCTCAAATCCCGAAAGAAACCCTAGTTCTTTTCCCTTTTTGTCAAAATTTTCGAGAAAAGATATCATGTCTCGCAAAAGAACCAGATCTTCAAAGACTACTCTTGAAAAATTGATTTTGATCGAAGAAGAAGTGAAAGAGAGATTTGATTCAATCTTCAAGCATCAACCAATGATGCCGAAAAAAGGTTTTAACTTGAAGAGTAATGATTTGATGGTTGTTCCTATACCGATTAGAAAGAAAATCAATGCTCTCAAGTGGCAACAACTTTCTAACGCTTGTTCACTTCCCTATGATGAACTAGTTCAAGAATTCTATGCTAGCTTGACTACGCAAGATGCTACTAAAGTCATCGTTCGAAAGAAAAAGGTACGTAACACCCTTAACCTGTACTTGTAACATCTCGAAATAGGGCATAAATGGAACAATGGTTGCGAAACCACGAATCCGAGATGGAAAAGTTTATTGCGATTAATTTTATGATTTACTGAGTGATTAGATGCTTGTGTTAGAGTATCGATGGAAAATTTTATAGATAGCATGTTTAATTTGCCTATTAGGGCTTAATTGCAAAAGTTGATAAATATAAGTTTTAGATGCTAAAGGATTAATTGAAGAGCATAATTGAAGTAGAGGTCCTTAAATGGTAATTAGACCATTATATTTTCATGGACAAAAATGGATATACATAGGTAAAAATAACAAAAGTTTTAATGAAGGGTATTTTAGTCATTTTGTAAATAAAAGAATTAAAAAGGGAAAAAGATGGAAAAAATGTGCTCATCTTCTTCATTAGGACGAAATTTCAAGGGTTCTCCATAGCTACGGTTTGTTTCAAGTTTCCAAGCTCCATAGTAAGTGATTCTAAGCCCCGTTTTTAATGTTCTTTAAGTTTTTGGAGTCCCGACAACTTAATTAAAAGCAATAATTTAACCTAGGGTTTATATTTGGAAAAATACCCATAGGTGAAATTTGTTTATTTTTATGTTTTATGGTAGAATATGAAGCTTGAAATTGTGTTAAACAACTTTTACTAAGCGATTTTACGTGAAAATGAGTAAAACGTCATAATCGGTAAAAATACCTAATGTTCATAAGTACATGTTAGAGTGAGAATTAGATGTTTCCATAGAAGGGGAAAATGATTAGAATGTCATAAAACATAAGAAAATAAGATGAAGTTTAATTTCTGAGCCTTGGGGAAAAAGTGTAAATATGTAAAAGTTTAGGGGCAAAAGTGTAATTTTGCCACAGTTTGAGTCAAGGACTGTTTTAATAAATGTGAGTATTAAATAAGCTAAATTTGTTATTATAGATCAAGAAGAATGAAATCCAGAGTTAGATCGGGGAAAGAAAAAGATAGTGGACTAAATCGATACAGTTGATCATATTATGTTTCGAGGTAAGTTTGCGGTAAATAAATGCAATATTCTATTATTTTATGTTAATGTTGTTAATTTCCAGCATGTGTATATTTATTTTATGAAATTATTCAAAGAATACTCAAGCATGAATTGACGGAGAAGTAATTTCAGAAAGTCCCGGTTGAACCTTAGGAATGTGTAGGATACAAATGTCATGACATTACGGTTTAAGGATACCATGTAAGACCATGCCAAGGCATGGCAGTTGGTAAGGTTTCTAAGGCAAGGAAATCATGTAAGACCATGTCAAGACATGACATTGACAAGTTACGATAAGGCAAAGGTCCCATGTAAGACCATGCCAAGGCATGGCATTGATGAGTTCATAAGGCAAGGATATCATGTAAGACCATGTCGAGACATGGCAATGGCAAGTTTCAAAAGGATACCACGTAAGATCATGAAAAGTTATGGAAATGGTAAGGTACCCGTGTATCCTTAGTATTCCAAGTGGTTCAACGGGAAAATTTAAAGAGAATATCAAGGTAAGGTAAGGTAAGACGAGTTATACTAAAAAGGTAAGACAAGTTCATGCTAGAAGAGCAAAGGTAAGAATATAATGTTCATGTATGCTTGATAAGGAAAAAGGTAAGTAAAATGTATTAATAAATTTGATTAAGTAAGTAAGTATTTAAGTAAGTGAGTAAGTGAAGAAGTTTAAAATATGTCTATGACAATTAATGAAGTTACATTAAGTAGCATCATGCCAAGTAGTAAGATAATTCTTATGAATATTGTTATTTATTTGCATGCAAACTTACTAAGCTTAATTATTACCCCCTTTATTTTCCTTATTTTTATAGTTTTTTAAGCTAACTCGGGGATCGTAAAGTACGTCGGAGGTCCGGGCACACTATCACAAGGATTATTTTGGTATAGCTAGACGTTTCATTTTGAGTATGGCATGTATAGCATCGTAGCCATTTTGTGTGTATGATCTTATGATATGGCTAATGAATGGTATGTAAATGCTTGATAATTATTAGCTATTGGAATGGCTAATCAAGGACATGTTTGGTGTTATGTATGCCTAAATGCTTGTTATTCCACGGAAATCATGAAAAAGGTGAAATTAGCTTTAAAACAGTATTAGATAGCAGTAATGATGTGAATTTGAAAAATCACTAAAAATAGTAGAAATAGATTTAGATAGTGAATGAATATAGAATTAAATATTATTGAGTCTATTTTCATATGAAAGAAACAGAGTAAATAAAGGAGTTGTATTTTATGAGATATTTAAATTTTGGTGAGACAGGGTCAGAGTGATTTCTGAATCCCCTGTTTTGAATTTAGAAATTCACTAAAAATTGTAAAAAAAATAATTAAGAGTTATACTTTATATGTATAGATTTCTTATTGAGTCTACTTTTAAGAGAAATAAATGGCATGTTATTTGAATTCTGTACAGGGAGAGAATTAATTTGTAGTGAACAAAGGTCAGAGCAGCCAGACACTGAAACAAGGGAAATCTTAACTAATAAACTGTACTAATTGGCTACACCAAAAATTCTAAAAAAAAATTAGTAAGAAGATATATGAGTCTAGTTTTAGAAAAAATTTAAGGATTTGAATTTTGAGTTTTGTAACTCGAGTTATGATTTATTTAGTGACTATGACGCAGATGGATAGTTTATTTATGAAAGATGAAATAAATTGTTTTGATTTGTTTAAGTGATTTAAAATTTTTTATTGATTCCAGTTTGTTCCTGAACCGTTTCAATTTTATGTTTTAGGGTCTCGAGGACCCTTTTTAAGGACATATTTAATGAATGAAACTAAATTAATTTTAAAATAATATTTTTATGCCCCGAATTAGTAAGCTAAGTCCTGTAATGCCTTGTGCTCGACTCCGGCAACGATCTCGAGTAAGGGGTGTTACAGTACCCGACTCCGGACTAGGGTTAAAAGGCATTACCGTACATATCAAAACATTTCACATTCTTTCACAAAAATCATAGCATCATAGTCAAACATCAACATAAAGTCCTATTATTAGGTCAACGAGACCTTAAACATGCTTTAGAAAGAGGTCGGGACTAAACCGAGTAGATACAAAATTTTTCAAAACTAAGACATTTTTCTCTAAGTTACAAGGGTCACACGCCCGTGTGCACAAGCCGTGTGTCTCACACGGTATTAGACATGCCTGTGTGCCTAGGTTGTGGAAAAATAGAGCATACATACTGACTTGTCCACACAGCCACAAGACACGCACGTGTGCCAGGCCGTGTGAAAATTAGGGAGGCTACTGACTTAGATCACACGGCCAACCACACGCCCATGTGCCAACCCATGTGCCACACACGACCGATAGACACGCTCGTGTGTCTAGGCCGTGTCAAAACTGTAGGGTATACTGACTTTAAATTGTAGGGTACCCAGGGGACACACGACCATGTAACATAACCGTGTGTCACACACAGCTGAGACACACGCCCGTGTCTCTGCTCGTGTGGACAAAAATAGGCTATTTGCAAAGCCAAATTGCCACCCATTAAGGGTCCTCCCTATAAGCAACAATTAGGTAACAATTGTATCACAAATTCAACCAATTTCAATCACATAACATACATTCTTCATGTCATATAATCACCAACTAATATCGTGCTTATATTTAAACCAAAACATACCAAATCATAAACCAAAGTCATACCAAAACATATGATTCATAATCTCAATTTACTTCATTTTGACATACCAAAATCTTACCAAATTCCAAAATAGGCACGTATCACAACTTATCAAAATGGCCAATTCTAATAGCCATTCATGAACACATTATATTGACCATATTGCATCACATAGCTTATACACAAAAGTCATTTATAAACACAACCAAAACCAAGCCATATCACATGGCTAGATATACACATTGCCAAATATGTTCAACTACTTCTAGCCTATACATGTCATACTTCAAATTTACATTTTCAAAAGGTACCAGAATAGAGTTCAATAGTGTGGTGATGATCCTTGACGATCCCCGAGCTCCTAGTAGCTTTCATATCTATAAAACAATGCAAACACACACAAAGTAAACTTTCAAAAGCTTAGTAAGCCATATACAAATAAACTTATCACATAACACATTTCTAAACCATTTTATTCATGTAGTTCATGGCAAAATATAACCACATATCTATAATTCTTATATAGCTCAATTGTTTATAATTCAACTTTATATGCACATCTCATTCTCAAATAATTCATACATATTTCATATGTCCACATATATACATATGCTTACCTTTCATTCTCAATCTTAATATACATTTCAAACGTACCTGAATGGGATACAAGTCCACATAGTCATTCATTTTCTCGGTGTGCCCGTTGAACTGTTCGGAATCAAATAGGATACGTGGATAGCTCAAAAAGCTCGTACAATGCCAACGTTCCAGACGTGGTCTTACATGTAATCAAATATCGATGCCACTATCCCAGACAGGGTCTTACACAAAATCAAATACGATGCCGATGTCCCAGACATGGTCTTACACATAAATCTCAAATTGATGCCAACGTTCTAGACGTGTTCTTACACAAAATCACATATCGAAAATCCTATGTCATGACATATGTATCCTAGCTATTAATATGGTTCGTACGAGACTTTTCGAACGTCATCACATTATCGAAACTTTCTCGGATTTCATATATTCAGCTCTCATATCCATTCATCATAATTCAAATATCTTATAAGAAATAATAATTCAATTTAACACATTTATTTGTATATCGACTTACCTCGTACGGAGTTGAACGTAAATGAGCAATTATTCAACGACTTTTGACTTTCCCCGATCTAATTCTGTTTTCTTTGGTTCCTGATTTAAACACATTAAAATTTGACTTATTCAATCTCACATTCATTCAAATAAATCCATATACACATATTTAAGGCATTTTACAAATCAGCCCTCATATTTTCACATTTTAACAATTTAGTCCCTAATTCATAAAATCACAAAATACACAAAATATCTTTAGACATATGCTTGGCCGAATATTCCTTTAGCTCATACAAGCCCACATATTTCATTTATTTTACATTTTAGTACTTCAATTTCTTATTTTCACAATTTAGCCAAAAATACTCAAATTCATCAAAAATCCCAATACAAAACATAGTAATCTAACACATATCTTTCATTTTTCATAAACTATCATCACAAAGCTCATAAAATAATCAATGGTATAATTCAAAATCATCATCAAATTCAGAAATTGAGACATGGGCTTGATAAAACACAAAGTAACGATCACAAAAACATAGAAATTATCAAAAACCGATCATAAATTACACCTTAATTAAGATGAGTGATAGCCGAAACCTAGTTGAAAGAAAAAGCTTTCTTTTCTCTTGTATTTTCAGTAATATGGTGAAAGAATAACAACTTAATTCATTTTGCTTTATTTAACATAACATTAATTCATAATTTACCAAAATAACCTTATTATTATCATTTAAAACTCCACTAACTAATGACCATCAATGTCATTTAATTATAACCATGGTTTATTCACATCACAAGGACATCACATTTAAAGAGACACATCAATTCGGCCATTATTCAAATAGAAGGACAATTTTGCATTTTACACGCTAGGTCCTTTTATCAAATTAAGCACACAAACGATCAAATTTTC
Source organism: Gossypium longicalyx (assembly GCA_025698465.1). NCBI lineage: Eukaryota > Viridiplantae > Streptophyta > Magnoliopsida > Malvales > Malvaceae > Gossypium > Gossypium longicalyx. Next base: position 33,272,361 of record CM046995.1, on the reverse strand, counting down.
ATATGAAACTTTTGTAAATATTAATTCACATATAATAAGCACAAAAATAATATTAAAATATTATTCTAGCTCAAATTTGTGGTCCCGAAACCACTATTTCAACTAGGGTCTAAATCGGGCTGTTACAAGGTTTTTCTTACTTTTAAGTCCATTAATGATTTGTTTAAATTACCTGATGTTGAAGAAGATGAGTACTACCTTATGATGAACAACATCAATTGGGATTTTCTTCAACAAGTGCTTGATGTTGTAACAAATGTGAGATCCTAATGGATTATAAGAAAGTATGGGAGCCATACTTGTCGAAGGGAATACTTAAAACCAATAGCAAAGGTATGGTTTTATTTCGTTCGCTATAGTTTTATGGCTATCTCACATAGTTCCACCATCTCGATGGAACGGATGCTTTTGTTATATGTAATCTTGAAAGAGTAGTCCATTAATGTTGGGAAAATTATTCTCAAAGAGATTCATGATTGTGCTAAAACAAAGGCAGGAAGTGCTTATTTCCCATCATTAATCACTTCACTTTACTTAAGGGCCCGTGTTAAAACACAAGCAAATTTGAAGGGGAGATATGTTCAAGGATGCATTACAAATTATGATCTTGAAAGACTAGTAAAGAGGGTGCATGAGCTGAATCAAGGTGAGCAAGAAGAACCAACTGAGCCAGATACTGAGGAGTCAACAAATGGAACTGAGACTGAAGCTAATTCAGTTACAGACACTGAAGAGGAAGAATCTGATAAGGAATTGAACATTCTTAAACCAGTTGAAGGATTTGAAAACCCTGAACCAAGGGTTGAGCCAGAAGAAGAACCAGTTAGGCTAAGTGTTGAATCTGAACCTACAACTCCTATGCCCACTTCTGCAAGTGCTTCAAGGAAATCAAAGTTGTCAATTTTGATGGATATGTGCAAGTTCATGCACAACCAACAACAAAATTATTGGAAATATGCAAAAATTAGAGATGACTCAATTTGAAATTCTTTTAAGAATATCTCTAATACTTTTGTTCCTGAGTTCCCAGATTCTATCTTTGAGACATGGATGGAAGATATTGACGATGCAAGCAAAGATGGAGCTAAAGAAGATAAGGGGAATGAGTCAGAAAAATAAAAAAATGGGGATTCTTATCTTGTTATTTATTTAATTATTTTTTAGGTCTTTAGGAATTTATTTCTTTGGTAATTAGGATTTAATTTCTGCAGAATAAAACATAGCAAGCATGAATAAACTTAACACTTCTTTAGAAAGAAAAAGACTAAGTGATGTGGTAATGGGAATGAACATGTCTAAGATTGGGTTATTAGGAAAGACTGGTATTTAAGTAGTCTTAATGACTCACCTCTCTTTCTTTACAACCCTACCCGATGTTCAATTTTCATTCATTACTTTGTTCTTGCAATGAGAACATTGCTTCTTTTTAAAGGGGGATAAGGCAAATAAATTGCTCAAATTTTTAAAATTTTCAAGTATGTTTCAATCATTTCTTACATAAGTATGTTTTAATAAATGAATGTTTAGAGACATTTTTTGTTAATGAGATAGTTTGTATGCAAGTATGAATGATTATTTTATCTGAGTGAAAGTATGTTATCATGAAGAATGGAATGCTTGTATGATCTTAGCCTTAGTAATGTTTGCCATGAAAACTTAGTTTCTCTTAAGACTAGACATGCATGAAGGTTTATATCTTTAGAATTGACTTAGTAACTTTCTTAAGGCGAAATCCTAGGGGACATAAAAATCTAAAATGATATAGGCATTATTTCTTTAGATCGTTTGAGCCTTTTCAAGCCAACCCTATGATATTAGACCCTTGAAATTGTAATTTTGAGCTTAAAGGCCTGTTTATTACAATGAACCTACATTATAAGCCACATGACCATCTTTTCAAGTTATCCTAATTTTGTGCACCCATTTTAACTAAAGTTGTCTTTGTAATCAACATTTGAGGAAATTTTCAAAAAGATGTATGTGCTCATGCTTAAAAAAAAAAGAGCGAATAAAAGATTTGCTCAGTCTCCAAAAAGGAAAAATGTATGAGCTTGAGTTCAAAATAAGTTTGGGGGTGTTCCAAAGGTTCACTTAAAGAAAAAGGCTGTATTTCGAGAAATCCAAGACAAAGTTAAAGGTTAAGATTTTTAAAACTGAAATGTCCCATCTCTTAAAATCCCTACCTTTAACTGAGCCTCATTAAAACCTTATAAAAGACCTATTGATTTGATGATTATGTCACCTACATTAGTGGAGTGGAAGTCCTAAGTTCAACATATGAAGATCATAAATAAGCCTTATGATTGTTTTCTTGATTGATAAGAAATTATGTTGAATGAAGAATGTTATCTGTGGCTGTGACATACATACAAACTATGATTCATGTTTGTATATTTTGAAACTTAGTATAAAATTCTCAAAATGTTTGCATATGAATTACTTGTTAATAAAAAAGATCGATGAGCACAAAGTTATTAATGCATGATTATGGGACAAAGATTGATGTTGCTACACAATTAGCAATTTTGCCTTAGCAAGACCTTTTGCTGTGCATAAACATTACTCGGGACGAGCAATGATTTAAGTTTGGGGGTGTGTAAACTGAAAAATATATAGGATTTTTCCTATGTAATTTATCACCTTTTTACATAAATTCATTGTTAAAAATAAGTAATTATTTAATAAATTAATGAAATATCTGAAAATATGAAATTAGGACATAGAAATTAGTAAAATGTGATTTTATGTTTTATTATATAGTTTTCATGCATAAAATCGCTTATTTTATATTGATTTGAGCATAGTATATTTTTAAGATATAAAATGGGTCATGCATGATTAAATTAAAAATTAAAATATAAATTTATATTTAATAATTCATTTTAAAATATTTCATTAATAGTTTGGGTTTTAATTAATTAATTAAATTGGATAAATTTTATTCTTTGGTCCTCTAACTTATTGATTCATTTTGGACAGGTTTGATAGCTTTGTTGGATTACAAAACCATCCAAATTGAAGGCCAAGTCAACCCAAATTCGGCTACACATGGCTGTTCTTTTAAGCCACTTTGTGGTTTAATTACACAAGGTCCTTGCATTGTTGAAGAAGTTAGAGATTTGCCTAAAGATTTACGATTGACTAAGTCTTAATCTTGAGTTATTATTGTAACGCCCCCACGCCCGAGACCGTCACCGGAGTCAAGCTTGAGGTGTTACCGAACATAATTTATCAAATTAAGAACTTCGAATCATTTGTTTCTATATTCACAGCTTTCTAGCTATCTGCGTCATAGTTACAAGAAAAATCATATCTCGAGTTACGAAACTCGAAATCAAGATCCGTAAATTTTCCCTAAATCTAGACTCATATATCTATTCACTAATTTTTTTCTGTAATTTTTGGTTGGGCCAATTAGTACAGTTTATTAGTTAAAGTTACCCCTATTTCAGGACTTGATTGGACTGACCTCTGTTTACTTCAAACCATATTTCTCTCTGTGAAAAATTTATATGACTATGCCGTTTGTTTATCATGAAACTAGACTAAATAAGAATTTCAATAATATAAAATACACCACCTAATTATTTTTGTACAATTTATGGTTAATTTCTAAAGTTGGAACAGGGGATCCAGAAATTGCTCTTGCCCTGTTTCACTAAAATTCAAATATCTTCTAACATATAATTCCTTTATCTGTTTCGTGTGTTTTATGTGAAACTAGACATATTAGGCTTCAATTTCATATTTAATCCATCACCAAATTCAATTTTTATGATTTTTAGTAAACTTTCAAACTCACATCAGTGTTGCTGCAATGTTCTGTTTAAGGCAAATTTCATCTTTTCATGAGTTCTTATGGACTAGATAACCTATTAACCTTCCATGACATCAAACATGATCTAAATTAGCCATTTCCATGACTTATCATTATCAAGCATTTTCTCAACCAAATCACCGCCATAACACAAAATTATTTACACAAAGTAAGTATTTGCTATACATGCCATACTTAAGTTTTACAAGCCATTTACCAAAATAAAAGTCCTTCGGATAGTATGATCGAACCTTCGACCTGTCCCGATTCCCGAACTGGCTTGTTCAAAGGTACAGTGAATAAAAAGGAGGGAGTAAGCATAAATGCTTAGTAAGTTCATATGCAAATAACAAGTAACATAACAATACATTTATACCAAACAACCTTAGCATGTTATCACCAAAACATATATCACCTTTCTAAACATCATTCATCATCTTACCACCTTATCGTTGTAGTATCTATTTTCAACCCGAGGGTTAAGTACATACCTGTCCAAAGTGTCCATTTCACAACACTTACCAAAACGTCACTTGCATTTTAAGTGTTCTTCCATTTCACTAGAAATTTTACCCGTTGAACACATCGGAATATAACTCGGATACATGGATAATTTATATATAAGTGCCACATATGTAATCAAGCAATCATGTAACCCGCCCCTAAGTGAACTCGGACTCAACTCAACGAGTTCGGATGCCCAACCATCCTAGTGACATGTCACTTGTATCCTAATCTATTCCTAAAGTTCAAACGGGATTTTCCTTGGACACATATCCTTGCCATCTTCCGTAAAATACTGAAACCAATACTCGGTAGCACTTTATATTTAACAAATAGTACACATAATTTGCATTTTATTCGAAAATAACCACAAAGCATATATTTCATGATAAAAATCAGCATATCATAAAATTAACATCAATAACTTAAAAATAATAACTATGCTACATTATTTACACATGAACTTACCTTGGTACCAAAATATAAAGATTTTGCAATTTAGTCCACAATCTTTTCTTTTCCTCGATTGGGGTCGATTCCACGTCTTTCTTGATCTAAAATAACACATTTAGCTTATTTAATACTCACATTATCAAATTAGTCTTTAATTCAAATTTTAGCAAAATTATAATTTTACCCCTAAACTTTTGCATATTTACACTTTTGCCCCTAATCTCGGGATTAAACTTAATTCCTTATTCTTATGTTTTATAACATGCTGATCACTTTTCCCTTCTATGGCAACATCAAATTCTCACTCTAACATGTACTTATAACTATTAGGTATTTTTGCCGATTAAGCCCTTTTTATTTCATTTAATATCCAAATGACCAAAATGCCCCTCCTTACTAAACTTTCAAAAATTCCTCCCATGTCCTAATTTTATCCATGAACTTAAAATTGGTCAAAGTACCATTTAAGACCTCCTAATTAATATTTCAAAGTAATTTCATACTAAAAACTTCTAGAATGCAAGTTTTGCAACTTATTCGATTTAATCCCTAACTTTAAATTAAACGCGTTATGCCAAAAATTTCTTCACGAAATCTTCACACAATTATGCAATCATATCATAAACCTCAAAATAATTATAAAATAATTATTTCTATCTCGGATTTGTGGTCACAAAACCACTATTCCGATTAGGCCTTAATTCAGGATATTACAATTATGGCATTTAATTTTCTTAAAAATCAAGCAAAAATCAGCTCAAATTCTGATAATTGTGGCCGTCCATCCAGGGAAGAGATTTGAGGAGACTAAACCTAGCTATTTTTAGCAAACTATCCACCTCTCTTCACCTATAAATATGATCCCTTCATTCCCTCATTCATCATCCCTCATCATTCATCACTCTTTCTTCTCTCCAAATTCTCTTAGTTTTTTCCATTCCCCACGCTTAGCATCATCTCTTCATAGAGATTTTAGCTATTAAGCCTCTTAAAGAGCCCTTGGTCGGCCACCTTGGAGAGCCATCAGCAAAGGAGCAAAACAAAGAAAGCAAAGGAGCCTCGTCGGTCAGAGTCTTAGGTGACAGCCACTTTGATCTGGGTTTAATCTTTCCTTTCTTTAATTTAATCTAAAAATGTTTGCTATGTGTTCTTTGTTCTTGTTTACAACAATGTTAGCTTAATTTTATTTAAGCTAGGATGATTGCTTTGATAAATAATATTTATTCGATTCATGCTTATAATGTTTGTGCCTCAATCGATCATATTTTCAATTAAAATCAGGTCTTTATTTTGTTCATATGTGATTGAAATGCACCTGAATTAGCTGAGTGATCCTAACCAGACTACGACTAATGGACGCATAATTGAAATGTGCATGCTCAATTTAGATCCTAACCCGATTAAATTGAAGGTTGCATAACAACTCTAACCAAGCTCTATTATCTGTATAGTTTTTAGATTTGTGTGATTAAACTGTTTCAAACCTAGCACGTCCCTGTTACCTCACATGAATACTAAGAAACCCTTAGTAAATAAGGATCAGTAAAATGTGTATTTACTAAGTAAAGGATTCCAAAAGGACTTAATGTGGTTTTCAAACTCATGAAAGATCGAGTTGCCATAGAATGTTTTTCCGAATGTTATTAAGCATGCTAATAATAAGTTGAGTTTAACTAAAGTAATTGTCCTAGTTTATTTATGTTATAATTGTTGCAAATTGTGTTTAATTTTGCTAAAATCTATTTCATTCATATAGTTTGCATACTTAGGATAATTTGCATTAGAGATCATTGCATTTAGTTTAATATATTTTAATCATCACTTCTCAACTATATTATGTTTTTATTTACCAAATTGTTAATATAATTTTACAAATTAGGTGACTCAGCACAAATACAATCCCTATGGAGACGATAACTCGATAGTTACTTATTACTTGATAACGACTGCGTTACAGGTATCGCCAAAGGTAAGTACACTTAATTTGTCTAGTTATGGTACAAGTTACGTTCTAATGAGATGGTCAAGAATGAATGAAGGGATAAATCAAGGATACGTAAAGAGTTTGGATTCTTGTATATGTTTCTCTATAGTTGTAAGCCGCTAATAAGGGCAGTTTTGAAAGTTGGTGATATGTGTCAAGTTCTACTATGAGAACATAGGTTTTGTATATATATTGATGTGAGTTTTATAAGAAAGGGGGAATTATCTTCTTCCTTTTATTTGAAAACACCATTTCTATTTTGCTTTAAAGTTGATCGAGGATATTTTGTGCTAAGTTGAAACTAAGGATCAGAATTCATGCAGAAAGTTGTGTCATATCCTGGTTAAGTATTATAGACTTGCATGTTGACTTTTGAAAGAGTAAATCTATTTTAAAGGCATGAATGAAAATATGACGAAGTAAGGTTTTTTCATGGGAGATTATCTTGGTTTTAGATGGTTGTAAAAGTTATATGAATGAGTTTTAATGGTATCCCTATTTCTTATAAGCATTGAATTGATAAGTGTAACGCCCCAATCTCGATCCTTAAGGATGATCCAAAAATGGCATGTCACTGCTTTTAAATCACTATTTTTTTAAACCATATTGGGTGCAAACCACAAATTAAATTACACCATTGCTTATGTACATATATATATGTCTATACAAGAGGCACGAAACCTCGATTAGTCAAAGTTGTATAAATTTGGGCTTAATATGGAACACAATATCTTTAAAGGAATTTTTTATCAGATCTACAGTTTCAAAAGCATAACCTCAAATATACAAAGTTCATTCTTTAAAAAGACATCATCATGACAACACCCCCATGCCATACATAATACAAAATACATAGAAATCTCACGGCAATGATTTATCCTTTGGCATAGTCTTTGGAGGTTCCTTTGCTTCCTCAGGGGGCCTTAGAAGGAAAGGTAATTAATTAAGTTCAAAGAACTTAGTCAGTCCTAAGGGTAAAAAATTCAATAATCCTATACAATTCGCCAGTTGGCGAATACCAACCCAGATAGACAACACGCTAGACACTATTCATTTGGCGTGTACACTACGCCCATGCAGTCATACAGTCAACCTTCCTTGTGTTAGCCAAAATCCTAGTCTATTTTCAAAATCATATCATTCATTCATTTTATTTCCTTTATCATGCCTTGTCAATTTGGTTTTCAATAACACTTACCCTACCAAAGGCTACAAAACCATTTTCATCTATCGCGATTTGCTAGTTCAATGCACATTTCACTGAAGGCGTTACCATGAATCCATTTCCTTTTTCCTTTCAAACCATATGGTTCATTTCAGAAGTGGGAAGGGGGTGTCTTAACACAAAGAAGGGCTCTTACATCTTTCATACAAACATACTCAAATAGACCATTGACAACTCTTCTGTTTCACTTGCAGAAACATTTCATTTTCATAGGGTAGGTATACTTACCTTGAACAAGACATAAATGAAAGCAAACACATACACACATAAAGTAAGAAGAAGCTCACCATATAGATATAGAAAAGTTCATACATCAAGACCCTAACCCTTATCTTGGGAGCTTTTAGGAGTTTCTTGAGCTATATTATAAAAAAATATCTTATCAGATCATTTTACCAAAAGCTAAGCAAGCTTTAACAAAAACATTAACAGGAAACCTAGAATCTAAAAGTTTCCTCCTTTCTCACTTTAAACTGACCCCAAAGTACAAAACCTTAAGGCCTTGTAAATAACCATGAAAATAACTTGAGTTTCATCGATTTTTATTAGGCACTTAACGACAGAGGAGTTAGATTAATACAATGAACCCAGTCCTTCAAGCAAGTCTTAGTGCTAGAGTTTTTCAGGAAGAACACAGAGAAAATTTGGAGATAAACTAAGGTTTGCCAAAGAAAGCATAAAACTTGCCCAGGAAGCATATGTTGGCTTTATACAGGTGCAAACAAAAGGAAAACTTAGTGGACAAGTTTTATTTTATCCACTACCCTTCCTGCAGTGGCCATGACTAATAACTTTCTCTCTCATCTTAAATGCATGTCCTTTCAATTTCAAAAACCTTGTCCCATTCTAACTAGTTCTTTTTAGACCAACTAAATGACTTAACCAGAACTATAAAACAATATAATAATATAACCTATAGTTATTACAAGCTAAAAACTTAACACTAAGGAATAAACATTAACGTCAACCAGTTGGGGCAGTGTATACCCTGCAAGAGAGTCTGCCAATCCACCAAGCTTGTCTTAACAAAAAACTTCACTCGAAGGTGCATTCTATAAATTTTAAGCACTTAGTCATATCTAACACCTTATTCATTCAGAACTTATTCTATAAGTCTTACTTCTATAAATAGAACTTGAATACCAAGTTTCGCCGGGTGGGATGTTACAACTCTCCCCCACTTAGAAAATTTTGCCCTTGAAATTCACACCTAAAAACAATTGAGGGTACTGATCTATCATTTAACTTTCTCTCTCCCATGTGGCTTCGTAAGTGAGATGATTCCTCCATAATACCTTTACCAAGAGGATCCTCTTATTTCTTAGCTCATTAACCTCTTTAACTAAGATGTGGATGGACTCTTCCTCGTAAGACAAGTTTGGCTTAACTGCAAGCCCTTCCGCATGTATCACATGATTTAGATTTGATCTATCCCTTCTTAACATTGACACATGGAATATGTTGTGGATCTTTGACAGTTTAGGAGGCAAAGCCAATCTATACGCCATTGGCCCCACTTTGTCCAAAATCTCATAAGCTCCTATGAACCTTGGACTTAGTTTTCCTTTCTAACCAAGTCATATAATTTTTTTCCATAGGGAGACCTTCAGGAATACTTTATCCCCTACTTCAAAGGAAATTTATTTCCTTTTTAAATCCACATACGATTTACGTTGGTCCTGTGTTGTTTTCAAATGATTGCGGATGATTTTAACTTTTTCCTCAATTTCACATACCAGGTCTGGTACTACTATCTTCCTTTCGTTGACTTCCGTTCAACATGTAGGTGTCCTACACCTTCGACCAAATAATGCTTCAAATGGAGACTTTTTAGACTTGCATGATATCCATTTTTGTAGACGAATTTGACCAAAGGGATATACTTCTCCTAACTGATCCCGAAATCCATCACACAACTTCTTAGCAGATCTTTAAACACTTGGATAACTCTTTCAGATTGGCCATCACTCTGAAGGTGAAACACAGTGCTAAATTTCATTTTTGAACCCAAAGAATTCTGTAGTTCTAAAACCTCGAAGTGAATCTTGAATCTCTGCCAGACACTATGGAGGAGGGTATTCCATGTATGCTTACTATCTTAGTGATGTATAACTCAACCAACTTTTCCAAGAAAATAGGTAGTATATACTAGTCATAAGTGTGCTAACTTCGTGAGCTGATCCTCTACTACCTAAAAAGAATTCTTCTTAGATGGACTAAGAGGTAGCCTTGAAAGAAAGTCCATAGTAACCCTATCTCAATTCCATACTGGAATTTCCAAAGGATATAGTTTACCTGACGGGACTTGATGTTCAGCCTTCACTCTTTGACAAGTTAGACATGTTGAAACATACTCTGAGATTTCTTTTTTCATACCAAGCCACCACTACGAGTCATTTATATCTCGATACATCTTGATACTACCCGGGTGAAGTGCAAATGGTCCTTTGTGAGCTTTTCTCAAAAATTCCTTCCTTAGTTCATTCCCTACTGGCACAAACATTTTGTTTCTGTACCTAAGCTCGCCTTCCTTACCTACGCTACAGTTCATCACCTTACCAGGCATCATTTTTTACTTGAATTGGGTGCACTAAGTATCTTTCACTTGTTCTTCCAAAATATTAGAGAAATGAGTTAGGTTTACAACCAAGTCTGCCAACAAGGCTCCATTATTCAACATGGTGACTTTAGCTCAAAGGCATAATAATGTTGCCACAGTTTTTCTTCTCAAAGCATCAACCACTACATTGGCTTTCCATGTATGGTACTAAATGATCAAGTCATAGTCCTTTAATAATTCCAACCACCTTCTTTGGTGTAGATTCAAATCCTTTTGGGTCATTAAATACTTTAGACTTTTGTGGTCCGAGAAGATATGACATTTTTCTCCATACAAGTAGTATCTCCAGAGTTTTAGCGTCAGTACCACTACTGCTAATTCCAGATCATGTGTGGGATACTTCTTCTCATGGGTTTTAGTTGTCATGATGCATAAGCTATTACCCTACCCTTTTGCATAAGCATGCAACCCAATCCATTAAGTGATGCATCTGTATAGACCATATATTCAACTCTAAGCTCGGGTTGTGCCAACACTGGAGCTTTGGTTAGGACCGCCTTCAATTTCTTTCTTTTGCAGTAGCTTGGTGAGAAATGATGCTATTATTGAGAAGCCCTTATCAAACCTTTAATAATATCCAACCAATCCTAAGAATTTGTAGACTTTAGTAACATTCTTGGGCGAGTTCCATTCAAGCACCACCTTTACCTTTGTAGGGTCCACATTAATTCCATCTTTCAATATCACATGTCCCAAGTAGTGCATTACCTTAAACCAGAATTCACTTTTTGTTGAAGTTTGTGTAACAGCCCGAATTAGACCCTAATTGGAATGGTGATTTTGGGACCATGAATCCGAGTCAGAAAAATATTTTAAAAAATATTTTCTGTGTTTATTTTGTGTGAATTTATATCTATGAAATTTTCGTGATTTAATTTTGTCGTTTGAGTGTCCGATTAAATAAAAGGACTTAATCGTGTAAATTAAAAATTGGGTAGTTTAATGTATAAGGGCCAAATCGCTATTGGCTTTTAAAATGAAAGCCTTTATGTTGCAATTAGCCCATAAATTATTAAGTGGACGGCAATAGGTTTATATTATAAGGTTTGATATAAATTAATTAAGGTTATTTTTGTAAACTAATATTATAAACTATTATAATATAACATATATATTATAAAACATAAAATAAATTTGATATATGTGTTATAATTGTTCTTCATTTTCGAAACTAAACAAAATAAAAAGAAAATAAAGCAAGCTAGGGTTCGGTTGATTCTAAGCTCAATCAAGGTAAGTGTTCAGCTCGGTTTTTGATAATTTTTACGTTTTTGAGATCGTTGCTTCGAGTACTACAAAACCCATGCTTTAATTTTTTATTTTGATGGATATTTTGAGTTGTGCCATTGTTGATAGCTTGTGATTTTTGTTGTTTGATGATGAAAAATGAAAGATATGTTTTAGATTAACATATTTTGTATTGGAGTTTTTGATGATTTTGAGTAATTAGGACTTAATTGCAAAAATAATAATTTGAGGGACTAAAATGTGAAATAAATTGAATACATGGACTTGTTTGAGAGTGGATAAAATTCAGCCCAACATAGGTATAGGAAAATTTTGCATATTTTGTGTTTTGTGCAATAGGGACTAAATTGTAAAAATTGTAAATGTTAAGGGTAAAATGGTAATTTGTCCATTTATGCGTTTTGGACTAAATTGAATGAAAATATATTTGAATGAGCTTGATTTGAATATGTTTAAATCAAGAACCAAAGAAATCAGATTTGGATCGGGGGAAGACGAATGTTGTCGACTAGTCGATCCGTACCGATTTTCGTTGTCAGAGGTATGTTTATAAGCAAATAGACGTACTTAATTTTAATTAAATGTAAAGTATAGATGCTGAATTGAAATATATGATATTATAAATGCAATTTTCGAATATGTATAAGCTTGGTAATCATGTACGAGCATTTGTTCCAGTCGAGTTACGACGTCCGATATATGTGTGCAAGTAAGACCATGGCATCGATTTGTGATTTTGATATGTGTTTACGAGTAAGACCCTGTCTGGGACAGTGGCATTGATATGTAGCTACATGTAAGTCCACGTCTGGGACGTTGGCATTGTACGATTTATGTGATTATCCGAGTGTCCTATCCAATTCCAAATGGTTCATCGGGAAAAGGTAAATCGTGTACGGATGTGTAAAAATGAACTAAACAGCCAAGTATGAATTAGCTTGTTGGTTACTAGTAAAAGAGTAAGTATATAGCTCGATATTTGCTACAAGTCATGTATTATGCATATGTGAATCAATGGGAAATTGCTATGTGTATTTGGCCTTATGACTAAGTGAATTGAATATTATCGAAATGATGCCTAACTATGTGCACTTATGAAACCATGTATATTCAGTCACATATCAAGCTTAGGTATAAAAAGTTTGGTGTGATATATGAGTTCAAATATTGGAGGTTATGTGAATTAGGTTTTTACAATGTTTATTGACTTGGAAAATTTAATGTTAAAATGCTAAGTTGACCACATGGATATTCGGCTAAAGTGATTTCTTTTATGTATGAAAATATATTAATAATGAAATTCATATGATTGTGATTTAATATGGTAGTATTGAAATAATTTGATTTAGTTTAGTTGAATAGTTAATATTATTAAATTGTTTATTTGCTTATGACTTACTAAGTTGTGGTAGCTTACTCTGTGTATTATGTTACTCTGTTTTATAGATTTTAAAGTCAAGCTACAAGCTCAGGGACTGTCAGCCAAGCTCATCACACTATCTACTATTTTGGTACCTTATTAGCTAAACTTAAATTATGGCATGCATAGGCTGGAACATATATTTTTGAAGTGTTGGTTTTGGTTATGTATTAAAAGCCATGCGAAATTGGCTTGTTATTTATGTTTAGATTTGATTTTATGTGTGCTTAGTTATAATGTTCATGATCTTGGTTTGATATATGTGATTATGCTTGAGTATGTTGATTCGTGGTAAGTATTTTGTAAAATGAAAATGGATTTATTTTTAGGCTTGAATTCGGTTTGGGCTGAATCATGGCTTAAGTCTTTTGATAAATATGTTGTATATTATAGTCATTTAAAAATTTTTGTGTTATTTGAAGGTGTATTTAAGTATATACAGCTTGCAAAGGTACTTTGTGATTCGGTCATAAGTTTAAATTTGATGTTAATTATGTTAGGGTTTGTCATATGTTTATTGAGTAAATATTATGACATATGCTTCCATATAATTGTTGACCATTAAAATTTATACTAGAGCATGAGTATATCTGATATTTGGCCACATTGTTTTGGTTAAATTTTTATTTATACTTTACTTGTGTATAAGGTAATTATATTATGGATGTTATGCATATATGTAAAAAAAAATGCATGAGGCTGTATTTATAAACTTTTAAGTTGCTTATAAGATTGTTGATAGGTACAAATGATCCATGATAGCCGAAAAGACTAGATTAATTATGTGTATGGTATTTAATTTAATTATCATGATATCTTAGACATATTGGGCTATAGGTTGATATGAGGGTTTTGGAAATGACAAGAATATGAGTACTTAAATATTTGGCCATGACATGTTGATAAGCTTTTATATGACTTTATATATATATGTATACTTTCACCTTATAGATGATATGTATATGTGCTTGGTCTATGTATGTACCTGAATGCTTGTTCTTGATTTGTGTAATTATGCATAATATGCAAAATTCATATAAGCTAAAGTATAAATGCTACATAAATAAATAATAGGGTTGGTAATGACATTGTTTAATTGATATAAAGTTTGTGCATTCGCATGATTTTCAATAAATAAGTTTAATACTCAATGATGAAATTATTGACACTACTATGTTATGTACATTCATAAAATGTTACATATATGTATAAATGTGTGATTTAGGTTATGTATTATTTATGCTGAGTTGTACATGTTAAGCCTTTTAAGATTTGAAATTGGACTGAATTATAAGCATGTATGTGATCTAAATCTTGAATTGCAAATTTATAATGAATATTTGTATGAATAATAGAATGATCGATAATGCCTCATAACCCTAATCCAGTGACGGATACAGGCTAGGGGTGTTACAGTTTGTGTACAATTGATGTTCTTGTAAGGTCTTTAATACAATTCTTAACTGCTTTTCATAACCAGTCTCACTTTTGGAATAAACCAATATGTTATCAATAAAGACCACTACGAACTAATCTAAGTAAGGTTGAAATACCCTGTTCATTAAGTCCATAAATACCAAAAGACATTACCAAAAACTCGTTGTGACCTTATCTTAATCAAAAGGTTATTTTAGGCACATCTTTTCGCTTAATCTTGATCTGCTAATATCCTAACCTTAGGTCAATCTTGGAGAAAATTGATGTTCCACTTACCTGATCGAATAAGTCTTCAATTTTGGGCAAAGGATACTTGTTCTTTAACGTGACCTCGTTCAACTTAAAATAGTCAATACATAGGCGCATGGATCCATCATTCTTCTTCGTTCAACTTAAAATAGTCAATACATAGGCGCATGGATCCATCATTCTTCTTAACAAATAAAATTGGTGCACCCCACGGTGACACACTTGGCCTAATAAAATGTTTACTCAACAAATCTCACAAATGTTCCTTCAAATCCTTAAGTTCTACTGGTGTCATTCTGTAGGGCATGCACGATATAGAGGTTGTCCCTAGTTCTAATTCACTCGGCTGATCTCGCTTCTAGATTCATGTAACACCCCTAACCCGTATCTATCACCTGATTAGGGTTACGAAGCATTACTAATCAAAACACAATTCAGAACAAACAATCATTACAAATCATGCACCTTGTAATATAATTTCCTTTATAAAAGTTATTTTTAGAAAATAAAGTAATAAACGACCTCTTACTCATACAAATCAAATTCATATACTTGAATCACATTTTCAAACACACAATCATGCTTTATCGAACATTCTCTTATATAAACTATGTTGCAATATTTAATCATTTTCATACCATTTGCTTACTCAAAAATTTGAAACCAAGTTATCAAATACTAAAACCAAATTGTACATGTTTCAAAATTACAAAATTCGAACCATATAATCACCATCTTAATAATAATCGAATACGTAAATTATGGTTAAGCATATTTCATTACATATACAAGTGCATATATCACATCATCCACATTTGAAGCTAATATACTATCTCAAAACTTAATATCATAGCAATTATGTCTCTTCTGCCTATTTAAGTGGCCATCAAGCATACTCAAAACATAATCATTAATTTCCATCATGAATCATACCTAAAAACACAACCACTCAAGCATAATATAAGTATAAACTTTGCCGTCGCAAACTGAATCGACATAACCAATACTCAATCAAATATATATATCCCTTTACCTTATTATCAAGCCAAAACATAACACTTTTCATACATTCCAAAAAGAACTACTTTCATGGTTGATTATTCATCCTCATTAACATTTCTTAATGCCAAACCATATAACCAAATACCACACACATATATATACCATAAAACATACTTCCATAATAACCTTAAGCCTTGAACGGATACACACAACATTAACATCTTAAACAAGTCATTTTCGCATGGCTATAAATATATAGAAATTTCAAAACCAAATATACCAAAACTAGCCTATACATGCCACATAACCAAATCTCAAAACATTCATTTACCGAAACGAAAACTGGATAGTGTGATGAGGTCTCCTACGACTTCCAACCCGAGCAAGTCTCTGAAACTCTATAAACATAGGAAAAACACACAGAGTAAGCTTTAAAAGCTTAGAAAGCCATAAGCAAATAAATAACTTCATAACAATATCAATTCAATTACCAAACCAATTCATACTATCATAATCACATTTAATTTCAAACTTACAGTTTCATATAATACATATACTTTCATTTTGGAAAATATACAAACATCCAATTTCAAATATAATTCAAACTCATAGCCATAATGTCATTATTTAACCGAATATACATAAACTCATATACATATTTTCATGGATCATTCCATAAATATTTTTATTTTTTTTATCCTTAAGGCTACAAATAATCATTTATATATGTTTGCACATAGGTCAAAAATATAACATCACTATACATAACCTTTGGCCGAATGTATTATATCTATTATCAAGATAACATTCAATTTCAAAACCATAGTACCATTCTATAATCAAATATATACACACTCATAAACATTTATTCTTGAATCAAACTTAAATATCTCATACTTATACTTATCATATAGCCGAATATACTTCACAAATACACTTACATTTACATGAGCATCATGTAATAAATTGCATCGCATATCAAATAACTAACTTACCTTATTTCGAATAGGTAATAAGATATTACATACCTGATCACTTAAGTCCATTATACACCTTCAATCACAACTTATCGTTGCCCGTTGAACCATTTAGAATTAAATAGGATACTCGGATAGTCACAAATATTGTACAATGCCAACGTCCCAGACGTGGTCTTACATGTAATCACATATCGATGCCACTATCCCAGACAGGGTCTTACTCGTAAACACATATTGTACAATGCCAACATCCCAGACGTGGTCTTACATGTAATCACGTATCAATTCCACTGTCCCAAACAGGGTTACATGAAATCTTTAATCGATGCCAGTGCCCCAGACACGGTCTTACACGATATCTCAAATCGATGCCAACGTCCTAGACATGGTCTTATAGGAAATTATATCTCGGAATCCAATGTCATGACATATGTATCCTCCACCATCTCTAGGGTTCGTACGGGGCTTTTTGGAGATCGTCACGTTATCGAAACTTTCTCGTATTCATATAGTCTGCTTCTTAAACAATTCAATATCATTATAACATATATACATATATAACTTATTCTTAATACATACATTTGCATTACCATTCGGCATATACATATATTTATTCACAAATCAATTCAGCGTATATAATACATATACATTTCAAGTTAACAACATTTATTTACTTATGACTTACCACAAGTAGCAGATGATTATTCCATGACCTTCTCTCTTACCTGATTTAATAATCGATCTATTTATTTCACGATTAAAACATAATATAAATCAATATAGTAACTAACTCAAATATCAACTCAAGTTCAAACTCAACCCATTCTATCATTTAATTACAATTAGTAAAAAAATCATCTTTATTCCTTACAAATGGTCAACAGAAACACAACCATTATCCAATTCATTCCAATTTGGACAATATAAATACAACAGGAATTTATATTAGTTCATGAAACTTAAAGTCTCAAAGATTTACATATTTGGATAACATTAAGTTACTCTTTAATAAACAACATTAATATTCAAAATATGGCAGTATATTTAAGTACTTAATATCAATTCAGACAACATTCAAATCCTGCATTACAGCAGCCCAATTAATCCACTAAAACCAACTTTAATAATAATTAACAGTTAATTTATTGATGCAGTACATATTAATTACTAATTACACTTTTCAATAGCTTAATCTGACATCAATTAGGACAACATTAATCAACATTAATTAATAATCCACAAACCACCCAAATGATATAAATATACGTTTATTTATCACCATATAACTAACTCATTAACTAGCACTTAAGACATAAATTATGTAGCATTTACTCTACTTTTATTCTCATTTAATAACTTCAATAATGATTGTATTAACCCCTTTAACACATCAATTGGCATTCGGTCATACATCTGCAGCATCAAACCCTCCTTATCTCAAATTTCAGACATAATAAATACATCGCCATTTATTCATTTGCAACTTCAACCATTATTAACATAATTTAAAGTCACTCAGATCACATTTATTGACATCTAAACAACAATTTACCGCTACTTTAACACACCAAATGACAATCCATAAAACATCATACTTATACCCTTTTTAAAACATCTTTATCACTATAATATTCAACAACATTTATACCTCCACCGAACAGTATAAACAGAGCAGCAATTAACAATATTAATGGGAATAAAATTCAGACAACAATTTAATAGATTCCAAAAATTATCAAACACTAAAGAATAAAAAAAATATTCAAGGAAAGTTTGCTAATATTTCCCAACACCGATTATAACAATTCAATTTGTTCCTTCCCTCACACATTCGGTCAAAATTAAAACAACAATTTAACTAGAATTTATCAATAAAAAGCTATAGATAATGGAGAATTTAGAAGTGTTACCCTGCCCCTTCAAAATTTTAGCTTCTAAGCAAACAATTTCACGGTTTTTCCACTGCATGCAACCGGCCTCTTCTCTAGCTTTCATATACTTCTTTTTATTGGTTGAAGAGAATGAAGAAAAGATGAACACTAATGTGGCTTTGTTTTATTATAATTCATATTAATAAGCCAATTACCAAATTAACCTTTGTAATCTAATAACAAAACCTTTTAATGGTGGCCCATTACCGTCCACTTACCTATATAGTGGCCAAATATCATTTTAAGGACTTATCAATTAATAAGCCATAGCAAATTAGTATTTTAACAAATAGAAAGTCACTTTTGCATTTTATGCGATTAAGTCCTTTTTATCAAATTAAACAATCAATCGGTAAAAAAAATAATTCACGAAAATTTTACACATGCATTCTAACATGCTGTAAACATATAAAATAATATTAAAATAATTTTACTATCTCGAATTTGTGGTTTCGAAACCACTATTCTGACTAAGGTCTAAATCGGGCTGTTACAACTCTCTCTCCGTTAGGGATTTTCGTCCCCGAAAATCTTCCCAGGAAATAGATCAATGATTTGTTCCCACATAGCACATTTCAAATTCACATGGTTTCGGATTTCATATCTCTTTAATCTCACAGGTAAGATGCTGATCTGTCTTCCGTTATACATCATGTCAAGCTGAACTATTTAACTGTATTGAATTACCTTCATTTTTTGCTCAATTTCTCTGATAACATTAATCCTGTGAATTATTTTCTCACAAAGCTCGGTCCCAAAACAACAGAGTGCGGTAACTGTAATAATATGATACCTCATACAATATCGTTTTTATAATCACATGATAGCTTATCAAATAGCAATAATCTTTCTTAGTTGCTTTGAAACTCTAAAATACAGTAACAAATAAATATTTCGAGAATTTGTATTGCATTTCCCGATTTCAATGCAATCTCGTACTCATAGATTACTGTAATTTCTCTCAGAATCACAATATGAATTTCAGATCTCAATTTGAAACAATAATGACTGGTTTCAGGTGTAGACTTATCATCTCTGAAACGGATAACTCAGTTGTTCTATCAAAAGAGAAAATCCATAAGTACCGAGAGATTTCTTCAGATAGATAATAATAATTCAGATTACTCTATCTTTTTCAATGATAAGAATAATCCTGATGCAAAGTTCATTGAAATTTTATTTCATTACTACTCAGATAGTTTCGGCATTTGAACGCAAAGTCAGAAATATCATGTTTTATACTCATTCATCAATACCATATTCTCAGATTATCATACATCTTGTTACTCTCATATGAGTAGACTAACTGACACTGTAAGCCACTTGTAACAATGGTTATATAATCTCAGAGTTTTTCAGTATAGACATTCTATCTTGAAGCAACAAGCAATCATGATTCCATATCTGAAGTTCTGAATCAAAAACCCATTTTCGTTGAATCCTTTATACATTAAAATCTGATAACACATTTCTAAGCTTCACGAAATCACTTAGTAAGCATCAATTTAACTTCTAATTCAGCTAACATATGTCCAACATCTGATAAGATTAATCACGTATTTATCACTCGTAACGCACACAAAAGTTTTCGGAACATCGGAAACTATAATCATTTTCCTCGGATAATAATCACTTACTAACTCAACTTTTTGACGGTTCGAACTATCTTTGTTGTCCCCAAATATGACACATAACTCTTTTCATGTAGCTTTAACTGTATGGAATCACAAGATATTTCTGTACACTCTATTATTAAAACACACTTCAAACCGTTCATTGACACATAATTGAAAATCATAAACTTTTTCTTCAACTTAGGCTGAACCAGAGCTGATGTTTCGATTGATAATATCTTCATGCAAAAGAAACTTCAACAATCAAATCAACTTTAATTTATCAAAACATTTCTCATTTAGAGTTGTTTCGATAGATATAATTCTGTATCAAGTCTTCAAGATTATCCCTCAAATTACATATATACATTCAAAGCTTATTTTCATTCTAGTGGATAGATTCAAACATATATAATTCAATCGTCTTTTCAATCAAATAGTTTGAGTCAGACTAAATCATTGAATCTGTCCTTTCGAAGAAATCTTTTCTTTTCGTTAAAAGGATAACCCCAGACATATTATTATACAAATTTAATCTTGATCTTCTATCACTTTCACTTTTATCGATATCAAATCTTTCATGAAAACTAGAAAAGAGTTTATAATAAAGCTGTCTCCTATATTAATCATCAAAGTTCTGAAATATATGAAGTCACCTTTATCAGATAGAATCATAAAGTCATAATAAGACCGATGTCTTACCCGTAACAATAAATAATATTTTGGTTGTTAATAAAGCATTTGAACCCAGAAGAAAATCAAATATGATTTGAACAGCAGCCAATACAGAAGCACAACTTTTATAACTCTGATAACAGTACCACAATATTCCCAAATTTCGAAGTAGAAATTATGATTATAATAGATATAGCCAGATCTATCAAATAGAGATCTCTTGCAGATAATCACATGGGATCATAAGAAAACCGAAATAGTGAAATTTTAATATTTGATGCTACATAGAATATCTGAGAATTACAACTCATATAGAATAATATCAATTCCAATGATATCCTAAAAAAGGTCCAAAAGGAATAATGTCGCTTATAAATACTGAAATCCACAATAACAGAAGTAATATAATCTTCAAGTATATTCAAAAGAATAATAGCCAGTAGAAACAAAATATTAGCCTTATTCAAGTTTTACTGTTGACTTTCATATCCACACAATGGAATAAATACCAGAGTAAGACAATGTCGAACATAACTCAAACAGATCAATGATGCTTCCATCTATTAATATGTTTAGCTAATGTTCTCATACGATAAGAATTCTTTCAGAAATTAAAGAGTCACACATACTTCTGAAGAAAAATGTACACATAGAATGCCCAGAAGGAATCATAGTAATTGCCCGACTATAATCATTGCACTTAGCCATCACTACAATTCAAACATTATCCCTTCACTGACAAAATTCAATTTAGAAAAGCTTCCAGTTAATACTTTCTTTAGATAACATACCTGAATGGGTCATTTGATCGGAGTTAACTTCTTCTTTAATAGTTATGTTGCATAATCCGAATAGTCTTCAGAACTATTCTATATCTCTTTTAATAATATCTTCATTTGCTGATTCATTAAATTTTCTGACCACATTATTAATTTTTCTGAGCACAGACTTCTGAAAATCCATACTCATGAGCTTATTCCATCCAAATATTATAGATTTCATTGTAACATTTTACAGATAAAGGGGTGAGGGTAGTAAAGTCTCAAATTTAACTCATACATAAATACACATATCACATACTATCACAAATAGTTGGTTCTTTACTAATTTCACATTCTCACTTCATTTAATATACATTTACTTTTTCTCACTTTTGTACTTGTCACATATTTAATATGTCAACTCAATTCACAAATTTACAATCAAAACATTTCATATAGTAATCATAGGCCACACATCACAACTCATATATTCATATCATTTTCACATTTATCAATAACAACATGTCATATAATTTGATCCATGCCTTTATGAGTTTCGACTCGTACTCAACACATTTCCATTCAAACATTTGAATATACATTCTGTACTATCAAAATTAGCTCGGTTGGAGAACTTATCTGTCTCATCAAAATAATTTTCGTTAGAGTCAGGAGATATCACACTATCATAGGTTAACTGTGGCATGTATAGCTAGACTCACATAAGCTATGGTAGTTCTAGAATCTACTAAACCATAGCTCCGATACCAACCAAATGTAACAGCCTTAACCCATATTCGTCGCTAGATTAGGGTTACGAAGCATTACCGATCAAAACACAATTCAGAATAGACAGTCATTACAAATCATGCACCTTATAATATAATTTCCTTTATAAAAGTTATTTTTAGAAAATAAAGTAATAAACGACCTCTTACTCATACAAGTGAAATTCATATATTTGAATTACATTTTCAAACACACAATCAAGCTTTATCGAACATTCTCTTATACAAACTATGTTGCAATATTTAATCATTTTCATACCATTTGCTTACTCAAAAATTTGAAGCCAAGTTATCAAATACTAAAACCAAATTGTACATGTTTCAAAATTACAAAATTCAAACCATATAATCACCAACTTAATAATAATCAAATACGTAAATTATGGTTAAGAATATTTCATTACATATACAAGTGCATATATCACATCATCCACATTTGAAGCTAATATACTATCTCAAAACTTAATATCATAACAATTATGTCTCTTCTGTCTATTTAAGTGGCCATCAAGCATACTCAAAACATAATCATTAATTTCCATCATGAATCATACCTAAAAACACAACCATTCAAGTATAATATAAGTATAAACTTTATCGTCCCAAACCGAATCGACATAACCAATACTCAATCAAATATATATATCCCTTTACCTTATTATCAAGCCAAAACATAACACTTTTCATACATTCCAAAAAGAACTACTTTCATGGCTGATTATTCATCCTTATTAACATTTCTTAATCCCAAACCATATAACCAAATACCACACATATATATATACCATAAAACATACTTCCATAATAACCTTAAGCCTTGAACGAATACACACAACATTAACATCTTAAACAAGCCATTTTCGCATGGCTATATATATAGAAATTTCAAAACAAAATATATCAAAACTAGCCTATACATGCCACGTAACCAAATCTAAAAACATTCATTTACCGAAACGAAAACTGGATAGTGTGATGAGGTTTTCTACGACTTCCAACCCGAGCAAGTCTCCGAAACTCTATAAACATAGGAAAAACACACAGAGTAAGCTTTAAAAGCTTAGAAAGCCATAAGCAAATAAATAACTCAATAACAATATCAATTCAATTACCAAACCAATTCATACTATCATAATCACATTTAATTTCAAACTTACAATTTCATATAATACATATATTTTCATTTTGCTAAATATACATACATCCAATTTTAAAATATCATTCAATCTCAAAGCCATAATGTCATTATTTAACCGAATATACATAAGCTTATATACATATATTCATGGATCATTCCATAAATATTCTTATTTTTTTATCCTTAAGGCCACACATAATCATTTATATATGTTTGCACATAGGTCACAAATATAACATCACTATACATAACCTTTGGCTGAATGTATTATATCTATTATCAAGATAACATTCAATTTCAAAACCATAGTACCATTCTATAATCAAATATATACACACTCATAAACATTTATTCTTGAATCAAACTTAAATATCTCATACCTATACTTATCATATAGCCGAATATACTTCACAAATACATTTACATTTACATTAGCATCATGTAATAAATTGCATCGCATATCAAATAACTAACTTACCTTATTTCGAATAGGTATTAAGCTATTACATACCTGATCACTTTAGTCTGTTATACACCTTCAATCACAACTTATAGTTGCTAGTTGAACCATTCGAAATTGAATAGGATACTCGGATAGTCAAAAATATTGTATAATGCCAACGTCCCAGACGTGGTTTTACATGTAATCACATATCGATGCCACTGTCCCAGACACGGTCTTACTCGTAAACACATATTGTACAATGCCAACATCCCAAATGTGGTCTTACATATAATCATATATCGATGCCACTGTCCCAGACAGGGTCTTACATGAAATCTTTAATCGATGTCAGTGTCCCAGACACGGTCTTACACGATATCTCAAATCGATGCCAACGTCCCAGACATGGTCTTACACGAAATTATATCTCAGAATCTAATGTCAAGACATATGTATCCTCTTCCATTTCTTGGTTCGTACGGGGCTTTTTGGAGGTCGTCACGTTATCAGAACTTTCTCGTATTCGTATATTCTACTTCTCAAACAATTCAATATCATAATAACATATATACATATATAACTTATTCTTAATACATACATTAGTATTACCATTCGGCATATACATATATTTATTCACAAATCAATTCAGCGTATATAATACATATACATTTCAAGTTAACAACATTTATTTACTTATGACTTACCTCAAGTAGTAGATGATTATACCACGACCTTCTCTCTTCCCCAATTTAACAATCGATCTTTTTTTTCACGATTAAAAAATAATATAAATCAATATATTAACTAACTCAAATATCAACTCAAGTTCAAACTCAAACCATTCTATCATTTAATTACATTTAGTAAAAAAAAACATCTTTATTCCTCACAAATGGTCAACAGAAACACAACCATTATCCAATTCATTCTAATTTGGACAATATAAATACAGCAGGAATTTATATTTGTTCATGAAACTTAAAATCTCAGAGATCTACATATTTGGATAACATTAAGTTACTCTTTAATAAACAACATTAATATACAAAATATGGTAGTATATTTAAGTACTTAATACCAATTCAGACAACATTCAAATCCTGCATTACAGCAGCCCAATTAATCCACTAAAACTAACTTTAGTAATAATTAACAGTTAATTTATTGATGTAGTACATATTAATTACTAATTACACTCTTTAATAGCTTAATCTGACATCAATTTGTACAACATTAATCAACATTAATTAATAATCCACAAACCACCCAAATGATATAAACATACAACTATTTATCACCATATAACTAACTCATTAACCAACACTTAAGACATAAATTATGTAGCATTTACTCTGCTTTTATTCTCATTTAATAACTTCAATAATGATTGTATTAACCCCTTTAACACATCAATTGGCATTCGGTCATACATCTGCAGCATCAAACACTCCTTATCTTAAATTTCAGACATAATAAATACATCAACATTTATTCATTTGCAACTTCAACCATTATTAACATAATTTAAAGTCACTTAGATCACATTTATTGACATCTAAACAACAATTTACTGTTGCTTTAACACACCAAACAACAATCCACAAAACATCATACATACACCCTTTTTTAAACATCTTTATCACTGTAATATTCAACAGCATTTATATCTCCACAGAACAGTATAAACAGAGCAGAAATTAACAATATCAATGGGAGTAAAATTTAGACAGCAATTTAACATATTCCAAAAATTATCAAACACTAAAGAATAAAAAAAATTCAAGAAAAGCTTGCTAATTCCCAACACTGATTATAACAATTCAATTTGTTTCTTCCCTCACACATTCGGTCAAAATTAGAAAAACAATTTAACCAGAATTTATCAATAAAAAGCTATAGATAATGGAGAACTTAGAAGTGTTACCCTTCCCCTTCAAAATTTTAGCTTATAAGCAAACAATTTCACGGTATGCAACAGGCCACTTCTCTATCTTTCATATACTTTTTTTTATTACCGGTTGAAGAGAATGAAGAAAAGATGAAAACTAATGTGGCTTCGTTTTATTATAATTCATACTAATAAGCCAATTACCAAATTAACCTTTGTAATTTAATAACAAAACCTTTTAATGGTGGTCCATTACGGTCAACTTACATATATAGTGGCCAAATATCATTTTAAGGACTTATCAATTAATAAGACATAGCAAATTAGTATTTTAACAAATAGAAAGTCACTTTTACATTTTATGCGATTAAGTCCTTTTTATCAAATTAAACAACCAATCGGTAAAAAAAATAATTCACGAAAATTTTACACATGCATTATAACATGTTGTAAACATATAAAATAATATTAAAATACTTTTACTACCTCGAATTTGTGGTTTTGAAATCACTGTTCCGACTAGGGTCTAAACCGGGCTGTTACAATTCAGACGTATCCATAATATACACCAAATTGACATCTAAGCCTTGAATAATCATTTTCCTAGCGGATACCATAGAAATAATTCTATACACCAACTCCGACTGTTTACTAGACAACATTATCTCCTTTCCCTCAGCACTTGCCAAGTATACACTTCTAGTTTGAAAGTCGACAATCATTTTATGATTGGTTAGTGATCTACTATAGTTCAATGTAGCAATTTAAACTAGTTTTCACACTTAAGAAGCTTGAATACAAGTAGTTTTATTATGTTTTAGTGTTTTAGGTTGAATTCAATAAAAAACTATTTTGAGTCTTTTATTGACCTTAGGGGCCGAATGAGGCCTAAAGGTGAGCTAATGCACTCAGTAAGTATGCAGAAGACTTTCAAATGCGTAGGAACTCAAAGCTGGTCGTTGTGTTGCAACACGGGGAGTTTGATGTCGTAACATAGGGAGCAAAATACAAGAATCCCAAGTCTGCCTTAGGTGTCACGACACAGCCAAGGGATATCGTGATACACCTTTGAAGCTGCCTCTGAACCTTAGCATACTGCCTTAGATGTTATGACACAGACACTGAGGTGTTGCGATACCAGCCTTGTACAAGATAAATTATGAGTTAGGGGCTTTTTGGTCTGCATAATGGAAATTAAACATGAGAATGTCAGCTAAGCTAGGGTTGAGGACGATGGCTCCCTAATTCTATAAATAGGCTTATTTAGCGCTAGTTAGAGAACAACCTTTGATAGTCTAAGTTTTTCTCTGTAATTTATTTTTGAGTTTTTTGTTCCTTTAGGTTTTAGATTTCTTTTTAGCCTTTTTATTTGTGCTCTTCGGGAGACTAGATTTGTAAATGTGATCAAGCACTAGTGGATATGAGCACTTCATCATTCAAATACAATTAGGACTCACTTAACTTTATTCTTGATTTATTCTTTATGCACATTGTTATTATCGAGTTTATTATGTTTATGGATTCCATAAGGAACCAATCCTCTTATAGGGGATTAGAGAGTGGAGGTGTGATTGACTAATTGTTATGTAAGGATTTCTTAGCGGATCAGCTATTTGGGAGAGGAAGAACTTAAACCCTAGACTTGACGACCCTAGGAAGTCATTTAGGTGGGGATTAACCCAAAATTGGTATGGTCTATCCGTAAATACCTTACCCCTGAACCGGTCTGGACTGTAAGGTCGAGAGATAAGTAGTTATTTTTGACTCATTACTTTAATGGAAGATCGAGAGAATTCGAAAAATGGAAGAAAATTAAGGTCTCGAATAAAAGAGATTCTAGTTCCACTAGTTCAAATTCTCATCCTATAAAACGAGCTAGAGAGAATAGACCGTGGCAAGGGGATACGGTAGCTAATTTTAGGGATGAGATGCCTAATTTCATGTATTCTAATAAGTGTCACTAGGGCGAATCTTGAAGGAAATTGGGTGCCTACCTAAAATATGGATCAATGAAGTATAGGTATAAGGATTATCCGCGATGGGTAGACCAGGCTCAAGTTCTAGCCCAATATTAGACCAAAAACCAGAGATCGAGACAGATACCTTAGAGGGTCGAGGTCAGAATAGGGCCGCTAGTAATGCCACAATGGGTAATCGGGGTGCGAACCGAACTGAGGCTAGATAGTCTGCCCTTGTTTATGTCGTTAGAGGTCATGAGGATAGAAGTGCATTCGATGTCATCGTAGGTATTTTACTGTTCATTCTGTGTCATACTTTGCCTTAATTGACATAGGATCTACCCACTCATATGTTGCTTGTAATATGTCTGATAAACTGAATGTTGGGGTAGAGGAAACCACTACTGATGTTACCTTAGTAAGTCCTTTAGGATAATTGGTTATTGTGAACAAGATCTATAAGAGATTTTCATTAGAGGTTAAAGGTGTAGTGTTTTCGGTGGATCTTATGCAATTATCTTTTGGGGAGTTTGATTTAATTCTAGGAATTGATTGGTTAGTAGAACACCAAGTTAGCCTAGACTATGTCTCTAAGAGAGTAACCTTTAAAATAACCGAGGGTAGTGAGATCGCTATGGTTGAGGAGCAACAAAACTATTTATCGAATGTAATATTTGCTATGGTCATCAAAAAGTTAGTTTGAAAAGAGTGTGAGGCTTATCTAGCCTATGTGATGGATATGAATGCAAATAGCTTTGCTATTGATGTAATAGCCTATTTTTAGAGAAATCGGAACAATGGTTTCGGGACCAAAAATTCGATCTCGAAAAGAAAATTTATTTTAATATTATTTTATGGTCTACAGTATGATAATAATATTGTGTGAAAATTTTGTAAAGAAATTTTATCGATTACATGTTCAATTTGATAAAAGACTAAATCGCGTAAAGTGCAAAAGTTGTGCTCTAATAGCTAAATGTATTAAATAGCCATAGAACTTTAAATTAGAGGTCCTTATATGGTAATTAGACCATTAATGAAAAGTTATTAGATATTTTTGGATGATTCATCCATGAAAAATTAGAAAAAGTTTAGGGACTAAATTGGAAAGTGATAAAATTAAAAGATGATAAATAATTAAATAGAAATAAAAATCATTTTATATCATATTCTTCCCAAAATATTCCGTGGAAACCCTAGGAAAGAGAAAGCAATCTTTCTTGGCGAAATTAGGTGAGTATTCAAGTCTTGTTTTTAGTAATTTTTATATTTTTGAAACCGAGATAGCTTAATCTATCTATTTAGGGGATCAATTTGAAAAGTTATCAAAATATAGAAATTATTTCATGGATGAATATGCTGAAAATTTGAAACTTATGGTAGAATATGAAAGGTTGTTGGTAGATAAACAACTTTTACAAAGTGGTTTTTAATGAAAACATGATTTAGGGGCTAAAATGTAAAGTTGTAAAATTTGAAGAAAAATTCTGAATTTTATAGAATACATGTGCTGTAAATTTTATAGTGAAATTTTGGTTAGGCCGGAATAAGGAGTAAATTGCATAAATTTCATTTTCTAAGCCTAGGGACGAAATCGTCATTAATTAAAAGTTTAGGGGTAAAATGGTAATTTTGCCTAAAGGGTAAATTGGACTAAATTGAGTATTAATTACATTAAATTGATGTTAAATTTACTCGTATAGATCCAGGTAGACCAAATTCGGAGCTAGAATAAGGAAAAGAGGAAAATGTCAGATTAGTAGATTTTACGTATACGAACATTTGTCGAGGTCAGTTCGTGTAACTAAATTGTGTATATTTATATGCTTGAATTTTATGTTGTTTTTGTGAATTTTATAAATATCATATATATATATGACATTGAAGAAATATCTGACAAAGCTCGGTCAATGATAATGCCCGATAAATGATAAATGATAAAAATGTTACTTTTATGCTTGAAATGAATGTGGAATGTGTTTATTTGAATTATATGAATATTATAGATGTATGAAATAATCTCATGCCTGATAATGCTTGAAAAATGTTAAATCTCATTTGAATAAATGAAAATCGATGGATAAATGTGATTTCCCTTATTGATAGAAGTCCTCTTGAGCATATGTTATGGAATGGATTTAGCCCGGACAGGTAATCCAGATCAAGCGCTTTAGAGCATATGTCATAAAAAGGATTTAGCCTGGACTGGTAATCCTAACTAAGCTCTATTGAGTATTTATATTAGAGATAGGATTTAGCCTGGACTGGTAATCCTGTTGCATATATGTGTGGCTCGAGAGTGTACTCTCTGAAATAGTACCTTATAGGTACCATTGGACATAAATTGACGAATCCTTAATTGTACACCTCGAGTGTACTACTTGTGTATCCATCCATATTCCAAATAAATTCAACGGGGTAACAATCTAGACATGAGAAGATATGGATAAGAAACAACTTATTACACGTAGCTACCTGAAATACATGAAATGATGATATATGATAATGGATACATGGAAATATGAGATGATGATATTTGTATATGAAATTTATTTGATGAGTATGTTCATCCTTGATTATAGATTTGTACACCTTGAGTGTACTACTCGTGTGACATTGATATTTTGAATTAGAGGAGTAAAGTTCTGACATGGAATAATCTAAACTCGAGATGAATTGTTATGAAATATACTTGTAATATAAAGATATGATTTATACGTGTTATATAGATACGTGATATGGAAAGTATATATATTCGAAAATCTGATTGTGTTGAGCCTATATATGTTTCTTGATGTTATTATGGAATATATGACTAACAAGGGCAATGAGGATATATGTAGGGCTTGAAATCAAATTGATTGAATGTGCCTTACATGTTTATCTTGCAATACAATAAATGGTAAGTTAAGTACCATGTTATACGAACTTACTAAGCATTATATGCTTACTTAGTTTTATTTCCTTGTTTTATAGTAAATTAGAAGCTCGTTGGATTGGAAGCTTGGTGGAGATCACTCACACTATCCATCAGCTTATTTCAGTAAATATGGTAAAACAATTGTGGTTATAATGGCATGTATAGGTTAATTGGCCATATTAGCATGTAAATGTAAATGGTTATTGTAATCTAGCCATTAGAATCGGTAGTGATGATTATGTATTGGTATACATATATATATACATATTAAGGTTACTTTATGGCGATAACGTAAGTGTTTATTATTGACTGATTGAGAAAGGTTAAACGAGTATGCTTAATAAGGTAAGATTAAAAGCATGAAAGCATGTAATGATATACCATGCTAAATGGTAGAATTATCTTAATTAAAATGCTTGGATTGGTTGGTTTATGAATGCAAGTTTTGGTGTAGGTTTATGGCAAGGTTTTGGGTGAGAAATGAAGCTAGAAATGGCTTTATTTTGTCCACATGGGTAGACACACGGGCATGTGTCTTGACCGTGTATGAAACATGGCTTAGCACATGGGCATGTGGTCTAGTCGTGTGTCCTCTGCACCTTAAATTTGAGAAACAGAATGCTCAGAATTGAGCACACAGGCAGAGACATGGGCATGTCTCTTAGCCCTGTGTTCTACACAGCCAAGAACACCGGCATGTGTCTTTTCCATGTGAAACTTACACCTAAATTCGAAGAAAATTAATAAACCACACGGCCTAGCACACGAGCGTGTGGCCGGCTGTGTGGCATAAGTCAGAGAGTTACACGGGGTCGAACACGGCCTGTAGCACGGGCGTGTCTTAGTGTCACACGGGCATACCTCTTGGACCACACGGGCATGTGAGCCCTGCATCTTGGAAAATTTTTGAAATTTCGCGAAAATTCTCTGAGTTCCCGATTTAGTCCCGATTCGATTATAATACTCATTTTGGGCTTCGTGATCCATTTAAGGGACGTTTTGAATAATCTCGGTAAATGAATAGAATTTGACTTAAATTATTTGTAAACATTTTGAAAAACTCTGGTAACGCTCTGTAACCCTGTTCTAGCGATGGATACGGGTTAGGGATGTTACAATTGAAAGTATCTAAACCTTTAGGGAATTCCCAGATGTATTTCCTGAAAAGCTACAGAGGTTACCTCCAGATCGTGAGTTAGAATTAAAATTTGAATCGTTCCCTGGAACTACTCTGGTGTCCATTGCTCCCTACCACATGGAACCTAAAGAGCTTCAAGAATTAAAAATCCAACTTTAGGAGCTTTTGGATCGTAGTTTATTAGACCTAGTAGTTCTCCATGGGGAGCTCCGGTTCTATTTGTCAAAAAGAAAGATGGCTCCCTAAGGTTGTGTATTGACTATCAATGGTTGAATAAACTAACCTAGTAGTTCTGGCTTAAGGAAGTTATGTTTGTAGGACATATGGTATCCGCAAAGGGTATCCATGTAGATTTGAAAAAGATAGAGGCTATCTTGGAATGGAAACAACCCAAAAACATTTCTAAAGTTTGAAGTTTCTTTATTTTAGTCGGGTACTATTGCTGATTTATTAAAGGGTTCTCTCTAATTGTGCTCGACTAACTAAGTTGTTGAGGAAGAATGTTCCATTTAAATGGATGAAAGATCACCAAGCTAGCTTTGAAAAACTAAAGGTTGTGTTAACTTAAGCTCTTGTTTTAATTTAGCCCGAGTCGAGAAAAAAGTATATGGTATATAGCGATGCATCCTACATTGGCCTTGGTTATGTATTGATGCAAGGTGAAAAAGTAATTGCTTATGCATCGAGGTAGTTGAAACAACATGAGTGCAACTATTAGACTCATGACTTGGACTTGGCAGCAATACTATTCACACTAAAAATTTTGAGGCACTACTTGTATAGTGAGAAGTCTAAACTGATCATAAGAGTCTCAAGTACCTTCTTACCCATAAATAGTTAAACTTGATGTAACACCCCTAACCTGTATCCGTCGCTGGAATGGGGTTACGAGATATTACCGATCAAAATACAACTCAGAACAGACTTTCATTTCAATATTAATTATCTAGTAAAATTTAAAACCAATCTAACATGCTTCGATTCTATCATTCATACAATTTCCAAATTTATATTCAATCAATACAACTAAGAAATCATGGAAATCAAATGTTTAACTCATAACCAAGTATATTTCATTTATTTACCAGTCATATATGTATACTTAAAATTTATGGCATTCAAATAATTTAAATATAAAATAACTAACTATCTTACATATTATATGCACATACTTTAAAACATGCAAACATACATCTTTTCATATCATATAAATAACATGTACCATTATAACATTTGTTTACCTAACTACAATAATTGCATAATGTGGTTACATATATATACTATTCTACTTAGCATATGCCCAATATATCATCAACTTAACCAATTAAACTACTCAAATAAACTAACCCCTATTTGATACTGACATAAAAACCACTTTCATTAATCAAATTTTCATAGCCTAACTAAGTCCACAAATATTCAATACCACAATTATAACATTAACATATAAATAAACACATAATGACATGATTTAAGCACATTTACCGAACCACAATTATGACACCTTTCTAACTCAATATAAAACCTAACATTTTGATATTTTATTACCGTACCTCAAACCAAGGATATTAATCAAAATAGTCATATAACATACTCATTATTTGTCTTCATCAATCGTGCTTAATTAGTCAACCATTAAAACACAATATATACACATACATTGCCATTACAAACCGAATCAAAGTAACCAATACACATTCGAATATAAATATATAAATCATAATCATTTTACTCCATTACTAAACCAAATCAATAAACCATTCATAATAACACCATATAATATGAATATCAAAATAAACTCCAACCATGTTTGGATATAACTGAATATTCTTTAATACCAAATCACATAATAACACCTTAACAAAACATATCAACTAAGTTCAAATATACTTTTATCTATGCATACACCATAGCCGAATCAAACAAACCCATGTCCAAAATCACCAACCATTTTCAATGCATATCACACATAAAAACTTGACTAATGTTTTATATAATCACATAACATATTAGCCATTTTCGCATGGCTTAATATATACACAACTTCGAACTTAACCAAATATAACCTAGCTCATACATGCCATAGGTTCAAGTTTAAACTTATAAAGCACCAAAAACAGTCGATAGTGTGATAGACTTTGCTGACGATCCCCGAGCTCGTAACTAGTCTCTAAAATCTATAAAACAAGGCAAAATAAACACACACAGTAAGCTATCATAGCTTAGTAAGTCATAAACAAATAAATATCTCAATGACAATATCAATTCAATTACAAAACCAATTCATACTATTATAACCACAATTAATTTCAAACTTACAATTTCATATACAACATATACTTTCATAAAACTGAATATACATATATCCAATATCAAAATATCATTCAATCTCAAAGTCATAATATCATTATTTAACCGAATATACATAAACTCATATACATATATTCATGAATCATTTCATAAATATTCACATTTTATATTCACAAGGCCGAATATAATCATTTATACCTATTTGCACATAGCTCACAAATATGATATCATTATACATAATCTTTGGCTGAATGTACTTTCCATATACACATATATTCTCATTTACTTTATATATAATTTGTAACTCATATCAAATAATCAACTTACCTTATTTTCAAATAGGTAATAAACTATCACATACCTGATCACTTTAGCTCATGTTACACATTCAATCACAACTTATCATTTCCCATTGAACCATTTAGAATTGAATAGGATACTCGGATAATCACATACATCGTACAATGCCAACGTCCCAGACGTGGTCTCACATGCTATCACATTTCGACGCCACTGTCCCAGACAGGGTCTTGCACGAATCAAATAAGATGCCGATGTCCCGGACATTGTCTTACATGTAATCACATATCGATGCCAACGTCCCAGACATGGTCTTACATGAGAACACATATCAAAAGTCCTATGTCATGACATATGTATCCTAGCTATTCCTAAGGTTCGTACGGGGCTTTCGGACATTGTAACTCAGTTGAAACGAATTTGTAAACATAGCTCCCAAGCATATACACATTCGACTAACACATATATATTTTCACATGGTTCATTTCAGCATATAAAACTCATATTTATTTAATATTAACAACATCTATTTGCTTATAAACTTACCTCGGACAATGATAATCGGAACGGGACAACTAATCGACAACTTTGGTTTTCCCCCGATCCAAATCCGATTTCTTTGGTTCTTGATCTAAACATATTTAAATTAAACTCATTCAAACATAATTTCATTCAGTTTAGTAAAAAAACACATAAATGGGCAAATTACTATTTTGCCCCTGACATTTCACACTTTTTACAATTTAGTCCAAATTGCACAAAACACAAAACATGCAAAATTTGCACACACCATGCTTGGGCCGAATCTTCCTTATGCTCATAAAATTCCATAAATTTCATTTATTTCACATTTTAGTCCCTCAATTTATTATTTTTGCAATTTAGCCCTAATCACTCAAATTCATCAAAAATTCCAATACAAAACATATTAATCCAAAACATATCTTTCATATTTAATCAACTAACATCACAAAGCTCAAATATTAATCAATGGCATAACTCAAAATATTCATTAAAATCAAAAATTCAAGCATGGGCTTTGTACATTACACTGCAACGATCTAGAAAATGTAAAAATTATAAAAAAACCGAGCTAGTTACATACCTTGATTAAGCTTAACAATGGTTGAACCTTTGAAAACCTTATTTCTTTTCTTTTCTTTGATGTTTCAATCCAAGCAAAAAGATGAACAAATGGCTTTTAATTTTTTTATGTTTTATTTTATACATATTATTACATATTTAACCTTAAAACTAAAATATAAAACCATTATAATATAAGGTCACAATCGTCCATCACTTACAATTATGGTCTAATTGCAACTTAAATACCTCATGGAATAAAGAAAAAAACAATTCAGCCCTTACAAATTAAACCATAATTTTTTCATTTTACGCGATTAAGCCTTTTTATTAAATCGGGCACTCAAACGACAAAATTAAAACACGAAAATTTCACGGATATAAATTCACACATAATAAACACAGAAAATAATTTTTAAATATTCTTTTTCTGACTCGAATTTGTGGTCCTGAAACCACCGTTTCGAATAGGGTCTAAATCGGGCTATTACACTTGAGGCAACAGAGGTGGATATAATTGTTAAGGACTATGATTGTGTAATTAAATATCACCTCTACAAGGCCAATGTAATTGCAAATGCTTTAAGTAGAAAACTGATGACAGATCTGAGAGTAATGTTTGCTAATTTAAGTCTAGTGAACTGTATAGCTGAACTACAAGTGAAACCCATCTTGGTTAATGAGATTAAGGCTAAACAACCATCAGATGTGTCTTTGTTTCCATGGATTAAACAGATGGGAGATGGAAAAAATGAGGACTATAGGTTTAATGACGAAGGCATTTTGTGCTTCCGTGGGAGGTATTGTATGGCAAAAGATAAAGATTTAAAATAGTCCATACTTCAGAAAGTGCATACATATCCTGAAAGAAATAGGATGTGTCTAGATTTAAAGGAACTATACTAGTGGCTTGGACTAAAGCATGAGGTAGCAAAATTTTTAGCTTAGCGCCTAACATGTCAGCAAGTGAAAGTTAAACACCAGTTCCCTTTTGGCTTATTATAATTGATTAAAATATTGTAGTGGAAGTGGGAGTGGATAATGATGGACTTTGTTAATGGTTTACCCTTAACACCCATTAAGAAAGATTCAATATGGATGATAGTAAATCGATTAACTAAGTCAACTTATTTCTTACCTATTCCAATGGATTATTCTTTACAAAACCTGGCTAAGTTATATATTTCGGAGATTGTGAGGTTGCATGGGGTACCTGCAGCAATTATTTCAGATCAAGATCCCTATTTTACATTTCAATTTTGGAAAAAGGTACATAAGGCACTAAGTACTCATTTAGATTTTAGTACTTCCTTCCATCCACAAACTAATGGACAATCTGAGCAGGTTATTAAGATTTTAGAACATATGCTAAGGGGTTGTATTATCAAATTTCGAGGTAGTTGGGAAGAACATTTGCCTCTAGCTGAATTTGCAAATAATAATAGCTTCCAATTTAGTATACAAATGGCACCCTATGAAGCCATGTATGGTTCTAAGTGTCGAACACCATTGTGTTAGACTGAACTAGGTGAAAGGAAAATTTTGGGTTTCGAAGTGGTAAAGGTGTCTAAAGGGAAAATAAAATTAATCTAGGATAGACTAAAAGCGACTTTTGATAGGAAGAAGTTATATACTGACTTAAAAAGGAAAGAAATTGAATATTGTGTCAAATATTAAGTCTTCCTAAAAGTGTCTCCATGGTGGAAAGTGTTGTAACACCCCAACCCCAAATTCGTTGCCAGAATAGGGTTTCAGAGCATTACTGAACTTATTACTTAAATGAACATACGTTTCTCATACATTTTTCATATCCAAACAAAAGTCATTCAAATACAATCATATTGTCCCTAATACGAGCCCTCGAGACTAGAAACAAGCATTGAAAGTGGTTCAGGACTAAACTGACAACTCATGAAAAATTTTGTAAAAACATAGAAAATTTTCAAAGTAAAGGGGACACATGCCTGTGTGGCCGTGTCACATGCCGTGTAGACATTTGAAATGGGATCACATGGTCGTGTCCCAGCCTGTGTCCTACCCCGTGTAACTCTCTGACTTGGGTCACATGGCCAACCACACGCCCGTGTGACTAGCCCGTGTACCCTTCGAAGTAGCCTCACACACTCGTGTGCCAGGTCATGTGCTGGGTCGTGTGAAAACTGGAGGGTAAACTGACTTATGCCACATGGCCAAGTCACACGCCCATGTGCTGGGCCATGTGGAGCTACTGACTTGGTTTCTAAATAAATACCAAAGGAGACACGGCCGTGTCACCTAACTGTGTGTCACACACGGTTGAGACACACACTTGTGTCTCTACCCGTGTAAACAAAAATAGGCTATTTTTCAAGTCATTTTTCTCATCTAAACTTGCATTATTCACCTACACATACCAAATATCATATAAACATATCATCAATAAACATTCAAACCAATCACAACCAAGCCAAAATCATGCTATTCCATACCAACAACCATAATGCTCATAACATCATAATTTGTCAATTCAAAACATACCAATTTCATATCCCAAAAATTACTTAAATGGTCAAACTCACCTATTAAACTTTGTGCCTAAATCAATGTGCATACCTCATTCTCAAATTCAACCATTTGCTACATTCATTACCAATTCTCAATAAGGCATTTACAAAGAAAATATAAACCACATAACAAAAGGCCATTTACACATATATACATAACCAATTATACCAAAGTGAGCCAAATCACATGGCTATACACATAACCAAAACATACATCATTTACAAGCCAAATCAATTGGCTAAATACATTACCAACATATAGGCCATATTAACTACAACACCTATACATGTCATATAATCAAGTACAAAAGTTCAAAAATACCAAAACAACGACTGGATAGTGTGATGAGATATCCGACAACTCACAATCTTAGCAAGCTTCGAAATCACTATAAAACACGGAAAAGTAAACAGAGTAAGCTATAAAGCTTAGTAAGCTTGCATGGTTAATAAGTATAACTTACCATTCATTCACAATTTAAGTAATATAAACATAATATACTACAACTCAACTTAATCACAAAGCTAACAAATATTCATCCACATAGTAAATCATGAAACTCACATATTTAATGGATTCAAAGCTTATATGGTTTATGTACATACCTGTATTGATACGTATCAATATTTGACCCTTTCATATCATCAATATACCTGTTGAACCATTTGGAATAATATCTAATACTTGGGAATCTCGCACACTAAGTACCAATACATGGTCGAAACCATCTCAATCTCATATCTCATATAATGCACACTCTCGAGCTATCACCGGGTCTGCTTACACATGTTGACTATCAAAATGTAGCTACACGGTGCTACTCACACAAGCTGACGAGTAACCGCAACATATGCCGGAAAACTCAGTCACTGGTAGAACATATAGACCATCACCTAAAACACAATAACTCCTAATGACATGTCTTTTGTATCCTATCTATTCCTAAGGTTCAACCAGGATTTCACACGTCACCAAATCTTTGTTGAACATTTCTATAAAGTCGTATTCATCAATAATTCAATTATAAAGTATTTAAAGTACAATTACATTAATGCTTATTATCATACGAACTTACCTCGATCACAAAAACGACGGAATAGGATCGACTAATCCAATACATTTTTCCCCGATCTAGATCCATACATTGCTTTTCTTGATCTATATAATCTACTTTAACTCATTCAAAAGACATTCTATTCAATTTAATCCAAAATTCATATTATGGAAAATTTACACTTTTACCCCTAAACTTTAGACTTCTTTACAATTTAGTCATTAATTCATAAAAATGAAAATTCATGCAATTCAATCCACACCCATGCTAGAAGAATTCTATATAGACCAACAGTAGCCCAAAATTTTCATTATTTCACACATTTCACTATGAATTTTACACATTTTACAAATAAATCCCTAATTTGCAATTTTAACCAAAATTACTTAACAAATGTTGTTTATCTAACAACAACTATTTATTTTCTATCATAAAACATCAAAATACACACATATCCATCAATGGTAAAACCCTAGACCTTTAAAAATTTTGCAAATTAGTCCCTAGGCTAGCTAGATTAAGCTACAACAGAAATCATTAAAAACGGAATAAAAATCATTCACCAATTGCACACACAAGCTTGGCCAAATGTGAAGGATGGAAAATGGCTTCTTGCCCTAGAATTTTCGGTTGGAGAAAGATGGAAGAAGATGAAAATTTGTTTTGTTTTATTTATTTTAACTTTAATTACTAATTACTAAAATTAACCTTAAAAATTATCACAAATTTCAAAATTTCCAAGCCATTATCATCCACTAACACATTAATGGGCTATTTA
Source organism: Gossypium longicalyx (assembly GCA_025698465.1). Taxonomy (NCBI): domain Eukaryota; kingdom Viridiplantae; phylum Streptophyta; class Magnoliopsida; order Malvales; family Malvaceae; genus Gossypium; species Gossypium longicalyx. The sequence goes on along the minus strand of CM046995.1, from coordinate 33,232,098 downwards.
CCATATAAGGATCTCCAATTTAAAGTTCTATAGCTATTAGACACCTTTAGCTATTAGAACAGAACTGTTGCACTTTATGCGATTTAGTCCTTTCTATCGAATTAAGCATACAAACGTTAAAATTTCTTAACGGAATTTTTATACAATCATACTATCATGCTGTAGACCTTAAAATATTAATAAAATAAATATTTTGACCTTAAATTTATGGTCTCGAAACCACTGTTCCAATTTAACTAAAAATGGACTGTTATAAGTGTTGCGGTTCGAACAAAATGGTAAGTTAAATCCTAGGTTCATTGGACCTTACAAAATCTTTAAGAGAGTTGGTCTAGTGGTGTACCAATTAGAATTACCTCCATAATTGGACTGTATTCGTGATGTATTCCACACCTCTATGTTGAGACGATATCATCCAACCCTTCCTATATTATTCTAATCGAAGTGATTGAGGTGGGACCAGATTTGTCCTTTGAGGAGGAACCCGTACAAATCCTAGATTGTGAAGAAAAGGTTTTAAAAAGGAAATAGAACTCACTTCTTTGGGTTCTGTGGCGAAACCATGGCATTAAGGAGGTCATGTGGGAACTGAAAGATACGTTTTATTAACAGTATCCTCATCTACTTGAGAAGGTAAATTTTGAAGACAAAATTTCTTTAAGGAGGGGAGAGTTGTCATGTTATAAAATATAGAGGGTTATTTGTAATGAATAGACAAGAAAATTGAATAGGCTTGATGGTTAAGTGCTACTCCACTATCCTAGAGGTCCTAGGTTCGAGCTTCCTTCCTCCTATTTCTTTTCCTTTTATTTTTAGCAACCTTGGATGGAAACCACACCAAATATATATATGGTTAGGAGTAAAGGTTAAGCAAGAAATAGGCTTCAAGCCTAATGGTTGAGAGTTACCTTCCCTCCCCATTGACCCAAGTTCGAGTTGTCCTTCTCTCTTCTATTTCCTTTTTAATTTTGCCTAATTTTGGGATATTTAACATGCCACCCCATAGGGTTTCCAAACCCAAGGTAAATACCCCATCTATTTAACATGCCGCACAATTTTTTTAATCTCCCTATTTCTTCTCCTCTTTCTTTTCTTTTCCTTCTTTTACATCATATTTTCATCTTTTTGTTGTTAATTATTTTGCTCTCTTGGATTAAAACATCCTCCATTCGATCGTTCTTTCCATCGAGTTTATAATTGTCGTCAATAGCATCCATTTTCTTACTAAGAATAGATAAGTACACCTCATTTCTAAGGATTAGATTTCGTATTCATGTAACTTGATTATTTTATGCTAGCCTTTCATTTGATCTAATCATTTTGTTACAGTTCTTACCAAAACTTTCGACAATCTTGGCAAATCTTGAAATCAACCATTACTTCATGTGTAAATGTCATTTGAGGGACCAGATTTAGGTGAATTGAATTAGATTTGATCATGATGAACGTTGATTGGACCCCCATTGAAAAGTGTCTATTCTTTACCAAGTGAATCGGGGCAAACCTTGTGTAGGTTTAGGGTCACATGGTCTCCCACACTGGCCTGTGGACCACATGGCGCTGACACGGCCATGTACACTTTTAGATTTTAAGAAGTTCATGAACCACATGGTCGTATCTCTCCTGTAGGGTAACTTATCTATTTTCACACGGTATCAATATATTACACAGTTTGGCCACAAGGCCTAGCCACTCAGTCTTGTAACCTCTATTTTATAGTTTTACCCAAAAATATATGAATTGTCCTGTTTAGTCTCTATATAGTCCCCAAACTATTTTTAGAGTTTTATTTCTTTCAATTGAATCCCTAATAATATGAATATTGAAATTCATGATCTGAATGACTAAATTATTATTGTATATGCAAGATATGTGAACAATACATGCCTATTGCATCTATATTACTGATTGCATGTTCACATGCCTTATGATACCATTAAACCAAATATATGATAAGCATATCTTTTGCTACTGTATTGATTTATTAAAAGCATATATATTGCTACTGTATTGATCTATTATAAGCATGTTCCTTGCTACCGTCTTGGTCTGTTATAAGCATGTCATATTGTATTGCATGGGAAAGGACAATATGAATGGAGGAAGTATGAGCAATTTATCTACATCAATTAGTGGTTTATCTACATTGTACTAATAGTTTTTATCTGCATCGATTAGTGGTTTATCCACACTGGACTAGCAGCTTGTCTGTAAAATTTTTATCAAAAAATACTCTGGTGGTTTATCCACCCTTTTTATTGCTAGCAGTTCATCTGCAACGTTCAGTGGTTCATCCATACTATGGTGTAAAGGTAGAGGAGTTCTGGGGAACTCCTACTATGGTTGTAGCGGAGTTAGGTAGGACTTATTTTGATAAATTGAAATTGCATCACCATTCATTAGCTTGCATATACATAAACTGAGAACTTTGAAATATTATGATATTGATGTGTTGATCTAAAGAATCGATACTCTGAATCGCTATATAAGTGTGATTGTTTCGAGAATTACTATGTTGTATGAGGCCTCTACTATTTGCACTGATTTACTTGTGATATAACTCACACTAAGCTTCATAAGCTCACCCCCTTTAATTTTCATCCTTTCAAATAATCCATCGAGTTAGGATGTGGACACAACATCCAAAGGGTCTCAGCTCAGAATCATTTTCTTATGTTAAAGTATTTTAGAATTATTATTTGAAATTTCTATTATTCAGATATTGTCTTGTTCTATTTTTACACTATGGCATGGGACTTAAGGTTTTAGGTTATATTGCATGCATGACATTTAATTATGAAATATGGAAATTAATTATGTATGCATGAAATACAATTTTTATTAAAACTATGATTAGATACCTCTTTACTGCTGGAATATTACGTAAATGAGATTTAAAAAACATACAAATCGAAAATCACTTTTTACAAAGTTAATCATTAAAATCAATTGGTTTTTGAAAGATATTGTACATTTTGAAAACACACTATTTTTCTTCTAAACTAAAGCATAAGTATTAAATTGACTATTTTCTAAAACTTTGTTAGCTTACTAGGTCATTCCGATGGCCGATGTATGACACCCCAAACCCGACCGAGACGGACCAACCTGAATTCAAAGCGTTACATTAGCCACCAAAGTGACTCTCTGGCTAACGACCTCCCAAGACACACCCCGACCTTATAACACCTCAATCTTATCCATTTATTAGTTATTTATTAATGTGGAACCAATTTTAAACTTTTTATAAGTAATTTAACCAAAGAGCATTTTTGTCATGTTACCACCTACAATTAAACTAACCCAAATCTAGATCTAAACATTTACCAACCTTCTTTTAGTAAATTTATGTAAGCCCTGAAATTTTTAGCTTAATCTAAGTTTATTTTCTGTCTAATTCAATTTTTATCATTAAGGACTAAATCGTAACAATTTCAAACTATCAGTATTATACTCGAATATTAAATTGAGTGCGTTTCTACCAAATTTAATAATTACAAGTCAAATTCTAAAATTTTATCAAGTTTCCTTATCATTTAAGGCTATAATTTGACTTATCAAGTTACAAGACTAATTTGTAATTTAAACGAACTAATGAACCAATTTAAAAAAGACCGAAATTCAAACCCCCAATAGTCCACTACAGTTTTTTTATGCAAAAAATTCAATTTTAAACTCAATTTTGAGTATTTTAATGGCCAATTAAACCCGATTTAGCTACAATTAAATATCATACATATTCATACACCTTCAGTTGAATTTATTAACTCCGATTAAGCCTCAATTAAATAGAACTAAACATTCAATTTCATGCATATCACCCACCAGTTAATTCAAACAAGTGGTGTATCTTAGTCACTAGTAAACCACTCCATGAAAGCTTCATTTAAACAATGGTTAGTGTAAACATCATGCCTCACATACAGTGTCATCAATCATGGGGCTATCAAACAACAATACATCGTAAATTATTCAATAATCAAACTCAAACATGCATAAGTGATATTATAAAACCATCCAAAATTAAAAATGTCCAATGTCCAATGTCCAATGTCCAATTACAACCAAAATTAAACTAAGTCCCAGAAGTTCCACAATGCCCAATTAACACCTCTAAAAGTGTAACTAAATCTCTACCGAGCCTTAATCTCTTGGAACTCTCTTGCTCGACTCCTCAGCTCCTCAATCCTGTCAATTATCTACACCAATGCGAGGGTGTGAGCTTAAAAAGCTTAGGGAATGTTAATAAAACAACGAGTAAATTAGCACCCAAATCATGCTTAAATCAAAACCAATCAAATACAAATTTTCAGTCACAATATCAATCCCTAATAGTTCAATGTCATATGTTCAACCATGTATCAAAAATCATAATTAATCATGGCATATAATCGTCAATTTAGCATATAAAATTTCATATATTTATATTGGCATATACAATCATGGCTTAATCGGGTGATCGTACATCGAATAAACGGATCTCCTTACTCCCAATCAGAATTAGAATCAGTCCTGAATTGAGCGGGCTGAGGCCACACGCTCTCTTATATCACCTCAAATCAGTCCCGTTGAGTGGAGACACAAGCTCAACACTCCCTTATCTACTCCAATCCAAATTAGTCCACCTAGAGCCTCATTGCTCACAAATAACATATCATTATGGTGAGTACTGACAAATCATATGGCATGCCAACTATATCAAATGGATCCACCATGCTATAATGCCAATATAATCAATTAATCACAACATAATTTCAGTCAACAATGTGCTCAATTTAAAGTGTTAAAATGCATATGTGAATCATGTAACATAGCCATTTTAATATCAAATTAAATCTAGCATACCAATTGTCTATTATTAATGTTCATTTATCAATTGAAATATCAACATACCATGGACCAAAAACTCTAGCATACTTGCTTAGTTCACCATTATAATCAATCAAATCAAGCATATAAAATCACTAGATGCTCACTTACCAGCACTTAACAAAAATTTCATCACTTAATAATCTTGCAAAATTAACCAAAAAAGCCTTAATTAAATATTTGCAATCAGTAATTTATTGTCCAATTAAGCATAAGTGAGGGTCAATTTACCAAATCACCCTTTAATAACACTCACCACACAATTAACTCAACCACAACCAAGTGATCAACCAAGCAAATCCAAGCTTCAATTTCTATTAACTTGATCACCTTCAAGATTCGGAGCTTCAATAGATATAAAATAGATATTACCACCTTTCAAAAGATATAATAAACACAAATTTTCATCAACTAGACTACACGAAATTCTCACTGAAAGTTACCTTACCAGATTTGTATCATCATGTTGAAAACTTGATTCCTCACAAAATCGATCACTCCAACCCTTCTAATTACTTCCAAACATCAATACTAGACCAAATAAACATATACTAAGTATAAATTTCACATTTAAATCGATTTCAGAAAAATCAGGAAAATTGGTTCATGAAGATGATGAAATTCGAATTTCTTTAAATTACCTTACAAAAGATGTTTAATCTTGATAAATAAGATCAAAAACCTTCTAATAGATCCATTTTGAGTTGGAACATCCATTGATTTGTGGATTTCCTCTCAAAATTCAAGATCCACCATTAAAGCACTTTAAGCTTTTGAAGAAGATGACATTGATAAAAAAAAATCATGTAATTATCACTCAAATCATGTAAATATGCTTCTAATAATCATAAAAATAAGTTTAGAAATAATAATTACCTTTGATTCGTTCTAAATCCTTTGATTGAAAATTTTAATTCAAGAATCTTGAGAAATTTCAGAATATTTTTGGCTACTTTTGTAAATAATTTCGAGTGAAAAGAGAGTATTTTGAGAAGGAAATTTGTTGAATCTATTCTCTGATGATAGATCTTTAAAACCATGCAAATAAAATGAATTTTATAGCTCTCTAATTTGATGTAAATGGTGTGAAATGTAGGCTAGATGCATTGTGTTTAAAATTGAAATAACCCATTAGAAATTTAAAAATTGGGAAATTTGCCCAATGACCACTCCCACATTTCCTTTACTTTACCAATTGATAATTTCCCTCCAAAATTCAAAATTTAAAGATTTATTTGCCAAATAAATACTCCAAAATTTACCTTATTTTATAATTTAATCCAATTTAATTAATATTTAAATTTAACTCAAATTAACCCCCAATAAAATTTATTTTAAAATTATTTTTCAACCCAAATTAATTATTTTCACTAATAATTATTTAATTACTTTAAAATTAATTTTTCAAAAATATTTTTATTTTTCTGAATTATTTTTGAATCGATTTTAGATGAAATTGACCTCCTAAATTAAATTAAAAATTACTATTAACCCGATAAATTCCTAAATTCACACTTGGAACCCAAAAAATATACCCGAAACTACTAGACCCAGTTTAGGGATATTACACAATGTAATCCCCTAAATTCGAGCTTAACGTTTAGGCCAAGTTTGGGAGGTTATAGTACCATTATCACTCCGTACTATCTTTATTTTCTTGGAAAATTGGCCCTCAATCATGGCAATAAATGACCTAAAAAACTTGAAAATGTAGGAAAATACGGACATCACATATATAATAAGGGTAATTACATGTTATTATTTACTATCATAATAGGTTAGCCCAAATTAAAAGTGATCTAGTTTGGTTATGATTTATTCGGCTTTAAATTATTAAATAAAGTATGAGTCAAATATGTGTAGATACTCTAGTAATTAAGTTCTAATCAATTTCTAATTAATGATGGGCTAATTAGGAATTAGGACTAATGTGCCAAAGTTATATATATTAGGGTTATGGTCCTCAAATTACACACAAGATATATTTTCTAATATCCCATCCTTAGAAAAGAGAGAGCAAATATTCTCTAAATTTCTTGTGTGCTAATTTGGAAGATCAAATCCCCAAGATCTTGAAAAACTTTAAGGAATTTATGGATTTAGGTATGCTTTCGCATCTAGTTTTATTCTTGATGATTTAACATGATAGATCCTGGTTTACAGTTTTTTAAGTTTTATTTTAAGTTTATTTTACAAATCTAACAAGTGGTATCAAAACCTTGTCATGTTAAATCATTGAGAGCAAATTGATTCTTTATTATTTTTAGATTAATTTGTTTTTCAATTTTTATAGATTTGATATTTCAATTATAAATTATGTTGAATCTTTAAGATTCTTGATAAAATTTTTGGATTTTGATTCTTTAAATTAAACTTTTAGGGTTTCATGATTTATTGAATGTATTATTATATTTTTGGGTGGTTCTCTTTCAGTCGCTATTCAAAGATTAAGAATTTATTTGTTATTTCGTTTACTATGCTTCTATATCCATATGCCAATTTTATAATAATATTCTACTTTTAATTTGGATTGAGCCAATGTGATATTTTTAAGTTTGAATTAATTTGAAGTTATTACGAATGGATGGTTGAAAATTTTTTAAGAGTATGAGGTTATTGTTTTAGAATATATTAAAGATTTTAGGGTTTCAAGGTTTATATATTTTTATTTCCTTCGTTTTGTTCGCCAAATCATGTGATTTTTACTCTAAAATTTTCTTTTGTCCTTCTGCCAAATCTTGTTCGATTTTAATTTGGTTTTGTATTTCATATATCAAACATGTATGAATTTGAATATCAAATTTGATTTTATGTTTACAAAACTTACGGTAATATATAATATATATGCTTCAATTATTTTAACGATTGAATTCCATATACTATGAATGTGTCTAATGATTACAGTTATAATGTTATTGTATGAGTCTTGGTGGATTGCTATATATGATTGAAATAATTAATTTATATTAAACAACAATTATTGCGTTTGGTATGATTTTCGCCAAATTGATTTAAAGAATATTCATTGAAATTGTTAATTTTATGCTATGAATATTTATTCAGTTTTTGGATGTTTTGAAGTAAACTAACGTTAATCATAATACATGTTTAAATAATTGGTTTTAAATTTGGTTTTATAATATAGAATTTGGCATCTTGTGGTTTCAAAATTTTGGTTAAATTATAATGATATGGTTTATTGTATGAATTGTGGGATATGTCAACTATTGTGATTTTGTCTTTAAGATTTATTGGCTTGAAAATATTTTTCAAATATTCATGTGAATATTTGTTTTATCATAAATATAACTTTGGATTTACATGGTAAATTCAAGATAAGTTTTTCTATTTGATTATGAATGCATATATATGCTTGAATTGCTTTGGTTTTTTTGTCCATGCCAAAATTATGAATACATGTACTTTTTAATTATTTGGCTTTGAACCACTACATTATTTTTGTTTGGTTTTGATATATATGGTTTTGGAACAAAAAAAAAAGTCAAAGATTAAGGTTTTCATTTTCTTATTGCATTATTAAAATAGTCTTATTTTGGGTTATTTCAGAGTCTATAAAGCAATAAAAAATAGTTTTGACATTTGACTATTGGGTAAATTTTTAAATTTGAATATTGGTATGTTTATACATTTTTTAAAATAACTTAATTGAAACAATAAGTCATCAAAGTGATTTTTTTTGTATAAATTATTTTGTTTTAAAATATAAAAGTTTGTCTACATGTAACTTAAGTTATGTTAATATTGATCAGTCAAAATGAAGGTTAATAATATTACATGTGCAACTATAGTGATAAACATGTGACGATTATTCGGTTTTACATGTGAGTAATAAATCGGTCCAAAGGAAGATTTATTGTTCGACATGTTCTTATTGTCAATATTTGATTACTACACCAAGATATCACTTACAAGTTAATATATCACTTACAAGTTAATATTTTGTCCAAAGATGAAATATTAATGTAGTGTTCGATATCTTAAGATGAGGTTTACCTTTATTCAAATTATTTTGGTTTAAATTTGAAGTCTTATGTGAAGTTGTTTATGGTTTATGATTTATTCAACTATTATTATATTTGTCAACATCATTATATGTTGTTTTGGGATAACTATATATACATAGATATACTATTATCTTTTAAGTTGATTGAAAGATGAAATTAAAAGAAATATTTTGAAACAAATAAATTCAAATTTTACTTTGGGTTTTAATTAAGGATGTCTAATATTTGAAATAGATTAGTTGAAACAAAATGCCGCCAAAGTGACCTCTTTTGCGTAGATTAGTTTATTTAAAATATCAAGATGATAATATATTTTTTATTCATACGTTTATTAATTGACCCAAAGGTAAGTTAATATTTGGCAGAACTTCAACGACATCTGTGGTGATAAATGTGTGACAATTATAAGGTATTTTATGTGAGCAATATATTATTCCAAAGATTAATTCATTGTTTGACATAATTTATTGTCAGTGTTTGATTGCTACAACAAGAGTACCACTTATTATTAATATTATTGTTCAAAGACTTGATATTAATGTTGTGTTTGGTATCTTGAGATGGGATTATCCATTATCCTGAATTTATTGTTTATTTATGAATATTGATGTGAGCTTATTTTTATTTATTTTTTGTTCTATATTCAGCTAATTCATCTTCTACTACCACAATATCTACTAATATAAATTCTATACCCATATTTAATGGGACTAATTTCAATGAATGGGAAAGGGATTTACTTATAGTGCTTTGCTATATGAACATAGACATTGCACTAAGGGAAGAACAACCCGCACCTCTCACTGCGGAAAACACCCCTTCTGTTAAAAGGGATTTTGAGAGGTGGGATCGTTCAAATTGCATAAGTCTAATGATCATGAACAACATTTCAGAAGCCTTTATGGGTATAGAATCTGAAAAGATTACTTAGGCCAATGTTTCCTTAATGAAATTGAGACACGTTTTGCTAAAAACGATAAGGTTGAAATGACATCATTTCTGACTTCTTTAATGTCTATAAAGTATAAAAGTCAAGGAAATTTTGATTGATATAAGGGCTATGAGTTTTATGATCCCACAATTAGAAATATTTTTTTGACAAGAATTTCTACATTCTTTTAGGATGTTGAGTTTGGAGAGAGAAATAAGGTTAAAGATATTAGTTTTAAGGATGAATTGACTTCTAACTCAATTCCTACTATCACTTTTGATGATGTTTAGGTTCTCATACCTATCATTAATTAAGAAGTGAATCTAGAACCTCAATAAGACAATGTTGAACAACTCCCTATTCAAGATGAGGTAATTGTTCTAGAAGAACAAACTTAACAACCTTGCGAATGAATGTCATTAAAAAGGTCCACTAGAGAAAGGGTTATAATGGCTTTAGTGAATTATTTTGACCTTAAGTTGCATCAGATGAATATTAAGTTAATGGTTTCTCAATGATAACATTGATCATAAATTTATATGGTGCAACTAGAAAACTTTATGTCTGATGATGCAAAGTTAATGATTTGCAAATTAAAGAACTTCATCTATGGGTTTAAGTATATTTCTCTTCAATAGTATTACAAATTTTACCAAATAATTATCTCATTCAATTTAAAGATAAATTTTGTCGATAATTTTATATACCATAAGTTTAGTGGGAGTAAGGCTTTATATTTGGTTTTATATGTTAATGACATACTGCTTGTGAATAATAAGTACAGTTACAATCAATGCCCTAAGAATGATTTTGAGATTACAGAAATGTATAAGATTTTTTACATTTTAGTATTGGGAAGACTAATGTATGTTCAGGTTTGTATACATTGGAATATTGTGTACACTGTTGGGATGTTAGGCAGATATTTTAAAGAACCCTGGTTTGGACCATTGGATAGCATCCAAGAGGGTTATAAGGTATTTTCAGAGAACAAAAGATTACATGCTCACATATCGGAGGTCTAACCAGTTAGAGATCATCATGTATACAGACTCTAATTTTGATGGAGTATGGATACAAGATTTTGTCACTAAGGTGCAAATTGTGAAAACAAATTACAATCTTTTATTCCAACAGCAACAGGAGCACATCAAAGTCAAAACACATAGACTTTAAGTTTCTGGTTGTTAAAGTAAAAGTTTAGAGTAGTTAGATGCCTATAAAGCATATTAAGACATTCTCCATGATTGCAGATCCGCTTGCTAAAGGACTATACTAAGGTTTTATAAGATCACACTGCTCATATGGGTGTAATGTCATTTAAAGATATTTGGTTTTAGTGGGAGTTTGTACTTTTAAATACTTTTATGTTATAGACACATTTTCAGTTATTTCAGTTTACGGATATTAAGTTTATTTTCTGCAGAAATAAAGTTTATTTGGTTTATTCACACTCTAGTTTTGGTAAGGTTTGATCTCACTAAGGTTTAAGGAGGACTAGTTTGAAATAGACATGTTTAGATCATATTGCATGTAATTTCCATGCTACACATCCATACTTGATCTATGTCATTTGGTTGTGTTAATATACATGATCATGGATGGATTTAGTTACAATATATGTAACAAAAGTCGCATTGGTTCTATGTTAACATAATTAATGGACGAGATTGTTCAAAATACCTTTTGAATATGATAGTAAATTTTGAGCTCATAAGGTTATATAATGACATGTAATTATAGAGTAATTAGTATACATATGTGGTTCTAGTGGGAAATTGTAGGAAAATATGGACTTATATAATAAGGGTCATTACATGTTATTATTTACTATCATAATAGGTTATCCCAAATTAAAAGTGATCTAATTTGGTTATGTTTTATTCGGCTTTAAATTATTAAATAAAGTATAGGTCAAATATGTGTAGGTACTCAAGTAATTCAGTTCTAATCAATTTCTAATTAATGATGGGCTAATTAGGAATTAAGGCTAATGTGCCAAAGTTATATTTATTAGGGCTATGGTCCCTAAATTACACACAAGATATCTTTTCTAATATCCCATCCTTAGGAAAGAGAGCAAATATTCTCTAAATTTCTTATGTGCTAATTTGGAAGATCAAATCCCCAATATCCAAAAAAAACTTTAAGGAATTCATGGATTCAGGTACGCTTCTGCATCTAGTTTTATTCTTGATTTATTCTTGATGATTTGACATGATAGATCCTAGTTTACAGTTTATTAAGTTTTATTTTTGACTTATTTTACAAATCTAACAGAAAAACCTCTGTTTTATCAACCAATACATATACCCATACAACATATGAAAAATCATCGACTAATGTAAAAAAATATCTTTCACCACAAGAAGACGAGGGATTATAATGTCTCCATAAATCACAATGTATTAATTTAAAAATTCCCAATGCTTTATTATTACTTAATGGAAAAGACTCTCTAGGTTGCTTAGCACGATGACACACTTCACATGCTTTATTTAAATGTTCCCTACACTTACTAACAAAAGAAAGTAATTTGACTATTTTTTCAAAAAGATGTCCCAAATGCTTATGCCATAGCTTCATTGAAGATGAACCCACAACTGAAACTGCTTTAACACTTGACATGTGCCAAAAGTAATAAAGTCCATCCCGTCTGTCACTTGTTCCAATCAAATTCCTCGAACGCCAATCTTATATAGCACACATGTTAGATGAAATTGGATAAGACAATTCATATCATCATCAAGATGTGAAATCGAAGTCAAATTGCAATGTAATTTTGGAACATAAAGAACATTATTAAGAGAAATTTTGTTTGTTAGTTTCACAGTCCCTTGCTTAGTGCTACAATAATTTATCCATTTAGTAAACCAACAGGGCAAGCGTTCACGTCACGAATATCAGTAAAAAAGAAATATTTCCCATTAAGTGATTAGAAGCACCGGTGTAAATTATCCAAGAAGTATTATCATACTTGCCATTCAAGGGATTTGTTTGAGTTTGAAGATTACCAAACGCTGCTACCAACGCTTGCCATTGCACAACATTAAAACCAGGTAGCGTCCTAGCCGTCGCTGGGGTAGGAGATGCACCTGTCAGACCATCAACCCCTGTTGAAGTAGTAGCATTCGCTCAAACCCCCCTCGGCCCCAACGAGTAGCAAGCGAAGGGCGAGAGGCAAGCGTTTTTCTATGAGCACTACTTGCACCCTTAGCTTCTGACTTTGATGGCAGTGGTGGTTGTGTGGTCATCTTAATTTGGTTTGTGGTATTTTAGGATTTGGCTGTGATACCATGACAATAGTAGGGTAAACTCTCAATTATCATTCATCAACATAAGAGAATATATACACGTCATATCGCACTTAAAATTAAAATAGGAAAACTACTCCTAATTGCCCTCTACTTCCTATAATATAAACTACTCCTATTCGCCTTCTACTTCCTATAATATAAAAAACTATTTCTAAAATAAATTATCTTATAATATTTATAAATTTTTGTAATAAAAACATAAATAATTTAAAGCAAATTAAAGTGTTGTATTTTTGCCAAAAAAAAAAGGTGTTATATTAAAAACTGTAAGTAATGATCGTAAAAGTATATGTATGTACAATGTTTTTTATTAAAAAATTATTCTTTACTTAAAAAACTAAGTTATAGTTATTCTTTTCCGTAAGATATAAACATTGTGGATATGAATTAAATGGAAAAAGGAATTAGACTTAATTAAAATTGTGGATGTATTTTTTTTATAAAAATTAAGGCATTTTCAGAATAAAGTGTAATATTAGTTATTCAAAATTTGTTAATATTAAGTTTAGCACTTGAATTGGTACGGTTAGGTACTAAACAATCGGAATTGTAGATAGTAATAAGATGTATTAACAAACATTATATAGAATGTTAAATTGTTTGTTGGTAAATCGATATCATAAATTTGAGCCATATTAAAGTAAAATTAAAAGTACCTTTATAATATTTTCATAAATCTGTTTTACAATAAATTTAATAAATTATTATGTTACTATCGAATCTAAACTTTAGTATTCTTTTAAATGTTAATTACTTTATTAACCTGTGATTAAATTTAAGAAAAAATTAATAATGAATAAGTAAATGTCATAAATTTCAATTCATTTGAAATCTTTTTTTAATTCATTGATAGGAAACTGACAGAAACTAAAACAATTAACTCAAAAGTATTAGAACGAACTAAGACAAAATTAAAAAAAGCAATTAAAATTATTGTAAAGAAGTGACGTAGTTGAAAGAAAAAATTAAATATAAAAAATATGTTGGAGGACTTATGATAAAAAAAAACTTAAAAAGATAGTAAAAATTGTAAGTTGAATTATTAACATCTTTAAAAATTATATAAAAAAGTAGGATTCCACAAATGTTTTTCTTCCCTATCAAAATTTTATAATGTAAACACATTAACTATATATACACATATACTATAGCAATTTAAAGTTAGAGCTATGGAATGTAATTCAATGTGACACAATTAAATTTTAGCCATTTGTTACATAAGTTCTCAACATGTTGCAAGTTATCATGTTATAGAAAACACAATTTTACTCTTAAATTATACTCTTCTAATTTAATTACCTAAGATAATATGAACAGAATCATAAATTATTTCCCTTTCAATTTTACTCTGCAATATCTAATAAACAACAATATTTCAGTTTGACTAATAATGATGTGAAAAATAAAAAATAGAATAGAATAAAGTAAAATAAAATAAAGAACACACAGATTTTAAGTGAAAACCCTTTCGGGAAAAAAATCATTGGCAGAGGAGAAGAAAATTCACTATGTCGAATTCGAATAATTACAAGAGGAATAGACTATGTCTATTTATAGGCTTATAAAGCCATATTCTAGTAAGACTGAAACACCTTATTCTAATCAATATCAAATAGATGGAATTTAATAAGGTTTAAAAAACCTTATTCTAAAAAAAAAAAAAAGAAGTGTAATTCTATATGGATTCTTCTTTTATTTTATTTTACCACTGTATTTTATTTAAATAAGGATTCGGGTCATTTAATTCTAATAATCTCCACCTTGACACGAATTCTCGATGAACAAGTTCTTCATCGCGAACTCTCAACGAACAAGTTCTCCACCTCTTCCATAAAACCCCTTAAGGGTTTAACTTCAACAATGAACACCAACCAAGTTTAAGCAATGCTCAAACTTGGTTATAGGAAGTGACTTAGTCATCATATCTGCAAGATTTTCATGAGTACTAATTTTGCTCACAGCAATATCACCACGAGCAATAATATCACGAACAAAATGATACCGAATATCAATGTGTTTTGTTCTCTCATGAAACATTTGATCTTTTGTAAGAAAGATGGCACTCTGACTATCACAAAATATTGTGCTGATTTAAAGGTCTTCATTGAGTTCACTAAAGAGTCCCTTCAACCAAATAGCTTCTTTACAAGCCTCGTGTCGCCATGTACTCGGCTTGGTGGTAGACAAAGCTCATCAGAGTTTGTAAAGTGGCTTTCCAACTGATTGCACAACCTCCGATTGTAAAGACATAACCTGTGAGAGATCTTCTTCTATCAAGGTCTTCAGCAAAATCAGCATCAACATACCCAATGACTCCATCTTCAGTTCTTCCAAACTGTAAGCAAACATCAGTAGTACCTCATAAGTATCTTAAAATCCACTGAACTGCTTTCCAGTGTTCTTTACCGAGATTCGCCATATATCTGCTAACTGCACTAACTGCATATGATAAATCTGGACGTGAGCAAACCATAGCATACATGAGAGATCCCACTACACTAGAGTATGGAACATGTGACATGTACTCAATCTCATCATCTGATTGTGGAGACAAAGCCGATGAAAGTCTGAAATGGGCTGCTAAAGGAGTACTAACAGGCTTAGCACTCTGCATATTGAACCTGCAAAGAACTTTCTCAATGTACCCCTTCTGACTTAGGTACAATTTACTTACTTTTCTATCTCTAAGAATCTCCATACCAAGTATTTTCTTTACTGGTCTCAAATCTTTCATCTCAAATTCTTCACTTAGTTGGGCTTTGACCTTTCTTATCTCTCATTTATCTTTTGCTGCTATCAACATGTCATCAACATAAAGAAGTAGATACACAAAAGAACCATCACTATTTTTCTTAAAGTAAACACAGCTATCAAAACTATTTCTTTTGAAATCATGAGAAGTCATAAAGGAATCAAACCTCTTGTACCACTGTCTTGGTGACTGTTTCAAACCGTAAAGGGACTTTTTCAACAAGCAAACATAGTCCTCTTTTTCTAAGACTGTAAAACTCTCTGGTTGTTGCATGTAAATGTCCTCCTCAAGTTCTCCATGCAAAAATACAGTTTTTACATCTAACTAGCAAAGCTCGAATCGAACTATGTTTCATAACTGGGAAGAACACATCTGTGAAGTCTACTCTTGGAATTTGATTGTAACCCTTTGCAACAAGCCTTGCTTTATATCTGGGTTCTTCAACTCCTGGAGTCCCTTCTTTCTTTTTAAATACTCATTTATAATGAACAACCTTTTTACCTTTAGGAAGTTTTACAAGATCCCATGTTCTGTTTTTGTTAAATGATTTCATCTCCTCTTGCATAGCAAACATCCACTTTTCTGAGTCTTCATAGCTAATTGCCTCAGAATAATTAGATGGCTCTCGGTTTGCATTTATATCTTCAGCCACATTTAAAGAATAAGCAACTAGATCAGCTTCGTCATACTTCTTTGGAGGTTTAATTTCTCTTCTAGTTCTGTTTTTGGCAATAGAATATTATGGTGAAGAAGCAACTCTATTCTCAATTTTTGTACTGGCTTGAGGAGTCGACTCTGTATTAATCTGATGCTCCACCTGCTTTTCATTTTTTTTATTGGAAGAGTCTTTAAGAGATAAGTTAGGTAGCATAGCAGTTTCATCAAAAACAACATCTCTGCTAATCACATCTTTTCTATTTTCAGGACACCATAACTTATACCCTTTTACACCAGCTTTATAACCAAGAAAAACACATTTAATGGATCTCGATTTCAATTTTCCATTATCAACATGAGCATACGTAGGACACCCAAAGATCTTTAAATCAGAATAATTAACAGGATTACCAGACCATACCTCTTGTGGAGTCTTTTTCTCAATGACAACGGATGGAGATCGGTTGATCAAAAACATGCGATGAGTCGTCGTCACGCTTCAAAACAACTTTGGTAAGTTGGCATTTGACAACATACATCGAACCTTCTCCATGATCGTTCTATTCATTCATTCTGTAACACCATTTTGCTGTGGAGTATGGCAAACTATCAAGTGTCTCACGATCCCTTCTAACTTGCACAATCTATTAAACTCATCAGAACAGAACTCTAAGCCATTGTCTGTGCGGAGGTATTTTATTTGTTTTCCCGTTTGTTTTTCAATCATAATCTTCCAAGACTTAAATGCGAAAAACACATCGCTTTTTGCTTCAGGAAAAACGCCCAAACTTTTCTGGAAAAATCATCAATAAAGGTTAGCATATAATTAGCTCCACCTCTCGAAGGCACTCTGGATGGCCCCCATAGATCAGAATGAATATACTCCAACGTTCCCTTCGTGTTATAGATTCCTCTGGTGAATTGAACTCTCTTTTGTTTCCCAAAAACATAGTGCTCACAGAAATTTAGTTTGCAAATTCCTTTCCCATCAAAAAGTCCTCTTTTGCTCAATTCTACCATGCTATTCTCACTCATATGCCCTAGGCGCATATGCCGAAGTTTAGTAATACCATTATCTGACAAGGAAGAGAAAGCGACAACTGCATCACCAGTAACAGTAGAACCCTGCAAAACATATAACTTGGCAGTCTTTCTTTACCCTTTCATCACAACAAGGGAACCTTTGAAAATCTTTAAAACCCTACTTTCAGTTGTGTATCTGTACCCTTTTGAATTAAGAATACTCAACGAAATTAAATTTCTCTTCAATTATGGAACATGTCGCACGTTACTAAGTGTTCTGACAACTCTATCAAACATCTTAACCTTAATTGTTCCAACACCTGTGATTTTACACAAAGCATTATTTCCCATCAAAACAACACCTTCAGACACTGTTTCGTAAGTTGTAAACAATCCCGATTGGGACTCATGTGGAAGGTGCAGCCTGAATCAAGTATCCACTCTTCACTTACTTTAGAATCATTGATAGAAACGACTAGAAGTTCACCATCGCTGTAGTTTTCTACAACATCAGCTTCACTGAAATTTTTTGGTTGTTTTCCCTTTTGATTCGCAGCTTCCCTTTTAATCTTGTTCTGTAGCTTATAGCACTCAGATTTAATGTGCCCTTTTTTCTTACAAAAGTTACAAGTTTTACCTCTGTTTGAAGACTTCGATCTACCCTTAGATTTACCGCGAGGATTCTGTTCCTGTGTCCTTCCACGATCATTATCAGCATTCTGATCTTGTCTCCCACGAGCAATGAGACTCTCTCCTTGAGAGTTAGGTTTAACCACAAGATGCTTCATCTTATCATACGAGGCCAAAGAATCACTAACCTCATCAACTGTGAGAGACTGCGACTATATAAAATTGTGTCTTTAAAGGTTGAATAAGACGGGGGTAACGAACAAAGTAGAATCAACCCTAGATCTTCCTTATCAACTGAACCTCCATGGCCTCCAAGTTTAAGAGAATTTCTTTAAACACTGTTAAGTGTTCGTGTACAAACGCACTTTCCTCCAAACGATGAGCATAAAGACGCTGTTTCATATGTAACTTGCTTGTTAGAGTTTTCGACATACATATTTGTTCTAGCCTCTTCCATAATGCAGCGGCGGTCTTCTCTTTCATTACATCTTGCAAAATTTCGTTGGAAAAATGCAGATGTAATTGTGTTAACGCCTTTCGATCCTTACATTTCTTCTCTTCATCTGTTAAAGTCGAAGGCATCTTATCTATCCCTAGCAGGGCATCCTCCAGTTCCATCTGCGCAAGAACTGCTTGCATCTTAATCTGCCATAACGCAAATCTGGTGTTGCGATCCAATAGCGAAATTTCATACTTCAAAGACGTCATTACCGTGATCGAGATGAACAACCCGGAAGCTCGGATACCAATTTGTGAAAAATAAAAAATAAAATAGAATAAAGTAAAATAGAATAAAGAACACACAGATTTTACGTGGAAACCCTTTCAGGAAAAAAACCACAGGCCGAGGAAAAGAAAATTCACTATGTCGAATTCGAATAATTACAAGGGGAATAGACTATGTCTATTTATAGGCTTGTAAAGCCATATTCTAGTAAGACTAAAACACCTTATTCTAATTAATATCAAATAGATGAAATTTAATAAGGTTTAAAAAACCTTATTCTAAAATAAAATAAAAGAAGTGTAATTCTATATGAATTCTTCTTTTATTTTATTTTACCACTATATTTTATTTAAATAAGTATTCAGGTCATTTAATTCTAACAAATCAAAATTTACTACATTCAAGTAACTAAATTAAAAAGCAAATCTTTAAAATCATATGATGATAGTTAAGGTGATTTGCATCATTATTGCTCAAAAAAATTAATTCCAAAAAAATTAATGACATATTACGTAAATTATTTAGGTATGAGATTCCAACTTTACAAATAAATAATTTCATTTTAGTTTTTATTTATTATTTATTTTTTTAGTTCTTAAATTTGTGCTATTTGTCCAATTACTTTACAATAGATAAAAAAATAGGTTTAATGATGCATTTGGCCACGAATGTTTGCATATTTTGTCAAAATGATCTTAATTGTATTTTTGAACATTTTTTCACCATCAATCTTTGTTATTTTTTTCAATATGATTTTTCTAATAAATTTAATGAATAAATTTAATGTTCCAAATTTCCTTTTCTTTTAAAAGGTTTCAGTCTTTCATACGTTTGTTTATTTAGAAGTGTTAACTTTGCTAATATGGTATACACATAGATTGCCATATTAATGCATCTCAGCAATTAATTATTTTTTTAAAATTTTTAAAATTTAGAAGAAAATTATAAAAATTATTTTAAAATTTTAAAAATTATTAAAAATATAAAAATTATAATATATATTTATATATTTTTAAATTTTAAAAAATTAATTAATTGCTAACGTGTTATAAATATCTATTGTCATATGGATGTCAGAAAAATTAACAAACGTTATATTTTCCATTCTTTACCACTGCACTATTAATAAAACATTTTCTTCCCATTTTTTACATCCTTATATTTAGACCTGCTCTTGGGTCGGGCCACTTGGCCTGGCCTGAAGGCCTGCCCGAAAAGTGAGGGTTTGGACAAAAATATAGGCTTGACAAATGGGCTTGGGCAAAAAATAAGGCACATTTTAAAAATGGGTTGGGTCTCGAGTAATCTATTTTTGGCCCGAGCCCGGCTCGGCCCAAACTCATTAAATGCCCAAAAATTTGCTTTTTTTGTTATTTTAATGATATTTTCTTATTGTTTTCTTCCTATTTTGCTACTATTTTGTTGTTATTGTTTGTATATTGTATACCACTTGTTCTATTGTTAATTTTGTTACTGTTTTAGAGATATTTTCTAGTTAAATTGCATTTATTTTAGTATTATCTAAGTATACATATATTCCAAATTTTATTTTCAATTTGTTCAGAAATATTTATTTTAATATTTTTAGTATTTTTGATATATTTTATATATTTAAAAATTATGTAAAAGATAATATAATATATAAAAAATTTAATATGGACTGACCGGGTCGGACTCGAATTTTAGTATTTTTATTCGGATCAAATTTGAACAAAGGTTTAGACCCATTTTTCGGGCTAGGACGAAACTAGACCTAACAAACGGGCTTAAATTTTTGCTTGAGTCTAACTCATGATCACTTCTACTTATATTTCTATTTAATTTATATATTATAAATATCTGTATATTGTACTTTGGCGTTCAGCAACTTGCAGTGCAATATTTATTGTTGGAGACTAATGGTATTTTAGCAAGTGGGATATTATCTAGAAATCTTATCACACGCATGCATAATAATAATAATAATAATAATAATAATAATAATAATAATAATAATAATAATTAGAAATTCTATTATACATGCTATGAAAATTATAAATTTTGAATATATATATTTAAAAATAACATACAATAAATAATAAAATATTTAGTTTAAAATTAATTAATAATACATTGAATTTGGTGAGAAAACATTTTATGTAGAAAGTAATTTTTTTTTTAAGTTTACCCAAGAATATTATTGGTGTAGTGGTAAAATATTATATATAAATTCATTAAACACAAATTAAAAATCTAGATATATTAATTTTAGTTCTTTTATTTAAAAATTATATAAATTAAATTTTTTATTTAAAAATTATATAAAAATATAAAAAAAGCAATCAAAATAATAATAGTAGTTATTTAATAGAAAAAGATATTCGGCATTTTTTAATTAAATTGATAATTAATTAATCATCACACTAACTCAATAATAATAATAATAATAATAATAATAATAATAATAATATCCCAATAATAATATCCCAATTTAGAAGAAGCATACATTTTTCGTCCAAGGGCTAGTTTTTATCCTTTTGTAAGCATTGATGTCAGACAGACCATTAGTAGATTTTGGATTTACTTGTTTCCCAAGAATATAATGATATGACTATTGGGTGTTTTTTCAAAGTCAAACTAATAAATTTTTGGAATATATGTACATGAGATTGTGGTTGGCTTGCATTTGGCACAATTTTCCTTAATTTATTGAATGTAAATGACTCGCTAATTATCATGATTCTTCCTACAACAAATCTATTAGTCTGCAGGAACTTCCAAGTAAAAACAACAAATGGCCGAGTATGCAGTTTGTTGGATGTCATATATACATATACATGTATAGATTTATGATTGTATGTAGATAGAACTTTTGGAGGCTAACTGACTGTTTGTTGTTGATTCTTCAGTTTTAGAATTGAAATAGAAATAAATATGCATTGAGTTTTGTTTCTATTTTGTCAAATGAAAAATTGGTCAATTAACCGTCAACATTTTTACTATCTAACATTATATGGTATCTTGTTGATTAGTAAATTAGCGATCAAAATTTTTGCTAGCTGATATCGCGTTCATTGATGATTTTGTTGAAGTAATAGTGATGTCTTTGATGAAAATATTTTTTTTAAATATATAGAAATTATTTTTTTAAAAATTAATATTGTTAGTCCATACATTTTTCAAAAAATTAACACGAACATAAATCACAAGTTTAGAACATGTTGAAATAGAATAATAAATGAATATGTACTGATAGATTAAAATGACAGTCTTATATTTACATTAAAAGTAATCTTTTATTTATATTATTAATATCTTATTAAAATACTTTTCATAATTGTAGTTGATTTATTTCAAGTATATTTATTTTTATATATTATAAATTTTTTAATATTTTGTAAATTATTTAAATTTCATTTTGTACACAAACAAGGGTTCTATTAGATTGGGAATTGGAAACATAATTTTTATTTGGATGAGCCAGAGTCCATGTCCTTACCTCATTCTTCCAATGTGGAGTTATTCTGGAATGAACTTGTATAAAACATCATTTTGGAGCAACTTAATGTCTTCGATCAGTCCAATTGAAAGCTTTTGCACTTCCTCGTGAACACATGCAGCAGTGCAAGTTCCATTCCAGACCCTTGAATCATGATTCATTGACTCAACATTTGCACTCCCTAGGTATCCTTTAATCAAAATTTAATTTTATTCGAAAAGACATTTTTTTTAAATTTTGAATTAATGAAACTGAATTATTCGATTTTTCTCGAGTTAACTTCAAATTTTAAATTTTTCGAGTTAACTCCAATAAGTAAATCAAGGTTTAAGTTTGAGTCAAGTTAAATTTTACAATTCAAATAACTCGAATGATTCGAATAACAGATTGGTGTAAGTGGCCCTTTGGTCCCTGTTAGATTTGAAAATTAGCAAATTAGTCTCTCTAAACAAAAATTAAAAAATAATTCAAAATAATTTTTAAAATTAGAAATATTAATAAAAATTCCATAATTTATAATTTTTAAAAATTATAAAGTTTATTTTAAAAAATCTAAAGAATATATAGATAAAATTAAAATTTTAAATTTTTAAAATAATAATTCTGGGGCTTAAATAAGTTATTTAACATTTAAGTTTATGATATTTAATTATCTTTTTTTTTTCTTATTTTGCTTTGTAATTTTTTTAAATATATATGGTGTTAAATTTATGTGCTCTAATATAAAATTAGTTATATCATAACAAGATTTTAATTTAAGATGTTTACTTTTTTTAATTTACTCTGAACAATTTCACTCGATTTGACATAATTTGAATTTCATTTCACTCAACTCTATTAGAAATTTTTTCAAATCGAATTAGAATAATAAAATAATACTATCATCTCGATTAACTCAAAAAAATTTTATTTGATTCGATTTGATTGGATCGAACTCTTAATAGGGACGAAGCCAAAATAAATTTTTAGGGGCCGAATAAAATTTTAAATTTCTATAATCTATATCTTTATAATTTTTAAATAATTAAATTAAATTTTTATAATTTTACGAGAATTAAAATGTAACTTTATATTTACTAATTTAAATTTTAAAAAAATCTAAAAGGCTTAAATACCAATTTTCGAGGGCATTCTCCTCTGACCCTCAACCCTACTTTCTTTCACTGTACCATCACAAATAATTAAGCGATCTTCGCTCCACATTTGCCAGTCAATCCCCCTGTCGCATAACTCTCTACCATAAAAAAAATACTTTTCCATATCCGTGAATCTATAGGTTTTGGCGTGGGAGCTCTTCGTTTTGCAATATTTCTTCACAATCATGTTACTTAGCAGCAAGCTAGATTCTTTGAAGATGCACCATGCTTGTCTGGCTAACAAAGCTTGGTTCATCATTTTGGGTTATTTTGGATCGCAAGCCCTCCTTGCTCCTTTAACCTGCCTAACCCACTCCCAACTTTTCACATGCATCTTCATCTTCCCGTTACTATTCCAATAGAAGTCTAATGATCTTACCAATGGTATTGCAGACCTTGTTCGAGGCTTTAAAGCAAGAAAGATGATACACCGGCAAATTGTTAAGAGCAAAATTTATTAACGTGAGCTTGCCTCCTGCCAATAACAAATCAGCTTTCCATCCTTGAAGTTTCTCATGAGTTCCCTCTATTACCGGTTGTAGAAACTCTGGTTTATACCTCATTTTCTCAAAAATTAACCCTAGATATTTCCCAGAAGACGTTCCTACTTTGACCCCAAGACTTTGCTTTAAAAGTTTTATGAACCTCTGCTGTCAATTTCGACTCACCATTAATTCTGGCTGTTCCAAATTAATGTTCGGGCCAGAAATATGGCACTATTGGTCACCTTTAGAAAAAAACGAAAAGAAAATGTAAGAATATTATTTCTGTTGACCTGTATCGTATTAATCTGCTTCGATTCTTCTGTTCAAGCAGTTTTTACAGCTCACCTTTAAGGAGTTTTTGTTTTTGAAGCATCCTAGGTTGATTTGTGCCTCGCTTACCTCTTGTAAGAGTAATCTCTCCCTTTCATGTAAGTTCCCAAACGAATTTTTATTCCATATTCTAAGCGCCAGTCTAGTCAACCTCAGTTTAGTTGGTAGCCGATATGGAGTACCATCAACTTTGCTTTGCCACACCTGTTTTACAACATCCTTGAATTCTGGGTGTAGTCGACTCAAATCAGTATGGCTTTCGGGTAAGTGGGCGTCTATTTTCAGTATCCGAAATTGCACTGTGATCCGAAACAATGATAGGCAAGTTATGAATGTAAGCATTAGGAAACATCTCAAGCCAAAATGATCCAATCTCTCCCAAAAGCGACTTCAAACAATCTCTAAAGGCTGCGGTCCCATTGAGATTTTTGTGAGTTAAAAAGAGAATTTTGACCGCTTATTACTGCAATTGGGGTTTTAACGGTGCTTTTCCAACGCGGAAGTAATGAAAAACAATTGATTTTTGGGATCAAAATTGCGGCTTCAAGTAGTAGAAAAGAACTAAGGTAGAGCCGATTTAGTCTCCACAGACGTTTCAAAGCTTATTCCCTGGGGAGATAGAACGATGAAACAGGATGTTGGAGAAGAAGAGGTTCGAGAATGCTCTGAAGAGAAGAAATGGTCTGGTATGGAGTTTGGTTGTCACGAATAAAGAGGGGGGGTAGGGTTAGTTTTTCTTTTAATTATTTTATATATTTAATTGCTTTAATTTCTTTGTCTGGCTGAGACTAAATTACCTAAAAAGACTTATCTCTAAGCATATTTATGGAAATGGGTTAATTATATCATTATTTACTGGAAAGAGTCACTTTTAATAAACGAGCTTACGTGGTCACGTTTAAGGGGGAAATTGTCAGCAAAGCGCGCCTCTAAGGGAGTGTTTTTTGCCACGTTAGCAAAACGCTTCCACGTCAAAGCGTTTTGCTAATGTGGCAAAAAATGCTCCATTGAGGGTGCGCTTTACTGGCAATTTTTGAACCCCAATGGCTAATTTTTTTACCGTTGGGGGTCCAACGGTAAAAAAAAAAAAAAAAAAGAGTATAAAATCCCCCTCCTATTTTTCACACATATTTTCTGTACAATTTAGCAAAAAATCTCTACAATTTCTCCTTAAAAGTCTCAAATTTCTCATTAAATTTCTCAAAGCTCTTTATAATTAGTTATATACTTTAATTTTTTTCTAAATTACTATTTTTTTTATAATTTCAAAAATATTTGATCGTGTTAGCAACGGCCGGGAGATTAATTCGTCTCGATCATAAACATATCTCCGTCGAACAAATGAAAATGGTAACAGTTTATTTTCAATTTTGAATATTATTTAATATTTTTTCATTTATGTAATTTTAATTAATTTATATTTTATAATTTTTTATAACAGTCTGTAGATCGGGTGTTACAATATTATATTCATAATATGTCTGGTTTGACATTACCATTGATAGAAAATTACTTGAGAGAAACGGGTTTTTAACACACGGTGACTATAGGCCGGGGGTGCAAGTTAGACCCGAAACTCATTAGCGCGTTAATAGAGAGGTGGAGACCGGAGACGCACACATTCCATCTTCAATGCGAAGAGTGTACTATCACATTGGAGGACGTTCAGTTACAATTAGGATTGCCAATGGATAGGAACACATTCACCGGGTCCGTTCAATCTGCTGATTGGGGAGCCATATGCTACGATCTTTTGGGTGTGATTCTGGATAATATCTACGGAATTCGGATCGAGATGGGCTGGTTACGAGACACATTCCCAGAGTCGACGAATGATTCGACTGAAGTAGAAAGAATACGATATGCTCGGGCAGACATCCTTGAGATGGTTGGAGGTTATCTGATGCTGGACTTGTCACGAAACCTCGTACATTTAAGGTGGTTGCTGAAACTCGTTGATTTTAGAGTAGCTGGCAAACTTAGTTAAGGGTCTGCCATATTGGTAACATTGTACCGGGATATGTGCAGGACGATGCCACCAAATAAAGCCAAAATTGGAGGTTGCCTATACTACTACAATTATGGGCTCGGCTTCGTTTTCCACTTTTACATCCTCGAGTGAACCACCCATATACATTTTCACTCATAACGAGGTAAAATTTTTATTTGATTTTACAATTATTCCATAGATTTAAAATAAAATTGTATGCTGAAAATTTATTTAATTAGGTGAAACCATTTGACGAGTTATTTTGGAATACCTATCGCTCTTAAAGATATACAACTTCTATTAGACCAACGGTCGGAAGCGCAAGTAAGTATTACATAAAATATATATACATAAAATAGTCGTTTCATATTTAGTATTTAGTATTTAGTATTATGTATATAACTAATATTTTTATCCCGTTCATATAGTTTCCATGGACACCATGCGAAGATCCGGCAATACGGGTTGTAATTCCGGAAGAATTCTTTCAAAATCCAAACATTTGGCATGTTAAGGTTCCATTGGTCAACTATGCTGCTGTTGAGATGCACCAGACGGATAGAGTGTTGCAACAATTTAGATTTCGACAATTCATTCATGAGGAACCTGAGGTGCTCAATGACCAGCACAAAATTGACTTATGGCTAACGAATACGGATTGATTAGTATTCTGGTTGGAATATATCAAAATTTGGGAAAATAGGTATGATCATATACCTAATCGCAAACCGATCATCGTCCCAGAGTTAGCGTGCACCCCGGATTACATGCCATGATTTAGGATCCATGGCAAGCCATATTTGCTGTCGAAAGAGCAGAGGTGTCGGCAAATCCATGTAGAAAGGGAACAACGGGACCCTTTAAATCCAAGGAGAAGGGATGACGGCATGGGCCCATCAACAACACCCACACAATCACCGAGCCCATCAATAGCACCACCCACACAATTACCGAGCCCAATGCCTCAAAATACGACACCCACATCACAACCCCTTCAGATTATGCCAGGTGCGTATCCTAGCCCTTATATGTATCCTAACCCTTATATGTTTCCTTGTCCCAGTCCTATGCCAGGTTAGAATGCATGGCTCGGTGCATCTCATTTCTCGATGACTCTGACTCAACCGATAATATCTAGGCCATCGTCGCCACAGGGATTGCAAGAGGCACCGTCGCCGAGCTCATCTCATTACCATTCCCCATCGCCTTATGGGATTCAAACACCTCCGCCGTGGGTGATGCAAACACCTCTACATTCTTTATTCTACTAAGGTGGGTTATCCTCCCAACACCCATAATCGGAGCAACCACAACCCCCGCTGAAGCAACCAAGGAGGAATCCAGCGCGGAATTGTCGTCCACCCTCATGTGGCACTGATTCCAACCAGCATATACATTGATTTTTTTAATATATTTGTAGAAGCTGCTTCTATATTGTTTCATTTAATAAAAAAAGAAGTTTTTTTTAATATTTTAATAGTAAATTAATTTTATATTTTGAATTAAAATATAAATTCTTTTGAATAAGGTTGAATAGAAATAATGCAACATCGTTTCATAATAGCAATTTATCAACTATTTCGGTTTGGACATAATCGAATTGCATGACCTGGGTTCCTACACCATCCACACAACTTCTGTTGGTTCGTTCTTTCCTGGATATCCATGTTAGTACGTATTCTACTCAAGCAAGGTCGACCTTTTGGTTTGTGACGCAATTCTCTATCCGGTAACAACTTAAACGGAGCAAGTGATAGAGACGGCCACTTACATTCATTTGGGACTGGTGAGAATACGTGTCTCCACACATTGTACATGTTTTCTATTTTGTACACTTCGTTGACATATATCATGGGATCCAAACGGAGATTCTAACAAGCTGCAATTACATGAGCGCATGGATAACGAAGTGCGTCAAACGTCCCACAGTCATAAGTCCTATTTATCAGGTGTACACAATATTTCCCGCCGGTAATACATTGACTCGGTCTATCAAACTCCATCACACGAAACCATAGGTTGTTGCGATCGTGACTCACAGTGTGCATCGTGTTGGCCCGCGCCTTCGCCATGTTAATTTCTTGCAATACCTTCCACAACAACACATGGCCTCCCTATATTTGGCCTTTATAACTCACTGCTCGCTTTGGAAATAGTGCCGCGAAGCAAAAATATGTCTCTCTCACAACTAAGGTTATCGGTAAATGATGCATTCATTTTAGAATAGAATTTATGAATTCAACCAGGTTTGTGGTCTATATGACCATATCGTAGGTCACCGTCGTATGCTTGTGTCCACTATTCGAAAGGTATGTTACAGAAGTAGTCTACGCCTGATCGTTAACTGAGCGCAAATTTCCCAACATCTCATGAAAACGGTTCTTATTGATCTCGTACCCTGCCAATATAAGTTGATAGTGAAAATTACATACTAATATTCCATTCAGAATAAATTGAATATTACAACCGAAAGTATATTAATAGAGATTAAATATCCATGTTGGTCACTTGCTTTCGTTCAATCGTAGAACGATATTACCTGTAGTAGTTGGATGCAACGTGCCTTAGACAATACCGATGGTGTGTGCGATCCCATAGGCTTCCATGTCACTCAACCCTAATCCAATATAACATAGATATCAGGTTGGGGGCATACATGCCACCTTAACCTAGAAAGAAAGAAATCCCAGTAATCAGCTGACTCCCCTGGTGTTATTGCAAAGCAATTGTAAGGATTCTCCCACCGCCTTCCTGTGTCACAGCTAGCACTAGCCGATGGGCGTATCTACCATACATAAAGGTACCGTCAATTTGTACCAATGGCATGCAGTACACAAATGCGTCCTGACATTGCTTAAAGCTCCAGAATAGACGCTTGAACACTTGGCATCCACGGAGCAATCGGTCGTTGTAGTACGCAGGGACCGTTTCAAGGTCTGTTATGCAACTTAGGACGTACCTCTCCAGCACCTAACACCACTGCCAAACCTCATTATATGAAGCGTTCCTTGTACTATGCATCTTTTCCAACGCATTTTGCTTAGCTATCCAAGCCTTGTAGTAAGAGGGTATATACCTCAATTGGCTATGAATACTGACAATTATGCATGACACAGAAGTCCTGGGATCCGCCTTCAACATCGGTAGTATTAAGCTAGCTATCATGCTTGAATCCATCTTGGGATGATCTTGTGAAACACTTGTCAACGAAGTACTTTACATAATGCAACATTAAATAATAACTGTAACGCCCCGTACCCGAGACAGTTTCCGGAGTTGAACACGAGGTGTTAACAGACTTAATTCATTACTTAAACAGCTCAAACAATTTAATTTTAGAAATTCCAGACAAGCTGGCTAACTGCATCACAGTTGCTTAAAAATTCATATCTCGAGTTCTGAAACTCAAAATCCAATTCCGTAAATTTTCCCTGAAACTAGACTCATATATCTATTTACTAATTTTTTTCTATAATTTTTGGCTAGGCCAATTAGTACAGTTTATTAGTTAAATTATCCCCTGTTTCAGGGTTCGACTGCTCTGACCTCTGTGTATTACGAATCAGATATCTCTCTGCACAGAATTTCAATGAAAATGAAGTTTGTTTCTATTAAAACTAGACTCAATAAGAAATCTTTACATATAAATTATGACTTATAATTATTTTTATACAATTTATGGTGAATTTCCAAATTCAGAACAGGGGATCCAGAAATTGCTCTGGCCCTGTTTCACAAAAATTTAAACATTTCATAAAATATAACTCATATACCTGTTTCGTTTCTTCCATATGAAAATAGACTCATAATTCTTCAATTCCATATTTTATTCATCATCTAATTATATCTCTACTATTTTTAATGAATTTTCAAATTCACGTCACTACTGCTGTCTGAATCTATTTTATGGTAAATTTTACCTATTTCATGATTTCCATGGATTAACTAGCAATTTGACATACATAACACCAAATATGATCATAATTAGCCATTCCAATGGCTAATCATTACCAAACATTTTTGTACTACTCAATAACCATATCATAAGACCATATATACAAAATGATTATAATGCTATACATGCCATACTCAAAATATACAAGCCATTATGCCAAGATGGTATACGGATAGTGTGAGCGTGCCTCCGACTGTTCCCGATTTCCGAGCTGGCTTGTCAACACTACAAGAAATGAAAAGGAGGGAGTAAGCATAAATGCTTAGTAAGTTCACATGAAAATAGCAAGTAACATAACCATATAAGCAAACATAAAACATCATTTGCATAATCATCACCAAGACATTCATATCATATTTTCATTTATCATCTTACCATATTGTTGTTATATCGATTTTTCAACCCGAGGGTTAAGTACATACCTGTTCAAAGTATCAATTTCACAACACTTACCAATACGTCCCTTTCATCTTGAGTATTCCTCCATTTGAGTAGAACTTTACCCGTTGAACACATCGGAATATAATTCAGATACATGGAAAGTTTGCACATAAGTGCCACATATGTAGCCAAGCTACTATGTAACCCGCCCATAAGCTAACTCAGACTCAACTCAACGAGCTCGAGCGTTCGCATCCATAAGTGAACTTGGACTCAACTCAACGAGCTCGGATGCCTAGTTACATTTCACGAACTCGGACTCAACTCAACGAGTTCGGACATTCGCATCCGTAAGTGAACTCGGACCCAACTCAACGAGTTCGGATGCCAAAATATCCCAGTGACATGTCACTTGTATCCTAATCCATTCCTAAGGTTCAACGGGACCTTTTTCCCAATCATGTGTCTCCACCATCTTCTACGGAATACCGATACCGATACTCGGTAGTATTTTACATTTTCCAAGTATATCACATAATTTGACATATTATCAAACAATTATCACGAGTATAATATTTCATAATAATTATCATATCATTTAAATAATATAAAAACATTTAAAGTAATAACTATGTTACCAACATTTACATATGAACTTATCTAGTATGCGAAAATGGCTACTTTTACCATTTCGTCCACAGCTTGGTATTTTCCCCATTTTAGCCCGAATTTCAGTTTACCTTGCTCTATCATTTAAAATATAGTCTAATTAGGACTCACATTATTCAAATTGACCAAAAATCATATTTTGGAAAAATTACAATTTTGCCCCTAAACTTTTGCATATTTACACTTTTGCCCCAAAGCTCATAAATTAAAATTCAGCCTATTTTCTTATGTTTTATGACATGCTGATCATTTTCTCCTTCTATGGCAACATCAAATTCTCACTCTAACATGTACTTATGACTATTAGGTATTTTTACCGATTAAGCCCTTTTGCTCGTTTTCACTTAAAACCGAGTAGCACAAGCTGTCTAACATAATTTAAAACCTCATATTCTATCATAAAACACCAAAATACAAAAATTTCACCTATGGGTATTTTTCCAAATATAAACCCTAGGTTAAATTATTGCTAGCATAAGCTAAATCGAGCTACCGGGACTCCAAAAACGTAAAGAACTTGAAAAACGGGGCTAGAATGGACTTACAATCGAGCTTGGAAGCTTGAAAAACCCTAGCCATGGTTTCTCCTTGCTATATTCGGCCATGGTGAAGAAGATGAGCAAAATTGGCTTTTAATTTTGTATTTTAATTCATTTTACCCCTAAATGACCAAAATGCCCTTACTACTAAACTTTCCAAAAATTCCATCCATGCCCAATTTTTGTCCATAAACTTAGAAATTGGTAAAATTTCTATTTAAGACCTCCTAATTAATATTTCAAAACAATTTCATACTAGAAACTTCTAGAATGCAAGTTTTGCAAATTATTGGATTTAGTCCCTAATTTCAATTTAAACACTTTAGGCATAGGATTTCATCACGAAATTTTCACACAATCATGCAATCATATCATAAACATCAAAATAATTATAAAATAATTATTTCTATCTCGAATTTTGTGGTCACAAAACCACTATTCCGACTAGGCCCAAAATCAGGATATTACAATAACATTACTATTCAAAATCCTAAACACCCAGCGATACTGCTCTGGCAACACAGGTATGTGGACCTTTGTACTTTTTTATCTCCCACAAGCCTGTCTTTTTCCTAAAAGAAGCCATGATTTTCCATGAACATGTACCGTCTTGCACTACACACATGGCTTCAAACTTTTCATATTTGGATTTAACCACACTGTAGTTAACCCCGTGATTGATGCTATGTTGTTTCAAAGCACCAAGAAAACTATCCTTATTGGAAAAATCCTTACCAACTTCCAAATCACTTGAATCCAATGTCGAACCTGTACGGTTAGGCCTTCTATGTGGTAGATCAGGAAACTCCAACACATTTTCTTCCGATATATCGACATTATGCATGTGGGCTTGAGGGGAGTACGTCTTGAATCACGGATCTTCTTCTTCTTCATCTGAACCCCCTTCAACGTCTTCAGGTACGGATGAAACAGGCTCCGGTTTAAAAAATAATGCAACTTCTGCACCATCGAGGTTAGGCTCTGGAGGTGGATCCACATCAGACTCATCATCCAACTCACCATCATCTGCAATGTACGAGGTCCCCTTGTTGGTGGACATCGTGGGGAGTACATCATCCCTTCTTGTGGATGTTCCATAACATCCCCAATCAGATATGGATTGCCAACCACTAGAACTTGATGTCATTTCCCAATATGTATTTCTAGCATCGAACATTGACCTACCGATGTGCATGTCCCATCCACTAACCGAGTGTTATGTAGGAGTTGTATTTTCCATACTGCTACCAAACATGGGCGCTTTCGTGTTCTACCTCCCACTAATGCAGTGTCAGCTAGGGGTCGTGTATTCCTCTCGAACAGCAGTTGATGTTAAAGTCGTAAATGTTTCATTTGGCGATGAAAATTGAACATTTAACTCAAGATAGGGTGATCCACTAGTAAGTTGAGTCTATACCATCACCTTAAAGCTACGAACACCTTTTATATCAAATGAGTCATATGTCATGGGATCAATCGAAACACAAAATCGATACTTAATAGAAGAAACCCTACTTGGTGTCGTTTCAAAGATTTTGCGCCTAATTCTTTTACAAAATTCTGTAAAATCTATACTCTAGTTAAAAACCATTCGCGCTGTGTTCTCTAATAAAAAAATAATGCCATTCTCGGTGTCACAGACCTCACTATCATAGTAAATAATAGTACTAATACGTTCACTCATCTTCTATTTCTATTCTGCTTAGCCTCTCTAATTTTATTTGCTGTAACTTATGCATCCTGAGAATGAAATTTGCCCCGTTTATAGCCTAAGGCCAATCATGAACTACTGCAGAAATAGAGCGTCCACGTGGGAGCTTTTTTCAGAAAATTTGCTGACATTGCATCCTGTTTGAAACATATTTTTGACACTTTTTGTGTAACACCCCTTATCCATGTCTAACGCCGGAACAGGGTACGAGGCATTACCGGACTTAAACATACACATTCATGCAAAAATTGGGGCCATAAATCTCTTTTAATGCAAAACCTTTCAAACACATGCATGTTGTCCCTTATTTGGGTCTACGAAGCCCAAAACATTCATCAGGAACGATTCAAGACTAAACCGAAAACTTTAAGAAGTTTTAGGAAAACTTAGAAAAATTTCCCATGAAATAGGGTCACACGCCCATGTGGACATAGGGACACGCCCGTGTCCTCAAGTCGTGTAACTCTCTGTCTATAACGTCAGCATGCACATCGGACCACACGGCCGAGCCACACGCCCGTGTCTCCAGACTACGTCTCTTACACGGTTGAGACACACAGCCGTGTCTCAGCCCGTGTAGCCAACACTTAGGCTATTTTCTAAGCCTTCATGTTACCCATAATCTCTTACAACCTTATGCTCATCAAAATCGCAAATCATGGCATCATTTTAGTGATCAAACACTCTTTATTAAAACATATCCTTAACATTAACATGTCCTCTTACAAGTAATGTATCTACTTATGCAATACCAAGCCTAGATTCCTTATTTCACATTCATAAGACTTGTCATTTTGACGACCACTCTTACCATTATACAATGGTTACCAACTTATCCATCAAGCACTCATGTTCAATCATTATCATGTTATTTTTATAACGTGCAATTACTACATGAATATGACCACCTCAATTGGTCATAGAGCTTACCTCCAACACATATGTCATATTACGTACTAACCATGCATGGCAACCAAAGATAATCACATTATAAACATTAGACATGACATGAATAGCTAGGCTTACAAGCCATAATCAATATGAGCCACATCTCATGGCCATATGCATATAACTCAATATAAGCCAACACATTTGTCCAAAGAAAAATAATGCATGTCAATCAACTAGATCCCTATACATACCACTCACTTGAAAATTTCTAATATATACTTCCCTTTTTTTTTTCCAAAGGTAGCGACCTGATAGTGCGATTTGCCTCCGACGATCTTCAACCCTGAGCTAACCTGAAAACACTAAAGGAAAGGAAAGGAAGGGAGTAAGCTTTATAGCTTAGTAAGACCGTATGAAAATAATAAGCAACTTATCAACTTGCTTCTCATGGTAATACAACCCTATTTGCATTTTTACTCATGTTCTAGTCAAGCTATTTTCTCGAGTCATAGTCACTTAATTATTTATATCTAGAGCTACGAAACTCAAAATTAAGTTTCGCTAATTTTTCCTGAAACTAGACTCATATACCTTTTTACCATAAAATTTTCAGAATTTTTGGTTCAGCCAATTAGTACAGTTTATTCCTTAAATTTACCCTTTTCGCTGTCTGACAGTTCTAACCCCTCTTCACTAAAAATTAATTACCTCATAATACGGGACTTAGATGATGTTATCGTCTATTTATATTGAAAATAAACTCATTAAGAATTCTAATAACATAAATTATAAGCCATAAATATTTTTTTTTTACAATTTTCAATGATTTTCTAAAATCAGAATAGGGGATTTCGAAGTCATTCTGACTCTGTCTCACAACAACTAAAATATTTTATATTATGAAACTCTTTTACTTACACCATTTCTTCTATGTGAAACTAAACTCATTGAGCTTTAATTTCATATTTTATTCAGCCTCTAACTAAATTTCCAAAATTTTTGGTGGATTTTTAAAGCTGGGCTATGGCTGCTGTCCAAAACTATTTTGGTGTAAATTAACGATACTATGTTCATCACACCATATTAATTCATTTTCACCATATTGGTAAGGTTACATATTCATACATCATAAGTATAGACCTATAATCAAAAGGTCATCACAAAGTCATTCTCATAAGCATGAGTTACCTATTTACTCTTCACTAAATGTGCATCATAAATTGAAATCATTTCTCATGAGCTTGGCATACATACCTGTGTTACTCAACATGCTCATATTCATTCCTTACTAATCATATAACGTGAATTGAATTCACATCTTATCAATTTCATGTAAGCACCTACCCACTCACAATATGGTTATAACCTTTCTCATTTAGCTTAAATCGTAACTCTCACCGTTGAACCATTCGGAAAGCTATCGGATATTCACTAAGCCTGAAACATAGGGTATAAATGCCGATGCCATGTCCCAGACATGGTCTTACACTGGCTCATCCATCAAGTCGATGCCATGTCCTAGACATGATCTTACACTGACTATCGAAATCGAGGCCGACGCCATGTCCCAGACATGTTCTTACGCTAACTCTCACATATTTGTGTCGATGCCATGTCCTTAACATGGTCTTACACTAACACATCTCGTAGCCGATGCATGTCACAGACATGTCTTACTCTGGCTTACATCTCGAGGCCAATGCATGTCCCAGACATGTCTTACATTAGCTCTCGTCTCAATGTCGATGCCATGTCCCAGACATGGTCTTACACTGGCTCACAAATAACTCAAATGTCATGGCATGAATATTAGAATTGTTTCTTAAGGTTCAAACGGGAATTCTACTATCTCAATATTCATCAAACATAATCATTTCCACAACCAAGCAATTCATGCTATATCAATTTAAACACACATAATAACAATGTAGTTGTATTATTTACATACAACTTACTAGTTTCAATGGAATATCATATTCCATCAAATCTCCAAGCATTCAATCAACACATAAATGTTATTTACATTTGACATCTCTTTCTCATATACAATATCATCAACCTAAAATTTAATACAATTATGGCAAGATAGATTTTCAAGTATAATAACAATGGCATAAATATTATGCTCATTTAATCACACGGACTTACCTCAAATGCAATTTCAGCTAATTATTCTCTTTTTGTCTTTAACCATGCACTTTCTCGATTTAAGCCCAAATCTCGATTTTCTTGATCTAAAATAACAAAAGTTCACAAATTTAATCACTTTATTAATCTAGGTATTCATTAACCTATATTTGGGAAAAATGACCATTTTGCCCCTAGACTTTTGCAAAATGACCATTTTACCCCTAGGTCCGAAAATCGATTTTTATAAAATTTCTTCACATCTTAAGCTTATCCGAATCCTTTTTACTCTTATAGCAACTCCAATTTCCCACTATTTCACATACTTAACATCTATTTTACAACTTATGCAATATAGTCTTTTTAGGTGTTTTCATGCTAACACCTTTCAGAAAAGTTGTTTATAAGACACCCAAGACTCATTTTCTCCCATAAAAATTCAGCAAACAACATAAATCCTTTCATGGCAAATCCTTAGACTATCAACCATTTCACAAAATAGTCCTCCCCATTAGCTAGTTCATGCTACAAGGGTTCCAAAAGTACAAAAATTATCAAAAATAGGCATCTAAATCACTTACTTGCAAAGAATATAAGTGGCTGATATTTTAAGCTTTCCAAACCCCCCTCCTTGCTGCCATTTTCGGTGGAAGAAGAAAGAAAGATGAAAGGATGACAACTTTTTCTTTTTGTTTTATTTATTACCAAAAAAAGTCACCCAACTTTGACTTTTCAACTCCTATTTGTCTCTATGGCCGGCCAAGCTTGTGAAAGGAGTCTATTTTCACTTTAAACACTCCCAATTATGGTTCTCTAGCAATTTAACATATTTAGCTAGCAAATCACAACTTTTTCCCTTTATGCGATTTAGTCCTTTTTTGAAATTAAGCTCACAAACGCTAAAATCAAAATTTTCATGCCCTCATATAATCATGCTATAACACATAAAATAATATAAAAAATAATTTCTCCGGCCCCGAAAAAGTGGTTTAGGAACCACTGTTCTGACTAGGCCTAAAATCGGGCTCTTACAATTTGTTCAGAAATGTCTTCTCAAAATTTTTTTTTAGGAACTACTGTAGAAAAAGAGCGTCCACGTGGGAGCTTTTTTCTGTAATTTTGCTGACAGTGCATCTTGCTTGAAGCATTTTTGACACCATTTGTTCAGAAATGTCTTCTCAAAAATATTTTTTCAAGGTACAAAATAGTCAATTTTGTTAAAAAAATAAACACACTGTTATTTTTAAAAAAACTAAACCCTAATTTAATTAAATTTAACCCTAAACACTAAACCCTACACCCTAATTTAATTTATTTAAAACCCTAAAACCCTAATTTACTTAATTTATCTAAAAACTATAAACCCTTATTTAACTTATTTTAAACACTAATTTATTTAATTTATTTTAAAACCCTAAACCTAAAACCCTAATTTATTTAAAACCCTAACTTAGTTTATTTAAAACCTTAAAAACCCTAATTTACTTAATTTATTTAACAACCTTAAACCCTAATTTAAATAATATTTTATAAAATAACACTAAATTTTGATTTATTTTTAAAATCTACTAAAACTCTAAATCCTAATTTATTTTAACAAAAACCTAAACACTAAACCCTAATTATTTTGGCAAAATCGTAACCCTAAAAACCCTAAAAAGCCCTAGGGACTAAGCATGCAAATATCTCTAACATATAAAACATGGAGCAAAGCGCGCCCCAAAGGGAGCCTTTTTTGCCACGTCGAAAATGAAAATGTCTTTGACGTGGAAGCGCTTTTGTTGTGGCAAAAACACTCCCTTAGGGGCGCGCTTTGGTGGGAATTTCCCTCTTAAACGCGGCCACATAGGTGCGTTTTGCAATAAGTGGCCCTTTCCGATAAATAATGGTGTAACCCGCCCATTTCCATAAATATGTTTGGAAATGGGCCTTTTTAGGCAATTTAGTCGTCTACCTCAATATAGTTTCCAAAACTATGGATGGAAAATATTGTTTAATGATTTTACTCTCTAAAATAAAAGAACCAGGATAATAAAAAAGTGTTTTTTTTCCACCTAACCAAAACTTCTGATGTTTGTGTTTGAAATGAATAATTATCGAAATACCTTTATTTATATTAATTGGTTAAAATATAAATACAAAAATAAATAAATTTATATTTTATGAATTATTATATTAAATTCTTTAAATATTTATATAAAAAATCTATTTAAATATAATTTATTATTATATTTAATTTTTTAAAAATATTTTATGTATTATTTTATAGATAATTTATATTTGATAAGAACAGAAAACACTAAAAACTTACAAATTGTTATAAAATAAAAGGCAGAGAATAAAGAACAAAGAGAATGAGAGAGCAAAAAGAGAGCGCATTTTTATTGATCAATCGAGATGATTATAATGCTTCATTAGAGTCTTTATTTGTAGGCATAAGAAGTATAAAAGAAGTAGATATCTAATTCTAATAACTATTAGAATTAAAGTACATTAAAAATTTATCTTAATCAAGATGGATATCCACTTAATAATATATTCATAACACTCCCTCTAGGATGTCCATCGGTAAATAATATGCCTCGTTAAAACCTTATTAGGAAAAATCCTATGAGATAAAAACCTAATGAAGGAAAAAAATTACACAATCTTCTATTACAAGCTGCCTCATTAAAAACCTTTACTAAAAAAACCAAATGGGATAAAACCTTGGTTAAAGGAAAAGAGTACAACTTGTTTTAGACTCCTTTTAATGGCAACATTACATTCCATCTTTGAATTGGCGTATTCCAATCTTGTCTAGTAGTTTTTCAAATGTTGAAGTTGGCAATGCCTTAGTAAAAAGATCTGCTAAATTATCACTAGAACGAATTTGTTGAATATTTATATCACCTTTTTTCTCAAGATCATAGGTGAAGAATAATTTTGGTGAAATATGTTTCGTTCTATCACCTTTGATATAACCACCCTTCAATTGAGCTGTATATGTTGCATTATCTTCATATAAGATAGTTGACATCTTTTCCTGTAAAGGCAGATTACATATCTTCTAGATATGTTGGGTCAATAACCTTAGCCAAACATACTCTCGACTTCCCTTATGCATTGCAATTATTTCTGCATAATTTGAAGAAGCGACAGGTAATGTTTGCTTTGTTGAATGCCATGATATGACAATACCCCCACATGTAAATAAATATCCTATTTGAGATCGACCTTTATGTAGACTTGATAAGTATCCAGCATCAGCATAGCCAACTAAAAGGAATTTTGAATCATTTGAATAAAATAACCCCATATCAATGGTCCCTCTAAGATATCTAAATACATGTTTAATTCCATTCCAATGTCTACTTGTTGGAGAAGAACTAAATCTTGCTAACAAGTTTACAGCGAAAGCTATATCAGGTCTTGTGTTGTTTGTAAGGTACATCAATGCCTTTGTGGCACTTAGATATGGTACTTCAAGACCAAGAAACTCTTCTCATTCTTGCAAGGACAAAATTGATCTTCATTCACATATTATGATCGTACAACCATCGGAGTACTTAATGGGTGTGCTTTATCCATGTAAAATGTCTTTGATATCTTTTCCGTATAAGTTGATTGATGAACATGAATTTCATCTTTTAAATGCTCGATTTGTAAGCCAGACAAAACTTTTTTCCAAGATCTTTCATCTCAAATTCTTTCTTTAAATAATTTATTGTATTTTGAAGCTCTTCAAAAGTTCCAATAATATTTAGATCATCAACATAAACAACAATTATCACAAAATCATATACAAACCTTTTTATAAAGACACATGGCCAAATTGGATCATTTTTGTAACCTTCTTTTAACAAGTATTCACTATGAAGATTGTACCACATACGTCTAGATTTTTTAA
The DNA here is from genome assembly GCA_025698465.1 of Gossypium longicalyx. Lineage (NCBI taxonomy): Eukaryota > Viridiplantae > Streptophyta > Magnoliopsida > Malvales > Malvaceae > Gossypium > Gossypium longicalyx. The sequence goes on along the minus strand of CM046995.1, from coordinate 33,191,586 downwards.
TCCATATAAACTTTTCTTTAATCTAATCTAACAATTTTCTCGAGAAACTCTATATCTTTCAGGGATTTTAAATCCTTCAGAGATTTTCATATAAATTTCACTATCAAGTGTACCATATAAATAGGATGTAACAACATCCATTAAATACATGTCAAGTTTTTCACGTACTGCTAGACTAATAAGATATCTAAATGTGATTGCATCCACCATAGGAGAATATGTCTCTTCATAATCAATGTAGGGCCTTTGCGACAATCCTTATGCTATAAGTCATGTTTTATATCTTACGACTTCATTTTTTTCATTTCATTTTTGCACAAATACCTATTTATATCCTACCGGCTTTACATCTTTAGGTGTTTGGACTATAGGTCCAAAAAACTTCACGTTTAGAAAGTGAATTCAATTTTGCTTGAGTTGCATCTTTCCATTTTAACCAATCTTTTCTATTTTTACATTCCTCAATAGATTTAGGCTCAGGATCCTCATTTTCTTTTATTATTTCAATAGCAATATTATAAGCAAAATTGTTGTTGACAACTATATTTTTTTCCGGTTCCATCTTTTTCTCGTATTGACATAACTTATTGAGATCTTTTTTTATTTTCATCACTTTCATTTTCACTTTTAGGTACCATAATCTCTTCTTGAGTTTTATAATTAGTTATGTAATGGGTCTCTTCAAGAACCCCCGTCTCCACTATATGACCATCTTAAATGTTTGCTCATTTTTTTTATGAGAATTTTTATCTTTGGAACCGATCAGTCTTCCACGCTTCAGGCATGGATTATTTTCTTTTTCACTAACATTTTGTCCCATTAGGACATCAATTTGTATTGGAGAATTTTCATTGGTATGTGAGATTTAATGAATCTAATAGTTGATTTGTAAAATAAATTATTTGTTGAACTTCTGGTTCACATTGCTTTGTATGAGGATCTTAGACATTGATAATTCATTTCAAATACTTTATTAATCCAGCTTTTTATTCTCTTCCCTTAATGTTGGGAAAACTGACAACTCATGTCATAACTAAATCTCAAATTAATAACTCAAAAATATTATAAGGAGACTCATATAAATATACATTCTCAATCTCTTATAATGACCTATCTTTGTACGTTGTGGTGGACCAATTGGAACATATATTGCACATCCAAAAATTGTAAGATGGGAAATATTTTGACTATTGACCAAAATTCAATTGTAATGGGGAGTATTTATACAATCTCATGCTGAAATAGGAAGTTTTGTTCGCATAAGTAATGGTTTAGCTATTATTTGGAGGCATTTGATAAAAGATTCAGCTATATCGTTTTATGTGTGAACATGAGCTAAGGATGTTCAACTTTTATCCCAATTGACATACAATAATTATTGAAAGTTTGGGACATAAACTCGCCAACATAAGTATGAATTGTTTTAATTGCGTAAAATGAAATTAATCATTTAAATAAGCAATCTAGCAAACGATTGGTTGCGAGTTGATAATGCATGTGATTATTTTGTAGATGCATCTACCAAAATCATATAGTGTCAAAATCATCCACATGGTGGATGAATGTGCCTATATTCATTTCAAAAATACGAAACATTAAATATCAACTTTAACCAGTGAGTTTGTAATAATCAATTATCATTGAGAACAAGCAACACATGAGAATTCTTTAAATTAGAGAACCTTCTGGTTCTTTAATAAATGTCTATATGAATTCTCAATTAATTTTCGCATCATATATAATCCAGGATGGTCTAACTAGTCACGCTAAATAGTAAATGTATTTGTATCAGTAAACTTCTAGTTTACTTAATCATGTTTTTCAATTGTACTAATAATGTAAATATAAATTTTGACAATTAATAATTTTATTGTCATTCTTTTTATTTTGTATTCACATATAAGCAATATTGCGACATTTACTTCTGGAAATGTCTACATCAATGTGAAGTCCATAATGTTATTAACTCAATAAAAAAATATAATTTGCAAATAATTATTTGCAATATTCACTTTAGAGAATATGCCAAAATCTTTAAATATTTTGACCACAATTTTCTTGTTTTTCATCATTATTCTTTTTCCAGTGGTTAGAAGTATCACTATTATAATCACTTTGATAACGGTTATTAGTACGTCTCCAACCATATCCTCAATTACAACAACAACCGTGATATCTATATTTTCATTTTTCATAATTGTTATGTACTGCTACATTCACTTCAGGGAATGAAGCAAAACTAGTGGGAAGAATTTTATAGTTTTTCATTAGTAACTTATTATTTTGCTTAACCACTAGAATGTATGAGATTGTTTGAAAATACTTTTAAAGTCATTTTCACAATATTGCTACTGGAGGAGCACATTAGATATTTCAATCATATAGTGTAATGTATTCCTTCGGGGAATATATATAATACAAATACATGAGTATATCATGTTATTTCTATATATGGTTTTAATGTAAAACACATGAATGTTTTATTCAGAATATATTTTCTTGATTTAAAAACAATATTATATTTTACAAAATTTTGCATCACAAGGAAAATATTAGCTCTTCATGAGCATATGATCATTTTATTATATAACCTTAATCAATGCTTAATCTATTTTAAATAATATACAATTTTGCAATTCTTTTTAACATGAATGATAACAAAATTTCTGATTTTCTAAAATTTTATTTATTCATATAAAATGAATAGGTATAAATAAAACATATATTAAACGTAACAAATAATAAATTCATGTTACTAATAAATCATTGTGGTTAGATAATAATTTTTATATATATCATAACAAAAAAAAATACAATATATTATAATGTCAAATTAAAATAACTTTACAGCTATAAAAGTTTAAAAATAAACATTTTCTAACTTCCACCTCTTATGACATAATTTCATTTCAAATTTTACAATGATATGAAATTATCACAGACATGGTGAATATCCCAAAGTTCATGACAAGTATTTTTACTCGCATTCCGTAATAATCATATATCATAATCAAAATCAAAATTAAACCAATCAATTCTATTAAAAAATATTTATCTCCACATAAAAATCCCAATAATTAAATGAGTGAAAGGTTTTATAAATTTATAGAGATACGTATAATGAATTATATAAACTAAATTTTTTAATAGAAATCAAATCAAATTTTAAAAGAAGTTGATTAAAATGACTTACGTTACCATGAATGGGAAATAGTGATCATAAACATCATTTGTAATGAAGAGAAAGATATCATCCCCAAGCAAATATCAAAAAACAAACTTTGAGAGTGGATCTTATTTCTCGATTTCATTCAGATAACTATATCAAATCTTTCATCATCTGTAAAAACTTTGAATCTTGCCGTCAAAGATATTGGAAATCATGGAGGATAAATTTGATCATCGATACAAGGAACTATCACTTTGAGCATGATCGTGTTGATAACATGTTATAAAATAAAAGATAAAGAATAAAGAATAAAGAGAATGAGAGAGTAAAGAGAAAATATATTTTTATTGATCAATCGGAATAATTACAATGCTTCATCAGAGTCTCTATTTATAGACATAAGAAATATAAAAGAAGTAGAGATCTATTCTAATAACTATTAGAATTTAAAGAATATCAAAACTTTATCTTAATCATGATGTATATCTACTTAATAAGATATTCATAACAAAATTAATTTTATTAACAACACTTTTTACCTCACTTTTTAATTTTTTAAAAAGCATTTTTAGAAAACAGTTTTCAACTACTGCAATAGCAATCAACAACTGGGGTTTATCCTCTTCGTATAAAGCCTAATTAAAATCTCAAAGTGCTACGAAAGCTCACTTTGAATGGAGTTGGCCAAGGATTTCTATTGGTTGCATACAACTTCTCTTCTATTTGATTTAGGGATCCATAACATCCTGTAATCCATACTTCATTTGCCCCATTAACATTCCACAAAAGATGAAAGATATTTTATTTAATCTTATAGGTATAAAATAGATGTGCTTACGAACTGAGCCGGGGCCGGGCTGGGCTTAATTAAAATTTTAGGCCCATTTATTAGGCCTGGATTCTGCTCGGTTTGGCCTAAAAAATGGATTTAAAATTTTGCTCAAGCCCGACCCAGATAAAAATGATAAAACCCGGGCCTGACTTGACCCACCCGTATTAATTTTTTTATTATTTTTATATATTTTTTAAATATATATAATACATTAAAAATATCAAAATATCAAAATAAGTATTTCCCAATAAATTGAAAATAAATTTTAAAAAATATGTAGACTTAAATAACACTAAAATAAATGCAACTTAACAATCAAATGCCTCTAAAATAATAACAAAATTAACAAATGCCTTTAAAATAATAACAAAATTAATAATAAAATAAGTTTTATGCATTATCCAAATAATAACAACAAAATAGTAGCAACATAATAGTAAAATGGTAACAAAATAGGGAGAAAACAAATAAGAAAATAACATTCCAAAACAAAATAAAAGATCAGATTTTTTTTGTCATTTAGTAAATTTGGTCCGGGCTCGGGCAAAAAATACCTTACCTGTGGCCTGACCCCTTTTTTAAACGAGTCTTATTTTTTTGTCCAAACCCATTTTTCAAGCCTATATTTTTGCTCAAACTCTCCCATATTTAGGGTGGGCCTTTAGGCCAGGCCACATGATCCAGGTCTAGTACAAAAGTTCCTTAAAAGAAAAAAAGAAAAAAAATCAATTGACTTTTACACAAAATTCATATTTAATTAGGTTTTTTGGTTAAATAAAATTTCAATTAAGCCCATCACTTAATGATTTTAGTCTTTGACCAAATTGACAATTAAAATAATTGATGGACCAATCAAATGGTGTCATGTGACAGCTTCTGATTTAATATTATATTTTTTCATAAAAATCATTAAAAATCTTCAAAAATTATAAAAAATTATAAAAATAATAAATAATAAATATTTTAAAAATAAAATTGATATAAACTTATAAAAAAATTATAAAAATTATAAAAATAATAAAACATATTTAAAATACTTAAAATTCAAAAAAAAACTTATAAATAACATAAAACTTGTAACAAATTGTAAAAATAGAAATTATTAAAGAATTATTAAAATTAAAAAAGAAGTAATTTAAACTCCTAATATCATAATGAGCACACGACATTTTATAATCTCCCCAAACCGACCTAGACGTTAGGCCTGAATTTGAAAGATTATATTGATCACTGAAATAGCCTAGTAAGATATTAGAGTTTATAAAACATTCATTTTAAAATATTTGTTTATCTTGGAAGAAAACTTAGTCTATTTTCAAAAAAACTCATGAGTTAACAAAAATCGATTAATTTAACATTATTCTCATAACAATGATTACTTTTAAAGCTTAGGAAGTTTCTGATTTAATTATTATTAAAAATCTAATTTTAATCTAGCAGTGAAAAAGTGATATTTATTTAGTTTTATTAAAATCTATATTTCATGCATAATTAATTTGAACTCATGTTTTTCAACTTATTAAAGAAAACAAATTAAATGTCATGCATGTTATAATAAAAGAAAACCCCAAGCCCTAAGTCCCATACCACAGTTCAAAATTAAAGCATTAGAATCTCTGAATAAAAATATCAAATAATAAACCTAAAGTATTTTAATAATTCAAAATCGAGTCGAGACCCTCTGGATGTCGTGCCCACGTCCTAACCTAGTGGGTTATCAGTAAAGATGGAAATAATGGGAGAGTGAGTTTATGAAGCTCAGTGTGAGTTCAATCACAAGGAAACCAATGCAAACAGTAGACAAATCATGCAGAATATCAAGCCATAGAATAAAGCACAATTAATTAGCAATACAAAATATTGGTAATTCAGATAAACTAATCAACATAATATCTCAGTGTTCATAGCCATTTATATGTCTTTTGAATGCAATACAATTTCAATTTATCAGAAAAGATTCCTACCCCACCACTACACACCACAATAGGAGTTCCTCAAAACTCTTCTACCTTTACACCATGTTGTGGATGAACCACTGATCATCACAGATGAACTGATAATGATAAAATATATTGGTGGATGAACCAACCATTTGTGAATATAAAAACTGCTAATTCATTGTGGATGAACCACTAGTCGAATAGTAAACTGCCGACTAAAATATTGGAAGATGAATCATCCATTTGTGCAGATAAAAGCTGCTAATATATTGTGGATGAACCACTGGTTGAGCAAATGACTGACAACTAAAATACGTTGTGGATAAACCACTAGTCGAACAGATAACTGCCGAAAGTCGTCGGATGCCCAATCCTGTTTTGGTGATGATAATGAGATTGAACTTATGGATAGGGATATTATAAGAACCCTGGTCAATGGTATTCCTGCGATTAACTTTTTGGAAAGGGTTAATTAGTTACTGATCAAAGACATGGCAACCATGGTGGTTCTCAAACTTTTAGGATGGTCCATTGGATACAATACTTTGCAAAATAGAGTTTGTAGTCTATGGAGGCCCTCATATTCATTTCAATTAATGGACGTATAGAACGAATATTTCTTAGTGAAATTTTAGAATAAAGAGGACTATGAGAAAGTGCTTTCTCAAGGGCTGTGGATCAGCTTTCGGTAGTACCTTATGATGCAACCTTGGACCGCAGATTTTAATTTAATTTAGCCTTATCTGAGTGTTGTTAATGCACAAATTAGACTTCTAGGGCTTCCGGGTTTCCTCTATAAAGGAAGGATTCTTGAAGAGATCAGGGGGATGATTGGTAAAGTTACAAAACTTGGTCTCAACACGGATAGTAAAATGGGAGGAAAGTTCGTTCAGATAGTGGTTTATGTAAATTATGATAAATCGTCGACTTCTCAGGTTCTTATTAATGACACTCTTCAATAGGTAGAGTTTGAATCACTGCTGGTGGTGTGCTTTGGTTGTGGGCATTATGGCCATTTGAAGGAGGTTTGTCCAAGACATGTTATCGGTTTGACCCAGGTGGAGAGGAAGTAGACTATGGTGGCTCCAACAAGAACTGAGGAAATTTCGACGGAGGAGTTAGTGGTGTATGGGCAATGGATGATAGTATAGAGAAAAAATCAATGTAATTTCAAGGAAAATAGGAGTCAACATGCGAAGAAATCAGAACTAGGAGCTGTTGGGACTAGATTTGATGGCTTGATTTCTAGTGGCATGAATGACGTTGATCTAGGGTTAACTCCAGCAGGGCATTTGAAGGGAATTTATTTGAACAAAGTAATAAATATGTGGGGGTTGGGACCGCAGATATGTCTCGTGGTGCAATGAAAAAAATTGTAACATCCCATACTCAGCTTGGTCACCTAGCCCAGATATCAAGGTGCCACACTGTAACACCCTTAACCCGTATCCGTCACCGGAACAGGGTTACAGAGCATTACCGGAGTTTACAGTTTAATTACAATTAATTTATGTCATTTACTAATCATTTTCGAAAATCAATCACAATCAATCATAATGTCCCTTATATGGGTCCTCGAGGCCCAAAATACATATTAGAATCGAGTCGAGACTAAATCGAGATCACATAAAATTTTTCACGAAATCTCAAAATTTTTCTTAGGTACATAGGACACACGCCCATGTGGCCAGGCCATGTGGCTCATACGACCAATGACACACCTATGTCTCAGGCCGTGTGGGCATTCAATGTGAGGTACACAGCCGTGTTCCAGCCTGCGTCCTTACTCATGTAACTCTCTGACTTGGGTCACACGGTCATCCATGCACTCGTGTATTAGGCTATGTGGATAATTTTAAATTTAAAAAAATAGGTGCAGGATTCACACGACCATGTTACATACCCATATGCTAGGCCGTGTGACTCACACGACTGAGACACATGCCCGTGTCTCTGCCTGTGTGACCAATTTTGAGCATTCTATTTCTAAATTTTTAAGATGCAGGGGACTCACGGCCAAACAACACGCCCATCTGTATGGCCGTGTGTCGCACACGGTTGAGACACACTCCCGTGTGTCTGCCCGTATGGACAAAATAAGGCCATTTTCCAAGCCTTATTTCTCACATTTTTTACCTTGCACCTACATCATCACTTTAATATATTCAACAACCAATTCAAGGCATATAAATCAAACTAATATTCAAGTTTTATACATGACATGTTTGCTCACACTTTCAATGTAATGCCCCAAATCCCCAAATCCCTGATAAAAATTAATTTTTGTGTGTTTGTGACGTGAAAGTATGTCTGGCTTAGTGATTGTATACTCTGGGAGTGATTGGGAAGTCTTGGGTTCAAGCCTTGGCTTCCACAAAAAATTTGCTTTTAAGGATTAAACCCCTATCTTAGGTCAGTGGGGTTATAAGTTTATTTTGGTAAGAACATGACAAAATAGGCCTGCTGGTCTAGTGGATAGTGGCATGTGGAGTGTGCTAGTGGTTTGAGGTTCGAATCCCTGCTTATGTAAATGGAGACTTTTTTTACTGGTGGCCATGAGAGGGAGTTGTGTTTGACTGAAAAATCAAGAGTTTGAACAGATTTTAATGGGGTTGTTGTTAGCCAAATCTGAGGAGATGGATGGGAGGAAATTAAGGAGAAAATTGAGCAAGTTTGAATTTAGAGGAAAGTCATGCCGAGTTTGAACTCTGGCACTTAGTGTTTCAGTTGTGTAGGACTGTTGGGGAGGTGTTTAGTGTGTTGAAGGCTGACCAAATCTGATGAGTTCATTTGGTCAAAAATTCGGCTATAGTAAATGGGTGCCGAAATTGGTTATGCTTTGGGTGCCGATATGTGTTAGCTAACTAAGTGTCGACTTCATTCTCAATATCTCGAGTTGGCGGCTTCATTTCTTTTGTTTTATTTGCTTCAGTCGAATAATCCTGTAAACTTTTCTCAAGCTCTTGGTTTCTCTTTTTGCCAGAATACCTTAATGACCTTTTCTCTTCATCTTTTCTCTTCTTCAAACTGATTATCTGACTCTAATGAAGATCAATTGTTCCGATTGAGTACCTTCTTCTTCTTCTCCTCTTCTCTGAAGCTGAATACTTCTTTTCTGATTTCGTTCTTCTTTTCTCTGCTGGGCCGAATACCTATACTGTTCTTCTCTCAAATCCTTTTGTTCTTCTTGCTTTGGCCGAATCTCCTTAATTGACTATTGCCAAAATTTATTTTGTTTATTGGTAAGTGTGTGTTACAATCGCTTTATTATTTCTTTTCCTAGCCGAATTTCTTTTGGCTCTATTGTCAAGTTTCAACTTTCTCTTTTCTTTCTCTTTGGTACCGAATGTATGTTTTTCATCTAATAACTTGTGATCTGCCAAATCATGCTAGGAGTGTGGATTCTATTGTGGAAGCTTAGGCCGATTACTCTTCTCATTGCATGTGGTCTATCCACTTTTGGGGTAAGTGTTTTAAGTGCGATGTATTTCATATTGGACTTTAAATACTTATCAGTCAATTGAATGTTTCTTTTGAAGGTCAAAGTTTTGGAGCAGTACGTGGGTGTTAAGTTAGTAGGGTTCTGCGATTGTTGGATTGGTAAGTGTCAGTGAATCGATCGAATCCTTTTCGATATTGTGGTTTAGATTAACGATGGATTTAGTCTAATGAGGGGTTGTGGTTGACCATAGGTTCTCGATCTCGGAAGTGGTTTGGCTATGAAATCACAACAGGTGTGTAACACTACCATTAGATGTGAAACGACAAAAGCTGAAAAGCCGAAAAGTCAAAAAGTGGGTTGTCGATACCACATGGGCATGTGGCCGCCCGTGTGGTAGGTCGTGTAACAAAACAAGGCCTTGTGGTCGATGAGATGGCCATGAGAATTTTCATGGTTCGAAACGATACTGGGCCAATAGGTTTGTGGGCCCCACATTGGAAAATCGCACAAAAGTGTGATAAATATTAGGCCAGGTTGTGTAAATCACATGGCTAAAGCCATTTCTGGGCTATGTGGGCCTTACAAGCATGTGGGCACCATATGAGCCCGCAATATGGGCCGTGGGCTTATTCTCATTGATTATCTCTTAAGGTTGCACGGGTCTCCCAAGACAACTATGGATCTACTGTTGGGTCGGTAAGTGTACCTAAACCCTTATTTTTGTAAATGATTGATATACCCCTATGTGATGTATGACTGTTTGAGCATGCCATTTGTACTATATATACATTTATATTATGTTGCATTGTATGGGGTGGGATATATGATTTTGGAGGAAGTGTACTGAAAGGCTATAAGCCTATTACTGGCAACTCTGCTGCAAATACTGTTTTAGTGCCGCAACCGGTGCTACTTGGAGTGTAAGGATAGGTAGGTCAATTTTATCCCTCCGTGGTGTGTAAGGTTGGTACGGAGATGGTGTGTAGAGGCTGGATTGGGTAGGATTATCTGATTGCATAATGTACTGATACTGTAATGGGCTTAGGCCTCACTGATACTGTTACTGAAATGGGCCAAGGCCCTAACTGAGACTGAAAGGGCTTAGGCCGAAATTGTGTTTACTCTAATTGATTGCTATTATGGGATTACACACTGAGTTTTCATAAACTCACCCATCTATTATCTGTGCAGGAAATCCCCAAAGACGGATCGATGCGACGGAGGACCTAGTGGTGACCACTCGACTTAGTTAACTTTTAATATTATAATGAAGGTTTTATTTTGGGTTTTTCATTATGTAATAAGGCCTCTCGGGTTATTTTTGATTTTGGTATTTTACTCAAACTTATTTATGATTTACAACTGCTAGCAGTAGAAAGAACACGAGTTTTCAAAAAGCCAAACATTTTCAAAACCACCACAAATACGTAACTCGTTTTCAAAGCTTCCGTGAATAATAAGCCGTTTACAAAATTAATAACATTTTCTTAAAAGCAACCTTTAAAAGTACAAGTCCCACATTAGGAATGAGAAATAAGACTTAAATTGGCTTTTCAATCTATGCAAAGAGGCTAGTTAAAGAAAGAGGGTTTTAAAACGATGAGTCTTAGATTTTGAAAACACTTCAATGTGAGATCGCTAGATCTGGTCATGACGTCTGGGCCAGGTTCGGGGTGTTACATTTAGTAGTATCAGAGTCAAGTTGCAAAACTTGACTGTGGATTCGGGATTTTTGAAAAAACGTGGAAATTTTAACGGAATTGTTTCAAATGGTTTAAAGTAATTGATATAATTTGGAAATATTTTACTGAAGGAGTGGTACACCGAGTCTCCGCGCTGATCCTGTAAGTCTTCAGATTGTTTATACTGAAAGGATTATATTGAAATGTTATTACTGAGACTACTTTAGGTAGTAAAATTGTACTAAAACTCTTTAGTTAGAGTAAACTACAAACCGTAGTAAGACTGCGAACTGCGAAAACAAACTCTGAGAAATATTGTTCATAAAATATCTATAATAAATACTGGAACAATAAACTGACTGGCATAAAACTATTAATACAGATTAAGCGCATTCGATAATGAGCACTAGAGGTACTCATGAAAGAGGCTGCGGCAGAGGCCGTAGAGGTGCTCGAGCTGGACCTTCGTCAGCTGGACACCAGCCTAATGAGGAAGCTAGAGAGGCAGCAGGTTCACATATGACTGAGATAGGGTCTCAAAATCGAGTGGCTGGGGATGACATACTATCCCAAGCGATGTTGAGGATTTTAGAAAGGGTCACTGGGCCTAGTATTAGTACTGTAGGCCGTGGGTCAGTTACGGAACGACTCAGGTCTAGTAGGGCTAAGATATTCAGAGGTATTGCTGGAGTTGCCCCTAATGTGGCTAAATATTGGATCGAGGCCATAGAGAGGATCATGGATGACCTCGACTGCACCCCCGTACAGAAACTAAATGGTGCAGTATCACTGTTGAAAGATGAGGCCTACCAGTGTTGTCTTACTGTCAAAGAGGGCATTCAAGACGATTGATTGACTTGGGAGTTTTTCAAGACTAATTTCTAGGCTAAGTATATGGGTGCCAGCTATGTGGATGCCTGTAGAAGGGAATTTCTAAATTTAACTCAGGGAGATAGGACAGTGGCTGAATATGAGGCCGAATTTTTACGACTGAGTCACTATGCACGTGGGATGGTGGCAACTGAATACGAGTGGTGTGTTCAATTTGTGGATGGTCTTAGAGATAGTTTAAGGGTTCTGATAGCTCCTCAGAGGGAGCGGGATTTTTTAGCACTGGTTGACAAGGCAAAAATCACCGAGGAGGTGAAGCGCGCTGAGTGCCAGAACAGAGAGAAATGTAGAGGTAAGAGGGATGCTGAGCCCTCAAATTCATTTCAGAGGCCTAAGAAAAAGCCCAAAGTTGATGGGACGATCAGAGTTGGGGCCCCTGTTGCTACTATTGTACCGTAGTTTTGTGCTAATTGTGGGAGACGCCATCAGGGCGAGTGCTGGAAACGGATTGGGGCATGTTTAAGGTGCAATTTTATAGAGCACTGTATCAGAGATTGTCTACAGAGAACCGATCAGGTGCCAGCTACTGGTTTTGGTAATACACCTCAGAGGGTTGTTTAGCAGCCACCGAGAGGCCGTGGCAGGCCATAGGTGGAGATGGTATAGGCCGTGGTCAGAGAGCACCGGGCCGAGGAGCTGGTCAGGCTGAGGCAAGGCAGCCAGCTCTAGTGTATGCTGCTCATCGCTGAAAGGAGGTAGATGCTCCAGACGTCATTACGGGTACATTTTTTATTTACAATGTACCCTATACTACATTGATAGATATAGGATCTTCTCATTCCTATGTTGCCTATTCGATTGCTGAAGATCTTGAGGTTAGTTTGAGAGTACTTCGAGGGAGATTATTGTACTAAGTACGTTAGGACAGTCTGTCTGGGTAAATAAGATGTTTAGAGATGTTCCCTTAGAGATACAAGGAGTCGTCTTTTCGGCTGATCTTATAGAACTGCTTTTCAGAGAATTTGACCTAATACTGGGGATGGATTGGCTGGTCAAACACCGAGTGAGTTTTGATTGTGCCATAAAAAGGATGACACTAAGAACTGAAGAGGACAACGAGGTAGTTGTCATTGGGGAACGTTGGAACTATTAGTCGAATGTGATTTCTATGTTAAGGGCCGAGAAATTGGTACGCAAGGGTTGTGAGGCATTCTTGGCCTACACCAATGTTTCGAATGTTGGGGACTCTTCAGTAAAAGGATATCAGAACAGTTAAAAATTTTCCAGACATCTTTCCTGAAGAGCTACCTAGGTTACCTCCAAAACATGAAGTGGATTTTGGGATTGAGCTCCTTCCTAGTACAGCTCCGGTGTCCATCGCCCCTTATAGAATTGCACCGAAAGAGCTTATAGAGCTTAAGGCCCAGATTCAAAAGCTACTAGATCGTGGGTTCATTCGACCTAGTGTGTCTCCGTGGGGAGCACTATTCTTGTTCGTGAAAAAGAAGGATGGATCCATGCGAATGTGCATCGATTACAGGCAACTGAATAAGCTAACCATTAAGAACAAGTACCCTCTGCCAAGGATTGATGATCTGTTTGACCAACTGCGAGGAGCATCGGTATTCTCTAAAATAAATCTTCAATCGAGGTATCACCAATTGAGGGTTAAGGAGGCTGATGTGCTCAAGATGGTGTTTAGGACTCGTTATGGTCATTACGAGTTCCTAGTAAAGCCATTTGGACTAACGAATGCACCGACAACTTTTATGGATCTGATGAACTGAGTGTTCCAACCCTGTCTGGATTAGTTTGTTATAGTATTTATCGATGACATACTAGTGTATTCGAGGACTGAAGATGAACATGATGAACATCTCCGAGTAGTTTTGCAAATTTTAAGGGAGAAACAACTGTACGCCAAGTTCAGCAAGTGTAAATTCTTGTTACGTGAGGTAACGTTTCTTGGTCATGTGGTATCTGCTGAGGAGATTAGGGTAGATCCTCGAAAGGTTGAGGTAGAGTTGGACTGGAAGCCGCCTAAGACGGTATCTGAGATTCATAGTTTCCTAAGACTGGCAGGGTATTATAGACGCTTTGTAGAGGGGTTTTCAATGATTGTTGCGCCCTTAACTAAGCTACTACATAAAATTGGACTGATGCATAGCAAAATAGCTTTGAGAAGCTCAAGAATCTACTGACAGAGGCCCCTGTTTTAATACAGCTAGAGTGTAACACCCTGAAATATGGCCTAGTCAGAATAATGGTTTCAAGACCATAAATTCGATGTTAAAATATTTAGATTATGAACATTATGAGATTTAGAATATAAGAATATGCATGTGGTAAAGTTTCATGAGGAAATTTTAAGAATAAAGTGTCCAATTAGAAAATAAGGACTAAATTGAATAAGATGAAAAATTTGGGTTTTAGGTGTAATTTGTATGAAATTGTTTTGGGATGTGAATTAGAAGGTCTTAAAGAGCAATTTTCCCAAATTTTAAATTTTTGGACAAATATGGACACCCATGGAAATTTTTGTAAGTTTAGTGAGTAAAGGCATTTTGGTCATTTGGTTATTAAATGAATTAAAAAGGGAAAAAGAGCTAAAAATCATCTCATCTTCCTCATGTTGCTACCAAAACTTCAAGGGTACCATAGCTAGGGTTTTTTCAACTTTCAAACTTGATAGTAAGTCAATACTAGCCCCGTTTTTAATGCTCTTTGTATTTTTGACATCCTTGCAACTAGCTCTCTTCATTTCTACCCATATCTCATGTTAGGGTTTATTTTTAGAAAATTACCCATGCATGAGTTAGATGTATTTTGATGGATTATGGAAGAATATGATAGTTTAAGGTATGGAGAAACCCTAAAAAGGACTTATTTGTAAAAGTTGAGAAAATGGGTAGAAAAGTGTAAAATGAAGGAAGTATGGGCTGCTATAAGTACAAGAAGTATTCGGCTAGACTTGGGTAACCAAGAAATCACTTGCATTCCAACATACGAGCTTAGGGACTAAATTGTGAATAAGTAAAAGTTTAAGGGTAAAATGGTAATTTTATCAAAGCATGAATTTAGGGTCGATTTGAGTAATGTATGAAGTTAATGAACTAAATTTATTATTATAGATCAAGAAAGACGAGAATCGAATCTTGATAAAGACAAGAACAAAGCGTTCAAGGCTTAGGCACTAAACCAAAAATTTTGTACCGCGGTAAGTACACGTGCAAATAAATACTTTAATTGACGTTTTAAATGCTCAAATAATATTTAGATAAATAATATGTTATTTGGCTACCTTGTTGCTATAATGTGTTTTGATGTTCTATTCTTATTTTACAAATGTTACCGTGTTAGCATTTGTATTTGAAAATGACATATGTTATGAGACCAACATTCCGAGAATGTTCAACAAAGAGATGAAAGTCCAAAAATCCCGTTTGAATTTAGGAATAGGAAAGGATACAAGTGACATGTAACTAGCATAGCTAAGTATGTATGAGCTCATTTGATGGCATGATACATGCTAGGTCCGAGAGCTTATGTAGCCCCGTTGAGAGGCGTGATTTTGTGATGCATTCTAGGTCCGAGTGCTCTTAGGTAGCCCTGTTGAGAGATGTGCTATGTTATGTTATGACACTTCGGTGCATATGTATCCGAGTATCCTGTTCATTATTCCAAATGTTCAACGGGTAATGCACATGTTGTTTAAATGTGAGCTACGTAAAGTATATATGCATGCATGGAAGTAAAAAGGTACGTGCTTAAACTTGTGTACTCTTATGACCAAAATGGTTAATGGCAATGCATGTCTTTATGTAATATCTTTGGAAATATAGATCATACGTTTTGATGGAAGCTTTGAAATAGTGACAAAGATATAAATAATATTCTAAAGTCTAAATAAGATTTACTTTATTTGTATGTGTACTTAATAAGCTTATAACTTACCCCTCCCTTTTTCCATCCCTTTTAGATTCGTCAAGCTAGCTCCAAGAATCGAAAATGTCGAAGCTCGAGTCACATTACCAACTAAACTTTGGGTATAATACATTTGATTATTTCGAATCATGGCTTGTATAGGTGATTATTATTTTGTATATGTGTCATGTTTCTAGTTCAAAGTATTGGTGCTCTATTTGGAATGATCATTTTGTATATGGCCAACTGAGTTGGTCTATATAACCTTTTGAGATGTCTTCCTATGATGTTTCTGTTATATGCTTGATGAATTGTATATGTGCTGGTGATATAGGTTAAATGGTAAAATGATATACATGTTGGAGTGCAAGAGAGACCTAGGGTGACTAATGGCTTGGAAAATAGCCTCTAAATGGTCCACATGGATGGACACACTAGTAGGTGTTCAGTCTGTGTGTGATACACGAGCAGCCCACATGGGTGTGTTGTTCAGATGTGCGTCCCCTACTTCCCAAATTTTTTGCGTTGCATGCTTTGTAGTGTCTACACGGGTTGGAGACATGGCCGTGTGTCTCAAGCATGTGGCGTACATGGCCTAATCACACGGGTATATGCCTTGGCCGTGTGCCCCTAAATGAATTATAACGTCATAAACAGAATGTCCAGGTTTTCAGACACGGGTGACGATATGGTCGTGTCTAGGCCGTGTGGGAGGACACGGGCCAAGGACAAGGGCGTGTGTCTAGGCCGCGCGAAAACCACTGCACCTTGATCGGAAAAATAATAAAATTCAAAATTCTACACGGACTAGGGACATGACCGTGTCCCAAGCCCATGGGCGTGTGAAGCCAAAATGCAAAAATTTTCTTAAGTCTTTCATATGTTCTCGGTTTAGTCCCGTACCACTTCAAAGGTATGTTTGGGCCTGGTAAACCCATATAAGGGACAAAATGATAAGAATAGAAACTTCATACAGGTATTTTTAGTTGGATGTTTGCATGTCCATCCAGTAATGCCTCGTACCTTATCCTGGTCACGGGTATGGGTAACGGGTGTTACATTTATTAGTATCAGAGCTACAGTTTAGTCAATTCTCGGACTACGTAGCATGTGTGTGAGTCTAGCTACACATGGCATGAATAAAATTATGATAGTGTGACAACTCTTGACGATATAAATTTTATTTTTCATATAGTATGGATCCCAATCGAACTACGGCCGACGATGTTGAGAGTATTGCACCAGCCCCCGCTCAAGGGACGGTGCCAGAGGGGGATAGACCCGATACAGTTAGCCAATGAGGGAAGGCGAGAGAGGGTTTCCTCCAAATGATGAATAACTGGTATACTGAGTTTATGAGAGCGAACCCTAATGCTCAAGCCCTACCTCCTCTACCCCCTTGAACCCTCAACCTGTGCTGATGATGCCTCAAAATATGGACATTATGAGATTTTCTAGGACCCCGTAAATAAGATTAGAAAACAAGGAGCCAAGGAATTTAGAGCAAATACTGATGACGATGCTGAGAGAGCCGAGTTTTGGCTCATGAATTCGATCGAGTATTTGAGGAACTATCTTGCACACTCGAGGAGTGCCTTAAGTGTGCCATTTCTTTATTGAGGGACAATGCTTATCATTGGTGGAAGACTTTGATCTCAGTAGTACCTAAGGAGGCTGTTACTTGGGAGTTCTTTTAGGAGGAATTCCGAAAGAAGTATATTAGCAAAAGGTTTATTGATCAGAAACGAAAGGAATTTCTCGAACTTAAGCAGGGACGTATGTCAGTGACAGAGTACAAGTGAGAATTTGTTCGATTAAGTAAGTATGCTCGAGAGTGTGTGCCAACTGAGGCCAAGGTGTGTCGGAGGTTCGAAGATGGACTCAATGAGGACATTAAAGTGTTGGTTGGCATCCTTGAACTTAAAGAGTTTGTTGTACTTGTTGAACGGGCATGTAAGGCTGAAGAATTAACAAAAGAAAATAAGAAAGCCGAGTCAAAGGTTAGAGACGTTAGAAAGAGAATGATGAGTAGATCAGCTCCGACACAATCCAAGAAATTAAGAGATGCACCTTCTCGTTCTTATGCATCGACAGGACACTCTTATGGAAACCATAAGAAGTAAGGCTCGAGTTTTAAGACTCAAGCTACATCTATAGCTAGTGTAGGTGACACTAAATCTCATCAATTTGAGTGCCAACACTACGAGAAGTATCATCCGAGTCCGTGTAGGAGAAATGAGGGGACATGTTTTGGATGTGGTTCTCCGGATCATTTTGTTAAGGATTGCCCCGAGCTGGGTGAGAAACCTCAGACTATGAGACAGAGTGGTTCAGCTTCTAGAGGGAGGCCCTTGAAGAATACTGGTGGTGGAACTAGTGGCAAGAATATGACTCGGGAGATTGTGGTGCAATATGAGGCTAGGACCCCAGCTAGAGCCTATGCCATACGTGCTCGAGAAGAAGCATCTTCGCCAGATGTGATCACCGTTACATTTTCTTTTTATGATAAGGATATTATTGCTTTAATAGATCTAAGCTCTACCCATTCGTATATATGCATGACATTGGCATGTAGCATGAATTTACCTGTAGAATCTACAGAATTTGTGATTAAGGTATCAAATCCGTTAAGCAAACATGTCTTAGTAAATAAGATAAGCAAGAAATGTCCTTTGATGATTAGAGGTCTTTGCTTTCCGGTCGATTTGATGTTGTTTTCGTTTGACGAATTTGATGTTATTTTGAGTATAGATTGGTTGACACTCCACGGTGCTATAGTGGACTGTAAATGGAAAGTTATTGAATTGAGACATGAGAGCGGTGAGATCCTTCGGGTGGAGTCCGAGGAGTCTAATAGGTCGCCGACTGTAATTTCTTCAATGAATGCCCAAAAATGTTTAAGAAAAGAGTATGAAGCTTATTTGGCTTATGTAATGAATTCAAAGGAATCTAAATTGAAGGTTGAATCAGTACCTATCGTACGTGATTTTGTGGATGTGTTTTCGGAGGAATTGCCAGGTTTGCCCTCGATTAGAGAGGTTGAGTTCGGTATTAAATTGATGCCAGGGATTGCACCTATTTCAATTACTCCGTACAGAATGGCTCCAACAGAACTGAAAGAGCTAAAGTCTCAATTACAAGAATTAGTGGACAAGGGATTTGTAAGACCAAGCTTTTCGCCATGGGGTGCCTCCGTGTTGTTCGTGAAGAAGAAGGATGGTTCCATGAGAATATGCATCGATTACCACCAACTAAATAAGGTAACGATCAAGAACAAGTATCCTTTCCCAAGAATCGACGATTTGTTTGATCAGTTAAAATGAGCAACATGGTTTTCCAAGATCAATCCGAGGTCCGGCTATTATCAATTTTGAGCTAATGAGATAAATGTGCCTAAGACTGCTTTCAGAACTAGGTATGGTCACTATGAATTTTTAGTTATGCCGTTTGGATTAACAAATGCCCCAACCGTATTTATGGATTTGATGAATAGAATCTTTCGGCCATATTTGGACAAATTTGTCGTAGTGTTTATTGAAGATATTTTAATCTACTCAAGAGATGAGGCAGAGCACGCTGAACACTTGAAGATCGTTTTACAGATTTTGAGGGACAAGCAATTGTATGCTAAGTTTAGTAAGAGTGAGTTTTGGCTTCGGGAAGTTGGATTCCTAGGTCACATTTTTTCAGGCGATGATATTTGGTTGATCCTAGTAAGATTTCTGCCATTGTTGAATGGAAGCCTCCAAAGAATGTAATCGAAGTTAGGAGTTTTTTGGGTTTAGCTGGCTACTATCGGAGGTTCGTAAAAGGGGTTTCTATGATAGCCATTCCTATAACGAGACTACTGCAAAAAGATGCTAAGTTTGAGTGGACGGAAGAGGGTCAACAAAGCTTTGAAAGGTTGAAGATGTTATTGACAAAGGCACCAGTGCTAGTACAACCTGAATCAGGAAAGGAATTTATAATTTTCAGTGATGCATCTCTGAATAGACTAGGTTGTGTGCTTATGCAAGAAGGAAAAGTTGTGGCCTATGCTTCAAGACAGTTAAAGCCTTACGAGAAGAATTATCCGACGTACGATCTAGAGCTAGTTGCAATTGTGTTTGCTTTCAAGATTTGGCGTCATTACTTGTTCAGTGAGAAATGCCATGTTTACACCGACCACAAAAGTCTTAAGTATTTGATGACTCAAAAGGACTTGATTTTAAGACAGTGGAGTTGTCTAGAATTGTTGAAGGATTACGAACTTGTGATTGATTACCACCTGAGAAAGGCAAACCTGGTCACCGACGCTTTGAGCAGGAAGTCTTTGTTCGCTTTGAGGGCCATGAACACTCAGATGACTTTATGCAACGATGGCTCTATATTGGCCGAATTGAGAGCTAGGCCAACTCATCTTCAACAGATCTGTGAAGCTCAGGAAGTCGATAAAGAATTACAAGCTAATAAAGTCCAGTGCGAGTACTCCAGTGAATCTGATTTTCAGGTTGACCCTAATGGATGTTTGAGATTCAGTGGTAGAATCTGTGTTCCTAAAGATACCAAATTGATTTGGAACATTTTACAAGAAGCACATGATAGTCGTACGTCAATTCACCCGGGGAGTACAAAGATGTACCATGACTTGAAGGAAACGTATTGGTGGAATGGCATGAAAAAAGACATATCTGAATTTGTATCAAGATGTTTGATATGTCAACAAGTCAAAGCTGAACATCAAGTGCCATCTGGATTGCTTCAGCCTATTATGATTTTAGAGTGGAAATGGGATCGAGTTATTATGGATTTTGTGACTGGACTACCAGTGACTCTAAAGAAAAAAGACGCTATTTGGGTAATGGTCGACAGATTGACTAAATTGGCTCATTTTATACTGGTACGCTCTGACTTTTCTCTTGACAAGTTGGCTGAATTGTACATCACAGAGATTATTAGAATTCACGGTGTACCTTTGTCGATCATTTCGGATAGAGACCCGAGGTTCACATCTTGATTTTGGAAAAAGTTGCAAGTGGCCTTGGGTACAAAACTAAATTTTAGTATTGCTTTCCACCCACAAACTGATGGAAAATTCGAGAGAATAATTTGGACACTTGAGGATATGCTTCGATGCTGTGTTCTTGAGTTTAAAGGTAGTTGGGAAGCTTATTTGCCTTTGGTCGAGTTTGCTTTCAACAACAACTATCAGACTAGTTTGAAGATGGCTCCTTATTAAGCATTGCATGGACGAAAATGCCGAACTCCCTTATATTAGACAGAGCTCAAGGAAAACAAGATTTACGGAGTTGATTTGATTAGAGAAATCGAGGATAAGGTTAAAGTGATTCGAGATTGTTTGAAAGCGGCATCGGATAGACAAAAATCATATGCAGATTTAAAAAGGAAAGAGATCGAGTATCAAGTGGGTGACAAAGTATTTTTGAAAGTGTCGCCATAGGAGAAGGTTCTAAGATTTAGTAGGAAAGGCAAGCTAAGCCCTCGTTTTATTGGACCTTACGAGATCACTGAGAGAATTGGGCCAGTTGCCTATCGCTTAGCTTTGCCATCAGAGTTGGAAAGAATCCACGACATGTTTCATGTGTCCATGCTACATTGATATCGATCAGACCCTTCGCATGTAATTACTCCAACTGAGGTTGAGGTCCAACCGGACATGATGTATGGTGAGGAACCGGTTAAGATTTTGGAAAGAGAAGTTAAGCAATTAAGGAATAAAAGTGTGGCTCTTGTGAAAGTACTTTGGCATCAACATGGAGTCGAAGAGGCCACTTGGGAACCAGAGGAGACTATGAGAAGTCAGTATCTGAATTTGTTTCCAAGTAAGACTTTCGAGGACGAAAGTCCCTTAAGGGGGGAGAATTGTAACACCACGAAATATGACCTAGTCAGAATAATGGTTTCGAGACCATAAATTTGACATTAAAATATTTAGCTTATGACTATTATGAGATTTAGAATATAAGAATATGTATGTGGTAAAGTTTCATAAGGAAATTTTAAGAATAAAGTGTCCAATTAGAAAATAAGGACTAAATTGAATAAGATGCAAAATTTGGGTTTTAGGTGTAATTTGTATGAAATTGTTTTGGGATGTGAATTAGAAGGCCTTAAAGAGAAATTTGCCCAAATTCTAAATTTTTGGACAAATATGGACACCCATGGAATTTTTTGTAAGTTTAGTGAGTAAGGGCATTTTGGTCATTTGGTTATTAAATGAATTAAAGAGGGAAAAAGAACTAAAAATCAGCTCATCTTCCTCATGTTGCTGTCAAAACTTCAAGGGTACCATAGCTAGGGTTTCTTCAACTTTCAAACTTGATAGTAAGTCAATCCTAACCTCGTTTTTAATGCTCTTTGTATTTTTGACAACCTTGCAACTAGCTCTCTTCATTTCTACCCATATCTCATGCTAGGGTTTATTTTTAGAAAATTACCCATGCATGATTTAGATGTATTTTGATGGATTATGGAAGAACATGATAGTTTAAGGTATGGAGAACAACTTTTGTTAAGTGATTTTGCATGGAAACCCTAAAAAGGACTTATTTGTAAAAGTTGAGAAAATGGGTAGAAAAGTGTGAAATGAAGGAAGTATGGGCTGTTATAAGTACAAGAAGCTTTTGGATAGGCTTGGGTAACCAAGAAATCACTTGCATTCCAACATACGAGCTTAGGGACTAAATTGTGAATAAGTGAAAGTTTAAGGGTAAAATGGTAATTTTATCAAAGCATGAATTTAGGGTCGATTTGAGTAATGTATGAAGTTAATAAACTAAATTTATTATTATAGATCAAGAAAGGCGAGAACCAGATCTTGATAAAGGCAAAAACAAAGCGTTTGAGGCTTAGGCACAATACCAAATATTTTGTACCAAGGTAAGTACACGTGCAAACAAATACTTTAATTGACGTTTTAAATGTTCAAATAATATTTAGATAAATAATATGTTATTTGGCTACCTTGTTGCTATAATCTGTTTTGATGTTCTATTCTTATTTTACAAGTGTTGCCGTGTTAGCATTTGTATTTGAAAATGTCATATGTTATGTGACCAACATTCCGAGAATGTTTGACAAAGAGACGAAAGTCCAAAAATCCCATTTGAATTTAGGAATAGTTAAGGATAAAAGTGACATGTCACTAGGATAGCTAAGTATGTATGAGCTCATTTGATGGCATGATACATTCTAGGTCTGGGAGCTTATGTAGCCTCGTTGAGAGGTATGTAATTATGTGGTACATGCTACGTCTGGGAGCTTATATATCCCCGTTGAGAGGCGTGATTATGTGATGCATGCTAGGTCCAGGTGCTCTTAGGTAGCCTTGTTGAGAGGTGTGCTATGTTATGTTATGACACTTCGGTGCATATGTATCCGAGTATCATGTTCATTATTCCAAACGTTCAACGGGTAATGCACATGTATTTTGAATGTGAGCTAGGTAAAGTATATATGTATGCATGGAAGTAAAAAGGTACGTACTTAAACTTGTGTACTCTTATGACCACAATGGTTAATGGCAATGCATGTCATTCTGTAATATCTTTGGAAATATAGATCATATGTTTTGATGGAAGCTTTGAAATAGTGACAAAGATATAAATAATATTCTAAAGTCTAAATAATATTTACTTTATTTGTATGTGTACTTACTAAGCTTATAGCTTACCCCTCCCTTTTTCCATCCCTTTTAGATTCGTCAAGCTAGCTCGAAGAATTGGGAACGTCGGAGCTCAGGTTACACTATCAACTAAACTTTGGGTTTAATACATTTGGTTATTTCGAATCATGGCATGTATAGGTGATTATTATTTTGTATATGTGTCATGTGTCTAGGTCAAAGTATTGGTGCTCTATTTGGAATGATCATTTTGTATATGGCCAACTGAGTTGGTCCCTATAACCTTTTGAGATGTCTTCCTATGATTTTTCTATTATATGGATGTTTAATTGTATATGTGTTGGTGATATGGGTTAAATGGTAGAATGATAGACATGTTGGAGTGCATGAGAGACCTTGGGTGACTAATGGCTTGGAAAATAGCCTCGAAATGGTCCACATGGATGGACACACTAGTAGGTGTCCAGTCTATGTGTGACACACGGGCAGCCCACACGGGCATGTTGTTCAGCCGTGTGTCCCCTGCTTCCCAAAATTTTCGTGTTGCATGCTTTGTAGTGTCTACACGGGTTGGAGACATGGCCATGTGTCTCAACCGTGTGGAGTACACGGCCAAATCACACGGGCGTGTGCCTTGGCTGTGTGCCCCTAAATGAATTATGATGTCATAAATAGAATGTCTAGGTTTTGGAACACGTGTGACGACACGGGCGTGTCTAGGCCGTGTGGGAGGGCACGGGCCTGTGTCTAGGCTGTGTAAAAACCACTGCACCTTGATCGAAAAAATAATAAAGTTCAAAATTCCACACTTGCTAGGGACACGACCGTGTCCCAAGCCCATGGCCGTGTGATATGCCTTCACACTGGCGTGTGAGGCCAAAATGCAAAAAATTTCTTAAGTCTTTCATATGTTCTTGGTTTAGTCCCGGACCACTTCAAAGGTATGTTTGGGCCTCGTAAACCAATATAAGGGACAAAATGATAAGAATAGAAACTTCATACATGTATTTTTGGTTGGATGTTTGCATGTCCGTCCGATAATGCCTCGTACCTTATCCTGGTCACGGCTACGGGTAAGGGGTGTTACATAGAGTCTGGGAATGAGTTCACTGTGTACAGTGATGCATCACATGTCAGTTTAGGATGTGTGTTGATGTAAGAGGGTAAGGTGGTAGCGTATACGTCTCTACAGTTTAAGACTTATGAGACGAATTATCTGACGCATGACTTGGAGTTAGATAGGGTAGTATTTGCATTGAAAATCTAGAGGCATTACCTGTATGGTGAGAAGTGTATCATCTACACGAATTACAAGAGCCTCAAGTATCTCCACACTCAAAAGAAGTTAAATCTTAGGCAGCGTAGATGGATTGATCTGCTTAAGGATTATGACTGTACGATCGAATATCATCTTGAGAAAGCCAATGTGGTGGCTGAAGCATTGAGTTATAGAGCCATGACTGATCTGAGGGCGATGTTTACTCGCCTTAGTTTATTTGACAACGATAGTTTGTTAGCAGAGCTCCAAGTGAAACAATTGAATAGATTAAGAATAAACAGTTGGAGGATGAGTCATTGGGTCTTCGGTTCCGTCAAGTCGAAAATGGTAATACTGTGGATTTTGGGCTGAACAGTGAAGGGGTACTTTGTTTCCGAGGTAGAATTTGTGTACCTAAAGATACTAATTTGAGGCAGTCTATACTGCGAGAGGCACATAGTAGCCCCTATGCTATGCACCTAGGTGGAAATAAGATGTACAGATATCTTCGTGAGATATATTGGTGGCCAGGTGTTAAACGTGAGGTTACTGATTTTGTGAGGAAATGTATGACTTACCAGCAGGTTAAAGTGGAACATCAGTTGCCTTCTGGATTGCTTCAGCCAGTTAAGATTGCACTTTGAAAGTGGGAAAGAGTAGCTATGGACTTTGTGAGTGGGCTTTAACGCCTACTAAAAAGGATTCGGTATGGGTCATCGTGGATTGGTTGACCAATATACCTGTTTACACTGATTATTCGTTACAAAAACTAGCTAAGTTGTATGTATCTGAGATAGTGAGGCTGCATGGGGTACTAGTTTCCATAATATCTGACAGAGATCCTCGCTTCACATCTCGGTTCTAGAAGAAGTTACATGAAGCTCTGGGTACATGGTTGGGCTTCAGAATTACGTTCCATCCTCAGATAGATGGTCAGTCAGAGAGGGTGATTCAGATACTGGAGGACATATTAAGGAGTTGTGTGATTGACTTCCAGGGCAGATGGGAGGATTACTTGCCGCTAGCAGAGTTTGCTTACAACAATAGCTACCAGTCTAGCATACAGATGGCACCCTACAAAGCACTATATGGTCGTAGGTGTCGTACTCCTTCATGTTAGACTGAGTTGGGTGAGTAGCGTGTTCTGGGCCCTGAGCTAGTATCTGATACAGAGGATAAGGTCAGATTAATTCGAGATTGACTAAAGGCAGCATCAGACAGACAGAAGTCGTATATGGATCTAAAACGTAAGGAAATTGAGTATTTTGTGAGAGATTTTTTTCTTTCTCAAGTTCTCACTATGGAAGAAGGTACTGAGATTTAGGCGTAAGGGCAAGTTGAGCCCAAGGTTTATTGGGCCTTACCTCATACTGATATGAGTAGGACTAATTGCCTACCAGTTAGAGCTACCTCCGGAATTAGAACGGATTCATGATGTGTTCCACGTCTCTATGCTGAGACGCTACTACTTTGATCCTACACATGTTGTACCGGTTGAGGAGATTGAAGTAAGACCAGATCTGACTTTTGAGTAGGAGCCAGTCCAAATTTTGGATCGAGAAGTGAAATTATTGAGAAGGAAATCAGTCCCATTAGTGAAAGTTCTATGACAGAACCGTAGTTTTGAGGAGGCTACGTGGGAACCTGAGGAGGCGATGCGACAATAATATCCTTATCTTTTCTGAATAGGTAAATTTTGAGGCCGAAATTTTCTTTAAGGAGGGTAGAATTGTAACGCTCCAAATCCCCAAATTCGTGATAAAAATTATTTTTTTGTGTGATTGTGACGTGAAAGGATATCTGGCTTAGTGATTTTGTGCTCTGGGAGTGTCTGGGAAGTCGTGGGTTCAAGCCTTGGCTTCCACAAAAAATTTTATTTTAAGGATTAAACCCCTATCTTAGGTCAGTAGGGTTATAAGTTTATTTTTGTAAAAGCATGACAGAATGGGCCTGCTGGTCTAGTAGATAGTGGCGTGTAGAGTGTGCTAGTGGTTTGAGGTTTGAATCCTTGCTTGTGCAAATAGAGATTTTTTATACTGGTGGCCATGGGAGGGAGTTGTGTTTGACCGAAAAACCAAGAGTTTGAACATATTTGAATGGGGTTGTTGTTAGCCGAATCTGAGGAGATGGATTGGAGGAAATTAAGGAGAAATTTGAGAAATTTCGAATTTGGAGGAGAGTCATGCCGGGTTTGAACTCTAGCACTTAGTGTTTCGGTTGTGTAGGAATGTTGGGGAGGTGTTTAGTGTGTTGAAGGCTGACCAAATCTGATGAGTTCATTTGGTCAAAAATTCGACTATAGTAAATGGGTACCGAAATTGGTTCTGCTTTGGGTGCCGATGTGTGTTAGCTAACTGAGTGTCGATTTCGTTCTCAATATCTCAGGTTGGCAGCTTCATTTCTTTTGTTTTATTTGCTTGAGTCGAATACTCCTGTAAACTTTTCTCAAGCTCTTGATTTCTCTTTTTGGCGGAATACCTTAGTGACATTTTCTCTTCATCTTTTCTCTTCTTCAAATTGATTATCCGACTCTAGTGAAGGCCAATTGTTCCGATTGAGTACCTTCTTCTTCTTCTCCTCTTCTATGAAGCCGAATACTTCTTTTCCAATTTTGTTCTTCTTTTCTCTTCTGGGCCAAATACCCATACTCTCCCTTTCTCAAATCTTTTTGTTCTTCTTGCTTTGGCCGAATCTCCTTGATTGACTATTGCCGAAATTCATTTGATTTATTGGTAAGTGTGTGTTACAATCGCTTTATTATTTCTTTTCCTAGCCGAATTTCTTTTGGCTCTACTATCAAGTTTCGGCTTTCCCTTTTCTTTCTCTTTAGGGCCGAATGTATGTTTTTCATCTAATAACTTGTGATCTGCTAAATCATGCTAGGAGTGTGGATTCTATTGTGGAAGCTTAGGTCGATTACTCTTCTCATTACAAGTGGTCTATTCTCTTTTAGGGTAAGTGTTTTAAGTGTAATGTATTTCATATTGGACTTTAAATACTTATTAGCCAGTCGAATGTTTCTTTTGAAGGTCAAAGTTTTTGAGCAATACGTGGGTGTTAAGTCAGTGGGGTTCTGCGATTGTTGGATTGGTAAGTGTCAGTGAATCGATCGAATCCTTTTTGATATTGTGGTTTGGATTAACGATGGATTTAGTCTAATGAGGGGTTGTGGTTGACCATAGGTTCTCGATCTCAAAAGTGGTTCGACTACGACATCACAACAGGTGTGTAACACTACCATTAGATGTGAAATGGCAAAAGTTGAAAAGCCAAAATGCCAAAAAGTGGGCTGTCGACACCACACGAGCGTGTGGCCACCCGTGTGGTAGGCTGTGTAACAAAACATGGCCGTGTGATCGATGAGATGGGCATGAGCGTTTTCATGGGTCAAAACAATATTGGGCAATTTTGGGCCGAACTGGGCCGTATGGGCCTAATGGGTCTGTGGGCCCTACACGAGAAAATCGCACAAAAGTGTGGTAAATATTAGGCCAGGCTGTGCAAACCACACGGCTAAGGCCATTTCTAGGCTATGTGGGCCTTAACGAGCATGTGGGCCCCATATGGGACCGCAATATGGGCCGTGGGCCCATTCTAACAGATTGTCTGTTAAGGTTGCACGGGTCACCTAAGACGACTGTGGACCTATTGTTCGGTCGGTAAGTGTACCTAGACCCTTATTTTTGTAAATGACTGATATACGCCTATGTGATGTATGACTGTTTGAGCAAGCCATTTGTACTGTATATACATTTATATTATGTTGCATTGCATGGGGTGGGATATACGATTTTGAAGGAAGTGTACTGAAAGGCTATAAGCCTATTACTGGCATCTCTGTTGCAAATACTATTTTAGTGCTGCAACCGGTGCTACTTGGAGTGTAGGGATGGGTGGGTCGATTTTATCTCTACATGGTGTGTAGGGTTGGTACGGAGATGGTGTGTAGAGGCTGGATTGGGTAGGATTTTCTGATTACATACTGTACTGATACTGTAATAGGCTTAGGCCCCATTGATACTATTACTAAAATGGGCTAAGGCCCTAACTGAGACTAAAAGGGCTTAGGCCCAAATTGTGTTTACTCTAATTGATTGCTATTATGGGATTACACAATGAGTTTTCGTAAACTCACCCATTTGTTATCTATGTAGGAAATCCCCAGACTTAGATCGATGCGACGGAGGACTTAGTGGTGGCCACTCGACTTAGTTAACTTTTAATATCATAATTAATGTTTTATTTTAGGTTTTTCATTATGTAATAAGGGCTCTTGGGTTATTTTCTATTTTGGTATTTTACTCAAATTTATTTGTGATTTACAACTGCTAGCAGTAGGAAAAACCCGAGTTTTCAAAAAGTTATACGTTTTCAAAACCACCACAAATACGTAACTCATTTTCAAAGCTTCCACGAATAACAAGCCGTTTACAAAATTAATAACGTTTTATTAAAAATAACCTTTAAAAGTACAAGTCCCACATTAGGAATGAGCAATAAGACTTAAATCGACTTTTCAATCTATGCAAAGAGGTTAGTTAAAGAAGGGGTTTTAAAACGACGAGTCTTAGATTTCGAAAACACTTCAATGTGACATCGCCAGATCTTTTCATGACGTCTGGGCCGGGTTCGGGGTGTTACATTCATTTATTCATCTTACCCTTTTCTAATCATTTACTTACCTAAGTGTGATTATATCTAAGTTACTAATGCAAGCATACTCACATACTAGACATGATAAAACTTCATGCATAAATATATTAAATATGTTATCACTAGCCATTCCAATGGCTAATTACAACCAAAACATTTACATACCCTTACTTGTCACCATTAGCCTATACGTGCCATTATCCCAAAGTAAGTTTCCTATTTATACAAAAACGAGCTGGAAGATAGTGTGATGATGCTCCGACTGCTCTCCAACCTTTACGAGCTTTTGAGTACTATAAAACAGAGAAAAGAAAACTTAGTAAGCATTTAATGCTTAATAAGTTCGTATAACAAGAATTTCATTTACCAATAATGTAACAGCCCAAACCCGTATCCGTCGCTGGACTTGGGTTAAAGGCATTACCAGACAAAACGAAACATTAGCATTCAATTTCTTAATCATCATAGCATCAAAGATCAAACATCAATAAAAAGTCCCTTATATAGGTCATCGAGACCTAAAGCATGCATTAGAAACGGGTTGGGACTAAACTGAGCTCATACAAAAATTTTCGGAACTTAAACAATTTTGAATGTTGAACAGGTCACACACTCGTGTGAATAGGCCATGTGCCTTACACAGCATTAGACATGCCCGTGTGTCTAGGCCGTGTCAAAATAGGGCATACAAACTGACTTGCTCACATGACCACAAGACACGCCTGTGTGCCTTGGCCATGGTTGAAACTGACTTGAGTCACACGGCTAGTTACACGCCCGTGTGCCTTGGCCGTGCTCGAGCCTGACTGAAAATCGTAGGGTACCCCAGGGAACACACGGCCGTACAACATGACCGTGTGTCGTACACGGTTGAGACACACGCCCGTGTCTCTTTCCGCGTAGACAAAAATAAGCCATTAGAAAAGCCAAATTGCCACCCAAATTTGGGTCAAACCTACAAGCACCAAAACCACAATTCATAGCCAAATACAATATCAATCATTCCATTTTATTATTAATCAATTTTATCCTCAAATCATCAAACAAATCATACCAAATTCATGGCATAGACATACTAAAACATAAGCTCCAACAATTCTAATATCATCATTCAATCTCATGGTATAAACTTACCAAATACCTGGCAATTTGACCATTTATTTTGGCCAATTAAGAACATTTAATAAACATAATTTCATCACATAACTTAAACCATAATTCATTCATTACATATCCATAATCAAGCCAAATCACATGGCTAGATATATACACATTTCAAAACATGTTCAAAGTACTTCTAGCCTATACATGCCATACTCCAATATTTACACTTCCAAAATGTACCAAAATGAAGTTCGATAGTGCGGTGGGGATCCACAATGATCCCTGAGCTTCCAGTAGCTACGATATCTGTAAAACAGTTAAAAGATACACAGAGTAAGCTTATAAAAGCTTAGTAAGCCATATACAAATAAACTTAACACATTAAACATTAAGTCATCATCAAATCACATATACTTCAAGTCATAAACTATCACAACTTCCATATTCATATAAATTTCATGTCTTCCAAATTCCATGTCACATATAGCATAAATTCTCATGCTTTTACCACATATAATGTTTTGTTCATTAAAGAACATATACTTACTTTTCAATATCAAATATGATTCTCATATCGAACATACCTGAATCAGATTTATGTTTACATACTAGTTCATTTTTTTCTCGGAATGCCCGTTCAAACTGGTCAGAAACATAAGGATACGCGGATAGCTCGGAGAGCATATACAATGCCAACGTCCCAGGCGTGGTCTTACATGTAATCAAATATCGATGCCACTGTCCCAGACAGGGTCTTACATGAAAATAAATACGATGCCAACGTCCCAAACATGGTCTTACACGTAAAGTACAAGTCGATGCCAACGTCCTAGACATGGTCTTTCATGAAAACATATATTGGATCCTTTGTCATGACATATGTATCCTAACTATTCCTAAGGTTTGTACGGGGCTATTCGGACGTCGAAAATTCGTCGATACTTTCTCAGATGTCTCGAAATCAAGGCTTAAAGCCATTCATCATAGTTCAATAACATGTAAGCATAAATAAATCAATTTAAGTGCATTTATTTGTATATAGACTTACCTCGTACAGATTCAGATGGATGGAATCGGTTACTCGACAACTTTTGACTTTCCCCGATCTAATTCCATTTTCTTTATCTCTTGATCTAGATAAATTCAAATTTAACTTATTCAATCATAAATTCATTCAAAACAATCCATAGATACACATTTAGGGAAATTTTCAAACTAGCCCTCACATTTTTACATTTTGACACTTTAGTCCCTAATTCACAAAATCACAAAATACACATAATTTGCATATACTTATGCTTGGCTGAATATTCATAGTTCTTATTCAAGTCCACACATTTCATTTATTTCACATTTTAGTCCCTCAATTTACAAATTTCGCAATTTAGCCCATTTTACTCAAAATCATTAAAAATCCAAAGACAAAACATATAAACCCAACATGAAACTTTCATATTTCATCATATAACAACATAAAGCTCATGAATTAATCAATGGCACATTTCAAATTCATCATCAAAATCAGAAATTGAGGCATGGGCTTAGTAAAACACAAAGCAACGATCACAAAAACATAGAAATTATCAAAAACGAAATAAAAACGAACCTTCAATTGAGCTTTAGTATGGCCGAACCCTAGCTAACTCTTTTCTTTTCTTTTACTTTGTGTTTTTCAGTCATGAATGAACAAGTGACCAATATTTCATAACTTTATTTTAGTTATAATTCATTTAATAATTGTTTTACCATTTTGCCCTTTCATTAAAACATAAATAAACCATTATAATAAGGCCATATATGTCCACCCATGCTTTTAAGGGTAAGATAACATAATAATGACCTCTCATTTATAAAACCAAATCAAATTAGCACTTTTGACAAGTAGCAAGTAACTTTTACATTTTATGCGATTAAGTCCTTTTTGAAATTTAAGCACACAAACGATCAAATTTTTATACGAAACTTTAACACATACTAATTCACATATCATAAGCACGAAAAATAATATTTAAATATTTTTTAACTCAGATTTGTGGTATCGAAACCACTATTCCGACTAGGGTCAAAACCAGACTGTCACAAATAATGTTCATATTAAATAAGCATATCAATAACATGCATCCCATCAATTTGGCCAATTGCTTAACCACATTCACTCAATCAGGCAAGTTAGTCATAAATTCTCTAAATACTTTTCAAAAAATAATGATGATGAGCTCATCAGGTAATAACTTTCATATACATAATCCTTTTGTAACACCCCTAACCTGTATCCGTTGCTAGAATAGGGTTACGGAGCATTATCAGACTTATTTATTAAACAATCATACATTTCATATACATTTCTCAAATCCAAACAAATTCATTCAAATATAGTCATAAACCAGCCCCCGGGGCTCAAAATAAACGTTAAAAATTGTTCGGGACTAAATCAAATACTTAGTAAATTTTTAGGAAAACTTAGAAAAATTTCAAAGTGCAGGGTACACACGCCCGTGTGGCCAAGCTGTATGTCTCACATGGCCAAGAGACACGCTTGTGTCACAGGCCGTGTGGACATTCGAAATGGGATCACATGGCCATGTCCCAGCCTGTGTCCAACCCCATGTAACTTTCTGACTTGGGTCACATGGCCAGATCACACGATGGCCTCACACACCTGTGTCCGTGTGCTTGGCCGTGTGAAAACTGGAGGGTATACTGACTTGTGCCACACGGCTAAGTCACACGCCCGTGTGCTAGGTTGTGTGAAGCTACTGACTTGGTTTCTAAATAAATATTAGGGGACACACGGCCGTGTGAAGAAAAATAGACCAATTTACAAGCCTTATTTCTCACCCAAAGTGGCACCAACCTACACATACCAAATAACATATGACCATATCATTAATAGGCATTCAAACCAATCTCAACCAATTCGAAATCATGCAATACCAATACCAACAACCATAATGCTCATAAATATCACAATTAGCCATTAAAAAACATACCAATATGCCTCCTAAGTATACCTAAATGATCAAACTCACTTATTAGACTTTGTGCCTAATTCAACATGCATACCACATTCTCAAATTCAATCATTTGCTACCTTAAATACCAACTCACAACAAGGCATTCACATATCAATTATAAACCACATATCAAAGGGCCATTTACACATTTTTACATATCAAGCATATACCATTGTCAAGCCACACCAATGGCTAAAACATAACAAAACATATAGGCTTCCATTAATCAATTAACCTATACATGCCATATAACCAAAATTACACTAAGTTCAAAAGTACCAGAACAACGGGTAGATAGTGTGATGAGATCTCCAACAACTTCCAATCCGAGCAAGTTTTGAAATCACTATAAAACACGAAAAAGTAAACAAAGTAAGCTATTAAGCTTAGTAAGCTCATATGTCTAATAAGTGCAACTTACCATTTATTCTCAATTTAAAGAAGCATAATTAAACATATGTAAGTTTCAATTAAATTTAAAGGTTAGCACATAATCATAATCATGTTATTCATGTATGAATACATCAACTGTAAATTACTTGTCATACTTCTCACAAATACCTGAATTGATTCGTATCATCTCTTATAACTTAGTACCATCATCTTTACCTATTGAACCATTTGGAATACTATTAGATACTCGAGAATCTCTCACACTAAGTGCCAAAACATGGTCGAAAACATCTCAATCTCATATCTCATATAAATGCTCACTCTCGAGCTATCATT
Organism: Gossypium longicalyx; assembly: GCA_025698465.1. Classification (NCBI taxonomy): domain Eukaryota; kingdom Viridiplantae; phylum Streptophyta; class Magnoliopsida; order Malvales; family Malvaceae; genus Gossypium; species Gossypium longicalyx. The sequence continues at coordinate 33,157,384 of CM046995.1, read as the reverse complement.
GGGTCTGCTCACACAAGCTGACGGTTAGGATGTAGCTACACGGTGCTGCTTACACAAGCTGACGAGTAACCGCAACACATGTCAAAAAACTCAGCCACCGGTAGAACGTACGGACCAACACCCAAAACACAGTAACCCCTAATGACATGTCATTTGTATCCTAATCTATTCCTAAGGTTCAAACGGGATTCATATATTGCCGATAACTTGTCGAGAATTTTTGTGGTGTCGTATCATCACAATTATATCAATTAAGCATTTAAACACATATAATTTAATGCTTATTAAACATATGAACTTACCTCGAATTAGTACGGAGAAAATCGACCAATTAATCCAGTACTTTGTTTTTCCCTCGATCTAATTCCGAATGCTACTTTTCTTGATCTATATAATCAAATTTAATTTATTTAAATATCATTCTATTCAATTTAACCCAAAATTCATATTATGGAAAAATTACTATTTTGCCCCTAATATTTTAACTTTTTTACAATTTAGTCCTTAGCTCATAAAAAATGCAAATTCATGCAATTTAATCCGCACCCATGCTAGCCGAATTTCATACAAGTTTATAGCAGCTCACACATTTCATTAATTCACACATTCCACCACATAATTTTCACATTTCTCAATTTACTCCCTAATTTGCAATTTCATTCAAAATCACTTAACAAATGTTGTTTATCTAACAAAAACCATTATTTTCTACCATTAAACATCAAACATATACATATTCACAATGGTAAAACCTTAGAATTTTAACAATTTTGCTAATTAGTCCCTGGGCTAGCTAGATTAAGCTACAACAACTCCAAAAACATAGAAATCATTAAAAATCGAGCAAAATTACACTTACATGCAAGGTTAATACATAGCCGAACCTTCAAGCTTCATTAATGGATTTCTCTTAAGTTAATTTTGGTGAAGATGAAGTCAAAATGATGATATCCATGTGTTTTTTTTCTTTTTTTTCTTTCTTTATTTAACAATTTACTTAATTAACCTTGGTATATAACATTTAAAATCATTTAAATAATGTCCATAAAAGTCCACTCATATTATCAATGGTTTAATTACAACATAAACCCTCTAACCATTTAATATCATAGCTATTGAATCCCTTTAGCTTATAGAACCCAAGTTTTGTACTTTTTGCAATTTAGTCCTTTTTATCGAATTAAGCATGCAAACAGTAAAAATTATTAACGAAACTTTTATACTAGACTACTAACACGCTATAGACATTAAAATAATAATAAAATAAATATTCTCACATCGAATTTGTGGTCCCAAAACCACTATTCTAATTTCACTAAAAACGGGCTATTACACCTTTCATATCCTATTTTCAAATAACTCATACATTTCCTTAACAAGTCATCTCAAGTTCAGTTTAAACATGTTAAAACTTTACCCATTGAATTTATTTAAAATATCGATAGATACATCAGTAGTACACTCAAAGTGTACAAAATTGTGAATCCGTCAATTTATATTTAGGGGTACCCAATTAGGGCACATAATTAGGAAGCACTCTCTCGAGCCATGTAACAAGATGCTCATGTGAGCCATGTATCAGGAAGCTTATCCGAGCTAAACAGGAAACTCATAAGAGTTTTAATTAGGAAGCTCATTGAGCTTAACAGGTAACTCCGAAGAGTTATTAACAGGGAGCTCCGGATAGCATAATAGGGAGTTCAAGCGAGCAATATCATGAAGCTCATAAGAGCCTATATCAAGACGCTCACGAAGAGCTGCGTTTGTGTCTAATATATGCTGGATCATAATCGATCGAATCGTGTAACAGGATGCTCACAAAAGGCTTCGGTAGTGTGCAACACATGTAGGATCACTACTGATCAGGATGCTCGTAGGAACTATATAACAGGATGCTCGAAAGGGCTTATAATAGGATTACTCATCCGAGCTATATTCTATTCGCAACATATGTAGGGCCACAATCAATACGGAAAATCATGTATCCATCGAATTTCATTATTCATACGGGACTTAACATTTATCCAGATTTATCGATCATGTATTCAATTTCACATCAATGGCATTTACACAATTCATATATACAACATTCAATTTAAGCATATAAATAAACACGATTTAGTTACATGAACTTACCTCGACACTTGTTCGTGTATGATAATCAACTAATTCGTCACCTTTTCTTTTCCTCGATCTAACTCTTTATTTGGTCTTTTTGGATCTAAATAAATGAATTTAACATCAATTTAATCAATTTCATACTCATTCAAATTCAATTCATTTCCTAGACAAAATTACCATTTTGCCTCTAAACTTTTAATTAATTTCAATTTCCTCCCTAGGCTCAGATATTGAAATTCATACAATTTAATCCTTATTTCAAGCCTAATCAACTTGTACATATAACATTTGCATCCCATGTATTTCACAAAAATGAGAATTTTTCCATGGGTTTTACCATTTTTCAATTTAGTCCCTAAATCACAATTTCATGAAAATTCTCTTTGTAAAAGTTGTTTATCTATTAACAACCTTTCATTTTCTACCATAAATTTCAAAATTTCAGCATTTACATCCATGGAAAAATTTCTATACTTTGATATTTTTACAAATTAATCCCTAAAATAGATAGATTAAGCTATTCTAAACTCGAAAATATAAAAATTACTAAAAACGGGGCAAGAATGCTTACCCAATTAAGCCAAGGAAGCTTGCTTGAATGGTTTTCACTTTCCTAGGGTTCCCATGTATTTTAATTTGGGGATAAAGATGAAATAAGATGATATTAAACTATTATCATCTTTATTTATTCTAAATTCCAATTTAGTCATTTTTTTTTCTAATTTTCCATGGATGAAACATCAAAAATATCTACTAACTTTTCTTAATGGTCTAATTACCATATAAGGACCTCAAGTTTTGAATTCCATAGCTATTTGATACTTATAGCTACTAGAACTCAACTTTTGCATTTTATGCAATTTGGTCATTTCTATAGTTAAACATGTAATAGATAAAATTTTCTTATCAAAATTTTCATACGTCTTTCCTATCATAACGCAGATCATGAAATATTATTAAAATAAATTTTCTTTCTGACTCGGATTTGTGATTGCGAAACCACTATTCTGACTTCACTGAAAATGAACTGTTACACACACCACCGTCTCATGTCAAATATAACAAGTAAAAGCTCTTTCTCGACAAACGTTTTCCATTTTAACATTCGTATAGGTTTAGAGTTAATCTTAAGCTTTAGTTATCGTTGTTACATTCTAACTTACATCTAATAGCCTTAAAATAATAATTAAACATACATATGGTCCGTTTTAGTAAAATCTCAAAACATCAACGTATGTATCGATACTAAAGACATGGTATCGATATTTTGCTTAAGAGGTATCGATACCACTTGGAAAACCGATACCAAAATTGCTTACTATTTTTCATTTAAAAACCAAAACTTCAAAAATTATTGGTACCTTTGCCCAAGTATTGATATTTCTTCACCAAGTATCGATACTTGAGATAAGGTATCGATATCGAATCTCTATTCTATTTTCCTGCACGTTTGAAAATACAGAGGTATCATTTTTAAAACATGAATATCATATCTCTGCTCCAAACCCAAAAAATACAATATTTTTAAGCATAAAAGTCATTCCAACTCATACCAGTTCAACATGCTATCATATCATCAGCAAATAAACACTGAAACAACCATAATAATGGTTTCAAACATCAAAATCAAATCCGAGCAATAGTCAACATATTACAAAACAAATCCCAAAATCCTAAGAGCAATTAAATCATAGAGACTAATCAAAATATCATATCCAACACTAGTACAAAACTACCTCATTGCCTTATTCCAAAAATATAACCAAATAATAAACACCTACGGATAATGAAAATGGACTTGCTTGGATCACCTGTGATATCCCGAATTAGGGCCTAATTGGAATAGTGGTTTTGGGACCACAAATCCGAGATAGAAATAATTATTTTATGATTATTTTAACGTCTATGATATGATTTCATGATTGTGTGAAAATTTCTTGAAGAAATTCTATGCATAAAGTGCTTAATTTGAAATTAGGGACTAAATTGAATAAGTTGCAAAACTTGCATTCTAGAAGTTTTTAGTATGAAATTGCTTTGGAATATTAATTAGGAGGTCTTAAATAGAAATTTAACCAATTTCTAAGTTTGTGAACAAAAATTGGATATGGATGGAATTTTTGAAAGTTTAGTAAGGAAGGGCATTTTGGTCATTTGGATATTAAATGGAATAAAATGGGAAAAATAACACAAAAATGATCATATTCTCCAAGTTGCTGCCGAATTTTTCTCTCCACCATACCTAGGGTTTCAACAATTTTAAGCCATGATTGTAAGTGATTTCTATGCCCGTTTTTAATGTTCTTTACATTTTTGAAATCCCCGTAGCTCGGTTTACCTATTTCTACCAATAATTTAACCTAGGGTTTATATTTGGAAAAATACCCATATGTGAAATGTGTTTATTTTGATGTTTTATGGTAGAATATGAAGTTTGGGATTGTGTTAAACAACTTTTGCTGAGCAATTTTACGTGAAAACGAGTAAAACAACAAAATCGGTAAAAATACCTAATGTTCATAAATACATGATAGAGTGTGATTTGATGTTGCTATAGAAGGGAAAAATGATCAGCATGTCATAAAACATAAGAAAATAGGATGAAGTTTAATTTCCGAGCTTTGGGGCAAAAGTGTAAATACAAAAAAGTTTAAAGGCAAAAATGTAATTTTACCAAAGTTTGATTCAAGGACAGTTTTAATAAATGTGAGTATTAAATAAGCTAAATTTTTTATTATAGATCAAGAGAAATGAGATTCAAGTCGTGATCGAGGGAAAAATAAAGTTTCCGAGGAATAGGCTTGATTTCTAACATATTGTACTAAGGTAAGTTCATATGTAAATATTGTAATATAACCGTTATTTTAAATCATTTAATGCTATTTATACGATATTATGATTGTTATTATGCGATTCTATGCTTTGTGGTAATTGTTGGACAACATACAAAAATTTTATGAATTATGTGAAAAATGTGAAAGACTATAGAAGTATCGTCACTAGTATTCCAAGGAGAATGGTAAAGGAGTACGAACGAGGAAAATCCCGTTGAACCTTAGGAATAGATTAGGATACTTGGGCATCCGAGCTCGTTGAGTCGAGTCTGGGTTCACTTATGGATGCAAATGTCCGAACTCGTTGAGTTGAGTCCGAGTTCGTGAGATGTAACTAGGCATTCGAACTCGTTGAGTTGAGTCTGAGTTCACTTATGGATGCGAACGCCCGAGCTTGTTGAGTTGAGTCTGAGTTCGCTTATGGGCGGGTTACATGGTAGCTTGGCTACATATGTGGCACTTATGTGTAAACTTTCCATGTATCCGAGTTATATTCCGATGTGTTCAACTGGTAAAATTCTAGTAATATGGAAGAATACTCAAGATACAAGTGACGTATTGGTAAGTGTTTTGGAATAGGCACTTTGGATAGGTATGTACTTAACCCTCGGGTTGAGACTTGATACGAAAACAATAATATGGTAAGATGATGAATGATGAATAGAAATGTGATATATGTTTTGGTGATATTATGCTAATGTTGGTTGGTATAGTTGCTTTGTTAAGTTATTTGTTATTTGCATATGGACTTACTAAGCATCTATGCTTACTCCCTTCTTTTCATTCTTTATAGTTTTGACAAGTCAATTTGGAGATCGGGACGGTCGGAGGCACGCTCACACTATCACTGGACAATTGCGGTATAATGACTTGTTATTTTTGGAAATATGGCATGTATAACATTCCAATCATTTTGTGTGTATATTCTTAAGATATGGCCATGGATGGATTGGAAATGTTTGAGAATGATTAGCTATTGGAATGGCTAATCAAGTTTATGTATGATAACATGTATGCTTTATGTCTTAATTAAACCATGAAAATCCTTGGAAAGGTAAAATTGGCCACAAAACAAAATCAGTCAGCAGCAGTGACGTAAGTTTGAAAAATCACTAAAAATAGTAGAGATAGAATTTGATGATGAAAAAAATATGGAATTTAAGATTAATGAATCTATTTTCATGTGGAAGAAACAAAATAAGTAAAAGTGTTGCATTTTATGAGATATGTATGTTTTGGTGAAACAGGGTCAGAGTGATTTCTGAATTCCCTTTTTTGACTTTAAAAATTCACCATAAATTGTAAATAAAACAATTAGGAGTTTTACCTTACATGTATGAAATCCTTATTGAGTCTAGTTTTATGAGAAATAAACAGAATAGTCATTGAAACTCTGTACAGAGAAATATTTGATTCGTAATACATAGGGGTCAGAGTAGCCGAACCCTGAAACAGAGGAGACTTTAACTAATAAACTGTACTTATTGGCCTGACCAAAAATTCTAGAAAAAAATTAATAAATAGATATATGAGTCTAGTTTCAGGAAAAATTTACGAAATTGGATTTCTAGTTTTGTAACTCGAGATATAAATTTTTTAGCAACTGTGATGCAGATGGACAGTTTACTATGAGAATTGTTTGAACTTGTTTAAATACTAAAATAAGTTTAGTAATGTCTCATACTCGACTCCGGCGATGGTCTCGGGTAATGGGGCGTTACATCACCCCTCAGAACCGTACCGCTCTCACCGATATACACCTAATCTGTAAAGTTTAAGAAGGAGTGGGTGAGCTTAACAAGCTTAGTGAATGCTCAGAGTAACCACAATATACACACAATATCAAAGGTCAGTCAAGAGCATACTACAACACATTCATAATCAAATTCCATTAGTGTCAGAATTACATGTTCATGCTTCATTAATTCATTTAACAATAATTCGGTAAGACTAAAACAACATATACATGCTATAATAACTCACAAGTTTAACTTATATATTCACAAGCATTCACAAGTTATATAGAAACAACCCAATCCATAATTACATACACAATTTACTATAAGAACATACTAATGTTTTCATGTAACTTAAATAAACTCATTAAACATATTATTCACAATTAAATGGATCCGTCTCTTATCGTATTATCATAACGTATAAGATCATGTTTAAATGATAAATTGGAACTTGAGGCTATGAAACATAAAGTGAGCACTATTATCACTTATTGGATACACAGATCTCCAACACACCAGTTGACTCATAGAGTCGAACATATCCCAAAAGTGAAGAATAAAGCTAGCACTCTCCAACACACCAAGCATGTCCCATTGAATGGAGCTTAGCTCAAATCCCCTTATCTCTCCAATATGTCCTAAGGCCTCAATGCCCAAATCACATAACACATATAGGTGAGTACTCAAAATCATATGGCATGCCAACTATCCAACGATTTCATAAGATCACAAGGACAAAATATCCACATCATAATTACAAATTGTTAATAACTAATTTGATGCTTATCATCTCTGTTCATATTTGTCAATTCACATCACAAACTTGTACACAATGCATGCTTATCGAATTCACTTTTAATTGCACTTAAAGTGCCACAATAATGCTCATTGAGCCATCATATATTAGTTAACATATGAATGCATTAAAATCAGTTTATCACATACAAAAACCTATTACATTAGCATCATATTCCATAATGCAACATACATACATACTTACCGGCTTTTGCACACTTTTACTGCACATCTTTGTATCACTAACACAACATCATTACTGTCATTTGATATATTTAATACACCTACAATACAATACAATTCACAATATTGCATCATAATAATTAATTCATAGTTATTCACATATTCGCATAATTTGCCAAAAATAAAATAAGGAAAATAGAAAGCTTACACTCAGATCTTAGGATAGAGGTTTAGGCTATCCCTAAACTGCCAATCAACACTAAGAATCATGTCAACAAATAACAATTCCAAACACTCACCGATTATGCTTTCGTTGAAAAGCTAGAAGCTTAGACTAGCTTTTTCTTGCCTTTCGCCTTGCTCGAAGAAGGCTCCAATGATTCCCATACTTCACATATATTAACCACACAATATACATAATCAATATTCAGCCAAAGACTCACTTAAACCAACCAAAAATGCAAGCCTAAGCTATATTCCTCAAGAAACTAAAATTTCGACTAACAAACTTGAAACTCAAATATCTCAGTCTATACTTAATCTTTTTCCCTAAAACAAATTCCATTCATCTAATTATTCACCTACGATTGATTCTTAACCTTTAAACTACTCAATTCATGGTATTGAAATTTTTTACATGTTTATGGCAATTTTCACGAAAATTCATCAAATCCTTAGAAATCCTTAACAAAACTTTCTAATCATGTTAAAACTAATTGAAAAACACTTTGAAACAACATTTTTATCCACAAACCCAAAATTAACCATTAAAAACCCAATTTTCGAGTTTTATTTAAAACATGCATTTCAATGGCTAAAAATTCAGTTTAAAGGACTAGATATCATTTAAAACTCATAGAAAGTCGAATGGTTACCTTCGATAGAAGAAAAGCGAGCTTTGACACAAATCTGAAAAAGCCCACGTTTGGAGAAGATGATGTAGATGATGAAGTTTTTGGGTAATTTTCTTGGTTTAAATGGAGGTTTTAAGGTTCAAAGGTGATAGAAATCAAAGAGGATTAGGAATTAGAAGTAAAAATTGATTTGTAGAGTAAAGGGAAAACAAAAGGACAATACCAATTGAGGGAGGAGAAGTTGATGTGAAAACTATTTGGAAAAGGTGGTTTGTAGGTTGATTTTGGACATTTGGTCAAATTACTTCATAAAAAAATCTTAATTTTGATTATTTTGCAAATCAGTCCTATTTTCAAAATTAAAGCTATTTAAAACTCATTTTTAGGAAATGATTTAATTTTCTAAAAACCATAATTGAAAACATTACTGATATGCCATGTCATAGAATTTCGAGCACTCGAATGCTAAAATTCCTAAAATACCCCTAAAACTCCTAGGCTCTATTTTGGGGGTGTGACAATTCTCCCCCTCTATAAAGAATTTTGTCCTTGAAATTCCCTACTAACACATCACTTGCTTAATCATAAGATATGCTATTTCTACTTTTAAACTAACTATTACACTTTCGCTGTGCACTCTAATTCCTATTCTTTCTAACCTCTTACTACTTTCCTTAATGATTCTATTCACTACCACAAACTATTCTACGGTAATTTTGCCAATAATTCCCTCTATTCACTATGACACTCTCATGTATAAAACTCATAATTCTTTTTTTTCTTAAATCAGTAGTCCTTAACGAAATTATCTACTTATTAGCTGAATTACTCAAAATTACGTAAAACCTAATTTTACCAACAAAATAAAGGAATTGGTCATAAGACAAAAATACTCGTAATCTCATCGATTGAATCTTGACCCTATTGTTCCCTAATGGCATAAACCCAAGCTAGACCTCCAGACTCAACTTGAGTAGCAACATTATGAGCAACAACCCACTGTCTAGCTGATCTTCCATTACTTCCATCACGACCACGACCTCTAGTAGGCGCAAACATAGGTGCCAAACTCTGAGTCTGTGAAACCTCTACTCTATTCAAGCAATCCCTCAGAAAATGTTCCTTAGAACCACACTTAAAACTTTCACTTGTCAAATTATGACACTCCCCAGGATGCCTACGCTCACAAGGCAGACAAAGCGGCCATCTATAACCACCTGTTGAACTACTAGTACTAACTACAACACTATCTTGCTATTTAGACTGACTTGGTCGAATCTCATGTCGTGCACTTCTACCAGAACCTTGAGTATTTCGTCTTCTCTTAGGTGGTTGGCCAGATACACCATCAAAAGTTCTCTTACCAGATTCAGTAACTACAAAACGAGGTGGCTCAACCAAAGTCTCCTCAACTGCTTTGGCTTTTTGGCTAACTCATCAAACATCTTTGCATTCTGTGCTACCAAATAAACCCGAATCTCATGATTAAGCCTAAATCGAAACCTCTTACATCGATCCCTCTCAGAAAGTATTATTTTCAGAGCATACTAAATAAGTCGTACAAACTCAGCCTCATAATCAGCCACAGAAAAATCTCCTTGAACCAAATTCAAAAACTCACACTTATGAGCCTCCATATACTGCTCGCCCATATAATTCCTCTTAAAAACCTCAAGAAAGTAATTCCAAGTCAATCCATCAGAAACATTACCCTTACATAATCGTATTCCACCAACGATGAGCCTCTTCGTCAAGTAAGGATAGAGCACAACCCAACTTTTCCTCGTCAGAACAGGATATCTGTTCGCGGAGCCTTTCAACTCCTTCCAACCAATACTCAGCTACGGTGGAATCATTACCTTTTACTCCATAAAATGATTTACCACATAATGCCCGAAGACGTTCAAGTGGTAACCCATGATTCACAGGTGCAAGATTGGCAGGTGCAGGAGTAGGGTTAGCACCAGCGATCTGCTGAAACACTCCAATTATCACTTTCATCAGAGGGGCTACACCCTCATCAGGTATATTCACTCATGTGGTGGTATAGGAAGTGCGAAAGATGTACCATCCTCTTGAGCACTAGCTCTAACATTAACACGTCTAAGAGACATATCCAATAATCTAACATATACACAAACAAATAAACAAATGGTGTGAGTGGCGATGAGATGATTCAAGTCTCATTCCTGCAAGAAATCTTTATAATGAATGGCAATGTTTTCTTGTTCCTACCCTATATGCAATTCAATGGGAACATTTCAAACAATCACATGCAGTTCAAACAGAGTTATAGCAACAATTCCAAGAAAATAGGGAAATATAGACTCATGAGTTTCAAAACTCCAAACACACAACAATCACGTAGGTCCGAGAGTTATTGAACCTAGTGCTCTGATACCACCAAATGTAACACCCCATACCCGACCTGGTCGCCAAGCCTGAATATTAATGTGCCACACCACCGTTTCATGTTAAATACAACAAGTAAAAGCTTATTTTGGACAAACGTTTTCCATTTTAACATTCATACATGTTTAGAGTATATACTAAACTTCAGTTATTTTCGTTACATGCTAAGATACATCAAATAGCCTTAAAATAATAATTAAACATGCATATGGTCCGTTTTAGAAAAATCTCAAAACATCAACGTATGTATTAATACCAAAGACATGGTAATGATAGTTTGGTCAAGAGGTACTGATATTGCTTGAAAAACTAGTACCAAAATTGCTTACTGTTTTTTCATTTAAAAACCCAAACTTCAAAAATTATCGGTACCTCTACCCAAGTATCGATATTTCCTCCTTGAGTATCAATACTTGAGATAAGGTATCGGTACTGAATCTCTATTTTATTTTTTTGTACGTTTGAAAATACAGAGGTATTGTTTTTAAAACACGAATATTGATACCTCTGCTTCAAAACCAAAAAATACAACATTTTAAGCATAAAAGTCATTCCAAATCGTACCAGTTCAACATGCTATCATATCATCATCAAATAAACACCGAAGCAACTGTAAAACTAATTTCAAACATCAAAAGCAAACCCAAGCAATAGTCAACATATTACGAAACAAATCCTAAATCCTTGAGCAATTAAATCATGGAGACAACTCAAAATATCATATCCAACACTAGCAAAAAGACTACCACATTTCCTTATCATATTAAAACAAGCTTAATGAATGCTTAGAGTAACCACAATATACACAATATCAAAGGTCAATCAAGAGCATACTATAACATATTCACAACCAAATTCCATTTGAGTCATAATTACATGTTCAGGCTTCATTAATTCATTTAGCAATAATTCGCCAAGACTAAAACAATGTATACATGCTTTAATAACTCACAAGTTTAGCTTATATATTCATAGGCATTCACAAGTTATATGGATGCAACCCAATCCGTAATTACATACGCAATTTTCTATGAGAACATACTAACGTTTTCATGTAACTTAAATAAACTCATTTAACATATTATTCGCAATTAAAAGCATCCTTCTCTTATCGTATTATCATTACATATAAAATCATATTTAAATGATAAATTGACACTTGAGGCTATCATCACTTACCGGATACACGAATCTCTAACACACCAATTGACTCATAGGGTTGAATATATCCTAAAAGTGAAGCATAAAGCTAACACTCTCTAACACACTAAACATGTCCCGTTGAATGGAGCTTAACTCACATTCCCTTATCTATCCAACATGTTTCAAGACCTTAACTCCCAAATCACATAACACATATAAGTGAGTACTCACAATCCTATGGAATACCAATTATATCCAATAGTCTCATAAGATCACAAGGCCAGAATATCCACATCATATTTACACATTGTTAATTATTGATTTGATGCACATCATTTCTGTTCATATGTACGAGAAATGAATTGGGTTTAAAATATACCTTCTTTACTGAAAATGTTGAAAGGATGTTGCTGATTCGATGTCGATTCCTAGCCATAATGAAAATGTCCCAGCCTCTATGTAGTCCAGCCTGTAAAAAAATGAACAATCTGATATGGAATGAATGAAGGAAGTGGAAGAAGGATCGAATTCAAGTTGTTTGACTTGAAAAAGGAAATATTTGGATTTGATCTGAAAAAAAAGAAATAAACAAATTTAGTAATAAGAAGTCGAAAACAATAAAAGAAGAAATTTGAGAACAAATAACAAATAATAATAATAATAATATAAAAATAAATAAATAGACAAAATTTAAAGTGGAAGATGGATTGAATAAACTGATGGTTATGATGGATAGAAGGATAAATGTCCAATTGAAACCTTTGAGATATAAATCCCAACAAACTCAATTAATGGCTCTAATGAACCCTCTAAGAAATAATCCTTAGCAAATTAAAGGGTGAAGAATGGATTCCCACGACTCTTTAAAGAAAATCGAGAAAAAAATACTTCTAAAAGCCACAAGAAATAAATCTTGCACAAGAAACAAACTCCCAGAGTTGAAAACTTTATTAATGAAAACAAATTGTGTCCTTAATGAACAATGAAGAAGCCTTTATATAGGCTAGCTAAGTACATCCAAATAAAACTCTAAAATATACTAAAACTGTAATTAATCTAAATAAGAAATATTTTTAAACAAAACTTTCTTGTTAACATAAAACTCCTAAATAACTTAAATACTTAATAATTATAAAAAAATTAATAAAAAATAAAAAGATATAATAAATACAATATTGGACTCATGTATAATAAAAATTAAGCCTAGGAACTGAACCCAATATGAAAACCTAAGCTTGTGGGATTGATTAGGGACCTTGAAATGGAACACCTAAGCTTGTTAAAATTATCGACATGGGCTTGTCATAAGAGATTGAGAATTTAGGCCTACAAACAAAATTAATCCCTTCTAATTCATCCTCGCTCTTAAATCCCTCGTCTTGAAGCTTCAACTATTTTTCTCGAATTCTTTTTGTGATAAAGTCTTGAATGAATGAGTTGAGGTTTGACTTTAGTTGCTTGGATTTGGATATCGTGATTGGGCATTGAGGGAAACTAATCCCATCTCTATTATGGCCTTTCAATTGGACCGAGCTACTCATATCATTACCCTTTTTTACAAAAGGATTTGTCCTTGAATTGGCAATATGAAAACGAGAAAGGTCAACAATATTAAAAGTGGCACTAACATTATACTTACTGAGAAGATCGATTTGATATCATTGTCGTTAATACGCTTGATTCCTTGAAAAGGTCCATCATCACGTAGGTCTAACTTCGTCTTGTGTTTAGTCAGAAATCATTCTTTTCTCTTATGGACCAAACCCAGTCACTAGGCTCAAATATAGCTTGCTTGCACCCATTATTAAATTTTTTGGCATTTATTTATTTTGGTGATTCGTTGACTTGTTTTCTCATGCATGGATTTCACCAATTCAACTTTTGTTTTCCCATCTAAATTGGAAATGTTTTCTATAGGCAATGATACAAGATCAAGTACAGTTAATGGATTAAAACCATAAACAAGTTCAAATAAGGAATAACCAGTTGTAGAGTGAATAAATTGATTATATGCAAATTCAACAAATGGCAAACATTCTTCCCAATTTTTAAGGTTCTTATGCACAACAACTTGTAGTAAAGCACCTAAGACTCGATTGACTACCTCAGTTTGTCCATCGATTTTGGGGTGACATGTAGTAGAATATAATAATTTAGTACCAAGCTTACCTTACAACACTTTCTAAAATTGGCTTAGGAACATTATGTCTCTGTTAGATACAATGGTACGAGGTATCCCATGTTGGCGCACCACCTCTCTAAAGAATAAGTCAACCAAATGTGTAGCATCATTCATTTTGTGACAAGGAATGAAGTGAGCCATCTTTGAAAACCTGTCAACAACAACAAAGATACTATCTCGACCTTTTTTAGTTCATGGAAAACCAAGAACGAAATCCATGGATAAGTCTAACCATGGCGAAGAAGGAATCGACTAAGAAGTATAGAGCCCACGAGGCATTACCTTTGATTTTGCTTGTTTACAAGCAATACATTTAGAACATACCTTTTCAACTTCCTTCTTCATATGCGACCAATAAAAATGTTCTTGTAGAATACCTAGTGTTTTGGCTACATCAAAGTGTCCCATTAAGCCTCCACTATGTGCTTCATGAATTAATAACTCTCTCATGGAACATTGTGGAACACATAACCTATTTAGGCGAAAAAGAATCCCATCTACAAGACAAAACTTGTTAAAGGCACCATTCCCACAATTGGAAAAAATATTTACAGAATCAACATTATTTAAGTATAAATCTTTTATATGATCAAACCCTAAGACTTTAGCATTTAATGTAGTTATCAAAGAATATCTACAAGATAAGGCATCAACAACTACATTTTCTATACCTATTTTGCTTTAATTACATATAGGAATGTCTTTATGAATTCTACCCATCGAGCATGTCTTTTGCTCAACTTACCTTGTCCCTGTAACAATTTTAGAGATTCATGATCCGTATGGATAATGAATTCATGTGACAGCAATTAATGTTGTCAAACTTGTAGAGCTCGAACTAATGCAAGTAACTTATTACCGTAAGTTGAGTAGTTTAATTGCGCCCCATTCAGTTTTTCACTAAAATATGTGATTGGCCTTTTTTCTTGCATCAACACGACACCAATTCCAATACCTGAAGCATCACATTCAAGTTCAAAAGTATTAGAAAAATCAACTAATTTAAGAACTAGAGTAGAACAAAATTTATCCTTTGAGGCTTGAAAAGCCTTTTCTTGAGCTTCTCTCCATGTAAAACCCACAGACTTTTTAATAACATCACTCAATAGGGCAACAATAGTAGAGAAATCCTTCACAAAACGTTATAAAAACTTGCTAAACCATGGAAAGATCTCACCTCGGTAATTGATTTAGGAGTGGGCTACTCCCTAATTGCCTTTACTTTTTCCTTATCGAGATGAATACCTTAAGCACTTATTATAAAACCTAAAAAGATTAGTTATCATAACAAAAAGTGCATTTATCAAGGTTGGCAAATAACTTTTCAGTTATCAGAATGTCCAAAACAAATTTAAGATGGAAAACATGATCAACTAAAGAAGTTGAGTAAATCAGAAAATCATCAAAATATACTACCACAAATTTACCCAAATAAGGCCTTAAAACATGATTCATTAATCTCATAAAAGTACTAGGTGTATTAGTTTGACCGAACGACATAACAAGCCACTCATATAATCCAACTTTAGTTTTAAAGATTTTTTCCATTCGTCCCCTTCCCTCATGCGAATTTGGTCTTTTTAAATCAATTTTAGAAAAAATTGTTGAACCATGTAACTCATCAAGCATGTCATCAAGTCTAGGGACTGGATGTTTATACTTTTCCATTATTTTGTTGATTGTGCAACAGTCAACACATATTTGAAATGAACCATCCTTCTTAGGCACCAATAGGATAGGGACGACACAAGGGCTCAAACTTTCTTTAGTACCCTTTTTGTAATAGCTCTTCCACTTGCCTTTGTAACTCCTTTGTCTCCTCTGGATTGCTTTTGTAACTCTTTTGTCTCTTCTGGATTGCTTCGATAAGCTGGATGGTTTGGAATGGTTGCACTGGGTAGTAAGTCAATTTGGTGCTCTATGCCACGTAGAGGTGGAATGTAACACCCTTAACCTATATCCACCGTCGGAGTAGGGTTACGAGGTATTATCGATCAAATCACAACATATAGCATACGTTTATCAAACATAAAGTATTAATTCTCATAAATCATTCAACTAAAACACACTGTCCCTAATAATGGCCTACAAGGCCTTAAACATGCTTTAAAAGTGGTTCAGGACTAAACCGATAACATACGAAAATTTTTGGGAACTTAGAAAAATTTCAACCATATAGGGGTCACACGCTAGTGGGAACAGGCTGTGTGCCTCACACGGCTCTAGACACGGTCGTGTCTCTGGCCGTGTGGAAACAGGGCATACATACTAACTTGGGCCACACGACCAACCACACGCCCATGTGCCCTTCAAAGTGGCCACACACACCCGTGTGCTAAGCCGTGCCAAACTTATAGGGTATACTTACTTATGCAACAAGGCCAAGTCACACGCCTATATGCTAGGCCATGTGCCAAATAGGGGGTATACTAACTTACACCACACGGCCAGTCACACGCCCGTGTGTGAGATCGTGTGGAGCATACTGACTTCAATTCAATTTCAACACCAAGGGACACACGACCGTGTAACATGACCGTGTGTCACACACGGCTGAGACGCACGCCCATGTCTCTACCCATGTGGACAAAAATAGGCCATTCACAAGGCCAATTTGCCACCCCAACATCAATATACCTACACTAGGCAAAATGGTACCATTTCATTATACAATTAGGCAGCCAAAATCATCAACCAAATGCACAATTCATACCATTATAATTTCATCTATTCTAATTATCAAATCACTACCATTTACTTAGCCAAATACATGCCAAAACAATATCAAACAATATGGTTCAATTATCATAATTCACATAACCATTTTATCTTCCATAATATCTTGGTTACCATGCCAAAACAAACCAAAATAAGCCATCACTCATGGATATATTTATACAAACCAAAACATATACATTTATAAGCCATTTCTAATAGCCAAACACATATCAATATTAACATCATTTACAAGCCAAATCTCATGGCTATAATCACAACCAAAATACCACATCTAGCCTATACATGCCATATACCATAAATGTATAAGTCAAAAGTACCAACTTAGATGTTTGATAGTGCGATGATGTTCCCAACAACTCTCAAATCTAAGCTACTCTTGATTCACTATAAAACATAGGAAAATAACATGAGGTAAGCTTCATAGCTTAGTAAGCTCATATGTGAATAACTTAATTCATCGAATAAATGTAAATCAACCAATTACACATGACAAATCCATATACACATTAACTACAAACCTTTTTCATGTCTCAAATCATGATCTAATACAAACTCATCGAACTTTCACTATTTAATACTCGAATAGGTTTTGCACATACCTATATTGCCTCGTACTAACCTCTTTCTCAACCACATTATTTGTTTACCTGTTGAACCATTCAGAATAGTAATTGTATACTATGGAGTCTCGTATGATAAGTACCTATACCATGACCCATAGAAAAAATCAAGGTAACTTATCAGAAGAACTATTATCATGCGCTGAAGCCAAATCATCCGATATGTATGGCCCGAAGCCAAATTGGTAAAATACGCACTCGAAGTGCTAATATCATGTCCCGAAGCCAACTTAACGTATCACTTACTGACATGTCGATAGTATTCAAAACTATTTTTGAGGTTCACCCGGGCTTTCACACTTTTCATTTCTATCATCAAATGCATTCGTAGAGTCATTTTCACAATTCATACGTTAACCATAAACCCTTTTTAACAAATTACGCAATATAAAAGCATTTTAGCATACATTTATAATGTAATCATCACATACGAACTTACCTCGTCTTCGAAATTGACGGATCGGGTCGACTATTCGATAACCTTGCTTTTCCCCTGATCTAAATCCGAATTCTTTCTTTCTTGATAAATATGAATTCAAAATTAACTTATTTATTCATCTACTCATTCAATTATTCCAAAAATACACATTTGCGCATTTTTACACATTAGCCCCTAAACTTTCGCATTTAATTAATTTAATCCCTATTTCACAAATACATAAAATTCATACAATTCAACAAAACCCAAGCTCGACCGAGTTATATATAGGTCCCTAGCAGCCTACAACTTTCATTTATTTCACATTTCAACCACACAATTTGTACATTTCACAAATTAATCCCTTTTTAACATTTTTTTCAATAATCACTTTACGGAACATGAAAATCTATCATGAAGCTTTCATATTTCCACATTAAACATCAAATAACACATAGATTCAACAATGGAAACTCTCAAAATCTTTAACAATTTTGAAATTAAAGGTACGGGCTTGCTAGATTGGGCTGCAACGGATACAAAAACATAAAAATCATCAAAAATCGAGCTAAAATCGTACCTTAATTGAGCCTTGAAGTAGCTAAAATTTTCAAACCCTAAATTAGCTTTTCCTCATGCTTCATTCAGCCAAGGATGATAATAATAATATTAATTTTGTGTTTTTTATTTAATTAAACTTTATTAATCAATTTACAAAAATAACCTTAATGAAAATTAATTATTTCACTACATGCCAAACCATTATCATCCATTAACTCTCTAAAAAATAAATTATCACTTAAGGACCTTAAATTTAAGGTTTTATAGCTAATAGATACCTTTAACTGTTAGAACAACACTTTTGCACTTTACGCGATTTAGTCCTTTTTATCAAATTGACCAATTAAACAATAAAATTTCTTAACGAAATTTTCACACAATCACTCAATCATGCTGTAAATACATAAAATAATATTAAAATAATTTCCTGACATTAGATTTGTGGTTTCAAAACCACTGTTTCGATTTAGCCAAAACCAAGCTGTTACAACTCTTCCCCCCTTAGGGATTTTCATCCTCGAAAATCTACTAGTGAATAGGTTCAGGAATTGTTTTCTCATAGTATCCTCGGGTTCCAATGTATCTTTTTCAACCCCGTGACAATACCATAATAGTTTCACTAATGGGATTCTCTTATTCCTCAGCTCTTTGTTCTCTCGAGCTAAAATTCAAATCGGTTCTTTAGCATATGACATATTAGACTGAATTTCAACCGCGGTTAGGGAAATGACATGTGAATGGTTAGATCGGTATCATCAAAGCATCGAAACATGAAATACATTATGTATTTTCTCTAGTTCAGACGGTAAAGATAGTCGATACGCCACTGGCCCAACTCACTCAATAGTCTCATACGGTCTGATAAATCGCAGACTCAATTTTTTTTTCCGACCAAAACGCAATATCTTTTTCCATGGCGACACTTTCCAAAACACTTTATCCTTGATCTAGAATTTAATATCTTTCCATTTCAAGTCTGCGTACGATTTCTGTCGATCCGAAGCTACTTTCAAACTATCGCGAATTACTTTCATTTTTTCTTCAGTCTCTCTGATTAGATCAACCCCGTGAATCTTATTTTCGCTGAGCTCACTCCAATACAATGGTGCTCGACATTTATGACCATATAGAGCTTCGTACGGTGCCATCTTTATACTCGACTAGAAAGTATTATTGTAAGAAAATTCAATCAGCGGTAAATATTTCTCTCAGTTACCTTCAAACTCAAGAATGCAACAACGCAACATATCCTCAAGTATCTGAATAACTCATTCGGATTGGCCATCCGTTTGGGGGTGAAATACAATGCTAAAATGCAGCTTTGAACCCAAACCTTCTTGCAATTTCTTTCAAAATCACAAAGTAAATCTTGGATCTCTATCCGATACAATAGATAGGGGAACACCATGTAATCTTACAATTTCAAAAATATACAACTCAGTTAATTTATCAAGCGAGAAATCTGTACTTACTAGAATAAAATGAGCTGACTTCATCAATTTGTCAACAACAACCTAGATCACATCCTTCTTTTTCAGAGATAAGGGCAAACTCGATACAAAATCCATTGTTACCCTATCCTACTTCCACTCAGGAATCATTATAGGCTGTAATAAACCTGATGGCACTTGATGCTCAGCTTTGACTTGTTGACAAATCAATCATTTCGAAACAAATTCTGAGATATCTTGTTCCATGCCGTGCCACTGATAAAGCTACTTCAAATCGTTATACATTTTCGTGCTTCCTGGATGTATTGATAAACAACTTGTAACACCCCTCACCCGTATCCGATGTCGGGATAGGGTTCAAGGCATTACCGGTATTTCACCTTTACAAACTTACTAAATCGGGTCACTAATTTTCGCCCAAAATTTAAAACCTTTCAAACATGTATACTGATATGAGCTCACCTCGAAATGATTTGAGTCGTAATAGTTGCCCAATCGATAAATTGGGTAAGTTTGAATGGTTTTGCAAAATTAGAAAGGAAAACAAGGAAGATAGGTTCGAATGGCTAGTTTCGTAATGGATATGTAAGCAAGTTGACGGTTTAATTCAAGAAGGCTAAAAGAGGGATGGTTAAATAGCTATCAAAGGGATCAAATAAAGGTTAAAGGAAACTTGGTGATAGGTGGATGAAAATCAGCTAAGGCCAAGATCGAACCAACGTTATAGGAAAAGTTGACCCGAATCTTAGATGACAGTTAGGATGAGAAGTTAATGGAAATATGGATGGAGAAATTGATAGAAAACCTCGACCCGCTATCAAGGATGATAGGAACCTCGGTATAATTTGAACGCCACACCAACAAAGGTGATAAGTTCGAAACAACAAGGAAAGATAGATGCCACGAGACGAAATCCCGATAAGTCAGATCAGTCCTAAAGTGAATAAAGAGAATTGAATTCTCACTAGAACAATTAAGTTCATATAATTGACAAAGTCTAAAATTGTCTAACCTTTACAAATGAAATTTAACAAATATTTATAGCTAAAGACTAAGGCTAGCCGAATGGACAATTGGTAGCCAAATGGACACTTAATTTCAACCTTTAAATGAGCTAAAATTTACAGAAAAATTTAGGAAAATTCTAAGATGCTTCCTCCAGCCTTGAGAACGTATTTGGACAGCTTCCAAGGTGTCTTCATGCAGCTGGAATCATTTAAAATAAAGGTGAGCTGATCAGCCACCTAGAAAGCCGAATGGTCACCTTGTAATTCAACTAGAAGAGTTGAAAATTTCTTAGAAGTTTCCTCATCAGCTGAAAAATTAATGAGCTAAAAAAATCTTGTAATATTCGGCCAAAGAGGGTGCATGATATTAAATATATTGCTTTGACCAGCTGGATAGGCTTGGACAGCTTAAATGCTCCTTAAGGACGCCAATGGTCAATAGATATAGAAGCTAAATGTGAGCAGCTGGATGGGATTAATGATAATCATCCATGTCCCTTATTAATCCCGAAAAAACACTTAGAGAAACTTAAACAGCAGCTGGCCTTTTAATTCAGCTTGGAGCATTGAATATTCGGCCACCTTTTGACTGAATGGAAATTTGGGAACACCAACCAGCAGCCTTCAAGCATTAATCACGTTTCATGCTCCTAGGCTGTTCATGCACCAGCAGCTCTTTAATGCATTAATTACGTTTCAGGCTCCTATGCACCAGCAACTCTTTAATGTTGTGCCAACTATGCCTTGTTCACTAATTAATTTGGCTGTAGCAAGAAGCACATTAAATTCAGCATGCTTGCTTCTTTAATGTAGAAAATAGCTGCACATTTAAACCAAAATTAATCAGCTTTGAACATATTAAATTGGTAGCAAATTATTTTACCCACATTCGGCTGGACAAGAAATAAATGTGTCCTAAACTAAGACAAGTTAAATGGCTGTACTAAAATAGATTAAAACATGTTCCAATTCAGACATATTAATTTCTGCTGGAACATATTAAGACCAATTATTAAGCTAAACATAATTATGAGCTAAGCAAATTAACTAATTTAACTAACACATTTAAACATAGTTAAAATGTCCAGTTTTTAATTTATTAAAAATAACACAACCTAATTATTGAGCTGATTTAATTTAATTTAACTAGACTCAATTAATTATTCCAGCAACTAATAAAATGCTTAAATTAGCCCGAGCTAGGCTTGAGCTCTTTGAGCTAAGTTTGGGCAGAATTAATCTCATGGAAAGAACAAACGATGCTCATTGAGATGGAAATGAGCTATTTTGAGCTCGTTGAACTGAAATCAAACTTCATCTTGCACTTGGGCCCCTCGAGCTTAGGCCATGCCCGATGTTGCCGAGTTTATTTGTAACATGACGCGGCTAGGTTTGCATCATTCCCTCCCTCTTGAAGATGATTTGTCCTTAAATCGGGCCACTTGCTCGAGAAAAAAGTTTCAAAATTGAAAACTAATTTGTTCATGATTAGAGCAAAGTTATTTCTAAAACCCGTGGAACCACGAATGGTTCGATAAAGAAAGGGGTTATTTCCATGCCCTCCCTCTTTAGGGGGACGCCATCTCCAAGTGTCACCTACAAAAGAGTAAAACAAATTAGTGACACTAGGAATAAAAATCTCTAAAGAACTTTTCTCATTCTCATTCACGAATTTATTGTAAAAACGAATACCAGGGTCAAAGATGGAAAACGACCTCACTGTTTCACAATGGATAAAAAGTTCAAACATTATCGTCGGAACAGAACCATTAAGCGCTCGAAAATTATGGTTTTGGACAACAAAAGTACTTGATTCAAGTCCTTTGGACAACTTAATACCAAACGATGTAAGACAATAATCTCTGGTGTTGGAAGCAAATTTTTCTCTTATTGTTTCATTTCGACTTGAAAATTTCATGGACAACAACACAGGGGAAATATGAAACAATTGTAAGTTAAACTCAAGCAAGACATGCTCGAATCCTTCAAATCTTACTATAGTGCAATTTCCAGGATCAAAGATTTGATTTTGCATTCGCATATTATCACAGTACAACAACTTTGTTTTCAGATTTAGAAACACATCATCAAGTAAGCAAAAGTTGTTCACACGTTTATTTAAACAGAAATTATGATGCTCACCTTTGCTTTGCAACAAATTAAGATGACTTGCTCCGGGCTTAAACAGATGACTTTGGTCGTTCATTATTATTAGCGGCAATGGCCTTTCTTTCATCAACAACTCACATAAGTGAAACAAAGAAAATTTGAGCATGCATATTTTCAAACAATCATACATCGTAATTCTCATTTGATCAGACTTACAAAAACATGCACAACGATATAGAGAATTCACATTACCATCACAAATAAATGAATTAGGCATTTTACGTGACAATTTTTTATCACACAAGATCAAATTTTGTTTGTACCTACTTAATCTTACTTCATCAACGAGCTTGCCAACGCCGTACTCATTACAAGAAAAACTTTTCATACCACTTTTAAAAACAAAATCATCAATAATCAGAGAATGGCAATTAATCGACATAGTGAGCGGTGATCTTTCGAAAATTAAGTCATCGGTACCTTTTTCAACAATGGTCAAATTATTTTGTCGTGATGTAGTTGTTAAAGACTCCTTAACTTGCTTGCCTTTAAGCTCTTGAGGAAGAATTTCATTTTTAATATTACCTTTCTCGATCATTCGAAATCGTCTCTCTCTAGAAAGATATTGAAGTTGTAGCTTGTCAATGGAATCTTCAGGAACCTGAAAAGAAACAATACAAGGAGAACTCATAGAACAGTTAGTTAAAACACTCCTCGCTTTTTCTTGTTCTCTCTTGTCTTCTCCACTCGTTTCTTTTGCAATCTCATGTTCAAACTCTCACTCTTTTTCAATCTTCTCTTTTAAAGACTTATTCTCAATCTCTTTTTCAATTTTTTTTCTTTCAAGTTCTTTTTCTTTTCTTTCACTCTCTTTTCCTTTCTCTCATGATTTCTCGATCTCATTACAAGAGGAAGATAACATAGAAGAATCAAGATAAGAATCTTTTTGTTGGGAAAAGTATGAAAGATCAGTGTATGAATTATGATCATCTCTTCGCGAGCGTTCCTCCTTGGATGAGTATCTTTGTGCATATGAATACTTTCTCGGACCTTCTCGTTCGTCACCGTAATAGGCTTCAAACTCGAAGTTTGCTTTGTTTTGTCTTGAATTCCTAGTCGAATAGAAATCATGGTATGAATCTCTTTGGGAATGACTAACCACAGGTGAATACTTAGACGTAACACATTCTTTTTTTCGTGAAGATTTCTCCGTAGACGAACACTTTAAGGCACTTGAAAAGGATTTCCTACATTCTCGTTTGTCATCTTGAAAGATTTTAGATTCAGGAATTGCTTCATACCGTCTCGGCTTTCTTGATGAATAAGAATCTCGGTATGAGTCTCTCCTTGAATGATCATCGAATGCGTGTCTCCGTGTTAACCTTGACTCCATCTTTTGACTTGAAAAAAGTTGTAACACCCCAAACTCGGCCCAGACGTTATGACCGAATTCGACGTATCACATTGTAGCATTACTAGAAAAGTCACGTTTTATCTAAAGTCTTTCTTCGTGGTTAAAGAATATCCTTGTTATAGATTAAAGTGAATGGAAGCTGTGCACCAGGTAGGATGCCAAAAAAGAGGAGGTGAGTCAATTAGACTGCTTAAGTACCCAGCTCTCCACAGATCTAATCCTAGACATGCACACAACCATTGCCACACTTTAACTAAGTGATTGTTCAGGGAAAACCAACTCGTTTAAAACCATTTGAAAAGGTTATTAATTTTGAAAACGTTTTCGTTGCGGAAGCTTTGCTTTGTTAACGCAATATTTTGAAATCAAGTAACCTTTTTAAAACGCGCCTTAGAGCTATTCAATTTCAAACAATCAAAAAAATATCACATCCAAGTTAACAAAACATACTAAGAACAATTAAAAATAAATAAAGCGGTCTTGTTACAACTTAAAAGCCCAAAATAATTAAAGTAAGTAAGTGCTAATCAAAACACATGAAGAAAAGCGAATTTGCAGAACATGTGGCCACTCCGAATCCCTCACGGCTCCAAGTCCACTATGGTTGGGGATTTCCTGCATGGATGAAATTAAGGAGTGAGTTTGGAAAACTCAGTGTGTAAAGTATCCCAACCAGAGCCCAAATCAGTTCAAGCTTTACTGGGCCTAAGCCCTATTCAGAAATCAAAGTTAACTGGGCCTTAGCCCATATCAATATTAATCTCAGCCATAGCCCCTTACAGTATCAGAGTATACTGGGCCTAGCCCATATCAGTATCAATCTGGGCCGCAGCCCTATTACAAGTCGAGATATATTGAGCCTTGCCCATATTAACACAGTTGGGCCCATTTCAATACAGTTGGCTCATAACAAAATAGTCTCATATGATTAATGCATGATAACCCCATCCAACCCTGCACTTGCCTCCGTCCATCCCTACACTTCCTATGGGGAATAAATCACCCACGCCATCCCTACACTTACGATGTATTAGCACCGGCCGCGGCATTAACTATAATCCGCAAAGCAAAGTCGCTTATATCGTAATATGGCACACCCACCGTAAGCAGGTTCTTCCTCCATAACAAAACCCAACCCCATGCGATTATGACATGTATGCGAAATATATATAATTAACAAGGCATGCTTGAGTAAAGGCGATCGAGTTTATAGTGTAAGAACAGTTATTTACCCTCGAGGGGCGTAATCGTAAACTTACCCCTTTAGGGGTATTACGGTAATTCTACCTTACAGAGGTATTTCAGTAATTTTATTAGTCTTTTTAGGGTTTCATGCTCATTACAGTTATTAACGTGTCTTCAGAATACTTACCGGACATTTTTACCGATATGGGCTCGTTAGCCTATTACCCAATTTCGGCCCATCGAAGCCCAAATTCACCGAGGTGCGTGAAATTGTGTACTTTGCAATCTTATCGTTGAAGTTACCAAAATTATCAATACAAACAATCCCACGAGCGCTCGCACACTCGCAAGTTCTCGAAATGCTGGCCTTTCGGCATTTTGGCTTCTCGGCTTTTGCCGATCTAGTCTACTAGTGGGTGTCGTTTACACACTTGTTTTTTGACAGAACTTTGATGAGTTCCACACACGAGTTGCCTACAATCAGTTACTAACACGTTAAACTATGAATCCATAACAACTTATATACAAATCCCCTTACCAATAATCAGCCATTAACACCTTAGGCACTAAAGTTCTTACCTTTGTCGGAATATGGACTAGATCTAAATCTTGTCGTTCCAATTATCCAAGCCCTTGATCAGTAGCCTTTAATCCACACTAGAGCAAAAGAAATCAAATAACACCACTAAACCCTTTTAGTTTAGTCGACAGGCACCCTTTGCATATAGGGGTTTTCGGCTTTTCTTTGAATCACCAAATAATGGATAGAGAAGGGATTCCGAGCACTTACCAAATATTTACTTGCCAAAAATGTTCCCAAGTACCTTCCTCTTCCCGATTTGTTGTAGATCTAACCCAAAATACAAATAGAGAATAGATCTAGGTGATTCGGCACTTGAAGGAATGAGATGGAGAATAGAAGTTTGTGAAGTAGAGGAGAGATGTCGGCAGAAGGATAAGAGAGTTGTGAGGTTCGGATTTTTGGCACGGAGAAAAGTCTCTATATTCGGCAATAATGAGAAGAGAATCAAAGAGAAAGGACTTATGAGTAGGAGTAGAAGATTAAGCTTGGTGAAGAAAAGATGAACAAAAAGAATGAAGGTCGATCTCAAAAATAATAATAGATGTGAATGGCCCCAACCTAAATCGACTAACACTTAAAAATACCCAAAACTAAACAAAGAAGAAAAACAACACATACAAGCCAAAATTTTAAGAGCTTTTTTGGCATAAAAATTCTTCCTAAATTCCAATTCCATGAATTGCTCCTTGATTTTAGCCACCACCTAATTTGAATTCCATCCAAATCCTTCTTACCGATTAGCAGCCACCATTTTTCCCACCGCTTGGCCGACTCAATTTGCTGCTCGGAAGAGTTTCGGTCCAACTCTTCTACTCTCCCTCAAGCATGCAGCAAAAAGAGAGTCCTTCGTGTGCACAGTAGCTCAAACCTGGGTCCTCCAGGCACACCCTCACGCTGCTGGCCACTGGGACGCAACCTTGTTTTCGATAAAATACTGCCACAATAATTTATAACCCTTACCTGATTCAGTTCTGGCCCGCTTTAAAAAAAAATAAAACAAAATTTTCCCGCGCAAAGACTTGAACCTGCGCCCTCTCTGCGTGCCCAGCATGCTGCTGCCACTGTGCCACGGGCGCTCCTTGTGTTGGATTATGCTCGCAACTCCTCTTAACCCCTATTTTAACCGTAACCTGAATATTAAAAAAACAACCATTTGTGCGTGCCGTGCCTTGAACCCAGGCACCTCCCACGCCCTCATAGCGTGCTTAGCCACTGGGCCAGGTGCTTGTTTGTGCTAAAACTCAGCCTAAATTATTAATCAGGCCCACTGCCCAGATTCCCTAAGGTAGCAAAAAATTTAATTTTTTTTTTTGCTAGAGTCTTGAATCGAACCCAAGCCTTTTCCCACACTATAAATCCATCATAATTCACTTAGATCCTACACTAAATAATTAATAACAATATTGATAATAATTTCCCGTAAAAAGTTAAAACATCAATAATTCTATCTCGGGCCATCTTCTACCCGAACTCGGACTCCAAACCCAATATTTTTAGGCCCAATTTTTAGGGCGTTACAAAAGTCGTTCTCGTCGTTGGTTTTGTGGCTCCCTTACACGTTGTACCTCCTCATTTAAGTGATCCAACTGCTCTTGCATTGGTTCTATCATCTCTCGAAGCATACGCTGAAATTCTCAGATCATGGCTTGCTAGCCCAAAACAGGGACTCCGCCACCTTGAGCAACATTCCTAACTGGTACTCCTCCACCCGCGGCATTGCAAATGGGCTGCAAACCTCCTCCCTCCATTTGATTTCTCTCGGGACTTCTAAACATGGAAATTTAAGCACACAACAAAAGAACTCACACGTCACTCAAAAAGAAAGAAATCACTCAATTTTTGGCTTTTATCCCTCTCAGATAGTCTCACCACTCTCTCGTGCCATTTTCCACTCTATTCTCTTCTCTCGATTGACGATGGACTACTTAGGCTTAGCGATCTCGTCGGTGTTGAGTCGGCTTACAAAAATGATAATCGGTTCGGGTTGGAAATGATGTTGGGACAAGGGTGGGCTAGAAGAAAAAATAAAGGTGAACGTGTGGCCGTTTGGGTAGATGGTGATAGTAGCAAAAAAAATTAATGATCGGGATTTACAAAAGATGAATTTTAGAACTATCAACAGAACTTTTTTTTTTAATTTCGAAATTTTTTCTTCTTGTTTTTTTTTCACTATTTCTGAATTTTCTTTTTTCTTTTTACTCTTCAAATCAATATATTCTCTCTTTTTTTTCACGACTTTTTTTTATTTTTTTAATTTTTTTTAAAGATACGATACCGAAACTTTCAAAAACATCGATACTTACCTCAATTTAACCAGCTCTAATACCAAATGATATGAGCTCACCTCGAAATGACTTAAGTCGTAATAGTTGCCTGATCGATAAATTGGGTAAGTTTGAACGGTTTTACAAAATTCGAAAGGAAAACAAGGAAGATAGGTTCGAATGGCTAGTTTCGTAATGGATATGTAAGCAAGTTGATGGTTTAATTCAAGAAGGCTAAAAGAGGGATGGTTAAATAGCTATCAAAGGGATCAAATAAAGGTTAAAGGAAACTTGGTGATAGGTGGATGAAAATCGGCTAAGGCCAAGATTGAACCAACGTTATAGGAAAAGTTGACCCGAATCTTAGATGACACTTAGAATTAGAAGTTAATAGAAATATGGATGGAGAAATTGATAGAAAACCTCGACCCGCTATCAAGGATGATAGGAACCTCAGTATAATTTGAACGCCACACCAACAAAGGTGATAAGTTCAAAATAACAAGGAAAGATAGACGCCACGAGACGAAATCCCGATAAGTCTGATCAGTCCTAAAGTGAATAAAGAGAATTGAATTCTCACTAGAACAATTAAGTTCATATAATTAACAAAGTCTAAAATTATCTAACCTTTACAAATAAAATTTAACAAATATTTATAGCTAAAGACTAAGGCTAGCCGAATGGACAATTGGCAGCCAAATGGACACTTAATTTCAACCTTTAAATGAGCTAAAATTTCCAGAAAAATTTAGGAAAATTCTAGGATGCTTCCTCCAGCCTTGAGAACATATTTGGACAGTTTCCAAGGTGTCTTCATGTAGCTGGAATAATTTAAAATAAAGGCGAGTTGATCAGCCACCTAGAAAGCCGAATGGTCACCTTGTAATTCAACTAGAAGAGTTGAAAATTTCTTAGAAGTTTCCTCATTAGCTGAAAAATTAATGAGCTGAAAAAATCTTGTAATATTCGGCCAAAGAGGGTGCATGATATTAAATATATTGCTTTGACCAGCTGGATAGGCTTGGGCAGCTTAAATGCTCCTTGAGGATGCCAATGGTCAATAGATATAGAAGCTGAATGTGAGCAGCTGGATGCGATTAATGATAATCAGCCATGTCCCTTATTATTCCTGAAAAAACATCTAGAGAAACTTAAACAACAGCTGGCCTTTTAATTCAGCTTGGAACATTGAATATTTAGCCACCTTTTGACCGAATGGCCATTTGGGAACACCAACCAGCAGCCTTCAAGCATTAATCATGTTTCATGCTCCTAGGTTGTTCATGCACCAGCAGCTCTTTAATGCATTAATCATGTTTCAGGCTCCTATGCACCAGCAGCTCTTTAATGTTGTGCCAACCATGCCTTGTTCACTAATTAATTTGGCTGTAGCAAGAAGCACATTAAATTTGGCATGCTTGCTTCTTTAATGTAAAAAATAGTTGCACATTTAAACCAAAATTAATCAGCTTTGAACATATTAAATTGGCAGCAAATTATTTTACCCACATTCGGCTGGACAAGAAATAAATGTGTCCTAAACTAAGACAAGTTAAATGGCTATACTAAAATAGATTAAAACATGTTCCAATTTAGACATATTAATTTCGGCTGGAACATATTAAAACCAATTATTAAGCTAAACATAATTATGAGCTAAGCAAATTAACTAATTTAACTAACACATTTAAACATAATTAAAATGTCCAGTTTTTAATTTATTAAAAATAACACAACCTAATTATTGAGTTGATTTAATTTAATTTAACTAGACTCAATTAATTATTCC
Organism: Gossypium longicalyx; assembly: GCA_025698465.1. Lineage (NCBI taxonomy): Eukaryota > Viridiplantae > Streptophyta > Magnoliopsida > Malvales > Malvaceae > Gossypium > Gossypium longicalyx. Next base: position 33,126,978 of record CM046995.1, on the reverse strand, counting down.
AGCAACTAATAAAATGCTTAAATTAGCCTGAGCTAGGCTTGAGCTCTTTGAGCTAAGTTTGGGCCGAATTAATCTCTTGGAAAGAACAAACGATGCTCATTGAGATGGAAATGAGCTGTTTTGAGCTCGTTGAACTGAAATCAAACTTCATCTTGCACTTGGGCCCTTCGAGCTTAGACCATGCTCGATGTTGCTGAGTTGATTTGTAACATGACACGGCTAGGTTCACATCATATACCTCATCCCTTACACAGGCCTTCGAGGCCTAAGTTATAACTAGGGCCAATTCAGGACAAAACTGGGAACATTAAGTAAAGTTTGGGTACTTTAGAAAATTTCCTTTACTTTACAGAGTCACACGCCCGTATGGGTGGGGCCGTGTGGTCACACACGCCCGTGTGGTCACACACGCCCGTGTGGCATGGGACACGCCCATGCCCTCAGCCCGTGTGCGACACTGACTATAACCTCATTACACAATTAGGGGCACACGACCAAGACACACGCCAGTGTGCCTAGCCCTTGTACAACACTGACTTAAAAATTTAGGAGAGGGGACGCACAACCATACCACACACCAATGGGGGTGAGCCGTGTGTCACACACGGCCTGAACACACACCCTTGTGTCTACCCGTGTGGACCTTGTTAGGCTATTTTCCAAGCCTTTGGTCACTCTCTACCAACCAACCACACTTATAGGTTACTTTTACGCATGATAAGGCAAAATTATACACTTGTATAAGACCATGATAAACCTTACTGCATGACAACCTCATATTATCGGTTTTATACATGCTAGGTTAATTCCCATCTTGTATTTAAGGGGATTCCATGTCTTATTGACACATTCAAAATTGGCTCATTTTTATAACTCATTACCAATTATAACCAAGCCATCACATATGAATATAAACATGCATAGATTTGTAGGTCATAGCCTACTTCAAAATAAGCCAATTTCCACGGCCATATACAAAAAGATAAGTATAACTTTACCTGCCTTCATTTTGGCAAATCAAATGACACATATAACAAAATACTTAAAATTTCTATACATGCCACTGAACAAAACATAAGTGTCTATATACCAAAGCTGAATTAGTTGATAGTGTGTTGACTCTCCAACCGTCTTACAATCTTTACGAGTCCTTGAGCTCTGAAAACAGGGAAAAAGAGAGGGGAAAACATTTACATGCTTAGTAAGCTCGAATAACTGGAAAGTAAACTTACCAATTATTTAGCATACATCCTTATTAGATAATGAAACCAACGAATATGAAAATGGTTTCCCTATCACATGTACTCAATCAATGAGTTAGTCACATAACAAAACACTATGTAATTTATCTTAGATGAGCTCATCATTCAACATGTCATTTGTACATATACCTCGTGTTAGTCCCATTGAGTTTCTAGGAAATCTCGATGGATTATCCAATCACCGTAAATTCACACGAATGATCATTTCAGGTATGCACTCCCAAGAACCTCACATTTTACGACGGGATTACCAGTCCAAGCTAAATCCCCCGTAATATAAACTCATAAGGTGATGTCAGGATTACCAGTCCAGGCTAAATCCCTTATAGTGACAAACACCCTCAGTGAGCTCGGATTTGAATTGCTAGTCAAGGCTAAATTCAGACCCTAATCAGATTACTCGTCCGAGCTAAATCCTTAATGCACGTATATTTTTCGGAAGACTCGATCATTTAAGGAACACCCGTCCGGGCTAGATCCTTTTCATACTTGAGATCATCAGATTACCTGTCTGGGCTAAATCATTTCTGCAACACATGCAAGATCTCATTTCACATGTCAATCATGGTTTATCCATCGAATTCCCTTTTTAACCTCAACTCGGACATTTTCCAACAAATCATTGTCAATGTAACATCCTGATTTTCGGATTTATTCGCGGGTTTCAATATTTTGTAAATATTTTAAAATTTTGTATTTGGAAGTGAGATTAATATTTTGAGTAGGTAGATGGGCTTATGGAAGGCCCATGTGTTGGCCAAAACCTGGGTGAATTTTTGAATTTTGGACATAGGAGTTAGGGGTTCTGGCTAGGTGGCCCTTGAATAGAGTTATGGGTAAATTGCATCACAAAAAGGGCCTTGGTAAAGTGGCCAGGGATCGATTCCCTGTGCTGACAAATAGATGCATTTATTTTTAAGTGCAGGAGGGGTAGTGTTGGAGTCTAGGTGGATTCTGCCAAAGGGGAGTTTGAATCAGTCCAAATGCTTGGATTAAGGAGTGATAAGGGGAGAGATTTAAGGGATTTGGAGAGAGGCTAGGAGTTGGCCGAATTAGGGGAATTAGAAAGTGGATTTCGGCAGAGGGGTTTTAAGTTAGTATTTCGGCATTTAGGGTGTTGAGTGGTGCCGTTTTCTTCTGCTTAAACACCTTGGGGTTGTTCTTTTCTCTCTTTTTCCTCTCTAGCCGAAACCACCATTCTCTCTATTCTTCTTTCTTCATTTTTCTTCTTCAAAACCGTTCACCAAACCTGCTGTTCTTCAACACTTGTGCCAAAACCACAAAAGCCGAAAACCCGAAAAATACATTAGTTGTACCGATTTCTTCCAAACCAAATCCTTAGATATTTTTGTGCCTAATAAATGACAACCATCTTTTCTAAACCTTAGATACCTGTCGGCAATTTTACATCAAGGTTATAACCTCACATTGTCATTTCCTTCATCACTCAAAAGCCGAAAAACCATAGATTTGGGGCTTATAGCTGAAACTGTAAAACTCCGGGAGTCGAGTTCTACCGTCGTTTGAAAGATAAATCTGCATCATATTGTGTGGAGATCAAATAGGAGAAAGGGGTAAGTGTTCAACATCTCAGATCTGGTCCTATTTTACAAAGTTAGGAAAAGCCGAAGTCCCTAAAACCTAGGGAGGCTGTCGATTTGGGCATGTGGCTCTAAGGGTTGATAAAAGGGTAAGGTTTCAAAGGCTTTTAGGGACATGGGTCGATCAGGGATAAATAGGTTGTGGGTTTAGTGATTTCGGTTTGTAAATAATAACTGTGCTAATCAATTGTAGGACATCGAAAGGGATCTCGATGGCGATCGTCATAAAACAGTGTGTCTGAAACACCCTTCCTTAGTTCAATTCAAGCAAAAGCCAAATACCGAAATTCCGGCATTTCATGGGCTTGTGAGTATGCGAATGCTCTCAATACATAGAGTAATTGTTGGATCTAGCACCGTAAAGTAGTAAGTAAGTTGTGTGACATTTTAGCGTACTTCGGAAAAAAAGGCTCGATGGGCCAAAAATCGGGCCCAATGGGCTTACGGACCAATATGGGTAAGAGATGGGAAAATTAGCTCATTAGTTAGATGGTGGAACCAAATTGCATAAAATCGTTGAAAATTACTGAAGTATCTAGTGTAGTTGCTAAGTTACTTAAAATTATCTCTAAAGAGCAAAATTACCGATATACCCCTAGGGTTTAAATTGGCTAAACTGCATGATTGTTTGATATCAGTATTTTACATGATATGCATCTATTAATATCTATTGCATGGGATTGGGGTATTGATGGAGGAAGTATTGAAAGTGGTTTATCCACGTCTTGGAGGCTTTGCCTCAACTTATCGATATTTGAGTGCCGTTGTTTTGCAACCGTGGAGGAGTGTAGGTGGGTGGGTTGAGATATTCCCCATATGGAGTGTAGGGCTGGTGCGGTGCAGCAGTAGCGGATGGTGGGTTGAGTAGTCTCCCGCATGGGTTTGCATGCATTACTACTATTGTTACCTATGTTATCGAACCGGGCCTATGGGCCACACTGTTATGTTAAAAGGGCTAAGGCCTTGCTCTCAGATTCTGAAAAAGGGCTTGGTCCACTGTGGTAATCGTTATCTCGATAGGGCTTACGCCCAATGGGCTAGAGCCGACTTGGGCTTTGGATGGGTTTCTCAGATACACCGAGTTTCCCAAACTCACCCCTTTCTCTTCCATCCTTGCAGGTGAGCCCTAGTTGGTGGACTTGGAGCTGGGCGGGGTTCAGAGTGGCCATGAAGATTGATTGCAGGTTTTAATTAAGTGCAGCATTTTTTTTGATTATTTCTATTATGGTTAAAGTTGTAATAAGGCCGCTCTTTTTAATTAATTTTATTTTGGGATTATTAAACTGGATAGCACTAGGGCACGTTTTATAAAAAAAATTACATGTTTTTAAAAGAGCATGATGACACACAAAGTTTTTCGCAACGTAAATGTTTTTCCAAGAAAATAAATAATTCAAACAGACTTAAACTTGATTTAATGTTCGTAGGCACGTAACCTGTTTAAAGTGTGGTAATGGATGTGTGCATGTCTAGGATTGGATCCGGGAAGAGCTTGGTACTTAAGCAGTCCAATAAGACTCACCTCCTCTTTGCTGGCTTCCTATCTGGTGCACAGCTTCCATTCACTTTAACTTAAAACAAGAACATATTTTCGCTAAACACTAAACAACGAATTTAGATAAACACATGTTTTTGAAACATCTCCATGTGACATACTAAATTCGACCGTAACGTCTGGGCTGGGTTTGGGGTGTTACATTTAGTGGTATCAGAGCCAGGTTGCAACAACTCGGCTGTGGATCGAGTCCAAAAATTTTTTTCAAAAACTTAGGCCTAAGAAGTGTATTTTTGGAAATGGTAAGTTTTTTGAAGAAGGTTCAGGTTTTTCTATTGTTAAACAGGGTTAAATCAATAGTCTTAAAATAAAAGTGTTTTCAAATTCTCGGTAAGCAAAAACATGTTGACTGATAAGGAAGTGGCACGCTGAATCCCCGGCACCAAGTCTGTAAGTGTTCTTTTTCTGCTTTAAATATTTATAGAAATGGACTGGAAATAATACTATAGATAGTACTGAGCCTTAGAGATAGTGCTATTGATAATATAGTATTAGGGCTACAAAACTGGGACTGTAGCTAAATGGTGATTGCGCGAAAATAACTCTGAAACTCTATCTGTTCAATAAGACATTCTGTAATAAATAGTGAAACCAGTAAACTAATGTCATAAAATTCGTAATCAGATAAATCGTTATGAGTACAAGGACTACTCGGGGAAGAGGCCGTGGTCGAGGCCGAGGTAGCACTCAAGCCGAATCACGTCATCCGAACACATGCCGGTTGGCGAGGCACGACCACCACCGATCAATGAAAATGGGCCGATAACCGAGCCGCAGGGATGACGCTTTGTCTCGTGCCATGTTGAGGGTTCTGGAAAGGGTGGCGGAGTTAACAATGGCCCATGAATAGGGTCCATTTCGAACGACTTCGGGCCAACGGAGCCGAGATTTTTAGGGCGATCTGGAGTGGCTCCAAATGTGGCCGAGTCTCGGTTGGAAGCCACGAGTAGATCATGGATGACTGGGACCGCTCGGTGGAGCGAAGTTGAAAGGGGTGTCGTTCTGTCGCGGGATGAAGCGTATCAGTGGTGGATTACTGTGAGAGAGGGTACCCCAGCTGAGAGGGTAACATGGGAGCTGTTCAAGCAGACCTTTAAGGAAAAATATGTTGGAGCTAGCTATGTGGATGCACGCAGAAAGGAGTTCTTGAATCTGACTCAAGGAAATAAGACCATTGCTGAATATGAGGCGGAGTTTCTACGACTAAGTCGGTATGCTAATGGCATCGTTTCCACCGAATACGAGCGCAGCGTTCGTTTTGAGGATGGTCTTAAAGATGAGTTAAGGGTGCTCATAGCTCCGCAGAGAGAGCGAGATTTCACTGCATTGGTAGAGAAGGCTAAGATAGCCGAGGAGGTGAAACAAACTGAAAGAAAGAATCGTGATAGGGATCGGAATCGGTTCAGAAGGGATGCTGGACCAGCGGGTGCGGCAAATCGAAATGTTAAGAGAGCTAGGATGGAGGAACCGGTTCGAGCAGTTTCGGTGAACACAGGTAGACCGCAAGCTTATGGGGTTTGCGGCAGAATGCATCAAGGAAAGTGCTGGAAGCGTTCTAGGGCTTGTCTTCGTTGTGGGTCTAAGGAACATAGGATTAAGGATTGTCCTAGGAGGGCCACTCAGGCTCAGGTGGCCGAACAAGGGGCTGTGTGACTGGCTCAACCTATGAGGGAAGGACCGCCGCTGCCGAGAGGTCGTGGACAAGGTCGCGGTGGTAATGGCCGTGGACATGGGTCACCCGGCAGGGGTATTGGTAACACGGATGCTCGTCAGCCAGCTTTGGTGTATGCTGCTCGTCGCCGCGAGGAGGGTGACGCACCTGATGTCATAACTGGTACGTTTTTTATATTTGGTGTACCTTATGCTGCTCTGATTGATGTGGGATCAACCCATTCATATGTGGCATATAACATTTACAGGGCATTTGGGTGTGCACTCCGAGGAGGCTGTGTGTGGGGTGTCTGTGATAAGTCCTTTGGGTGATTCGGTTAAGGTAGAGAAACTCTTCAAGGAGGTGCCTTTGGAGATTCAAGGCAGGGTTTTCTGTGGGGATTTGATGGAGTTACCGCTTGAAGAATTCGATTTGATACTAGGGATGGATTGGTTGACCAAGCATAAGGCAACATTGGATTGTGCAGCTAAGAGGATGGTGTTAAGGACTATCAATGATGAAGAGGTAATGATTATTGGAGAGTGAAGGGATTACTTATCCAATGTAGTATCAGCGTTGAGGGCTGAGAAACTGATGCACAAGGGGTGCGAGGCATATCTGGCTTTGGTAAGCCAAGCTGAAATCGAGGATCCGATCGTGGAGACCATCGAATCGTTAGGGAATTCCAGGATGTTTTTCCGGAAGAGCTTCCTGGATTACCTCCGAATCGGGAAGTTGTGTTTGTAATCGATTTGTTGCCTGGAACGGCTCCAGTATCTATTGCACCCTATAGGATGGCACCGAAGGAGTTGGTAGAACTGAAGGCTCAAGTTCAAGAATTGTTAGATAGAGGCTTCATTAGGCCTAGTGTGTCTCCTTGGGGAGCACCGGTCCTATTTGTGAAGAAAAAGGACAGAACGATGCGCATGTGCATCGATTATCGCTAGTTGAACAAACTGACGATTAAGAATAGCTATCCACTACCAAGGATTGACGATCTGTTTGATCAACTTAGGGGAGCTTCGGTATTCTCCAAAATCGACCTTCGCTCTAGATACCATCAGCTAAGGGTAAGAGAAGGGGATATTCATAAGACAGCATTTCGAACTCGATATGGACATTATGAGTTTTTGGTCATGCCGTTTGGGCTGACAAATGCACCTGCAGCTTTTATGGATCTGATGAATCGAGTATTCCAACCTTACTTGGATCGGTTCGTAGTTGTCTTTATCGACGATATCCTGGTATACTCTGAACCGGAGGTGAAGCATGATGAGCATCTCCGTATTGTGCTGCAAGTGTTAAGGGAAAAGGAGCTCTATGCGAAATTCAACAAGTGTGAATTCTGGTTGAGGGAGGTAACCTTCCTAGGGCATGTGGTCTCTGCCGAGGGGATTAAGGTGGATCCTCGAAAAACTGAAGCGATTCTGGAATGGAAGCCACCTAGGTCGAGATCGGAAATTCGAGTTTTCTAGGGTTAGCGAGTTACTCTGTAAGGTTTGTGGAGGTTTCTCGGTGATGGCGGCACCTTTGACAAAACTTATAAGGAAAGGAGTACCATTTGTCTGGACCGAGAAACAGCAAAAAGCTTTTGATCGGTTGAAAAATGTATTGACCGAAGCGCCAGTGTTGATTCAACCGGTGTCTGGGAAGGACTTTACTATATACAGCGATGCGTCGCATGTGGGGTTAGGTTGCGTACTGATGCAAGAGGGCAAGGTGGTCGCTTATGCATCGCGACAGCTTAAGGCTCATGAGGTGAATTACCCTACGCATGATTTGGAGTTAGCAGCGGTGATTTTTGCTTTAAAAATTTGGAGACACTACTTATATGGGGAGAAGTGCATTATATATACAGATCATAAGAGCCTAAAGTACTTGTTGACTTAGAAGGAGTTGAACCTTGGGCAACGAAGATGGGTGGAGTTGCTTAAAGATTACGACTGTTCGATAGAGTACCACCCAGGAAAGGCTAATGTGGTGGCGGATGCATTAAGTCGAAGGGTTGTTACAGATTTAAGAGCCTTGTTCGCACGTTTAAGTCTGTACGACGATGGAAGCTTGTTGGCAGAACTGCAAGTAAATCCTACTTGGACTGAGCAGATTAAGGAGAAATAGTTGAAGGACGATTTATTTGCTCTTCGGTTCTAGCAAGTTAAGAATGGTGAGAACGAGGATTTTGGGTTGAACACTGAAGGAATTCTGTGCTTTCGTGGAAGGTTTTGTATTCCAAAGGACCCTGAATTAAGGCAGTTAATTCTAAAAGAGGCTCATAGTGGACTCTGTGCCATGCATCCTGGAGGGAATAAGTTATATCGAGACTTGCGAGAGGTGTACTGGTGGCCCGGATTAAAACGAGAGGTGACTGAATTTGTTGGGAAATGTTTGACGTGCCAGCAGGTTAAAGCTGAGCATCAATTGCCTTCGGGATTATTGTAACCTGTGAAAATTCCGCTATGGAAGTGGGAAAGAGTAACAATGGACTTTGTGAGTGGGTTACCTTTGACACCCACCAAGAAAGATTCGGTGTGGGTGGTTGTGGATAGGTTAACAAAATCTGCTCATTTCATACCTGTTCGTACCGACTACTCACTGCAAAAGTTGGCCAAGTTATATGTGGCGGAGGTAGTGCGATCGCATGGGGTGCCGTGTGTCGATAATTTCGATCGAGACCCTAGGTTTACATCTCGCCAGCGGAAGTTGCGGGAAGCGTTGGGTACACGATTGGATTTTAGCACCGCCTTTCACCCACAGACGGATGGACAGTCAGAAAGGGTTATTCAGGTTCTGGAGGATATGTTGAGAGGTTGTATCATTGATTTTCATGGAATTTGGGAGGATTACCTGCCATTGGCGGAGTTTGCCTACAATAACAGCTATCAAGTAAGTATTCAGATGGCACCATATGAAGCACTTTATAGGCGAAGATGTCGTACGCCGACGTGTTGGACAGAGTTGGGTGAACGACGAGTGCTTGGACCGGAATTGGTGGCTGACACTGAAAGAAAGGTTAGGCTGATAAGGGATCGGTTAAAGGAGGCATCTGATAGACAGAAGTCGCATGCGAATCTGAAGCGCAAAGAGATGGAATTCGCTGTCGGGGATATGGTTTTCTTGAAGGTTTCCCCTTGGAAGAAAATTTTGAGATTTGGTAAGAAGGGTAAGTTGAGCCCACGGTTTATTGGGCCTTACCGAATTGTTAAGCGGGTTGGACCAGTGGCCTATCAGCTAGAGTTACCACCAGAATTGCATCGTATCCACGACGTTTTTCATGTATCCATGCTGAGGCGGTATCGATCTGACCCAACTCATATCATACCGATTCTGTAAATCGAAGTGCGATCGATTTAACCTTCGAAGAGGAACCTGTGCAAATACTGGATCGTGACATCCAGGTGTTGAGAAGGAAATCAGTTCCACTAGTGAAAGTACTTTGGAGGAACCATGGCAAAGAAGAAGCTACTAGGGAGACGGAGGAGGCTATGCGTCAACAGTACCCTCAACTGTTCGAATAAGGTAAAATTTCGAGGTCAAAATTTCTTTAAGGAGGGTAGAGTTGTAACATCCTGATTTTCGGATTTATTCGCGGGTTTCAATATTTTGTAAATATTTTAAAATTTTGTATTTGGAAGTGAGATTAATATTTTGAGTAGGTAGATGGGCTTATGGAAGGCCCATGTGTTGGCCAAAACCTGGGTGAATTTTTGAATTTTGGACATAGGAGTTAGGGGTTCTGGCTAGGTGGCCCTTGAATAGAGTTATGGGTAAATTGCATCACAAAAAGAGCCTTGGTAAAGTGGCCAGGGTGACGCCACTAGGCTCCTAGAAAGGGTGGTGTGGAGCATTGGAGAAGGCAAGGGATCGATTCCCTATGCTGACAAATAGATGCATTTATTTTTAAGTTCAAGAGGGGTAGTGTTGGAGTCCAGGTGGATTCTGCCAAAGGGGAGTTTGAATCAGTCCAAACGCTTGGATTAAGGAGTGATAAGGGGAGAGATTTAAGGGATTTGGAGAGAGGCTAGGAGTTGGCCGAATTATGGGAATTAGAAAGGGGATTTCGCAGAGGGGTTTTAAGTTAGTATTTCGGTATTTAGGGTGTTGAGTGGTGCCATTTTCTTCTGCTTAAACACCTTGGGGTTGTTCTTTTCTCTCTTTTTCCTCTCTAGCTGAAACCACCATTCTCTCTATTCTTCTTTCTTCATTTTTCTTCTTCAAAACCGTTCACCAAACCTGCTGTTCTTCAACACTTGTGCCAAAACCACAAAAGCCAAAAACCCGAAAAATACATTAGTTGTACTGATTTCTTCCAAGCCAAATCCTTGGATATTTTTGTGCCTAATAAACGACAACCATCTTTTCTAAACCTTAGATACTTGTCGGCAATTTTACATCAAGGTTATAACCCCACATTGTCATCTCCTTCATCACTCAAAAGCCGAAAAACCATAGATTTGGGGCTTATAGCTGAAACTGTAAAACTCCGGGAGTCGAGTTCTACCGTCGTTTGAAAGATAAATCTGCATCATATTGTGTGGAGATCAAAAAGGAGAAAGGGGTAAGTGTTCAACATCTCAGATCTGGTCCTATTTTACAAAGTTAGGAAAAGCCGAAGTCCCTAAAACCTAGGGAGGTCAGTCGATTTGGGCATGTGGCTCTAAGGGTTTTTAATCGACGTTTTACTGCTATGATTAGTGTCTTCCTAAGTGTTGGATTGAAGGCGTGGGTTGTTGGAGCAATCGGATTCGGAGCTAGCTATCGATTTTGGCAAAAGGGTAAGGTTTCAAAGGCTTTTAGGGACATAGGTCGATCAGGGATAAATAGGTTGTGGGTTTAGTGATTTCGGTTTGTAAATAATAACTGTGCTAATCAATTGTAGGACATCGAAAGGGATCTCGGTGGCGATGCGTCGCGAAAGCAAACCGAACACCCTTCCTTAGTTCAATTCGGCAAAAGCCGAAATGCCGAAATTCTGGCATTTCATGGGCTTGTGAGTATGCGAATGCTCTCAATACATAGAGTAATTGTTGGATCTAGCACCGTAAAGTAGTAAGTAAGTTGTGTGACATTTTAGCGTACTTCGAAAAAAAAGGCTCGATGGGCCAAAACTGGGCCCAATGGGCTTACGGACCAATATGGGTAAGAGATGGGCAAATTAGCCTGTTAGTTAGATGGTGGAACCAAATTGCATAAAACTGTTGAAAATTACTGAAGTAGCTAGTGTAGTTGCTAAGTTACGAAAATTATCTCTAAAGAGTAAAATTACCGATATACCCCTAGGGTTTAAATTAGCTAAACTGCATGATTGTTTGATACTGTATTTTACATGATATGCATCTATTAATATCTGTTGCATGGGATTGGGGTATTGATGGAGGAAGTATTGAAAGTGGTTTATCCACGTACTGGAGGCTTTGCCTCAACTTATTGATATTTGAGCAGCGTTGCTTTAATCGTGGAGTGTAGGGCTGGGTGGGTTGAGATATTCCCCACATGGAGTGTAGGGCTGGTACGGGTGCAGTGTAGCGGATGGTGGGTTGAGTAGTCTCCCTAGATGGGTTTGCATGCATTACTACTATTGTTACCTATGTTACTGAACTGGGCCTATGGGCCACACTGTTATGTTAAAAGAGGCTAAGGCCTTGCTATCAGATTCACGAAAGGGCTTCGGTCCACTGTATGTATTGTTATCTCGAATAGGGCTTAGGCCCAATGGGCTAGAGCTAACTTGGGCTTTGGATGGGTTTCTCAGATACACCGAGTTTCCCAAACTCACCCCTTTCTCTTCCATCCTTGCAGTGAGCCCTAGTTGGTGGACTTGGAGTCAAGAGATTCAGAGTGGCCATGAAGATTGATTGCTGGTTTTAATTAAGTTCAGCATTTTTTTTGATTATTTCTATTATGGTTAAAGTTGTAATAAGGCCACTCTTTTTAATTAATTTTATTTTGGGATTTTAAACCGGATAGCACTAGGGCACGTTTTATAAAAAAAATTACATGTTTTTAAAAGAGCATGATGACACACAAAGTTTTTCGCAACGTAAATGTTTTTCCAAGAAAATAAATAATTCAAACAGACTTAAACTTGATTTAATGTTCGTAGGCACGTAACCTGTTTAAAGTGTGGTAATGGATGTGTGCATGTCTAGGATTGGATCCGGGAAGAGCTTGGTACTTAAGCAGTCCAATAAGACTCACCTCCTCTTTGCTGGCTTCCTACCTGGTGCACAGCTTCCATTCACTTTAACTTAAAGCAAGAACATATTTTCGCTAAACACTAAACAACGAATTTAGATAAACACATGTTTTTGAAACATCTCCATGTGACATACTAAATTCGGCCGTAACGTCTGGGCTGGGTTTGGGGTGTTATAGTCAAAGATGCATTTTATATGATTTCATGCCATTAATAAATGCAATCATCATGCATTCATAAATCACATAATTAGACACATTATGAGTTTACTTTAAGTTACCCGAACTTACCTGGTACTCGTTTCGGTTATTCCGAAACCTTTCGCTTTCCTCTTTCGACCTCCAGAATTTGTTCCTTGTGGTCTATAACAATAAAATTAAATAATTAACAACTCACATTGTACCTTTTTGAGCCTAAATTTCACCCGCAATTTTAAATGACGATTTTTCCCTAACCTTTCACATTTTTACGATTTAGTCCCTAGGCTCATAAAATGAAACACATGCAATTTTTACCTTACCCAAGCCTAGCCGAACACTTTTCCCTCTTATGGCAGCCCACATTTTTCATTATTTTCACATTTCTACCACATATTTAACAACTTTTGCAAAAAGGTCCCTTTAGGGGTTTTTCATGAAAATCACATAGGAAAAGATGTTTAACACACATCCAACTTTCATATCCCTCCATAAATCATCAAAATACAAGTAACTCATGTATGGGTAGATTTTTAAACATGAAACCTAGCATGAAATATGGGTAGAAATGGAGAGAGTAAGCTACTGGGATTTCAAAAATACAAAGAACTTTAAAAATGGGGCTTGGGTGCACTTACTATTGAGCTTAAAAATGTTGAAAACCCTAGCTATGGAGTCCCTTCAAGTTTCAGCAGCATGGAGAAGAAATATGAGCTGATTTTGGTTCATTTTCCCCATTTTATTTCATCAAAATGGCAAATGACGAAAATGCCCTTAAGCCCTTTTCTTTAAAATTTCATCCATGCAATCCCATTTTTGTCCAAAAACTTAGAAATTGGGAAAATTGCTCTATAAGACCTTCTAATTTATAATCTAAAGCAATTTCATACTAATTGCTTCTACAATCCAAGTTTTGCAATTTATTCAATTTAGTCCCTAATTTCCAATTGGACACCTTACTCAAAGAATTTCTTCATAAAATTTTAACACCTGCATATTATCATATTCTAGACCTCATAATAATCATAAAATAAATATTTTGATGTCAAATTTGTGGTCCTGAAACCACTATTCTGACTAGGCCGTATTTTAGGATGTTACACAACTACTTTGTGCTTCGTTTAGAATCTTCCTAATGAGCTCAGAATTTCTTGCTACACATATTCTATCACGAAACATCAAACAGTCATCAAACCCTATTCGAAAATCTGAGTCAGACGTCAACTCACACTGAGCTTGTTTTGCTTGCAATTTATTATCAAATCTTTAAGCCTCACAAATCTACTGTAGAAATAATGGTCTCGCTTTCAACTTGGCTACTATCGAACCATCGTCAGGCAAAAATAATTGTGTTTTCAAAGCACGTAAAGCAAATAAGGACTTTTGACTCAAAGCATCAGCAACTATGTTCGCTTTCCTCGGATGATAGTCAATCAATAATTCATAGTCTTTTAGTAATTCTAACCATCTCCGCTGTCGTAAATTCAAATCTTTCTGAGTCATAAGATATTTCAAGCTTTTGTGGTCGGTATAAATATGGCATTTCTCACCAAACAAGTAATGATGCCAAATTATCAATGCGAACGCTATCGCGACTAACTCTAGATCGTGCAAAGGATAATTCTTTTCGTGCAACTTCAACTGTCTCGAGGCATAAGCTACAACTTTTCTTCCTAAATCAAAACACAACTCAAGCCATTTAGTGATGCATCACTGAAAACTATGAATTCTTTACCCGACTCAGGCTGAACTAACACTGGTGCCTCTATCAATAATGCTTTCAATGCTCAAAGCTCTGCTGATACTTTTCTGACCACTCAAATTTAACTTTGAAGCAATTGTGTCATCAGAGTCACAATCATCGAGAAGCCTTTCACAAATCGTCTATAATAGTCGGCTAGTCCCAGAAAACTACTGACTTCGGATACATTTCTTGGAAGCTTCCAATCTATAATCGCAGAAATTTTACTCGGGTCAACTTGGATACTCGCGGCTGAAATTATATGTCCCAGAAAACTAACCTCTCATAGACAAAGTTCACATTTGCTGAACTTTGCAAACAACTATTTATCTCTCAAAGTTTGTAACACAATTCTCAAATGCTCGGTATGTTCAGATTCATCACGAGAGTAAATCAAAATATCATCAATAAACGCAACTACGAATCGGTCTAAGTGCGGCCTAAAAATCCAATTTATCAAGTCCATGAAAATAGCAGGTACATCTGTTAGTCTGAAAGGCATAACAAGAAATTCGTAGTGTCCGTACCTTGTTTAAATGCAGTCTTTAGCACATCTAAGTCTTTAACTTACAATTGGTAATAACCTGATCTCAAATCAATTTTCGAAAACATTGTTGCCCCTTTTAACTGATCAAACAAATCATCTATTCATGGCAAAGGGTATTATTCCTGATCGTCACTTTGTTGAGCTGTCGATAGTCTATACACCTTCTCATCGTGCCATCTTTCTTTTTCAAAAACAACACTAGTGCACCTCAGGGAGAGAAACTCAGTCTAGCAAAACCTCTATCTATAAACTCTTGCAACTGAGCTGTCAATTCTTTTAACTCTGTCGGAGCCATTCTATACGGAGTTATCGATATCGGCGTTGTTCCCGGTACTAATTCAATACCAAACTCAACCTATCTAATAGGTGGTAAACTCGGTAACTCTTCGGGAAATACATCTAGATACTCGCACACAATTGGTACTAATTCAATCTTTGTTTCTATCACTTTCGTATCAAGTACATAAGCATGATAAGCTTCACACCCCTTTCTCACAAATATCTGAGCTAACATAGATGAAATCACAACTGGCAAACTATTCATATCATCAGATTCAATTCTAACAATCTCATTATTCTGACATTTCAGTTCAATTGTCTTTCATCTACAATTCACTATAGCATCATGCATCGTTAGCCAATCCATACCCAAAATCACATCAAATTCATCGAATGACAACAACATCAGATTAGCCAGAAAACAGAAATCTCGATTCATTAACGGACAATTCTTGTAGACTTTGTCAACCAAAACAGATTTGCCTAAGGGGTTTGGTACTCTAATCAGAAATTCAATAGACTCTACAGGCAAAGTCTTACTAGATACTAAATTCATAAATATATAAGATTGAGTTGATCCTGGATCTATCAATGCGATCACATTAGTATCATAAAGAGTGAAAGTACCGGTGATAACATCTGGAGATGATGCTTCTTCACGAGCACAAATAGCGTAGGCTCTAACAGGTGCTCTGGCCTTGGATCTCACAGCTGAATCCTTTATCATCCCTCTACTACCACTTATATTTCCAACAATTCTAGGTGGTCTACCTCTATTTGACGTGTTACTTGATCTCACATTTTGAACATTATCTTTCTCATCCAGCTGAGCACAATCTCAGATAAAGTGATTTAGCGAACCACATTTGTAACAAGTTTTATTACTTTTATTCTAGAATTTTCCAAAATGCCGTCTCCCACACTACTGACACTCGGGTTTGTTGTCTCTTACACTACCAAAGAACTTGAGTATTGTTTTTTACAATCTCTGTTCGAATACTTTTTTGAAGCATTTGGGCGAGCGTACGAATCTCTGGATTTCTTTGATGAAGATTGATACGGCTTACTCATCGATCTTTTTCTCGAGTCTCTAGCTTCTGAATCTGCTTTTCCTTTTCCTTTCTAAGATCTTCAACTTTACAAGCCCTTTCAACCAAAACGACAAATTCTTTCAACTCTAGAATTCTAAATAGTAGTTTTATATCTTCATTGAACCCGTCAATGAACCGCTTACACATAATCTCTTCGGTAGAAACATACTCCCTGGCATACTTACTCAACCGTACAAATTCTCTTTCATACTCGGTTACAGTCATTCGACCTTGTTTTAATTCTAGAAACTCTTTGTTCTTTTGATCAAGAAATCTTCAACTGATGTATTTCTTTCAGAAATCGGATTGAAAGAACTCCCAAGTAACTCATTCTTTCAAAACCAAAAATATCAATGTGTTCCACCATTTTATCTTCCACAATGTCTTGGTTACTACCATGCCAAAACAAACCAAAATAAGCCATCACTCATGGCTATATTTATACAAACCAAAACATATACATTTATAAGCCATTTCTAATAGCCAAACACATATTAATATTAGCATCATTTACAAGCCAAATCTCATGGCTATAATCACAACCAAAATACCACATCTAGCCTACATTCCATATACCAGAAATGTATAATTCAAAAGTACCAACTTAGATGTTTGATAGTGCAATGATGTTCCCAACAACTCCCAGATCCGAGCTAGCCTTGATTCACTATAAAACATAGAAAAATAACACGAAGTAAGCTTCATAGCTTAGTAAGCATGTATGTGAATAACTTAATTCATCGAATAAATACAAATCAACCAATTACACACGACAAATCCATATACACATTAACTAGAAACGTTTCTCATGTCTCAAAACATGATCTAATGCAAACTCATCGAATTTCACTATTTAATACTCGAATAGGTTCTGCACATACCTGTATTACCTCGTATTAACCTCTTTCTCAACCACATCATTCATGCACCTATTGAACCATTTAGAATAGAAATCGGATACTTAGGAGTCTCGTACGGTAAGTACCTATACCATGGCCTGTAGCCAAATCAGGGTAACTTATCTGAAGAACTAGTATCATGACCCGAAGCCAAATCATCCGATATGCATGCCCAGAAGCCAAATCGGTAAAAGATGCACCTGAAGTGCTAATATCATTCCCCGAAGCTAACTTAACATATCACTTACTGACATGTCAATAGTACCAAAACTATTCTTGAGGTTGACCCGGGCTTTCACACTTTTTGTTTCTATCATCGAATGCATTCGTAGAGTCGTTTTCACAATCCATACATTAACCATAATCCCGTTTTAACAAATTACACAATATAAAAGCATTTTAACATACATTTATAATGTAATCATCACATACGAACTTACCTCGTATTCAAAATTGACGGATCGGGTCGATTACTCGATAACCTTGCTTTTTCCCCAATCTAAATCCAAATTCTTTTTTTCTTGATCTATATGAATTCAAAATTAATTTATTTATTCATCTAGTCATCCAATTAATCCAAAAATACACATTTGGGCATTTTTACACATTAGCCCCTAACCTTTCGCATTTAATCTACTTAGTCCCTATTTCACAAATACACAAAATTCACACACTTCAACAAAATCCATGCTTGGCCGAATTATATATAGGTCCCTAGCAGCTCACAACTTTCATTTATTTCCCATTTCAACCACACAATTTACACATTTCACAAATTAATCCCTTTTTGACATTTTTGTCAAAAATTACTTTACAAAACATGAAAATCTATCATGAAGCTTTCATATTTCCACATTAAACATTAAAGAACATATAGATTCAACAATGGAAACTCTCAAAATATTTAAAAGTTTCAAAATTAAAGGTATGGGCTAGCTAGATTTAGCTACAACAATTACAAAAACATAGAAATCATTAAAAAGTGAGCTAAAACCGTTCCTTAATTGAGCCTTGAAGTAGCCAAAATTTTCAAACCCTAAATTAGCTTTTCCTCATGCTTCATTCGGCCAAGGATGATAATAATAAGATTAATTTCGTGTTTTGTTTTATTTAATTAACCTTTATTAATCAATCTACAAAAATAACCTTAATGAACATTAATTCTTTCACTACATGTCAAATCATTATCATCCATTAACTCTCTAATGAATAAATTATCACTTAAGGACCTGAACTTTAAGATTTTATAGCTAATAGATACCTTTAACTATTAGAACAACACTTTTTCACTTTATGCAATTTAGTCCTTTTTGTCAAAATGACCTATTTAACAATAAAATTTCTTAACAAAATCTTCACACAATCACTCAATCATGCTGTGAACAAAAAAATTAATATTAAAATAATTTTCTGACATTAAATTTGTGGTTCCAAAACCACTATTCTGATTTAACCAAAATCGAGCAATTACATGGTAAACCTTGAAGTGCCTCATTGAAAACATCCTCATAATCCTATAGAAAAGATGTAAAGACACTAGGCAAAAAATCGTTAAGGTTAGCTAAAGATAAATAATTTTGCCTAAACCTCACAAAGATATAAGGTTGTTTGTGATATAGAGTTCTCCTCACATCTTTTTTACTTACAAATAAATTTCGCATTTTGTTTTTATCATTAGAGAGTTCACTCACCATTGGGTTATTTGTATTTTGACTTTTACCACTAATGGCCTCTTTTCTCTCTGTCCTTTTAATTATATCTTTCTTCCCTATAATCTCCTCACAAAACTTTTTCATCTTGAGTTGATCATTGTATGCTTCTTTTGGATCCAAAGGGGCCAGAGTAAATTTCTTCCTTTTAAACACAAGGGAGTAACGGTTCAAATTGCCATGGCGCACTACACCACGATCATATTGCCATGGTTTACCACGAAGCAAATGGGAAGCATGCAGAGGAACTACATCACACCAAATCTCGTCAGAATAATTTCCAATTTTGAATGCAATTAAGGACTGTTTAACTACTTTAACTTCTAAACCTTTATTAAGCCATTATATGTGATATGGGTTAGGGTGTCTTTGACAAGGTAAAGATAAAGTGTCCACTAAAAAACTACTCTCTTCATTGGCACAACTACCACTATCAATAATAAGAGAACACAACTTTCCTTAAATCAAACACCTCTAGTGGAATATGTTAGTCTGTTGCAATTCATCAGAATCGTCCTTTACTTAAATACTAAGGGATTGTCACACTACAAGACAATGAGACTTCAGTAAATCCTCCCCATCAGTAGGACGTTCCAGAACCTCTTTGTATTCTTCCTCGTCATCATAGTCCTAAACAACATTAGTAGCATTTAAATCATCATTCTCAGAAGAAAAAAATAAGGCTACCATTATTACTTATCAACATTACCATTTTATTGGGACAATCACGAGCATAATGTCCATTCCATTACATTTGTAGCATTTAATATCACGAAAACAATTCGAAGTAGGTTTAGAAGAAGTACTAGAAGGTACCTGTACAATAGAAGAAGTACCTTTAGGTGGCACCCCATCTTTCCATCTAAGTCGCTTAGGTTCGTCTTTAGATGGAGGTAGACGATTCACTTGTGGCAGAATAAATTTCGAGCCTTGAAAGGTAGAGGTCAATGTACTCCAATTAGATGCATGACCCCATGAATGGTTCTTAGATTTTCGTTTCAATTGTTCTTCAATCGTACAAGCTTTTTGTAACATCTCGAAATAAGGCCTAAATGGAATAATGGTTGCAAAACCAAAAATCTGAGATAGAAAAGTTTATTTCGATTAATTTTTATGATTTACCGAGTGATTAGATGCATGTGTTAGAGTATTGATAAGAAATTTTATAGGTTGCATGTTTAATTTTCCTATTAGGGCTTATTTGCAAAAGTTGTTGTAACAACCCGATTTAAGGCCTAAACAGAATGATGGTTTTAGAACCACGAATTCGAAGTCAAAAAATTTATTCTAATTAATTTTTAAGGTTTATTTATTGATTAAAATATTGTGTAAAAATATAGTTAAGTAATTTTACTGATAAAGTGCTTAATTGGACTTTTAGGACTAAATTGCAAAAGTTGCAAAATATGTGTTCTAATTCATAAGTACTTGATTGAAATGGGGGTTTAAAGATGAGGTCCTTAAATGGTAATTAGAACATTATATTTCGTTTGGACAAAAAATGGGCATGAATAGGACAAAATTTTAAAGAAAGGCCTTAAGAGCATTTTAGTCATTTGGTAATTAAAAGAAATAAAAAGGGAAAATAAAGCCAAAATTGACTCATCCTTTTCATGGAGGCCGGAATTAGCATGGGGGAAGCCATTGCTAGAGTTTTAAAGCTTTCCAAGCTCAATAGTAAGTCCGTTCTAGCCTTGTTTTTCAAGTTCTTTACCTTTTTAGAATCCCGGTAACTTGATTAAGCTTATTCTAGCAATAATTTAAGCTAGGGTTCATATTTGGAAAAATACCCATTCGTGAAATGTGTTTATTTTTATGTTTTATGGTAGAATATGAAGGCTGAAATTATGTTAAACAACTTTTGCTAAGCGGTTTTAAGCAAAAATGAGTAAAACGGCTTAATCGGTAAAAGTTGTTATTGTCCATAACTATGTGTTAGAGTGAGAATTTGATGTTTCCATAGAAGAAAAAATGATCAGCATGTCATGAAACATAAGAATAAGGGATGAAGTTTAATTCTCGAGCCTAGGGGCAAAAGTGTAAATATGCAAAAGTTTAGGGGCAAAATTGTAATTTTTCCAAAGTTTGAGTTAAGGACTGTTTTGAATAGTACATTAATTAAATAAGTAAAATATGATGTTTTAGATCCTGGAAAATGAGATTTGAACCTAGAATGGGAGAAAAATCGAAAATCGGGAAAGTTGGTAAAATGGCCATTTTAGTATCGAGGTAAGTTCATATGTATAATAAGCATTAATTTATGCATGTTTCAATCTAAAATTGATATATTTGCTATGATTGCTGAGGTGTTGAAAGTAAGTATAATTATGATGATTTAAATGTTCAATATTAATTCGACATGGAAATGAGAAAGTATGTAAGTTTTATGTAAATAATACATTATCTTTATTATGTTTTTATCTTTCAGCATATTTTATGAATTGTAGCTGATTTTTGAATCATAATTGACTATTGGAAGTATGGAATCAAGTATTAGAAAGAGAGAGAAATCCCGGTTGAACCTTCGGAAAGATTGGATGATACAGATGGTATGTAGCTAGGTCACATGTATGGTGCTGAGTGCACATCATGTGTACAAGAGAGTTAGGAGACATTATGATGTAGCTAGGTCGCATGGGTGATACTATGTGTACACCATGTAGACAAGAGAGCTACGAGATATATGTAGCTAGGTCGCATGCGTGGTTCCAGGTGAAGGACACCATGTAGACAAGAGAGCTACGAGATAAATTGGCTTGGTCACATGGGTGGTACTAAGTGTTCACCGTGTGTACAAGAGAGCCAAAATTATGTGTACAATCGAGCTAGGTCACATGAGTGGTGCTAAGTGAAGGCCACTATGTGTACAAGAGAGCTTCGATTTTAAAGGTGGGCTGTGTGCGATACCATCGCGTATCTGTTATTATTCCGAAGCGTTCAACTTGGAAATTGATTAAATGAAATTGTGTATGACTTTGTGATGATAAGTGTAAGTATATGCATGTGTAACTTATGAGCAATATGCTCGATATGTGATTGGAAATTGGAAAGATTGTTATGGGTAAGTGATGAATACAATTGAAGTGTGAAAGATCAAAATTGACAATAAAACTGTTATGGATAGTTGCAGTGACGTGAATCTAAAAATTTACCAAAAATATTAGAAATTGAATCAGAGACTGAATGAGATATGAAATTAAAGCTTAATGAGTCTATTTTTATATAACATAAATAGAGGAAGCAAAGGAATTCTATATTATGAGATATTTTAGTTTTTGAGAGACTGGTTCAGAATGACTAAGTGATCCCTTGTTCTGACTTGGAAAAATCATTAAAAATTGTAAAAAAATAATTATGGGATATAATTTATATGCTTGAAATCCTTAATGAGTCTAGTTTCAAATAAAATAAACTAGAACATCCTTTGAATTCTGTACGAGGAAAAAATTGATTCGTAGTGAAGAATGGTTAGAACAGTTGAGCAGTGAAACAGGAGTAACTTCAATGAATAAACTGTACTAATTAACTAGACCAAAAATTCTGAAATTTTTATGGTAAGAATATAAGTGAATCTAGTTTCAATAAAAATTAATGGTTTGTAATTTGGAGTTCTGTATCTCCAGAAATAAATAATTTAGCTGCTGGTACTCTGCTAGACAGCTTATTTTGAACCTGTTTATGATTGTAATAGTGAAAGTATGTGTGTGTTTGTGATGGTAATATTCCGGGAACATATTCTGACTTCATTTAAAGTATGATAATGTATTGTTTATTAATGTTTACATACTTACTTACTAAGCTATAATGCTTACTCCCTTCCTTTCCCTTTTCCTATAGTGTCTCAGATGTTAGCTCGAGTTGGAGGTCGCTGGAGGTTAAATCACACTATCAAACTATTGATCGATATATAAAGGTTTTAAAGTATTTTTAAGTCTTTGGCATGTATGGAGACTCGTTTAATTGTTACTAAGTTGCTAGGAATTGACCTAAAATACTGACCTATGTTATTTGAATGTCTCTATTGTATAAACTCATTTAATGTAGATAGTCTTGATTATGTTATTAATTAAATGATGCAATTTATGAATGTGCATGCTTGCCTATGTGTGTGGTTGAATTAAAGCATGATATGGGCCTTGTAAGCTCTTTTTAAGGGACAGCTTGAATTTGTTTGAAAAGGTTTTAAATTAGAGTGAAATTATGAATCAATTTTTATACTATGATTAGTGATTAAGTCCGGTAATACCTCATACCCTGTTCCGACGTCGAATACGGGTAAGGGGTGTTACACTTTTTGAACCGCTTTGTCCAAATCAATAAAAGTTTGAAGATCGAAAATCTTAGTGATATTTTCATTCAACCCATTTTCATTTAGTGATATTTTCATTCAGCTCATTTACAAGTAACCAAGTTCAAAACATCAAAAGCCTATCGAATCAGGAGATGAAAGGTGTGTGCCTCTTGCTGATTCCATTGACATGTTCCAGACAGTTCAAAATCTACAGAAAAGTACTAACTGTAACAACTCGTTTTCAATGAAATTAGAACAGTGGTTTTGGAACCACAAATCTTATGAGTAAATTATTATTTTCTTATTAATTTATTGTTTATGGAATGTTAGAAATTTGGTTAAGAAATTTTGACGTTTGCATGCTTAATTATGTAAAAAGGACTAAATCGTAAAGATGCAAAAATGGAGTTCTATTTGTTAAGAGGGTTTAATGGTTATGAAACTTAAATGTGAATGAATTTAGATGGTAATTAGACCATTAAAATAGTTACTGGACTTTTATGGACACAAATTAGGTGATTATTAAGTTAAAATGTAAGGTTAAATAAGTAATTTAATTAACAAGATAAACAAAAATAAGTAAAAACAATGTATCATCTTCTTAATTGGTATTTTCCACCAAAAATTGATGAAGGAGAAGCCATAGCTAGGGTTTGAAGCTTTGATCACTTACATAGCTTGTACGTAAGTAAATTTTGATCCCGTTTTTAATGATTTCTATGTTTTTGAAGTCATTGTATCTTAATCTAACTAGACCGAGGGTTAATTTGCAAAACTATTAAAGATATAGGGCTCTTCCATGAATGTTCTTGCATGATTATTGATGTTTTATGAAAGATTATGAGTCCTTGTTGATAAATAAACAAGTTTTGTAAAGTATTTTTGATGAAATTCTCATTTAGGGACTTATTTGTAAATGTAGAAAAAGTTCATGGTAAATTTGTGAAATGATTGTTTGTATGGATTAATGTAGGTCCCTAGAAAAATCGGTTAGCTTGAGGAAAGGATGAAAATGCTTAGAATTCAATTTATGAGCTTGAGGACTAAATTTTGAAAAAGTTAAAATGTTAATGGCAAAATTGTAATTTTGCAAAAATATGAATAATGGACTGAATTGAATAGTAGAAGTATTAAATGGATTGAATTTGCCTATTTAGATCAAGATAGAACTCATATGGATCTAGATCGAAAAAAAGCTAAAGCCTTGGATTAGTTGATCTTGTTTCTACGTCTTTGTCATCGAGGTAAGTTCGTATCATTAAATATCATTTTAATGTTATAATGATTTATATGTTAATGTGTTATTTTCCATGTAATCAAACGATGTATATCTAATGATGTCACGACGGTTATCGAGAGAAAATTTTGTCTATCGGAATAAATCTATCTGAGAAATGTTATGGTAAATTAAAGTTAGTTCAATTGTTGAACCTTTCTTTTGCATGAAGACATTATCCACTGAAATATTAGTTCTGATTTAGCCTAAATTGAAGAAAGAGTTTACGAACCCCAGTCATGTGGCAATGAACTGGTTGAAGTATGTTCTAATAATGGAATATACAGAGATATCCTATGATTCCTTATAGTTAGAGCTGTTAAAAGACTATGAGCTTGTGATTGACTACCATCCGGGAAAGGCTAATGTTGTTACTGATGTTCTAAACCAAAAATCATTGTTTGTTTTGTGTGCAATGAATGCACTTATGGCTATGTTTGGTGATGGTTTAATAATAATTGAATTAAAAGCAGGACCGTTATTTGTGCAGCAAATTTGTGATGCCTAGAAAGTTGATAATTGTTAGCAAAACAAGCTCAATGTGATTCGAATGTTGATTCATAATTTATAGTGGATGCTGAGGATTGTCTAAGATTTAGAAACCGAATATGTGTACTAAGAAATTCAGATTTGATTCAGATGATTTTGAATGAAGCTCACAGCAGTCGGTTATCTGTTCACCCAAGTAGTACGAAGATGTACAATGATCTGAAATAGCTTTACTGGTGACATGGTATGAAACGAGACATTTCTAATTATGTTTCAAAATATTTAGTCTGTTATCAAGTAAAAGCCAAGCATCAGGTACCTTCAAGATTGCTTCAGCCGATTATGATACCTAAGTGGAAGTGGAATAGAATCACGATGGATTTTGTATCTGGTTTACTGTTGAAACCGAGCAAGAAAGATGCAATCTAGGTTATTGTGGATAGATTGACTAAATCGACTCATTTTGTTCCGATTCATACAGATTACTCGCTTGGTAAACTTGCTGAGTTATATGTTTCCCAGATTGTGAGATTACACGGTGTGCCTATTTCTATTGTTTTAGATAGAGCGCGGTTTTGTGAGAAACTGCAAGATGCATTAGGTACAAAATTACATTTTAGCACAGCTTTTCATCCGCAAACAGATGGCCAGTCCGAACGAATCATTCAGATACTTGAGAATATGTTGAGATGTTGCATTCTTGAGTTTAAAGGTACGTGGGAACTATACCTACCTCTGATTGAATTTGTATACAATAATATCTTTCAGTCAAGCTTCAAAATTGCACCTTATAAGGCTTTGTATGGTCGTAAATGTCGTACACCATTGTATTGGACTGAGCTCAGTGAACATAAGATACACCGGGTCAATTTGATCACAAAAACTGAGCAGAAAGTAAAAGTGGTTCGTGTAAGTCTAAAAACAACGTCAGATCGTTAGAAATCATATGCGGACTTGAAACGTAAAGATATAGAATTTCAGATTGGAGATAAAATCTTTTTAAAAGTGTCACCGTGGAAGAAAATACTCAGATTTGGTCGTAAAGGCAAATTGAGTCTGAGATTTATTGAGCCTTATGAGATTATAGAGCATATTGGGTCGGTTGCTTACAAATTGATGTTGTCACCTGAGTTAGAAAAGATCCACAATGTATTTCATGTTTTGATGCTTCGTAAACATCGATCGGATCCTTTACATGAGATTAGTCCGTCTGAAATTGAGAGTAGGTCTGATATGACATATGAGAAAGAACCAATTTGCATTCTAGCTTGTGAAATTAAAGAATTGCGAAATTAGGAAATTTAATTAGTCAAAATATTGTGGCATAAACATGAAGTTGAGGAAGCAACATGGGAACCAAAGGATGCAATGAGAGAGCATTATCCGAACCTATTCACTGGTAAGATTTTCGGGGACGAAAATCCCTAAGGGGGGAGAGTTGTAACAAACTGATTTAGACACTAATCAGAACGGTGGTTTTAGGACCACGAATTCGAGTTAGAAAAATATTATAAAATTATTTTTTATGTTTATTATGTGAGAATTTATATATGTGAAATTTTCGTGATTTAATTTTGTCGTTTAAGTGTCCAATTAAATAAAAGGACTTAATTGTGTAAAATGAAAATTTGGTGGTTAAATGTGAAAGTGCTTAATTGTTGTTGTCTTTAATATTGGAGGCATTTATAATGCAATTATACCTTTGGATGTTTGCATGGACACATTCAGCCATAGGAAGGTGAAATATGAATGTTTTTAAACAAGGTTAAATAAGTAAATTAGGTAATAATATGTATATAATATAAACATATAATTAAAAACCAAAGTGGATATTATTCTTTCATGACCGAATATGAAAATAAGAAAGAAAAGAACTAGGTTTCAAAGGTTCGACCACCTCCCAAACATGATTCAAGGTTCGTTTTTACTCAGTTTTTGATAATTTTTACGTTTTTTAGATCATTGCTTCGAGTACTAGTAAACCCTTGCTTGAATTTTTTATTTTGGTGAATATTTTGAGTTATGACATTGTTGAGAGCTTGTGATTTTTGTTGTTTGATGATGAAAAATGAAAGATATGTTTTAGATTAACATGTTTTGTATTGGAGTTTTTGATGATTTTGAGTAATTAGGACTAAATTGAAAAAATAATAATTTGAGGGACTAAAATGTGAAATAAATGAAATATATGGACTTGTATAAGCATGGGTAAAATTCGGTCCAACATGGGTATAGGGAAATTTTGCATATTTTGTGTTTTGTGCAATAGGGACTAAATTGTAAAAAAATGTAAATGTCAGGGGTAAAATGGTAATTTGTCCATTTATGTGTTTTTGGATTAAATTGAATGAAAATATGTTTGAATGAGCTTAATTTGAATATGTTTAGATTAAGAACCAAAGAAATTGAATTTGGATCGGGGGAAAACAAACTTGTCGACTAACTGTCCCGTTTCATTTTGTATCGTCTGAGGTAAGTTTATAAGCAAATAGACATACTTAATTTTAATTAAATGCTAAATATATATGCTGAAATGAAATATGTGAATTTAGTTATGCTATAGCTGAATGTGAATAAGCTTGGCTACTATGTTTCTGAATTCGTTTCGGCCGAGTTACGATGTCCGAAAGCCCCGTATGAACCTTAGGAATAGCTAGGATACATATGTCATGACATAGAATTCCGATATGTTATGTGCGTGTAAGACCATGGCATCGATATATGATTCCGATATATGTGTGCGAGTAAGACCCTGTTTGGGACAGTGGCATCGATATGTGATTACATGTAAGACCAATTCTGGGACGTTGGCATTGTACTATATGTATGATTATCCGAGTGTCCTATCCAATTCCGAATGGTTCATCGAGCAACGACAAATTGTGAACGAATATGTAAAACGAGCTGAATGATCAGGTATGAATTAGCTTATTATCTACTTGAAATAAGGTAAGTAAGCTATTTGATATGTGTTACAAATTGTGTGTGATGTAAATGAAGATTGTATATGAACAAAGGAAGTGTATTCGGCTTTGTGAACAAGAAATATAATTGTTGTTAAAATGATTCTTGAATATGTGTATATATAATCTTGTATATTCGGTCATATAATTAGAGTACGTATATGAAGTTGTATCTTGGATTATGTGTATATAATAACATTTTGGCTTTGAAAATTTTAATGATAATTTGTTAATTTAACTATATGAGTAGTCGGCCAAGGTAATCCATATGTATGAATTTTTTTTGTATATATATATATGTGTATTTGGCATATAATATAAATATGTATGTGATTATTATCCTTTAATTTATGAATTTATGTATATAAGAGTATATGTGTACTAGTTACGATAAAGATATTTTGGCTTGGAAGTTGAATGATAGTTTGTTAAGATGTAAAAATGTTCATTTGACCATAAGTAATCTATATGTGAATGTACATATAAAATACATGAAATAGTAAGCTTAAGATTTAAAGTAACTACGATAGTATAACTTGGTTTAATGCAAATGGTTTGATTATGTCATTCAGTCATTTATTTGCTTATGACTTACTAAGCTATGAAAGCTTACTCTGTGTGTGTGTTCTTCTTATCTTTGTTTAATAGATTTTGGATTCAAGCTAAGAGCTCGGGAATCGTCAGAGAAGCTTATCACATTATCGACTGTCTTCAGTATTTTGTAAGTGGAAATTACAAACTTATGGCATGTATAGACTATATTATAGTTTGAAAAAATGGATTTTGGTTTTGTATAATTTAAGCCATGCGAAAATGGCCTAACTTCATTGTTTAAATTTGATTTGTTTGTTTATAGCTTAAGTTTGTTTTGGTGATTATGCTGTGTGTCATGGATGGGAAGTAATTATAATATGTGTTTTGAGCATTGAAACTGATTGAAGACCTTGGGTGTGGTATGAATGAATTGGCCATAATATATATATTTAGGTATATCTGGTTGATTCGAAAGTGGTTCTTACTAAGATAAAGTACTTATGTAAATTTTGGATAAAATGGTTTAACGTGGTTGTTAAGTGTGTTCAGTTATATGCTGAAATTTAGATAAGATAAATACTTGACTTGTAATTAGGTTCTTGCTCATATTAATATGTTTTGGTACATAATATGGTAATGTTATATGCAAGTACATGATCTTTAGGTATGTATATATAATAGTGTTTGATTATGTGTTTCGGTTATTGAGTAATAGATGGAGGAGTATTGTGTTATAACATGTAATGCTTTAGTAAATTGATACATGTCTTAGATATAAGGTATTTGGTATATGCTTATTATGTAAAGAAAATATGTTTGGCTATGTGGCTTGATAGCTAATCGAAAATCAATAAATGTGTATAGGTAGATTTTGGTTAATCGAATGAATAAAAGATTAATTGGTTTTTGTTTCGATTTCCAAGGGTACATTATTTGTAAATTTTGGCTAGTCATTTGAGTTGTTTGATTGGCTGAGTTGATGATATATAATTATTTATTCATGTTATGCAAATGTAGTGATAAGGCAAACGGATGTTATTATGGAATGTTTCATTTATATGAAAGGAAATAATGTATGTTTGATTGTATAAAGTATGTGCATAACATTTGTTTGATAATTAAAATATTTTATATTTGAATTATTCAAATGTCATCAAAGTCAAAGTATACATATTTGATAAGTATGTGAAATGAAATGCATTTAGGTTATGAGTTTAACGTTTAATTTTTATGCTTCCCTGTTGGCATTGTTTGATTATAAATTCTGGAATTCATATGAAACAATAAATCGAAGTGTGATAGTTTGTTATAAAATTTTATCAGATAATTATTATTGGAAGTTTGATCTGAGTTACATTTTGATTGGTAATGCCTCGTAACTCTAATCTGGTGACGGATACGGGTTAGGGGTGTTACAACCAATATTCAAATCATACTATTTCATTACCAACAATAGAAGTCACAAATATGCCACAATTTGCCATCTAATTTCATACCTAATTCACATATAGAATTCAATTAAATTAACCATTCCAAACATGCATTATCATGCACCAATGCACAAGCACATAGCTTCCCAAATTGTCAACCCTTTTAGAAATCAAATTACCTAATATCATTAAGCATTATAAATACAACCTCAATCACACAATATAGGTCAATTACCAAACTCAAAATAGAACCATTTGCACATTTATAAACATCACCAAATTCATCATCACAAGTCAACTCAAATGGCCAAAATACATTTTCATCAAACATACCAAAATGACTTAAGCCTATACATGCCATATACCATAATTACACAACTTCAAAAGTACCAAAACAGATGTCTGATAGTGCGATGAAATCTTTGATGATCCCCGGATTCGAGCTAGCTTCGAAATACTATAAAACATAGAAAAATGAATAAAGTAAGCTATAAAGCTTAGTAAGTTCGTATGTAAATATGAAATAATATCATCATTCATTATCATTTCAAAATAGATAACATAAATTACATTTAAAGCATCAATCAATGAGTTAACATAAAGTTTAACCATATAGTAACTCATAAGTACTCAACTTCTTTTAACTCGTTACTTGAACAGTTTTCCGTACATACCTATACTGATATGTATCTATTTCTCACCAATTCTCTTACCAAATCACTCTAGGCTTATAAATGCTTACGGTACGATTACATCGATTTTCCGATGCCATAGTCCAACTATGGTCTTACACATACATTGCCATGGCCCTGTTGTGGTCTTACATTTATATGCCATAACCCAGTTATGGTCTTATTTTCTGATTGCCATAGCCCAGCTATGGTCTTATTTAGCAATTCTTCTTACTTAAATCATACATTTAATTCAAATTCTTCCAAATTTAACCAATAGATAAATACAATCACAATACCATCCTTCAATGAAATAAATACACATTTAAGTTCAATTATACGAACTTACTTCGTGTACGGAAATGACGAAACGGATCGACTAGTCAATTACTTTGCTTTTTCCCCGATCTAAGTCTGGATTCCTCTTTTCTTGATCTATAAGTAATCAAAATCAACTTATTTATTCCTCTCATTATTCAATTCAAACCAAAATATACATTTAAGCTATTTTACACATTAGCCTCTAAACTTTCACATTTTTACAATTTAGTCCTTATTACACAAAATCACAAATTTATGAAATTCAAGACTATCCCATGCTAGCTGAATTACCATTATACCCCTAGCATTCACATTTCTACCACACAATTTACGCATTTCTCAATTTAATCCCTATTTTGCATTTTTCTCAAAAATCACTTAACAAAACTTGTATAACTATCAACAGGCATTCATAATCCCTCAAGAAACTTCAAAATACATGCTTATTCATCAATGAAAACATTCAAAATCTTTAACAATTTTGCAAAATAGTCCTTGGGCTAGATAGTACTAGTTGCAACGATCTCAAAAACATAGAAATCATTAAAAACCAAGTCAAAATAGACTTACATGCACACAAGGACTTGGCCAAACCTTCAAAGCCCTAACAATGGTGGTTCCTTAGCTAAATTTCGGTTGAAGATGAAGATAATGGGTGGAAATTTTGTTTTATTTTGCTTATTTTATCTTTAATTCATAAATTACTTAATTAAACTTAATGATAACCTTTATAAATCACTTAATATATACCATAATTGTCCACTCATACATAAAATGGTCTAATTACAACATAAAAACCTTAACTTCAAGGTTCTATAGCTATTAGACACCTTTAGCTATTAGAACTCAAGTTTTACGCTTTACGCAATTTAGTTCTTTTTATTAAATTGACCATTCAAACAATAAAATTTCTAAATGAAACTTTCACACAATCATTAAATCATGCTGTAAACATTAAAATAATAATAAAATAAATATTTTAAATTCAGATTTATGGTTCTAAAACCACTAATTCGATTTGACATTTACGACCATATAAGGCTTCATACGACGCTCGTGTGTCTAGGCCGTGTGAAAACTGTAGGGTATACTACCTTAATTCGAAAGTGTACCCCAGGGGACACACGACTGTGTAACATGACCGTGTGTCGCACACGGCTGAGACACACATCCGTGTCTCAAACCGTGTGAACAAAAATAGGCTATTTGCAAAGACAATTTGCCGCCCTATTCTCATGCTCACCTAGCCATCAAAATGGTATCATTTCATCACATATATGGGCAGGGAAAATATACCAAATCACATATAATTCATATAATTTCATGATCAACCAATTCACTACTTAAATTCTCAACCACAATCATGTCAAAACTATCAAACTTACATAACTTCTAAATGCATTTCAGTATCATTATCTTATCACCTATTTTAAGCTACAAGACTTACCATCTATTTCAAATCATATAACACACCATATCATCATCTCAAACCAAACCAACTTATAAAGCATTATATACATCACATATAACACTTATCAAACACATAATTCAAGCCAACTTAAATGGCTATACATACCACATTTACAAGCCAAATCTCATGGCTAATATCATGACTCAAAACATACCAAAATAACACTAGCCTATACATGCCATATACCATATATACAAAGCTTCAAAAGTACCAATGAGTTGATTTGATAGTGTGATAATGGTTCTCGATGGTCCCTGATGTCCAAGCTAGCTTCGATACTCTATAAAACAAAGACAAATAACACATAGTAAGCTTCATAGCTTAGTAAGTTCGTACCAAATATATTCAACAATTCATAATATACAAATCATCAATTAATAAACACTTAGTAGTTCTCATATCATCATTCAATTCTAATCCATGACTCTTTATCATGTATATATAAATTCATCAAGCTTCATACACATAGTATCAACTACCACATAGGTACCATACATACCTATACTTTCCCGTATTTATTTATTTCATTCTCACCTCTTTGTTTAACACGTTAAATTTGTTCAAAAATCTGTCAATGCTCTAAGAACTTGCACACTTAGTGCATAAATGATTAGCCGAAGCTATAACAATCTCACACACTTAGTGCCATCAAATTAAACCAAAACTAACTTGGTATCGCACACTTAGTGCCTCATATAGCCGAAGCTATTCCAATTCGCACACTAAGTACTATTTATAGCCGAAGCTATTTTGAAACACACACTAAGTGCCAAACATAGTCGATTTGTCATCGTACACAATTTTAGTCACATATATATACAATTTATGCAATATTAAAGCATTAAAAACATAATTGTAACAATGTTTATCACATACGAACTTACCTCGTACTCGAAATTGACGAATTGGATCGATTACTCGATAACCTTCGATTTTCCCAAATCTAATCTTTCTTGAGCTATATGTATTCAAAATTAAACCATTTAATCACCAATTCATTAAATTTCATCCAAAAACACATATTTGGGCATTTTTGCACTTTATCCCCTACAGTTCTACATTTGTTCAATTTAGTCCCAATTTCACAAAAACAAAAATTACACAAAATTTAGTTAGACTCAAGCCTAGCCAGATTTCTTAGGGACCCCTAGCAGCCCAAAACTTTTATTTATTTCATAATTTAACCCCTCAATTTACACTTTTCTCAATTTAATCCTTAATATGCATTTTTACTCAAAATCACTTTACAAAACATGTATATCAAGCACCAAGCTTCCATTATTCATAATCAGACATTCAAAAGCTCAAGCATTCATCAATGGCAATTTATAAATTCATCAACAATTTTAGAAATTAGGGTATAGGCTAGCTAGAACATGAAGCAATGATCACAAAAACATAGAAATCATTAAAAACCGAGCTCAAAACATACCTTAATCAAGCTATCTCCTAGCTGAACCCTAAAACACCAAAAATGGCTTCTTCTTCTTCAATAATCGGTGGTGGAAGATGATAAAAAGGCTTGTTTTTATTTTTATTTATTAATATTAACCTTATTAACCAATTTACCATTTTAACATTAATTAAAACCATTTAAAAACACCTAATACAAGCCCATTTATATCAATTTCCACTATCAATGGTCTAATTACAACATAAGGACCTTTCATTTAATAAGCCATAACAATTTGGCTATTAAACGATAAAATTAGCTCATGAAATTTTCACACATACATATTCACATGCTGTAAACACTAAAAATAATATTAAAATAATTTTATAAAATCAGATTTGTGGTCCCAAAACCACTATTTTGATTTAGCAAAAACCAGGCTGTTACACTGATACCTTCAACTAAAATGATATGCTCTAAAAATCCAAGCTCTCGGAGCCAAAACTCACATTTGCTGAACTTTGCAAACAATTGCTTGTCTCTCAAGGTTTCCAACACCATTATCAAATGCTCGACGTGCTCAGACTCATCTTGTGAATAGATTAGAATGTTTTCAATGAACAAAACAACAAATCTGTCTAAATACGGTATGAAAATTTGATTCATTAAATCCATGAAAACTGCAGGAGAATTTGTCAATCCAAAAGGCATAACAAGGAATTCATAATGTCCGTACCTCATTTTGAACGTTGTCTTCGGTACATCAGCATCTTTAACTTGCAACTGATAATAGCCAGATCTCAAATCAATCTTAGAAAACACTGTAGCCCCTTTTAACTGATCAAACAAATCATCAATTCTCGGTAAAGGATATTTATTCTTGATTGTCACTTTGTTGAGCTATCAATAGTTTATACACATTCTCATAGATCCATCTTTCTTCTTTACAAACAACACTGGTGCACCCCAAGGTGAGAAACTCGATCGTATGAATCCTCTATCGTTTAATTCTTATAATTGATCTTTTAACTCTTTTAACTCTGTCGGAGCCATTCTGTATGGAGCTATCGATATCGGTGAAGTTCCCAGTACCAAATCAATAGCAAACTCAACCTCTCTAATCAGTGGCAAACCCAGTAACTCTTTTGGAAACACATTTGGATACTCACAAACGACTGGTACTAATTCAATCTTTGATTCTGACATTTTTGTATCAAGTACATATGCAAGATATGCGTCGCATCCCTTTTTCACATATTTCTGAGCTAACATTAACGAAATTACAGCTGGTAAACCTCTCAGATCATTTGATTCGATTTGGAGAGTCTCATTATTCTGACATTTCAACTCAATTGTCTTTCGTCTACAATTTACTACTGCATCATGCAATATCAACTAGTCCATACCCAGAAGTACATCAAACTCATCAAACAACAACAATATCAAATCAGCCAGAAAATAATAACCCCGAGTTATTAACGGACAATTCTTGCAAACTTTGTCAACCAGGACATATTTGCCTAAGGGGTTTGACACTTTTATAACAAACTCAATAGAATCAACAAGTAATTCTTACTAGACACTAAATCCACACACATATATATATGAATGAGTTGATCCAAGGTCTATCAATGCAACTACATCAGTGTCATAAAGAGAAAATGTACCGGTAATAACATTTGGGGATGATGCATCTTTACGAGCATGAATAGCATAGGTTCTAGAAGGTGCTCTAGCCTCGGATCTCATAGTAGTATCTCGTGTTGCACCTCTACTACCACTCACATTTCTAACATTACAGGGTGGTCTTCCTCTCGCTGTCGTGTTGCTTAATCTTACATTCTGAGATTTATCTTTCTCATCTAACTCAGGAAAAACTCGAGTGAAATGTTTGTGTGAACCACATTTGAAACAAGCTTTTTTATTCATTCTACACTCTCCAAAATGTCGTTTTCCACATGGTCCACATTCAGGTTTATTTGATCTAACATTAACCATACTTGCTATTAATGTAGCTGAAGTTTTCGAATTTGTAAATTGCTTCCCACGATCTCTATTAGAGTGCTCCACCGATGCATTTGATCAACTATAAACATCTCATGATTTCTTGGATAAAGAGTGATAGGGTTTATTCATCAATCTCTTTCTCGAATCTCTAACTTTAGGATCAACCTTTTTTTCTTTGCCCAGTTCTTCTACTTTGTAAGCATGATCGAGAAGTAGCACGAACTCTTTTAACTCTAGAATTCCAACTAACAGTTTGATATCTTCATTCAATCCATCTTCGAATCTTTTACACATAATTACTTTCGTTGAAACACATTCCCGGGTATATTTACTAAGCCTCACAAATTGTCATTCATATATTGTCATGGACATACGACCCTGTTTTAATTCTAGACACTCTTTATGTTTCTAATCGATGAACCTTTGGCTGATATTTTTTTCTAAACCCAGATTGAAAGAAATCCCACGTAATCCATTCTTTCGGTATCACTGATGTCAAAGTATTCCACCATTGATACGCAGTGTCTCTCAACAAGGATACAACACATTTAATGCACTCTTTGGGTGTACACGACAACTCATCAAATACTCTGGTTGTATTTTCAAGCCAGAATTTAGCTCTCTTGGGATCATCATCAACTGTAGCCCTGAACTCTTCAGCCCCATACTTACGAATTTTATCAACTGGCGACTTGTTTGATCGTATAGGATTAATAACTTGAGGAACTACAAGGATTGGTTGAGGAATTGGAGGGGGTGGAGGTTGTTAAGAAGTCGAATTTGTCCAGACATATTGAGTGAACCACTCGTTCATTATTTGGAAAAAGACTTTTTTAGCCTCACCTCCGTGACTACTCGACACGGGTCTAGATTTAGAAGGCACTGTCCCTTGAGCGGGAGCTAGCGCATTACTCTCAACATTATCTGCTACAGCTCGTTCGGGATCCATTGCTATACGAAAACATAGTTTATAATGTCAGGAGTCATCACACTATCATAGGTTATATATGACATGTATAGCTAGACTCTCACACATGCTACGGTAGTCCTAGAATCGTCTAAATCGTAGCTCTGATACCAATAAATATAACACCCTTCACTCGTATTCAAAGTTGAAATAGGGTTTCAGAGCATTACTAGACTTATTAATCAGCCACAATCCATTTTTTTTGCCACACTCCAACACCTTTTCTTTTCTTTGAGCCCACACTACGCCAATATCATTACCAATTCTTTGTAACCCCTTTTGAAGCCACTTACGAACTTAGAACTTAAAGAGGTAAATTCAAGTGGTAAAAGGCAATACATTGGTGAGAGCAATAGAGTGAAGAAAAAGCTAAGAGTGTGAGTGAAAAACTAGTGTAGTGTTCATTTATTTTCTTCTTTCTTTTTGAGCGAATTGGTGAGGTTTGTAGTGAGGATCAAAATACTATGTCTTGAAGTTTCGAAAGGATTGTTGATGATGGTGATGTTTTGTCTGACCCCACATATCAAGCACTTATGAGGTGGTCGAATGTTCCAAAGACATCTAAAACCAATGTGAGAGCGATTGGACCGATGGATAGAACGAGACCAATAGGAGCAAATTTCACCAAGTCAAAAGAAGGGAACAAGATCAGTACAGAGACAAACGTCCAATGATTATTCGAGAAGAGATCCATACCGTGATTCTTATATGATAAAGAATTCAAGACAAAGTGAAGCAAGCTTCGAGTTTGAAACCTTTCAAGGTGACAGGCGAGAGGGTAGAAATATCTCTTCAAGTGCATCAAAGTATTCATCCACGGAGACTCAGCCATGTAAGGGTGATCATATCTCATATGTAGATGCTTTCCCTTCTTTCCAGCGAAAAGCTTGTTGTTCTGATTCTTATATGTTATCTTCTTCTTGTAACGAAAGAATGAGACAAAAAGAAATTAAATGAAAAGAGAGGCAAGAAATGTTGATGCGAGAAAATGAGCAAATCCTAAACGAAATGGAGAGAAGAAAAAGAAAGATGAGGGAAAAGGAATTTGAAAAAGGAAAAGAGAGTGAAAGAAAGGAAAAAGCGATTGAGATTGCAAAAGAATGTGATCAAGAAAAGAAAATTGAAAAAGATATTGAGATTGAAGAAATAAAAGAACGTGTTAGTGGAAAGAGCGATGTTGTTGAAAAGGAAAGTGAAATAAAGAGTGAGAGTGGGTTTTCAACGATAAAAGAGACTACGAAAATAGAAAGAGAGTTTGAAAAATAAACAAATGAAAAAGATGAAAGTGAACAAGAAAAAGCGAAGAATGTTTTTACTAACCTACATGCGAGTTGTCCTCGTATTTTTTTCTTCTTTTCAGGTTTCTAGAGATTCAATTGATAAGTTTCAACTTCATTACCTTCTTGATGAGAGACAATTTCGATTGATCAAGAAAGGTAAGGCTGAAGATGAAATTATTCCATAAGTGCTTAAAGGTAAGCAAGGTAAGGAGTCTTTAGCCATTGAATCATGGTAATCAAATTGGAATGCTATTGAGAAAATTGCTGGTGACTTAGTTTTCGAAATATCTCCTCACTTTGATTTGGTTAATTGTCATTCTATGATTAGTGTTGATGATTTTGTTCCAACTAGTGCAATGAATAATTTTCACTATGATAAGTTTTGTGATGGTAAGTCTGTTGATGAAGTTAGGCTAAATCGGCATATACAAAACTTGACTATGTGTGATAAAGAGTTTTCGCGTAAAACGTTTGATCTATTTGAATGTGATGTTAATGTGAATTCTCTAAATCTTAGTACGAAATCATCATGTAAATATATGTTTGTTCGAATGAATTTTGAGAGGATTGGTTGTTTGAATGTGTGTAAGCCTAAATCTTGTTTGATTGATATGTGTGAGTTGTTGATGAAAGAAAAGTCTTTGTTGTTTTTGAAAACGAGTGATCAAAGTCATGTGTTCAAACCTAGAGCAAGTTATCCTAAGTTGTTGTTAAGAAAAGGTGAGCATCGTAATTTTATTTTGAACAAATGTATTGAACCCTATCATTTGCTTCGAATATTATCCTTATTTTCAAAAACAAAACATGTAAATTCTAACAGCTAGCAAAGTCAAAATCAAATCTTTGATTCTAGAAATTGTTCTATGTTGTGGTTTAAAAGATTTGAGAATGTTTTGCATGATAATGACTTTAAATTGCTTCATGTTCTTTTTGTGATGCCTATCATGAAATTGTCAAGTCAAATTGAAATGGCAAGAGAAAACCTTATTTTTGATCTCGGAGAACAGTGGTCTATAACATTGTTCAAAGGATTGGAGCCATGGATTTTTGTTGTCCAAAGTTATAACTCTCGAATGCTTTGTGATTCTAGTATATTACCATCGAAGAAATTTTTGATTCATCATGAAATGGTAAGGTCAACACATGTTTTTGATCCCGGCATTGGTTTATATGTTCAATTTTTGAATAAGATTCCGAAAAGTTATTTTGTGTTTATAATTCAAAGTGTCACTAATTTATTTCATTCTTGTATAGGTGACACTTTGCAATGGTTCCCTCCTAAAGAGGGAGGGCATTCAATTAACATACTTTCTTCTCGAACCATTGGTGATTCTCACATTTTTGGAAGGGACTTTGTCAGGTTTAAGATTAAAGGGGGTTGTGATCTAGAAAGGTTTTTCGCAAGCAAATTGCCCGATTTGAGGACAAACTATTTTCAAGAGGGATGGTATGATGCGATCCTGACCACATCATGTCATGATACAATTTTACGACATTGGAATTGGCCCAAGCACGAGGGGCCCAAGTGCAAAATGAAGCTTTTAATTTCAGTTTGTTAATTTGGCTGCTGGAAAATAAGGACTTTGATTCATTAATTTTTAGTTATTTTAGTTACTATAGTTTAAGTCTTTAAATTCTATCATAAATTAATTTGGGCTCAAATATGCATTAATCTGAACATCTTTAATGTGTCATAAGCTTACTAATTGTGTCCTATTTAGTACAACATTTTAATGTGTTTTAAGTCTATTAATTATGTGTAACAGCCCGTTTTTGAGTCAAATCAAAATAGTGGTTTTGAGACCAGAAATTCAAGGTCAAAATATTTATGGTATTAATTTATTAAAGTTTACAACATGATAGAATTATTGTGTGAAAGTTTCGTAAAAAAATTTTACTGTTTGAATGCTTAATTCGGTAAAAAGGACTTAATCACACAAAGCGTAAAACTTGTGTTCTATTTGGTAAAAGCATCAAATAGCTTTAGAACATTAAAGTAAAGGTCCTTAAGTGATAAATATACCATTTCTATGTTAGTGGAAGTTAATGGTTTGGCATAAATGAAATTTTGAATTAATTTTAAGGTTAA
Source organism: Gossypium longicalyx (assembly GCA_025698465.1). Lineage (NCBI taxonomy): Eukaryota > Viridiplantae > Streptophyta > Magnoliopsida > Malvales > Malvaceae > Gossypium > Gossypium longicalyx. The sequence continues at coordinate 33,087,071 of CM046995.1, read as the reverse complement.
AATGGTAAATGGTTAACAAATGATATAATAATTAAAACAAAAACCTATTTTCTCATTATCATATTCACTTAACCGATTTTAAAGAAGAAAAAGAAGAAAATTTTGCTTCCTAGGGTTCGGTCACTTGGAAATTAAATTGGTAAGTGATTTTGAATCGGTTTTTAATAATTTTTACGTTTTTGAGATCGTTGCTTTGTATTCTAGCTAGCCTGTATCCTAGATTTTGAAATTGGTGAAGATTTAACATGTTGCCTTTGTTGAATGTTTGAGTAATTTGATGATTGATGATAGATTATGAAAGATTGATGATAGTTTTACATGTTTTGTAAAGTGATTTTTGACAAAAATGTCAAAAAGGGATTAATTTGTAAAAATGTAAAATGTGGTGGTTAGAAGTGTGAAATAATGAAAGACATGGGCTGCTCGGAGTCCTTATGAAAACCAACTAGCATGTAATTGTACTAAATTGCATGAATTTGCAATTTTATGTGAAAATGACTAAATTGTAAATAATGTGAAAGTTTAGGGGTAAATGTGTAAAATTGCCAAAAATATGAATTATGGGCTAAATTGAATAGATTGAATATTGAATGTATGAGTTTGATAATATATCGATCAAGATATGCCGAGATCGAGTTTAGATCGGGGAAAAGGAAAAGTTGACGATTAGTTGATAGTTGTTATCCGAGCGATACGAGGTAGGTTCGTATAATTAGAATTGAACTTTTAAATACTTGTAATTATTTGAAATGTGTATATACTTGATTAATTGATATAGTTGGAATATGAATGCCTTATTGATATAGACTGATAGTTACCGAGCCCCGTTTGAACAATATGAATTTGTAGGATACAAGTGACATGTCACTAGGGTTACTGTTTTGGTTGAGATCCTGCATGTGTTACGGACTCACCATAGCTCGAATGAGCTTATCGATATATCAGCTTGTAAGAGCTTATTGTTTTCAGCTCATTGGAGCTTACAGTTCTCATCTCGTTTGAGCTTACTGTTTCAGCTCATCAGAGTTTATCGTTTTAGGTCAATAAAGGTTACTGTCCATCAGCTCAGGAGGAGCTTATTGTTCATAGCTCGAAAGAGTGGAAAATGATAAGGAATTGACGGATTACTGATTTATATGTACTGTACATCACTTGAGTATCCTTTGAAATTTTAATAGGTTCAACGAGCATAAATACTATTTATATGGATGAACTACTGTTTGCAAATGGATTATTGTTTACATGATTGAGAATGAAATGTTACTAATGTTGTATATGATATATGAATTTGGTATAATGCAATGTATTGAGTATTGAATTAAAATAATGAATGGCTACATGTACATATATAGCTAACTTATTGATGGATGTTTGTGTTTAGGCATTTGGGAATTGAGTTGAGTATACTTTATTTATTGCCTTAATTGTATAAATAGTAAGTTTAATTCTGAATTATACGGGCTTACTAAGCTATAAATCTTACTTTATTTCTTTTCCCATGTTTTATAGAGGTTCGATAGCTCGCTCGTTTTGAACAAGTCGGAGTTACACATCACACTATCCAGTTGCCGATTGGTACGTTTGAACTTGTGGATATATGTATTGGAATGGTTTCCTATTGAGTTATGAATTGATGAGATGTTATGCTTGTGCATGTATGTAAAATTAGGGTGGCAAAATGGCTTTGCAAATAGCTTATTTTTGTCCACACGAGCGTGTGTCTCGGCCGTGTGTGACACACAGTTTTGTTACACGGCCGTAAGTCCCATAGTGTTGAATAAAAATGAATTAAGTATGCTCCATACGGTCTCACACACGGGCGTGTGACTGGCCGTGTGGTACAAGTCAGTATACCCCCTAATTGGCAAACGGCCTAGCACACGGGCGTGTGACTTTGCCGTGTTGCATAAGTCAGTATACTCTCCAGTTTTCACACAGCCTGGCACACGGACGTGTCTTCAACCGTGTGATGCAAGTCAGTATGTATACCTTGATTCTATACGACCTAAGACACAAGTGTGTTGTGATATCCCGAATTAGGGCCTAATCAGAGTAGTGGCTTCGAGACCACAAATTCGAGAGAGAAATAATTATTTTATGATTATTTTGAGGTTTATGATATGATTTCATGATTGTGTGAAAATTTCGTGAAGAAATTCTATGCATAAAGTGATTAATTTGAAATTAGGGACTAAATTGAATAAGTTGCAAAACTTGCATTCTAGAAGTTTTTAGTATGAAATTGCTTTGGAATATTAATTAGGAGATCTTAAATAACAATTTGACCAATTTCTAAGTTTTTGGACAAAAATTGGACATGGATGGAAATTTTGAAAGTTTAGTAATGAAGGGTATTTTAGTCATTTGGTAATTAAAAAATTAAAAAAAGGAAAAAGATGGAAAAATATGTCCATCTTCTTCATTAGGACGAAAATTCAAGGGTTCTCCATTGCTAGGGTTTATTTCAAGCTTCCAAGCTCCATAGTAAGTGATTCCAAGCCCCGTTTTTAATGTTCTTTACGTTTTTGGAGTCCCGGTAACTTGATTTAGCTTATTCTAGCAATAATTTAACCCAGGGTTTATATTTGGAAAAATACCCATAGGTGAAATATGTTTATTTTGATGTTTTATGGTAGAATATAAAGCTTGAAATTGATTTAAACAACTTTTGCTAAGTGATTTTTCGTAAAAACGAGTAAAATGACATAATTAGTAAAAATACCTAATATTCATAAGCACATGTTAGAGTGTGAATTTGATGTTGCTATAGAAGGGAAAAATGATCAGAATGTCATAAAACATAAGAAAATAGGATGAAGTTTAATTTTCGAGCTTTGGGGAAAAAGTGTAAATATGTAAAAGTTTAGGGGCAAAAATGTAATTTTGCCAAAGTTTGAGTCAATGACTGTTTTGATAAATATGAGTATTAAATCAGCTAAATGTGTTATTTTAGATCAAGAAAGACGTGGAATCGACCTTGATCGAGGGAAAACTAAAGTTTTCGAGGAATAGGCTTGATTTCTAACATATTGTACCGAGGTAAGTTCATATGTAAATATTGTAATACAACCGTTATTTTAAATCATTTAATGCTATTTATACGATATTATGATTGTTATTATGCGATTCTATGCTTTGTGGTAAATGTTGGACAACATGCAAAAATTTTATGAATTATGTGAAAAATGTGAAAGACTACCGAAGTATCGTCATTGGTATTCCAAGGAGAATGGTAAAGGAGTATGAACGAGGAAAGTCCTATTGAACCGTAGGAATAGTTTAGGATACTTGGGCATCCGAGCTCGTTGAGTCGAGTCTGAGTTCACTTATGGATGCAAATGTCTGAACTCGTTGAGTTGAGTCTGAGTTCGTGAGATGTAACTAGGCATCCGAGCTCGTTGAGTTGAGTCCGAGTTCACTTATGGATACGGATGCCCGAGCTCATTGAATTGAGTCCGAGTTCACTTATGGGCTGGTTACATGGTAGCTTGGCTACATATGTGGCACTTATGTGCAAACTTTCCATGTATCCGAATTATATTCCGATGTGTTCAATGGGTAAAATTCTAGTAATATGGAAGAATACTCAAGACACAAGTGACGTATTGATAAGTGTTGTGGAATGGGTACTTTGGACAGGTATGTACTTAACCCTCAGGTTTGAGACTTGATACGACAACAATAATATTGTAAAATGATGAATGATGAATAGAAATGTGATATATGTTTTGGTGATATTATGCTAATGTTGGTTGGTATAGTTGCTTTGTTAAGTTATTTGTTATTTGCATATGGACTTACTAAGTATCTATGCTTACTCTCATCTTTTCATTATTTGTAGTTTTGACAAGTCAATTTGGAGATCGAGATGGATTGGAGGCACGCTCACACTATCACTGGACAATTGCGGTATAATGACTTGTAATTTTTGGAAATATGGCATGTATAGCATTCCAATCATTTTGTGTGTATAATCTTAAGATATGGCCATGGATGGATTGGAAATTTTTTAGAATGATTAGCTATTGAAATGGCTAATCAAGTTTATATATGATAACATGTATGCTTTATGTCTTAATTAAACCATGAAAATCCTTGGAAAGGTAAAATTGGCCACAAAACAAAATCAATCAAGAAAGAAAGGACGTGAGTTTGAAAAATCACTAAAAATAGTAGAGATAGAATTTGATGATGAATAAAATATTTAATTTAAGCTTAATGAATTTATTTTCATGTGGAAGAAACAAAATAAGTAAAAGAGTTTTATTTTGTGAGATATTTATGTTTTGGTGAAACAGAGTCAGAGCGATTTCTAAATGCCCTGTTCTGACTTTAAAATTTCACCGTAAATTGTAAAAAAACAATTAGTTGTTTTACCTTACATGTATGAATTAAGTGAAACAAACGGCATAGTTATTGGAGTTCTGTACAAGAAGAAATTTGATTCGTAGTGCACAGGGGTCAGAGTAGCCGAACCCTGAAACAGGGGAGACTTTAACTAATAAACTATACTAATTGGCCCAGCCAAAAATTCTAGAAAAAAATTAGTAAGTATATATATGAGTCTAGTTTCAGAAAAAATTTACGGAATTGAATTTTGAGTCTTGCAACTCAAGATATGATTTTTTTAGCGACTGTGATGCAGATGGACAGTTTACTATAAGAATTGTTTGAACTTGTTTAAATACTAAAATAAGTTTAGTAATGTCTCATACTCGATTCCGGCGATGGTCTCAGGTAATGGGGCGTTAAATTTGGTGGTATCAGAGCAGGTTTAGTCGGTTCTCGGACTAACATTGTGTAAGTACGGATTTTGCTATACATGCCATATATATATTTTGTGATAGTGTGACGACTCTTGACTTTTGTAAATGATTTTTTTTATAGTAAATGGATCCCGATCCAACTGTGGCTAATGATGTAGAGAGCAATGCGCCAGCTCCTGCTGAAGGGGCGGTGCTGACTGAAAGTCGACCTCCTATTGTTGGTCAAGGACGAGGAGAAGGGGCTCGGGAAGCCTTTCTCTATATGATGAATGCATGGTACACCGAGTTCGTTCGTACGAACCCGAATGCTCAACCTCCCCCACCACCGCCGATTCCTCAACCTATACCACAGATGCCTTCAGGTATGGATTTGATGAAATCCCATAGATCTCCGGTTGACCGAATTCGCAAGCAAGGGGCCGAAGAATTCAGGGCAAATGTTGATGATGACACTGAAAAAGTAGAATTTTGGCTTGAGAATTCTATTCGGGTGTTTGATGAGTTATCTTGTACTGAAGAGTGCTTGAAGTGTGCTATATCATTGCTGAGGGATTCAGCTTATCATTGGTGGAAGACATTAATTTTAGTGGTTTCGAAAGAGAAAGTGACTTGGAAAATTCTAGACTTATTGGACCCGAGTGCCAAAGATGTGGTAGAAGTCATTTTGGTTGATGTAGAATTAATGATAGATCCTGTTACCGGTGTGGTTCTCCAGATCATTTCATTAAAAATTGTCCGGAGATGAATGAGAAAGAAAAATTTCAGAGTGCAAAACTTAATAGTGCAGTTTCGAGAGGAAGATCTCGAGAAGAGTTGGGAATGAGGCAAGCAGCAAGAATGTAGTAAGAGAATCAGTGCCAAAATCTGAAGCTAGAGCTCTGGCTAGAGCTTATGCCATAAGGGCGCGTGAAGATGCTTCATCTCCCGACGTGATTACCAGTACTTTCTCTCTTTATGATATTAATGTTATTGCTTTGATCGACCCTGGTTCTACTCATTCATATGTGTGCATGAAATTGGTATCTAATATGAACATACCTGTTGAGTCTACGGAATTTATGGTTAAAGTGCCGAACCCATTAGGCAAATGTGTCATAGTTGATAAAGTATGCAAGAAATGTCCTTTGATGTTTAGGGGTCATTATTTTCTGGTCGACTTAATGTTGTTGCCGTTTGATGAATTCGATGTCATTTTGGGTATGGATTGGTTAACACTGCATGATGCTATAGTGAATTGTAGAAGAAAGTTATAGAATTGAAATATGAAAATGGTGAAACTTTGCAGGTTGAACTAGACGAATTAGAGGCATTGCCTAGTGTGATTACTTCGATGTCAGCTCAGAGATATTTGAAAAAGGGTTATGAAGCTTATTTGGCGTATGTGTTGAATAGAAAAGAAGTTGAAAGAAAAAAGTGTAATCAGTGCCGATTGTGTGTGAATTCGCGGATGTATTTCCACAAGAGTTGTCGGGTTTGCCTCCTATCAGAGAAGTAAAATTTAGTATTAAGTTGATACAGGGAACAACTCCGATCTCAATTGCTCCGTATAGAATGGCACCAACAGAGTTAAAAAAATTGAAGTCACAGTTGTAAGAGTTGATTGACAAAAGTTTTGTGAGACCGAGTTTTTCGCCTTGGGGTGCTCCAGTATTATTTATGAAAAACAAGGATGGTTCTATGAGATTATGTGTGGACTATCGGCAGTTGAATAAGGTGATAGTCAAGAACAAGTATCCGTTGCCGAGAATTGATGATTTATTCAATCAGTTGAAAGGAGTGACATGGTTCTCAAAGATTGACTTGAGGTCTGGGTACTACCAGTTGCGAGTAAAAGAATCAGATGTGCCTAAAACTGCTTTTAGAACAAGGTACGGCCATTATGAATTTTTAGTTATGCCATTTGGTTTGACAAATGCTCCTACTGTGTTTATGGATTTAATGAACCGCATATTTCGGCCATACTTGGACAAGTTTGTTGTGGTATTTATTGATGATATCTTGATCCATTCGAAGGATGAAACAGAACATGCTGAGCATTTGAGAATAGTTTTACAAACTTTGAGATATAAACAGTTGTATGCCAAGTTTAGTAAAAGTGAGTTTTGGCTTCGAGAAGTCAGATTCTTTGGTCATATTATTTCGGGTGATGGTATACGGGTTGATCCTAGTAAAATTTCGGCTATTGTTGATTGGAAACCACCGAAGAATGTGACTGAGGTTAGAATTTTCTTGGGTCTAGCTGGTTATTATCGACGGTTTGTGAATGGATTTTCTATGATTGCTACTCCTATGACTAGACTGCTCCAAAAGGATGTTAAATTCGAGTGGACAGAAAAATGTCAACAGAGTTTTGAGAAATTGAAAAAGTTACTGATTGAAGCACCAGTGTTGGTACAACCCGAGTCAGGTAAAGAATTTGTGGTGTATAGTGATGCTTCTCTAAATGGATTGGGATGTGTCCTTATGCAAGAAGGAAAGGTTGTGGCTTATGCTTCGAGGTAGTAAAAACCTCACGAAAGGAATTATCCGAGTCATGATTTAGAACTGCCTACTGTAGTGTTTGCTTTGAAGATTTGGCGACATTATTTGTATGGTGAAAAGTGACGAGTATATACCGACCACAAAAGTCTCAAGTACTTGATGTCACAAAAATATTTGAATTTGAGACAGCGGAGATGGCTAGAATTATTGAAAGAATACAAGCTTGTGATTGATTATCATCCGGGAAAAGCGAATGTGGTTGTCGATGCCTTGAGTAGAAAGTCGTTATTTACTTTGAGAGCTATGAATACTCAATTGACAGTCTCTGACGATGGTTCGATTCTAGCAGAATTGAGAGCAAGACTGATGTTTTTACAAGAGATTTGTGAGGCTCAGAAAAATGATCAAGATTTGCAAGCCAAGAGAAAGCAATGTGCGGCTGATACGAGATCAGATTTCAGAATCGATTCTGATGGTTGCTTGATGTTTAAAGATCGGATTTGTGTACCAAAGAATGATAAGTTGATTCAGAAAATCTTGCACGAAACACACAGTAGTTGTTTGTCAATGCATCCGAGCAGTACAAAAATGTACAATGATTTGAAGAAAATGTATTGGTGGAACAGAATGAAAAGAGATATTTCTGACTTTGTATCGAAATGTATGATTAGTCAGCAAGTAAAAGCTGAACATCAAGTGCCTTCGGGTCTACTTTAGGCTATCATGATTCCCGAATGGAAGTGGGAACGAATTACCATGGACTTTGTGTTAGGATTGCCATTAACTCCGAAGAAGAAAGATGCCATCTGGGTAATAGTCAACAGATTGACTAAATCAGCCCATTTTATTCCTGTACGCACTGATTATTCTCTTGATAAATTGGCTGAATTGTATGTCAATGAGATTGTTAGACTTCATGGTGTACCTTTGTCGATTATTTCGGATAGAGATCCGAGGTTTACCTCACGATTTTGGCAAAAATTGCAAGAGGCATTAGGTACAAAGTTAAATTTCAGTACTGCTTTCCATCCACAGACTGATGGACAATCAGAGAGAGTAATTCAAATTCTTGAAGACATGCTCAGATGTTGTATATTAGAATTTCAAGGTAGTTGGGAAAGGTACTTACCGTTGGTGGGATTTTCTTACAATAACAGTTATCAAACAAGTTTGAAAATGGCACCTTATGAAGCATTGTACGGTCGTAAGTGTCAGACGCCACTATATTGGACCGAACTTAAAGAAAATCAAATCTACGGAGTTGATCTAATTAAGGAAACCGAAGAAAAAGTTAAAGTGATTCGAGATTGTTTGAAAGTTGCTTCGGACAGACAGAAATCCTACGTGGATTTGAAACAAAAAGAGATTGAGTTCCAAATTGGCGATAAAGTGTTTTTAAAAGTGTCTCCATTGAAGAAGGTTCTCAGATTCGGTCGGAAAGGTAAATTGAATCCACGTTTCATTGGACCATATGAGATAATTGAAAGTATTGGACCGGTAGCATATCGGTTAGCACTACCATTGGAATTAGAGAAGATTCATGATGTGTTCCATGTATCAATGTTACGTCGGTATCGTTCAGATCCTTCACATGTGATTCCACCAACAGAAATTGAGTTGCAACCGGATATGACTTACAATGAAGAACCAGTTAAAATTTTAGCTCGAGAGGTCAAACAACTAAGAAACAAAAGTATTGCTCTCGTGAAAGTATTGTGGCAAAAGCACGGGGTAGAAGAGGCTACATGGGAGCCCGAAGAAACTATGAGGAATCAATACCCACACCTATTTATTGGTAAGATTTTCGGGGACGAGAATCCAAAAAGGGGGGAGAGTTGTGATATCCCGAATTAGGGCCTAATCAGAATAGTGGTTTTAGGACCACAAATCCGAGGGAGAAATAATTATTTATGATTATTTTGAGGTTTATGATATGATTGCATGATTGTGTGAAAATTTCGTGAAGAAATTCTATGCATAAAGTGATTAATTTGGAATTAGGGACTAAATTGAATAAGTTGTAAAACTTGCATTCTAGAAGTTTTTAGTATGAAATTGCTTTCGAATATTAATTAGGAGGTCTTAAATAGATATTTGACCAATTTCTAAGTTTTTGGACAAAAATTGGACATGGATGGAAATTTTGAAAGTTTAGTACTGAAGGGTATTTTAGTCATTTGGTAATTAAAATATTAAAAAAAGGAAATAGATGGAAAAATATGTTCATCTTCTTCATTAGGACGAAAATTCAAGGGTTCTCCATATCTAGGGTTTATTTCAAGCTTCCAAGCTCCATAGTAAGTGATTCCAAGCCCCGTTTTTAATGTTCTTTACGTTTTTGGAGTCCCGGTAACTTGATTTAGCTTATTCTAGTAATAATTTAACCTAGGGTTTACATTTGGAAAAATATCCATAGGTGAAATATGTTTATTTTGATGTTTTATGGTAGAATATAAAGCTTGAAATTGTGTTAAACAACTTTTGCCAAGTGATTTTTCGTAAAAACGAGTAAAATGACATAATCAGTAAAAATACCTAATATTCATAAGCACATGTTAGAGTGTGAAATTGATGTTTCTATAGAAGGGAAAAATGATCAGAATGTCATAAAACATAAGAAAATAGGATGAAGTTTAATTTCCGAGCTTTGGGACAAAAGTGAATATATGCAAAAGTTTAGGGGCAAAACTGTAATTTTGCCAAAGTTTGAGTCAAGGACTGTTTTGATAAATATGAGTATTAAATCAGCTAAATGTGTTATTTTAGATCAAGAAAGATGTGGAATCGACCTTAATCGAGGGAAAAATAAAGTTTCTGAGGAATAGGCTTAATTTCTAACATATTGTACCGAGGTAAGTTCATATGTAAATATTGTAATATAACCGTTAATTTAAATCATTTAATGCTATTTATACGATATTATGATTGTTATTATGCGATTCTATGCTTTGTGGTAAATGTTGGACAACATGCAAAAATTTTATGAATTATGTGAAAAATGTGAAAGACTACCGAAGTATCGTCATTGGTATTCCAAGGAGAATGGTAAAGGAGTACGAACGAGGAAAGTCCCGTTGAACCTTAGGAATAGATTAGGATACTTAGGCACCCGAGCTCATTGAGTCGAGTCCGAGTTCACTTATGGATGCAAATGTCCGAACTCGTTGAGTTCAGTCCGAGTTCGTGAGATGTAACTAGGCATCGGAGCTCGTTGAGTTGAGTCCGAGTTCACATATGGATGCGAACGCCCGAGCTCGTTGAGTTGAGTTTGAGTTCGGTTATGGGTGGGTTACATGGTAGCTTGGCTACATCTGTGGCACTTATGTGCAAACTTTCCATGTATTCGAATTATATTCCGATGTGTTCAACGGGTAAAATTCTAGTAATATGGAAGAATACTCAAGATACAAGTGACGTATTGGTAAGTGTTATGGAATGGGCATTTTGGACAGGTATGTACTTAACCCTCGGGTTTGAGACTTGATACGACAACAATAATATGGTAAAATGATGAATGATGAATAGAAATGTGATATATGTTTTGGTGATATTATGCTAATGTTGGTTGGTATAGTTGCTTTGTTAAGTTATTTGTTATTTGCATATGGACTTATTAAGTATCTATGCTTACTCTCATCTTTTCATTATTTGTATTTTTGACAAGTCAATTTGGAGATCGGGACGGTTGGAGGCACGCTCACACTATCACTGGACAATTGCGGTATAATGACTTGTAATTTTTGGAAATATGACATGTATAGCATTCCAATCATTTTGTGTGTATAATCTTAAGATATGGCCATGGATGGATTGAAAATTTTTTAGAATGATTAGCTATTGGAATGGCTAATCAAGTTTATATATGATAACATGTATGTTTTATGTCTTAATTAAACCATGAAAATCCTTAGACAGGTAAAATTGGCCACAAAACAAAATCAGTCAACAGCGGTGACGTGAGTTTGAAAAATCACTAAAAATAGTAGAGATAGAATTTGATGATGAATAAAATATGGAATTGAATCTTAATTAATTTATTTTCATTTGGAAGAAACAAAATAAGTAAAAGAGTTTGATTTTATGAGATATTTATGTTTTCGTGAAACAGAGTTAGAGCGATTTCTGAATGCCCTGTTCTGAATTTAAAAATCCACCATAAATTGTAAAAAAAAAAAATTAGTTGTTGTACCTTACATGTATGAAATCCTTATTGAGTCTATTGTTAAGTGAAAAAACGGCATAGTCATTGGAGTTCTTTACAGGAAGAAATTTTATTCGTAGTGCACAGGGGTCAGAGTAGCCGAACCCTGAAACAGGGGAGACTTTAACTAATAAACTGTACTAATTGGCCCAGCCAAAAATTCTAGAAAAAAAGTAGTAAGTATATATATGAGTCTAGTTTCATGGAAAATTTACGGAATTGAATTTTGAGTTTTGTAACTCGAGATATGAGTTTTTTAGCGACTGTGACGCAGATGGACAGTTTACTATAAGAATTGTTTGAACTTGTTTAAATACTAAAATAAGCTTAGTAATGTCTCATACTCGACTCCGGTGATGGTCTCGGGTAATGGGGCGTTACACGTGTCTACTAGCTGTGTGAGGCACACGGCCTATTCAGACGGGCGTGTGGTCCCTGTATGTTTGAAATTTCCTAAGTTTCCAAAATTTTTATATGTTATCGGTTTAGTCCCGAACCACTTCTAAAGCATATTTAAGGCCTTGTAGGCTATTATAAAGGACAAATTGATTGGAATTGAATGTTGATTCTATAATTTAATCGAATATACGAAAATAGTACATTTATATGTGTTTCTAGTCAGGTAATGATCTGTAACCCTATTCTGGTATTGAATACGGGTAAGTGGTGTTACATTTATTGGTATCAGAGCTACATTTTAGTCAATTTTGGGACTAATGTAGTGTATGTGAGTCTAGCTATACATGCCATCTATAAAACTATGATAGTGTGATGACTCCTAACATTTTCAGATGTGTTTTTATATAGTAATGGATCCCGAAGGAGTTGTAGCGGATGATGTAGAGTGTAACGCGCCAGCTCCTGTTCAAGGGAAAACGCCTTCTAAATCTAGACCCATGACGAGTAGTCACGGGGTGAAGCTAAAGAAGCCTTCTATCAAATAATGAATGAGTGTTTCACATAGTACATTCATACGAACCTAACTATTCAGCAACCTCTACTCCACCTATTCCCCAACCGATCCCTATAGTTCCTCAAGGTACGGATCCTCTGTGATTGAATAAACCACCTGTTGATAAGATACGAAAAAAAAAGAGCTGAGGAATTCAGAGCCACTGTTAATAATGACCCTGAGAGAGCCGAGTTTTGGCTTGAGAACACGATTTTCATATTTGATGAATTATCCTGCACAACTGAAGAATGTTTAAAATGTGAAGTATCACAGTTGATAGACACCGCGTATCAGTGGTGGAATACCTTAATATCAGTAGTTCTAGAAAAAAAGTTACTTGGGAATTCTTTCAAGTTGAATTCAGAAAGAAATACATCAGCCAAAGGTTCATTGATCAAAAGAGAAAAGAATTTCTTGAATTGAAGTAGGGCCATATTTCAGTAACAAAATATGAAAGAGAGTTTGTACGACTCAGAAAATATACTCGTGAATGTGTTTCTTCTGAAGCTATAATGTGAAAAAGAGCTTGTAAAGCCGAAGAGCTTTGCAAAGAGAAAAGAAAAGCCTATTCTGAAGCTAAAGATTTTAGAAAGAGTTTTGTGGGCAAATCACATCAGTCAGCATCGAAAAAAATCTAGATAATATCATCCTCGTGTTACAGCTTCTGCGAGGATTTCGATCAGAGATAGAGATACGAGACATTTTAGCTCTAAACCTCAGACGACATTAGTTGCTAGTGTGGGTAGTGTTAGAAATGCTAGACCTGAATGTAAACACTGCAATAAGTGACATTACAGTGAATACAGATTAGTGAGTGGAGCTTGTTTTAAATGTTGATCTCTTAATCATTATCTCCGGGACTGTCCAGAAAAGTTTACAGCTGAAAGAGATTAATCGGCTAAAGTGAGCAATACGGGTGCCAGAGGGAGACCACCCCAAAACATTGGAAACACGAGTGGTAATCGAGATGCTACGAGAGGTTCTACTGTGAGATCTAAGGCACGAGCACCTACTGGATCTTATGCTATTCATGCACGGAAAGAGGCATCATCGCCAGACGTTATTACCGGTACTTTTTCTCTTTTTGATACAGATATAGTTGCGTTGATAGATCCTGGATCAATCCATTCATATATCTGTATAAATTTAGTATTTAAAAAGAGTTTACATGTTGAGTCTACAGAGTTTGTAAATAAAAGTATCGAACCCCTTAGGCAAGTCTGTTTTAGTTGATAAAATTTGTAAGCACTGTCATTTGACGACTCGGGGTTACTGTTTTCAGGCTGACTTGATGCTTCTACCGTTTGATTAGTTTGATGTGATTCTTGGTATGGATTGGCTACTATGCATGATGAATTTTTGAATTGTAGACGAAAGACTATCGAATTGAAATGTCAAAATGGTGAAATTATTCAGATTGAGTCTGATGATTTGGGTCAATTACCTACTGTGATATCGTCTATGTTAGCTCAGAAATATATGAAAATGGGCTATGATATATATTTTGCATACGCATTGGATACTATGGTGTCTGAATCAAAGATTGAATCTGTATCTGTTGTCTGTGAGTTTTCGGATGTATTTCCAAAAGAATTACCGGCCTTGCCACCGATCAGAGAAATCAAATTTGGTATTGAATTAGTATCGGGAACAACATCAATATCGATAACTCCGTACATAATGACTCCAACAAAATTAAAAGAATTGAAATCTCAGTTACAAGAATTGACAAACTGTAACATCCCGAATTAGAGCCTAGTTGGAACAGTGGTTTCGAGACCACAAATCTAACACAATAAAAAAAATTTTATTATATTTTTATGGTCTACAATTTTACAGGATGATTTCGTGAAAATTTTGTTCGAAAATTTTGACGTTTGGGCACTCAATTTGGTCAAAAGGACTAAATTGTAAAAAGTGCAAAAATTGGGTTCTACATGTTAGAGGTGTCTAATTGTTATGAAATTTTAAATTGGAGGCCCTTAATTGGTAATTAGACCATTGGATATCTTTTTGGACAAAAATGGACATGAAATGGGTGGAATAGAATATTTTTAAGTTAGGGGCATTTTGGTAATCTAGTAATTAAAATGAATTAAAAACAAAATTAAAAGCCAATTTTTGTCTATCTTCTACCCCATGGCTGAAACTTGCATGGAGAAGACATAACTGGGGTTTTTCAAGCTTCCAAGCTCGATTATCAAGGAAAATGAAATTCGGGCATAGATTGGAAATGAATGAGATTATGGACTAAATCAGAATATATAGTCGTACTCGAACCCGAGGTAAGTTCATGTGATTTTAATAATGCAGTATTGTATTTGAATGCTAATGCTTCAATATTACACGAGTTGTAAGTATATATATGTGAATGATTTGATATTATGTGATTATTTTGATGATATAACATGTTCTTGATGTTTTGCTATTATGATGAAAATGTTGCAATGCCATGTGATTATGAGATATTGCTATGTGAATGAAGCCACAATTCGAGTACGTCCGATAAAGGTTTGGAAGTTTGATGGAATATAATGTTTCTTTGAAACGAGTAAGTTTGTATGTATATAATATTTCGATTCTTTTTATGCTATTATCTTTTGTTATTATATGAGATGTGGTTGCCTAGAGAATGATCAATTGATGTAAACTACGAACCAGAATTGACTAAGAACGAGTTAGTAAAATGTTGAAAAGTGAAGAATTTCCCGATTGAACCATCGGAATAGAAGAGATACAAATGATCTATTATGAGTCACGTGTGTAGTACTATGTGCAGGCTACTACGTGTACCAGATTGATAGGTCGCATGTGTAGTACTAAGTGCAGGCTACTATGCGTACCCGTTAACTTTGATCACGTGTGTAGTACTAAGTGCAGGCTACTACGTGTATCAGATGGTTAAGTCACGTGTGTAATACTAAGTGCAGGCTACTATGCGTACCAGAGAGCTGCGGTTACTAGGGTGGTATATGCACAGGCCACCGGGTATCTGTTATTATTCCGATGATTTCAACGGGAAATTTACTAAGTGAAAATACATATGTACATAACTATGTGATGAATAAGTGCAAGTATATCTATGTGAAAAGTTGTGAGCAATGTGCTCAATAGTTGAACTTATCTTTTGGTAAGATAGAATGGAGTAAGTGAAATTATGTAAAAGTGAAATTTTGTAATAAAACAAATTTGGACAACAGCAGTTGTGTGAATTTGAAAAATCACCAAAAATGGTAGAAATTGAATTAGAGGTTAAATAAAGCTTAATGAGTCTATTTTCTCATAAAAGAAACAATGAAGGCAAAAGAATTTTATATTCTGTGATAATTGGATTTTTTGTGAGTCAGGGTCAGAATGATTTTGGAATCCCCTATTCTGATTTGGGAAAATTAATAAAAACTTTACAAAAAAAATTATGGGTTATAATTTATATGGTTAAAATCCTTAATAAGTCTATTTTCAAAGGAAATAGACAAGAGCATCATCTGAGTTTTGTACTATGAGATAAATAAATCTTAGTGAAGAAAGGTCAAAGCTGTCAAATAGCAAATTGGAGAAGATTTTGAATAATAAACTGTAATTATTGGCTGGACAAAAAATTCTGAAAATTTTATGGTAAAAATGTATTTGAGTCTAGTTTCTAGGAAAATTAACATTTCTCAATTTGGAGTTGCATACCATGAGAAAAATAATTTTTAGTGAAGAGAGGTCGGAACTGTCGTGTAACACCCCTTACCCGTACCCGACGCCGGAATAGGGTACGAGATATTACCAGATCATAATACATACCATTAAATAAAACTGAGACAAAAATATGGCATCCAATTAGATCATGAATCATTATAACATATGCCTTTAACAATATTAGCCAATTTCAATGGCTTTGTACAAAATAATCTATCAAATACTGTAACTAATATTTTATACCTAGGCAATTATGACACGTAACAAAATAACTAAGCCTACTATACATGCCATAATTTAAAATGTTTAGTTCAAATACCAAAAGTATTGATAGTGCGGACAGATCTTCAACGATCTCTAACTCCTGTGCTAGCTGGATGACACTATAAAACAAAAGAGAGAAAAGAAAGTAAGCTTATAGCTTAGTAAGTAAGTATATAAGTAATGAATAAGGAATCTAATATGTTCACAAAATAACTCAACCATATCTATTTTTAATTTCACTATTTACTCCAATTTGATCAAGCTGTCCCTCTTGCTTCATGTTCATTGAATAAATCATAACTCGAGTTACGAAACTCAAAATTCAAATCCGTAAAATTTTCCTGAAACTAGACTCATATTACTTCTCACTAAAAGTTTTCTAAAATTATTGGTTCAGCCAATTAGAACAGTTTATTAGTTAAAGTTTCCCCTGTTATACAGCTCGACTGATCTGATCTTTGTTCACTACGAATTGGTTTTCTCCCTATAAAAAAGTCAAATAGCAATGAAATTTATTTCATTTAAAACTAGACTCAATAAGGAATATAGGCATATAAACTATATTTCTTAATTAGTTTTGTACAATTTTTAATGATTTTTCAAAGTCAGAACAGGGGATCATGTAGTCATTCTGAACAAGTCTTACAAAAATATAAATATCTAAAATTATAGGATCCCTTTACTTGCTCTGTTTCTTTTACATGAAAATAGACTCATTAAGCTCTAATTCATATCTCATTAAGCCTCTAATTAAATTCTTACTATTTTTGGTGATTTTTCAAATTCACCGTCACTGCGACTATCCAAAACAGTATTATTGCTAATTAACTCTTAACCTCATTTTAACATGCATATCACAATTCATTTTCACCACATTTCATACATCACAAGTATAGGTCCATGATTACAATGTCACCATAAAATCATCCTGTTGAACACTTCGGATCAATCCTCGATACTTGGTGGTTTCAGCACATAGCTCCACCCATCATATTTCACATAGTTCGGTTCTCCTGTACACATGGTGAACACTAAGTACTACCCATGTGACCTAGCCAGTTTATCTCGTAGCTCTCTTGTCTACATGGTGTCCTTCACTTGGAACCACACATGCAACCTAACTACATTTATCCTCTCCCATAGCTCTCTTGTCTACATGGTATACATCCCGTATCACACATGTGACCTAGCTACCCTATAGTATCTCGTAGCTCTCTTGTACACATGATGTGCACTCAGCACCATACATGTGACCTAGCTACGTACCATCTGTATTATCCAATCTTTCTGAAGGTTCAACCGGGATTTTTCTCTCTATTACTTATTTCCATTCTTCCAATAGTCGATTATGATTCAAAATCAGCTAAAATATATATAATATGCTGAAATGTAAAATGTAAATAAAGATAATACATAATTTACATACAAACTTACCTCAGTGCAAAATATGGAAATTTTGCAATTTAGTCCAAAATCTTTTCCTTCCCCCGTTCGAGGTCGATTCCACGCCTTTCTTGATCTATAACAACACATTTAGCTCATTTAACACTCATACTATCTATTTCAATCTAAAAATCACATTATGGAAAAATTATGTTTTTGCCCCCTAACTTTTACAAAATTATGATTTTGCCCCTAGGCTCGAAAATTTAATTTCAGCCCTTATTATCATGTTTTATGACATTCTGATCATTTTCCCCCTCTATGGCAACATCAAATTCTCACTCTAACACATATTTATGAACAACAGGTATTTTTACTGATTATGCCGTTTTGCTCGTTTTCGCTAAAAATCGCTTAGAAAAGATCGTTCTCCTAACTTTAAACATTCATTTTCTACCATCAAACATCAAAATACATGCATATTATTCATGGGTAAATTTTTGAACATAAACCCTAACTCAAAATAATGGTAGAAATAGGTAAACCGAGCTACGAGGATTTCAAAAATGTAAAGAACATTAAAAACGGGGCTTGAATGCACTTACTATTGAGCTTGAAAGCTTGAAAAAAAACCCTAGCTATGGTGAACATACAAGTTTCGGCCAAGGAAGAAGATGGATGGACAAAATTTTGGCTTATTTTTCCCATTTTATTTCTTTTAATTACCAAATGACAAAAATACCCTTAAGGCCTTTCTTTAAAATTTTGTCCTATTCATGCCCATTTTTGGCCATATAAAGTATAATGGTCTAATTGCCATTTAAGGACCTCTACTTAAAACCCCCATTTCAATCAAGTACCTTATGAACTAGAACACACATTTTTCACCTATTTCAATTTAGTCCTAAACATCAAATTAAACACCTAGTCATAAAATTTTCAACCTCGGATTCGTGGTTTTGAAACCACTGTTCTGTTTTGGCCCTAAATTGGGCTGTTACATGTCGAACAAGGAAACATGGGTATATTTAATGAATAAACTAAACTTATTGGCTAGACCAAAAATTTTGGAAATTTTATGGTAAGAAGACAACTGAGTCTAGTTTCAGAAAAAAATTAACGGATATTAATTTGGAGTTTCGTAGCTCTGGATATAAATAAATTAGTATCTATGACTCGAGAAAATAGCATGACCAGAAAATCAGCAAAAGTGTAATTATGGTTACATTTTCATGGAATCATGTTTTTAATTTGCTTATTATTTTTATATGGACTTATTAAGCTTTAAGCTTACTCCCTTCTCTCCATTTCCTTAGTGTTCTCAGGTCAGCTCGGGGTTGGAGACCGTCGGAGGCAGCATCACACTATCAAGCCAACAACTCCGGAGTATTGTCATATGTGTATTAAATACTTTCAAGTGAGTGGCATGTATAAGGACTATTTTTTAAGTTAGATGTTGTTATGATTAGCCAAATGTATCGGCTTATATTGATTTATTGTATATGGCCATGAGATGTGGCTTAAATGGTTATGGCTTGTAAGCCTAAATATTCTTGCTATGTGTTAATGATTGTGATGTGTTTATAATTGGTTGTTATGAATGATTAGTATAACACATGTACATGATGAATGCTCTAAGACCATTTGAGGTGGTCGTGGTCATGGAATGAATGTGTGGCATGGTAGTAAGTTGATAATAATTGAATATGGACAATTGTAGAATGTGAATTAGAATGTCTAACTTGGTGTAACATGAGTATAGGTAATAAACACATGTATGACAACATGTAAATGCTTTAACGAAATTTTACTAAAGGATGATTAATCATTAAATTGATGTTATAATGTGTGTCTATAATGTGTATAAGTATGGGAGAGAATTAAGGACAACATAAGGCTTGAAAAATAGCCTAAGTGTTGGCTACACGAGCAGAGAAACGACCATATGTGTCAGCTGTGTGGAGGACACGACCCAGCACACGGGCGTGTGGATCAATTTGTTTTGTTGACGTCATAAACAGAGAGTTACAAGGCTTGAGGACATGGGCGTGTTGAAGACACACGAGCGTGTCCCTGTGTTCACACAGGCGTGTGACCCTATTTCATGAAAATTTCTCTAAGTTTTCCCATAGCTTTCTAAAGTCCTCAGTTTAGTCCCGAACCACCCCGATGTATGTTTTAAGCCTCAAAGGCCTGTATAAGGGATTATTTACATGTGTTTGAAAAGTTTTAATTTGGATGAAATTTTATGGCCCAATTTTGCATGTTTGCGAATGTTTAAGTCTTGTAACGCCTCGAACCCTGTCCCGACTTTGGATACGGGTAAGGGGTGTTATATTTAGTAGTATCAGAGCTATGGTTTAGTCAGTTCTCAAATTAACCTAGCATGAATAAGAGTCTAGCTATACATGCCACCAATCCGTGATAGTGTGATGTCTCCCGACATTAAGGAGAACCATCTTGTTTAGACTGAGGTACTCTCCAACCGATCTACACTGACCATGTTAAATGTGAAGCTAAGGTATTCGAGTAAAGTACAGTTATGATGAGCCTAAACTCAGAAAAATATAAATAAAAGTTCATGATATGCATGTGATAACATGTGAGATAAAAGTTTATGTTACGAGGAACACTCATGCTTGTTTGATATCCATATGATGTTGTGCACTTGACTTGTTTGATTAAGTGAATGTGATAAAAAGAAATTCATAAAGGTATGAATAAAGGTTTATAATATCATGTTACGGATAAAAATGTCATTTTCCCGATTGGACGTTGAATGTTGATGAATTTTAATGATATCTTTAAATGAGACAAATGATTATAATGTAATCAACTTATTTATGTTAAATTGATGGATTGATTCATATGAATGTAATGATATGTATATGATGAAATGCCAAATAAAATTTTTTATTGTGACATACTTATCCATGTTTGTTTGGCCCTCATAAGATGTTATGTGCATGACTTGTTTGATTGAATGAATGGGATAAGTAAAGTTATTCAGAATCCATAGAATGCATGCATAAATGCACTATTTTAAATAAGATAACTAAAAAATTCGTGTTATACGAACGTGAATAATAGTTTGCCTGAAGTGGATGATATGCTTGTGAAAATGTTACTATGATGATGAAATAGTGTTTTATGTATATGTGTATAAGAGACAAGTTAGGGACCTTACGACCCCACCCCCTTACCAGAGTGGTGTTTTGTAAAGGATTTTATAATATCAGTATTGAATAAGCTCACAAGTATGAGACCAAAGAGTTTAGCTGTAGAATGATTATAACTATGATCAGAGATTAATTGGATTGATAAGTGAAGACAGAGCTAGTAAAGTGCCATGTCGAGAAACGTATTAACTGGAATTTCTTCAGAACCAATCTTCTTCAATGAGAATCGTAATGTGGGATTTGTAATAACAGAAATAGTTGGAGGAATAAATCTTGACATGTAAGATATCAGAATGCGGTAATTATAGTAAGCAGATTATGACTTTCTCTCTTGAGGTACTCTATGAGTTCATTTACTCTTAAAAGTATTACTGGGGTTATATATTTTCAGATAAATTGTTATCGTGCGAAAATGTTTTCTAATCTTGGAATAAGACAGAAGTATTGATAGTCTGACTGGTACATAATCTGTATTGCTCTATTTTCCCTCTAACATTCTATTACATTTCGTCTGTTGGGATTTTATGAGATAATGTACCTGATGTTATGATTTTGTTCCTTCTAATGGATGCTCTACTCAATATATATATATGGGAAGGTACATTATCCTTGTTGCATTTAGTTACAGTGGGCTTGAATGATGTATTCTTTTAGACTTCTTTCTTCTGGGAAATTATCAAAATCTTCCATATTTTCTTATGAGCTTTGTTCTGGGTCTTTCATTATGATATTGTATCTTGGATTTCCTTATCTTGGATTTCTCTATCTTGGACTTCTTAATCCTGGTTTTCTTGTTATTTATATCCGGAATTTATCAATCACGGCTCATATCTAAAGTTGTGATAATCATGTCAAGTGTGACTATGTTTCTGCTTTGATCAGAGTAATGTGGTAATTCTAGTATCTGGATTTCTCTAAATCTTCATGAAGGATTTGACATCGGCAAAGGCATAAGTGGTGAAATTGCTAGTATTAGCTTGTATGACGGATTTCTTTTCTCAAGAAAGTTAATCAAGTTAATGCCTTCAATTGGGAACATTTATACTACCTTGAGCTAATGCAATTGAAATGAACTTTGATTAGTATGATGAGTGAATTTTGCATGATTACATGTTAAATCGTTTTGACAACTGGAAGGAAGGATTTCCTGAAACTTTATCAAGTAATAATTAAGACCGACTTGGTTGTTCAGTTTGTATGGGTTATTGTTTGAAAGATTTAATAGGATATTTATGTCTGAATTTTTTTCCTAAGTTTGAGAATAAGATTTTATCTCTCTGGGTAAAAGACAGATAGTCTAAATGAAAGTGTATATATCTTAGAAGACTTTGATACGATTTAAAGTTGCTTTGAATGATAAAGTTTTTGTCTTTTGAAAGTTGAATGGTCTACTACATGTTGGTAACGATTTGAATATACAAGAATATTGTTAACCGAAGCCTTGAAACTAGTTTAGTTTGCATTGAGCAAAGACTTTTTGATTTTCAGTGATGTGTTTTAAGACAAGAAGGGCGGTGTGATAGCTTAAAGTATCTGCTGTCATAGAAAGACATAAGTTGAGATAGTGTAGCTGATTTGAATTGTTAAAGGATGATAAGATAGTTATAGTATGATATCTGAGAATGAGATTACTATAGATTTCATATTAGAATTATTCTTATCTTTGAAAGAGAAAGATGTCATATAACTTGTTGTTAAGTAATTGATGAATCTGCAAATCATGTTGGTAAGTACAGAATTTCCGCTCATCAGACTTATGGGATTAAGTATCTTTGAGATTGTTGAATTTCTTAAAATGCTAGTTTTTGTTAATCAGATTGAGATCCGAGATTTATATCATGAATTATTGAAAAAGCTAATTGAGGCTCTAAATTTTAATGATGACCAGAGGTCGAACTAGTGAACTGTCGGGCTGTATAAAATGATAGAGAACTTAAGGCCATGATGATTGGGCTAGCTACGCCATTTGAATCCGAGAGGATTCATGTATGATGTGTATATACATATTCTATGATGGTATGGGTTCGACCCTTGTATACATGAGTTCTCTGATAGAAGTCAAGATTCGATTGATGCGTCGTATAACACGAAATTATTCATGACTTTAGTATGAGAAATTAAAGAGCTAAGTATTAAACATAGCCTGAGTAAAGGTTCTTTAACAATGATTATGAGATAGTGGAGTTTATGTGAAAACTGAACCACTCTTCTAGTAAGATTTTCGGGGATGAAAATCCCTAAAGGGGGACAGTTGTAACATCCCGAATTAGGGCCTAGTCGAAACAGTGGTTTTCGGACCACAAATCTGACACAATAAATTTTTTTATTATATTTTTATGATCTAAAATTTCACGGGATGATTTTGTGAAAATTTCGTTCGAAAATTTCGACGTTTGGGCACTCAATTTGGTCAAAAGGACTAAATTTTAAAAGTGCAAAAGTTGAGTTCTACATGTTAGAGGTGTCTAATTGTTATGAAATTTTAAATTGGAGCCCCTTAAATGGTAATTAGGCCATTGGATAATTTTTTGGAAAAAATGGACATGAAATGGGTGAAATAGAATATTTTTAAGTTAGGGGCATTTTAGTAATCTAGTAATTAAAATGAAATAAAAAAAATTAAAAGCCAATTTTTGTCTATCTTCTACCCCATGGTTGAAACTTGCATGGAGAAGACATAACTGGGGTTTTTCAAGCTTCCAAGCTCGATTATCAAGGAAAATGAGATTCGGGCATAGATTGGAAATGAAGAAGATTATGGACTAAATCAGAATATATAGTCGTACTCGAACTCGAGGTAAGTTCATGAGATTTTAATAATGCAATATTGTATTTGAATACTAATGCTTCGATATTGCACGAGTTGTAAGTATATATATATATGTGAATAATTTGATATTATGTGATTATTTTGATGATATAACATGTTCTTGATGTTTTGCTATTATGATGAAAATGTTGCAATGCCATGTGATTATGAGATATTGCTATGTGAATGAAGCCACAATTCGAGTACGTCCGGCAAAGGTTTGGAAGTTTGATGGAATATGTTGTTTCTTTGAAACGAGTAAGTTTGTATGTAAATAATATTTCAATTCTTTTTATGTTATTATCTTTTGTTATTATATGGGATGTGGCTGCGTATAGAATGATTAATTGATGTAAACTATGAATCGAAATTGACTAAGAACGGGTTAGTAAAATGTTGAAAAGTGAAGAACTTCCCAATTGAACCTTCGGAATAGAAGAGATACAAATGATCCGTTGTGAGTCACGTGTGTAGTACTAAGTGCAGGCTACTACGTGTACCAGATTGATAGGTCGCATGTGTAGTACTAAGTACAGGCTACTATGCATACCCGTTAACTTCGATCACGTGTGTAGTACTAAGTGCAGGTTACTACATGTATCAGATGGTTACGTCACGTGTGTAGTACTAAGTGCAGGCTACTATGTGTACCTGATTGATAGGTCGCATGTGTAGTACTAAGTGCAGGCTACTATGCGTACCAGAGAGCTTCGGTTACAAGGGTGGTATATGCACAGGCCACTCGGTATCTGTTATTATTCCGATGAGTTCAACGAGAAATTTACTAAGTGAAAATACATATGTACATGACTATGTGATGAATAAGTGCAAGTATATCTATGTGAAAAGATGTGAGCAATGTGCTTGATAGTTGAGCGAATCTTTTGGTAAGATAGAATGGAGTAAGTGAAATTATGTACAAGTAAAATTTTGTAATAAAACAATTTTGGACAGCAGTAGTTGTGTGAATTTGAAAAATCACCAAAAATGGTAGAAATTGAATTAGTGGTTGAATAAGATATGAAATTAAAGCTTAATGAGTCTATTTTATCATAAAAGAAATAGTGAAGGCAAAAGAATTTAATATTCTGTTTTAATTGGATTTTTGTGAGACAGGATCAAAATGATTTTGGAATCTCCTGTTCTAATTTGGGAAAATCATAAAAATTGTAAAAAAAATTATGGGTTATAATTTATATGATTAAAATAATTAATGAGTATAGTTTCAAGGGAAATAGTCGGGAGCATCATCCGAGTCCCGTAGTATGAGATAAATAAATTTTAGTGAAGAAAGGTCAAAGCTGTCAAATAGCGAAATAGGGGAGACTTTGAATAATAAAATGGACTTATTGGCTAGACCAAAAATTTTGAAAATTTTATGATAAGAATATAAATGAGTCTAGTTTAAGAGAAAATTAATGGATCTTAATTTGAAGTTTTGTAGCTTTGGATATAAATAAATTAGTAACTATGACTCGAGAAAACAACATGACCAGAAAATCAGCAAGAGTGTAATTATGATTACATTTTCATGGAATCTTGTTGATAATTTGCTTATTATTTTCATATAGACTTACTAATATTTAACCTTACTCCTCCTTTCCATTTCCTTAGTGTTCTCAAGTTAGCTCGGGGTTGGAGACCGTCGGAGGCAGCATCACACTATCAAGCCAACAACTCCGGAGTATTGTCATATGTGTATTAAATACTTTCAAGTGAGTGGCCTGTATAAGGACTAGTTTTTATGTTAGATGTTGTTATGATTAGCCAAATGTATCGGCTTATATTGATTTATTGTATATGGCCATGAGATGTGGCTTAAATAGTTATGGCTTGTAAGCCTAATTATTCTTGCTATGTGTTAATGATTGTGATATGTTTATAATTGGTTGTTATGAATGATTAGTATAACACATGTACATGATGAATGCTCTAAGACAATTAGAGGTGGTCGTGGCCATGGAATGAATGTGTGGCATGGTAGTAAGTAGATAATGATTGAATATTGACATTGCAGAATGTGAATTGGAATGTCTAACTTGGTGTAACATGAGTATAGGTAATAAACACCTGTATGACAACATGTAAATGCTTTAACGAAATTTTACTAAAGAATGATTAAGCATTGAATTGATGTTATAATGTGTGTCTATAATGTGCATAAGTATGGGAGAGAATTAAGGACAACATAAGGCTTGGAAAATAGCCTAAGTGTTGGCTAACGGGAAGAGACACGGCCATGTGTCTCAGCCGTGTCGAGGACATGGCCTAGCACACGGGCGTGTGGCTTGGTATTGTGGATCAATTTGTTTTGTTGACATTATAAACAAAGAGTTAAACGGCCTGAGGACAAGTGTCACACCCTTTACCCATGTCTGACGCCAGAATAGGGTACGAGGCATTACTGGACTTAAACATACACCTTCATGCAAAACCGGGCCATAAAATCTCTTTTAATTCAAAACCTTTCAAACACATGCATGTCGTCCCTTATTTGGGTTTACGAAACCCAAAACATTCATCGAAAAGGATTCTGGACTAAACCGAGAACTTTGAAGAAGTTTCAGGAAAACTTTGAAAATTTTCTCATGAAATAGGGTCACATGCCCGTGTAGACATAGGGACACGCCCGTGTACTCAAGCTGTGTAACTCTTTGTTTATGACGTCAGCATACACATCGAACCACACGGTCGAGCCACACACTCGTGTCTCCAGGCCGTGTCCCTCGCACGGTTGATACACACAACCGTGTCTTAGCCCGTGTGGCCAACACTTAGGCTATTTTCCAAGCCTTTATGTTACCCATAATCTTTTACAACCTTATGCACATCAAAATCTCAAATCATGGCATCATTTTAGTGATTAAATACTCTTTATTAAGACATATCCTTAATATTAACATGTCCTCTTACAAGTAATGCATCTACTCATGCAATACTAAGTCTAGACTCCTTATTTCACATTCATAAGACTTGTCATTTTGATGACCACTTTTATCATTATACTATGGTTACCAACTTATTCATCAAGCACTCATGTTCAATCATTATCACATTGTGCTTATAACGTGCAATTACTATATGGCTATGACCAACTCAGTTGGTCATAGAGCATACATCCAACACGCATGTCATATTACTAACCATGCATGGCAAACAAACATAATCACATTATAAACATTAGACGTGACATGAATAGCTAGGCTTACAAGCCATAATCAATATGAGCCATATCTCATGGCCATATGCATATAACTCAATATAAGCCAACACATTTGGCCAAAACAAAATAATACATGTCAATCAACTAGATCCCTATACATGCCACTCACTTGAAATTTCTAATATATGCTTCATTATTCCAAAGATAGTGACTTGATAGTGTGACGCTGCCTCCAACGATCTCCAACCCCGAGCTAACTTGGAAACACTAAATGAAAGGAAAGGAAGGGAGTAAGCTTTATAGCTTAGCAAGACCGTATTAAAATAATAAGCAATTTATCAACTTGCTTCTTATGGTAATACAACCCTATTTGCATTTTTTCTCATGTTCCAGTTAAGCTGTTTTCTCGAGTCACAATCACTAAATTATTTATATTTGGAGCTACGGAACTCCAAATTAAGATCCACTAATTTTCCATGAAACTAAACTCATATATCTTCTTACCATAAGAATGTCGGCATTTTTGGTTTAGCTAATTAGTACAGTTTATTCTATAAATTCACCCCTGATTCGCTGCCTAATAGCTTCAACCATTCTTTACTAAAAATTAATTATCTCCTTATATGGAACTTGACTGATGTTCCCATTTATTTCTGTTAAAAATAGACTCATTAAGGAATATAGGCATATAAATTATAACCCATAATTATTTTTTTACAATTTTTGATGATTTTCCCAAATCAGAATAGGGGATTTGGAAATCGTTCTAACTATTTCTCACAAAATTTCAAATATCTCATAATATTAAATTCTTTTGCTTACACCGTTTCTTCTATGTGCAACGAGACTCAATAAGCTTAAATTCCATATTTTATTCAGTCTCTAATTCACTTTCTACTATTTTTTGTGTATTTTCAAAGTCGGACTACTGCTGCTGTCTGAAATTATTTTATTACTATATTGCACTATTTTATGATCATTTTTAAATGGGCATTTATGCCAATTCATTTCTCCTTTCATGTTCATTAGGCCACCAAGTAAAGGAATATACATTTCATGTCAAAATTTAATATGGCCTCAAATTCTCACACATAATCATCAATCACATTTCAACCATCATGGTACGAATACATATATGTACATCATAAACATAAAACCATAATCACAAGGTCACCACAATTTCATTTTCATAGGCATAACTTACTTATTGGTATCCTTACCAAAGGTGAATTGTTTCATGTTCGCAATAGCAGTTAAACTTCGAATACATACTTGTACCTTTTCAGCATGCTCATATATTTACCATCTCGATTTCATCGCAAGCTTTAAACTATCTGTTGAACCACTTGGAATACCAGAGGATAATCGAGAAATCTTAGACATATCGATGTCGATGCCATATCCCAGATATGGTCTTACACTGGCTCTCACATATCTGTGCTGATGCATGTCCCAGACATGTCTTACACTGGCTTACATCTCAAGCCAATGCATGTCCCAGACATGTCTTACACTAGCTCTAGTCTCAATGCCAATGTATGTCTAAGACATGCCTTACACTAGCTCTCGTCTCAATTTCGATGTATGTCCCAGACATGTCTTACACTAGCATTTCATAATGTGTCTATGCATGTTGCAGACATGTCTTACACTAGCTCACATAACAGCAATGTCTCGATGCCCGTATCCTAAGTATTTCCATAGGTCTAACCGGGATTTCTCAAGGGTCACATCGTAGCCAAGCTCGTTCGAAGAATTGATCATACAATTTACAAGGTTCGTCACGATAAGAACCTTTAGTTCATTTCATCATTCTATAATTTACTCATGTCAACAAGATATCATATTTCACCGATTTCCAATATTTCATAAATACACAAAGTGAAATCGACATATTAAGCTTTCGATTATTTCATAGTGTATGATATTTTCTCATACACCCTAGCACTAACACATAATTCAATGCAATAATAACAAGGAGATTTTCAAGTATAATAATAACATTAATAACATGCTTATTAAATCACACGGACTTACCTCGAATACGAAAACGATAAATTTACCATTTTGGTCCATAACTTTGTATTTTCTCGATTTAAGCCCAAATCTCAATTTTCTTGATCTATAATGATAAAAATTCACTAATTTAATCACCACATTAATTAAAACATTCAACTATACATAATTTGGTAAAATGACCATTTTGCCCCTAGACTTTCACGAAATTATGATTTTGCCCTTAGGCTCGTAAATCAATTTTTATCAGGTCCTCTTATTACCCAAGCCTAGCCGAATACTTTTTATACTAGAAGTAGCACCCAATTCTCATTATTTCATACATTTATCACTTTTTTTACAACTTATGAAAAAAGGCCCTATTAGGGGTTTTCATGAATATCTATTCACAAAAGTTGTTTATTACTCAACTATGACTCATTTTCTTTCATAAAGATTCAGAAAACAACACAAATCCTTTCATGGCAAGTCCCTAAACTATCAATCATTTTGCAATATAGTCCACTCATTTGAAAGCTCATGTTATAAGGATTCTAAAAATGCAAAATCATCAAGAAAGGTCTCTAAAATTACTTACTTGCAAGGGATTGAAGTTGCTAAAAGTTTAAGCTCTAAAACCCCCCATTTTACTACCATTTTCAGTGAAACAGATGAAGAAATGAAAAATAATGACAACTTTTTCTTTATTTTATTTTATTACCAAAAAGTCACCTACTATCCCATAAATTTTGGCTTTTTGAAAATTTTGTCTCCCATGGCCAGACATACTCAAATTAAAGGCCTATTTTCACTTTAAAGACTCCCAATTATGATTCTCTAGCAATTTGACACCTTTGGCTATTAAAATAAAACTTTTACCCTTTATGCGATTTAGTCCTTTTTCGCGATTAAGCACTCAAACGCTAAAATTAATTCACCAAAATTTTCATGCACTTATATAATCATACTATAACACATAAAATAATATTAAAATAATTTCTTCACCTCAGATTTGTGGTTCCAAAAATACTGTTTTGACTAAGCCCTATTTCGGGATGTTACAATTCTCCCCTCTTAGGTATTTTCGTCCCCGAAAATCTTACCAAAAAAGTGGTTTTGGTATTCACATAAACTTCTCTTTCCCATAATCATTGTTAAAAACTTTCACTTGAATCTGTCTCTAATACTTATCTCTTTACCTTCCCATATCAGTATTATAAGCGGTTCATTACTATACCGTACCTCGGCTGAATTCGAACTGCTACTTGAGAGTTCATATACACAAAGGTCCCATTTATGCCATCATATCACATATACACACATACTTGAATCTTTTCAAATTCGAATAGTGAAACTAGCCGATTCATCTCGGTCTCGTACTCTCTATAATTTCACACAGTTCGATTTTTTTTTACCAAATCAACTCCCATTACCTTTAATTCCAAAGCCTCCTCTCGCTTTCCCAAGAATTCATGATATTGAACCCAGATCCTCAATCCAATTAATGGAGGCTAAAATTTTAAAATATCCAACAATCATAAAGACACAAAATTCCTCGAACCTAATGAGCGAAAATTCAGTACATACTAGCATGATTTACATATCTCATCAGACATTTAACAATAAGCCACATAATAATTTTCTCTTTCAGTGACAGTAATAAATCAGACATGAAATTCATAGTAGCTTCTTCCCATTTCCATTCCATTTCCATCATGGCGAAGATAATTCTAATGACACTTGATATACATTTCTTAAACTTTCAACATTTCAAGTATTCGTACCCAAGGATCAACGATGTCGAGTTCCAAACTCGATCGCTAATACATTACTCCTCTAAGTTTTCTTGCGAAATCTCTGTATAAGTTCTAGATTTTATACGCAAATGCTTACCACTGCATTTTGCTCTTCTCAAAGATCATACAATAACTATCACTAAAAATCAAGAAGTCTTTGTCCAATGCATACTAAATCAATTCAAATGCTTCGGTTAAAAATATTTCCATCTGTCCAAACTTTGCTAATGTTAAATCCTCATACGGAAATTTGAGAACTCCAATTACTAAGAACATCCAATTACCATACTCAAATCAGAAACACAGTCATACTTGATATATATATATACCGCAAGCTAAAGGTCATTCTTTAAGTATAAGCCATGTTCGACAAGTGACGAGATAAAGATGACCAAGAATTCACGATAAGAAAATCCATAATGGAGAAATCTAGATTAAAAAAATCCAACATAAAGAAATCCAAAACAAGAAAATCCATTCACGACACCGTATCGAAAGATCGAGGATAGAATTCATAAGAAAATATGAGAGACCTTAATGGTTCCTTAGAGAAGAGTAATCCAGAAGAAAACATCATTGTGACCACCAAAGATAGATATAACAAGAATGACATACCTTTCCATATACATATTGGACAAATTAACTGTTAGCAGAAGCTAAATCTTAGCATCATACGCCCCCTTTTCATAAATTCCCAATAGACAGAAGGTAACAGAATACCAGAAAGAAATAGGATCATGTAGGTTATGTAGCAATTAGATTGAAAATGCCTTTATCTATCATTTAAATCAGGGAACATTTCCATATTCCAGTATTTCATTAGGGAATATACAATCACTACAATAATTTCCAGAAATAAATGGACTCATAGAGTGCCTTAAAAGAGATAGCCATCATCTACTCACTATAACTGCCATACTCGAACATCTCACATTTTTTAACATTATTACTTTAACTATTTTTTGCATAAAAAATTTCCATATCATACTTTCAGTAAAGGAGATCAGTTCATGAGGGAATCTCAATTAATGCATTTCTTGATGTCATACCAGGATAAATCGTTTTACCAAAATTAACCTTTTTACTAATTGTGATATTGCAAAAATTGAATAATCTTTCAGTCAATCCGATATCTTTCTAGCTCTATTTGTACTTATCAACCCATTCTCAATTGCTAATCGTGCTTATAACCATTCTATCACTGAATTCTTTGGTTTCTCATCCAGAAACTTGTTCATCACAAATCTCGAGAAATTCCATTATAGAACACCACTTTGGTAAGGGGGAGGGGGTCGTAGGGCCTCTGACTCGACTTTCATATACATATGGATGTAACACAATTTTCATCATCATGGTAACATCAACACAATCATGTCATTCATTTCGGGTAAACTAACATTCATATTGATTTTATGCTCACTTTCCAGTTATCTCATTTAAACAAGTATACTTATGCATGCATTCCATGTTTTCTGGATAACTTTACTAATCTATTCTTTTGATTATACAAGTCATGCACATGATATCATACAAGCTCCAACAAACATGGTTAAGTTTATCACAACCTATACTTTTACCTCGTACACCTTCATTTAGACATATCATTACAATCATGTAAATCGGTCCAAACAATTTAACACATTTTCTCACACTATATGAATTTGGCAACCATATTCATTAAAATAAGTATACGTGAAAAAAAAATGGCAAATTTTTCTTTATTTTATTTTATTACCAAAAAGTCACCTAATATCCCATAAATTTTGGCTTTTTGAAAATTTTGTCTCCCATGGCCGGCCATACTCTAATTAAAGGCCTATTTAAACTTTAAAGACTTCCAATTATGGTTCTCTAGCAATTTAACACCTTTGGCTATTAAAACAAAACTTTTGCCCTTTATGCGATTTAGTTTTTTTTCGCGATTAAGCACTCAAATGCCAAAATTAATTCACCAAAAATTTCATGCACTTATATAATCATGCTATAACACATAAAATAATATTAAAATAATTTCTTGACCTCAAATTTATTGTTCCAAAACCATTGTTCCGACTAAGTCCTGTTTCGAGATGTTACAACACGGGCGTGTTGAAGACACATGAGCGTGTCCCTGTGTCCGCACAGGCGTGTGACCTTATTTCATGAAAATTTCTCTAAGTTTTCTCAAAGCTTTCTGAAGTCCTTGGTTTAGTCTCAAACCACCCCGATGTTTGTTTTAGGCCTCGAAGGTCTGTATAAGGGACGATTTACATGTGTTTGAAAAGTTTTAATTTGGATGAACTTTTATGGCTCAGTTTTGCATGTTTACGAATGTTTAAGTCTGGTAATGCCTCAAACCCTGTCCCGGCTTTGGATACAGGTAAGAGGTGTTACACAAACACAGGTTTTGCACAACAGAGTTATTCTCCCTAGGGTGCACTGGTATTATTTATGAAAAAGAAAGATGGCATGATGAGAATGTGTATCGACTACAGACAGCTGAATAAAGTGACTATAAAGAAGAAATACCCTCTACAGTGGATTAATGATTTATTTGATCAGTTGAAAGGGGCTACAGTATTTTCAAAGATTGGTTTGAGATTGGGTTATTATCAGTTGCGAGTTAAAGAGTTAGATGTGCTGAAAACCGCATTCAAAACAAGGTACAGACATTATGAATTCCTGGTTATGCCTTTTGGATTAACTAATGCTTCTGCTGTTTTTATGGTCTTGATGAACTGGATATTTAGACCATATTTAGACAGATTTGTTGTTGTATTCATTGACGACATTCTGATATATTCACGAGATAATCTAAACATATCAAGCACTTGAGAGTTGTGTTACAAACTCTACGTGACAAGCTATTATTTGCAAAGTTCAGCAAATGTGAATTTTGGCTCCAAGAGGTTGGTTTTCTGGGGCATATTGTTTTAGCTGACGGTATTAGAGTTGACCCGAGTAAGATCTATGCTATTGTTGATTGGAAACCTCCGAGAAATGTGTCTAAAGTTTGTAGTTTTCCGGGCTTAACAGGCTATTACCGAAGATTTGTGAAAGGATTCTCGATGATTGCAACACCGATAACTCGACTACTTCAAAAAGATGTGAAATTTGAATGGTTGGAAAAATGTCAGTAGAGTTTTGAGCAGTTGAAAGTACTGTTAACTGAAACACTAGTTTTAGTTCAACCAGAATCGGGGAAAGAATTTGTGATTTATAGTGACGTGTCATTAAACGGTTTGGGATGTGTCTTGATGCAAGAAGGAAAAGTTATAACTTATGCATCTCGACAATTGAAACTGCATAAAAAGAATTATCTGATGCATGACTTAGAGTTGGCTGCAATTGTGTTCGCATTAAAATTTTGGCTACATTGCTTATATGGTGAGAAATTTCATATTTATACGGATCACAAAAGCTTAAAATATTTGAAGTCACAGAAGGATTTGAATTTGCGACAACAAAGATGGCTTGAGTTATTGAAAGATTATGAATTTGTGATTGATTATCACCCAAGAAAAGCTAATATTGTTGCTGATGCCCTGAGTCGAAAATCTTTGTTTACATTATGAGCAATGAATACCCAGTTGATTATTTGTGACGACGGGTATATTTTAGCTGGATTAAAAGCTAAACCGGTATTTCTTCAACAAATCTATAACGCTCAGAAAGATGACTGTGAATTTCAAGTTAAACAAATTCAATGTGAGAAGATCCCTGATTCAAATTTTCAGATTGGAACCAATGATTGTTTAAGGTTCTGAAATAGAGTTTGCATATCGAGAAATTCAGAACTCATTCAGACGATTTTGCACGAAGCACACCATAATTGCTTATCTGTTCATCCGGGAAGTACTAAAATATACAACTATTTGAAACAGTTTTATTGGTGGCAAGGCATGAAAAGAGATATATCAGAGTTTGTTTCTAAATGTTTGATTTGTCAGCAAGTCAAAGCCGGACATCAAGTACCATCGGGTTTACTACAGCCTGTGATGACTCCTGAGTGGAAATGGGATAGAATTACAATGGATTTTGTGTCGAGATTGCCCCTAACTCTAAAAAAGAAGGATGTTATTTAGGTTGTCGTTGATCGACTAACAAAATATGCACATTCATACCGGTACATACAGACTACTCACTTGAAAAATTAGTTGAATTGTACATTTCTGAGATTGTTCGATTACACGGAGTGCCACTATCTATTACTTCTGATAGAGATCTAAGATTATGTCGCGATTTGGAAGAAATTGCAAGAAGCTCTAGGTACGAAATTAAATTTCTGTACTACTTTTTATCCTCAGACTGACAGTCAAACTGAGAGAGTTATTCAGATTCTCGAAGACATGTTGAGATGTTGTATTTTAGAGTTTGAGGGTAGTTGGGAAAAATACTTGTCGTTGATTGAGTTCACGGATAACAACGGTTTTCAAATGAGAATTAAAATGGCACTGTACGAAGCTTTATATGGTCGCAAATGTCGAACTCCACTATACTTGACTGAACTAAATGAGAAAAATATTCATGGGGTTGAACTGATAGAGAAATTGAAGAAAAAGTGAAAATGATTCGTGACAGTTTAAAAGCAGCTTTAGATCGACAGGAATCCTACGCAGATTTGAAACGTATAGAAATTAAGTTTCAAGTTGGGGACCGAGTGTTTTTAAAGGTGTCACCATGGGAAAAGGTTCTTCAATTCAGCTATAAAGGAAAGTTAAGTCCGCAATTCACCGGGCCATATGAGATTATTCAGAAAATAGTGCCTGTAGCGTATCGACTAGCTTTACCGTCAGAACTTGAAAAGATTCCTAATGTCTTTCATGTTTCTACGCAACGTAGATACATATATGATTTATCACATGTGATTTCTCCAGTAGATGTTGAGATACAGGCTGATTTGACATATAGCGAAGAATCAGACAAGATTTTAGCTCGTGAAATCAAAAAATTGAGAAATAAACACATAGCACTGGTAAAGGTTCTTTGGCATAAGCACAGAATTGAGGAAGCTATGTGGGAACCTGAGGAAGCTATGCGAAAACAGTATCTATTACACCCCTTACCTATACCCAACGCTGGGATAGGGTTCGAGGCATTACCGGGCTTAAACACAAACAATAATGCAAACCGAGCCACAAAATTTTATTTCTTTTTATAAACATTCATAAGTATATATAAAGTCCCTTACACGAGCTACCGAGGCTCTAAATATGCATTAAAGGAGGTTTGAGACTAAACCATAAACTTCCAAAGGTTTTCCAATACGTATAAAATTTTTCATACATTGAAGAGTCACACGCGCGTGTGGGTAGGCAGTGTAGACATACACGCCCGTGTAGCTTTGGACACACTCGTGTTCTCAGCCTATGTAACTCTCTGTTTGTGACTTCAGCAACCATTTAAGGGCACACGGCCAAGGCACACGCCCATGGCCAGAGGCCGTGTGTAACACCCCAAAAATCTCGAAATCCTGAACTTTTTTTTTCGATTTCGATAAAAATCGTGCTTAACATTCCTAGTCAGGTTTTAATTATGTGATAGTAGGTCTTGGTTAAGGGTTAAGTTCAAACTTAGGGGTAAAGGAAATTATGGATTAATAAATAAAAAACCTTGATGGCTAGAAGGCGATTTTTTTGAATAAATGAAGGAAGAATTGGACACAAGAAAGCCTTGTGGTAGAGTGGCAAGTGGTGTTACATGCAAGGCAAGGAGGTATGGGGTTCGAATCCTTCTTTGCTCAAAATAAAGATTTATTTTTGCTTAAGGGATGGACAGTGGTGACATTGGATATGAACTCTGTAGGGAGTGATAAGAGGAGAAATTTGAGGAGAAGATTAAGGGGTTATTAGGGAGAAAAATTAGGAGATGAGGAGTGTAAAGAGGTGGAGCCGAAGTGGGGATTTTGGGATAGGAAATTCAGCTAAAGGCTATATATAGGTTCCAAATGTGAGGTTGCCAGGCTAATGTCGAATTCCCCCTCACCTTGTTGCCAAAAAACACCGTTTTTTCTCCAAAGATCTAAAAGCCGAAAATCTCTTATTCTTCCTTCTTTTTCTTTGTGCCAATTTTCCATTCTTCCCTTACTCAAGTAATTAGTGGATGAGACTTTGGGCACTCATTTTAGACAAGTAGAGAGTGGGGAGACATCGGACTTTGGGATAAATAGTGAAGGAGTGTTGTGTTTCCGTGGGAGAATGTGTATACCTAAGGACAATGATCTAAGACAGTCTATTCTGCGGGAAGCGTATAGCAGCCTCTATGCTATGCATCCTGGCGAAAACAAGATGTATTGGAATTTGCGTGAGCTTTATTGGTGGCCTGGACTTAAGCATGAGGTTATGGTGTTCGTAAGTAAATGCTTGGTTTGTCAAAAGGTGAAGGTGGAACATCCGTTGCCTTCAAGATTACTTCAGCCAGTAAAGATTCCACTATGGAAGTGGGAAAGGATTACTATGGACTTTTTTGGTGGGCTACCCTTGACGCCTACTAAGAAAGACTCAATATGGGTTATAGTGGATCAGTTAACCAAGTCTGCCCATTTTGTGCCAGTTCGCACCGATTACTCGTTACAAAAGCTGGCTAGGATGTATGTGGCAGAGATTGTAAGATTGTATGGAGTACCAGTGTCCATAATATCTTATAGGGACCCATGTTTCACTTCGCGATTTTGAAAGAAGCTGCATGAAGCGTTGGGTACTAGGTTGAACTTCAGTACGGTATTCCACTCTCAAATTGATGGACAGTCAGAAAGGGTGATCCAAGTGTTGGAAGATTTTTTGAGGGGATGTCTGATTGAGTTTCGAGGTAGCTGGGAGGACTATTTGCCTTTAGCCGAATTCGCATACAATAATAGCTATCAAACAAGTATTGGGATGGCTCCGTATGAAGCATTGTATGGGCAAAGGTGTCGAACTCCAACATGTTGGACGGAGTTGGGCGAACGAAGAGTTTTGGGCCTTGAGTTAGTAGTAGATACCGAGGATAATGTGAAATTGATTCGAGATCGGTTGAAAGAGGCCTCGGATAGGCAGAAGTCGTATGCTGACCTTAAGCATCGAGAAATTAAGTATGCAGCGGGGGACTTAGTTTTTCTTAAGGTCTCTCCGTGGAAGATGGTGTTAAGGTTTGGACAGAAGGGTAAGCTAAGCCCAAGGCTCATTGGGCCATATCGGGTTGTGAGGTGGATTGGGCCTGTCACTTATCAGCTGGAATTACCTTCTGAACTAAGCCAAATCCATGATGTGTTTCATGTTTCCATGCTAAGACGGTATCGCTCAGATCCTTCACATGTCATAGCAGTTAAGGAAATCGAGGTCAGGCTAGACCTAACTTTCGAGGAAGAGCCCATACAAATAATTGGTCGTGATGTTAAGGTACTAAGAAGGAAGTCCGTCCCATTGGTGAAAGTGCTTTGGCGTAATCACAAGGCTAAGGAGGCTACTTGGGAATCTGAGGAAACAATGAGACATCAATATCTGCAATTGTTTGAATCAGGTAAAATTTTGAGGACGAAATTTCTTTTAGGGCGGTAGAGTTGTAATGCCCCAAAAATTCTAAAATCCTGAACTTTTTTTTTCGGTTTCGATAAAAATCGTGCTTAACATTCCTAGTCAGGTGTTAATTATGTGATAGTAAGTCTTGGTCAAGGGTTGAGTTCGAACTTAGGGGTGAAGGAAATTATGGGTTAATAAATAAAGAACCT
Organism: Gossypium longicalyx; assembly: GCA_025698465.1. Classification (NCBI taxonomy): domain Eukaryota; kingdom Viridiplantae; phylum Streptophyta; class Magnoliopsida; order Malvales; family Malvaceae; genus Gossypium; species Gossypium longicalyx. The sequence continues at coordinate 33,048,714 of CM046995.1, read as the reverse complement.
TGCTGGCAAGAAGACGGGTTTTTTGAATAAATGAAGGAAGAATTGGACACAGAAAGCCTTGTGGTAGAGTGGAAAGTGGTGTCACATGCAAGGCAAGGAGGTATGGGGTTCGAATCCCTCCTTGCTCAAAAGAAGGATTTATTTTTGCTTAAGGGATGGATAGTGGTGGCGTTGGATATGAACTCTGTAAGGAGTGATAAGAGGAGAAATTTGAGGAGGAGATTAAGGGGTTATTAGGGAGAAAAATTAGGAGATGAGGAGTGTAAAGAGGTGGAGCCGAAGTGGGGATATAGGGATAGGAAATTCGGCTAGAGGCTATATATAGGTGCCGAATGTGAGGTTGCCAGGCTAATGCCGAATTCTCCCTTACCTTGTTGCCAGAAAACACCTTTTTTTCTCCAAAGATCTAAAAGCCGAAAATCCCTTGTTCTTCCTTCTTTTTCTTTGTGCCGATTTTCCATTCTTCCCTTACTCAAGTTCTCTTTTTTATTCACCTTTGGTTTTAAACGATTTCTACTTCTCTTTGAGTCGAATATCCTCTGTACCGCCACTACCCTTTCCACCCGGCCAAATCTAGTGTACCACTACCCTTTCCACCCGGCCAAATCTAGTGTAAGTGTTTTGTTCTCTCAATCGGTTTTGCTAGTATCGTATACTCTGTCCCTCACTTCTTCTAATCGGTTTTGGTAGGATTAGTATCGAATCCCAGTCTTTTGGATCCCTGCCGATTTGCTCCTTAGGTGTGAGATTTTGGTAAGTGTTCTTCAGTTCGGTAAGGGTTGGCCGAATAGGATTTAGTAGAAAAGGGTGACATATGTTGGATACAAGTCACCTATTATCTTTTTAACGATAAAGGTTAATGCAGATCTGGGAAGTACTCGTGATTAGTGATCAAGGAAAGGCTATTAAGGCTTGGCGTTTCAAGTAAGGTTAAGGTGAGACTTCGACTATTTGTAAAGTATTTGATAAGTATATGTGAGTAATCATTGAGTGATATCGATTGTAGGTTCGTGGTAAGGAGGATCATAGCACGCTTTATTACCATGTGTGTACATACACTGCACACACAGAGTAGATAGGAAAAAGACGTAATGCCGAAAAGCCAAAATGCCAAAAAGCTAAAAGTTTAGCTATGATAGTCTTGCGAGTGCGTGAACACTCGTAAGGGGGAAACCGATAGGTTATTTGAGGCTACATGGGCGATTCCATGGAATGGGGATGTGAATTGGCCAACCGGGCCAGCATGGGCTAAATGAGCTCGATTGGCTATAGGGCCCATAATAGGCAAAATTGGTAATTAATGCTATGTGATGGAAAATTGTATGAGAGCATGACTGTGAAAGTGACTGGGCCTCGTGGGCCATATAAATGTGATTTGCGCCTAATGGACCAAATGAATGTGATTTGGGCCTAATGGGCCATATGAATGAGATTGGGCCTAGTGGGCCTTATGCAGGTATGTAAACTTGTTAGGGCTTTGTAAGGGTTTTTGGGCCTAGTATCCAATAACCTCTTAAACAGACATAAAACTTAATTAATTTATTGAGGCCGTGGACAAGTCATAGGGTTAAGGTGTAGCAACGGGCATATGCATGTCTAGGATTGTATCTAAGGAGAGTTTGGTACTTAAGTAGTCTTAATGACTCACCTCCTCTTCTCTGGAATCCTACCTGGTGCATATTATTCGTTCATCTTAGCTCACGGGATTTTTTAATGGGCCAAGGTAAGTAAAAACTCGTAAAAAGGAAAATTACCGAAATGCCCCGAAGGGCAAAAATGACCAAAATACCCCTATGTGCTGAAGGTAAGATTTATGGATGTTACCTGTATATCTTCTGCATACATACCATATTCTATTTAGGTTGAATTGGTTTGGTAATTATGGAACGGAGGAAGCATATGAGGATCACATGGTTGCTTGACAATCGTGGATCCACTGACGGCTATTAAGCCCAATATGTGATTGGCAGCTTGCTGCAGTGAAGGTAGTTTCGCAACCGGGCTACCATTGATGTGTATTGGTTGGGTGGGTCGATATTTATATCCCCACATGATGTGTATCGGGGGATGGAGTTGGTGTATAGCGGATGGATTATTGTGGTGGGTTGCACTGCATTGCATTGCATGTATGATTTTATGGTGACTAATGAATGCTAGTTACTCGTCGAGGGTTGTACACACTGAGTTTTTGAAAACTCACCCCCTCTTTTATGTTTCTCAAGTGATGCTCAGCAGAAGGTTTGATGTTCGGAGGGACTCTGAGGTGGCCAGCTAGCAAGACGACTTGGACTTGTTTCTTTTAAAAAAAACATATAGTTTCTAGTTTATTAAGTAATTTCAGACTGGAATGTGATAAGGCCTTCCCTTTTGTTATTATGTGGATTATTATTTTTATGCGTTGTAATCATGAGAAGTTGAACATGGGTTCCCTAAATCATAATTTGTTTTTCTACGTTTTCGCAACTAAATTTTATTAAAATTACAGGTTTTCATAAATCATATGTTTTAAACAAGCTTTCGCGATTGAAAGGAGTTTTTATAAGTTAATGAAGGTTTCTCATTTTAAGGAAGGTTTCGAATTACCAAAACCATTTTTTCGACTAGCCCAAAATTAGGATGTTACATAATTTCTGATTTTGTTGATGATTTTGAAATGTGCCATTAATGCAACTATGAGTTTTGTGAAGTTAGTTGTTGATAAATGGAAGATATGCTTTGGGTTAACATGTTTTGTCTTTGGATTTTTGATGATTTAAGTAAAATGGACTAAATTGTGAAAATTGTAAAGTGAAGGACTAGAATGTGAAATAAATGAAATTTTTGGACTTGTATGAGAGCTATGAATATTCGACCATGTATATGTCTAATGAAATTATGTGTATTTTGTGATTTTGTGAATTAGGGACTAAAATGTCAGAATGTGAAAATGTGAGGGCAAATTTATAAAATACCCTAATTATGTGTATATAGATTGATTTGAATGATTTGGTGAATAAAATGGTTAAATTTGAATACATATAGATCAAGAAAAGAGGAATTCAGATTTAGACCGAGGGAAGTCGAAGGTTATAGAGTAGACAATCCGAGTTGGCAATTCCGAATACGAGGTAAGTTCGTACGTGATACATGATGTTACAGGTATATTTTTTTTATGCTTTGATTATACATAAATTGTGTATATATTTGATTATGGTTTGAATAGAATGATAAATCAACTACATTTGGCACTAACTGTGCGATTCAAAATAGCTTCGGCTATAAATAACGCTAAGTGTGTGAATTGGTATAGCTTCGGCTATAAATATCACGAAGTATGCGAAATGGTATAGCTTCGGCTGTATGAGGCACTAAGTGTACGATAAAGAAATAGCTTCAGTTAACTGAGATGGCACTAAGTGTGCGGAATCGTTCTAGCTTCGGTAAACCTTAAAGTACTAAGTGTGCGGATGCTTAAAGCATGAATAATCTTCAAAAAGTCTTAAAATATCTCGACGAGAGGTGAGAATGAAAATGAATAAGTACGGGAAGGTTTAAGTATGTACAATACTTATGTGGTAGATGATATTACGTATATGAAGTTCGTGGATTAGTATAAACATATGAATTGTGTTGGCATAAAATTGATAGACGAATTGAGAACTAATAAGTGTTTATGTGTTTATGTGTTGATGTTTTATATTTTATGAGCTGTTGTTGATATTTAATACGAGCTTACTAAGCTTTGGAAACCTTACTTTGTGTGTGTTTGCATTGTTTTATAGATATCGAAGCTTCTGTGAGCTTGGGGATCGTCGAGGATCGTCATCAGTGCAACACCCCTAACCTGTATTCGTTGCCAAATTAAGGTTACGAGGCATTAGTTAACTAAAAACACATTTTCGAACAACCACACATATATATATAAGTTACATTCATAAGAATAAAGCATAAATACAATTAAATAATAAACACGATTTCAACAATCATAATATAATGTACAGATCATATTAAAAACATTTCAATATTATCCCTATACTAAGAAGAAATCAAACTATTTATAACTTATTTTAAATTAACATATCTTAAACACTTTAAAATGTTTACATAGTACTTTATTCAATAACATATACATACAATATTGTCAACTTTACTTAATGGTCGTATATTTAATAATATAAATATAAACTTTCACCATTTTCGGACACAAATAACCTCTTTTGCACATACTCATAATAAAACCAATCAAAACTTATTACATAATTTAACAAGCAATTACACATCCAACCTAATATATATTGACATGTTCGAATATGCTATTAAAGCTTAAATACATATTGTGTACTTGCCATAGATTTCAAAGCTACACTTAACAATTGAATTTATACCAAATAATGAACTAAAACCATCATGGAACATTTTCCTAACTCATTACCTTGCATATCCGAATCTCATTAATTAATATACATACACATCCAAATTTTATATCATAGAACAAGTGCCGAATTACAAATTGTAATAAAATCAAAACATAAATCTTGCATACCATGTTATAAACATATCAAAACATATTTATATCAAATTCAGATATAGCAAAACAACCTTAGATGCCAAATCTCTTACAACACGTTGACTAAATAAAGCAACCTAATGCACTTATACTTTTATCCATGCATACCATAGCCGAACCAGCCACACAGTCAACTCAAACATTAACCTTTTCCAAAACATATAATACCTATCTCAAACATCATTCATTTAAAGCATATAACATTATAACCAAACAATTTCAAACCACAATCAAACATAACCGAATTATCAATACCAAGCTCATTAAACATTATAACTAAGCACACATAAAACCAAAAATAAGCATAATTAGCAAGCCACTTTTACATGGCTTTAAATACATAACAAAAGTCAACATTTCATAAGTATATTCCTGCCTATACATGCCATACTTCAAGTTCGACAATTTAAATATCGAAACAGTAGATAGTGTAATGAACTTTGCTCACGATCCCTGAGCTTGTAACTTGATCCAAAATCTATAAAACAGAAACACATATATACACAGAGTAAGCTTTTATAGCTTAGTAAGTCATAAGCAAATAAACAACTCAAATATATAATCAATTCATTTTAAGTTAACTGAATTATATTAACTATATCATTCTTTAGTCTCAAACTACAAATTTCATTATAATACATTTCATACTAAATTTCCACCTTGTTCGAATGTTCAAATAATCAATTTAACCAAATGTTATACAACTTTCATAGTAAAAAAAAGTCATTAAATGACCAAATATACATATGCTCAAATACACAAACTCAAGAATCATAATATAACATCATGTACATATTTTACTTATTTGGCCGAATATACATACTATAATCACATATGTCTTTCATTTGCATCAAATGCAAATTGTAACAAATAATTAAATTACTCACTTACCAGAATTCAAATAAGTAACAAGCTAGTTCATACCTAGCGATTAGCTCGTTTTACACCTTCGATCACACTAATCGTTGCCCGATGAACCATTCGAAATTGGATAGGACACTCGGATAATCACACATATCATACAATGCCAACATCCCAGACGTGGTCTTACATGTAATCACATATCGATGCCACTATCCCAAACATGGTCTTACTTGCACACAAATATCGGAGTCACATATCGATGCCAATATATAAACGTGGTCTTACTCGCACACATATATCTAAGTCACATATCGAAGCCATGGTCTTACTCGCACATCACACATCGGAATCCTATGTCATGACATATGTATCCTAGCTATTCCTAGGGTTCATACGGGACTTTCGGACATCGTATCTCGATCGGAACGAATGCTTGAACCTGGTTACCAAGCTTATACACATTCGAAAATAGCATATATAAATTCATATATTTCATTTCAGCATATATATTTAAAACTTATATAAAATTAAATACGTCTATTTGCTTATAAACTTACCTCGGACGATGAAAAATCAAAACGGAACGGCTAGTCGACAACCTTAGTTTTCCCTCGATCCAAATCTAATTTTCTCTTTTCTTGATCTAAATTAATAAAAATTAAACTTATTTAATCAAATATTCAATCAAATTCATCCAAAAACACATAAATGGGCAAATTACCATGTAACACCCCTAACCCGCAACAGTCGCCGGAATAAGAGGCATTACCGGACTTATAACTCAAATCAGAACCACCGTACAACAAATATCATCTCATTACTACTAAAAGTCATTCATTCACATTCAATATTCACATAAAATCGAGTATACAATGCTTAATCATGCATTCGGGACCAAATTGATAAAATATAAAAGTTTCCGAACTTATAAAAACTTTCTACTTTTAAAAGGGCCCATGTGAACAGGCTATGTGCCTTGCACGGTCTAGACACGCTCGTGTGTCAAAGCCATGGCAAAATAGGGCATAGCTACTGACTTGTTCACACGGCCAGACTACACGCCCGTGTGCTAGGCCAGTGTTCTAGCCCATGTGCGAACCTGATGTACAATTATAGGATACCCCAGGGGACACACAACCGTGCAACCGACACACGGCTGAGACACATGCCCGTGTCTCTGCTCGTGTGGACAAAAATAAGCCATTTGAATAGCCAATTTGCCACCCCAAACTTGGGTCAACCTACAAGAAAAGAAATAAGCATTTTTGCATAAAAAATTCAACCAAATTTCACACCAAATCTTAAGCTATTCATCTTATAAAAGAGTCACCCAATTCCATACTCATAAACCTTACCATTTCATGCCAAACATGGGTAAATTCATATCAAAACATTTTCTTCCATACATCATTCAAACCCATACTAACCTACCAAAACTTACCATCATTTACCATTTCTTTTGTCCATCTAAAACATACCACAATTGCATAAAACCATCACATACCATAAACCATTATCAACTATGAGTTCAAGCACAACTTAGCCAAATCACATGGCTAAGTATAAACATCACAAAACACCATTCCACCACTACTAGCCTATACATGCCATACTTCATAAATATGCATTTTCAAAAGTATCGAATTAAGTTTCAATAGTGTGGTGATGATCCTTGACGGTCCTCGAGCTTGAGGTAGCTTCGATATCTATAAAACAATGCAAACACACACAAAGTAAGCTTTCAAAAGCTTAATAAGCTTGTACTATAATCATCAATAGTATATGAAACATAAAACATCAACACATAAGTATTTACGACTTCTCAATCATCTATCAAATCTATACTAACCCAATCCATATGTTCATAACAATTCAATGAACTTCACCTACATAATATCATCTACCACAAAGGTATCGTACATACCTAGGTCTTCCCATACTTATTCATTTTCATACTACCCTCTTGTTTGAGTATTTCAAGACTTTCCGTAATTTATTCATACATTAACATCCGCACACTTAGTGTTGTAAAGGTTAGCCGAAGCTAAAATGATTTCGTACACTTAGTGCCATTTCAATTAACCGAAACTAAGTTGGTATCGTACACTTAGTGCCTTATATAGCCGAAGTTATTCCAACTCACACACTTAGTGCCAAGCATAGTCGAATATCATCATACTCAACCCGTAATCTATTATTTAAAGAATTTATGCATTACCATCACATTAAAACATATCTTTAACATCATTTATCATGTACGAACTCACCTCGTACTCAAAATTTTCGATTTGAATATTCTACTTGATAACCTTCGACCTCCCTCGATATAAATCCGAATTCCTCTTTTCTTGATCTATATGTATTCAAAATTAACCCTTTTATTCACCAAAAAATTCAATTCAATCCATAAACACACCATTTGGGTATTTCACAAAATAGCCCTCATATTTTCACATTTCGACACTTTAGTCCCTAATTCACAAAATCACAAAATACACAATTTGCATATACACAAACTTAGCCGAATTCTCCTAGTACTCATACTAGTCCACACATTTCATTTATTTCATATTTTAGTCCCTCAAAATAACATTTTCACAATTTAGCCCAAATTACTCAATTTGATTAAAAATTCAAAGACAAATCATGTAAATCCAACATCAAGCTTTCATAATTCACCAACTAACATCAAAAAGTTCATGAATTCATCCATAGAAATTTTTTTAAAATCATCAAAAATTTCCAAAATTCAGATATGGGCTTGATAGAACACTAAGCAACAATCACAAAAACGTAGAAATTATCAAAAACCGAACAAAACACATACCTTAATCAAGGATTACAAGTGCCGAATATCAAAACCCTATTTTAGCTCTTTTCTTAGCTTCATTCGGCCATGAAAATGATAAAATGGTCATTATTTTATGTTATGTTTTATTTAACATATGTTTAATATGCTAACGACCATAATACCCTTTAGTTATAACTCATTAAAATTTACCTAACATGTCCATAATTATCCACCATTAACATTAATGGTATAATTAACATGCAAGGACCCTCACTTAAATTAGACATATCAAATAAACACTTTTATCAACTAGCACACAGCTTTTACATTTTACGCAATTTGGCCCGTTTTCAAAATTAAACATACAAACGATTAAATTTTCACACAAGACTTTCACACATGTCAATTCACTTGTAATAAGCAAGGAAAATAATATTAAAATATTTTTTTGGCTCGGATATGTGGTTCCAAAACCACTATTCTGACTAGGGTCAAAATCGGACTGTTACAATTCTCCCCCTAGGGATTTTCGTCCCCGAAAATCTTACCATTAAAGAAATCTAGATATTGCTGTCTCATTGAATCTTCAGGCTCCCACGTGACCTCTTCAATATCGTGTCGATGCCACTTTACTTTACCTAACAGAATTTTCTTGTTTCACAATTCTTTAACCTCACAAGCTAAGATACGGATCGGCTTTTCTTCGTAAGTCATATCAGACTGAATTTCAATCTTAGACGGAGAAATTATGCGCGAAGGATCAGATCTGTATCGCCGAAGCATCAATACGTGAAATAAATTTTGAATCTTTTCTAACTCTAGTGGTAACAACAATCTATATGCTACCGGCCCAATAAGCTCGATAATCTCATACGGCCCAATGAACCTTTGGCTCAATTTGCCTTTTCTACCAAACCGAAGCACTTTCTTCCATGGAGATACTTTCAAAAATACTTTGCTGCTGATCTCAAATTCAATGTCTTTTCTTTTCAAATCTGCATATGATTTCTGACGATCGGAAGCTGCTTTCAAACTATCTCGAATCACTTTCACTTTCTATTCCGCTTCTTTTATCAAATTAACCCCGTGAATCTTTTTTTCACTGAGCTCCGTCCAATACAAAGGTGTACAGCATTTGCGTCCATATAAAGCTTTATACGGTGCCATTTTATGGCTCGACTGAAAACTGTTATTATACGCGAATTCAATCAAAGGTAGATTTTGTTCCGACGTACCTTCAAACTCCAGAATGCAACATCTGAACATATCCTCGAGTGTATGAATAATCCTCTCAGATTGACTGTCCGTTTGCGGATGAAAAACAGTACTAGAGTGCAATTTAGTACCCAGAGCATCTTGCAACTTCTTCCAAAATCGTGATGTAAATCTCGAGTTTCTATCTGACACTATCGACAATGGCACGCCATGCAATCTCACGATATCAGAAAATGTATAACTCAGCTAATTTATCAAGTAAGTAGTCAGATCAAACTGAAATAAAATGAGCTGATTTCATCAAACGATCAATTACAACCTAAATTGCGTCTTTCTTTCTCGGAGACAGGGGTAAACCCGAAACAAAGTCCATGGTTACTCGATCTCATTTCCATTCCGGAACCATAATCAGTTGTAGCAAACCAGAAGGCACCTGATGTTCAGCTTTAACTTGCTGACATATCAAAAATTTAGAAACAAAATCAGAGATATCTCTTTTCATTCTAGACCACCAATAATGTTGTTTCAGATCATTATACATTTTCGTACTACCTGGATGCACCGATAAATGACTACTGTGAGCTTTACTCAAAGATATTTGAATTAATTCTGAATTTCTTGAAATAAAAATTCGATTTCAAAACCTCAGACAATCATTTTTATCAATTCTGAATTCTGAATCAGTCTCTACATCACACTGAGCTCTTTTAGCTAAAATCTCATTATCAACCTTCTGAGCTTCGATAGTTTGCTGTAAGAACAAAGGTCTTGCTTTTAATTCAGCTAAAACTGAACCATCATCTAATAGAACCAAATGAGCATTCATCATACATAAAGCAAACAACGATTTTTGACTCAAGGCATCAGCAATAACGTTTGCTTTTCCCGGATGATAATCAATCACAAGTTCGTGTCATCAAATATTTCAAACTCTTATGATCTGAATACACGTGACATTTCTCACAGAACAAGTAATGGCGCCAAATCTTTAAGGCAAACACAATCGCAGCTAACTCAAGATCATGCGTTGGATAGTTCTTTTCATGCGGCTTCAACTGTCTCGAAGCATAAGCAATAACTTTTCCTTCTTGCATTAGAACACATCCCAGGATAATTAATGAAGCATCACTGTAGATCACAAATTCTTTACCTGAATCAGGTTGTACCAATACCAGAGCTTCAATCAACAAAATCTTCAACTGATCAAAACTGTTCTAACATTTTTCAGACCATTCAAACTTCACATCTTTCTGTAGCAGTTTTGTCAACGAATTCACGATCATCGAAAAACCTTTCACAAATTTTCTATAATAACCAGCATGTCCTAGAAAACTGTGGACTTTGGAGACATTCCATGGAGGTTTCCAATCCAAAATAGCAGAAATTTTGTTCGGATCAACCCGAATACCGGAGGCTGATACAATATGACCCAGGAAACCAACTTCCCGCAACCAGAACTCACATTTACTAATCTTCTCATACAATTGTTTATCTCGTAGAGTCTGTAGCACTATTCTCAAATGCTCGGCATGTTCAGATTCGTCACGTGAATAAATCAATATGTCATCAATGAATACTACAACAAATTGATATAAATACGGTCTGAAAATTCTATTCATCAAATCCATAAAGATAGTAGGTGCGTTAGTCAATCTGAAAGGCATAACTAAGAATTCATAATGACCGTACCTCGTTCTGAAAGAAGTCTTCGGAATATCTGAATCTTTAACTCATAGCTGATAATAGCCTAATCTCAAATCTATTTTTGAAAACACAGCAGCTCTTTTCAACTGATCAAACAAATCATCAATAGGGGCAAGGCGTACTTATTCTTGATAGCCACTTTATTCAACTGACGATAGTCAATACACATTCTCATGGTACCATCTTTCTTTTTCACAAATAGAACCGGAGCACCCCAAGGTGAGAAACTCGGTCTAGCAAATCCTCGATCGATCAACTCTTGCAACTGAGACTTTAATTCTTTCAGTTCATTTGGAGCCATTCTGTATGGAGCTACCGAAATCGGAGTAGTACCAGGTACCAATTCAATGCCAAACTCTACCTCTCTAACCGGAGGTAATCTCGGAAGTTCTTCAGGAAACACATTAGGGAACTCATAGACAACAGGCACAGATTCAACTTTCTTTTCTGATACTCTTGAATTAATCACATATGCAAAATAAGCTTCACAACCCTTTCTCACAATACTTAAAGCTTTCATTGAAGATATCACAGCAGATAATCCATTCAAATCACTAGATTCAATTTTAACTATTTCATCATTCTTGCATCTCAAATCAATAGTTTTCCATTTGCAATTCACCACAGCATTATGCTAAGTTAACCAATCCATACCCAGAATTATATCAAATTCATCAAAAGGTAATAGCATCAGATTAGCTAGGAAACAATTGTCTCGAAACATTAACGAACAATTCTTGTAGACTTTATCAACCAGAACATATCTGCCTAGGGGGTTCGAAACTCTAATTACAAATTCAGTAGACTTTACAGGCAAAGTCTTATTGTTCACTAGTTCATGCATATATATGAATGTGTCGATCCAGGATCTATCAAAGAAATCACAAAAGTATCATAGAGAGTAAATGTACCCGTAATCACATCTGGCGATGAAGCTTTCTCGCGAGCTCTAATAGCATAGGCTCTGGCAGGTGCACGAGCTTCAGATCTAACAACTGTGTCTTTCGTTCCTCTTTGAATACCGCTCACATTTCCCAAATTTCTGGGAGGTCTACCACGAGAAACATTACCACTTTGCCTCGGATTCTAAACATTATCTTTCTTAACTAAATCTGCACAATCTTTTATAAAATGACTTCTTGAACCACAACTATAACAAGCTCGGTTAATACTTTTTCCCTAGCATTCACTGAAGTGTCGTCTTCCATGTTGATCACGCTCAGGCTTTTCATTCTTTGCATTATCAACACTGGCAATAGACGTAGCTAAAGATTTCTAATTTGATTGCATCTAGCACGATCTCTGTTCGAATGTCCCACACTAGCCTTTGAACGACTGCTGTCCTCTCTAAACTTCTTGGATTCAGATTGAAAAATTTTGCCCGATAATCTCTTTCGTACCTCTCTAGCTTCAAAATTAGCCTTTCTTTTCTCTTTCCCAAGATCTTCAGCTTTACATGCTCGTTCAACAAGCACAACAAATTCTTTGATTTCTAGAATTTCAAGAGTAAACGAATATCTTCGTTTAAACTGTCTTCAAATCACTTACACATTATTGCTTCCAAATATACAAATTCACGGGCATACTGACTCAACCTTACAAACTCTCACTCGTATTCTATGATAGACATACAGCCTTGTTTAAGCTCGAGAAACTCTTTGCGTTTCTAATCAATGAATCTCTGACTGATATATTTCTTCTAGAATTCAGCTTGGAAGAAATCCCATGTAACTTGTTCACTTGAAACCACAGATGTCAAAGTCTTCCACCAATGATACGCCATATCTCTCAAAAGGGAAACGACACATTTTATGCATTCTTCAGGACTCAAAGACAACTCATCAAACACTCTTATTGTGTTCTCTAACTAGAACTTAGGCTTTTCAGCATCATCACTTGTTGTAGCTCGGAACTCTTCAGCCCCGTATTTCCAAATCTTATCAACTGGTGGTCTACTCAACTATATCAGATTTACTAGTGGCATAACAGGAGTTTGAGGAGAATTAACCGGGGGTGGAGGTTGTTGTACAGCCGAATTGGTTCTAATGTATTGGGTGAACCAATCATTCATCATCTGGTAGAAGGCTTGTTTAGCCTCACTGTCACGGCTACTCGTAGACGGTCGAGAATCATCTTGCATCGTCCCTTGCACGGGAACAGGCTCATTGCTTTCAACATCGTCTGCCACAGCTCTATCGAGATCCATTACTATATAAAAGCACATTTCAATGTCAGGATTCATCACACTATCGCGGTTCATAAATATGGCATGTATAGCTAGACTCACATACACTACGGTAGTCCTAGAACCGACTAAACCATAGCTCTAATACCAATAAAATGTAACACCCCTAACCTGTAACCATCGCCGAAATAGGTTAAGAGGCATTACCGGACTTATAACTCAAATCAAAACCACCACACATCAAATATCATCTCATTACTACTAAAAGTCATTCATTCACATTTAATATTCACATAAAATCGAGTATAAAATGCTTAATCATGCATTCGGGACCAAATTGATAACATATAAAAGTTTTCAAACTTATAAAAATTTTCCACTTTTAAAAGGTCACACGCCCGTGTGAACAGGCCGTGTGCCTTACACGGTCTAGACACGCCCATGTGTCAAAGCCGTGGCAAAATAGGGCATAGCTACTGACTTGTTCACACGGCCAAACTACACACACGTGTGCTATGCACATGCCCGTGTCCTGGCCGTGTGTTAGGCCGTGCCAAAAATAGGGGGTATTCTATTTCTGACATCATCAAACCAATTAGGGACACACGGCTAAATCACACGCCCGTGTGTCTAGCCCGTGTGCGAACCTGACTTAAAATTATAGGATACCCCAAGGGACACACGACCATGCAACATGGTCGTGTGTCACACACGGCTAAGACACACGCCTGTGTCTCTGCCCATGTGGACAAAAATAGGCCATTTGAATAGCCAATTTGCCACCCCAAACTTGGGTCAACCTACAAGAAAAGAAATAAGCATTTTTCATAACCAATTCAACCAAATTTCACACGAAATCTTAAGCTATTCATCTCATAAAAGAGTCACCTAATTCCATACTCATAAACCTTACCATTTCATGCCAAACATGGGTGAATTCATATCAAAACATTTTCTTCCATACATTATTCAAACCCATACTAACCTACCAAAACTTACCATCATTTACCATTTCTTTTGTTTATCTAAAACATACCACAATTGTATAAAAACATCACATACCATAAAACATTATCAACTATGAGTTCAAGCACAACTTAGCCAAATCACATGGCTAAGTATAAACATCACAAAACACCATTCCACCACTACTAGCCTATACATGCCAAACTTCATAAATATGCATTTTCAAAAGTACCAAATTAAGGTTCAATAGTGTGGTGATGATCCTTGACGGTCCTCGAGCTTGAGGTAGCTTCGATATCTATAAAACAATGCAAACACACACAAAGTAAGCTTTCAAAAGCTTAATAAGCTTGTACTATAATCATCAATAGTATATGAAACATAAAACATCAACACATAAGTATTTACGACTTCTCAATCATCTATCAAATCTATACTAACCCAATCCATATGTTCATAACAATTCAATGAACTTCACCTACATAATATCATCTACCACAAAGGTATCGTACATACCTAGGTCTTCCCATACTTATTCATTTTCATACTACCCTCTTGTTTGAGTATTTCAAGACTTTCCGTAATTTATTCATACATTAACATCCGCACACTTAGTGTTGTAAAGGTTAGCCGAAGCTAAAATGATTTCGTACACTTAGTGCCATTTCAATTAACCGAAGCTAAGTTGGTATCGTACACTTAGTGCCTTATATAGCCGAAGTTATTCCAACTCACACACTTAGTGCCAAGCATAGTCGAATATCATCATACTCAACCCGTAATCAATTATTTATAGAATTTATGCATTACCATTACATTAAAACATATCTTTAACATCATTTATCATGTACGAACTCACCTCGTACTCAAAATTATCGATTTGAATATTCTACTCAATAACCTTTGACTTCCCTCGATCTAAATCTGAATTTCTCTTTTCTTGATCTATATGTATTCAAAATTAACCCTTTTATTCACCAAAAAATTCAATTCAATCCATAAACACACCAGTAGGGTATTTCACAAAATAGCCCTCGTAGTTTCACATTTCGACACTTTAGTCCCTAATTCACAAAATCACAAAATACACATAATTTGCATATACACAAACTTAGCCGAATTCTCCTAGTACTCATACTAGTCCACACATTTCATTTATTTCATATTTTAGTCCCTCAAACTAACATTTTCACAATTTAGCCCAAATTACTCAATTTCATCAAAAATTCAAAGACAAAACATGTAAATCCAACATCAATCTTTCATAATTCACCAACTAACATCAAAAATTTCATGAATTCATCCCCAGCATGTTTTAAAATCATCAATAATTTCCAAAATTCAGATATGGGCTTGATAGAACACTAGGCAACAATCACGAAAATGTAGAAATTATCAAAAACCGATCAAAACACATACCTTAATCAAGGATTACAAGTGCTGAATATCAAAACCCTATTTTTGCTCTTTTCCTAGCTTCATTCGACCATGAAAATGATAAAATGGCCATTATTTTATGTTATATTTTATTTAACATGTGTTTAATATGCTAATGACCATAATACCCTTTAGTTATAAATCATTAAAATTTACCTAACATGTCCATAATTGTCCACCATTAACATTAATGGTATAATTAACATGCAATGACCCTCACTTAAATAAGACATATCAAATAAGCATTTTTAACAACTAGCACACAGCTTTTACATTTTACGTGATTTGGTCCTTTTTCAAAATTAAACACACAAATAATTAATTTTTTACACAAGACTTTCACACATGTCAATTCACTTGTAATAAGCAAGAAAACTAATATTAAAATATTTTTTTGACTCGGATATGTGGTCTCAAAACTACTATTCTGACTAGGTTCAAAATCAGACTGTTACATACCATTTTACCCCTAACATTTTACACTTTTTACAATTTAATCCAAATTGCACAAAACACAAAACATGCAAAATTTGCACACATCATACTTAGGTCGAATATTCCTAGTGTTCATACAAGTCCATACTTTTAATTTATTTCACATTTTAGTCCATCAATTTATTATTTTTGCAATTTAGTCCTAATCACTCAAAATCATCAAAAACTCTAGTACTAAACTTGTTAATCTAAAACATATCTTTCATATTTCATCATCAAACAAAAAAAATCACAAGCTCTCATCAATGGCATAACTCAAAATATTCATTAAAATCAAAAATTAAAGCATCGGTCTTGAAGATTACTTAACAACGATCTCAAAAACTTAAAAATTATCAAAAACCGAGCTAGAACTTACCTTGAATAAAACTCAACAATGGCTAAAAACCTAGCTTCCTATTCTTTTCTTTCTTCTTTTATTTCGTCAATGTAAAGAAAATATGAATATGGCTTTATTAATTTATGTTTTATGATATAATATAACTTAACATTTATTTTACTTATATAACCTTAGTTAAAACATTTTATTATGATTTATATTATGCCCTTTGCCGTCCAAATATAAAAACAATGGCATAATTGCATCATAAACACTTCCTTTTAATAAGACACCTTCATTTTTGTCCTTTTATAATTAACCACCAAATTTTCATTTTACGCGATTAAATCCTTTTATTTAATCGGACACTTAAAAAATAAAATTAACTCACGAAAATTTCACACACACAAATTCACACATAATAAACACAAAATAATTTTTTAAAATTTTTTCTGACTCGGATATGTGGTCCCGAAACTACTGTTCCGACTAGGGTCGAAATCGGGCTGTTACAATCACACTATCGAATCTCATTTTAGTACCTTTTGAAATTGTATATGATAAAGTATGGCATGTATAGGCTAGAAGTTCTTTGGATAGGTTTTGTAATATTTATATTTAGCCATGTGATATGACTTGATATGGTTATCTTTATGTATTGATTTTAGTACATGAAATATGATGCAAGATGATCTATTTGATGTGTTCATGAATAGTTAAGAGAAATGGTAAGTTTGGTAAGTTTTGGTATGAGATTTGGTTATGAGTTTGGAGATTATAAAACCATATGTTCGATATGATTTGGTCTTATGCTTTGGCACAATTGAGTTGAGTTTATGAGCATGTAAATGGTTTATAATGTTATGGCATGAATGATGTATGATTTGGTATTGAAATTGGTTTCAGTTGTTGGGTCTATATACTTGGTTTGCTACATGTTGGTTTGACCTAACTGGGGTGGCAAGTTGGCGTTTCAAATGACCTATTTTTGTCCACACGGGTAGAGACACGAGCGTGTGTCTCAGTCGTGTGTGACACACGACTGTGTTGCATGACCTTGTCTCCTCTAGGGTACCCTACAATTGTAAGTCAGGCTCGAGCACGGCCAAGGCCAAACAGGCTTGTGGCTAGCCGTGTGGCCCAAGTTAGGGTCGACCACGGGCAAGGCACACGGGTGTGTCTTGTGGCCGTGTGAGCAAGTCAGTATGTATGCCTTGTTTTGACATTGCCTAGACACACGAGCGTGTCTAATGCCGTGTAAGGCACATGGCCTATTGACATAGGCATGTGACCTGTACTTCTTTGAAAATGTATAAGTTTTGGAAAAAAAATTGTATGTGTTTGGTTTAGTCCCGACCCATTTTTTATGCATGTTTAAGGTCTCAATGACCTATATAAGGGACTCTATATTGATGTTTGATCTCTGATGTTAAAATGTTTATGAAATGAATGTTAAATATTCTGATTTGTCTGGTAATGCCTTTAACCCTAGTCTGGCGACGGATACAGGTTAAGGGTGTTACAGTGCCAGTAGTTTGCGAATATCCAGATGTATTTCCAGAAGAGTTGCCTGGATTACCACCGTTCAGAGAAGTTGAGTTTGCTATTGAACTAGTACCGGGAACATTGTCGATATCTATAGCTCCTTACATAATGGCTCCGACAGAATTAAAGGAGTTGAAATCTCAGTTGCAAGAGTTGACAGATAGAGGTTTTGCACGACCTAGTTTTTCACCCTGCGTTGCGCCTGTATTGTTCATAAAGAAGAAATACAAAACAATGAGAATGTGTATTGACTATTGATAGCTCAACAAGGTGATGATAAAGAACAAGTATCCATTGCCGAGAATAGACGATTTGTCTGATTTGTTAAAAGGGGCAACAATGTTTACAAAATTTGATTTGAGATTAGGTTATTATCAGTTGAGAGTTAAAGACTCAGATGTGTCAAAAACTGCATTTAGAATGAGGTATGAACATTATGAATTCCTTGTTATGCCTTTTGGACTAACTAATGCTCCAGCCATTTTTATGTATTTGATGAATAAAATCTTTAGACTGTATTTAGATAGATTTGTTGTTGTGTTCATTGACGACATTCTGATCTATTCTAGAGATGAGTCTAAGCATGTCGAGCATTTGAGAATTGTTTTGTAAACCTTGAGAGATAAGAAACTATATGCTAAATTAATTAAATGTGAGTTTTGGCTTAGAGAAGTTGGATTTTTGGGGCACATTGTTTCAGCGGAAGGTATAAGAGTTGATCCGAGTAAGATTTCGACAGTTGTTAACTGGAAACCACTGAGAAATGTATCTGAAGTTAGAAGCTTTTTGGGGTTAGCTGGCTACTACTGACGTTTTGTACAAGGGTTCTCAATTTTTTCTAAACCGATGACCAGATTGCTACAAAAAGATGTAAAGTTTGAGTGGTCCGATTCAGGTAAAGAATTTGTGGTTTACAGTGACGCGTCATTGAATGGTTTGGGTTGCGTTTTGATACAAGAAGGAAAAGTTATAGCTTATGCCTCAAGAAGTTAAAGCAGCATGAAGAGAACTATCTAACACACGATTTCAAGTTGGTCGCTATAGTTTTTGCACTGAAAATTTGGCATCATCATTTATACGGTGAAAAATGTCACATCTTTACAGATCACAAGAGTTTGAATTATTTAATGACTCAGAAAGATTTGAATTTGCGACAACGGAGATGGCTCGAGCTCCTAAAAGACTATGAATTGTAAATGATTATCATCCGGGAAAAGCAAATGTGGTCGTAGATGCTTTCAGTAGAAAATCTCTATCTTATTTGAGAGCGATGAATATGAGACTGAATTTGTCTGATGATGGTTCAATATTAGCTGAATTAAAAGCTAAACTGATTTTTCTTCAGCAAATTTGTAAAGCTCAAAAGTGTGATTATAACGCCCCCAAAATTCCAAGTATTTATTTTTGTATGGTTGTGTTAAATAAATACATGTCTGCTTCAATGGTTAAGTGTTCTGGGAAGAGTCTGAGAAGTCTTGGGTTCAAGCCTTGGCTTGTGTAAAAGTTTTGTTTTAAATGGATAAATGGATAAACCCCTGTCTCTAGTCAGTATGTTTTTAAATTAACATGGGTATATTGTGTCAGAAAGGGTCTGCTGGTCTAAGGGATAGGTGGCGTGTTGTTGTTTCTTGAGGTCTGAGGTTCGAGTCCTAATTTGTGCAAAGGTGTGTTTTATTTTGCTACTAGTGCCGTGGGAGTGTTCTAGCTTAGCCGAAACTCTAAAGAGTTTGGGGGGAGTTCAAATTTGATGCTGTAGAGATTGAAGGAGTGTTTTGAGGAGTGGATCAAGGCATTGGTGGATGATTTTGAGTTGTTTGGGGAGGAAATTATGGGAAGTTGAGGTGAGAGGGAGTGTTGTGCCGAATTTGAATTCTAGGAACTCAAGAATTCTGCTTCGGTTGGTGTGCTCCTCATTTTCAGTTTTTGTCTGCTCTTGTGGTTCTTTTCTGCTTGGAGGCTAAATGTTGTTGGGGTTCTTTTCGAGTATCTTTCTGTTTCACATATTTCGACTTTGTCAGTCGTTTCTTTTCCTTTGCTATTGATTTTCTTCCTTCTTTGGGCCGAACTCTCTCTCTCTCTTTTCCTCTCAACACTTTTGGGTTTGGAAAGTTTTCTCTCAGTTTTCTTATTCTACTTTTGGTCTTTCTTTGTCGATTTCTACATTATTTTCCCCACGTGCTACCATTTCTCCCCTCTCACTCTCCTAAAATCAGTGCTTTGGCATAGTTTCTTTCTTTCCTCTCTTAGCCGAATTGCAGCTTTATGCTCTCCCTTTCTGATGCTATTCTTTATCTCTACAGTTCTTTTCTTCCTTTTCTCTGGTGCTGCCGATTGGCCATTGAATCTGTCTCATCTTTGGGCATCCTTTTCGATTGTTCAAGACAAGAAGTTCGTTCCTCCTCCGCTAGTTATACGTCGGTATGTGAAGGGTAGGTTATAATGATTTGGGATAATCGTTGCTTGATGATAAACCGTTTCTTTTATTTCTTATGTTTCCGTTAGTGACTACGCTGTGTTTTCAGCAACAGATTGTGTGGATTGAGACCCTTCCCATACCTCTTAGTAAGCAAGTAGAGTTGAATCGATAGGGGTATGTTTCGATCGTTCGTAAATTAAGTTGTTTGGTTAGTTTTATTTTAACCATGAAGGTGATTAATGGGGTGTGTATTGATCAATCTTTAGGTTCAGATTTCTTCTGAGGTGCCTACGAGCTATAGTCGATACAAGGTGTGTACAAACGCAACCCCGACTATAGAAATCGGCAGCAAGTCGGAGCGAGTGAATACTGATGTGATATAGACGTGCTCGCAGGCGTGTAGGTAGGCCATGTGATTAGACATGGGCGTATTGTCGACATGGCCAGCCATGAGCGATTTCATGGGCCGAGGCCATTTTGGGCCCTTTTAGGCCGAACAGGGCCGTGTGGTCCCCACGAGCATGTGGGCCTCACACGGGAAAACTACACGGAATTGTGGAGAATATTGGACCAGGCTATGCATACACACGGCTATGGCCATTATGGGCTGTGTGGGCCACAAGGCGTGTGGGCCCACATGCCCACAATATGGGTCGTGGGCCCATTTTCACTGTTTGACGGTTAAGGATGCACAGGTCACTCGAGACGGCTGTAGACCTACTATTAGGTCGGTAAGTTTACTTAGACCCCTTAATTGATAAAATGACTGTTATACCCCTATGTGGTAAAATGACTGTTATGCCCCTATGTGACGTATGATTGTGTTAAGCATGCCATTTTAGATGTATTGAGTACATGTATGATATTATGACATGACATGACATGATGCTTGATGTGTTGCATGGGGTTGGGTCTTATTATTTGGAGGAAGTGTATCTTTGTCTTTGCCAACTATCTTTGCAAAAAATATCATTATTGCCGCAACATGTACTATTTGGAATGTAAGGATGGGTGGGTTGATGATATCCCCACATGGAGTGCAGGGTTGGACGGAGATGGATTGTAGAGGCTAAATGGGTAGGATCTCTTGATTGCATATTTGTACTGTTACTGTCACTAAGATGGGCTCAGGCCCAAACTGATACTAATATTGTAATGGGATTAGGCCTTAACTAAGACTGAACCATTATTGAACTTGGCTTAGGTGCAGACTATATTTGCATTGTATGGTTGTTTGATATGGGATTACACAATGAGTTTTCATAAACTCACCCTTCTGTTTATCTGTGTAGGTAATCCCCAAACTTATGTGGATCGGTGTTGCGAGGGACTCAAAGGCGGCCACACAACCACAACTACTTTCATATTTGCTTTATTTATATAAGTAATTTAGTTTTGGGTATTTTACTGTAATAAGGCCTTTTGATTTTTATTTTTAATTTGGGGATTTTTATTTATTTTTATTTATAACTGCTAGTAGTAGAAAAAGACGTGAGTTTTCATAAAGATAAAAGTTTTCCAAAATACCACGAATATGCAACCTGTTTTAAAAAGCTTCCGCAAGAAATAACGTATTAAAAATTAATGACATTTTAATGTGATAACTTTTTGACCAACGACTCAAATTTTGAAAATAAACGACATGTCTTAAAACCATCTCAAAGATCACAAAAAGAGGTTAAATAAAGAATGGGTTTTTCAATCGATATCCCACTTTGCGAAAAACACTTTATTGTGAGATTGCCATATTCGGCCATAACGTCCAGGCCAGGTTTGGGGTGTTACATTTAGTGGTTTCAGATGATTTGGGTTGCAAAACTTGGCTTTGGATTTGAGTTTCTTTTAAACATGGAATTTTTAAAAGAACTGTTTCAAATGATTTGAAGTATTTTGAAATGTTTTACTGAATGTGTGGTACAATGAGTCCCCGGCGCCGATTCTGTAAGTTTTCTAAAACTGTTGTTTGTTTTAACTGAAATGCTGAGACTACTGTAGGTAGTAGACTGTACTGAAAAACTATATTTAGGTAAACTAAAAACTACAGTAGGACTGCGATATGCAAAAATGAACTCTAAATTACTAGTACTATTTTCCATAAAATATCCGTTAATAAACACTGGAACTAAAAAATTATGCATAAAACTACTAATACTGATAAAAAACAAATCGATAATGAGCACCAGAGGTACTCGTGGAAGGGGTACAAGAGGTCGCGGCGGAGGCCGTGGGGGTGCTCGAGCTGGGTCTTCGTCATCTGGCCACATGCCTAATGTTGAAGATAGGAAAGCACCGGTTTCACCTAAGACTGAGACTGGGTCTCATGATCTTGTGACTGGGGATGACACGTTGTCCCAAGCCATGTTACGAATTCTAGAGACGGTCACTGGACCCAATGCTGGTGCTGTAGGCCGTGGGTTGGTTATAGAACAACTCCGGTCTAATGGAGCTGAGATTTTTAAGGGTATTGCTGGAGTTGCCCCTAATGTCGCTGAGTATTGGATTGAGGCCACAGAGAGGATCATTGATGATCTCAATTGCACCCCTGAGCAGAAACTAAAGGGTGTAGTGTCACTGTTGAGATATGAGGCTTACTAGTGGTGGCTTACGGTTAAAGAAGGCACTTAGCCTCATCGACTGACCTAGGAAATTTTCAAAATTGCTTTTTAGGGAAAGTATGTGGGTACTAGATTTGTGGATGCTTGGAGGAGAGAGTTTCTGAATTTGACTCAAGGGGATAAATCAGTGGCTGAATATGAGGCTGATTTTTTACGATTAAGTCGCTATGCGCGAGGGATGGTGGAAATCGAGTATAAGTAGTGTGTTTGTTTCGAGGATGACCTCAAGGATAGTCTACGAGTTTTGATAGCTCCACTGAGGGAGTGAGATTTTGCTGCATTAATCGATAAGGTGAAAATCACCGAGGAAGTAAAGCGCGCTGAGCGCCAGAACAGTGAAAAAGAGAGAGGTGGGAACAAGAGGGACTTGGAGCCCTCAAGTTCTTTTTTGAGGCCTAAGAAAAAGGCCAGAGTTGATGGGCCGATTAGAGTTGGGGCCCTTATTGCTTCTACTGGGCTACAGTCCTGTGCTTATTGTGGGAGACGCCATCAGGGTAAGTGCTGGAAAAGGACTGAGGCTTGTTTGAGGTGCGGATCATTGGAGCACCATATCAGAGATTGTCCACAGAGGCCTGATCAGGTGCAAGCTACAGGTTTGGGTATTGTATAGTAGTCGAGGGGTGTTCAATAGCCACAGAAGGGCCGTGGTCAGGCCAGAGGTGGTAATAGTTTGGGTCGTGGTCAGAGAGCACCAGGTAAAGGTGCTGGTCATACTGAGGCGAGGCAGCCAGCTCTGGCTTATGCTGCACACCGCCGAGAGGATGGAGATGCTCCAGATGTTATCACGGGTACATTCTTTATCCCTTATACTGCACTGATAGACATAGGATCTACTCATTCCTATATAGCTTGTAATGTGTCTGAGACTTTGGGTATCTTGGTTGAGAGTAATACGAATGAGGTTACGGTACTAAGTCCTTTGGGGCTATCGGTGAGGATAAATAAACTGTTCAGAGATGTTCCTTTGGAGGTTCAATGGGTTATCTTTTTGGTGGATTTGATGGAACTTCCTTTTGGAGAATTTGATTTAATACTGGGAATGGACTGACGAATGCACCAACAGCTTTTATGGATCTGATGAACCGAGTGTTCTAGTCCTATCTGGATTGATTCATAGTGCTTTTTATTGATGACATTCTGGTGTATTCGAGGACTAAGGATGAACGTGATGAACATCTTCGAGTGGTTCTACAGATTCTGAGGGAGAAACAACTATACGCCAAGTTCAGTAAGTGTGAGTTCTGGTTACGAGAAGTAACATTTTTGGGTCATGTGGTATCTACTGAAGGGATCAGGGTTGACCCTCAAAAGATTGAGGCTATTTTGGATTGGAAGCCACCTAAGACTGTAACTGAGATTTGCAATTTTATGGGACTATCAGGGTATTATCGGCAATTTGTAGAGGGGTTTCCATTGATTGCAGCACCTTTGACTAAGTCACTGCGTAAAGGGGTGCCATTTAGCTAGACTAATGCGCAGCAAGAGCTTTGAGAAGCTTAATAAAGTACTAACTGAGGCCCATATCTTGATACAGCCAGAGTCTGGGAAAGAGTTCACTGTCTACAGCCATGCATCACATGTTGGTTTGGGATGTGTGTTGATGCAAGAGGGAAAGGTGGTGGCATATGTATCTCGTCAGCTTAAGACTCATGAGGCGAATTATCCGACGCATGACTTGGAGTTGGCCACAGTATTTGGAGGTATTACCTGTACAGTGAGAAGTGTATCATTTACACTGATTACAAGAGCCTCAAGTATCTCCTCACTTAGAAGGAGCTGAATCTTAGGCAGCGTAGATGAATTGAGCTGCTAAAAGACTATGCACTGAACCGTAGGGCTATGACTAATCTGAGGGTGATGTTTTCTCGCCTCAGTTTATTTGATGATGGTAGCTTGTTGGCCAAGCTTCAAGTTAAATTGACGTGGATTGAGCAGATTAAGGGTAAACAATTGGAAAATGAGTCGTTGGGTGTTTGTTTCCGACAGGCTGAGAATGGGGATACTGTAGATTTTGGACTAAATAGTGAAGGGGTGCTCTGTTTCCTAGGGAGGATCTGTGTACCTAAGGATACTGATTTGAGGTAGTCTATACTGTGAGAGGCGCATAGTAGCCCTTATGCTATGTACCCTGATGGAAATAAGATGTACCAAGACCTTCGTGAGTTATATTGGTGGCTAGGTCTTAAGCGTGAAGTTACCGACTTCGTGGGTAAATGTGTAACTTGCCAGTAGGTTAAGCCTGAGCATCAGTTACCTTCAGGGTTGCTTCATCCAATTAAAATTCCACTTTAGAAGTAGGAGAGAGTGACTATGGACTTCGTTAGTGGGCTGCCCGTAATGCCTACTAAGAAAGATTCAATATGGGCCATCGTGGATCGATTGACCAAATCTGCCCATTTCATACCTATTCGTACTGATTACTCATTGCCGAGGCTGGCTAAACTGTATGTGTCTGAGATAGTGAGACTGCATGGGGTACCAGTTTCTATAATATCTTATAGGGATCCTCACTTCATGCCTCAGTTCTAGAAGAAATTGCATGAAGCTCTGGGTACAAGGTTGAACATTAGTACTGCATTCCATCCTTAGAGAGATGGTCAGTCAGAGAAGGTGATTCAGATACTGGAGGACATGTTAAGGACTTGCATGATTGATTTTCGAGGCAGCTGGGAGGATTACTTGCCACTAGTAGAGTTTGCTTATAATAATAGTTATCAGTCTAGCATACAGATGGCACCTTACGAGGCATTATATGGTCGTAGGTGTCGCACACCCTCATGTTGGACTGAGTTGGGCAAGCGACATGTTTTGGGCCCTGAATTAGTTTCTGATAATGAGGATAAAGTTAGACTAATCTGGGATCAACTGAAGGCAGCACCAGACAGACAGAAGTCGTATGTGGATCTGAAGCATAAGGAGATTGAGTATTCTGTGAGGGACTTCATTTTTCTCAAGGTCTCGCTATGGAAGAAGGTACTGAGATTTGGACGGAATGGCAAGTTGATCCCTAGGTTCATTAGGCCTTACCGCATACTGAAACGTGTGGAATCGGTTGCCTATCA
The DNA here is from genome assembly GCA_025698465.1 of Gossypium longicalyx. NCBI lineage: Eukaryota > Viridiplantae > Streptophyta > Magnoliopsida > Malvales > Malvaceae > Gossypium > Gossypium longicalyx. Next base: position 33,022,554 of record CM046995.1, on the reverse strand, counting down.
GCTAAAGTTACCTCTAGAGTTAGACCAGATTCACGTTGTGTTCCATGTCTCTATGTTGAGGCACTACTGCTCTTATCCCACGCATGTTATTTCGGTTGAAGAGATTGAGGTTAGACCAAACCAGACTTTCGAGGAGGAGCCAGCTCAGATATTGCATCGTGATGCAAAGGTTTTAAGGAGGAAGTCTATCCCTCTGGTTAAGGTCCTTTAGTCACAACTTTGAGGAGGCCACGTGGGAACCTAAGGAGGCGGTTCGACAATAATACCCTCATCAATTTTGATCAGGTAAAATTTTGAGGCCGAAATTTTCTTTTAAAAGGTAGAGTTGTAATGCCCCAAAAATTCTAAGTATTATTTTTGTTTGGTTGTGTTACATAAATACATGTCTGCTTCAATGGTTAAGTGATCTAGGAAGAGTTTGAGAAGTCTTGGGTTCAAGCCTTGGCTTGTACAAAAGTTTTGTTTTAAATGGATAAATGGATAAACCCCTGTTTCTAGTCAGTATGTTTTTAAATTAATGTGGGTATTTTGTGTTAGAAAGAGCCTGCTGGTCTAAGGGATAGGTGGCGTGTTGTTGTTTCTTAAGGTTGAGGTTTGAATCCTGCTTTGCACAAAGGTGTGTTTTATTTTGTTGCCAGTGCCGTGGGAGTGTTTTAGCTTAGCCGAAACTCTATAGAGTTTGGGAGGAGCTCAAATTTTATGGTGGAGAGATTGGAGGAGAGTTTTGAGGAGTGGATCAAGGGATTGGTGGACGGTTTTGAGTGATTTGGGGAGGAAATTATGGGAAGTTGAGGTGAGAGGGAGTGTTATGCCGAATTTGAATTTTAGGCACTCAATAATTCAGCTTTGGTTGGTGTGCTCCTCATTTTTGGTTTCTATATGCTCTTGTGGTTCTTTTCTGCTTGGAGGCCGAATGTTGTTGGGGTACTTTTCAGGTATCTTTCTGTTTCGCCTATTTCGACTTTGGCAATCGTTTCTTTTCCTTTGCTATTGATTTTCTTCCTTCTTTGGGCCGAACTCTCTCTCTTTCCCTCTCAACACTTTTGGGTTTGGCGAGTTTTCTCTCAGTTTTCTTGTTCTATTTTTGATTTCTACATTCTTTTCCCCACGTGCTACTGTTTCTCCCCTATCACTCTTCTAAAATCGGTGTTTTGGCATAGTTTTTTTCTTTGCTCTCTTAGCTGAATTGTAGCTTTATGCTCTTATTTTCTCCATTCTTTATCTCTGCAGTTCTTTTCTTTTTTTTCTTTGGTGTTGTCGATTTGGCCATGGAATCTGTCTCATCTTTGGGCATCCTTTTCTATTGTTCAAGAGAAGGAGTGAGTTCCTCCTCTCCTGGTTATACGTCGGTAAGTGAAGGGTAGGTTATAATGATTTGGGCTAATCATTACTTGATGATAAACCGTTTCTTTTATTTCTCATGTTTTTGTTAGTGACTACGCTTTGTTTTCAGCAACAGATCGTGTGGATTAAGACCCTTCCCATACCTCTTCGTAAGCAAGTAGAGTTGAATCGATAGGGGTATGGTTCGATCATTTGTAAATTGAGTAAGTTGTTTACTTGGTTTTATTTTGACCACTAAGGTGATTAATGGGGTGTGTATTGATCAATCTTTAGGTTTAGATTTCTTCGGAGGTGCCCACGAGCCGTAGTCGATACAAGCTGTGTACAAACGCAACTCCGACTATAGAAATCGGCAAAAAGCCAGAGCAAGTGAATACTGAAGCCACACGGGCCTGCTCGCGGGCATGTAGGTAAACCATGTAATTAGACATGGGCGTATTGTCGACATGGCCGGCCATGAGCGATTTCATGGGCTGAGGCCGTTTTAGGCCCTTTCGAGTAGAACTGGGACATGTGGGCCCCACGGTCATGTGGGCCCCAGACAGGTAAACTACACGGACGTGTGGAGAATATTGGACCAGGCTATGTATACACATGGCCAAGGCCATTATGGGCTGTGTGGGCTACACGGGCGTGTGGACCCACATGGGCTCGCAATATGGGCCGTGGGCCAATTTTCACTAATTGACTGTTAAGGTTGCACGGGTCGCTCGAGACGACTATGGACCTACTGTTGGGTCGGTAAGTTTACTTAGACCCCCTTATTGATAAATTGACTGTTATACCCCTATGTGGTAAAATGACTGTTATCCCCCTATGTGACGTATGATTGTGTTAAGCATGTCATTTTAAACGTATTGAGTACATGTATGATATTATGACATGACATGACATGATGCATGATGTGTTGCATGGGGTTGGGTCTTATTATTTGGAGGAAGTGTACTGTACTGGCAGCTCTATTGCAAATACTATTTAGTGCCGCAACCGGTACTATTTGGAGTGTAGGGATGGGTGGGTTAATTATATCCTCACATGGAGTGCAGGGTTGAACGGAGATGGAGTGTAGAGGCTGGCTAGGTAGGATCTCTTGATTGCATAGAACATGCTACTCATGCATTATTAATGTAGGGAAGTAAGTGAATTAATTATTTAATCCAAATAAGATGGTAATTAGTTGATACAATATTTAAATGGTGCATGTTTGATCACTTAATGATTGAATTAGTGATAATATTAAACAATACTATTACATTTCATAACCCCTATTTGATGTCTGCTTATGAAATTGTAAAGTTGATTGAATACAGAGGTATGCTAGAGAGACATAATGATTAAATAAGTATGACTTTATAGCTTATCAATTCTAGGTTAGTAATTAGCCAAATTGCCAAGGTTTTTTCTGTAACATCTTTTGACATTGTTTTTAATAATTTTAAGTTAAGGGAAACAATTAATCTAACTCCTTCATCTCATAGTAATTTAAACTTGTGAATTGTTGATGTTTATTTTGTGTTACACGTTCATTTATTTTAAACATAGTTAGTAAATTTATTTAGGGTAATTAGTTAACTCAACTCTTTATTAATTATTTTTCACACCAACTTGTCATTTAATAAATTTCACAATATTTGTCCTACTTAAACAGTCCATGTAGAGATGATACTCTTAACTTACTAATTTATTACTTCTTCACGACTGTGTACACTTGCACATTATTCGATAGTTATGCGACACATTACATGCTTGATGAAAAGTAAACGTGGCCACAGGTCGTTCATCTTTATGATGAATGACTTGATTACTATTTGGAAGTAATTGACATTTTATAAAGGAAGATGTAATGGTTATCATGAGATCAAATAGGATCATATCGGGAGAACGGATATTATCTCAAAGAGATTAAGGATATCTTATACGGGTAACACACTTATGACAAGGTCATTGGACGAGCACTAATCGAGTTGCTTTCGTAATGGTATGTCATTGGGGAGAGCTCAGACACTATACTATAGTGAAATGAATTCATGAATAAATGAGTTTATAATTAATTGGCAAAAATCTGAAACTTAATTATAAATCATTTGAGCCTCAATTGCATATGTCCAATCGGTCCCTCCGCTAGCTTGTTGAAATAAAAAAATGAATAGAAATGGTGAAAATGGAGAAATGGGAAACATTTGGAAATGATTATGGTTTTCTCCTAAATGAAAATAAAAATGGAGAAATAGAATCATTTGGAAATGAATGTGGTTTTCTCCAAAATGAAAATGACCTGAAAAATGAATTTATGTTTTTCAAATTAAATGAAGTTCGAATATGGAAATAAATCATTTGGTCATAGTGAACCATTGAATGAAGAAATATTAAATATATTTTCTCATAGATTCTTTTACGGTAAAGTCGTCATGATTTTAATAGAATTAGAATTAGGTTGAGAAGATTATTTAATTAGAAATATATTGAAGTTTATTTTGGGAAATAGAAAAAAAATATCGAGTTGGATTGAATTATAAAGTATTAGGTTAAAAGCTTAGGAAGTACTTGTAATCGGACCTGATGACGTATAGGCCCAAAAGCCCCTCATGTTAAAAGAGTGGACGGAAAACCCTAATAATATTAACTAGGGTTGTCGCCACCTATACTTGTACTTAGACTAGGAGTTTATTTTTCTAGTAAAAATAAACTTCTAAAATTTAACAAGGGTTCTAACTTCTCTCCCTATAAATAGATGGCATCAGTAGGGCTATTAATACAAAACTTTCAATATTGTTATTTTGCACGAAAATAGAGACTTTTATTCTCTAATAAATAACTATATTTTCTAGAATATTGATTTTGTTGGTTTCTATTTGAGAAGATAATTTTGTTTTCACATTAAAAAAAAGAAGACTATTTTTAGTTCTGTGTTGGATTCTATTTGTTTGAGCTCCACTCGAAATAGTTCGTGATACAAGAATAGTGAAGAAGATCGTTTCGTTGAAAGCCGAGAATGATAAGAATCCGTCTATCTAGAAACACAAATACGAATTTGGTCTAGGGTTTATTGCTATTCATTAAACAAACTAGGTTGGTTTTCAAATTTTTGTTTTACATTGTGCAAGAAAAATGTTTCTGAACCGGATTTTTTCCAACACAGGCGTCATCAAAATTTATTGGATCGCTCGACAATTTTTAGTGGTAGACACCCGAAGATAAGATCGTGCCAGCAAGATATGAGGATTCATATGAGGTTTAGGAAACGACACCTATCAAGGAACATGAGTGTCCTCAGTACAGATGTAACCTGCCAGATCGATACACACCGTGCACAACAACCTCCCAACCATCGCTTCTAAACTTTTCTTTTACTTTCTTTTTTGTTTGTACGACTTAGTGAAATTATGTACAATTTTATAAATTATGTAAGTTTAGGACATTTTGTCTAATCAATTAAGTCAAGTTATATATGTTTCTTCTCAAACAATGAATAAGTTAACTACCATTTTTTTAAAAAAAAAATAAGATAAAAACTTATATTGACGAAATCAAAGATATACGTGAACCTTAAACATAAAAATTATTTGCTAAATATTCCCAAATTGGTGAGGACACTTGCTTCGGTTGTGGCCTTCATTTCTACATAATCTACAACATTTAGGTTGGCCTTTCTCCCTTAAGTCCATATTATTAAGAAAAGGAATCGATTGTGGTCGACCTTTTGAGGAACACCTCAGTTCTATATTCAAAACCAATTCAAATTTAGGAGCATTGACTTCCCACCATAAGTTTTTTAGAATTAGTTCAAATTCATGTTGATAGATCTTCAAAATGCATGACAATTCATAAACATTGTCTACATATTGGAATAGGTCTACATAAAAGTAGAACATGTCACCTACAAATGGGAACAAATGTCACCTACACATGGGAACAAGGATGATGTATTGCTTGAAACTTCATGCAATCGCACCATCCTTCTCACTATGACACTCGACATGTTATTGGAAGTACAACCTCATGTAATCTAGTCAACTCGCTCACCTTGAAAGTGTCATTTTCTCGATAGAGAACTTCAACCATCATCGATCTAGCCTTGTCACAATTGTCATTCATTGCAAGAGTAAGTGTTTTACAGAATATATGTCCCCCTTTCGTCATCATTACTTGCTTTCTGCCCATTTTTGACCATAGTGTACTCAACCTTTTATATGTTTCCTTGACCACACATTATAGGTAGATGGCATGCCCCTTTAAACATCGCATTAATTAACTCTACTAGGTTGGTGGCCATGTGGCCGTAGTGTTTCCCTCCATGATATGTTTGGATCCACCTTTCCAACCTGATGTCATCAATTCATTCTGCAGCACATTTATTTACAACTTGAAGATTCTCTAACCTTCCATGGAATCAAGGTCTTACTAACTCATACTTTGTACAAGTAATGCATGATAAACAAGATTTTAAATAATTAGTTCAAAACATAAACGAAGTTTGAAATACATACCCATGTTCAGAACTCATTTCTATAACTCTTTATTGTGAAACCTGACATGAAAATTGGACGAGATATGTCAAATACAATAGCAAGAATATGCATCAAAAGAGGTCCAACTGCTACCTGGACGATAGATGGTTGATTTGATGAAGGTGGCATGGTCTGATATCAAGCATATTTCTCATTAACAACAACTGGCGTAGCTTTCACTGGAAAAAAAAAATCTCACAAGCTTGCTATCTCATTATCAACAATGGCAAATACAATTGGAAAAAAATTTTAGTTACCATATGTAACCTCCAACAACATATTCTTATACTTGCCATATAACCAACTACTGTCTATTTGGATAATAGCAAGTGTCAGAAACATGGCAAGTGTAACACCACTAACTCGTATCTGTTGCCAGAATAGGGTTACGGAGTATTACCAAATAAACGTAACATAAAAACATACATTTCCAAACATTAATATAAATATAGCATAATCCATTCATTTACATGCACATAGTCCCTTAACCGAGCCTTTGATGCCTTAAAAACACTTTATAAACAAATTGAGACTAAATTGAAAACATTTGGAACATTTAAGAAAAACTTGGAAAAATTGAACTACAGGGGTCACATAGCTGAGACATACGCCCGTGTCTCAGGCCGTGTAACAATCGAAATGGGGACACACGGCCATGTCCCAGCCCATGTTTGTGCCTATGTAACTTTCAAAGTTGGGTCACATAGCCAAGCCACACACTCGTGTGCCGGGCCGCGTAACTCTTGAAATGGCCACACACGCCCATGTGTCAGACCGTGTGCTAGGCCATGTAACAGTCTGACTTGTAAAACTTAAAACCTACAGAGGACATACGATTGTGTGCATGGTCGTGTGTCACACACAGCTAAGTCACATGCCCGTGTCTCAGGCCATGTGGACATGAAATTGGCCAAATCCAAGCCATTTCCATCACTATCCCAAACATGTACCTACAAGCATTTTGTGCATAACTTCAAAGCATAAAAACCTTTCCTAAACATGTATGAAATGACCAATTCAAAACACAAAATCCGTACAACCAATATGCCATGCAAGGCACCTCAAAAGCAAACATACAACATATCTAAACATATGCATGTTTAACCATATTTCATTCATACACATCTAGTTCAACACATTTCCAAAGCATAGCCTATCTTGACCATTTTGAAACTATTCCATCACATACCATATTAGCCATTAAAACATGTATCTAAACTTAGCCATATTAACGCATACCAACAAGGCACCAAAAGTACCAAAAGTACATCAAACAAAACAACATATAAATTGCCAAACTTATCAACTAACATTCAAACACAAATCCACCTATACATGCCATTATAACCTTGGCCAAAACATAAAAAAAAAAACTACTGATATAATCGTTGGATAGTATGATAGATCTCCGACAAACTTCCAAACTGAGCGAGCTTCTAATTATCTATAAAACGTAGGAAAGAAAACTACATAAGCATATAATGCTTAGTAAGTTCGTAAAATAATGAAAATAACTTCCCATTTCAATGCATAACATTAAGATTAAGCATGATATAATCCAGTCATAAGCTTGGCACAAATCTAAGCATCATCAACAACACATGTTAGTGCATTAACACATAATTCACTTGAATTTCCATAAGGTAAGCTAGATGTACATGAACATAATACTTTTGAATTCATCTATTTCATGAACATAGATATACTTTCATTGAACATTTCCATTTCAATCCTTTTCATAGATTCATGACATTTTTCATTTAAACACTTACAATTCATTTCCTTTTCATGCTCGTTGAACCATTCAGAATAACATTGGATACGCAGGAAAGATCACACGAAATGCGCTAAACATATAACCTTTCCTTTTCCTTTACATTGTTGCTCACACGAGCTGTGAAATGGGTCTACCCGCACGAGCTATGGATCAAAATGTAAGCTACACGATGCTACTTACACAAGCTGTGGAGTATCCGTAACAAATGTAGTACCTCAGCCATCGGTAGGACATTCAAGACCAGCACCCGAAACATGAAAACCCTAATGACAAGTCATTTGTATCCTACGAATTCCCAAAGTTCAAACGAGGCTTGATAATTGTCATGACATCGTTGGATATATATCATATGCTTACATGAAAAATAATACATTAACATATAGATCATTATAACATTAAAACGTTATTTAACCATATGAACTTACCTCGACAAACAAAATGTAAAAACGTAGTCGATCAACCCAAGGCTTTCACTTTTCCCCGATCTAAATTCGTACGAGGTCTATCTTAATCTAAATAGATAAATTCAATTCATTTAATACTTGTATTATTCAATTAAGTCCACATTTCATATTTCTACAAAATTACAATTTTTCTCTTAACATTTTAACCTTTTTACAATTTAGTCCTTAAGCTCGTAAATTGAAATATAAACATTTTCATCCCCAATTCATGTTAGCCGAATTCACTAGGGACATCATAAATCACCATTTCATGAATTTAACATAGAATTTTACTACTTTTACAAAGAAGTCCCTAAATGACAATTTCATCAAAAATCTCTTTACAAAACTTGTTTATTTATCAACAAGGACTCATAATATTTCATAAAACATCAAGAATCATGTAAGAACATTCATGGAAAAACCCTAAACCTTTAACATTTTTTTCAAATTGACCTTCGAGCTAGCTAGATTAAGCTACAACAACTTCAAAAACATAAAAATCATTAAAAACAGGACAAAATTACACTCACATGCAATGGAAGAGCTTGGCCGAATATCTAGCCCTAGCTATGGCTTTCTTTCCTTCAATTTTTAGTGGAAGAAATCCACTAAAGAAGATGACACCTTTGTTTGTATTATTTTACTTAAACTTATTTATTAATTTACCAAACTAACCTTGGCTATTAACATTAAAATCACTTAATCTTGTGTCCATCTTTGTCTACTAACATTATAAATGGTCTAATTACCATTTAAATCCATTCATGTTTAAATTTCATAGCCAATTGATACCTTTAACTAATAAAACTCTACTTTTGTACCTTTTTTATGATTTAGTCCTTTTTACTTAATTAAGCATGCAAATGTCAAAATTTCTTAATGAAATTTTACTATGACCCTACTAACATTCTGTAGACATTAAAATAATAATCAAATAAAAACTTTCTTGTCAGATTTGTGGTCCTGAAACCACTGTTTTGATTTCACTAAAAATGGGTTGTTACAGCAAGTGTTAGAAATGCTCCGAACGTTAAAGATAGGCAAACTCTATATAAACGAAATGAGGAAATAGTCAGTAGGATGAAAGGGGCTAGAAGGAAGTATGTGGCTAGCACGAGAAGAGTAAGGATCCAATATGGATAAAAGGATGAAGAAGTAATGAATGATGCATGTAGTACATTCTTAAGGAAGTCTTAGTCAATTACGTATGAACTGCACGATAAGGAACAATAGAGCAAAGTAACTGCCAAGGAAGGACATAGGTCAAGGAATACGCAAAGTGTTTAGTATGTTACAGTGTAATGAAACAAGTAGTAGAGATTGCTAAGATCTCTAGAACTTATATAAGTTGTTTCCTATTTCAGGTTGTAAAGAATTGTGTGTAGAGGGACGATGCCAAGGCTACGCTAGTAAAGCAGTGGTTCATGTTGATGTGCACACAGAAAAAAGAAGTTTAAGCCTACCCAAAGAATGGGATAAGAAGACATAATCTACACCAAGAAAGGCTATAAAAGTACAAGTTGTATAGAAAGTTATATGGCGAAGTGAAGTCTGCGGATAAGAATTTAAGTAATACTTCATATACATGTAATAGGAAAGGCGAAGCCTTAAGTAATGATGTAACACCCCTCACCCATATTCAACGCCGGAATAGGGTTATGGAGTATTACCAGACTTATACCACATTTTACACATACATTTTGCATACATTTAATCAAATTATTTATTCCATTCACAACTAAACATTTTGTCCATAATACGAGCCTACGAGGCCTAAACATGCATTGGGAGTGGTTCGGGACTAAATCGATAACTTTAGAAACTTTTTGAAGACTTAAGAATTTTTCTAAAAAATAGGGGACACACACCCGTGTGGCCCGACTGTGTGTCTCACACGGTCAACAGACACGCCCGTGTCACAGGCCGTGTGGACATTCGAAATGTAAGCACATGGCCATGTCCCAGCCCGTGTCCAACCCCATGTAACTCTCTAACTTGGGTCACACAGCCAACACACACGCTCATGTGGCTAGCCCATGTGCCCTAAAAAATGGCCACACACGCCCGTGTGCCAGGCCGTGTGCTAGGCCGTGCCAAACCTATAGGGTATACTGACTTATGCCACACGGCCAAGTCACACGCTCATGTGTGAGGCCGTGTGGGGCATACTAACTTGATTTTAATTTCAACACCGGGGACACACGGCCATGTACATGACAATGTATCACACACGGCTGAGACACACGCCCGTGCCTCTGCCCCTGTGGACAAAAATAGGCTATTTACCATGCCATTTTTCCACCCAAACTTATGCACACCTATATTAACCCAAATGACACCAAAACATAACATTAAAAGGCATTTTAATCAACCAATTCAGCCATACCTCATGCACATTCTATTCTCTCATTCTCCATGCACACAAATCACAAATACATGCTATACCATTTATACCAATTCACAATTATAAATCAACTAATTATACACTTCTAAACTTGCATCATTTTGCACCAAAACCACAAGCATGTAACTACTCTAAAATCAACCACTTAACATCCTAATCTTTAAAATTCCCAAGAATTATATATTCATCCATAAACTCACAACACAAACATATATGCACATATTTATACATAACCAAATCAAAAAAATTAAGCCAACTCTCATGGCTATATTTACAAGTCAAAATATATACATTTACAAAACCATTTCACATGGTCAAAATCAACAAGCCATAATCAAAATGACTCGAAATACCTATACATGCCATATACTCAAAACATAAACTTAAAAGTATCAAATTAATAGCTAGATAGTGTGATGAAGTCTCCGATGATCTCTAAATCCGAGCTAGCTTAGAAATCACTATAAAACAAAAAAAAAATAAACAATGTAAGCTTTATAGCTTAATAAGCTCGTATGAAATAATTAAGCAAATTTCACCATTCATTTACATTGTTAAATAGGTAACTCAAATTGCATCAAAATATTAAACACCAAGTTTACATGGAATTTAACCACATCCTTGATCATAAGCTTACAACTTCCTTTGATTCATTGCTCAAATAGTTTTCCGTAAATACTTGTACCGATACGTATGTATTTCTCACCAATTCACATCTTCAATATACCTATTGAACCATTCGAAATAGAAGTCGAATAACAGGAGTCTCACACACTAAGTGCTCACATCATGGCCCGAAGCCAACTCAATATATCTCGCACCCAAAGTGCTAATATCATAGCCCGTAGCCAAATCAGTGAAGCTCGCACCCGAGGTACCTATATCATGGCCTGAAGCCAAATCAAAGTAACTCGCACCCGAAGTGCCGATATCATGGCCCAAAGCCAAATCAAAATAACTCGCACCCGAAGTGTCGATATCATGGCCCGAAGTCAAATCAATATACCCCCTAATGACATGTCACTAGTATCCTAATCTATTCCTAAGGTTCAACCGAGATTTCAAATGTCGATTTGTCATCGAATCACTATCAAACATATCCATAGTCTCGTATTCACAGTTTATGCAATATCAAAGCATATAAAATACATTTATAATGAAACTTATAACATACGAACTTACCTCGGACGTAAAAACGACAACACAGATCAACTAATCTGAGACTTTGTTCTTTCCCTGATCTAAGTCCGTATTTCACTTTTCTTGATCTATATAATATCAAATTCAGCTTATTCAATTATCTCTCTATTCAATTTAATCCAAAACACTCATTAAAGCACATTTATACTTTTGCCCCTAATATTTTAACAATTTTACAATTTAGTCACTAGGCTCGTAAAACAAAATTCATTCAATTTCATCGCAACCCAAGCCTAGCCGAATATTTATCATGCTTATAGTAGCCCAAAATTTTCATTTATTTCATATTTTAACCCCTAAATTTATACATTTCACAATTTAGCCCCTAATTTGCATTCTCATTAAAAATCACTTAATAAAACTTGTATAATCATTTAACAAAACTTGTATATTCTATCAACAAGCATTCACAATCTATCAAGAAACTTCAAAATACATGCTTATTCATCAATGGCAACATTCAAAATCTTTAACAGTTTTGCAAATTAGTCCCTGGGCTAGCTGGACCTAGTTGCAACGATCTCAAAAACATAGAAATCATTAAAAACGGGATAAAAACAGACTTACAATTGACAAAATAGGGTTGGCCGAACCTAGCTCAAAAATGGCTTCTTTTTCTTCCTTCAATTTCGGTTGTAGATGATAAATTAAAAGATGATAGCTTTTGTGGTTTTGTTATTTTACTTATTTAATTTACTAAATTACTTTATTAACCTTAACTATTAATATTAAAATTTCACTTAACCATGTCCATCTTTGTCCACTCGCACTATAAATGGTTAAATTACAGCATAAGGACCTCCTCTAATTAATTTCATAGCTATTAGATACTTTTATCTAATAGAATCCCACTTTTAGACTTTACGTGATTTAGTCCGTTTTATCAAATTAAATATTCAAACAATAAAATTCTTAAACGAAACTTTCACACAATCATTCAATCATGCTGTAAACATTAAAATAATAATAAAATAATTATTTCTACTTCAAATTTGTGGTCCCAAAATCACTGTTTTGATTTGACAAAAAACGGGCTGTTACAAATGATATCTGTAGTTTGTTTCAGAATGTAAATGTAAATATACATTGTACAAAAAGTTAATCATCATATGTATAAATAAGGTATTTCAAGTAAAGGACTTAGAAATTTTATTAAGCCGACATTACAATAGTTACGTAGCCGAGTCGAGAGTAAAGTACGAATCTAAGTATGTCTGTCCTTAGGCGTTATACCCAATACTCAAACTTGATCGACCGGGTTGAGTGAAGGGCATTACAAAGATATTCGAGGAATTATAATGCATCCATTGCATCTTCATCAATCAAGTGTATATGAGAGGAAGGTTCATGTGATAGAAGATCCAATTCTAGTTTGGCAGCATCCACTTCTCCATTTTCTTGAATATCATCTTCTTATTCAATGGCATCCTTTTCTTCATCACGGTCTGGAACACTAAATTTTGTCACGTTGGTGCTAGCATCTCTCTCCTCTTCCTTTTCCCATTCCTCTTCCTCTTCCTCAATAGAACCCGATGCAAACCTGGCTACTAAAGGTTGTATAATTGCGGAAGTTCTCACTCCATTGTAGGAAAATGGATCTACATAAAAAGGAGCTGCAGATGTTAATGGTGAGATGAATTGTTATAGATCTTTCAAACTTAAATTGAAATTAAAATCCGACTTGTATAAAAAAAGATCATCCTCCAACAACTATGGTAAACTAGCATGTATTAGTAGGATCGCATTGAGGATATATTGCTCTAGACATATTTGCAACAAGACTGGATGACAACGAAACATCAAGTAATGTGTTCCCTTACTCAACATCACCTAGTTGTGCATAAAGCCCCACTACATTATTCCCGGATGAGGAATGTATTGTGATCATCGTTTCAATATCATCATCTTCAACTAATTCAATTGGAGCATAAATGATTGGGTTTGAAGATGTCATAAGTCTAAAAATAGAGTGGACACTACCTTTTTACAAGCGGCAATTTTCCTATTGATTCTTGCCTTCAATTATTCTATTTTGATGTTTTTATTGAACATGATGTTTAATGAAAGTCAACAATTAAATACAATACCATTTTTGGTATAGTGAACTTGTCCATTATAAGGGACCACAACATTAAATATACAGTCCATCTTCTTAAATCAACATACACATTTAGGAAAATAACAGAACAATATAACAATTGCATACAAATAACATTATCAACTCTGACAATGCAAATTAACCAAATTGAATAATAATTTTAAAAAAATGCAACTAAAAAAAACCTTCAACAAAATAGAGAGTAGCTTAAAGAAAAAAAATTGTGAGAATATTTTTTGGGGGGGGGAGGGGAATGTAGGCGGATGTGTAGACTGCATTAGGATGTTTTTGTAATTTTATTCTCAATTTTCGAGTCTCAAAGTCTAAAAGTGCCACCTAACATGACGGTTTCAAAAAAATAATTTATTAAAGCACCACGTGGTGTGATGTTGTTGGGGACTAGGTTTTTGATGGATTGAAGGGAGCATATCAAATAATTTTTTTTTCAAATTGAAATTTCTTTGGCCCAACGGATGTTTCTATTGATTACTGAGTAAGGATTTAAAACCGTCTTTAAACCCACTATTTAAAAAATAATAATTATGATTGTGAAATCGCCATGTAAGGGGGCACTTTCAAAATAATAAAAATAGATTTTTTTATAAAAAAATAACAGAGGAGTGGAGTTCAATTCCTTTTTTTATATCTTCAAATCACCATATAATGGAGCACTTTAAAAAAAGGAAATACTTTTTTATATATATTTGAAACAACATGTTTTGAAGCTAGGTGTAACTGCCACATGACAGAGGTTTGATCGAATTCGATACATGTCATACCATCACAAAAATTATATATTTTTTGTGGAACTTCCATGTGACATGGAGGTTTTATCCACGTGTGTCCTACTACCACAAAAAATACTTCTGTTTTTGTGAAGTCATAATGTAACGAGGTAATTTTAGAAAAAAAAATATATTTTGTAATAGAAAATTACAATTATTTTCTAAAGGGATACACTAACTTTAATTTAGTGTATTTATATATATCATATTTTAATTTTGGCTCAATTTTCACATTTCATTAACCCGTTTTCTTTTTCTTTTTTTGGACATTCACTAACCTCATTTTTTATAAGACACAATTTTCCATTAAGTCATTTGTAAACATTGTATTTAAATAAGTTAAAAAACAAACAAATAAATTTAAATTATTTTTACTTAGATTAAAAAATATATTTCTTAGAAAAATAAAAAATCATTTTTTTCATAAGTATTTTTTTTAATCATGAAAATAACTTGAATTTATTAGTTAATTTTTAAACTAATATATCATGTCAACTATTTATGTAAGATTTAATAAAAAATAATACGATAAGTAAAAAGTGAAAATCCAATCAAAATTAAAACTAAAATTTGATATAAACCGAATTAAAATTTATGTATAACTTAAAATTTTAATTAATTTTTAAATAATGTAAATATGCCATATTTTCTAAATGATTTTTTAAACTACAATATTTTTAAAATAAATTGAAAATCTAAAGGAATTTTAGAAAATAAAACAAATTATAAAAATGAATAGAGAAACCCTTACCTATTAACAGCAAAAAGTAAAAACAAAACACCGATCCCACTATCCATAAAATGAATTAAAATAATGTATTAAAATATCCAAAATCCGAATTCGAACACTAAATATTGTTAATTCTATTGATATGATGAAAAGGGTAAAATTTGAATTTCACTCTAGTAGAAAATAAAAACTTGGAATTCCAAAATAACAAAACCTGTTCTCTAAACTCCAATGAGCAGCCACAGGCTCGAGTTGTGCCAATGTGTTCTTAATATCATACAGTTCAATTAAAACTACGTTTATATGTAAATATTATATGAAAGACCCATAAGCAAACACAGATGAAAGGTAATTTAACTGTAAAGGTCATCTTCATCAGCGCCACCAGCAGAAGCTGCAAAAGGATCAGATGCTGCAGTCCTTGAACCAGTTTCAGCAAACCTAAATTCACTTCCAAATCCCCTTGATTGCTGCAATGTTTGTGCAAATGCCTGGTACTTGCGGATATCAGCATCACTCACACTCCTACGAGCAAACTTCATCGATTCTTCAAAATGTGCAGGCTTGATTTCTGCAACTTCATCTTCAACATCTTCTTCCATGGCTTCAGGATTCTCACTCCTCCTCCTTTCTCTCTCGATATCCTGAACATATTGAGGAAAAGCATACAATATATTCCTTATCTATCATCATATACAAGATAAACTAATGCGAAAGAAAATTAAAGTATCATAATCATACCTTTTCAATGTTTTCTCTTATAGCATATTTGCATGCACGTTGACAAATTTCCGTAATGTCTGCCCCACTAAAGCCTTGAGTATATTTGGCAAGAGCTCTGACATCAACCTCTTTTGCAATTGGTGACTTCCTCAAACAGGCCTTAAAGATTTGATGGCGTGACTCCTCATCAGGGAGAGGAATATAGATCAACTGATCAAGACGACCTGGACGAAGAAGTGCTGGATCTATAATGTCAGGTCGGTTGGTAGCTCCAATGATGAAAACTGTTTTCTTGGCAGACATGCCATCCATCTCGGTAAGAAGTTGGTTCAAAACTCTATCAGCTGCCCCCCCTGCATCACCTACACTGCTTCCTCTCTGCAATATATAGCATGATGTCAGCAACTCAGCATTATGGTGGAAAGAAAAACACTGACTTCGTACAAAGAAAAGCATATTTTCATTTCCAGAATAATCCATGCCCAGAAACTAGACCTGCCAATTGAACAGGTCACTTTTGGGTTTGGGTCATTTCGAGTTTGAGGGTCAAGTTTTTCAGATCAGGTCATTGCAGTTTGGATAATTCCAGGTTCTTGTCAACTTCAGATTCAGATGGTATAGTTCAGATTAGCTTAGATCCAGGTTTGGATGGGATTGGTTGTTGACTTTTCATGGTCAAATTAAGTGGGGTCGGGTTTTGCCTTGGTTTAATAAATATGAGGTTTTCGTGTTTGGGTCAAATTGACAGGTCCAAACAAAAACCCATGTTACTACCGAATTACTTGATTGATAAAGAAAAAAAACTTTTGATAGCCTAGAGTACCTGGGTAGCAATGGAATCAAGTTCATCGAAGAAGAGGACACAAGGTGCGGACTGGCGTGCCTTGTCAAAAATTTCACGTACATTAGCCTCACTCTCTCCAAACCACATTGTAAGCAATTCAGGTCCCTTGACACTAATGAAGTTTGCCTGACATTCATTGGCAATAGCTTTAGCCAAAAGTGTTTTACCACATCCTGGAGGGCCATAAAATAGTACTCCCTTTGAAGGTGACATCCCAAACTTCTCAAACTTCTCAGGATGCTCCACCGGATATTGAACAGTCTGGCACACCAATGTAACAAATTGGTCCCTTTTTTTTTTTGATAAATTTTTAAAACATAATAAAATGGAAGAGTAAAGAAAACCGGTTCAGTTTCAATAAAAAAACAAAAACCAGTTCAGAGTATTACCTCTTGAAGCTCTCTTTTAACATTCTCAAGGCCACCAATATCTTCCCAACTGACATTAGGCACTTCAACAACCTGACCAATGTAAGAAGAGAATGGTCAGAAACAAAACTGAACCAAAAACTAACAACCAGCAAAGAATAATATATTATATTTACCACAACAGAAGAATCGTGGTAATACTCACAGTTTCGCGCAGCGCTGACGGATTGCTTGTTCCGAGAGCAGTCTGGAAGTGGTCATTTGAGACTGCCATAGAGTTGAGTATCTCTGCATCTATCGACTCATCTTCCAAGTCAATCACATCCATCTTTTCCCTGATGCACTGTAATGCTGCCTCAGTACAAAGTGCTGCAAGATCAGCACCAACATAACCATGGGTGTCCTTGGCAATTCTTTCTAAATCAACCTTCATTGGATCAGGAAATCATAATAGATTCAATACTTCAATTTTAGCGAGGTAAAAAATGGGTACAAGAATTTTGAGGGAGGAAAATAAATGTTCGGTTTTTGACATTACCTCTTCAGCCAACTTCATATTCTTCGTGTGGATACGAAGAACCTCAAGACGGCCGACTTCATCAGGAACGCCAATATCAATCTCCCTATCAAATCTTCCAAACCTTCTGAGAGCTGGATCAATGCTATTGGGACGATTTGTGGCTCCAATAACAATAACATGTGCACGGGATTTAAGCCCATCCATTAATGTTAATAGCTGAGAAACAATCCTCCTTTCAACTTCACCATGGGTCTTCTCACGCTTGGGTGCAATCGAGTCAATTTCATCAATAAATATAATAGATGGTGCATTCTTTTCTGCTTCCTCAAATGCTTTCCTGAGATTGCTCTCACTCTCTCCAGCCAATTTGGACATTATCTCCGGACCATTGATGCAGAAAAAGAAAGCACCAGTTTCATTTGCAACAGCACGAGCAATCAAAGTCTTTCCAGACCCAGGAGGTCCATAAAGCAAAATTCCTTTAGGTGGCTTCACACCAATTGATTTGAAGAGCTGTGGATGCCTCAATGGAAGCTCCACTAGTTCCCGGATCTGAGCCATCTGTTTTCTCACTCCACCAACATCATCATAACCTACCTCATCTAATCTGTTCTCATCCTCTCTCCTGACAGGCTCTCCCTCACAGAATATCTCAGTGTCTGGTGCCACAACACAGTACTCGGGAGGATCAGTTTCGATAACTTTGAATTCTACACTTCTCATTCCACCTCTAACAAGGAAGAGATCACCCTTCCTCACTGGCCGGTATGCTTCAAGAAAGTAAGCTGTAAATCCACAATTATCATGGTCAGCATTTACAGACAACATTATAAAAAGTTTAACATTAAATCCAGTCAGCAATCATGTTAAGAGGTAGCAATGTATGATATGTGATAAGATTTGAGTGACACTATAACACATACATGCCCATGCATATACTAAGCCAGCTAGGATACTTTTATGAAGCTAAGTCAACCACCAATGCAGAAATAAATCAATGTAAGGCACAAAAGAAAATGAACACAACAAAAAACAGCTGTTAAATGCATAAACAAACAGAAAGGAAAAACTCTTGAATGCTTAAACCTTCCAATAAATTGCTTTAAAATTTATAAAAAAAAAATAGAAACTACTCCTAAAGGCTAAAAATAATATATTCAAACAACCAATAAGAGTAGCTTTTATATTAATCAATCAAAAAGCTCATATTTGGTTAAGAATAATAAACTAAAGTCTTATTATCTTATGATCGATTATCAAACCAAAAACCTGTTTTACCTCTTTACCAGCCTAGTTGACCAAATCACCACAAATAAATTATCAAAAACATTTAGTTGGAAATAGAAGATAAAAATTAAACTAACGTTTCAGGTAAGCATCAAAGAGATTTCCAGTAACCCCTTCAATTGTGTCATCTACAGGCAATATGTGCACACGTTTTCCATACTTAACATCAGGACACTGGTGCACGGAGACAACATCACCAAGCCTAACCCTCAAATTTGACCTGACAACCTTGTTCATCCTGATCTTTGGCTCATCACATGTTTCGTCTGCAAGAGCAATGCAGATAGTATCCTTCCTCTTCTTCCCCTGTGGAACAAAAGAATAATACAAACGACAACATTAGCAAGGAACTCTAAGACATGGAAAATTGAAATCCATATGAATAATTACAAATCAATAGCTATTCAATAACTACTCATGCCACATTAAAGAAAAGCTTGGATTCCAGAATGCCCTCTTAACTTAATACTGCACATTCCCAGGTAAAGAACCAGCCTTTGATGACAGGCTTAGCAAATTAGCCTTCTTACCTAAAAGATAAACAGTAACTAGGTATATAATATAGACACTAACCAACAAAATCATGTAACAGCCTACAATAACTTCCATCAACATCCAATCTTACCACAAGAGATACCTAATTGAAGACCAATACAAAACAAGCATAGAAACGCAGGAAAGGCCGTCAAATAAAATCCCAAATTTCAAACAAAAAAGTGAGAATTTAACCCCAAAACACAACATCATGTACAAAACATCTGACATAAACAAATACCCTACAACATTGAACCTCAACAACATCATGTACAAAAATTCCATCATACATCCAATCAACCAAAAGACCCAATTGAAGACCAATACAAAGCAGCATAAAAGACGCAAGAAAACCCATCAAATAAAACCCCGAATTTCAAACAAAAAGTGAGAACTAAACCCTAAAACACAACAAACAGCTAACATAAACAAAACCCTTTAAGCAAGACTGACAAAAAAAGAAAGAAGCACTAAAAGAACCCAACAAAAAGGGGACTAAAAAAATCCGAATCTAAAGTAGAAACCTTGATCAGGATAGTGTCACCGCGAAACAGCTGGAGTTTTTCCATGGTATCAGGATGAAGAGAAACAACGGAGTTATCATCATTGATTGCCTCATCGACAACAAGTCGATTCGGAGCCTTCTTTCTTTCCAAGATTGCCGTACTAAAATCCCTCTTAGTCCCCTTCCTGAAACGGAAAATTAGAATCAGATAAGAGAAATCGAAAGGAAACCCATGAAAGGAAAAGGGAAAGAGAGATCTGGGTACTTACGAGTCGGAGGATTCGGCTTGGTTAGACATAACTTCTGGTTGATTGAAGTGTTGAAGAAGCAAGAAGATATTTTTTTTTTTTTTTGGGGGGTTGGTTTCGTCGACTTGGGTAGGTTCGGAGAAAGAGAAAAGTAGGAGAGGAGAAGGGCAGCTGGGATATTTATAAAGAGAAGGGAAGCACCGTTTCTTGTTTGGAAAGAAAAGGCTGTCTTGGTCACGCTGCTTCACTTTAGTTGGGCGAGAAATTTTGTTTTACTCTTTCTTTCTTTTTTTAATTCACACTCCCCAGTTTTTTTTTTTTTTAATTTACCAAAGATTATAAGATTTTGTTTGTGACTAAAATATTTTTCAAAAAATAATTTTTAAAAAATAATTTACTTTTCTAGTGTTTCAATAAATCTGTATAAAATATTTTCTTTTGTTTGGCAGATTTTTTGAAAATATTTTTCGAAAATGTTATTTTTACATATATTAATAAATTTATATTTTAAATTATTTTTACATATATTGCAATGATTTATTTATTATAAATAAATAAATCAAATTAAATATATAATAATACTCAATTATTAAGCTAGAATATTAACCGTTATAAATTGAAAACAACCAAAGTCAAATAAATTATTTGTAATTGTGTTATAAGAAAAATAAAAAATAAGGATTGAATAATTATAAACTAGCTACCAAACCACAATTAATACTAGAAATTAATAATATTATCAAAATGCATAATTAGTAGTACACCACATAATAACAACAACATTGTTCAAGTGCATAACTACTATTACACCATATTAAAAGTATCAATATCTTCAACCTTAAGAAAATTTTTGAAGCCAAATTATACTTAAAATTATAGTTTTCTACATCAAATTATCTCTGTAAGCGTATTAGGAGCTTCAAAACATACAATAATGTTTTCATTTCAACAACTTCTTCGAGTTCTTTGAGCAACCATTAGTATTAGCTTATCTTAAGAAACCAACATGACATTAGGCTTGAAATACAAAACAGTACATTATCACTAAAATGCTCAAGAGTCTCCTTATCCTTGCCTCTTATTTCCAAACCAAACAAAGCTTGGATCTAGCTCATGCACACCAAAAGACAAGACGGGTAAACACAAGACACAGATCTAAGGATCCAAATATACTCATCCATTATATCATGGTTCTTATGGATAGAACAACATAGACTAGTAATAAATTGTATATATTATGGAATGTCAAATTGCATCAGATGAGTTAAATATAACCATGGATACTTATAATGGCATATTTCTAAGACATCAAAAAGTACGCTTCAAAAAATGTTTATTTGTGTTAGTAAGGAAATTGTTATTACAAGCAGTATAACTTGCCCAAGGGATGAACCATAAAACACAATAATTATTAGAAACTTGGACACAGTGGCACCCCAAGAATAGAAAATGTGACTACCTACTCCAAAGCAGCAAAATCCTCATTCCATTTGGTAGAGTAAAAATCTTGCTTCTTCTCCAAGATATTCTCATTAGCAACAAGCAGCTTCGAGAGGTAGATTGAGCAGAGTTTTTCATTTAAGCTAACAACAAGATATTCTAATTGTTGTTTGTCATTTAAGCTAACATCAGAAACATTGGTTTGGGGGGTAGATGTTGCCTTCTTGGCTTTCTCGGCTGCTTTTTTCTTACGGAATTCCTCCAGCTGCAAGAAAGAAGGGATTAATTGTAACAGTACTTGGTAAACATACTCTAAATAATTGTTTTTTCATTTGCAAAAAAACCCATTTATGTAATAAAATCTAACTAAAAACTTTTATCATAAGCATAAATCCAAAGTAAAAATTATACAAAATCCAATCAACCAAATGGACGGTTTAGGAGGATATTAACTTTTCAAACTATGTAAAAGGCACAGCATTCAAAGACAAAACATAGAAATCTAGAATGGGAGTTCTTTTTGTTTACCAGCCCTAGTTAGTAGAACATGAATGACTATTGAAAAAAATCAGAAGAAGAGTTCTAAACAACCAGAACAGATTCAACGCATCACAAAACAGAAGTAGAAATAAGACACTTCACTCAGGCACAAACGCATATAGGCAACCTTAAACTGCAATGCTATTGTTATGCAACTTAAATATACTCTTCATCTGAAATCACTGTTATTAGAGTGTCAAATGCAGAGAAGCTTCTTCATCTTTTCCAGCTTGAATACAAACAAAAGCACGTAATGACAAAAGTGAACTCTCAAATCCAATTTAAGAAGAAAAACCAAAAAACATTGGTCATATTTTTAGCTCCAATAGCAGCACCTTAGGCAATTGCAAAGATTTAAGGCATAAAAGCATTGAAATCCCCAAAAGGTGTAATTTAACAAAATAATTGATTCCTTATACCATCAATTCCAGATATGATCTACCAAAGAATTGCAAGACAATGCAAATATACTACAGATCATATATGAAAATACCAAAATAAATAGCCAATTCTAGTCCTATTCCGAAATCGATATCCAAAATAGCTGACTATATAGTAACCAAACCATTTACCAGATCGAAAATCATATTTCAAAACAGAAAGAAACCATCAAATCAACCGATAAAGGGAAAAAATTAAGAATAAAAAGATGTATCCGGTGCTTCCCAGTTTCTAGATGCTCTTATTTCCGTGAAGAAGGCAAGGCCTGAACCGACGCCATTTTCATTTTACCCTTTCTCTTTTTTTTTTGAAGTTAACGATGAGAATCCAAAATCAGCAGATGAACAAGGAAAACTTTGGAATATTCAAGTGCCTAAGATACCTAAATTCACAAAACTATAGCTTTCGAAGCTAAAACGAGGCATCAGCTTTGAACAATTGGTAAAACACAAGAAAAAAGAAAGGATACTCATGAAGTAGATTCAAACCATTCTATGCCAAGGGATTAATTATAAATCTGAAACGATTTTTAAAAGGAACAAAGCTCACTGACATTCAAAGAACCCTCTCAATGGCTATGCTTTCAAAGGGTTTCTTCCATTATGTTTTTTTCTTTTCTTTTCTTACCATTTTCAGTATTGACCTTCAGTGAACTCTCTCAATGTCTACAAAGATGATGCATTTTATTGTCAAAATCATTTGATTTGCATTAATGCCTTAATTTTTTTTCCTTTTCAAATAATTTGTCTAGTTGATAGTATATCAATGTTGCAGCACACAATTTCGCAAGGAAGAAAACTAATTTACTGAGCATCGATATACTTGAGAATTGATCATAATTCGTAAACTAGGTAAATAATTTCCTATAATTTTCAAAATTTTCATATTTTTGATTGATCAATCCACGGTTTCTCTCAATGATTTCCTAAATCTTTATATGTTTCTCCAAATTCATAATCTTTCTTACTTGATTATTGATTTTTCCTTAGGCGTTAAGAAATCATGCACTGTAATACCTAATTGATAGGATGAAATAAACAATAATTAAGAACAGAAACAAAAAAGAAAAAGAAAAAGAGTAATCGTACCTTGAGAATAAGATGAGGATTGAACCAAACCTCATCAACAAAAGGGAGGAGAGAATCTAGGAATGAAGGCCTGAGATAAATCAGAGCGTTGGCGGCAAGAAGACCGGCGGTGACCGGCGGCTTCCACGGCAGCCGGTAATATTCGTTAACGGCGTAAAGAGCCAACAACGGCAGCATTCCATGAGACACTGCCCCTCTCTTCCATCTTCTGTTGTCCATCAGCTATGGTTTTTGTCTGCAATTTTCACTTTGTGAATCAACAAAAAAAAATTCAATGAAAGATTAAAAGAAGGAGAATCTTTCTTGCTATATATGCTTAGCATTGCCTTTTTCCAAACTCTTCCTTCAGTTTCTATTTGTAAATTTTTCTCTTTTGCAACCCAAGGGGAAGGGGAAAGGGAAGGGGCAGAGGAAAGAGGAGAAAAATTTTCCCGTGTTTTGGAAAATGTCTTACCGAAAGAAAAAGTGTAAGACATTTTCCCTAAAGAAGGCGTCAATTTTTCCCGTGTTTTGGAAAAACTTTTACAGTAGGAATTTGTTTTCCACCAAACAAACGGTGGAAAATGATGAAAATATTTTCCGGAAAACAAAATACAAGCAAACAAATGGAGCCTAATTATCAATTATTTGCTTTTTTTTCTTTTTGATTATCTGCTATTAAATTAACATCAGAAAGATAATTTGGCAATTATTAGAATTAGCATTATAACAATTTTATTCGATAACATTTATATAATATGTAAATTTAGTCTTGATTTTAAAAAAAAAATTAACCATCAACATTTACACATTCTGTAATCTAGTTTTTGTTTCATTTTTTATTTTCTTTGTGACATTGAGGTTAATTTTAAAAGAAGAAAAAAATATGAAATTATTATATTAGATTTTTTGGTGTTTTCATTTTTGATATATTTTGATCTAATTTAGCTAACAATTTTTTTTTTAACTTTTTAGGTGAAAGGATCACAAAGAAAATCAAGATTGCATTGTAAATGTTAATTATTATTTTTTAGAACCAAGACTAAATTGATACAATATATTAATGTTAGGGGTTAAAATTACTATTATACCAATTCTAAATGTTGTTACATCATCTTTCCATTAGCAATTTAACGATTAGTGATAAAAAAAACAAAACAAAATTTCAAATAATTGAGTGATTATTATGTAATTTTTTATAATTGAATGACAAAAAAAAAATAACAATAATTAGGTGTTTGTTAATGTAAACTTAGAGAATAAAACAATTTCATCAACTATTAAAATATAAGTGAGATATTTCATTTTACATTGAATGTGGATTATTTAAAAAGATTAAAAAGATTTAATTTAATCTAACAATTAAATCATAATGTTTAAATTTGATTAATCTTATCATAAGACAGGATGAGGGATGAGGTGATTAGCGAAACTCATGATGGTGGCAACCATTGAGTAAGCTTGAGTGATGGTGGTCGTGCGATGATCGTGCGATGAAGAATATGATGTTTAGGGAAGAAGATCTACCTGATGGTATGGCTTAGTCTGTGTCACCCAGAAACACACTCATTTTATCTTTGGTTTAATAATAAATTTGGCCACTAATGTTTATATATTTTGTCAAAATGGTCCTAATTGTATGGTAAACTTATTATTTAAGGTTCATTTTGGGTTCACACGGCCTGAGACACGAGTGTGCAACTCAACTGTGTGAGACACATGGCCTGGCGACACGGTCGTGTCATCTAATGAGTTCTTTAGGGTGCAAGTCAGCGAGTTACATGGCCTAACACACAGCCTGGCACACGGGCGTGTGACACAACTGTGTGACCCTACTCAGAGAGTTACACGAGTGAGGACATGGGCTGGAACATGATTGTGTGTCCCTAGTTCGATTGTTACACAGCCTGAGACACGGGTGTGTGTCTCAATCGTGCTAGACACACAGCCTGGCCATGCTGCCGTGTGGCCCGTGTTTTGTAAATTTTGCATATTTTCACTAAACTTTCTAAATTTTTTAAATTGGTCCCAAATTTTTTCTAGGTTATTTTTAGAGCCTCGAAGGCTCAATTTAGGGACGTTGTGCATGAGTATGAATGTTTTGTAATGTGATTATTATATTGATTGATAAAATATTCAAATATTTTTTATTGTTTTGTAATACTCCGAAACCCTAATCTGATGACGGAGATGGGTTAAGGGTGTTACATATCTAGAACGATAAATGTTAGAATAGTTTCAAACAACTGAAGAGTATGTTAACTAAAGCTCCAATTTTGACGCAATTAAATCTGGGAAAGAATTTATTGTGTTTAGTGATGCGTCTCTTTGTGGTTTAAGCTGTGTTTTAATACAAAGTGGTAAAGTAATTCATATGCCTCGAGACCATTAAAGACTCATGAGCGGAACTACTCGACACATGATTTGGAACTAGCTGTAGTGGTTTTTGCCTTGAAGATCTGGCAACACTATTTATACGATAAAAAATGTCATATCTTTACTTATCATAAAAGTTTGAAATACTTAATGATTCGGAAGGAATTTAATTTGCGTCAACGAAGGTGGCTTGAATTGCTAAAAGATTACGATTTAGTAATTGATTATCATCCAAGGAAAGCTAATATTGTCGCTGATGCTTTGAGTCGGAAGTCCCTATTTGCTTTGAGAGCTATGAATGCAAACCTGACATTAGAATATGATGGTTCTATCTTGGCTGAGTTGATAGTAAAACCGGTATTCCTATAGAAAATTTGAGAATTACTGAAAATGGATCCAGAGTTATTGTTCAAGTTCAACTAGGTTAAAAGTGATCAAAAATCTAATTTTTGTGTCGGGAATGACGATTGTTTATATTTCTGACATCGACTGTGTGTACCACATGATTCAGAATTAAAGTGGGAATTGTTGGATGAAGATCACAATAGTATTTACTCAATTCAACCTAGGAGTACGAAAATATATAACGACTTGAAACAACGTTATTGGTGGTCTGGTATGAAGCGAGAGACAACAAAATATGTGTAACAACCCGTTTTTCAGTGGTGTCGAAAATAATGATTTTGGGGCCACAAATCCTATGAGTAAGTTATTAAATATTATTATTTAATATTTACAAGTCAAACATGATATTTAAATAAAATTTTAAATTGGCAATTTATACTATTTGAATGAAAAATTAGGTTTAAGTAGTATGACCCTAAAGTCAAGTGGTTTTAGAAAATGAGGTATCGTGACCTCGTTTTTATAAATCGAGCCTTAAATATTTATAAATATTTACGGAGTGTTATTAAGATTGTATTAAAGTTTCGTTAAGAAATTTTAATGTTTAGATAGTTAATTAATTAAAAAGGACTAAATTGTAAAAGATATAAAAGTTGAATTCTATTAATTAAAGGTGTCAAATAGCTAAGGAAG
Organism: Gossypium longicalyx; assembly: GCA_025698465.1. Classification (NCBI taxonomy): domain Eukaryota; kingdom Viridiplantae; phylum Streptophyta; class Magnoliopsida; order Malvales; family Malvaceae; genus Gossypium; species Gossypium longicalyx. The sequence continues at coordinate 32,995,331 of CM046995.1, read as the reverse complement.
GTAACTAAATTAACTAAAATGGCAAATATACCGTGCCATAAATTAGTGGGCGGTTGGTGACTAATTTATGTTAGTTTATATGATATATTTTAAGTTAATAAAATAAATAATAAGTAATAAATAAATAAAAAGAAAAAAAAACCTATTTTTTCTTATGTTCTTCTTCTTCAACAGGAGAAACCCCATTTTTGGAGCAAGAGAGGTTTGGCCAAACTATTTCAACGCATGTGGTAGATTTTGAGGTCCATTTCTCATAATTTTTATATTTTTGAGATCATTACAACTAGATCCAGCTAACCCGTATCTTCGATTTCAAAACTGTTAAAGATTTTGAATGTTACCATTGGTGAATCTTTGTGATTTTAGATGTTAAATGATGAATTTGAGGTATTAGTTGTTATTTATAAGTATTTTGTTAAGTGATTTTGATGAATTTAACATTTAGGGATTAAATTGTTGCAATAGTAAAAATACAAGGAGTTAGTGTGAAATTGTTACAAATTTGGGCTGTAATTGATACTATAAACATCCGACTGGTATGAATTTTCAATAAAATTGGTTCATTTACATGATTAATGCATAGGGACCTAGTTGCAAAAATAAAAAGTTGAGGGTAATTTTGTAAAAATGTTAAAAATGACTAAATTGTATAAAATGAATTGGTTTTACTATCTAAATTAATGAATTGAATGAAATTATTTGTTTAGATCAAGAATGAGTGGAAATTTGAGGAGAAAAGAAAATTACCAAATAGCTCCTGTACTTAGTCATCGTTCCAATTTAGCTACGTAAGTTCGTATGAACTATAATCACTGAAATGTTGATTGAATTGAATTTTTAATGTGTTGTTCTAATATAAATGAATCAATATATATATGTTATTATGCTATTTTATCATGTAATGGAACGATGGAAATCCAACGAAGTTTCGACGATTATCAAGCCTCGTTTGAACCTTAGGAATATATAGGATACAAATGACATGTCATTACGGTTACCATGTTTCGAGTGCTGGTCCTGAATGTCTTATCGATGGCTAAGTTTTGAAATTTGTTATGAATACTCGCCAGCTTGTATGAGCGACATCGTTAGCTATATTTCGACCGTCAGCTTGTGTGAGCAGACCCATTTATGGCTCGAGTGAGCAATGATGTAAAGGAAAAAGAAAAATGAATGGTTTCAACCATATGTTTAGCACACTTTGTGTGAGCTTCCCGTGTATCCGATATTATTCTAAGTGGTTCAACAGGCATGGAAAAGGGAAGGAACGGTATGTGTTCCAATCGACTATGTTATGAAAATGTGGAAAGGTATGAAATGATATTGATCAAAGTATGTATAATTATGTTTATGGAAAGTATGGATTCAATGGCTTTATGTTCATGTAAACTATCTTACCATGTGATGAATCTATTGAGTTATGTGTTAAGGCACTAATAATTGTTGTTGATGACGCTTAACCTTGTGCCAAGCTATTGGTTGGATTGTATCATGTTAAATTTAAGGATATGCTTTTGAAATGGTAAGCTATGTTCATGATTTACGAACTTACTAAGCATCATATGCTTACGTAGTTTTTTTCTTATATTTTATAGATTATCGGAAGCTCGATTGATTTGGAAGCTCGTCAGAGACCTATCAGACTATCCAGCAATTATATGGGTAGATTTTGATGTTTTGGTCAACGTCATAATGACATGTATAGGTGGACTTGTGCTTAATGATCTAGTTGTTATGTTTGGCATGTATATATGGTATTATGGTTGGTATGCTTTTGGCTCTTTGATGCCTTGATGGTTGGTGTTGATTTGGCTAAGTGGATGTATGTTTTGAATGACCAATTTGGTATGTTAGGATATGATTTGGTATATAGTCAATTGTGTTATGTTTTGGTATGGAAATTAGTAGTCGTGTATGGTTGATTTATGGACAAATATGCATATGCTTAGACATGTTTAATGGTTGTGTTTGAGGTGCCTATATGGCATATTGGTTGGATGAATAAATAACCTTTTAAATTGGTCTTATTATACATGTTTTGGGCATGATTTAAGGTCTTGGTTATATATGTAAATGGCTTGTAGGTACATGCTTGAATTGGGTGAAAGAAATGGCTTGATTTTGGCATATTTCTTGTCCACACGGCCTAAGACACGGGCGTGCGTCTTAGTCGTGTGTGACACACAACCATGTGACACGGCCATGTGTCCCCTATAGGTTTTAAAGGTTGCAAGTCAGGCAGTTACATAATCTAGCACACGGCCTGGCACACGAGCATGTAAGGCAATTTCAAAAGTTACACGGCTTGGCAGACTAGCGTGTGGCTTGGCCGTGTAACCCAAGTCAGAAAGTTACACGGGTATGGACATGGCCGTGTGTCCCTGGATGAAAGTATTACATTTTGGAAAAAAAAGGAAAGCTCAGTCCTAGATTTATCGGGCTATATGAAGTTCTTAAAAGAATAGGACCGGTAGAATATCTTTTGGCCTTACCTCCAAAACTCGATAGAATTCATAAAATTTTTCATCTTTCAATGCTTCGACGATATCAATCTAATCTGTTGCATATTTGTCTACAAAAGAAATAAAATTATAGCCTAATTTAACCTATGATGAAGAACCTGTAAAGATCTTAGCTTGGGAAATAAAAGAGTTGAGAAATAAATCTGTATTGTTGGTTAAAGTATTATGGAGACGACACGGGATTGAAGAAACAACATGGGAAATGGAAGAAAATATGAAATCACAGTATCCCAACCTTTTCTCTAGTAAGATTTTTGAGGATGAAAGTTTCTTAGGGGGAGAATTTTAATATCCTGTTTTTCAGTGATGTCAGAAATAGTGGTTTTGGGACCACAATTCTAAAATATAAAGTCATGTTTTATTAATTAATTACTAATTGTAGAGTTGCATTAAGGTCGTATTAATTTTTGGTGAAGAAATTTTAATGTTTACCTAGTTAATTTAGTAAAAAGGACTAATTTGTAAACGTTGTGAAAGTCAGTTGCTACTACTAAATTAGGCTTAATAGCTTTAGAAATTTAATTTGATGGCCTTAAATGGTAATTAGACCATCACTATCCATGATGGGCAATAATAGGTTTAGGTTTGGCTTAATTGAGTGATATGACTTAAGTAAAATTATAATTAAGTGATATAATAGGTTTAGGTTTAGGTACTCTTTGCATGTAATTTCAAATTGAGCTTAATTTTTGTAATTTTTATGTTTTTGGGGTCGTTACAACTAGGTGCATCTAACCCGTACCTTCGCTTTTGAAACTGTTAAAGTTTTTGAATGTTGCCATTGATGAACCCTTGTTGTTATGATGTTAAAACTTTGATTTAAGGTGTTCGTTGTTGGTTTTAATAAAATTATAAAGTAACTTTTGTTAGTTTTGGTTAAAGGACTATATTAATTAAATGTTAGAAATAATAAAGAATTTATGTGAAATTTTAATATATGTGGGCTGAATATGTTAGGGTGAAAATTCGGCTAGCTTATGGTAGTTTAATATTTTGATAATTTGGAATTTTGGGATTTAGGGACTAAATTGTAAAAAATGTAAAAGTTTAAGAAAAATGTGTAATTAATAAAAAATTAAAGGCCATATGTATTAAATTGAATGTGAATTTTAATAGATTGAATTTAATTATTATATAGATTAAGAACTGGGCCAAAAAGACATTAACCGAGGAAAGGGGAAAATTGTGGAATAGGTCCCTATGTTTTAATCGGAAGTGTTAGTAAGTTCATAGTATCCAATATGTAAATGTAATTTTCTTGTGATTTACATTATTGTTATCTACTTAATTGATATATATATATATGTGAAATCACTTTGGTTATTTATATAACATTAAGTGTTACAAATATTTTTGTGTATTTATGAAATTGATAAGAGATTATTAGTAGTGGTTTTCTTGGAATTTTATTAAATTTATATGTGAATGAAATGAATTTAAATATATATACAGAAATGAAGAAAGTGCTCCTTAATGCACATTAGTGCCCCTGCTTGTACTTCGGTACTCTTGTTTGTACATTGGTACCCCTAAATTGCACATTGGTGCCTCTATTTGCACTTCAGTACTCCTGAAGCACATTCGTGCCGTTATAAGAACTATGGTGCCCCTGATTACACACTTATGCTTTGGTTGCACTTTGGTGCCCTTGTCTTACATCTATGATGTGTAACACCCCAAACCCGGCCCAGACGTTATGGCTGAATCTGGCGATGTTACATTGAAATGTTTTTCGCAAAATATGATATCGTCGAAAAACCTGTTCAATATTTAACCTTTTTGTGTTCTTAACGAAAATTTTAGAATATCTTGTCCATTGTTAAAATTCAAGTCGTTTAGCAAATTGTTAAACATATTAAATCGTTATTAAATTTGAAAACATTGTTTGTTGCGGAAGCTTTTAAAATATGTTGCGTAAACGTGATGTTTTGAAAAAAATAATTTATCTTTTGAAAACCCGCGTCCTATCACTAACAGATATAAATCAAAATAAATAAATCCCAAATTAAAATTTAAAAATTTAAAGAGGCCTTATTACATAAACACATACCCCAAATTAAGTTACTTGTAAATTTAAAGACAAGTATGAAAGCATATACGGTTGTGTGGCCACCTCCGAGTCCGTCGCAGCACCGATCCGTTTAAGATTGGGGTTTACCTGTGCAGATAAAAAGAAGGGTGAGTTTACGAAAACTCAGTGTGTAATCCCATCATAGACATACAGTCAATCATGCAATAAGCAAATACAGTCTAGGCCAAGCTCATATCGATAATGATTCGATTTGATTAGGGCCTTAGCCCATTCTGATGTCGATATTAGTATGGGCCTTAGCCTAATTCGATGGATGATAAATGATATAGAATGCAAATAGAATTCCTACCCATCCAGCCTCTACACTCTACTCCGTCCAGCCCTACATTCCATGTAGGGATAAAATCAACCCACCCATCCCTACATTCCAACATAGCACTGGTTACGGCACTAAACAGTAATTACAGCAGAGCTGCCAGTACAGTACACTTCCTTCAATCATAATAACCCATCTCCATGCAACATTTCATAATATCATGCATGTATGCAATATATATACAATGGCATGCTCAATACAGTTATACATCTCATAAGGGCATAATAGTCATTTTATCTCATAGGGGCATAATAGTCATTTAGCAATTTTAGGGTCTAGGTATGCTTATCGACCCAACAGTCATTTCGGACGACCCGTGCAACCTTAACAGTCAAACAGTGAAAATGGGCCCAAGGCCCATAATGCGAGCCCATGTGGGCCCACACGTCCGTGTGGCCCATAAGCCCAAGCATGGCCTTAGCCGTGTAGACTACACAGTTAGGCCCAATATTTTCCATACGTCTGTGTGGTTTACCCATATAGGGCCCATGAGCCCGTGAGGTCCACACGACCTATTTCGGCCCAACGTGGCCCAAAATGGCCTAAGCCCATAAAATCGCTCATAGTGGCCTCTACAACCAAACACCCATGTTTACGCGTTCGGTTTACCACCCGAGCGAGCGTACGCCCGTGTAGCGTTAATAGTTACATTTGTCAGCTTTTGCCGCTTTACGATTCGGGCAGTGTTTACACACCTGATGTGATTCGACGTTAACCGGGCTTTGAATATCCTTATACCTGAATTCAATAAAAGGACATTTACTTAATTGCTTCGTTCATATAACAAACGGAACTTAACGGAGTTCCTATACGATCACCATAGTTACTTCTCCTTACCTTAAACGGATTGAGATCACACTCTTAACTCCTAGGACGCACACCAATCAACTTGATCTTTACCTACACGAAAGTCATAACCCCTTTATTAAATTTATACTTGGATAAAACAATCTTGACTAATGCACACTTACTGTTCAACATCGTTTTTCGAATAATAACTTACCAAAAGTGTAGAACTACAGCAGTATTCAGCCAACGCTCAAAGCACACCCTTAACCCGAGGCACGAGATGAAACAATCGCACCCCCTAGCAGAAAACGACAGAAAAGAGAAGTGTTAAATAAAAGGTTATTTCGGCAGAAGAGAGAGAGGATAGTAACCGTGCACTCTAACCATAGTTGGAGTAATTGGCTAACACAGAAGATGAAAGAAGAGAAATAAAAGTAAGGGAAAGAGATGAAAGAACCTTACACTTGAACTCGACTGATCAAAGAACAATTGCCCAAAACCGTAAAGAGAAGGGAAGAGATGAGGTATTCAGTCACAATAGCAAGATGAAAAGAAAGGAAATCTTTTAATCACGAAGGAAAACGAAGGAGGAGGAAGAAGGTATATTCAGCCAAGAGAAGAATCGATTGGAGGAGGGAAAGAAGAGGAGTCAATGAGCACTCGCCAAGACCGAAAACAAAAGCAATAGAGAAGAGTGATGAGGTATTCGACCTAGGTAACAAGGTGAAAAGGGGAGAAGTATTGAGATGAAGAAGGTAAAGTTGAAACAAACTAAAACCGAAAGGTACTCTAAAATTCCATAGCAATATTCGGCTTCAGAAACAAGGAGTGAAAAGAACCAAAATTTGGCAAAAACCTGAAATGGAGAGACCAGTTACCATACTCAAGGCCGAATTCCTGAGTGGTCAAAGTACCTATTCAGCTACCACTCCTCCACTATCAAATCCCACATAATTCTCCTAAAATCACTCCACCATTATCCCCTCAACCACCAAATTCAAACTCTACTCAACTAGTAGTGTTTTGGTCAACCTCAACTTCCCACACGACAAGAGCAGCAAAATAAAACACTCCTTGTGCACAACAGGACTCGAACTCAAGACCCTTAGTACCACTGACACGCCACCTATCCCTTAGACCAGCAGGCCCTTTCTTACATAAAATGCTCCCATTTATTTAAAAGCCTACTAACTAAAGGAAAGGGTTTATTCCTTAAGAAAAAACTTTTTGTACATGCCCAGGCTTGAACCCAAGACTTCTCAGGCACTTCCCAAAACACTCAAAACACTTAACCACTGAATCAGATACACAGTTGTGTGCCACAACATACATAAATAAATATTTAATATTTCGGGCATTACATGATGCCCTTGAAAATGGAGTAATGGTCGAGCATATGAATTGAGTGTTGACGATTTAGATTAAATGATATGGAACGTTTATAGAATTTGATTTAATATGTTATTCTTTGGAGTTCATAATTTAATCTAAGCAAGTAAAGTAAAAGTTATATTAAGTACTTACTAAGCTATTTAAGCTTATGTTTTTTTTTCTCATGTTGTTTTGTAGATAATTGTTGTTGATCGTTTGGAAGGATCAACCATAAAGCACACACTATCCAATTACTTTGGTAGCTTTTGAATCTTTTGTTGGGTTGTGGCATGTACATAGGTTAAAGTTTTGAGTATATGAATATTGATAGACTTAGATATAGAATGAGTCAAGTTGTTTTTCTGTATAGTACACTTTGTAATGTTGGATTAGTATGTAATGAATAGATAAGTAAATTGATGTATATTTAATGAATGGTGTTGGATGAAGTTGTGGTTGGTTGTTTGAATGTTTGCTTGAATTTCGGTATCCATGAGTGATACATTGGTTAGAAATTTAGATGAATATTTTGACATGTTTTAGGTGTATATATTGATTGTTTAGGTCAGAGAATGGTTTATATTTAGGTGAACCTTATTAGGCAAGTTTTGGCTTGATTTTAGCCTGTTTAAAAGGTTAATTTGGATGCACACGGCCTAGGACACAAGCTATCACACAACCATGTACCACACACGATCACTCCACAGGGTCGTGTGTGCTCTGATAGTTTTGGTGCAGGTTTCAAACAGTCTGAGACACGGGTTGGGACACGATTATGTGTCCCTACTTCGTATATTCACACGGTCTGAGCTGTGTCACACAGTCTGGCCACATGACCATGTGACCTCTATTTTCAAAATTTTCATATTTTCCCAAAATTTCCTGATTTGTTTCAATTTGGACGCACACGGCCTGACCACACTCACTTTCATTCATGTGAAACGTAAATAGACATTGTTTCAACACTAAATGGTTAGCTAGAGACTTAGTCGCATAAAGAGTTTCTAACCTTTTCCACAAGGAGGATGAGGTCTTCTCCATCAATACCTCTTGCAATACCGTATTCGTGAGGCACAACTAGATTGGAGACAAGACATTTTCATCAAGCTTTTCTCATTCTGTTTGATTTAGATTATCAGACTTTTTCCCAATAACAACCTTTTTTAGGCCAATTTAAACTAGAATTGCCATCATCTTAACTTGCCACAGATTGAAATTTATGACACCATCAAACTTCTCAATTTCAAACCTTGTTGCTGCCATCTCTGAAAAGGCTGATCTACGAAAATTGAACTAGCTTTGATACCACTTGTTGGTGATCGATCTAATTAAGCAACATACAAGTGAAAATAACAGAAAAAATTGAGAAATTGAGAAATTGAACACACAAATTTAACATGGAAAAACCCCTCCAAAGAGGATAAAAAACCACGTGCAAAGATAATTTAACTACAATGGGAAAAGAACAAAGAGTACAAAAGATGGAGATAAAAGCTAAACCTTGAAAACCCAAAAACAAAGAACCCTCAAAACGTAAACACAAAATTCTCTAAATGTGTTATGAGTTTTAATCTCTAATGGGTGTCTTTTCTAAGGTTATAAAAGAGCCTATTTATAGGCTAAATTCATAGGTAAAATAATAATAAAATAATCTAGACTAATCAGAGTTTGATTGAAACAAATAAATAGAATTTAACTAAAAAATTATATCTTAAATTTGATTGAAATAGGAGTCATACTCAACATTAGCAAAACATGGTTTTAGAAAAATGGTTCGTTGCGATTTTCATAAAAGTATGCCAATATTACATTTTTTTTTTCATTACAAATCTTATAAATAAGTTCTTAAAATTAGACTTAGTTTCAAAAGCTATAATGTTTACAAATGATATTTCTAAAGATATTTGATTTTATAAATTTAACATGTTTTTTTTTCAAATAGTGACTAATAGTCAAGTTCTTTAGTTTTGATTAAATAAATGAATGATTTTGAAATTTGATTGAAATTATGAAAGTTTTGAAAAGTGATCAAAATTTTACAAATATATAAAATACCAAAATCATTGATTTCTAAAATTTTTAATTTCACTAGTTTGAACGATTTACACAAATGGTTTAAAAAGTATGTTTGAAAAGCACAATAATTTTAGGAGTTTCACCCTTTTCAAATTTAAAATATGGAGTTACAAAATAAAATAAAGAATAGGAGTTACATGTTATAAGGTGGATGGTTTTTGCATGGGAAGGATATAAATTTTGCATGAATTTTAAAAAAATAAAATGATGTTGTGGGGGCTAGAACTTGAGTCTTTTAGGAGTTACTTAAGCTTCTTAACCACTACACCATTTCTCAAGCTTGTTTAATAATTAACAACACTTAATAGAATTTTGGGATGTGACAGCTCTACCTCCTTAAATTAAATTTCGTCATCGAAATTTACCTGATTAAAAAAAGATGAGGATATTATTGTCGAAAAGAATCTTCTGGCTCTTACGTGGCTTTCTCAGAACCATGAATTTGCCATGAAAGCTTAACTAAAGGAATTTGCTTTTTCCTAAAAAATTTAATATCACGATCTAAAATTTTCACCGGTTCCTTCTCAAAAGACAAATCCGGTCTAATCTCAATTTCTTCTACATTAACCACATGAGAAGGATCTAAATGGTACTTCCTTAACATAGGGACATGAAAAACATTGTGAATACGATCCAACTTTGGTGGTAACTCCAACTGATAGGCTATAGGTCCAACTCTTTTCAAAATTTGATATGGCCCAATAAACCTTGGACTCAAATTTTCTTTTCGTCCAAACGTCAACACCTTTCTCTACGGAGACACCTTTAAGAAGACTTGATCTCCAACTCAATATTCGATATCCTTCCTTTTAATATCGGTATAGGATTTCTACTTGCCGGAAGCTACTCACAATCTTTCTTGTATCAACTTAACTATACCTTCAGTCTTTTGAACCAACGCAGGTCCCAAATTTTTTTCTTTCATTTAACTTAGTCCAGCACAATGGAGTTTGACACTTACGACCATACAAATATTGATAAGGATTCATCTGAATGTTGGCTTGGAAACTTTTGTTGTATGTAAACTCAGCCAATGGTAGATGATTCTCCCAACTTCCTTGAAAGTCAATGACACAGCTTCTCAACATATCCTCGAGAATCTGAATAACTCACTCGGATTGCCCATCAAACTGTGGATGATAAGTAGTGCTGAAATCTAAACAAGTACCAAGAGCTTCATGTAATTTCTTCCAGAATCAAGATGTAAATCTAGGATCTCGATCTAAAATAATTGACATAGGAATGTTGTGTAATCTTACAATCTCAAAAATACGTACTGGTAGAAAATGGGCTGACTTAGTGAACCTATCCACAATCATCCACACGAATCATTCTTAGTGGGAGTCAATGGAAACCCACTAGCAAAATCCATAGTGATATGTTTCCACTTCCACTGAGGAATCTTTATAGGCTGTAAGAAACCAGAAGGAAGTTGATGTTTAGCCTTCACTTGTTGACAAGTCAAACACTTAGCAACAAATTTAGTTACCTCATGCTTCAAATCCGACCACCAATACAACTGTCTCAAAACTTAATACATCTTATTTCCTCCAGGATGTATGATGTAAGGGTTACTATGTGCTTTTCGGAGAATAGATTATCACAACTCCTTATTGTTCAGTACATAGTATCTTCCTTTAAAGCAAAGTACTCCATCGGTATTAAACTCAAAATTGGTCATTGAACCATCCTCAACCTGCTTGAAATAAGGTAGTAAAGAAATATCCATAGGTTGCTTTTCTTTAATTTCACAAATCAACAAGGGCTTGACTTGCCAACTACCACGATACTACCATTCTCAAACAAACACAATCTTACGAACATAACTCTAAGTTTAGTCATCGCCTGTTGACTCAATGCATCGTCTACCACGTTGGCCTTACCAGGATGGTACTCAATGGTACAGTCATAATCCTTGAGTAGTTCAATCCACCTTCTTTGTTTTAAGTTCAATTGTTTTTGAGTAAGTAGATATTTAATACTTTTTTTATCTGTGTAAATAATACACTTCTCACCATATAAATAATGCCTCTAAATCTTGAGCGCAAAAACAACAATTGCTAGCTCCGAGTCATGAGTTGGATAATTACACTCATGTGGCTTGAGCTGTCTCGAAGCATAGACTACCACCTTTCCCTCTTGCATCAAAACACATCCAAGACCAGTATATGACGCATCATTGTGCACCACATAATATTTTCCAGATTCAGTCTGAATCAACACAGGTGCTTGAGTCAACATAGTCTTAAGTTTCTCGAAACTTGCTTGTTAATAACAGTTCGTTTAAATGGAGCACTCTTTCAAGAAAACTTTGAAAACTTTGAAAACTTTGAATCTAAGAAAACTTTGAATCTTAGATACATTCCTATGTTGTTTCCACTTTACAATAGCTTCAATCTTCTTAGGATCCACACGAATACCTTTGGCAGACACCGCATGACCCAAAAAGACAACCTCATTAAGCCAAAACTCACACTTGCTAAATTTAGCAAAGAGTTTATTCTCTCGAAGAATTTGAAAAACAACCTTCAAATGCTCATCATGTTCAGATTCAATCTTGGAGTAGATTAAAATATCATCGATAAAGACAACGATAAACTGATCGAGATATGGTTGGAAAACTCAATTCATCATATCTATGAATGCAGTTGGGGCATTTGTAAGACTAAAAGCATTACTAATAATTCGTAATAACCAGACCTAGTCTAAAACGCAGTCTTCGGCACATCCAAATCCTTCACTTTAAGGTGATAGTATCCCAACCTTAGGTCAATTTTGGAGAACACCTTCGCTCCTTAAATCTAATCGAACAAATTGTCGATTCTAGGTAGTGGGTACTTATCCTTGATGGTCAAATTATTTAATTGTCTATAGTCAATACACATCCTTATGGAACTATCCTTCTTCTTGAAAAACAACACCGGTGCTCCCCAAGGTGAAACACTTGGTCTAATAAATCCACAATCTAGAATTTCATGTAGCTGAATCTTGAGTTGTTTAAGCTCTTTTAGTGTCATGCAATAGAGGACAATGGAAATCGGAGCTGTACAAAGCAACAGTTCATTTACAAATTCAACTTAATGTTCAAGAGGTATCACAGGCAACTCCTTCGGAAAAGCATACGAAAATTGCTTTACAATGCGAATGCTACTTAAAGCGAAGCTACTAACATTGGTATCTAGTACATAAGCTAGATATGCCTCTCATCCTTTCTAACCATCCTTTTAGCAATAATAACAAAGATTACATTTGAGAAGTAATCTCTATGATCCCATACAAACACAATTTCCTTTCCACTAGTTGTCTTTAACCAAACCCTTTTTGAAGCACAATTTAGATCGACTTGGTGTTCGACCAACCAATATATTCCAAAAATTAAGTCAAATTAATCAAATGGTAATTCTATAAAATTCATTGGAAATGTTTTACCTTGGACTTCTAGTGGACATTGTCTATAAATTTTGTTCACCACAATAGATTGCCCTAAAGGACTAACCATAAAAACAACACTAATAATGTCTTCTACTATAATTCCCAATTTATCAGACATAGATTAGGTAACATATGAATGAGTAGAGCCTATATCCATCAAGGTAAAGTATTTTACAAAATTAATTGTAAAAGTACTACGATGACATTTGCTGCATCATAGTCCTCTCTATGCCTCGATGCATAAACCAAGGTGGGCTGTTTCACTTCAATGTGATTTGTACCCTGACCAAATGATCTCTACCATGAATTACCAGTTTTGTTATTATCTCACCCCCTTTGATTTTGATTTTGATTTGGTTGTGGTGCTTGCCTCTATTTTTTCATACATGGATAGTCCTTAATCTGATGCTTCAAGGATCCACATCTCAAACATGCTCCTAATTTTGTCCAACATTCCCCTTGGTGATGTTTCCCACAATGAGCACATTCTTGAGTCTTGTTTCTAGTACTAACTGTAACAGAGTACTATCGCGGTCTATTATCCTTGGCTCTCTTTGCAGGACGCGGGTTAGAACTACTTGAGCCAAATTCTCTTTTAACTGGAGTTTTGATCTTATCTCTTCTCTCACATTCAACACCTTTTACCTCTTCCAAAATTTTAACCTTCTCAACCAAGGTCTCAAAAACTCTCTTTCATATCGTAGCAACTTGGACTTTCAAATCGTATCATAACCCATTCTTGAACCTTACACACTTATCTTGCTCAGAATTTGTAACAGCCCGATTTTGGTCCTAGTCGGAACAGTGTTTTTGGGACCACAAATTTGACGTAGAAAAAATAAGTTTTCTTATAATTACATGGTCTACAGTTTTACGGAATGATTCTGTGAAATTTTCGTTCGAAAATTTTGACTTTTGAGCACTCAATTTAGCAAAAAGGACTAAATTGTAAAAAGTGCAAAACTTGAGTTCTACATGCTAGAGGTGTCTAATTGCTATGAAATTTTAAATTAGAGGTCCTTAGATGGTAATTAGACCATTTTTTAAGTTAGTGGACAAAAATATACATCAATTAAGAGAATTTTAATGTTTTAAGAAAAGAGCATTTTGGTCATTTGGTAATTAAATGAATTAAAAAGCCAAAAATCAAGCCAAAATCTTGTCCATCTTCTCCTCCTTCTGCCAAAATTTAGAAGGAAGACATATCTAGGGTTTTTCCAACTTTCAAGCTCGATTGTAAGTCCGTCCTTGTTCCGTTTTTAATGATTTTTACATTTTTAAAGTCATTATCACTCAATCTACCTATTTCTACTAGTAATTTGAGGAATGATTAAGGTCTAGGGTTTGAACTGTAACACCCCTTACCCATATCCGTAGCCGGAACAGGGTACGAGGTATTAACAAATCATGGTAAATACTATTAAATAAAACCCAACAAAAATATAGCGTGCAATTTGATCATTATAACATCTGTTATTAACAATACAAACTAACTCCAAAGGTTTCATACAAAATGATTAGCTTGATACTATAAGTAGTAATTTAAACCTAGACATTTATGACACGTAACAAAATAACCAAGTCTGCTATACATGCCATATTTCAAAATAGTGTTCACAATGTACCAAAAAGTATTGATAGCGTGGATGGGTCCCCGACGATCTTCAATTCCCAATCTGGCTTAGTAACTCTATAAGACAAGAAAAAAAAAAAAAAAAGATAAGCATATAGCTTAGTAAGTAAGTATATAAATAATAAATAAGAAATCTAACATGTTTACAACATAACTCAATTATAAAATATTTTTATACTTTTATTGTTTATCCCAATTTGATCAAGCTGTCCCCTCCTGCATCATATTCACTAAATAAATCATAACTCGAGTTGAAAAACTCGAAATTCAAATCCGTAAAATTTCCCTGAATCTAGACTCATAAATCTCTTTGCTAATTTTTTTCTAGAATTTTTGGTTCAGCCGATTAGTACAGTTTATTAGTTAAAGCTTCCCCTGTTACACAGCTCGACTAGTCTGACCTCTGTTCACTACGAATTGAATTTCTCTCAGTACACAATTCAAATAACCCTGAAATTTGTTTCATTTAAAACTAGACTCAATAAGGAATTTAGGTATGTAAACTATATTTCTTAATTTGCTTTGTACAATTTTTAATGATTTTTCAAAGTTGAAACAGGGGATCACACATTCATCCTGAGCAAGTCACACACAATTGTAAATATGTCAAAATATAAAATTCCTTTGCTTGTTCTGATTCTTTTATATGAAAGTAGACTCATTAAACTTTAATTGCACATCTCATTCAACCTCTAATTATGTTCCTCCTATTTTTGGTGATTTTTCAAAACCACATCACTGCTACCGTCCAAAACAGTTTTAATGCAAATTTCACTCTTTCACACATTCTTTATGCTACCCTCATTTTATCTTACATATACAGATATGCCACAAATTATTTTCACCACAATTCATTCATCATAAGTATAGGTCCATAACCACAACGTCACCACAAAACCATCCCGTTGAACAATTCGGATCAATCCTCGACATTTAATGGTTTAGCACACAGCCCCCACCATCATACTTCATTTAATTCGGCTCTCTTGTACACATGGTGAACACTTAATACCACTCATGTGACCTAGCCAATTTGTCTCGTAGCTTTCTTGTCTACATGGTGTCCTTCACTTGGAATCACACATGCGACCTAGCTACATTTATCTATTACGTAGCTCTCTTATCTACATGGGATACATCCCGTATCACACATGTGACCTAGCTACATTTATCTCTTACGTAGCTCTCTTGTCTACATGGGATACATCCCGTATCACACATGTGACCTAGCTACTACATGGTATTTCGTAGCTTTCTTGTACACATGATGTGCACTCAGCATCATACATGTGACCTAGCTACGCCCTCTATTTTATTCGATCTCTCCGAATGTTCAATCGGGATTCCTCTCTATTATTTATTTTTATTCTCCCAATAGTCGATTTATATTTTAACATCAGCTAGTATATTCATATAATAGGCTGAAATATATAGGAATGTAAATGAAAATAATATAATACTTACATACAAACTTACCTCGGTGCAAAATGTGGAAATTTTGTGATTTAGTCCAAAACTTTTTCCTTCCCTCGTTCGAGGTCAATTCCACGCCTTTCTTGATCTATAACAACACATTTAGCTCATTTAGCACTCATACTATTTATTTTAATCCAAAGATCACATTATAGAAAAATTACATTTTTGCCCCTAACTTTTACAAAATTACAATTTTGCCCCTAGGCTCGGAAATTTAATTTCAGCCCTTATTCTTATGTTTTATGACATGATGAACATTTTTATCTTCTATGACCACATCAAATTCTCACTCTAACACATAGTTGTGAACAATAGGTATTTTTACCGACATGTCGTTTTACTCGTTTTCACTTAAAACCGAGTAGCACAAGTTGTCTAACATAATTTAAAACCTCATATTCTATCATAAAACATCAAAATACACAAATTTCACCTATGGGTATTTTTCCAAATATGAACCCTAGGTCGAATTATTGTTAGCATAAGCTTAATCGAGTACGGAATCCAAAAACGTAAAGAACATTAAAAACGGGGCTTGAAATCACTTACTATGGAGCTTCAAAGTTGAAGAAACCCTAGCTATGGAGGAGAGCAATTTTCGGCAGCAACTAATGAAGATGATAACCAATTTTGTGTTATTTTTCCCATTTTATTTCATTTAATATACAAATGACCAAAATGCCCTTAATGCCTTTCTTTAAAAATTTTCATGTACAAGCCCATTTTTGTCCAAAATTTTAGAAATTGGTCAAATTGCTATTTAAGACCTCCTAATTAATATTTCAAAGCAATTTCATACTAAAAACTTCTAGAGTGCAAGTTTTGCATGACTTATTCGATTTAGCCCAACTTCAAATTAAGCATTTTATGCATGGAATTTCTTCACAAAAATTTTCACACAATCATGCAATCATATCATAACCTCAAAATAATTATAAAATAATTATTTCTATCTCGATTTGTGGTCACGAAACCACTATTCCGATTAGGCCCTAATTCGGGTTGTCACAATTCTCCCCCTTTTAGAGATTTTCGTCCCCAGAAAATCTTACTGCAGAAAGAGGTTTGGGTATCTTTGTTTCCTCATAGCCTCCTCGGGTTCCCACGTAGCTTCCTCTATTCCATGTCTGTGCCACAATACTTTCACTAAGGCTATACTTTTATTTCTTAATCTGTTTAATTTCTCGAGCCAAAATCTTTATTGGTTCCTCTTCATAGGTCATATCCGATCGAATCTCAATTTCTGTTGGGAGATCACATGTGAAGGATCGGAACGATAACGTCGTAACATTGATACGTGAAACACGTTATGAATTCTCTCTAACTCTGCCGGTAAGATAACCGATATGCCATCGGGTCCAATTCTCTCTGTAATTTTGTACGGCCCAATAAAACGCAGACTCAACTTGCCTTTTCGACTAAATCTCGAATCTTTTCCATGGTGACACTTTCAAGAACACTTTATCACCCACTTGAAATTCAATCTCTTTTCTTTTTAAGTCTGCATATGACTTTTGTCTGTCTCAAGCGACTTTCAAGCAATCCCAATTATTACTTTTACTTTCTCTTTGGTTTCTTTAACTAGATCAACTCAGTGAATCTGCTTTCTCACCGAGTTCAGTCCAATATAAAGGAGTCCGACACTTACGACCATACAAGGCTTCGTCACGGTGCCATTTGTATACTTGACTGATAAGCATATTGTAGGCAAACTCAATTAAAGATAGATATTTCTCCCAACTACCTCCAAATTCTAAAACACACAAAGATCTAAGCATATCTTCGAGTACCTGGATTACTTTTTCCGATTGACCATCTGTTTGTGGATGGAACGCGGTACTAAAGTTCAATTTTGTACCCAAAGCTTCTTGTAACTTTTTCCAAAATCTTGAGGTAAATCTCGGATCTCTATCTGATATTATAGACATAGGCACCCCATGCAACCTCACAATTTCAGCAATATATAATTCGGCTAATTTATCAAGTGAGTAATCGGTACGTACTGATATAAAGTGGGCTGATTTTGTTAATCTATCAACCACTACCCGCATACGACATCCTTCTTTTTAGGAGTCAAAGGCAAACCGGTTACAAAATCCATGGTAATCTTGTCCCATTTCCACTTAGGCACCATTACCGGCTGAAGTAGTCTTGAAGGCACTTGATGTTCGGCTTTTACTTGTTGACAGACCAAACACTTGGTTACAAATTCAGAAATGTCCCTTTTCATACCTGGCCACCAATACAACTTCTTCAAATCTTTATACATTTTTGTGCTACGGTGGTGAACGATAAACAGCCATTGTGCGCTCTTGTAATATTTTCTCAATCAATTCATTATTTTTCGCACACATATTCTGTCTCAAAACATTAAACAATCGTCTGGTCCAACTCGAAAATCTGAGTCGTAACTTTGATTCGCATTGAGTTCTTTTGGTCCGCAACTCATTATCATCCTTTTGAGCATCACAAATCAACTGGAGAAATAACGGTTTAGCTCTCATCTCTCGCTAAAATTGACCCATCATCGACAATGCTAATCCCATATTCATGGTTCTCAAAGTAAAAGAAATTTTCTCGCTCAAAGCATCAAGAACTATATTTGCTTTTCCCGGATGATAATCAATCACTAGATCATAATCCTTTAATAATTCAAGCCATCTTATTTGTCGCAGATTCAGATCCTTTTGATTCATCAAATACTTCAAACTTTTGTGATCGGTAAAAATTCGGCATTTTCAATCAGACAAATAATGTCGCCAAATCTTCAAAGCAAAGACAATAGCGGCCAATTCCAAATCATGTGTAGGATAATTCTTTTCATGCGGTTTTAACTGTCTCAAGCATAAACTACCACTTTACCCTCTTGCATCAACACACATCCAAGGCCCATCAACGATGCATCACTATAAATTACTTAACTCTTTTCCCGGCTCAAATTAGTACTAAAATTGGTGCTTCACCAATCGTGCTTTCAACTTTTCAAAACTCTGCGACATTCATCACCCATTCAAACTTAACATTCTTTTGCAAAGCAACTTAGTCATAGGAGAGGCAATCATCGAAAATCCCTCAACAAAACGTCTATAATATCCGCTTAAGCCTAAAAAGCTTCTAACCTCAAAAACATTCTTTGGCGGTTTCCAATCAACGATCGCAGAAATCTTGCTTGGATCCACCCGAATACCATCACCGAGACTATATGTCCCAAAAATCCGACTTCACGAAGCCAGAACTCACTTTTACTAAACTTGGCAAACAATTTCTTTTCTCTCAAGATCTGCAATATGGTTCTCAAGTGTTCGGCATGTTCAAACTCATCCCGAGAATAAATTAGAATGTCATCTATGAATACTACTACAAACTTATCCAAATATGGCGAAAGATCCGATTCATTAAGTCCATAAATATAGCTGGAGCATTTGTTAAGCCGAAAGGCATTACAAGAAACTCATAATGTCCATACCTTGTCCTAAAGGCGGTTTTCGGCACATCTGACTCCTTAACTCTCAACTGGTAGTAACTAGACCTTAAATCAATCTTTGAAAACATCAGAGCCCTTTTAACCGATCGAATAAATCATCAATCCTCGGCAATGGGTACTTGTTCTTTATAGTCACCTTATTGAGCTGACGATAATCAATGCAAAGTCTTATTGAACCATCCTTCTTCTTTACAAATAATACAGGAGCACCCCAAGGAGAGAAACTCGGTCTCACAAATCCCTTATCTGTTAATTCCTGCAACTGAGCCTTCAATTCTTTTAATTCAGTCGGAGCCATTCTATATGGAGCAATCGAGATCGGTGCGATGCCAAGCAACAAATCAATGGCAAACTCTATCTCTCTGTTCGGAGGCAACCTGCAAATTCCTCCGGAAATACATCCGAAACTCACAAACTATCGATCGATTCAAGCTTGATTGAGGCAACTCAAGATTCATTACATAAGCGAGATAAGCTTCACACCCTTTCCTCATATATTTACATGCGACACATGCGCGAAATCACCATAGGCAATTTATTTGATTAAATCTGTTTCAACCCACAAAATTTCTCCATTTTCACATTTCAACTCTAGTGTCTTTTGTTTACAATCTACCTTAGCATCATACAATGTCAACCACCCATTCCCAAGATAACATCAAACTCATTAAATGGTAACAAACATCAAATTGGCGGAAAACAGCGTGACCTTGAATCATTAATGGGCAATTCTTGCAAACCTTGTCAACTAGCACATATTGGCCTAAGGGGTTCGACACTTTAATCGTAAACTCGATAAACTCAACAGCAACTTTTTATTAGATACTAAATTCATGTAAATATAGGAATGAGTGGACCCGGATCAATCAATGCAATAACAATAGTATCATAGAGAGAAAATGTACCATGAATGACATCGGAGATGATGAATCTTCTCGCACGCGTATAGCATAAGTTCTAGCAGTGTGCTCTAGCTTCCGATCTTGCCATCGAGTCTTTCATCGCAGCTTTATCGCTAGTCCCACCTCCGTATTTCTCGGTGGTCTACCTCTACTAGCGGTGGTATTACGTCTAGCATTCTAAAATCTTTCTTCTTTAACTTTCTCCGGACAATCTCTAATAAAATGCTCGCGAGAACCGCACTGAAACAAGCTCGCTCGGTTCCCCACACTCACCATAATGTTGCCGGCCACATTGCGACACTCGGGCTTTCTAGGTCGCACATTACCCACACTTGCCATCAAGTAGCTTGAGCTTTAGACCCCGAATACGCTCTACCACGATCTCTCGTGACTCCTCAATTGAAACTGTCATTCGAGGGTTTGCCTCTTTGGACCTCTTTGATTGAGATTGAAATGGCTTGCTTATCGGTCTTTTCTCTCGCATCTCGAGCCTCAATAGCGCTTTTCTTTTTCTTTGTTCAATTCTTCACTTTAAGAGCTCGATCAACCAATACAACAAATTCTTTCAATTCCAAAATTCCTACAAGCACTTTAATGTCCTCATTCAGCCCATCTTCAAACCTTCGCACATAATGGCCTCGGTTGACACACATTCCCGGGCATACTTGCTAAGTCTCACAAATTCACGTTCATATTCTGCCACAGACATCTTGCCTTGCTTCAATTCAAGGAACTCCTTCCGTTTTTGATCCATAAATCGTTGACTTATGTATTTTTTTCTAAATTCTTCCCGGAAGAAATCCCAAGTAACTTTTTTCTTTTGGCACCACCGATACCAAAGTCTTCCACCAATGGTAGGCCGAATCTCTCAAAAGTGATACAGCACACTTTAAGCATTCTTCGGGTGTACATGAGAGCTCATCAAATACACGGGTAGAATTCTCAAGCCAAAATTCCGCTTTTTCAATATCATCGTCGATCTTTGCTCTAAACTCTTCGGCCCCTTGTTTTCGAATCTTGTCAACTGGAGGCTTGTTCATCCTTACCAAATTTACATCTTGAGCAGCTACAGGAATCATCTGAGGTATAGGAGGGGGTGGAGGAGGTTGAGTATTTGGATTTGCTCGAATAAATTCAAAGATACCAATTGTTCATCCTTTGGAGAAAGGCATCCCGAGCCTCATCTCCCTGTCTCAACGTCTCTCTGGTCTACTTTCCACAGTGCACGGTCCCTTGTGCGTGAGCGGTGCATTACTAGCAAGATCATCACCGCAGCCTTCCTTCAGGATCCATTACTATATTAAAACAAAACACAATTTAGAATAGTCGAGTCACCACACTATCACAATATTTTTATGGCATGTATAGCTAGACTTTTACACACACTTTATTAGTCCGAGAACCAACTAAACCATAGCTCGATACCACTAAATGTAACACCCTTACCCATATCCGTAGTCAAAAGCAGTGCGGTATTATTAACAAATCATGGTAAATACTATTAAATAAAACCCAACAAAAATATAGCGTGCAATTTGATCATTATAACATCTCATATTAACAATACAAACTAACTCCAAAGGTTTCATACAAAATGATTAGCTTGATACTATAAGTAGTAATTTAAACCTAGACATTTATGACACGTAACAAAATAACCAAGTCTGCTATACATGCCATATTTCAAAATAGTGTTCACAATGTACCAAAAAGTATTGATAGCGTGGATGGGTCCCCGACGATCTTCAATTCCCAATCTGGCTTAGTAACTCTATAAGACAAGAAAAAAAAAAAAAAGAAGATAAGCATATAGCTTAGTAAGTAAGTATATAAATAATAAATAAGAAATCTAACATGTTTACAACATAACTCAATTATAAAATATTTTTATACTTTTATTGTTTATCCCAATTTGATCAAGCTGTCCCCTCCTGCATCATATTCACTAAATAAATCATAACTCGAGTTGAAAAACTCGAAATTCAAATCCGTAAAATTTCCCTGAATCTAGACTCATAAATCTCTTTGCTAATTTTTTTCTAGAATTTTTGGTTCAGCCGATTAGTACAGTTTATTAGTTAAAGCTTCCCCTGTTACACAGCTCGACTAGTCTGACCTCTGTTCACTACGAATTGAATTTCTCTCAGTACACAATTCAAATAACCCTGAAATTTGTTTCATTTAAAACTAGACTCAATAAGGAATTTAGGCATGTAAACTATATTTCTTAATTTGCTTTGTACAATTTTTAATGATTTTTAAAAGTTGAAACAGGGGATCACACATTCATCCTGATCAAGTCACACACAATTGTAAATATGTCAAAATATAAAATTTCTTTGCTTGTTCTGATTCTTTTATATGAAAGTAGACTCATTAAACTTTAATTGCACATCTCATTCAACCTCTAATTATGTTCCTCCTATTTTTGGTGATTTTTCAAAATCACATCACTGCTACCGTCCAAAACAGTTTTAATGCAAATTTCACTCTTTCACACATTCTTTATGCTACCCTCATTTTATCTTACATATACAGATATGCCACAAATTATTTTCACCACAATTCATTCATCATAAGTATAGGTCCATAACCACAACGTCACCACAAAACCATCCCGTTGAACAATTCGGATCAATCCTCGACATTTAATGGTTTAGCACACAGCCCCCACCATCATACTTCATTTAATTCGGCTCTTTTGTACACATGGTGAACACTTAATACCACTCATGTGACCTAGCCAATTTGTCTCGTAGCTTTCTTGTCTACATGGTGTCCTTCACTTGGAATCACACATGCGACCTAGCTACATTTATCTATTACGTAGCTCTCTTGTCTACATGGGATACATCCCGTATCACACATGTGACCTAGCTACATTTATCTCTTACGTAGCTCTCTTGTCTACATGGGATACATCCCGTATCACACATGTGACCTAGCTACTACATGGTATTTCGTAGCTTTCTTGTACACATGATGTGCACTCAGCATCATACATGTGACCTAGCTACGCTCCCTCTATTTTATTCGATCTCTCCGAATGTTCAATCGGGATTTCTCTCTATTATTTATTTTTATTCTCCCAATAGTCGATTTATATTTTAACATCAGCTAGTATATTCATATAATAGGCTGAAATATATAGGAATGTAAATGAAAATAATATAATACTTACATACAAACTTACCTCGGTGCAAAATGTGGAAATTTTGTGATTTAGTCCAAAACTTTTTCCTTCCCTCGTTCGAGGTCAATTCCACGCCTTTCTTGATCTATAACAACACATTTAGCTCATTTAGCACTCATACTATTTATTTTAATCCAAAGATCACATTATAGAAAAATTACATTTTTGCCCCTAACTTTTACAAAATTACAATTTTGCCCCTAGGCTCGGAAATTTAATTTCAGCCCTTATTCTTATGTTTTATGACATGATGAACATTTTTATCTTCTATGACCACATCAAATTCTCACTCTAACACATAGTTGTGAACAATAGGTATTTTTACCGATTATGTCGCTTTTACTCGTTTTCACTTAAAACCGAGTAGCACAAGTTGTCTAACATAATTTAAAACCTCATATTCTATCATAAAACATCAAAATACACAAATTTCACCTATGGGTATTTTTCCAAATATGAACCCTAGGTCGAATTTTGTTAGCATAAGCTTAATCGAGTCTTTGGGAATCCAAAAACGTAAAGAATATTAAAAACGGGGCTTGAAATCACTTACTATGGAGCTTCAAAGTTGAAGAAACCCTAGCTATGGAGGAGAGCAATTTTCGCAGCAACTAATGAAGATGATAACCAATTTTGTGTTATTTTTCCCATTTTATTTCATTTAATATACAAATGACCAAAATGCCCTTAATGCCTTTCTTTAAAAATTTTCATGTACAAGCCCATTTTTGTCCAAAATTTTAGAAATTGGTCAAATTGCTATTTAAGACCTCCTAATTAATATTTCAAAGCAATTTCATACTAAAAACTTCTAGAGTGCAAGTTTTGCAGCTTATTCGATTTAGCCCCTAACTTCAAATTAAGCATTTTATGCATGGAATTTCTTCACAAAAATTTTCACACAATCATGCAATCATATCATAACCTCAAAATAATTATAAAATAATTATTTCTATCTCGGATTTGTGGTTACGAAACCACTATTCTGATTAGGCCCTAATTCGGGTTGTCACATGAACCATGTTAGAAATGTGTGTATTTTGATGTTTAATGGTAGATTATGCAAGTTTGATGTTTGAAAATTGACTTTTGCTAAGTGATTTTTGGTAAAAATGTCAAAAAGGACCTATTTGTTAAAGTTATAAAATAAGTAGTAAAAGTGTGATTTAATGAAAAATGTGGGTTGGTATGAGTACAATAAAGATTTGGCTAGGCTTTGGTAATGAAGAAATTTGATAAAAATCATTTTATGAGCCTAAGGACTAAATTGTAAAAATGTCAAAGTTTAGGGGGCAAAAATATAATTTGACCAAAATGTAATTTTTGGGCTGAATTGAACAATTTGAATATTAAATGAGTTAAATTTGCTATTATATATCAAAAGAAATGTGGTTCAGACCTAGATCGGGGGGGAAAACAAAGTGTTTGACGATTAGGTCCCATTTCTACTATTTTGCACTGAGGTAAGTTCGTATGTAAATAATGCATCATTTTAATTATGTGTTAAATTCTTTATTATTGTATGAATTGTGGTTGACCCTTGGACATATTTGACAAAGTTCCAACAAGTGTGAAATCCTGGTTGAACCTTAGGAATAGATAGGATACAAATGTCATGACATTAGGGTTACTGAGATTACATGTAAGACCATATTTGGGATACGGTATCAATATGAGACTTCGTGTAAGACCATAGCTGGACTATTTGCATTGATATGAGATTACATGTAAGACCATATCTGGGTTATGGAATTGGTACGGTAATATGTGTACGAGATTCTCGATTATTCTGTAGTATTCCAAGTGGTTCAACGGATAATTTAATGAGCATGTCAAAGGTGAATTAAATGAAAATCTAATTTGAGATGACTCTGGTATGAATGTAAAACTCATATGTACTGAGCTCGATATGTGATGAACTGTGACAGCCCTAATTTGACCCTAGTCGGAAAGTGGTTTCGAGACCACAAAATCGAGTCAAAAAATTTTCTAAATGCTCTTTTCTATGTCTATTAGTAGTGAGAATGCATGTGTGAAATTTCATGTTTTAAATTTTATCAACTGAATGTGGAATCATAAAAAAAGGACTTAAGTGATTAAAGTTAAAATGTGCTAGGAATAATATGGGATGACCGAAATAAACATGAATCAAAATTTAAGGTTTTGCATGGCTAATTGTCCAAAATAAAACTAGTGGCTGGCCAAGTTCATAATTATGGGCATTATATGCATGGTTTAATATTATTATATTAAATAGTGGTGAGAAATATGTAATTAAAAAATGTGTTAAATTAATGAAATGAATAAAACAAAGAAAAGAAATAAAAGTGTTCATCTTTTGATTTCTTTGGCCGAAAATTCTAAAAAGAGAAGGGAGAGGAAACAAGCATTCGGCTACTCCTTTCTAGTCTTGATTAAGGAATGTTTGAAGTGTTTTGAAAGAAATTACTTGTGTATTTTAGGATAGTTTCTTAGTTCCTCCATAACCCATGTGCAAATTTTCATTTTGGTAACTTTGGGAGCAATCGGTCATGAGAGGGTTTTTCATTTTGAAATGATACTTTGATGTTTTGTTTTGAATTAATAAAAGTACTCCATTCGGTTGAAATTATAAAAGTATGTTAAGTTTAAAAAAAAAAAGTTTGAATTTGTAAATGTAAAAATTAAGTGTGCTTGTGTTATAGCCGAATATACCTTGAAAATTATAATTGAGAAATTCTTATGATATAAGCTTGTAAATTGAAGTTATAATTTGTGCTTGTAGTTTTAAATGGTTAAAGACTATTCGGTTATAGCCTTTATTTTTCATGAAGAAATCAAGTTAAATGTATATGTGCCTATGTTATGGCCGAATGTACTAAGGGTGGATTAATATGAAGTTTAATGTTATATTGATTCGGGTTTGATAGTTTTTGAAAAAAATAAAAATAAAATTTTATGTATCTAATTTGAAATGGCCGAATGGATTATATAAAGTGATTTGAGATTCCGGATGCCTTGTTTTGTGGCATTCGGTTTTGATAAAAAAAATGATTGTATCGGGGATTTTAGAGATGTGAATTGGTAGGTGATATGTATTTAAATTGTTTGTTAAGGTGTTGGCTATATGGTTAAAAATGTGCACATGAAAGTATAATAGGTCAAATGAATTTTACGTTTCTATATGTATGATTTAGTTGATGGTGTGATATATTAGCATACTTGGATATTGATGTTTGTGTGCCTCGTGTTAATATGATAATCGGCCATAAGCATGATTAAATGGTTCGGTCATTGTTTGGCATAGGTGAAACCTATATAAATTTGTTACATTCGGTCATAAAATGGAATTAAATATGAAGGCTAAGTTTGAGTAGTTAAGGCCGAATGGGTTATAGATTAAAAATAAATGGATTTTATGCATATGAGTATGTATGTATTTATGTGTGCGGCATTGATGATAAATGGTAATTGGTAATGTGGTAAATGTTTAATAAGTTGACATTCGGAGTTAGCTATATGTCTTGGAGCTATAGTGTAATTTAAAAAAAAAGTATATGATATTAAAGCATGCATTATATATATGCATGTGTATATGCGGTTGCGCATAAATATGAGTAAATGATTAAATTGTGATAGTCATATTTAGGTATATATATATGCCTTATGTATGTACCTTGTGCTTATAGAGACATTCGGGAATATGGTTAAATTCATGTATAAGGTAGCATGATAAGTTATGTGAATCTTTGCTTGTGTATGCGAATTAGATATAGATTAAATAAGCATTAAATCGAGTCATGGCATATTTTATAAAATATAATACATATTGAAGTTATATATGATTGCCAAATGTGACTATTAAGAAATAAAGTTGAGTAAGTAATTAAACAAATTTATTTGTTTTAATTAAGCTCAAGAGCAAAGAGAATCAAAATCAGATAAGGGAAAAGAGAAAGCAATAAAGTAGCCTTTCTGCAACCGTTCGAGTATATTCAATGTAAGTTTTGAGTAGTCACCTTTAGTATATAATTGATGATGCCTTGATATGTGTATATTAGATGAATTGTGACCTTTTTGGTTCTACTTGAATTAAGTTGTGTGATAAATAATTTATGTATATGACTTATAGTCGAATGGTCACTATGGGTTAAGCTTGAATGGTGAAATGGATATATGATATTTATGTATGACTTTTGAACCGAAATGTAAATGATGGTGTTCATATAGAGCTTATATCCGAATGTAGCAAATGACTACTAATGTGATATGTTGAATAAGATGTGTTAACATATGATTAAATATGCATGA
This sequence comes from Gossypium longicalyx, assembly GCA_025698465.1. Classification (NCBI taxonomy): domain Eukaryota; kingdom Viridiplantae; phylum Streptophyta; class Magnoliopsida; order Malvales; family Malvaceae; genus Gossypium; species Gossypium longicalyx. The sequence goes on along the minus strand of CM046995.1, from coordinate 32,967,755 downwards.
TATTTGATGTGTATCCGGGTTTAAAGACCCGCAGGCTATATGCTGGAATTATATTCGGGCTTAAAGACCCGCAGGCTTCGTGCTGGAATTGTATCCGGACTTAAGATCCGCAAGCTTCGTGCTGGTACTATATCTGGACTTAAGGTCCGCAGGCTTCGTACTGGTACTATATCTGGGCTTAAAGTCCTATAGGCTTTGTGTTGGTGATTGAATTCGGGGTTTTAAACCTAGTAGGCTTAACGCCGGTGATTCGAGTAAGATTATGAATTCGAAAGTTTGAGGTAAACTACTATTGATTTTGTATGATTACTATATCTGCGAATATGTGAATGACCTATTCGGTCGATGTTTGTCATTATATGAAAGTATGTGACTTAAATTAATTGTATGAGCTATAAAGTAAAGTAAAGTATGTGCTGAAATTACTTTGTGTATTATATATTTATATACACATATATTCGGCCAATAGGCTTTTTAATTGGTGTACTTGTGTATATTTGGCCAAGTGATTTGTAATTAGAATATTAGTGTTGTGATACTAATTGCTCGTTTTAAATGACAAGTTTTAATTGTTTGTATTGCTTAAAACTTACTAAGCTTTGAAAGCTTACTCTGTTCTTTATTTCTCTGTTTGTTAGATTGCTGATTTTGGCCACCGACTCGGGGATCGTCAGCAGTTCATCACACTATTGATCTTTTTGGGTACAGTTATATTTTGGACTCGATATGGCATGTATAGGTTAGGCTGTTGATAACGATGTTTAGAAATTGTAAATATTTTGGCCATACGAAAATGGCGTATAATTTAAATATCAGTATGTATTTCAGCTTGATATCTGTTTATGTTTATTTATAATGTGAATGAGATGATTAAATGTTTAGTTCGGTAATACCTCTTAGCCTTAATCCGGCAATCAGATTCGGGCTAGGGGTGTTACATGAACCCTCGGTAAGGTTATGATTGAGTATTTTATGATTATAAGACCTTAGTAATATTTATGCCATTTATTTTCATGTTAATTGTATATTAAATATTTGGATATGATACTTATTATTTGCATGAGAACTTACTAAGCAATATAGGTTACTCCCCTTTCTTTTCCCTTGTCTTATAGTGTCATCAAGCTAGCTCAAGGATCAGAGACTGTAGGAGATCCACTCACACTATCAACGCATTATTTTGGATACCAATGAGTGCACTATTTTGAGTTATGGCATGTATAGGGGACTTGGTTATTTTGTTATGTGTCATAATTGAATTGGTCTAATGTGTTGGCCTATATTGGTTGGTAATTCATCTTGTAAATGGCCATTTGAAATTGGCTAAATATTGGTATAAGTATATATATGATGATGCTGTAACAACCTAATTTTGGGTCTAGTCGAAACAGCAATTTCGGGACCACAAATTCGACGTAGAAAATTTTTTTTATTATATTTTTATTATCTACAATTTTATGAAATGATTTCGTGAAAATTTTGTTCGAAAATTTTGACGTTTGGGCACTCAATTGAGTTAAAAGGACTAAATTGTAAAAAGCACAAAAGTTGAGTTCTACATGCTAGAGGTGTCTAATTGTTATGAAATTTTAAATTGGAGGTCCTTAAATAGTAATTAGCCCATTGGTTAATCCTTAAATGGTAATTAGCCCATTGGTTAAGTTGTTGGACAAAAATGGACAAGGTTAGGTATGTTTCTAAAGTATTTCATTAAGGGTACTTTAGTAATTTGGTAATTAAACGAATTAAAAAGCCAAATTAAAAGCCAATTTTTGTCCATCTTCCTCCCATGGCCGAAATTCACAAGGGGAAACCATGGATAGGGTTTTTCAAGCTTCCAAGCCTGACTATAGGTCCGTTCTACCCCGTTTTTAATGATTTTTATGTTTTTGAAATCCTCGTAACATGATTTATCTATTTCTACCACTAATTTAAGAAATAATCAAGGTCTAAAATTTTTCCCATGATAGACATTTGTGTATTTTGATGTCTAATGGTAGGAAATGTATGTTTGGTGTATGATAAACGATTTTTGCTAAGTGATTTTCGATGAAAATGCCTAAAATGACCTATTTGTAAAAAGTTGTAGAATGGGTGTTAAAGTGAGAATAAAAGAAGAATGTGGGCTGCTATAAGCATGTATATGATTCGTCTAGGTAGGTGTTGAAGTAATTGAGTACATTTCATTTTACGAGCCTAGGGACTAAATTATAAAAATGTCAAACTTTAGGGGCAAAAATGTAATTTTTTCATAATATGATTTTGGGCTGATTTGAATAGTATAATGATTAAATAATTTAAATGTGATATTATAGATTAAGAAAAACGAGGTTCAGAATTAGAACGGGGGAAAAATAAGAATTTGACAGCTAGGCCCTTTTCGCCATTTTTATGTCGAGGTAAGTTCGTATGTTTAATAAGCATTAAATTATATATGTATAAATGCTTAATTGATATAATTATGGTAAATTCTATATTATCAAAATGAAATGTAAATGCTATTGAGATTCGATACAGCGAAAGTCCCGGTTGAACCTTAGGAATAGATAGGATACAAATGTCATGACATTAGGGTTACTGAGATTACGTGTAAGACCATATCTGGGATATGGCATCAATATGAGACTTCGTGTAAGACCATAGCTGGGCTATTGGCATCGATACGAGATTACATGTAAGACCATATCTGGGATATGACATTGGTACGGTACTGTGTGTACGAGATTCCCGAGTATCCTTTAGTATTCCAAATGGTTCAACATGTAATTTAATGGGAATGTTAAACAAGAGAAAGAGCATGTAAGTATTAAGAATTTGTACAGGTATGTACATAAAGTTTATAAGCATTGACTTCATGATATTGTGAGTTCATGGTTTCCATGAGAATGTTTTTGTGAAAGCGTTGTGGTTATTGATCCATACTTGTGATATACGAAATATATGGTAAATTCGATTAGTGATCATGTAATTGGATTTCGGCCAAATTGAGTTATGATCTAGAATGTTTGATTCACACAAATTGTGATTTATCGGATATGAGAAAAAGGAAAGATTGGTATAATTGCCTACTAAAATGATTATGAGAAGATATGGGCTTTAAATAATTGAAAGATGTTAGAATATATGCTTGAAAAGTGAACACTCATAATTAATGTGTATGCTTATTATGAGGTTTAAAATGATTGGTTGATTATGGTAATCGATTATAATGGAGTGATTACGGTTGTTATGCTAAAGTCAAGATATGTTAAATTATACTTGCAAATTGATATAGCAAACAATGTGACTGGATAATTTATAACTATGAGGTTTATAGTAATTTATACTATTTTGTTTTGTGTTTATATTGTAGACTTGGTAAATGATTGGTAAGAGTTTCTTATTATGTTCATATAAACTTACTAAGCTATATAGCTTACCCCCTTCCTTTCCCATGTTTTATAGTGCCGTCAAGCTAGCTTAGGTTGGAGATCGCCGGAGATCCTATCACACTATCAAGCTACCATTTTGGATATTGATGAATTCAAGTATTTTGAGTTATGACATGTATAGTGACTTGGTCATTTTGTTATACGCGTCATATGATTTTAGTAATGCAATGGCTTGTAATTGTCAAAGGCTTGTTTTGCTTGGTGAATGTGAAATGTTTGGAAATGTGATTTATGGCATACTTGTGTAATTTTTGGAAATATGACCTATTGATGAGATGAGGAATTTGAGTATAATTTGGTAACTAGAAAGTAATTGAATGAAGTCTAATGAATGTGAAATTTGTATGTTTGATTTAGGGCTTAATAAATGTAATATGTTAGATAAAAACATTGAGTTGATATGTTTGAACCATGAATGTGGATGTTTTGGTTGCCCAAGTATGTATTGTTTTGTGGCTTTGAATTGGGGTAAGTGTATGTGTGAATAAGGGTGGCAAAATGGCTTGGTAAATAGCCTTGTTTTTGTCCACACGGGTAGACACACGGGCATGTGTCTAGGTCGTGTGTGACACACGATCAGCCCCATGGGCGTGTGATTCTGCTGTATGTCCCCTGCACCTAAATTGTTGCAAAACAGAACACTCAATATTGAGCACACAAGTATGAGACACAGTCGTTTGTCTCAACCGTGTCTCGAGGCACTGGTGTGTGCCATGGCCGTGTGACTTCAATTTGCTCTTGGGTGACAAAGAGAGAGTTATATGAGTTAGGGACACGGGTGTGTGTGACCACACGGCCTGCCCACACGGGCGTGCCCTAAGCCACACGGGAGTGTGACCCCTGTTTTAGCAAAAATTTTCTAAGTGTCGTAAAATTTTCTAAGGTTCTCGGTTTAGTCTCGAACCACTTCCAAAGTACGTTTTAGGCCTCGTAGGCTTGTATTAAGGACTTTATGATTAAATGCAAATGGTTTTAATTTGGACGCAAATTTATGATTCGGAATTGTATGTTTGCTTGTGTTTAAGTCCGGTAATGCCTCGTACCCTATTTCAGCGTCGAATATAGGTAAGGGGTGTTACAGATGTGGCTTCATGGATGTGGGAATTTGCATGATTTGAATAGATATGTGTGTAAAGTTTGAGAATGATAAATGTTAGTATGTGAATGAGGTGTTGATGGCTTGGTTATGGCTGATTTGTTGTTAGTATGTGCTTGGATTGGTGTTGTATGTTGTTGTGTAGGTATGTGCATGGAAGGGTGACAAAATGGCTTGGTAAATAGCCTTATTTTTGTCTACAGGGGTAGACACATGGGCATGTGTGACACACGGCTTACCCCATGGGCATGTGCTTAGGCCGTGTGTCCCTTGCACCCTAATTTTTCCAAAACAGAATGCTATGGGCATGTGCTTAGGCCGTGTGTCCCTGAACACTTCCAATCCTATAGGATGCCAATTATATCCGACTCAGCCCGATACAGTTAATAGGGTATTTAATTCATTTCTCAATTCATAGTAATTATTTATTTTAATATCCATTTCACAATAATTATAAATTCACATACATTCAATTCAATGTCAAAACACTAATACTTACCTTAATATCTTTCCATACACATCAAATAATAAAAACAACAATTTAAATGCTAAGTTTGGTTTATAGAAATACAAACCGTAATTCTCGAATTACTCCTCGTCAACCTTCTCTTTTCCTTTCTTTGTGGATATCTCAAGTTCTTTATTAGCTACAAAAATAAAAATAATTTATATTATTAATACAACACTAATTTATATTGAATAATTAAATTTCTATTCAATTTCTATCTTGATTTCAATTTAGTCATAACTAAATTTATTTATTTTTCCATCTCAATTCATATCTCATTTCTACTCAAATTTCAACTAAACTTAAACTTAACTATCTAATTTTCATCATAAATCCATAATTTCGAAATTCTTGCAATTTAGCCTCTATCATACAAAATTTATAACTTATTCTAAAATTTAATCTATCTCCCACTTCTAGTTAGAAATTCTATTAATTCAATCCTCAATTCACACTTTACTCAATAAAATTTAATGTTTAAAAATCTAATATCTTTAAAAAATTCAACACATACTTAATAATATTTTGTTCTAGGTTCATAAAAACTCAAAAATTACAAGAAAATGACTTAATTTGACTTACCAATTTAAAATTGAACCTTGAAAACCCTAAATTTCTTCTTTTCTTTTCTCTTTTTCTTTTCTTTCTATTTCGTTCCCTGTTCTATTTCTATTTTCTTTCTTTTGTTTGTTTTTTTTTCTTTCGTTACTTTATATACATATATTATAATAATAATAATAATAATAATAATAATAATAATAATAATAATAATAATAATAATAATAATAATAAAACATAAATATCTTTGTTATATAATAATATAATTATATATATTAACTTAAAAATCTTAGATTTTTTTAAACATAAACCGCGTCAATTTCATGATTTTGGTTTAATTACCTTTTTAGTCATTTTTACTTTCTTTTAATTTACAATTAAACTTTTGCATTTTATTCACTTTATTCCTTTTTACTAATTACTCTAAATTAAGCTAAATTCACTTAATTAAAACCTAATTAAACACATCCCTAAACTCATAAATATTTCTATTAATTATTTACGAACCCATTTCGCTAAGACGGAGGCCCGATAATGTTCTTTTCCAATTCCCATGAATTTTTGGTCATTACATATTCTTTATAGTCACCTTATTGAGTTGTCTATAATCGATGCACATTCTCATAGTTTCATCTTTCTTTTTCACAAATAACATAGGCGCACCTCAGAGAGAGAGACTCGATCGCGCGAAACCTCTATCTGTCAATTCTTGCAACTGTACTTTCAACTCTTTTAATTCAATAGGTGCCATCCAGTACAGAGCTATTGAAATCAGAGTCGTCCTCGGTACTAACTCAATTCCAAACTCTACCTCTCAGATAGGTGGCAAACTCGACAATTCTTCAGGAAACACATCCGGATACTCGCACACAACTGGTACGGATTCAATCTTCTTTTCAGTCACTTTACTATCAAGCACATAAGCTAAGTAAGCTTCACAACCTTTTCTCACTTACTTCCAAGCTAACATCGAAGATATTACTACTGGTAAACCACTCAGATCATTAGATTTAATCAGAATAATCTCATTGTTCTGACATCTCAAATCAATGGTCTTTTTTTTGCAATTAACAATAGCATCGTGCAAAGTTAGCTAATCCATACCCAAAATTATATAGAACTCATTGAAAGGTAACAAAATCAAATCGGCCGGAAAGCATGAATCTCGAATCATCAACGGGCAATTTTTACACACTTTGTCAACAAGAACACACTGGCCCAGGGGGTTTGATACTCGAATCACAAACTCAGTAGACTCAATAGGCAAAGTCTTACTGGAATGAGTCGAACTAGGATCAATCAATGCAATAACACTAATATCATAAAGAGTGAAAGTACTGGTAATAACATCGAAGAAGCCTCCTCACGAGCGCGTATAGCATATGCTCTGGCAGGTGCACGAGCCTCAAATCGAACTGTTGTATCTTTTGTTCCTCTCTGACTGCCACTCACTTTTACCCGTATTTTTGGGTGTCTGCCTCGCACTGGCACATTTCCTTACTTCACACTCTGAACAGCGTTTTACTTTGCTAACATCGAGCACTCTCGAATAAAATGATCCATTGATCCACATTTAAAACAAGACCAAACATGCAATCTACAATCTCCAGAATGCTATTTACCACAATGCTTGCACTCAACTCTATTATGTCGAGCATTGCCAACACTAGCTATCGAAGTGGCTCGTGAACTTATAGGGGGTTGATCTCGATCTCGTCTAGAAAAGGCCGCAGTAGCCTTAGATCTATCAGAATCATCTCTGAACTTCTTCGATGCAGACTGAAAAGTTTTACCTACTGATCTATTATAGGAATCTTTAGCTTTAAAATCAGCTTTTCTTTTGTCTTTCCCGAGCTCTTCAGCTTTGCAGGCTTGCTCAACCAGTACTACGAGCTCTTTTATCTCAAGTATGCCTAATAGCAATTTAATGTCTTCATTCAAACCGTCTTCGAATCTTTTACACATGATATTTTCAGTTGAAACACATTCACGGGCATATAGAATGAGTCTCATGAATTTTCGCTCATATTCTGTTACGGTCATACGTCTCTGTTTCAATTCCAGAAATTCTTTGCATTTCTGATCAATAAATCTCTGGATGATATATTTCTTACGAAACTCAGTCTAAAAGAATTCCCAGGTCACCTGCTCTTTCGGAACCACCAATACTAGTGTATTCCACTAGCAATATGCAGTGTCTCGTAGTAAAGATATATCACATTTCAAACATTCATCCGGAGTACAAGATAACTTATCGAACACACGGATAGTATTATCAAGCCATAACTCAGCCCGTTCAACATCATCATCATCAGTAGCTTTGAAATCTTCAGCCCCATGTTTTCTAATTTTATCAACAGGTGGCTTAGGCAATCTCAATGGATCACTCGCTTGAGGTATAGCAGATATCGAAGATAGATTAATCAAGGGTGGAGGTTGTTGTGCAGCTGGATTAGCTTGGATATACTGAGTAAACTAATCGTTCATCATTTGGAAAAAGGCTTGCTTAGCCTCTTCCTCTTGGTTACTCGAGGTCGATCGAGAATCAACCGGTGCTGTCCCTTGCGCGAAAGTAGGCGCTATGCTCTCGACATCATCAGCTACAGCTCTGTCGGGATCCATATACTATACAAAAGCACATTTTCAAATGTCTGAAGTCATCGCACTATCGTAGTATATATTATGACATGTATAGCTAGACTCACACGCGCTACGTTAGTCCTAGAATTGACTAAATCGTAGTTCTGATATAAACCAAATATAACACCCCTAACCCGTATCTATCGGCGAAAAAGGGTTACGAGGTATTACCAAACGAAACACAACTTTCAGACATTCATGGATATACATAGAAATTAATTATCTTAATATATCACATTTGATTAAATACTAAATCAAACTAAATTTTACAGGTTACACATAAATTAATTAACATTCCACCATAATCATTATCAAAAGGCCGAATATAAGCATATGGATTAAAACATCTCATTACACATTATTTAAGACCAGACATACATGAAACCTTATTATCAGTTTTATCTCAACCAATTTGCTTATTAAAAAACTAAGTTACTACTCATATGGTCATTTATTAAAACTTTAGCCGAATATATATAACATGCAAAAATACATATGCCTTATTTGATATCAACTTCCATTATGCTCTATCACTTTACACGCATAAAACATTTCCAAGAACTAAACCAAATAATCAAACATATTATTATCATTTATCAAGCAAAGTAACAATAATCATGTTCCAAAACTAATTCAACATTTACATATTCGGCTAAATATATAAATGTATCCATATATCCAAAACAATCCACTTTTAATATCAAATACATGTTATCCCAATTTATCTAACATCCACCGAAAACTAGTTCACCTTATTGCCGAATCAAAACATGGTTGTTTCACATGCTATTCACACACCTAAAGTCATATTTAAAATCAATGATCAAAGACATATAAATATTATCCTTACCTACTTCATCACATAACCAAATATCAAAACTTCAAATCATAACCATTCACCTAATATATCCCATTTATATATCAAGCATATCACTCAACCAAATATCCAACCACGATTTCACATCAAACCAATTACACCAATCACATATTCTTTTGGCATAACTTTATCAACATTAACAATATATTAACCATGGTTCACATATAAACAGATATAATATCCGCAACATCAAAACCACAGCCAAACATGTCGATAGCATATTCAAACTTAAAACCATACTTAACATGAATAAACAAGCCATTTTCACATGGCTTATATACATACAAACCAAAATCCAACATTTAAAAAGTATGTTCCAGCCTATACATGCCATAGTTCAAGTTTAACTATATAAATACTGAAACATTGGATAGTGTGATGAACTTTGCTGACGATCCCTAAGCTTGTAACTTGAATCCAAAATCTATAAAACAGAGTAAACGAAAACACACAGAGTAAGCTAAATTAGCTTAGTAAGCCTTAAGCAAATTAAACAATTAATGCATAATAACATCTCAATACTAAATCATTTCAATCAAATAATTCAACTTATGCATTTGTAATCACACTTAATTTCAAGCTTTTAATTCCATACATATATAACATATACTTTCATAGAACAATTTCTCCTTGGCCGAATGCTCATATAATCAAAATAATTAATTATCATCCAACCTTCAAAATCAAGATGTCAATATATAACCAAATGTAAATACATTCATATACACAAGCTCAAAAATCGTAATATAACATCATGTATATGAACTATCCATATGGCCAAATAAACATGGTTTTGTATACACATATTCAAAAACCAAATCCATAATATTCATATCATTCGATCATAAGACCGAATACACATACCAAAATCACATATATACTTCATTTGCATTACACATGATTTGTAACAATTAATCAAGTTACTTACTTACCTTATTTTAAGTAGGTAACAAGTTAATTCATGCCTGGTCATTTAGCTCATTTAACATATTCAAATACCACATCAGCATGAAGTCTTTTAAGTATAAACTTATAATAAATCACCGGCATAAAGCTTGCTAGGCCTAAGCCTATATCACACATCGGCACAAGGCCTGCTAAACTCAAAGTTTGATTTTTATACACCAGCAATAAGCCTGCTAGGCATAAAGCCCGATTTAATTCACCAGCACAAGGCCTGCTAGGCTCAAAGCCCGAATATCACTATTATAAAGTTGTCTCATAAACAATTCATATATCGAAACTTCTAGATATTTAATATAGTTCATATGGACTTTCAAATGTTATAACTCAGTTGAATTAAACTCAAATACATTATTTCCATGCTTAATCATATTCGGCTAACTCTACTATAAATCTATGGATTCCAAATCAGCATATTAAACTAATTTACATTCAAAATAAATGATATTTAATTGCTTAAAGACTTACCTCGGACAATGAAAAATCGGTATGGATCAGTTAGTCGACAACTTTAGTTCTCCCCCGATCTAAATTCGATTTTCTCTTTTCTTAATCTAATTTAATATAAATTAAACTTATTAAATCAAATATTCAAAAAAATTCATCCAAAAACACACAAATGGGTAAATTAAACTTTTACCCTTGATATTTCACATTTTTCACAATTTAGTCCCTATTGCATAAAACACAAAATATGCAAAATCTCACAACAACATAGTTAGGCTGAATCTTTCTTATACTCATACTAGTCCATATATTTCATTTATTTCACATTTTAGTCTCTCAATTTATTATTTTTACAATTTAGTCCTAATTACTCAAAATCATCAAAAACTCCAATACAAAACATGTTAATCTAAAACATGTCTTTCATATTTCATCATCAAACAACAAAAATCACAAGCTCTCAACAATGATACAACTTAAAATATTCATCAAAATAAAAAATTTAAGCATGGCTCGAATAGTACTCAAAGCGACACTCTCAAAAACGTAAAAATTATCAAAAACCGAACTATTTACATACCTTGATTGAGCTTGCTAATGGCTGAAACTTAAAAGCTTTGTTTTTTTATTTCTTTATTTTTTATTCGGTTAACACCAAAAGGATGAATATAATGGCTTTCATTTGTTTTGTTTTAATTTATTAACTTATATTTCTAATTTACAAAATTAACCTTAGTTAAATTATTATACTATCACATATAATACGACCATTGCCATCCATTAATATTAATAGTGGCCTAATTACATCATAAATGCTTCATATTATAAAGATAACAACAATTTGGTCCTCACACATTAAACTATCAAGTTTTCATTTTACGCGATTAAGTCCTTTTATTTAATCGAGCACACAAACGATAAAATTTTCATACGAAATTTTCACACATGCAAATCGACATATGATAAACACGAAAATTAATATTTAAATATTATTCTGACTTAAATTTGTGGTCCCGAAACCACCGTTCTAATTAGGGTCTAAATCAGACTGTTACACCTTGTCCTTCACACAACCATTCACATGCCACATTTTCCATACTTAGTCATTACACACTCATTCAACCAACTCATGCCTCTCAAAAAATACGTCATCATAACATATAACTTAACTAATATTAGCCAACATCGATGGCCTTATACAAAATGAGTTATCAAATATTAAAGGCCAACATTTTAGGCCAAATCAATTATGACATATAACAAAATAACCAATTCCTCTATACATGCCATAATTTAAAATATGAATTTCAAAATACCAAAAGAATGATGATAGTGTGGATGGATCTCCGATGATCTCCGTACCCTGAGCTAGCTTGGTGACACTATAAAACAAGGGAAAAGAGAGGGGAGTAAGCATATAGCTTAGTAAGTAGATATGTAAATAACAAACAAATTATTAACATGCTTTTATAAATCCTCAAAATATGTTTTCAAAATAATACAATCATAACTACACATAGATCCAATATTTACTCAAGTTCAAAACAAGCTGTCTATTCGAGTCACAATCACTAAATTATTTATATCTAGAGCTATGGAGCTCCAAATTAAGATCCTCTAATTTTTCCAGAAACTAGACTCACATATATTCTTACCATAAAATTTTCAGAATTTTTTGTTTATCCAATAAGTACAGTTTATTCTTTAAATTCACCCTTGTTTCACTGTCTGACAGTTCTGACCCCACTTCACTAAAAATTAATTATTTCCTCATACGGGCTTCAGATGATGTTCCCATTTTTTTATTTTGAAACTAGACTCATTAAGGATTTTAGGAATATAAATTATAACTCATAATTATTTTTTTACAATTTTTAATGATTTTCTCAAATCAGAATAGGGGATTCCGAAATCATTCTGACTCTGTCTCATAAAGATTCAAATATCTCATAATATGAAATTCTTTTGCTTACATCATTTCCTTTATATGAAAGTAGACTCAATAAGATTTAATTTCATATCTTATTCAATCTCTAATTCGATTTTCATAAGTTTTGGTGATTTTTCAAAGTCACACAACTGCTGCTGCCTAAAACTGTTTTGTTACCAAACTTCACTCTTTCATGTTTTCTTTGTAGTAACTTTCATTGTAACACTTACTACATATCAATCTTACCAAAGTATGATCACATATCGAGCACTTTGCTCATAAGTTTACACGCACGTACCTGCACTTATTCATCATATAGTCATATTTGATTACACCTAGTCATTTCCCGTTGAACACATCGGAATAATAACAGATACCTGGTGGCCTGCACATTTTGCAACCCTTGTAGTCAAAGCTACCTTCTTCACAAAGTGGCCTTCACATAGTACCACACTTGTGACCAAATCTATCTTTCTTCACGAAGTGGCCTTCACATAGTACCCCACTTGTGACTAAGCTATCTCTTTTCAAAGTAGCCTTCACATAGTACCACACTTGAGTCACTAGTGACATGTCACTTGTATCCTATTCTGTTCCTATTGTTCAACCGGAAAATTTCTCACTTTTCGATACTTATCAATTTCATTCAATTTTCAGCCACATTTCATAAAACATAGTAAAATGTGATAACGTAAGTAAAAACGATGCATTATTTATATACAAACTTACCTCGGTGCAAAATATGACGAATTTGCAATTTAGTCCACAACCTTTTCTTTTCCTCGATCAAGGTCAATTCCTCATCTTTCTTGATCTAGAATAACACATTTAACTCATTTAATACTCACATTATTCAATTTAGTCCAAAAATCACACTATGAAAAAAAATATATTTTTGCCCTTAAAGTTTCACATATTTACAATTTCGCCCCTAGGCTCGTAAGATGAAAAACACTTATTTTTCTCAAATCTTAAGCCTAGCCGATTCATATTCTCTCTTATAGCAGCTCACATTTTTCACTAAATCACATTTTCTACACATAATTTTACAACTTTTACAAATAGGTCCTTTTATGCAATTTCATCAAAAATCACTTAGTAAAAGTTGTTTATGATACCCCAAAGTTTCATATTCTTCCATAAAACATCAAAACTTATGCATGTCATCCATGGGTGGAAATAAAACACAAACCCTATCTCAAAATAATGGTGGAAATAGCTAAACCGAGTTACGAGGATTTCAAAAATGTAAAGAACAGTAAAAAGGGGCTAAAACAGACTTACAATCGAGCTTGGAAGCTTGAAAAACCCTAGCTATGTCTTTCTCATGTGAAATTCAGCCAAGGGGTTGAAGATGGCAAAAATTGGCTTTTAATTTTGTTTTTAATTCATTTTAATTACCAAATGACCAAATTACCCTTAATGAAAAACTTTAGAAATATACCAAACCATATCCATTTTTGTCCACCAACTTAACCAATGGTCTAATTACCATTTAAATACCTCCAATTTAAAATTTCATAACAATTGGACACCTCTAACATGTAGAACTCAACTTTTGCACTTTTTACAATTTAGTCCTTTTGACTAAATTGAGTGCCTAAAAGTCAAAATTTTTGAACGAAATTTTCACAAAATTGTCCCGTGAAATTGTGGACTATAAATATATAGTAAAAGTGAACTTTACTAATCAAATTTGTGGTCTCGAAACCGCTGTTCCATTAGACCCAAATCAGGCTGTTACAACTCTCCCCCTTTTAGGGATTTTCATCCCGAAAATCTTACCGGGAAAGAGGTTTGGGTACTATTTTCTCATGGCTTCCTCCGGTTCCCACGTAGCCTCTTCTACTCTATGTCTTTGCCATAACACTTTCACTATGGCTATACTTTTATTTCTCAACTGTTTAACTTCCCGAGCCAAAATCTTTATCGGTTCCTCATCATAGGTCATATCCGACCAAATCTCAATCTTTGTCAAAGAAACCACATGTGAAGGATAGGAACGATATCGTCGTAACATTGATACATGAAACACATTATGAATTCTTTCTAACTCTGCCGGTAAAGCTAATCGATACGCCACTGGTCCAATTCTTTCAATAACCTCATACGGCCCAATGAAATGTGGACTTAACTTGCCCTTTCGGCCAAATCTTAAAATTTTCTTCCACGGAGATACTTTTAGAAACACTTTATCACCCACTTGAAACTCGATATCTTTTCTTTTCAAATCTGTGTATGACATTTGTCGATCTGAAGCAGCTTTCAGACAATCATAAATTACTTTCACTTTCTCTTCGGTTTCTCTAACCATATCAACCCCATGAATCTGTTTCTCACTGAGCTTGATCCAATATAAAGGAGTTTGACATTTGCGACCATACAATGCTTCGTACGGTGCCATCTGTATACTCGATTGAAAACTGTTGTTGTAGGCAAACTCGACCAAAGGTAGATATTTCTCCCAACTACCTTTGAATTCTAAAACACAACATCGGAGCATGTCTTCAAGAACTTGAATTACTCTTTCGGATTGGCCATCGATTTGCGGATGAAACACGGTACTAAAATTCAATTTCATACCCAAGGCTTCTTGCAACTTTTTTCAAAACCTCGAAGTGAACCTCGGATCTCTATCTGAAATAATTGACATAGGCACTCTGTGCAATCTCATAGTTTCAGCAATATACAACTTAGCCAACTTATCAAGTGAGTAGCCAGTATGTCCCGGTATAAAGTGAGTCGATTTCGTCAATCTATCAACCACAACCCAAACGACATCTTTCTTTTTCGGAGTCAGAGGCAAACCTGTCACAAAATCCATTGTGATTCCGTCCTATTTCCACTCGGTGTAACAACCCGATTTTGGGGCTAGTCAGAATAGTGGTCACGAAACCACTATTTTGAAGCCATAGAAATTATTTTAATATTATTTTATGTGTGATGGCATAATTATAAAGGTGCATGAAAAATTTGGTGAATTAATTTTAACATTTGAGAGCTTAATTGCGAAAAAAGACTAAATCGCATAAAGTGCAAAAGTCCTATCTTGATGGCTAAGGGTGTCAAATAGCTAGAAAAACCAAAATTGGGGGTCTTTAAAGGAAAAATAGACCCTAGGATGATGCTTGGCCAGCTATGAGACAAGGAAATCAAAATAGTCAAATGTTAGGTGAAGTTTGGTAACTTATTTGGCCAAAAAGAAAATAAGGAAAGATGATATCATCCCTTTTTCATCTTCTTCTCCACCGAAAAACACCAGCAAAATAGAGGTTTTAAAGCTTGAAAATTTCAGCAACTTGTAACCCTCACAAGTAAGTGATTTTGATGGTCTTTCTTGATGATTTTTGTACTTTTAGAACCCTTGTAGCATGAGCTTTCAAATGAGGGGACTATTTTGCAAAATGGTTGAAAGTATAGGGTTTTACCATGAGTGTGTTCATGTTGTTTTCTGAAATTTTGTGGAAGAAAATGAGTTATAGTGGTGTAATAAACAACTTTTGTGAAGTAGTTTTCATGGAAACCCTAAGTAGGGACCATTTTGCATAAGTTGGAATTTAGATGATAAACGTGAGAACTAATGGAAATTTTGGGTTGCTATAAGAGTAAAAAGAGTTCGATTAGGCTTAAGATATGAAGAATTTTGATAAAAATCGATATTTAGACCTAAGGGTAAAATGGCCATTTTGTAAAAGTCTAGGGGCAAAATGGTCATTTTGCCCAATTTTAAATTCTTGAGTACCTAGATTAATAACATGATTAAATGTGTGAATTTTCATCATTATAGATCAAGAATTACAAAATTCGGGCCTAGACCGGGGAAAAGCAAAGTAAGTGGACTAAGCCGAACTAGTCGTTTACATTTTGTAATTCGAGGTAAGTTGCATGTTAATAATGCAACTATATCTTTATGGTGTGCAATTTAATTGATATGACATAAATTTTTTTGATTTTGAATACGAGAATACATGTTGAGAAATTAACATAGTAGAGACTTTCGTTGAACATTTGGAATAAACTTAGATATTGGTACCTTGATTTAGGTGATTGTGTGCTAGTGTAAGACATGTCTGGGATATGCATTAGCCCTAATATGAGAGCCAGTGTAAGACATGTCTGGGACATGCATCAGCCTCAAGATATTTAAGCCAATGTAAGACATGTCTGGGACATGCATCGGCATTGAGATGAGAGCTAGTGTAAGACATGTCTGGGACATGTATCAGCCTCGCGATAGACAAACTATTGTAAGACTTGTCTGGGACATGGCGTCAGCTTGTTGTGTGTCAATTTAAGACCTGTCTGGGACATGGCATCGACACCGATAGACGAGAGCCAGTGTAAGACCTATCTGGGACATGGCATTGGCCTCGCTATAAGAAAGCTAGTATAAGACCATGTCTGGGACATGGCATCAGCACCTTAATCCATGTTAGGGCTATTGAGTATCCGGTAGTATTCCAAATGGTTCAACAAAAGGTTTATGATTTATATCGAAATGAGAAAAGCTACGATCATGTGATGAGTGGTACAGGTACCTAATTGAAATGTATGAGATATGGGATCAATGTATGCAATATGAGTTGTATTGGATGGTGATGAGTAAGTTGTACTTACGTTTATTTATGGTATTCATAAATAAGCTGTGAAAGGTTATGAGCATATTTCCTTATGATAAGTGGTTATTGTTTATTTGCATGCAACTTACTAAGTTTTATGCTTACTCCCTCTCTTTTCCATTTTCTTATAGTGCCGCCTAACTAGCTCAACAATCAACAGACATCGGTGGCATCGATCACACTATTAGCTGAAGCACTCGGTATAATTAGATTTATCATTTTGAGTATAGCATGTATAGGAACTTAGACTTTTAAATTTTGTGTCATTATTAATTTTTCAAATGTGATGGCTTACCTTAGCATTTGATTCATGTTGTATAAGGCCATGAAAAATGGCTAATATTGAGAGTTATTATATGAATGCAAGATAGTCTTTCATGAATGTGAAATTGTTGGCATGGTTGGATATATGAAATGTATGTGGGCCTTAGCTATGGTTGTTTGGTTGAGAAATCATAATAGGTTAGACTTTGATATGTTGGTTGGTATTATATTGTGTTTCAGGGTGGTAAAAGGCTTGGTAGATAGCCTTATTTTTGTACACATGGGTAGACACACGGGCATGTGTCTGGGCCGTATGTGACACATGGTCTGCCCCATGGGCATGTTGCTAGGCCGTGTGTCCCCTGCACGTAAAAATTGCAAGTCAGTATGCATGATAGTAAACACACAGGCAGAGACACAGCCGCGTGTGTTAGCTGTGTGAAGGGCATGACCTAGCACACAAGCATTTGCCTTGGCCGTGTGACCCTTAAGGATTGCTGACGTCAGAAACAGAATGTCAAGGTTTTCGAACACGGGCGTGTTGAGGAAGTGTGAAGGACACGAGCCATGGACACAGTCATGTGCCAAGCTGTGTGAAAACCCTTGTAGGTTCAAATTGAAAAGTAAATCTACACGGGTGTAGGACACGAGCGTGTCCCTAGGTGCTTAGGCCGTGTGACACGAGCAGGACCATGTTCAAGTTCCACACAGGCGTGTTGCCCATCCACATGGGCGTGTGCCCTGTTTCAAAGGTCATTTTCCTAGTGTTGGTTAAAGGACCCGAGTTAGTCCTAAGTATCTTCCAAAAGGTGTTTTGGGCCTTGTAGGCCCATGATAAGAAGTTTTAGACAAAGTTTGAAAAAGTTTTAAGTTTTAACGGGCTCGTATAATCTGACTTGTATGTATATGTGTGATTTGTGAATGGTAATGCCTCGTACCCGGTGTCAGCGTCGAACCTGGGTTAAGGGTGTTACACTCAGGAACCATCACTGGCTGAAGTAAACTCGAAGTTACCTGATGCTCGGCTTTCAGTTGTTGGCAAATCAAACACTTTGATACAAATTCAGAAATATCTCTTTTCATACCTGACTACCAATACAATTTCTTCAAATCATTATACATTTTCGTACTACCTGGATGAACTGATAAACAACCACTGTGTGCCTCATGTAAAATTTTCCAAATCAACTCATCATCTTTCGGTACATGTACCCTATCACGGAACATCAAGCGGTCATCTGATCTGATTTGAAAATCTGAATCACAACCCGATTCACACTAAGCTCTCTTGGCTTGCAATTCATTGTCATTCTTCTAAGCTTCACAAATTTGCTGAAGAAATAACGGTCTAGCTCTAAACTCGGCCAAAATCGAATCATCATTAAACAAAGCCAAACTCGTACTCATAGCTCTCAAAGAAAACAAGGATTTTCTGCTCAAGGCATCAGCGACATTATTTGCTTTTCCTTGGTGGTAATCAATCACTAACTCATAATCTTTTATTAATTCGAGCTATCTCTGTTGTCACAAATTCAAATACTTTTGATTCATCAGATACTTCAAACTCTTATGATAGGTAAATATTCGAAATTTCGCACCATACAAATAATGACGCTAAATTTTCAAAGCAAAGACGATGGCAGCTAATTCCAAGTCATGCGTCAGATAATTATTCTCGTGTGGTTTCAACTGTCTCGAGGCATAAGCTACCACTTTACCCTCTTGCATCAACACACAACCAAGACCGCTCAATGACACATCACTATAAATCACAAACTCTTTCCCCATCTCAGGTTGCACCAAAACCGGTGCCTCAGTCAATAATGCTTTTAATTTCTTGAAACTTTGTTGACATTTATCAGTCCATTCAAACTTAACATTCTTTTGCAACAACTTAGTCATAAGGGAGGCAATAATCGAGAATCCCTCGACAAAACATCTATAATACCCAGCTAAGCCCAAAAAGCTTCTAACCTCAGATACATTCTTTGGCGGTTTCCAATCAACAATTGCCGAAATTTTGCTCGGATCAACCGGAATACCATTTCCTGAAACTATGTGTCCCAAAAATCCGACTTCACGAAGCCAAAACTCACTTTTACTGAACTTAGCAAATGATTTCTTTTCTCTCAAATTTTTCAACATAGTTCTTAGGTGTTCGGCATGCTCGACCTCATCTCGGGAGTAAATCAGGATGTCATTTATAAACACAACTACAAACTTATCCAAATACAGTCGAAAAATTTGGTTCATCAAGTCCATAAAAATAGCTGGAGCATTTGTTAAACCGAAAGGCATCACAAGAAATTCATAGTGTCCATACCTCGTTCTGAAAGCGATTTTTGGCACATTTGACTCTTTAACTCTCAATTGATAGTAATCGTATCTCAAATCTATCTTTGAAAACACTGTCACCCCTTTCAACTGGTCGAACAAATCATGAATCCTCGGTAACAGATACTTGTTTTTTATAGTTACTTTGTTGAGCTGATGGTAGTCAATACAAAGCCTCATAGATCTGTCTTTCTTCTTTACAAACAGTACGGGAGCACCCCAAGGAGAAAAACTCGGTCTCACAAATCCCTTATCTGTCAATTCTTGCAACTGAGCTTTTAATTCTTTCAATTCAGTCGGAGCCATTGTGTACGGACCAATTAAGATTGGTGCAGTCCCAGGTAATAAATCAATAGCAAATTCAATCTCTCTAATCAGAGGTAACCCAGACAATTCTTCCAGAAACACATCTGAGAATTCACAAACTACTGGTACTGATTCAAGTTTCGACTCAGACATTTAAGTATTCAACACATATGCAAGATAAGCTTCACACCCTTTTCTCATGTACTTCTGAACAAACATGTGAGAGATCACCATAGGCAATTTATTTGATTCATCTGTTTCAACCAAAGAATCTCACCATTTTCACATTTCAACTCAAGGGTTTTCTGTTTGCAATTTACTTGGCATCATGCAATGTCAACCAATCCATACCCAGAATAACACCAAACTCATCAAATGGCAACAACATTAGATTAGTTAGAAAACAGTGACCTTGAATCATCAAAGGACAATTCTTCCAAACCTTATCAACTAACACATATTTACGTAAAGGGTTTGACACTTTAATCACAAATTTAGTAAGTTCAACAGGCAAACTCTTCCTAGATACTAAATTCACATAAACATAGGAATGAGTAGACTCGGGATCAATCAATGCAATAACATTAATATCATAGAGAGAGATTGTACTAGTAGTCACATCGAGAGATGACGCATCCTTATGAGCACGTATGGTATAAGCTCTAGCGGGTGCTCTAGCTTCTGACCTCACAGCTGAATCTTTCACTACACTTTTACTGTTAGCTCCACTTCTGGCATTTCTCGGGGGTCTACCTCTGCTAGTAGTATTACCCGGTCTAACACTCTGAAATTTTTCTTCTTCAACCTTCTTAGGGAAATCCTTAATTTAGTGCTCTCAAGAACCACATTTGAAACAAGCTCGGCTAATTAACCAACACTCACCGAAATGTCGCCTACCACAATGTTGACACTTGGGTTTATTAGACCTCACATTACCCACACTTGCCATTGAATTACTTGAGCTTTATAACTCGAATACGGTCTCCTACGGTCTCGGTGCGAATACCCAGCTAAAACAGTTAATCGAGGATTCATCTCTTTGGACTTCTTTGACTGAGATTGGAATGACTTACTCATTGGCATTTTTCTTGCATCTCAGGCCTCAAATTAGAGCTTTTCTCTTTTCTTTGTTCAGTTCTTCAGCCTTGCAAGCTCGATCAACTAACACAACAAATTCTTTCAATTCTAAAATCCCAACTAACAGTCTAATGTCCTCGTTTAACCCATCCTCGAATCTCTTGCACATAATAGCCTCTGGTAGACATACATTCCTGGGCATACTTGCTGAGTCTAACAAATTCACATTCATATTCTGCCATAGACATTTTACCTTAGTTCAGCTCGAGAAACTCTTTCCATTTCTGATCAATGAACCGTTGGCTTATGTACTTCTTTCTTAATTCCTCCTGGAAAAAACCCCATGTAACCCTTTCTTTCGGAACCACGGATACCAGTGTCTTCCACTAGTAATATATCGAGTCCTTCAATAAAGATATATCACACTTTAAACATTCTTCGGGAGTACAAGAAAGTTCATCAAATACCCGAATAGAATTCTTAAGCCAAAACTCTGCTTTTTCGGGATCATCATCTATATTAGCCCTGAACTCTTCAGCCCCTTGCTTTCAGATCTTATCAACTGGAGGCTTATTCAATCTTACGAAATCAACACCTTGAGGAACTATAGGGACCGGTTGGGGAATAGGAGGGGTGGAGGAGGTTGAGCATTAGGATTTGCTCGAATAAATTCTGTATACTAATTACTCATCATATGGAGAAAGGCTTCCCGAGCCCCATCTCCCTAACTACGTGTTTCAGATCTACTTTCAACTGGTGCGGTCCTTTACGCGGGAGCCGACGCATTACTCTCTACGTCATTAGCTACAGCTCGGTCGGGATCCATTTACTATATAAAAAGACAATTTAAATTGTCAAGAGTCATTACACTATCACAGTAAATTTATGGCATGTATAGATAGACTTTCACACACGTTATGTTAGTCCGAGAATCGACTAAACCATAGCTTTAATACCACGAAAATGTAACACCCTTTACCCGTGTTTGACGCCGAAACAGGGTACGAGGCATTACCAGAACATACACATGCAATCGTACAAAAATGAGGCATAATTTTTACATCCAAATTAAGCTTTTTTAATTTTCATCACTAAGTCCCTGATATGGATCTACGAGGCCCAAAACATACTATAGAAGTAGTCCGGGACTAAATCGAGAACTTTGGAAAATATTGGAATTTTTTTCTAAAAATAGGGGCAAACGCTCGTGTCCAAGGCCGTGTCCTTCACACAAGCATCCACATGCCACATTTTCCATACTTAGTTATTACACACTAATTCAACCAACTCATGCCTCTCACAAAATGCATCATCATAACATATAACTTAACTAATATTAGCCAACATCGATGGCCTTATACAAGATGAGTTATCAAATATTAAAGGCCAACATTTTAGGCCAAATCAATTATGACATATAACAAAATAACCAAGTCCTCTATACATGCCATAATTCAAAATATGAATTTCAAAATACCAAAAGAATGATGATAGTGTGGATGGATCTCCGATGATCTCCGTACCTCGAGCTAGCTTGGTGACACTATAAAATAAAGGAAAAGAGAGGGGAGTAAGCATATAGCTTAATAAGTAGGTATGTAAATAATAAACAAATTATTAACATGCTTTTATAAATCCTCAAAATATGTTTTCAAAATAATACAATCATAACTACACATAGATCCACTATTTTCTCAAGTTCAAAACAAGTTGTATATTCGAGTCACAATCACTAAATTATTTATATCTGGAGCTATGGAACTCCAAATTAAGATCTACTAATTTTTCCAGAAACTAAACTTGCATATATTCTTTCCATAAAATTTTCAGAATTTTTAGTTTAGCCAATAAGTACAGTTTATTCTTTAAATTCACCCCTATTTTGCTGTCCAAAAGTTTCGACCCCACTTTACTAAAAATTAATTATCTCCTCATACGGGCTTTGGATGATGTTTCTGTTTGTTTCTTTTGAAGCTAGACTCATTAAGGATTTTAATAATATAAATTATAACCCATAATTATTTTTTTACAAATTTTAATGATTTTACCAAATTAGAACAAGGGATTCCAAAATCATTCTGACTCTGTCTCGCAAAAATTCAAATATCTTATAATATTATTTTTTTTTGCTTACACCGTTTCCTTTATATGAAAATAAACTCAATAAGATTTAATTTCATATCTTATTCAACCTATAATTCGATTTCCACCATTTTTGGTGATTTTTCAAAGTCAGACATTTGCTGTTGTCCAAAACTGTTTTATTACTAAATTTCACTCTTTCATGTTTTCTTTGTAGTAACTTTCATTGTAACACTTACTCCATATCAATCTTACCAAAGTTCGATCACATATCGAGCACTTTGCTCATAAGTTTACACGCATGTACCTGCACTTATTCATCACATAGTCATATTCGATTACATCTAGTCATTTCTCGTTGAACACATCGGAATAATAATGGATACCCGGTGGCCTATACATAGTACCACCCTTGTAGTCAAAGCTACCTTCTTCACAAAGTGGCCTTCACATACTACCACACTTGTGATCAAAGCTAGCTTTCTTCACAAAGTGGCCTTCACATAGTAACCCACTTGTGACCAAGCTATCTCTTCTCAAAGTAGTCTTCACATAGTACCAAACTTGAGTCACTAGTGACATGTCACTTGTATCCTATTCTATTCCTAATGTTCAACCGGGAAATTTTTCACTTTTCGATACTTGTCAATTTCATTCAATTTTCAGCCACATTTCACAAAACACAATAAAATGTGATAATGTAAGTAAAAATGATGCATTATTTACATACAAACTTACCTCGGTGCAAAATATGACGAATTTACAATTTAGTCCACAACCTTTTCTTTTCCCCGATCAAGGTCAATTCCTCATCTTTCTTGATCTAGAATAACACATTTAACTCATTTAATACTCACATTATTCAATTTAGGCCAAACATCACACTATGGAGAATTATATTTTTGCCCCTAAAGTTTCACATATTTATAATTTTGCCCCTAGGCTCGTAAGATGAAAAGCACTTATTTTACTCAAATCCTAAGCCTAGCCAATTCATATTCCCCCTTATAGTAGCACACATTTTTCACTAAATCACATTTTCTACACATAATTTTACAACTTTTACAAATAGGGGTTTTATGCAATTTCATCAAAAATCACTTAAGAAAAGTTTTTTATGACACCCCAAACTTTCATATTCTTCCATAAAACACCAAAATACATGCAAGTCATCCATGGGTAAATTTTTAAACAGAAACCCTAGCTCAAAATAATGGTGGAAATAGCTAAACCGAGCTACAAGGATCTCAAAAATGTAAAGAACATTAAAAAATGGGCTAAAACGGACTTACAATCGAGCTTTGAAGCTTGAAAAACCCTAGATATGTCTTCCTCATGTGAAATTCAGCCAAGGGGTTGAAGGTGGACAAAAATTGGCTTTTAATTTTGTTTTTATTTCATTTTAATTACCAAATGACCAAATTACCCTTAATGAAAAACTTTAGAAATATACCAAACCATGTCCATTTTTGTCCACCAACTTAACCAATGGTCTAACTACCATTTAAAGACCTCAAATGTAAAATTTCATAACAATTGGACACCTCTAACATGTAGAACTCAACTTTTGCACTTTTTACAATTTAGTCCTTTGACAAAATTGAGTGCCCAAATGTCAAAATTTTCGAATGAAATTTTCACAAAATTGTTCTGTGAAATTGTAGACTATGAAAATATAATAAAAGTGAAATTTACTACATCGAATTTGTGGTCCCGAAACCACTGTTCCGATTAGACCCAAAATCAGGTTGTTACAATAAGCACATACTTAGCTTACGAAATAACCAATTTTTAGGCACATGATCATGACAATGCAGGTTTTGTAAAATAATTATGAAAATTCTTTTAAAATATCCTACCTATCACTGCTACATACCATAAGGAGTTTCTTGGAACTCGTCCAACCACAACACAGTAACATATATGTGGAAGAAGCCACCAAATTCGTAGACAAGCTACCAATACACATAATTGTGGACAAAGACATCAAATTCATAGACAAGTTGCCAAAACATGTAGGTTGTGGATAATGTAACAACCCGTTTTCGAAAAAAATTGAAACAGTGGTTTCGAGACCACAAATTTGATTTTGAAAGAAAAATTATTTTTATATTATTTTATAGTCTATAGTATGGTAGTAATGTCCTATAAAAAAAATTGTAAAGAAATTTTACCGATTACATGTTTAATTTGATAAAGGACCAAATTGCACAAAGTGCAAAAGTTGAGTTCTAATAGCTAAAAGGATTAAATAGCTATAGAAATTTAAAGTGGAGGTCCTTATATGGTAAATAGACCATTTAAAAATGCTTAGTGGTTAAGGATGATGATTCATCCATGGAAAATAAAATAAATAAAATGATGAAATTGGAAAGTGAAAAAAATAAATGATAATTAATTAAATAATGAAAACATCATCTATTTAATCATCTTTCCCAAATTATTTCCATAGAAACCCTAGCTAAGAGAAAGTAACTCAAGAAAGCTTACTTTGATCAATTAGGTATGTTTTCTTATCCCGTTATAGCTCTTTGGAGCGTCTTGATAGGTTGTGATCCTACATGTGTTGTAGACACACCTTAGCTCTTATGAGCATCCTGTTATATTGATCTTCGTGAGCTTCTCGAATTGGGCTCTTCGTGAGTTTCCTGTTAAATTGTCTCTTTGTGAGCTTCCCGGTAGTGCTTGCTTGAACTTCCCGATATATGGCTATTCGGAGCTTCCCGTTACATGGTTCTTTGTGAGCTTCCTGATAGGCTCATCATGAGCTTCTTGATTAAAATTTCTTTGTGAACTTTTCGATTATGGCTCTCATGAGCTTCCTGTTATATAGCTCGGATAAGCTTCTCGATAGGCTCTTTGTGAGCTTTCCGATATGGCTCTTTATGAGCTACCTGTTATATGGCTCGAGAGAGGGTTTCCCGATTATGTGCTTTAATGAGTATTCTGAATATGAATTGATGGTTTCTGATTTGTACACTTCGAGTGTACTACCTATGTATCCATCGATATTTCAAATAAATTCAACGGGCAAAATCCTGACATGGGAAGATATGGGCACGAAATGAGTTAACACACGTATTTGTCTAAAATATATGAAAAATGATGATACATTATATAAGGAAATACAAGATGATGATATATGAACATAGAATTCGTAACACCCCAAACCTGGCCTGGACGTTATGGCCGAATCTGGCGATGTCACATCGAAATGTTTTTCGTAAAACATGATATCGTTTGAAAAACCCAATGTTTATTTAGCATCTTTGTGTGATCTAGAAAATAATTTTAAAACTTGCATCACTATCAAAAGTATTTACTTTAAACCATTATTAATTCCAAAATCTCGTTTATCGCGGAAACTTCTGAAACAGTTTTGCGTATTCATGGTATTTTGGTAAATCATGCATATCTTTTGAAAACCCACATCCTACCACTAACAGGTATAAATCATAATAAAATAATAAAAGCCTAAATTAAAGAATAAACTTAAAGAGGCCTTTTACATAAAAATACCCAGATAAAACTACTTATAAATTAAAAGATAAATTCAGAAGCGTAAGCTATTGTGTGTCCACCTCCGAGTCCCTCGCAGCACCGATCCGCCTAAAGATTACCTGTACAGTTAATACAGTTGGGTGAGTTTACTAAAACTCAGTGTGTAATCCCATATAAGCAAACAGTCAAACATACAGAGATCGAATACATACTGGGCCTAAGCCTATATCAATAACAGTAGCAGTCTGGGCCTTAGCCCATTTCAGTAATAGTAGCAGTCTGGGCTTTAGCCCATTTCAGTAATAGTAATCAGTGCAATAACCATGGTCAATGCAGTAACAGTAATCAGTGCAGCATGCAAGCAGAAGATCCTACCCAATCCAGCCTCTACACACCATCTCCTTACCAACCCTACACACCATGTGGGGATAAGATCGACCCACCCAGCCCTACACACCAAGTAGCACCGGTTAGGGGTGTTCAATTGGTTAACCAACCTGAAATAACATTAACCGAATTAATCGACCCTTCAAAATTTTTAACCGTTAACTGAACCAAAATTTTTTCAAAAAAATTAATCGAACCGAAATTTTTTCAAAAAAATTAACCGAACCGAAATTTTTCGGTTAATTCGGTCAGTTAATCGAATTAACCAAAAATTATATTTTTTATTTTTGGTTAAAATAAGTATAAAATTAACCAAATTAACCGAATTAACCAAATTAATCGAATTAATCGAATTAACCGAATTACTCGAATTACCCCAATTAACCGAATTAACCAAATTATTTGTATAAAATTATATTTTTTTATTTTTATTTTTAGATTTTTATTTTTATTTATTAAATTATTTGTAATTTTTATGATTGAGTTGGGTTGGGTACTTGGATTAATATATATTAGATTAGGTATTTAGGTTTATGTTGAATTGGGTTTGAATAAATAGTGGGCTATTTATATATTATAAATTTATTTATTTATATTTTCCGTTAAACCGAAAATATTCGGTTAACCGACTGGTTTCGAACCGAATTAACCCCTAACTAAAAACTAAAAAAATTATTAACCGACCCCCAAACGAATTAATTCGGTTAACCGACCGATTAACCGAATTCGGTCGATTAACCAATTTTTTTCGGTTTTACCCAAATTGTGCACACCCCTAGTACTGGTTACGGCACTAAAACAGTATTGCAGCAAAACTGCCAGTATAGTAGGCTTAAAGCCATTAGTAGGTCCACAGTCGTCTTGTGTGACCCGTGCGACCATATCAGTATAGTACAGTTCCTCCAAAATCATATATCCCACCCCATGCAATGCAACATAATATCATACATGGATGCAACATACATATAACATGGCATGCTGAAATATAGTCATACAAATCGTAGGACAAATCTGTCATTTTACCTTACCGGGGTATTATAGTCATTTTACCCTACAGGGGTATTTCGGTCATTCCACCCTATGGGGGTATTTCAGTCATTCCACCCTATGGGGGTATTTCAGATATTTTATCACATAAGGGTAAAATCCGTCATTTTATCACATAAGGGCAAAATCATTATTTTATCACATAAGGGCAAATTTGTCATTTTATCACATAAGGGAAAAATCGTCATTTTTTCACATAGGGGCAAAATTGTCATTTTATCACATAGGAGCAAAATCGTCATTTTATCACATAAGGGCAAAATATTCATTTTATAATATAAGGGCAAAATCGTCATTTTATCACATGAGGGTTCAGGTACACTTACCAACCCAACAGAAGGTCACAGTCGTCTCGGGCGACTCGTGCAACCTTAATAGCCAAACAACGAAAATAGGCCCAAGGCCCATAGTGCGGGCCTATGTGAGTCCAAACATCCGTGTGGCCCAATTAGCCCAGAAATGGCCTTGGCCGTGTAACTACACAGCTTGGACCACAATCTCCACATGTCCGTATGTTTTACCCATGTGAGGCCTACGAACCCGTGAGGCCCACATGGCCCATTTCAGCCTATCGTGGCCCAGAACGGCCTAAGCCCATGAATACGCTCATGGTGGCCCCTACGATCAAACGCCCACGTTTTACGCATTCAAATTACCGCATGCTAGTGTAGTGTTGTCGGTCATCTATTTTGGCTTTTGTCGATTTACAAGTAGAGGCAGTGTTTTACACACCTGATGTGATGTCGTAGCCGAACCACTTCTGAGATCGAGAACCTATGGTCAACCACAACCCCTCATTTACCCATATTCATCGTTATTCTAAACCAAAATATCAAAAAGGATTTGATCAATTCACTTACACTTACCAATCCAACAATCGCAGAATCCCACTGACATAACACCTACATACTACTCCAAAATTCTTTCCTTCATAAGAAACGTTTGATCGATTGATATGTATTTAAAATCCAATATGAAATACATCGCACTTAAAGCACTTACCCTAAAAGTGGATAGACTACTTGCAAAGAGAAGAGTAATCATCCTAAGCCTTCACAATAGATCCATACTTCCTTGAATGATTTGGCAGATCATAAGTTGTTAGGAGAGAGATCACATAGGCAGAGGAGAAATAAGAGGAAGTAGCAGCACTTACCGATTCGTTAGAGAACCCTTACTAACCGAAATAAAATAGAAGCATAAAAAGGGGAAGTATTCGGCTAACACAAAATCGTGGAAGGAGAAAAGCACTAAAAAGTAGAAGTGAGGGGGTAGAAATGTTCGGTTTAAACAAATAGAGAGGAAACGCTTGGTAAAAGTTAAAACAGTGGAGATGAGAAGAGAAAGGGTTATACGACTAAGGTTTAGAAAAATAGAGGAGGGAGGAGAATTGATTAGATCTAGGAGCAAAAATTGAATGCCTTGAGAGGAAAGAAGAGAGAAATCGGCGATGGAGAAGACTTCAAAATGCAAACCTAAAAGTAGCCCAAAAGGAAAGCACGGCAACCACTCCTTAGACACCAATAAGTTTTCCGAAGAAAAGCAACCGAATGAAGTGACAAAACCCACCAAAAATGAAAACAAAGAGTGTCTAGAGTCCCCATTCGACATACAACTCTCTTCCCTTCATCTCCCCACAAATTTTTCCTAAAATCTCTCCTCATATCTCTCCTCAACTCCCTCCTACAATCCCTCCATGACCAATTCAAACTCCACTCCACTCTGTAGTGTTTCAGTCAAACTCTACTACCTTCCATAGCCAATAATAAAAATAATATCCATTTGCACAAGTAGGGATTCGAACCTCAGACCACTAGCACACTCCACACGCCACTTACCACTAGGCTAGCAGCTTTTTATGACATGTTATCCCAACAATTATTTAAAAGCCTATTGCCCAGAGACAGTGCTTATTCCTTCAAAAACAAAACTTTTTTGCACCTGCTTAGGCTTGAACCGAAGACTTCTCAGGCACTTCCCAAAGCACTTAACCACTAAAACAAGCATGCATTTATGTCATGTAACAGCTCGATTTAGGGCCTAGTCGGAACAGTGGTCTCGGGACCACAAATCTAAAGTTGGGAAAATTTATTTTTATTATTATTATGAGGTTATAGTAAGATTACATTAGTGCATGAAAATTTTGGTAAGTGAATTTTGATGTTTGAGAGCCTAATTGCGAAAAAAGACTAAATCGCATAAAAGGAAAAAGTTGCATTTAGTACCCAAATGTGTTAAATAGCTAAAGAAATAAAATTAAGGGCTTTTAAAGAGCAATTTGACCCCTAGAAACAAGGTGGCTGGCCATAAGAAGTAAACTTCGTCAAAAAGTCAATGTTAGGTGACTTGATGACATAATCTTATGATAAAATAATACCTATAAGCTTAGCTATCAATTTCTTTCTTCTCCATGCCTTCTCCCCACCGAAAATATCAGCAAGAGAGGGGTTTTTGAAGCTTTGAAATTTCAGCAACTTATTACCTCAAAAAGTAAGTGATTTCTATGTCTTTAGTTGATAATTTTTGCATTTTTGAGACCCTTGAAGCATGAGCTTTCAAATGAGGGGTCTATTTTGCAAAATGGTTAAGAGTTTAGGGTTTTTACATGAGTGGAATTATAGTGTTTTCTGAGTTTTTATGGAAGAGTATGAGTCTTAGCAATGTTATAAACAACTTTTGTGAAAGGTGTTAGCATGAAAACACCAAAAAGGACTATTTTGCAAAAGTTGAAAGATAAGTGTTAAGTATGTGAAATAGTGAGATTTTGTGGTTGCTATAAGAGTAAAAAGAGTTCAGCTAGGCTTGAGATACGAAGAAATTCGATAAAAAATGAAATTTGATCATAGGGGCAAAATGGTCATTTTGCTAAGGTCTATGGGCAAAATGGTCATTTTACCCAAAAATGTAAATTTTAGATTGCCTAATTGCGTTTAATGACTAAATGAGTGCACTTTGCTATTCTAGATCAAGATTTACCTAATTCGAACCTCGATCGGGGGAAAGCCAAGCAAATCGACTAAATCGACTAGTCGAGTACATTTTGTTAAATAATATAACTACATTGTTAATACATGTATTCGAATTGTCATTGAATTGATATAGCATGAATTTCTAGATTGTGAATTGAGAATGCATAGTAATAATTGAGATAGTAGAAAGATCCCATTGGAACCCTAGGAAACAAACCAGATATTCGTGCCTTAACTTTCGAGTTGTGTGCCAGTGTGAGACATGTCTAGGACATGCATCGGCCACATTATGAGAGCCAGTGTAAGACCATGTCTGGGACATGGCATCGACATAGAGATGAATGCCAGTATAAGACATGTCTGGGACATGCATCGGCCTCGACGATGGTAGCCAGTGTAAGACATGTCTGGGACATGCATCGACTAAGAGTTGTGCTAGTGTAAGACATGTCTGGGACATGCATCAACATGTAATTACGAGAGCTAGTGTAAGACCATGTCTAGGATACGGCATCGGCCTTGATGATGATAGCCAGTGTAAGACCATGTCTGGGATATGGCATCGGCAACTTAACCCATGATAAAGGCTTATAGAATATCCGATAATGTTCCGAAAGGCTCAAATTTAAAGGTCATGAAAGCGAGTTATAAGGAAAGTATAATAATGTTGTGAGTGGTACAGGTACGTATTCGGTATGCATGAGTAATGAGCATAAAATAGAAAATGTGACTAGAGTAGACGATAATGAGTAAGTCAAGCTTATGCCTATCTTTGTGCTATGAGTATAATGACTAGAGGAAAAATTTTTGTTTTATATTTACTTATTTGCAACTTACTAAGCTTTATGCTTACTCTCTTTCCTTTCCCTTTTCTTTCAGTGCCGTCTAATTAGTTTAAGGATCCCTTAAAGTCAGAGATATCGATCACACTATTAGCCGTAATACTCGGTAGAGTTGGATTTATATTTTTTATTATGGCATGTATAGGGATAGATCTTATTATTTTGTGTCTTTGAAAATTGGCCAAATGTGTTGGCTTGAAATAGTTTCCACATTTTACATTAAGCCTTGAATGAGGATAACTTTCATTTTGACTCTATAATAGATGCATCTTCATGGTT
This sequence comes from Gossypium longicalyx, assembly GCA_025698465.1. Taxonomy (NCBI): domain Eukaryota; kingdom Viridiplantae; phylum Streptophyta; class Magnoliopsida; order Malvales; family Malvaceae; genus Gossypium; species Gossypium longicalyx. The sequence goes on along the minus strand of CM046995.1, from coordinate 32,935,598 downwards.
AAATGAATGTCTATCATACTTGATTTGGTATTGGTTGGTATTGACATGAAAATAGGCATACTAGGGTGGCAATGAGGCTTGGTAAATAGCCTCATATTGTCCATACGGGTACACACATGGGTGTGTGTCTAGGCCGTGTGTGACACACGGACAGCCCTATAGGCGTGTAAGAAGGCCGTGTGTCCCCTGCACTTAGAAATTTCAAGTCAGAATGCATGGTAAGGGTCACACGGGCTGAGACACGACCGTGTGTCTTAGCTGTGTGGAGGGGCACGACCTAGTACACGGGCATGTACCATGGTTGTGTGATGCTGATGTCAGAAATAGGATACTTAGGTTTTTGCACACGGGCATGTCGTGGTCGTATGGAAGGACAAGGGCAAAGGATACAGGCGTGTGTCTAGGCCGTATGAAGTCTGCACCTATTTTATGAAAAATTGTGGGATTTAAATTGGCCACATAAGTGCGGGACACGGGCGTGTCCCTAGCATACGGGCGTGTGCCCTATACTCACACGGGCGTGTGGAACCTTAAAGCATGAATTTCTCTGAGTTTTTCTCGAGCCATTGGATGGGTCCGAACCACCTTGAGTGTATGTTTTGGGCCCTGTAAGCCCTATTAAAGGACAAATTGAATATGAAATGAAAAGTTTTCAAATTGATCAAATTTTTATGGCCCGATTTTCCTAAGATTGGTTGAGTGTAAGTTCGGTAGCACCTCAAACCCTGTTCCGGCATTGGATACGGGTGAGGGGTGTTACATGTCACTTCTTACACAATTAATTACTTATGTGCCGCCTCCTAACTGTTCCCATGCTCAAGACCTAATACTTCTAGGCCCAAATTCGGGGCCTTACAGAATTTATTTGATGAATATGTTCATCTATAATTATAGATTTGTCCACCTTGAGTGTACTACTCGTGTGACATTGATATTTCAAATAATTTAATGGGCAAAATTCTGACATGAATAATCTGAACTCGAGATGAATTATTATGAAAATGAATTGAAAATATAGGAATATGATTTGTATATGTTATATGAATGCATGATGTGGAAAGCATATGTATATGGAAATTTGATTATTGTTGAGCCCATACATGTTTCTTAATATTATTATGAAATATACGACTAACAAGGATGATGAGGATATGTGTTAGGGCTTGTGACCAAATGGATTGAATGTGCTTTGCATGTTTATCTTGAATATGAATGAATGGTAAGTTAGTTACCAAGTTATACGAACTTAATAAGCATTTCATGCTTACTCTATTTTATTTTCCCTTATTCTATAGTAATTCGGAAGCTTGTTGGATTGGAAGCATTGACAGAGATCACTCACACTATCCATCGGCCCATCTTGGTATATATGGTAAATTAATTTTGGTTATAATGGCATGTATAGGTCAATTAGTCAATGTTGGCATGTAAATGTTTGGGTTATAACTAGCCATTGGAATGGCTTGTGATGAATATGTTTTGATATGTATAAATAAGGCTATAACATGTTTGGTGTATACTTAAATGGTTGAATGATAGAAATCATGTTGGCATGTTGATGATTAATTTTAGCATATTTGGTAAAATATACATATAGGTTAATTTGATAAGTTAAGAAAGTTTGTACATTTGGTTACATGATGGTAAAGTGTCATCTGAGGTGCTTAAGAGCACATTGGCTGTATGTGATGATATGTCATGCATGAGACTCGGTTTTGACTTGAATTAATTGTTTTAAAATGGCTTGTGAATATATTAAAGTATTGGTGTAGGAAGAAGACATAATAGCTGAGAAATGTGGCTTGGAAAATAGCCTATTTTCATCCACACGGGTAGAGACACGGACGTGTGGCATTGCCATTGTGTCCCTTGCATCTTTAAAATGTCAAAAAAATGCTTAGAATTGATCAGATGGCCTGGCACACGAGCATGTGGATTGGCCGTGTGATCCTTGCATCCACACACGGTCTAGCACACAGGCATGTCTCTCGACCGTGTGAACCACACGGCTTGACTACACAGGCGTGTGACCCCTGTACCTAGGAAAAATTTTGAGATTTTGTGAAAAATTCTCTAAGTACCCGGTTTAGTCCCAACTCATTTCTAATGCATGTTTTGGACCTCGAGGGTTCATATAAGGGACTTTATGTTTGATTTCTGACCTGAATACTATATTAAATAAAGTATCTGTTTACTTGATCTGTATATTCTAGTAATGCTTCGTAACCTTGTTCTGACGACGAATACGAGTTAGAGGTGTTAAAGATAAACCACCAAAATTGTAGATTAATATTGCCACATCTTACTCCTTACACATGTCCCAATCCCATGTAATGCATTATGGGATACAAATCACATAGCAAATCGATTAACATGATAATCATGCTTTCATGTACATATAGGTTTCATTATCCATGGTATTCCATGTTATCACTGTAACACCCCTAATTTGTATCCGTCGCTGGATAAGGGTTACGAGGCATTACCAAAAGACATAGTTTTCAAACATTCACTGATTTATACAAGTCATGTTCACATTACAAAAATCATATGACCAATTAATTATTAAACCTACCTTATAAATTGTGAAACAAAATACAATTCATATCTCAAGTCAGGAATAATATGCTTTTAAATATAAACACATTTTCAATAAATACATATAATAAACTAAATACATCTTGAGCAATTATGTACTTCCATAATCTATATTAACATAGATACACAAAACTCATATCTATTTAACAAATTCATATATAAGCATTTTAATATTAATTAGCAAATGATACTATTCATTTGGTCAATTCTTATCTCATTTGCCGAATGTACACATGCTTAATACCATTTTCATTCCAATTTTACTCCATTACTAAACAAATATGCAATCACATATGGAAGCATATATAAACATACTATAATTTGCATTTTACAAATGCATTATTCATATATATATTTCTTATACCTTAATAAAATAATTAATACAACATGCTTATAATAGTCATGAAATCAAGCCAATTCATCTCATTACATAAATACAAATACTAAATCATGTCATATTTATTTCATATATTATAATATCGTTCCTAGAACTTAACATTGCTGAAGCATATAAAACAAAACCATCATTTATACTTACATCATGTAAACCAAATCCAATCATTACTTTATTTATAATACATCAAACATCTTACTTAATTATTCAATTCACAGCTCAAGATCACAACATCAAACATAACTCAAACATGTCATATATACATAAAATGCACATTACTTTTGAAACATGCTTAGATCACAACCAAGTTCACACAACCATTATCAATACATACCACACTTATAAACCATAACCTAAAACACATATACTTAGGTAACATATTTATAATTATTCGTAGCACATAGCATATTGGCCAAAATGAACTTAAACCATATCCAAACCAAAACTAAATTCAAGCAAAGTAGTTAAGCCATTTTCGCATGGCTAATAAACATACATTTCCAAAAATTCAACTTTACTGAACACACACTCCAACCTATACATGCCATAGTTCAAGTTCAAATATTTAAATACCAAAGCTGTAGATAGTGTGATGAACTTTGCTGACGATCCCCGAGCTCGTAACTTGAATCCAAAATCTATAAAATAGAGTAAACAAGAATACACAAAGTAAGCTATCATAGCTTGGTAAGTCATAAGAAAATATACAATTCATTGATATAGTTAACTCCTTAACTTTAAACTAAACCAATTTATTAAGTCAATACTATACTTTGTCTCAACTTATACATTCCATAAACCATACATTTACATAGGCTCACCAAAAACAATATTTAACTTCATATACATACATCACATATTTGATCGAATACACAAGATTATATATAACATCACATATGCTTATTACCTATATGGCCGAATATACATGGTCACACATATACACATAGTGAATAATCATTTCATTAATATTAAAATTATTTATTCATAAGGCCAAATACACATACTAATCTTACATATATTTTTCATTTCTATCATACATAATTTAACACAAATATTCAAAGTACTTACTTGCCTTATCTCACATAGATAACAAAATAAATCATACCTGGCCTTTTAGCTTGTTTTACTTTCTTAAACACAACTTATCCTTGCCCGATGAACCATTCAGATTTGAATAAGATACTCGAATAATCTCATATATCATACAATGCCAACGTCCCAGACGTGGTCTTACATGTTATCTCATATCGTTGCCACTGTCCCAGACAGGGTCTTACTCGAATCAAATATGATGCCGATGTCCCAGACATGGTCCTACACGTAACCACATAGATCGATGCCAACGTCCCAGATGTGGTCTTACATGAAAACACATATATCGATGCCAATGTCCCAGACGTGGTCTTACTCGGAAACACATATCAGAATCCTATGGTTCAAACGGGGCTTTCAGACGTCGTAACTTAATCGAATCGAGCTTGTACATATAACTTCCAAATATATTCAAATTTGGCTTTCGTATATATATTTTTACACAATTCAATTCAGCATATAAATCTAGTATTTATTCAAAGTTAACAACATTTATTTTCTTATAAACTTACCTCGGACGATGAAAAACTAGTACGGATTGGCTAGTCGACAACTTTCATTTTCCCCCGATCCAAATATGATTTCCTTGGTTCTTGATCTAAACATATTCAAATTAAGCTCATTCAAACATATTTTCATTCAATTTAGTCCAAAAACACATAAATGGACAAATTACCATTTCACCCCTGACATTTACACTATTACACAACAAAAAATATGCAAAATTTCAAGATACCCATGTTTGGCTAAATGTTCCTAATTTTCATACCAATCCATATATTTCATTTATTTCACATTTTAGTCCCTCAATTTATTATTTTTGCAATTTAGTCCTAATAACTCAAAATCATCAAAAACTCCAATACAAAACATGTTAATCTAAAACATATCTTTCATATTTCATCATCAAACAACAAAAATCACAAGCTTTCATCAATGGCATAACTCAAAATATTCATCAAAATAAAAAATTCAAGCATTGGTCAGATAGTACTCAAAGCAAAGATCTTAAAAACGTAAAAATTATCAAAAACTGAAACCAAACTAACCTTGAATCAAGCTTGAGAAATGGTCGAATATCACAAAGCTTTTGTTTCTTTTTATTTTCGGTCAAAATATGAACATATGAACATGACTTTTAATTATGTTATATTATATCATATATATTATTTACCTATTTACATATTTAACCTTTTAAAATTAATAACAAAAACATGCATAATAAGGGTACATTCAGCCATCACTTAGTCTAAAGGATTATTTGCAACATAAATGCTTCAATTTACAAAGCCATTAACAATTCGGTCCTTATAAAATAAACTATCAAGTTTTCAATTTACGCTATTAAATCCTTTTACTTAATCAGACACTCAAATGTCCAAATTAAATTACGAAAATTTCATAGGCATAAATTCACCCAAAGTAAACACAAAAAATAATTTTTAAATATTTTTCTAACTCGGATTCGTGGTCCAAAAACCACCATTCTGACTAGGGTCTAAATCGTGCTGTTACAATCACAATAAACAAATAGCCATGATTTTTGCACAACATGAGATTAGAAAATATTTATCAATCATAACAATATTTTTCACTTCATATAATAAAAATGGGCCATGTAGTATTTGCTGAAGGGATTAAGGTTGATCCTCGAAAGATTGATGCCATTTTGGATTGGAAGCCACCTAAGACTGTATCTGAGATTCGCAGTTTTCTAGGACTAGCAGGGTATTATAGACATTTTGTAGAGGGGTTTTCATTGATTGCAGCACCTTGACTAAACTGTTACGTAAGGGTGTGCTGTTTAACTGGACTGATGTGCAGCAAGAGAGTTTTGAGAAGCTTAAGAAGGTATTGACTGAGGCCCCTGTCTTAATATAGCCAGAATCAGGGAAAGAGTTCACTGTCTACAGTGATGCATCACATGTTGGTTTGGGATGTGTGTTGATGCAAGAGGGTAAGGCGTAGCATATGCATCGCGTCAGCTTAAGAATCTTGAGGTGAATTATCCGACGCATGACTTGGAGTTGGCTGCGGTTGTATTTGCACTGAAGATTTGGAGGCATTTCCTGTACAGTGAGAAATGTATCATCTACACTGATCACAAGAGCCTTAAGTATCTCCTCACTCAGAAGGAGCTAAATCTTAGGCAGCGTAGATGGACTGAGCTGCTTAAAGCCTATTACTGTACGATTGAATACCATTCTGGGAAGGCTGACGTGGTGGCAGACACACTGAGTCGTAGAGTTATGACTGATCTAAGGGTGATGTTTGCTTGCCTCAGTTTATTTGATGATGGTAGTTTGTTGGCTGAGCTCCAAGTTAAACTGATATGGATTGAGCAGATTAAGGGTAAATAGTTAGAGGATGAGTCACTGGGTCTTCGTTTCTGACAAGTTGAGAGTGGGGATACTGTGGATTTTGGGCTGAATAGTGAAAGGGGTGCTCTGTTTTCGTGGGAGAATCTGTGTACCAAAAGATATTGATTTGATGTAGTCTATACTACGAGAGGTACATAGTAGCCCTTATGCTATACATTCTGGTGGAAATAAGATGTACCGGGACCTTCGTGAGTTGTATTGGTAGCCGAGTCGTAAGTGTGAAATTGCTGACTTTGTAGGTAAATGTAACATCCTAAAATAGGGCCTAGTCAAAGTAGTAGTTTCGGGACCATAAGTCCGACGTTAAAATAATTATTTCATGATCATTATGAGGTTTAGGATATGAAAATAAGCATTTGTTAAAGTTTCATGAAGAAATTCTATGTGTAAAGTGTCCAATTGGAAATTAGGGACCAAATTGAATGAATTGCAAAACTTGGGTTCTAGAAGCAATTTGTATGAAATTGCTTTGGATTATTAATTAGAGGTCCTTAAAGAGTAATTTTCCCAATTTCTAAGTTTTTGGACAAAAATGGGCATGCAAGGAAAATTTTGAAATGATAGTAAGGAAATGCATTTTGCTCATTTGGTAATAAATGAAATAAAAAGGGAAAATCAAACAAAAATCAGCTATTTTCTTCTCCATAGCTGCGAAAATTTGCATGTTCTCCATATCTAGGGTTTTCCAACATTTCAAGCTTGATAGTAAGTTAATCATAGCCCTATTTTTAATGTTCTTTGTATTTTTGAAATCCTCGTAACATGCTTTTTCTATTTCTACCCATATCTCAAGCTAGGGTTCATGTTTAGAAAATTACCCATGCATGAGATGTCTGTGTTTTAATGATTTTGGAGGAATATGAAAGTATAAAAGGTGGTAAACAACTTTTACTATGTAGTTTTTCATGGAAATGGCTTAAAGGACCATTTTGTAAAAGTTGTAAAAATGGGTAGAAAAATGTAAAATGAGGGAAAATTGTGGGTTGTTATGAGTATGAAAAATATTCGACTAGGCTTGGGTAACTTAGAAATTACATGCATTTCATTAAACGAGCCTTAGGACTAACTTGTAAAAGTTGTGAGAGGTTAAGGGCAAATTAGTCATTTTGCCCTAGGATGGGTGTTAGGTCGGAATTGAATAATGTTAGATATTAATGATTTATTTTTACTGATATAGACCCCGAGGAACCAATTCTGGAGGTCGACCGTGGAAAACGAAAGGTTTTGGAATAACCGAAATACAAATCCGAAACGACTACCAGGTAAGTTTGTATAACCTGAACTAAACTCTTAATATACTTAAATATGCACGTTCTTGAATGTATGAAAATTTAGATATTCATTGCATGATAATCCATGAAATGTGCTAGTGTAAATGAAAAGATGATAAATGTCCCAGGTAAAATTAAAAGGGAAATCTGATGGATAAATTATGGTTTACATGACATGAGATCCTGCATGTGTTGCAGAAAAGGATTTAGCCTGGACGGGTAATTCGATGATCTCAAAATAGGAAGGATCTAGCCCGGACGGGTGTTCCTTGGTTGATCGAGCCTCTCGAAGAATATGGGTGCATTAAGGATTTGGCCCGGATGGGTAATCTGATTGAGGACTGAATTTAGCTTGGACTGGCAATTCAGATCCGAGCTTAAGAGAGCAATTGTCGTTAAAAAGGGATTTAGCCTAGACTGGCAATCTCGATATTACTTTATGAGTTATTACTATGGAGGATTTAGCCTAGACTGGTAATCCCACCGTAAGATGTAAGGTTCGCAGCAGTGCGTACTTGTGATGATCACTTGTATGATTTGACGGTAAAAGGGCCATCCATCAAGATTTCCGAGAAATTCAATGGGACTAACATGAGAAATAGTGATGGAAATATTGAATTGCTGAGCTCATCTAGGACTAATGATATGATGCACTGTTATGAGACTAACTTGATGATTGAGTGCATGTGATAGGGAACTATTTCATGCTTGTTGGAATCATTGCCTAATATGGTTGTATGTTAATTAACTGGTAAGTTTACTTTCTAGTTATCCAGACTTACTAAGCATATAAATGCTTACCCCCTTCTCTTTTCCCTGTCTTACAGAGCTCGTGGACTCGTAAAGATTAGAAGACAGTTGGAGAATCAACACACTATCGACTTGTTTCGCTTTGGTATATAGATACTTTTATTTTGTTTAATGGCATGTATAGGGTTTTTGGTTATTTTGTTGTATGTCTCATTTGGCTAGCCAATGTAAAGGCTTAAACGGTATACCTATTCTTTTGTATATGGCCATGAGATATGGCTCATATTGATGTAGGTTGTAAACCTACTAATGATGCATGTTTATGTTTAAATATTCCATGAGATATGATAATGAGCTTTATCATGGATGGATGCTTGAAATGGGACCTAATAATGTGAGAGGGGACATAGCATATAATGGTATATGGTTATAATATGGCCTAAATGTAAAATGTGCTATGTTAATCCCTCATTCAAAAAGGATAATTTAGCATGTACTAAGCCGATGAGATGAGGCTAACATGCAATGAGTTATGCCAAGGTTGTTTAAGAGTATAAAAAGGCCATGTTAAATACCATTGAAGTCTATAAGTGTGTATAGATGTTAGAGGGTGACAAAAGGCTTGGCAAATAGCCTTAAAAAGGTCCACACAGTCAGCCCCCATGGGCGTGTTGCCTGGCCGTGTGTCCCCTACACCTAAAATTTTAGTTCAGTTTGCATAGTAGTAAACACAAGGGGAGAGACATGGTCATGTGTCTCAACCGTGTACAGGAGACGACCTAGCACACGGGCGTGTGCCTTGGCTGTGTTCCTCAAAATGAATGATGATGTCAAAAATAGAATATCTAAGTTTTTGGACACAGGCAATGACACGAGTGTGTCTGGGTCGTGTGAGGGACACGAGCCAGAGACACGGGCGTGTGCTTGGCCGTGTGAAAACCCCTGTAGGTTCAAAATGAAAAATAAATCCAAATAATTCAACACGGGTGAGGGACACTGGCATGTCCCCAAGCACACGGGCGTGTGCTTGCCTCCACACGGGCGTGTGAGGCATAACCCTAGGAACTTTATTAAAATTTTCCATAGTTTTTGGTTTAGTCCCAAATCGAATTAATGTATGTTTTGGACCTTGTAGGTCCATAATAGGAACACTATGATGTTGTTTGATTGGTTTTAAATTAGAATGAAATTTTATAACCCGTATTTTTTGAAATGTCTGAGTATGTGTTCGGTAATGCCTCGTACTTTGTCCCAGTCTCAGGTACGGGTAAGGGGTGTTACAGTAAATGTCTAACTTGCTAGCAGGTTAAATCTAAACATCAGTTACCTTCAAGGTTGCTTCAGCCAGTTAAAATTCCACTTTGGAAGTGGGAGAGAGTGATCATGGACTTCGTTAGTGGGCTGCCCCTAACGCCTACTAAGAAGGATTCAGTATGGGTTATCATGGACCAATTGACCAAATCTGCCCATTTCATACCAGTTTGTACTGATTACTCTTTGTAGAAGCTGGCTAAACTGTATGTGTCTGAGATAGTGAGACTGCATGGGGTATCGGTTTCCATAATATCTGATAGGGATCCTCACTTCATGTCTTGGTTCTAGAAGAAGCTGGATGAAGCTCTGGGTACAAGGTTGGACTACAGTACCGCGTTCCATCCTGAAACAGACGGTTAGTCGAAAAGGGCGATATAGATACTGGAGGACATGTTAAGGAGTTGTGTGATTGATTTTCAAGGCAGTTGGGAGGATTACTTGCCGGTAGCAGAATTTGCTTATAACATGTTAAGGTGTCGTACTCCTTCGTGTTGGACTGAGTTGGCCGAGAGGCGTGTTCTGGGCCCTAAATTAGTTTCTGATACCGAGGATAAAGTGAGACTAATACGGGATCGACTGAAGGTGGCATCAGACAGACATAAGTTGTATGCGGATCTAAAATGTAAGGAGATCGAATTTTCTGTAGGGGGACTTCGTGTTTCTCAAGGTCCTGCCATGGAAGAAGGTACTGAGGTTTGGACATAAGGGCAAGTTGAGTCCTAGGTTTATTGAGCATTACCACATACTTAAACGTGTGGGATTGATTGCCTATCAATTAGAGTTACCTCCGGAGTTAGACCGAATTCATGATGTGTTTCACGTATCTATGTTGGGGCGCTACCATTTTGATCTCACGTGTGTCATTTCGGTTCAGAAGGTTGAGGTTAAGCCATATCTAACTTTTGAGGAGGAGCCGGTTCAGATATTAGAATGCGATATAAAGGTTTTAAGGAAGAAGTCTATCCCACTGGTTAAGGTTCTTTGGCATAACCACAGCTCTAAGGAGGCCACATGGGAACCTGAGGAAGCGATGCGACAACAATACCCTCATCTGTTCTGACCAGGTAAAATTTCAAGGTTGAAATTTTCTTTTAGAGGGGTAGAGTTGTAACGCCCCAAGAAAATCTTGAATAATTATTTTCGTATGATTGGGTTACACAAATGTATGTTTGCTACAGTGGTTAAGTATTTTGGGGATAGTCTGAGAAGTCTTGGGTTCAAGCCTTGGCTTATGCAAAAATTTTTGTTTTATATGAATAAACCCTGTCTCTAGTTAGTAGGTTCTTAAATAAATACAGATATTTTATGTTAGAATGGGCCTACTGGTCTAGGGGATAGGTGGCGTGTTACTGTAACCTGAGGTCTGGAGTTTGAGTCCTGCTATGCGCAAGGGAGTGTTTTATTATGCTGCTGATGTCGTAGGAGTGTTGTGGTTTGACCAAAACACTAAAGTGTTTGAGTAGAATTTGAATTAAGTGGTTGAGGGAGGAGTTGACGGCATGGAGAGATTTGGGGAGGAAATTATGGGAATTTGAAGTTGTGGGAGAGTTAGTGTTGAATTGGTATTCTAGTCACTCAAGAATTCGGCCTTAGTTGGCATTTTTTTCTCTCCATTTTGGTTGCTGTCAATTTTTCTTTTGGTTCTTTTCACTTCTTAGTTTAGAGGTTGAATATTGCTATAGGTCTTTCGGGTATCTTCTTATTTTCCTTTTTGTTGTTTATTTCGAGTTTGCACTTTCCTCGAGTTCACTTGCCGATTGATTGGCCCTCCTCTAGCAGTCGTTCTCTCTATTTTCTTTTGCCTTGGCCGAATACTCCCTCTTCCCTCTCTCTTAATCGATTCTTAACAATCACCCTTTCCCTTTGTGCTTTGGTCGAATATTCTCTCCCCTCTCTTGTCTTTCGATTTTTTGACAAATCCTTCTTCTCATTCTTTCCTGTCGGTTCTCCCTTCTCTGTTTCTTCCTCTTTTCCTCCAGCAGGCTGTACACCTTCTTGCATGTTTCTTTGGCTGAATATTGGTAGGTAAGTCTCTGCTTTACTTCTTTCTCCTTTCAGCTTTTCACTTTTCTAAGCACCATCTCTTTTCTTTTCCTCTTCTTACCGTTACCCCTCTGTTTACTTTTTCAGATCAATCTTCCTTTTCAGTTCTTTGTATGCTACATCAAAGAACTATAATCTGCTCTATCGTTGTTAGTAAGTGGTTTAGGGTTTGTTGTAACGAATCATAAGTTACTATATGAAAGGTGGTGTTGAGCGGTAAGTGCGGTTCAGTCGAGATTCTATTATAATCCAAGTATAGGTTTAATAAAAAGGTTGTGACTTTCATGCAGGTGGTGATCGAGGTTGATTGGTACGTCTCCTAAGAACCAAGGGTGCAATTACGATTGATTTTTGGTAAAGAGATTGTGATCGATTTGGAACTCCGTTAGGTTTTGGAACTCCGTTAGGTTCTATTTGAAATATGAGTTAAGTAACTGATTAAATGTCATTTTGATTGAATTCAGGTATAAGAGTATTCAGAGTGCGGTTAACTTCAAATCACATTAGGTGTGTAAAAACACTGCCCCTAATCATAAATCAGCAAAAGCCAGAATAAGTGAACGACAACACGACACGGGCATGTGCTCCCTTGTGTGGTAGTCCGTATGACTAAACATAGGCGTCTGATCGTTGAGGCCGGCCATGAGCGATTTCATGGGCTGAGGTCGTATTGGGCCATATTGGGCCGTGTGGGCCCCACGGGCACGTTGGCCCCACACGAGTAAACCACACGGACGTGTGCAAATTATTGGGCTAGGCTATGTAATACACACGACCAAGGCCATTATGGGTCGTGTGGGCCAACGAGCATGTAGGCCCACATGGGCCCGCAATATGGGCTATGGTCCCATTTTTATTGTTTGACTGTTAAGGTTGCACGGGTCGCCCGAGACGACTGTGGACCTACTGTTAGGTCAGTAAGTTTACCTAGTAAGTTTACCTAGACCCCCTATTTGATAAAATGACTGTTATGCCCTTATGTGATGTATAACTATATTTTAGCATGCCATTTTAATCGTATTGAGTATATGTATAATATTATGACATGGCTTGACATGATGCATGATGTGTTGTATGGGGATGGGTTTAATATGATTAGAGGAAGTGTACTGTACTCACAGCTCTGCTGCAAATACTGTTTAGTGCCGCAACCAGTACTATTTGGAGTGTAGGGATGGGTGGGTTGATTATATCTCCACATGGAGTGTAGGATTGGACAGAGATGGAGTGTAGAGGCTGGTTGGGTAGGATTTCTTGATTGCATATCTGTACTGTTATTGTCACTGAGATGGGCTTAGGCCCAAACTAATATTGATATTGTAATGGGCTAAGGCCCTAACTGAAACTGAACCATTACTGAAATAGGCTTAGGCCCAGACTGTATTTGCACTATATGGTTGTTTGATATGGGATTACACACTGAGTTTTTGTAAACTCAACTTTCTGCTTATCTGTACAGGTAATCCCCAGGCTTAGGCGGATCGGTGTTGCGAGGGACTCAAAGGCAGCCACACAACTATTTTTTTTATTTCCGCATTTGATTTTAATTATTGGTTGGGTATTTTAATTGTAGTAAGGCCTTTTTGGATTTTTATTTTGGGGATTTTTTTAATTGTTTTGATTTATAACTGCTAGCAGTAGGAAAAGACGCAAGTTTTCAAAAAGATAAATGTTTTCCAAAGATACCACAAATACATAACGTGTTTTAAAAACTTTCGCAAGAAATAACGTTTTAAAATAAAAATTTAATAATGACGTTTTAATATGATTAACTTTCTGGCAAACGACTCACATTTTGAAAATAAACAAACGTCTTAAAACCAGCTTTAAGATCACACAAGAGATTAAATAGAAATTGGGTTTTGAACGACATCACAATTTATGAAAAATGTGACATTGCCAGATTCGGTTTAGGGTGTTACATCTATCGATATAGCCGATGGATAGTGTGATAGGTCTCCGACAAGCTTCCAACCTAAACGAGCGTCTGATTCACTATAAAACATGGAAATTAGCACAAAGTAAGCATTAATGCTTAGTAAGTTTGTATAATGTAAAACTTAACTTACCATTTCATTACATAACATTAAAATTTAGCATGGCATAATCTAACCAATAGCTTGGTCAAAGCTTAAGCATCAAAACAAACATGTTAGCATGCATAACATAAACCATAAGCAAATTAACATGGATAGCCAGTAATCTTAACATGAATTATTTGGATTTATCATCCATTTCAACTTACATATTTTCCAAGTATCACCATTTCAATGAAGTTCATATATGTAAAAGCCTTAGTTTATATCGATCTCTTAGCTTTTCCTTTCAAAATCATGCTTGTTGAACCGTTTAGAATATCGTTGGATACCCGAGATAGCTCACACGAAGTGTGCTAACATATAACCGTAGCCCGTCAATTCCTTTAAATATATGCTCACACGAGCTGTGAAAATAGGCCTGCTCACACGAGCTATGGTCAGAACGTAGCTACACGATGCTACTCATACGAGCTGTGGAGTATCTACAATACATGTAGAACTCAACCATCAGTAGGACATTCAAGAACCCGAAACATTTAAACCCTAATGACATGTCATTTGTATCCAACGAATTCCTAAGGTTCAAGCGGGACTTGGTAGTTAACGTAACATCATTGGATATGAAAAAATTATTTACATGGTAGTCCACAACACATTTATATTTCAATAATAAGCATGCAAACATTATACAATTACACGAACTTACCTTGACGATAAAACGTAGATATGGAGCTAATTAGTCCAAAACTTTATCTTTGCACCGATCTAAAGTCGTACAAGGTTTGTCTTGCTCTAAATGAATAAATTCAATTCATTTAATAACCATTCTATTCAATTCATTCCAATTTCATATTTTAGCAAAATTACACTTTTGCCCCTATAGTTTTGATTTCATTACAATTAAATCTTTAAGCTCATAAAATGAAAATTCATGCAATTTAACCATTAAACCATGCTAATAAAATTTCATATAGGTCCCTAGCAACTCATACATTTCATTATTTTTACAATTTCACCATGAATATTTCCCATTTTTCAATTTAATCCCTAATTGACATTTTCAACAAAATTCACTTTACAAAAGTCATTTATCTAACCAGAAATATTCATTTTCTTCCATCAAACATCAAAAACCACATATATTTATTCATTGAAAAACCCTAACCTTTTAGCAATTTTGCAAATTAGTCCTTAGGCTAGCTAGATTAAGCTATGACTCCAAAAACTTAGAAATCATTAAAAATGGGATGAAAATACACTTATATGGAAAAAAAGAGATGGTCGAATGTCTGAGTTCACAACAATGGTGTTTTTCTTAGGTTAAATTCGGCTAAGAAAGAAAAAGAAAGATGATAGCCTTTGTTCTATCATTTTACTAAGCTTTAATTATTAATTTACTTAAATAACCTTTCATTAAACCTTAAAAATTCCATTTTTAATGGCCATAATTGTCCACTCAATAAATAAATGGTTTATTTACAATACAAGTACTAAAAAATTTAAGTTCTATAGCTATTTAGTGCCTGTAGCCTATAGAATTCCAGTTTTGCACCCTTTTCAATTTAGTCCTTTTTATCGAATTAACCATGCAAACAATAATATTTCTTAACAAAATTTTTATACGATATTACTAACATGCTATAGGCATTAAAAAACAATAAAAAAATATTTTCATGGTAGATTTCTAGTGCTAAATCCACTATTTTGATTTCGCTAAAAACAGACTATTACAACTACTGTGAGAACAAAATCTATCCTAGGAACTCTAGGTAGAATTTTCGCTAAATCCAACTCGAGAGCAACAATGCGTTATGAGAGCCCATGAGAAATTTGTACTTTATGTTAAGAATTTCGAGGGAAAAATGCCTTTTTAGTGTGGGAGAGTTGTAATACCCCGCCAAACCTAGTCCCAGTTGGCAAATTGTTAACTAAGTATGAATCGAAAAAGGTAGAATGCACCTTATCCACCAGGATAAGTTATTACTGGTTGTCTTTCCATGTATTGGTGAATTGTTTGGCTAATTAGGTTAGTCTATAAAAACTTGGTTAAAGATTCATCTTTTGGTGAACTGTAGATTACTTGTTTATATGTCTTGGTATGGTCGGTGTTAAGAACTAGCCAATTAGCAGATACTCTTGGCGAGCTTTGTGGTGGTGGACCCTTCTGTTAGTATCCGCTTAGTGGTTTGTTTCATTGTCATGTAAAATCTGCCAGTGGCATATTGTTGGGTCATGGACCCAATAATTTACTTTATGAGCACAGTGGGTAAGGTCGTAACTATGGAATAGTTTACCATGGTTGCTTATGGCACATGGGTATACTGTTCAATTTTAGTTGGTTCCCTATTAAGATCTAATTCAAAATAAACTAGTGTGAAAAGATGTTTACTGTAGGATTTGTGTATAGATTGATATGTCGGTGACCAAGGGGTGCTGAATCAGCTCTGATTCGTTGTCTACGTATAGGGTTATTATGAGGGCCATTTGGGCTATAAATAACAGCGTGGATAGTAAAGTGAGGGATTTTAATTCTGTTCTATTTCTATTCTTGTACCTCGAGAAAGTAGGAGTTCTTTGTCATAGAACAAGTGAGTGTCCGATAAGTTAGAGAAGGCTATAGAGTGTAGGGAAAGGCTTCATGGTGTAACCAACTTCTTTAAGTCCTTTTATGAGTCACCAATCTGTGTGAGTATCCAGCTTGTGTGAGTCTTCAGTGAGTCTCCTCCGTGTCCCTATATAATGTTAGTTTATGGTTAACATAGTTAAAGGTTATCAGTATAGGTAAAACCACCTTCTCTAAACTGTGGTAGCTATTGCATGTAACCATCTGCATGTAAGTGATAAGAAACAGACACGAATTCCTAGGTGCGCAAGCTCGATATTTAAAAATGTGAGATAGGCCACTGGTAGGGCATGTTAGTTGCTAACCAAAATGGCGAATCTACTGGTTCACTAGTAGGGCATGTTAATTGTTAACCAGCTTGGTGATACAGGTTTTGCCGTTAGTAGGGCATGTTAATTGTTAACAATGGTAGAGTGCCCTGACCTTTTAAGGGAATACGCTTGTGTTCAAAATAATAGAGATTGAGATATCGATTATTAAGTGTAAATATGGGACCCAAGGCTAGCACAAGGAAGGGTATGAAAAAGAGTAAGAAAATGTGAACACTAATATGTTGCACGAGGTGCATATGATGACAATGTGAATATGGACTTTTGCATGTAGTGCATGTTATGTATATTTGAAGTAAGGGACGAAACCGCCAAAAAGGAATGTTTGATTATGTAGTTGCATTGTATGGTAATATTACATGGTAAGTGTTAAGTCTTAATCCTGTTAATGTGATTTAGATGGAGCGTATCCATCAGCTTATTATGTGCTTAGTGTATGGTAGCCACCAAGAGAGAGTTATACTCAATACGTATATAGTACCTGTCAACTAATATGTATTGGATGATAATGGTAGGAGTTGGTAGCATTTGTTTCTATTAAGGAGAAGTATTTGTTGGTGTTAATGAAACTGTTCTTTGGGAAAGTAGTTGCAGACTGTGTTTGCCATGAGATACTATCCGCCAAGGATAGGTATCCACCATTGTTGTATGTAAGAGGTTATACGCCTAATTTTCTCCGCGTGAAGTCTGTTGGCTTATTATTTATATATATGTTTAGTTATTCCTGCTCATGAAACCTAACTGGAAAGGGTTAAGCATTTTTATTTCTTGAGCTCATTGAATTCTTTTGAACTTACCCTTTTCTTTCCCTTTTCTAGGTAATACCATAATGTAGAGAGCTTGAGGAAAGGACCTAGCCAGAAAAAGTAACATCTGTTGTAAGCCTCACCTATGTTCCTTTTGTAACATGCATATGTACATTTTGGGGTTGTCGATGTATCAATTTTGTAAATTGAAATGGTGTATATGGTTTTCAGCATGAATATATTTTTGAAACAATTTGGTACACCGTAAATAGCCTATTTGGAAAATAGTTTTATAGTACCCGGCTTTGTCTATTATGGCACAATAGTTTCAAGTGTTTTATTAGCAGCTATAGAGAGTAGAATACAGATGTACAGAAGGGGAAGAGACATCTATCCTGGATTTACGAATGATCAGAAGATTAAAGAGAAGCTGGAGTGTGGCGAGAAATCCTGCAGTTCTGCCTTTAGTTTTCCTGATTTTTATGATTCAAATTTCTTTAAATGTTGGTGAATGATTAAAATTCCGTGTTTACTTTTCCACCCATGAACTAAATCTTTTCTAGGTTGGAGTTATTTGGGTGGATGTTTATCATCTTTAATATTCATGATTTGAAATTGACTATATCACTATATCATTCGATTTATGCCTATTTTAATTAAATACATGTAAGCTCTAGACATAGCTGATTGTATGCTACGTTCATAGATGTATTTTTAATTCTAAAAAGGTTAAATATAATGGATCTAGAATTGTGTGCTGCAAGCAAATATTCGAGAGAATACTCGTAGCACTCTAGACATAGATGTTGAGAACTATGCAGAGAAGATTGTTCATTGCAATTATTAATCTAGGGATCTATAGACATACAGTAACTCAAATTTCTAGATTAAATCTAGCTATCAAAAGAGGCATGTTCCAGTAGAAATTCTCTGAGCAGTTGATTAGACAATCTTTTGTCATGGCATTATTTTGATATGAACATTTCACTTGAATAATTCCAGCCCTGTTCATTCAACAATAGAATTACTCTTGCTTTTCTCTGTAATTTGCCACTACATTTTATTTTCCATATCAATTTTCTATTTTTAGCATTAAATTACATTAATTCATTATACCAACTTCGTATTCAGTTTAAAAGTATTTCCTACTATTTAGTATAGTTAATAGGATTATAATAACTTGATCAATTTTCTTACCAATTTTCGGTCCCTGTGGAGACGGTACTTTAAAAGTATTTCCTGCTATTTAGTATAGTTTAAAAGTATTTCTTGCTATGTAGTACTGCATGAGAAGAACTACTGAAGAGGATATAGAACATTATTTTGATCCTGAAATTGAAAGGACATTAAGGCAAAGAAGAAAAGAGTTAAGAGAAAAGGAGAGAATTAGAAATGATCCAATCAAAGAAGATCCAATACTTCAAAATGAAAGGAATGTTGATATTACTTGAATCATATATGACAGAGAGACCGACCAGAGAACATGTAGTGCCTACTTTAGGTGATCTAAATCCAAGAATTGTTAGGCCACATATTCAAGCTCAACACTTTGAATTAAAACTAGTAATGTTTTAGATGCTGCAAACTATAGGGCAGTTTAGTGGTTTACTAACTGAAGATCCCAGATTGCACTTGTGAATTTTTCTTGAAGTCTTTGACTCATTTAGGTAGCCAGGTGTTCCTGAAGATGCCCTTAGGTTAAAATTATTCATTTAATCATTACGAGATCGTGCTAGATCATGGTTGAATACATTACCATCAGGGATGGTGGCATCTTGGAATAAACTGTGTCAGAGATTTTGCTTAGGTACTATCCTCCCAACATGAATGCCAAGCTAAGGAATGAGATTACACCATTTAGACAATCTGAAGATAAGTCATTATACAAAGTATGGGAGCACTTCAAGGACTTAATTAGAAAATGCCCTATGCATGGTTTTCAGTATTGGACACAAATGGAGATGTTTTACAATGGATTAAATGCTCATACGCGAATGGTGGTGGATGCAACTACTAATGGGACACTACTTGACAAATCCTACAATGAAGCATATGAAATTCTGGAAAGAATAGCAAACAATGATTATCAGTACTCCATTACCAGAGTTGGTACTGGTAGAAGAGTTGCTAGAGCAATGGAACTTGATGTGATTACATCGTTAACAACTTAGGTATCATCTTTAACAAATATGATTAAAACTCTAAAAACACCATCTTTAGTGTAGGAAATGAAAGTAGCTGGGCTGACATGTTTGTATTGTAGGGAAGAACATATTTTTGATGAATGCCCATCGAACCCAGCATCAGTATATTACATGGGAAACATCAATTGGAACAACAACTCATATTCCAACATATACAACCCAGGGTGGAAACAACATCCAAATTTCAACTGGAGTAATCATGGATTGGGAAATTCCAGTAATGTTGTTCAACAAAATGCCATCAGTGCACCACCTGATTATAATCAACCCATGCCATGGAAAAATGTTCAACAAAGTTCAGTATCATCTTCTTCATCCATGTAAGCTTTGTTGAAGGAGTATATGGCTAAGAATAATGCCATAGTCCAGAGTCAAGCTGTGTCTGTATGAGCTCTTAAGAATCAAGTGGGTTAGATAGCATATGCTTTAAATTAGAAATCACAAGAAGCTTTACTAAGTGATATAGAGAATTCGAGATCACAAGGAAAAGAGCATTGCAAATCAATCACTCTCAAAAGTGGAACTCAGTTGAATGATGTTGCTAAAGATGCCATGGCAGTAAAGGATAACTCAAGACTCGATCATGAAAAGATCTTAGAACCAACTGTAAAGCATACAACATCTAAAAATGTTCAGTAGAAAAATGTTGTGGTAGTATCAAATCATGTTGCTAACAAAAACGCCACAGCAAAACAATATGAACAACCTAAAGGACAATTACCTCCACCATTCGCTCAGCTAATTGGTGTGTAGAAAGGAAAACTCACTATGAGAGTGAATGATCAACAAGTTACATTCAACATATTCAATGCCCTGAAATGTGTTGATGAGAGTGAAGATTGCCAGGCTAATGGTTTGCTAAAAACAACAGTAGACGAAAAATTTGCAAGACGTTTCCTTAGCAAAATCTTCTATCTCCAATAGCCCATGTGAGCAAAAAATGCTCAACTTATTCAGTCAATTTCAGAAGCAACTTAATCTCTTTGAGGCTTAGTGAAAACACGAAAATTTACGCATTTTTACATGCTCTTTTTAACTTAAAATCACACCGTTTCGATTAAATTCGTGTCGAAAAATAATTAATTTTTATAAAATAATTAAATTTTACTTAAAATATGAACATGATGAATTTTAGTTAATTTATTAATTAATTTTGATTAATTTTGGTTATTTTCAACAGAATTGCGCAAAGGGCAAAAAGTGGCTCGGCAGACACTGCTTAAAGCACAAAATCGAGAAGTAATTTGAAATATCAAGGCGAATTAATTTCTAGCCTATGACGGTCCAATTATGTGTATTAATTCATAATATAATTAATTTTAATTTATACCCAATTTAATTTGGGCTAAATAAATTAATATTAATTAATTATGGAAAAAGTGATCTAGTTGAACCGAACCGATTGAAGTGAACCGGCCAAAGATTGGGCAGCCCAAAACCGGCCATATGCTGACCCAATCAGCTTATTAGATGATTAATTAAGCTTGCAAAGAAGCCCTTTAAGTCTTGTCAAAGTGCATTCAAATCCCTCCATAATTGGTGGATTTTTGGATTTGTCCCAAGCCATTTTTAGCAAAGTTGAAAGCATCAACTTTGCCACATAGGTGGCCGGCCAAGGGGTGGCTTTTTGGCTGCTATTTTTAGCAAATTTCAGCTGCAACACTCAGCTTAAAAACCCCCCTTGGCTGATCATTCAAAGTATCTCATTCATTTCTCATTCATTTCACAACACTTCTCTCATCTCTCACTTTTTCTCTCATTTTTTCCATTCCAATTCCTTTGCTCTTGTGCCGATTTCTTCCCTTGGAAAAGGGGTGTTCTTCAACCATTTTGGAGCAGCAATTGAGTGTTCATCAAAGCCTTGATCGGCGAGGACAACAAGAAGGAAGAACAGAGCAACCTAGTCAAGCCTCAGAAAACCACCAGATTTGATTCTTGTTTCCTATCTCTTTAATTTTTGTTGTTATTATGATGAAGATATCTATGAGTATTTATGTTGTTGGAATGGTTAATTTAATCAGCTTATCTTGAATTTAATTCATGTTGGGTTGATTGCATTTCGTCTTCTTAAATTGTTAAAATTGTGTTTATGTTGTTATAGGCCTCGGTAAAATGCTTGATTAAGTAAAATCATGCCTAAGTTATTCTTGCGTTACGACTGTAAGGTAACTAGTGAATTAATTATTAAAACAGATTGAAATTGTAATTAATTGACACAGTACTTAATCAGTGCATATTTATTCTTCTAAGGTAGCTGAAGGTTAAATTAGGAATGTATATGGCGATATTATTGCCTTGCATAACTTGCAAGATTTTTGTGATCAAATTGTTTCAAGGTAGGGATATCTTGTTACCTCACATAGTCTTTTATAAGCTTATTAGATTTAATTAATCGTTTGAATTTACATAAGGATATGCAAGAGATTAGTTCAGTTTAATGAGTATGTATGTGCAATAAGATGTTTGCTTACTAGAATCTGTTTAGTCGATTGAATTGACATAGGGATATGTCAAGAGATGAATGGATTTTGGTATGTAAGTATGTTCATAAGTTAGCAAGATACCGAGTTGCCGTGAATTTATTCGCAATGACATAAGCATGAGTTTAATAATTCTAAGTTAAAGAAATGTAATTAATCCAACACAATTATATCATCTTTATTAAATCTTATTTTGAAATCGTGCATTAGAACATTTTACTTCATTTTTATTTATTTTAATTAGTTATTTTCTTAAGTTTTTAATCACCCTCTTTAAATAAAATATTTTTCTTCACCAAAGTGTTCTAAATTGCATTCATAAATAATCCTTTTCACAGTCCCTGTGGGTATGATAACTCGACATTTACTTGTCACTTTATTACTTGTTGCGATTGTGTACACTTGCACATTTCCGTCATTACAAGTTTTTGGCGCCGTTGCCAGGGACTGTTTTAAAAAGTCATTATTTGTGAATTTGTTAGTTTTACATTTTAGTTTATATTTCTATTTAATTTTTAACTTGATTAATTTTTCTGTGATTATCTCAGGAGTTAATGAGTATTGATCGAATTATTGACCTACTCCCTGTAGACCCTGAGATAGAACGAACTTTTCGAGAACGAAGAAGACAAGTAAATTAGAGAAGAACCGAAGAGATGAATTTTGAAAATCCGAATCAAGGAAATAGAGCAAACCCTGCTCAAAATCCTATCCTTATTGCTGATGATAAGGATAGAGCTTTACGACAGTATGCCATGCCAGTATTTAATGATCTTAATCCAGGTATTAGAAGACTCGAAATTGAGGCACAACTGTTTGACCTGAAGCCAGTCATGATCCAGATGCTTCAGACAGTGGGCCAATTTAGTGGAATGCCTACCGAAGATCCTCATCTACATTTAAGACCATTTATGGAGTTGAGTGATTCTTTCAAATTAGCCGGAGTACTTAAAGATGCATTACGATTGAAGCTGTTCCCATATTCACTAAGGGACAGAGCTCGAGCCTAGTTGAACTCATTGCCACCAAACTCAGTTTCTACATGGCAAGAGTTAGCAGAAAGATTCCTTGTGAAGTATTTCCCGCCTAGCAAGAATGTTAAGTTGAGGAATGAGATCACTGCTTTCCAGCAAATGGATGATGAGTCCTTGTATGAGGCACGGGAAATGTACAAAGAGTTATTACAAAAGTGCCCTCGTCATGGAATCCCGTATTGCATCCAACTTGAGACATTTTATAATGGTCTCAATGCTCACATGAGGATGGTAATGGACGCTTCTGCTAATGGTGCTCTCCTTTCTACGTCTTATAATGAGGCTTATGAAATCATTGAGAGGATTGCTAGTAACAATTACCAATGGCCAACCAATCGAGTAGCGTCAGGAAGACAAGTTGCTGGAATACATAAAGTAGACGCTCTAACATCACTCACATCTCAGTTATCATCAATATCCTCAATGCTTAAAAATCTTATTACTAATGGGTCTAACAGTTTTGCAGCACAACCACCAACCCAATTTAAAAATATAGCCTGTGTTTATTGTAGGAAAGGACATTTGTTCAAAGAATGTCCATCAAACCCAGAATCCATGTACTAAATAGGTAACCAGAACCAAAATCGTGGAAGGCAAGAACTGCAATCTAATTTTTATGAGTAACCAAGGAGCTGGAACCAGCAACACTTACGCCCAACCTAGATCAACCCAGCCACCTAGTTTTCTCGAAAAAGTTCAGAAACCAACCCAAGCTGACCATCTAATGGTTTAGAAAATCTATTGAAGGCATACATGGCCAAGAATTATGCCTTAATCCAAAGCCAAGTAGCAACATTGAAAAACCTAGAAAACCAAATGGGCTAGCTTGCAACTGAACTCAGGAACCGACCACAAGGTGCTTTACCTAGTGATACAGAGAATCTGAAGAATTCGGGGAAGGAGCATTGCAAAGAATTGACATTGAGGAGTGGAAAGACAGTAGAGCCCAACACCATTAAAGCTGAAAAGAAGCAAGCTGATGCTCAAGATTCAGAGGAAGTGCAACTGAGTGTTGAAATTCCAGTTTCACAAGAACCAAAATCTGTAAAACCTAACAAGGTAATTTTAGAACCAGCTAATTCTGATCAACTAACAACCTCATCAGATGCAGAATTACCATATAAGACGAATCAACCAGTTCCAGTAAAGAAACCACCACCACCCTACCCTCAAAGACTTCAAAAGTAGAAGTAGGAGATTCAATTCAAGAAGCTCCTAAACGTACTCAAGCAACTTCATATCAACATTTCGTTGGTTGAAACACTTGAGCAAATGCCGAACTACGTCAAATTCATAAAGGATATCCTATCCAAAAAACGAAGACTTGGAGAATTTGAGACGGTAGCTCTAACGAAGGAATGTAGTGCATATCTTCAAGACAAATTACCCCCAAAGTTGAAGGATCCTTGTTGTTTTACCATACCTTGCAGCATTGGAGCAACATATTATGGTAAGGTATTATGTGACTTAGGTGCGACTATTAACTTGATGCCTATGTCAATATTTAGAAAGTTGGGGATAGGTGAAGTTAGACCTACTACGGTTACACTTCAACTAGCAGATCGATCCTTAGCACATCTAGAAGGAAAAATCGAAGACGTATTGGTAGGTGTAGATAAATTTATTTTCCCTGCTAATTTTGTTATTCTAGACTTTGAAGCAGACAAAGAAGTGCTAATTATCTTAGGAAGACCGTTCTTAGCAATATGAAGGACCCTTATTGATGTGCAGAAGGGCGAGCATACTATGCATGTTTAGGATGATCAGGTAACATTTAACATTTTTAAGTCTATGCGGTTTCCTGACACAATTGATGATTGTTCTACAGTATTTAATTTAGAGGCTTTAATAGTGGAGAAGGAGCTAAACTACGTTGAGGATCTGTTGGAACAAATCTTGACATCAGATCTTCAGAATGATGAAGAGGAGGATGAATACTTAGCTTTGTTAGAAGCTAATCAAAGGGGATTTAATCCGCAATCCTTCTTTGAATCTTTGGAGTTAGAGAACAGGAATTATACCCAACCAAAAGCGTCAATTGAGGAGCCACCTAAATTAGAACTCAAGGTACTACCTTCACATCTAAAATATGTTTATTTAGGTAACTCTTCTACTTTGCCTGTGATTGTTTCAGCAGAATTAACTACTAAGCAAGAAGAGAAACTCATTTTGGTGTTGAAACAATTCAAGAGGGCTATCGAATAAACCATAGTCGATATTTGTGGTATTAGCCCATCTGTATGCATGCACAAGATCATACTAGAAGATGGCGAGAAAGGGAAGATTGATGGACAACGAAGACTAAACCCCATCATGAAGGACGTCGTCAAGAAAGAAATCATTAAGTGGTTAGATGCGAGTATAATTTACCTCATCTTAGATAGTTCATAGGTAAGTCTGGTCTAGTGCGTGCCAAAGAAAGGAGGTATCATGGTCATAGAAAATGAGAATAATGAGTTGATACTGACTAGAACGGTTACGGGATGGAATTTGTATTGACTACCATAAGCTGAACAAGGCGGCTAAGAAATATCACTTTCCTTTACCATTTTTGGACTAGATGCTGGATAGACTCGCAGGGCGAGACTATTACTATTTTCTCGATGGATACTCGGGGTATAATCAGATTACAGTAGCACTGAAAGATTAGCACAAGACAACATTTACCTGCCTGTACAATACATTTGCATTTAGACGCATGCCAAATGGTTTATGTAATGCACTTGCTACATTTCAAAGATGTATGATGTCCATTTTTACTAACATGGTTGAGAAGTATTTGGAATTTTTTATGGATGATTTTTCAGTATTTGGAGATACATATGATGATTTCTTAGCCAATCTAGCAAAGGTACTAAGGCGATGTGAAGAAACAAACCTAGTACTCAACTGGGAAAAGTGTCATTTCATGGTACGAGAAGGTATTGTTCTAGGGCATTGGATAACGAGACATGAAATAGAAGTAGATAAAGCAAAGGTAGATGTTATTGAGAAACTCCCACCTCCAACATCTGTAAAGGGTGTTAGGAGCTTTCTGGGCCACACCAGTTTCTATCAAAGATTTATCAATGACTTCTACAAAATTGCTAAACCCTTATACAAATTATTGGAGAAGGACTCGACGTTCAAGTTTGATAAGGAATTCTTAAAGGCTTTTAAAGATTTGAAGAGTCGGTTAGTTACGGCACCCATAATTGTCACACCAGACTGGGATTTGCCATTTGAATTGATGTGTGACACAAGTGACTTCACGATAGGGGCTGTCATGGGCCAGTGAAGGAACAAAGTTTTTCATCCCATCTACTATGCAAGTCGAACTTTGACAAGAGCTCAACTGAATTATACAATAATAGAAAAAGAGTTACTTACTATTGTGTTTGCTTTTGACAATTTTCGATCCTATCTGGTAGGTACCAAAGTGACTATTTATACAGACCACTCGGCGATTAAGTATTTACTTGCCAAGAAAGACGCTAAGCTGAGACTGATCCGATAGGTACTTCTACTTCAAGAGTTCGATCTAGAAATTCAAGTTCGAAAGGGAGTGGAAAACCAAGTAGCAGACCACTTGTCTAGGTTGGAGCCGCAAGAAGGGAACTCTCCTCTTATACCAATTCAAGAAACATTTCCAAATGAACACATACTGAAGGTAAATCATGTCCATAATACCCTTTGGTTTGCTGATATTGCTAACTTTTAGCTTGTGGTTTGAGGCCGATTGATAAGACATATCATCAGAGGAAAAAGTTTCTTCACAATATGAAGTACTATTTTTGGGAAGAACCATACTTGTTCAAGAAGTGTGCAGATCAAATGATCAGGAGATGTGTGGCAGAAGATGAGGTACATGAGATTTTATACCATTTTCACTCAGCTCTAAGTGGTGGACACTTCGGAGGTACTCGTACTGCGGCCAAAGTATTGCAAGCTAGACTTTTTTGGCCAACACTATTCAAGGACGCATACGCTTACGTAAAGAGTTGTGATCGATGTCAACGGGTCAGAAATGTCACCAGTAGAAATGAGATGCCTCGAACAAACATCATTGAGGTATAATTATTCGATGTTTAGGGTATTGACTTCCTCGGTCCTTTCCCTCCGTCTTTTGGTCACAAGTACATCTTGGTAGCTATAAACTATGTGTCTAAGTGGGCCGAGGCTGAAGCTTATTCTACAAATGATGCTAAGGTTGTGATGAAGTTTTTGCAGAAACACGTGTTCACAAGGTTTGGAACCCCAAGATCTATTCTCAGATATGAAGGGTCCCATTTTGTGAACAAGTGGTTGAAATGGTTGTTAGATAAACATGGAGTGAAACACAAGGTCACTACAGCTTACCATCCGTAGACGAATAGGCAAGCTGAACTGGGAAATAAGGAGATCAAAGGCGTACTTGAGAAGGTAGTTTGCCCAAATCGATGAGATTGGTCCAAAAGATTGGATGATGCTTTATGGGCTTATAGGGCAGCATACAAGACACCTTTAGGGATATCACCCTACAGGTTGGTCTTTGGGAAAGCTTGTCATCTGCCCTTGGAGTTAGAACACAAAGCTTACTAGGTCCTTTCACAACTCAACTTGGATCTTAAGCTTGCTAAAGAGAAATGGATGCTCCATTTCAATGAGCTAGAGGAATTCCGAACGTTCTCGTATGAAAATGCCAAACTACTCAAAGAGAGACTTAAGAAATGGCATGACAAGCACATTCGAGCTCAAGAATTTAAAGCAGGTCAGCAAGTCTTGTTATTTAATTCTAGATTAAATTTCTTTCCAAGTAAACTAAAATCATGTTGGTCCGGTCCATTTACAATTCATAACATCTATCCATACGGAGTTGTTGAACTCCAAGGTAAGGGAGGTAATTTTCAAGTTAATGCTCAGCGTTTGAAACATTATTGGAGAGATAAGATTGAACGGAATCAAATTTCGTTCATTTTATCAGATGTTTGAATTTTCTTATTTTTCTTTTTAATAAATGATTTAGGGTGTATTTTCGGGATTAGTATGTTTAAATAAATTCTATCTAGGAGATTGGAACTTAAGTGGACCGCTTATGACCCCTCCAATCTTTCATGGGAATTGATTTTAACATAATTTTCCGAGAAATTATTCCCTAAATAGAAAATTAAATTTTTAGTTTTTCAAATAAAAAGGTCAATTTTGACCCAAGTTTTAAATTGCAACTCAATTTCAAATTTTCATTAAGCCTAAGGATTTAATTGAATTATTTTTCAAAGTTGGTTGCTCTTTTCGTAAATAATAAAAATTAGATGCCTCTTTTTGTAAATATTTTCAAAAGGCTTCTAGAATAAATATTTTTAATTTAATAAAAAATATAATTATTAATATATAATTATATCCATTATAATATATATTAATTATTATCAATTTTATATAGAGTTAGGGTTAGTGTTAATTTAATCATATTTTATTTGATAAAATTTTTAATAATAATAAGATGATAATCTTTAATATATAATTATTATAATTTATATATTAATCTTTAACAATTTAGCATAGAATTAGGATTAATTTATTTTATTTTTAAATAAATTAATAGCATTGATAATTTAATATGCATATATTTAATTATTAATTGTTGTTAACTTGGAGTAGAATTAGAACTTAGAGTTTTTAGCTATTAAATTTCTCTAAGAATTCTACTTTAAGTCTTATTCCCTTCATTATAAATGCCACCTTCTCCATTCATTCATCACTAAAATCCCAAACACCAAAACCCTTAAAGTGCCGCAAGTCGATAGCCTCATCATCACCTAGTAGTCGGCCAGCAGCTCACCCGCACACCTGCTTCTCCGTGCGCTCAGCAGCTGCTCCTTCGTGCCACTCGACAGGCCTGCTAGCAAGGGTCCGCGCACCTCGCGCTCACACCAGCTCCAGTGCGCGCGTGCTTAAGTTGCTGCCCACTCGGCGTTGCGGCCTGTTGCCCATGCAGCTCATCGTGCCAAGCTGTGCCGCTACTTGCTTCTACTCAACGAGTCTGCTTGTTGTCTAGCACTTATGCGACACACACCTACACCAAGCCCCTTAGCCAAAATCTTCCAACCTACCTTAAATTGACCTATTTTGTTTATTAATTAATTTTAGGAGTTCTGAGTTTTATAAAAGAAGGTGGTAAGACAATTTGTTTTCTCCTAAATTATAATTTTATTCAATTATTTAATTTTTTTAGTTTATTGAATTATTAATAATTTTTGTGAATTAAATTTTTGAGAAAATAATTTCCCCATCTTTTTTTTAGGTTAATCATGCCTCACAAGAGAACTCGTGCTTCTGCCCAAATTGATGAAGCACAAAACAAGTTCCATTGTGAAGAAGCCAAAGCAAGATATGAGAGTATCTTCAAAAATCAACAAATGCATCCAGAGAAAGGCTTTACATTGAAATAGAACAACTATAAAGACTTTATGGCATGTATTTGTCAAGTTGTTGAAGCCCTCAATTGGGAATTGTTTTGTGAAAAGAGGCCTAGTGTGGATGAGGAACTAGTTCGTGAATTCTACACGAATTTAACCTCAAGCGATTTGACAGAAGTTCCAGTTCACGAAATCATGGTACCAATAAGTTCAAATGCTATTAATGAGTTCTTTGAATTACTTGATTTTGAAAACGATGAATATTCATATTTGATGAGCAACATTGAGCCTGAAAATTTGCAAGAAATTCTTGAGAAACTTACAGTTCCAGGTTCTAAGTGGACTGTGTCAAAGTAAAGAATCCATACTTGTCGAAGAGAATCTTTAACACCTCTTGCAAAGATTTTATATTTGAACCATGGAGTCCATTACCGAAGAAGGAGAGAGGCGATTCATGCAAAGACAATAATGATGGAGCAAAAGATGAGTCAAATTTGGAAAGGTCTGCAAATAAATAAATAGGGGATCTTGACTTAATTTTATTTCTGTTCTTAGGTCATTTTAGGATTAAGTTAATTAGGATTTTTTTTATTTTTGCATAATAAATTAAGAGAGGAAAATCATTAATAAAATGTGAGCAAGTCACAAAGTATAAAGTGTGGCAGTAGGTATATACATGTCTAGGATTGGATTTAGAAAGAGCTTGGTTCTTAAGCAGTCAAATTGACTCACCTCCTCTTTTCTAAAAACCTACCTGGTGTATAGTATCTATTCACTTTAAACAATGAGAACATTGCTCATTTTAAGTTGGGAGGACCAAAAAATTGAATTATTTCCACTTAGAAGAAATATTTCTATTAATTATGATTAGGATATATTTTGTTCAATAATTTGAAATTTTGTTAAGCATGCTAAACTTTAGTATGAATAAAGTTCTATTATTTCAATGAATTGTTATGTCAGCTTAATAATGATATAAATGTATTTTTAATAAAGCATGCAGATCGCACCATTAAATTTTAGTTCCTTACGAAAGTTAGGCATGCATGAAAGTTTAAGTCTTTAGAATTGACTTAGTCGTTTCTTGAGGCGAAATCCTAAGAAGCATGGAACATTGAAAATGATTTAGGCAACTTTTTTTTGGACCGTTTGAGCCTTTCAAGCCAACTATGATGAAATTTTTATCCTTTGAAACCCAACTTTGAGACTATATGGCCTAATTTTATTTGAACCCTTGCAAATTTAGCCATCACTTCTCTCTTAAATTATCTTAAAATTGTCCCAAACACTAGACTCAGTACTATTCGAAGTATTCTTTAAAAATAAGTTTGGGGGAGTTGAATAAAAAAAGTATTGAATGCTCAAAACTTGAAGTACATTTAGTAAAATTCTCGAATTTTAAAAAAAAAAAGAAAAAAAAGCACATGTACCTAAAAGAGAATGTACAAAAAAGCATATGAAAGCAAAGAAAGTTGGTGTATTGAAGGTGATTATTTCGAAGGTCCGATACAAGCTGAGTCTAGGGTTTAAAAGCCTAAAATTATCTATCTTTTACCTACCCTTAAGCCCAGCCACGTTACAACCTTGTTAAAGACCTATTGATTCAAAAGTTCCAATGCTACCTACATTAGTGGAGAGAAATTGCCATGTACAACATATGAAGACATAAGTTAAACTTAATGATTGCAGCTTAATCTTGATTAAAAGGAATAAAATTACACTGGTAAGGTTTAACATGACTTTCTTAAGAAGCATTTAGTCTAATTTTTTGCTATCGTAATAGTTGTTGAGATTAATTTAAACAATATGTATACTTAAGTAGCATAACTATCAAATTTCTTGTCCTTGAGCATAAGTATATTAAATTCATAATTTTGGAAAAAAATGTTGTACTGAAGGAGTTATTCAAAGGTGTTTTTGAGAAATTCTTTTCAAAATTTGTGCATTAATCAGGACGAGTAATGGATTAAGTTTGGGGATGTGGAAACACGAAAATTTACGCATTTTTACATGTCCTTTTTAACTTAAAATCACACCGTTTCAAGTAAATTCGTGTCAAAAATTAATTAATTTTTATAAAATAATTAAATTGTACTTAAAATATGAACATGATGAATTTTAGTTAATTTATTAATTAACTTTGATTAATTTTGGTTATTTTCGACAGAATTGCACAAAGGGCAAAAAGTGGCTCGGCAGACACTACTTGAAGGACAAAATCGATAAACAATTTGAAGTATCAAGGCGAATTAATTTCCAGTCTAAGACGTTCCAATTATGTGTATTAATTCATAATATAATTAATTTTAATTTATACCCAATTTAATTTGGGCTAAATAAATTAATATTAATTAATTATGGAAAAAGTGGTTCCGTTGAACCGAACTGATTGAAGTGAACCGGCCAAAGATTGGCAGCCTAAAACCAGCGATATGCTGACCCAAATCAGATTATTAGATGATTAATTAAGCTTTCAAAGAAGCCCTTTAAGTCTTGTCAAAGTTGCATTCAAACCCCTCCACAATTGGTGGATTTTTGGATTTGCCCCAAGCCATTTTTAGCAAAGTTGAAAGCATCAACTTTGCCACATAGGTGGCCGGCCAAGGGGTGGCTCTTTGTCTGCTACTTTTAGCAAATTTCAGCTTCCACTCTCAGCTATAAAAATCCCCCTTGGCTGATCATTCAAAGTATCTCATTCATTCCTCATTCATCTCACAACACTTTTCGCCTCTCTCACTTTTTCTCTCATTTTTTCCGTTCCAATTCCCTTGCTCTTGTGCTGATTTCTTCCCTTGGAAAAGGGATGTTCTTCAACCATTTTGGAGCAGAAATTGAGTGTTCATCGAAGCCTTGACCAGCGAGGACAACAAGACGGAAGAACGGAGCAACCTAGTCAAGCCTCGGAAAACCACCAAATTTGATTCTTGTTCCCTATCTCTTTAATTTTTGTTGTTGTTATGATGAACATATCTATGAGTATTCATGTTGATGGAATGGTTAATTAATCAGCTTAGCTTTAATTTAATTCGTGTTGGGTTGATTGCATTTCGCCTCCTTAAATTGTTAAAATTGTGTTTATGTTGTTATAGGCCTCGGTAAAATGCTTGATTAAGTAAAATCATGCCTAAGTTATTCTTGCATTACGACTGTAAGGTAACTAATGAATTAATTATTTAAACGGATTGAAATTGTAATTAATTGACACAGTTGTAATATCCCGAATTGGGGCCTAATCGGAATAGTGGTTTCGTGACCACAAATCCGAGATAGAAATAATTATTTTATAATTATTTTGAGGTTTATGATATGATTGCATAATTGTGTGAAGATTTCGTGAAGAAATTTTTGGCATAACGAGTTTAATTTAAAGTTAGGGACTAAATCGAATAAGTTGCAAAACTTGCATTCTAGAAGTTTTTAGTATGAAATTGCTTTGAAATATTAATTAGGAGGTCTTAACTAGAAATTTGACCAATTTTAAGTTCATGGACAAAATTAGGACATGGAAGGAATTTTTGAAAGTTTAGTAAGGAGGGGCATTTTGGTCATTTGGATATTAAATGAAATAAAATGGGAAAAATAACACAAAATGGTCATCTCCTTCATATGGTTGCTGCCGAATTTTACTCTCTCCATAGCTAGGGTTTCTTCAACTTTCAAGCTTTATAGTAAGTGATTCCAAGCCCCGTTTTTAATGATTTTTACGTTTTTGAGATCCCAGTAGCTCGATTTAGTTTATGATAGCAATAATTTAACCTAGGGTTCATATTTGGAAAAATACCCATAGGTGAAATTTGTGTATTTTGATGTTTTATGATAGAATATGAGATTTTAAATTATGTTAGACAACTTGTGCTACTCGGTTTTGAGTGAAAACGAGTAAAAGGACTTAATCGGCAAAAATACCTAATAGTCACAAGTACATGTTAGAGTGAGAATTTGATGTTGCCATAGAAGAGAAAAGTGATCAGCATGTTATAAAACATAAGAATAAGGAATAAAGTTTAACCCCGAGCCTAGGGGCAAAAGTGTAAATATGCAAAAGTTTAGGGGTAAAATTGTAATTTTGCCAAAATTTGAATTAAGGATTAATTTGATAATGTGAGTATTAAATAAGCTAAATGTGTTATTTTAGATCAAGAAAGACGTGGAATCGACCCCAATCGAGGAAAAGAAAGGATTACAGGATTAAATTGCAAAATCTTTATATTTTGGTACCAAGGTAAGTTCATGTGTAAATAATGTAGCATAATTGTTATTTTTAAGTTATTGATGTCAATTATATGATATGCTGATTTTTATAATGAAATATATGCTTTGTGGTTATTTTCGAATAAAATGTAAATTATGTGAGCTACTTGTTAAATATAAATTGTTACCGAGTATTGGTTTCGGCATTCTACGGAAGACAGCAAGGATATGTGTTCGAGGAAAATCCTGTTTGAACCTTAGGAATAGATTAGGATACAAGTGACATGTCACTAGGATGGTTGAGCATCCGAGCTCCTTGAGTTGAGTCCGAGCTCACTTATGGATGCGAATGTCCGAACTCGTTGAGTTGAGTCCGAGTTCGTGAAATGTAACTAGGCATCCGAGCTCGTTGAGTTGAGTCTGAGTTCACTTATGGATGCGAACGCCCGAGCTCGTTGAGTTGAGTCCGAGTTCACTTAGGGGCGGGTTACATGATTGCTTGATTTCATATGTGGCACTTATGTGCAAATTATCCATGTATCCAAATTATATTCTGATGTGTTCAACGGGTAAAGTTCCACTCAAATGGAGGAATACTCGAGATGAAAAGGGACGTATTGGTAAGTGTTGTGAAATGGATACTTTGGACAGGTATGTACTTAACCCTCGGGTTGAGTATTGATACAACAACGTTAAAGTAGTAAGATGATGAATAATGATTAGAAATGTGATATATGTTTTGGTGATACCATGCTAATGTTGTTTGGTATAATTGCTTTGTTATGTTACTTGTTATTTGCATATGAACTTACTAAGCATTTATGCTTACTCCCTCCTTCTTATTCATTGTAGTTTTGGACAAGCCAGCTCAGGAATCGGGATAGGTCAAAGGCTCGATCACACTATCCGGAGGACTTTTTGGTAAATGGCTTGTAAAATTTAAGTATGGCATGTATAGCAATATACCTATTTTGTGTAAATGATCTTATGAAATGATGATGGATTGGTTGAGAAAATGCTTGCTAATGATAAGTCATGGAAATGGTTAGTTTAGATTATGTTTGATGTCATGGAAGGT
This sequence comes from Gossypium longicalyx, assembly GCA_025698465.1. Lineage (NCBI taxonomy): Eukaryota > Viridiplantae > Streptophyta > Magnoliopsida > Malvales > Malvaceae > Gossypium > Gossypium longicalyx. Next base: position 32,900,657 of record CM046995.1, on the reverse strand, counting down.
TAATACGTTATCTAGTTCATGAAAACTCATAAAAAGGATGAAATTTGCCATAAATAGAACATTGCAGCAACACTGACGTGAGTTTAAAAATTTACTAAAAATCATAGAAATCGAATTTGGTGATGTATTAAATATGAAATTGAAACCTAATATGTCTATTTTTACATAAAACAAACTAAACAGGTACAGGAATTATATGTTAGAAGATATTTGAATTTTAGTGAAACAGGGCCAGAACAATTTCTGGATCCCCTGTTCCAACTTTAGAAATTCACCATAAATTGTACAGATATAATTAGGTGATGTATTTTATATTCTCGGAATCCTTATTGAGTCTAGTTTCAGGAGAAACAAACCTCATAGTCATATGAATTTTTTACAGAGAGAAATGTTGTTTGAAGTAAATAGAGATCAGTCCAGTCAAGTCCTGAAATAGGGGTAACTTTAACTAATAAAATGTACTAATTGGCCCAACCAAAAATTCTAGAAAAAAATTAGTAAATAGGTATATGAGTTTGTATTCAGGGAAAATTTACAGATCTTGATTTCGAGTTTTTTAACTCAAGATATGATTTTTCTTGTAACTGTGAATTTTTGTCCAATTTTTTTCAGGGAAAATCGAGACATGAATTTTTGTCCAATTTAAAATATTTCATTCACATGTATATCGTCCCTTATATGGGCCCTCGAGGCCCAAAACATACATTGGGTGTGGTTCGGGACTAAACCGAGAACTTTCAAAACTTTTACAACACTTTAAATTTTTCTTATTTTAGGGAGTTAAATGCCCGTGTGAGTAGGCCGTGTGGTCACACACGCCCGTGTGGCTTGGGACATACCCGTGTAACTCTCTTTTTATGACATCATCAGCAAAATAGGGGCACACGGCGAAGTCACACGCCCGTGTGCTAAGGTCGTGTCCTTTACACGGCTGAGACACACGGCCGTGTCTCTGCCCGTGTGTTTACTACTAGGCATTCTGTTTTACTTAATTAGGGTGTAGGGGACACACGGCCAAATCACACGCCTATGGAGTTGACCGTGTGTCACACACGACCTTGACACATGCCCGTGTGTCTACCCGTGTAGACAACTAGAAGGCTATTTTCCAAGCCAATTGCCACCCTTATTTGCACAAACACATACAAGACTTCAAGGGCACTTAACATAGCATAATTGAGCACTTAAAACATACACAAAAAATACATGATCATGATCATTCCATCTTTACTAATACATGCATAAAATTTCATACTTTGTCAAGCCAAATTTATAAATTTGCAGGCACTAAAAGTTGAAGTTTACTTCCATTTAACATACTCATGTCTTAGTTATTATCATACCACTCACTCATAATTCCATTATTAAACATCCATAGTCACAGCCATAATTCATCCATGCCAAACAATTTTAACTATATCATGTATGACCTTGGCACATGCATGCATATATGAATAGGTTTACAACCAAATAATCAATATGAACCATATCTCATGGCCATATACAAAATGAATCACCAAATCACTCTAAGCCAACACACTTGGCCAAATTAATAATGACATAATTAATCAAAAGACGAAGTCCCTATAGATGCCATAAACTTAAAATACTTGTGTTCACTTATACCCAAATGATAGCGTGATAGTGTGATGGCATCTCTAGCAGTCTCCAATCCGAGCTAGCTAATTTAATCTATAAGACATAGGAAAGGAAGGGGGTAAGCTATATAGCTTAGTAAGTCCATATGAAAATAACGAGCAACTCATGCTAGTCATATACTGTGCTTGACAATATAAGCACAAGTTAATATAAAAATAGTTATAAATCTCAAGGTTGTAATATAACCTATTCACATGTTTACTCTCTTTTGATTTATCAAAATAATTTAACATTACTCGACTTTTGGATTAGCAGCCATAATTTCTCCATTGTAGCATGTTTCATAATTAGCAAATCATTTTAATCATCTTAGTAAAAGTACACATTACTTATGTATATTCATGTTTTCATGTATATAGCTCAACATATTTCAAATTGTAATGTAATGCCCAAAAAGTTATATTTTTGTTTCTGTTAAATTGTGTCACAAAATGTGTATCTGCTTCAATGGTTAAGTGTTTTGGGAAGATGTGAGAGGCCCCAAGTTCAAGATTTGCCTTGGGATATTTTTTGTATTTTTGTTAATAAAGCCTTGACCTTGCGCAGTAGTCTTCTATTTAATTGCTTGTAAGTTTATATCAGAATGGGCCTGTTGGTCTGGTGGTTAAGGGGAGTGTTAGGTTGTTGAGGGTCTGGAGTTTGAATCTCTGCGTTGGCAATATTTTTGTTCGGCTCTGAGCGAGAGAGTTTCAGTTGTGATAGAGTTCTGGGTAGTAGGGAGTTAGGTTGAGTGAATTAAGGGGAGTTGAGATAGGTGGTTATTGAAATCTCTCATTTGATTTCTTTTTACAAAAATTTTGTCCTCCCTTCTCCCTCTCTGCCAAAATTTACACTTCTCCCTCCCTCTCATCTATTTCTTTTTTTTTTTTCATTTACTTTACTAAGGGAAACCTACTTTGTGGTGCAACACTTAATCGTGCTTGATCGGTAAGTGGTTTTTTTGATAGGTCTATCATTATTTTGAGTAAACAATTAATAGAAGGTTCATTTTTACTCACGTTTAGGTACTGCTCAAAGGTTTTAAATGGGTTTTCCAAAGTGTGGTGACTGCTGGTTATCGTATTCATCTTGGTAAGATTTTGAAACGTCGATTGGCTTGGTTCTTAGGTTTTACATTTGGGGTTTTGATAAGAATGGTTTTCATAATCGAAATTGATCGGGTTTCTAGGTGTTGGTTTATCATTTGTTAGGTTCTGGAGGACTCGTGGTTGTAGTAGCTTCGAAACGAGACCAGGTGTGTACCCGAAAACGCAAAAAATAGTATTCAAAGAAAGCCAAAAAAGTAAACTATCGACACGTAGGCCGTGTGTGAGGACACAGTCGTGTGGTCGATGGGTTAGGCTGTGTGCGCACAACACGGCCATGTGATGCCCAAATGAGGCCATGTGTGACACATGAGCTCGACCAATTAGGTCGTGTGGACCACATGAGCATGTGGGCCCCCACGGGTAATCCACACCGGAGTGTGAAATTTTGGGTCACGTTGTATGGTCCACACGGTGAAGGCCAATTGTGGGCGACACGGACATGTGGGCCCACACGGGTACGCCACATGGACGTGTGGGCCCATTTTTCTAAAATATTCTGTAAGGTTGAACGGGTCGCCCAGGTTGATTGTGGACCTACAGTAAGGTCGGTAAGCTTTACTTAGACCCCTAATTATGTGATCTGATTGTATGGTGTCTGACTGAGCCTAATAACTGTACTGAACTGGATGTATGTTCTATTATTAGCATATTTGCATGTCATTTATGGTATGTTGCATTGCATCGTGGTGGGTTGATGATGTTTGGAGGAAGTATCTGAAAGGCTCTTAAGCTCATTATCTCGCACTCATTTGTAATTTCGATTACGTGATGTATTTCATCTGACATAGTGTGTGTGGGATGGGTGGGTTAATTTAATCCTCACATGGTGTGTAGGGCTGGATGGAGATGGTGTGTAGAGGCTGGTGGGTAGGATTCTAATTTACTGTATTTGCATTCTATATCTGATATGGGCCAAGGCCTTAATATAATTCTGAGATTGTATCTGAATAGGCTAAGGCCCAAATTGATTCTGTAATGGGCTCAAGGCCAGACTGTAAATGACTGTACTCTAATGTGTTTCTGTATCCATGTTTTCTATGGGGATTATACACTGAATTTGTGAAAACTCACCCTTTCTGTTTAAGCTGTATAGGAAATCCCTAGACTTGAGAGATCAGCGCAGCGGAGGACTCGACGGTGGCCACATGTAAATTTTAGACTATTTTTGCAAATTTTTAGATTTTATTACTTAATTGGGGTTTTGATGTAACTTATGGACATTAGATTGTCTGGCTTAAAAATTTTCGGTTTCTCAAATTGTTTTACGTTTTATTACTGCAAGGCATAATAAAGCACGGTTCTCCCTATGAACAAACGAGTTTTTCTAAAATAAGTTTTTTCATGCTTCCGCTAAAAAGATATGGATTTAGACATTTCGAAAAAACTGGGTTTTTACTTTGAATTAAAATAAAGGCTGATTAACTAGAGCGGTTTTAACTCGACAAACTAGTTTTCAAATTCCATTCCATGTGACATAACTAGGTTTGGCCATAATGTCTAGGCCAGGTTTGAGCATTACATTTAGTGGTATCAGAGCTAGGTTGCAAAACTTGGCTGTGAATTTTGGGTTCCAAATTTGGTTTTCAAAGAATTGGTTTGTGAATAATATGAAATTTTTTAAATTCGGTATCTGGTACACCGAGTCTCCGACACCGATCCTGTAAATCTTCTATATTCTGAATAAACTATTTAACACTGTGATAAGATTATACTGAAAACACTTGAATTAGTGTACTCTGAGACTGTAGTGAAACCGATAGAGACTGAATTTGCGAAAACAAACTCTGAACTTTTGAAACTATTTACATAAAACATCTGCTAACAAATATCGAAACTGTAACTAATTCATAAATTTGTTAATATAGATAAAATTTGATTCTACAATGAGTACACGTGGTATCCGCAAATGGGGTGCGAGAGGCTGAGGTAGAGGTCGTAGAGGGGCCCAAGCTGAGTCCTCATCATTGGGTAGTTTGCCAAATTTAGACACGAGTGAGACACCAATTTCACCTGCCACGGAGACTGGCTCTGAAGACTGCATGGCCGGGGACGACGCATTGTCCAAGGCTATGTTAAGGATTTTGGAGAGGGTCGTTGGGCCTAACATTGGACATGGGGGCTGAGGGTCGATTATAGAATGACTCCAGTCCAATGAGGACAAGTTGTTTAGGGCTGTCACTGGACTCGCCCCTAACGTGGCTGAGTACTGGATGGAGGCCACGAAAAGAATCATGGACGATCTAGACTTTACCCCTGAGTAGAAATTGAAAGGGGTTGTTTCCTACGCTGTTGCCCTATTTCGCGATGAAGCATACCAATGGTGGCTGACCGTTAAGGAGGGCATTCAGCTCGAATGATTGACATGGGATTTATATAAGTCTGCTTTTCAAGGTAAATATATGGGGGTGAGCTACATCCACGCTAAGAGACGTGAGTTTTTGTATCTCACACAAGGGGATCGTTCAGTGGCCGAGTATGATGCCGAGTTTCTAAGATTGAGCCGCTATGTGCGAGGCATGATGGCTACTAAATATGAGTGTTGTGTCCTCTTCGAGGATGGACTCAGGGACAGTTTGAGGGTTCTGATAGCTCTACAAAGGGAGAGTGACTTTCCAGAACTGGTAGAGAAGGCAAAGATCGTTGAGGAGGTGAAGCGCGCTGAGCACCAAAATCGGGATAAGGAGAGAGGTAAGAATAAGAGGGATTCAGAGTTCTGTGATGAGGCCTAAGAAAAAGGACAGATCTGATGGGACAGTTAGAGTTGGTCCATTTACTGGGATCTTTCTATGTGAGCATTATGGTAGATGCCATCCAGGTAAATGTTAGAGGAAGACTGGGGCATGTTTGAGATGTGGGTCTACTGAGCACCGCATTCGAGAGTGTTCACTGAGGGCCGACCAGATGCAAGCTCTGGGTTCTGGTACTGCACAACCATCGAGGGTAGTTCAACAGACGCCTAAGGGCCGTGGTCAGGCTAAGGGTGGTAATGGCATGGGCCGTAGACAGAGAGCACCGGGCAGAGGTGTTGGACATATTGAGGCGAAGTAGCCTGCTCTTGTTTATACTACTCGTCACCGAGAGGATCGAGATGCTTCAGACGTCATTACGAGTACATTTTTATTTTATGATGTACCTTATCTGGCATTGATAAATATAGGATCTACACATTCCTATATAGCTAGCATTGTGTTTGAAAGTTTAGGGATTTCTGTTGAGAAAAATTTTAGTGAGGTGAATGTTGTGAGTCCTTTAGGGTAATCTATTCGAGTTAGCAAATTGTATAGAGATGTTTCGTTAAAGGTTTAAGGGACAATATTTTTGGCTGATCTGATGGAGCTTCCGTTCGGTGAGTTCGATTTAAATTTGGGGATGGACTGGTTGGTCAAGCACCGAGTAAGTCTGGACTGTGCGACTAATAGGGTCATTTTGAGAACTGAGGAGGACAACGAGGTGGTTGTGATTGGGGAACTATGGGATTTTATAACTAATGTGATTTCTGCGTTGGTAGCAGAAAAGTTGGTCCGGAAAGGATGTGAGGCATATTTGGCCTATGTTAGTGTTTCTGATTTAGGGGATTTTGCTGTAAAGGACATCAAAACTGTCAGAGATTTTTTGGATGTTTTTCTTGAGGAACTATCGGGTTTGCCTCCGAGCCATGAAGTGGAATTTGGGATTGAACTTTTGTCAGGTATAGCTCCAGTGTTTATCGCCCCCTATCGAATGGCATCGAAGGAGCTTACAGAGCTTAAGGCTCAGATTCAGGAGCTGTTAGATCGTGTGTTCATCTATCCGAGTATGTCTCCATGGGAAGCACCGATACTGTTTGTAAGGAAAAAGGATGGATTCATGCAGATATGTATCGATTATCGGCAGTTAAACAAGCTGACGGTCAAGAATAAGTATCCACTTTCGAGAATTGATGATCTGTTCGACCAGTTCAGAGGGACTTCTGTGTTTTCCAAGATTGATCTCTGTTGAATTATCATCAATTGAGGGTTAAGGAGGCTAATGTGTATAAGACGACATTTAGGACTCATTATGGACATTACGAGTTCCTAGTTATGCCCTTTGGTTTTACTAATGCACTAGCGACATTTATGGACTTGATGAACCGAGTGTTCCAGCCCTATCTGGATCAGTTTGTGGTGGTGTTCATCGATGATATCTTGATCTACTCTAAGACTGAAGATGAGCACGATGAGTATCTTAGAGTGGCACTACAGAGTCTTCATGAGAAATAGTTGTATGTGAAGTTCAGCAAGTGTGAGTTCTGGCTCTAAGAAGAAACCTTTTTGGGACATGTAGTTTTTGCTGAGGGGATACGAGTTGATCCTCATAAGATTGAGGCAGTGTTGGATTGGAAATGACCGAAGAATGTGTCTGAGAGCTTTCTGGGGTTGGTAGGTTACTATCGGGGCTTTGTAGAAGGGTTCTCCTTGATCGCAGCTCCATTGACTAAGCTTCTGCGTAAAGAAGTTCCTTTTGTGTGAACTGGTGCATAGCAAGAGAGCTTCGAGAAGCTCAAGACTGTTCTAACTCAGGCTCTTGTTCTGATACAACTTTAGCCCAATAAGGATTTTTTTTTAACAGTGATGCTTCACATGTCAGTTTGGGGTGTGTATTGATGCAGGATGGTCAGGTGGTAGAATATGCATCTTGTCAACTTAAGACTCATGAAGTGAATTATTCGATGCATGACTTAGAGTTGGCCACCGTGGTATTTGTCTTAAAAATCTGGAGGCATTATCTGTATGGTGAGAAGTGTGTCATCTACACTAATCACAAAAGCCTTATGTATCTCCTTGAACAGAAGGAGTTAAATCTTAGGCAGCGTAAATGGATTGAGCTGCTTAAGGATTACGATTGTACCATTGAGTACCATCCAGGCAATGCCAATGTGGTGACTGATGCATTGAGCCGTAGGGCTATGACCGATCTGAGAGCGATGTTCGCTCAACTTATCATATTTGATGATGGGAGTTTGTTGGCTGAAGTTCAGGTGAAACTGACATGGATCGAGCAGATCAGTGGTAAATAGATAGGGGATAAGTCTCTTGAGTTGAGTTTCTGTCAAGTTGAGAATGGTGACATTACTGATTTTAGGGTAAATAGTGATGGGGTACTTTGTTTCCGCAGTCGGATTTGTGTACCACGTGATGAGGATTTAAGATAGTCAATTCTGAGGGAGACGCATAGTAGTCCCTATGCTATGCATCTAGATGGGAATAAGATGTACTGAGATCTTTGAAAGTTATACAAGTGGCCAGGGTTGAAGCATGAGGTTACTGACTTCGTTGCTTGTTGTTTGACTTGTCAGCAAGTTAAGGCTGAGCATCAATTACCTTTAGGGTTGCTGCAGCCGGTTAAGATTCTGTTATGGAAATGAGAGCGAGTAACGATGGACTTCGTTAGTGGGTTGCCTCTGAAACCCACTAAGAAAGATTCTGTTTGGGTCATCGTGGAATGATTGACCAAGTCTGCTCACTTCATTCCGGTTAGGGTAGACTTTTCTCTTCATAAATTTGCTAAGCTCTACGTATCGAAAATAATGAGATTGCATGGGGTACCCGTCTCGATAATTTTTGATAGGGATCCTTGCTTCCCATCTCGATTCAGAAAAAAGCTACATGAAGCTCTGGGTTCAAGGTTGATTTCAATACTACTTTCCATCCTCAAACAAATGGCCAATCTGAGAGGGTGATTAAGATATTGGAAGATATGTTAAGGAGCTGTGTGATTGATTTTCGAGGTAGTTGGGAGGAGTACTTGGCATTGACAGAGTTCGCCTATAATAATAGTTTTCAGTCTAGCATCAAGGTGGCACCTTATGAGGCACTCTATAGTCGTAAGTGTTGCACTCCTTTATGTTGGACAGAGTTGGGTGAGCAACGTGTTCTGGGTCCTAAGTTGGTTTTCGAGACTGAAGATAAGGTTCAACTGATTAGGGATCAACTGAAGGCAGCTTCTGATAGGCAGAAGTCTTATGCTGATCTAAAGAGGTGTGAGATTGAGTATTTTTTGGGGGACTTTATGTTTCTAAAGGTCTCACCATGATAGAAGGTTCAAAGGTTCGGTCGCAAGGGCAAGTTGGGCCCTAGGTTTATTGGGCCTTACTGAATTCTGAGACGTGTGGGACCTATCGCTTATCAGTTGGAGCTACCTACGGAATCAGATCGCATTCATGATGTATTCCATGCCTCTATGTTGAGACGCCACCGCTTTGATCCTACACATATTGTTCCTGTGAAGGAAATTAAGGTTAGGCTAGACTTGTCCTTTGAGGAGGAGCCGGTACGGATTCTAGATCGTGATGTAAAGATTCTGAGGAAGAAGTCCATTCCACTAAAAAAGGTTCTGTGGTAAAATCATAGCACTGAAGAGGCCACGTGGGGACCTGAGGATGCGATGCGTCAGCAGTATCCTTATCTATTCTGATCAGGTAAATTTCAAGGAAAAAACTTTCTTTTAGGGGGTAGACTTGTAATGCCCCAATTATATTTTTGTTTCTGTTAAATTGTGTCACAAAACGTGTATCTGCTTTAGTGGTTAAGTGTTCTGGTAAGATGTGAGAGGTCCCAAGTTCAGGCTTTGCCTTGGGAAATTTTTGGTATTTTTCTGAATAAAGCCTTGACCTTGCGTAGTAGGCTTTTATTTAATTGTTTGTAAGTTTATATCAGAATGGGTTTACTGGTCTGGTGGTTAAGGGGAGTGTTAAGTTACTGAGGGTCAGGAGTTCGAATCTCTTAGTTGGCAATATTTTTATTCAGCTCTAAGCGAGACAGTTTCAGTTGCGATAGAGTTCTGGGTAGTAGGGAGTTAGGTTGAGTGAATTAAGGGGAGTTGAGATAGGGGGTTATCGAAATCTCTCATTTGATTTCTTTTTGGAAAAATTATGTTCTCCCCTCTCCCTCTTTGCCGAAATTTTTACTTCTCCCTCTCTCTCATCTGTTTCTTTTTTTTTTCATTTACTTTACCAAGGGAAACCTCTTTTTTGGTGCAGCACTTAATCGTGCTTGATTAGTAAGTGGCATTTTTCCATAGTTCTATCGTTATTTTAAGTAAGAAATTAATAGAAGGTTCGTTTTTACTCACATTTAGGTGCTGCTCAAAGGTTTTAAATGGGTTTTCCAGTGTGTGGTGACTACTGGTTACTGTATTTGTCTTCGTAAGATTTTGAAACATCGATTGGCTTAGGTCTCAGGTTTTACATTTGGGGTTTTGATAAGAATGGTTTCCATAATTGAAATTGATTAGGTTTCCGGGTGTTGGTTTACCGTTTGTTAGGTTCTGAAGGACTTGTGGTTGTAGTAGCTTCGGAACGAGACCAAGTGTGTACCCAAAAACGCAGAAAATAGGATTAAGCAAAAGCCAAAAAAGTTAAATGTCGACGCCACATGGGCATGTGGACGCCCGTGTGGTACGCCGTGTGTGGGGATGCGGCCGTGTGTGACACACGGGCTCAACCAGTTGGGCCATGTGGGCCCATTAGGTAGTCCACACAAGCGTATGGAATTCTAGCCTCGACCGTGTGATTAACATAGCCAAGGCCAATTTGGGCCGTTGGGCCACCCGGATGTGTGGGCCCACACAGGTAGGCCACATGGAAGTGTGAGCCCATTTTTCTAAAATATACTGTAAGGTTGCATGGGTCGCCCAAGTTGACTGTGGACCTACTGTAGGGTTGGTAAGCTGTACGTAGACCCTTAATTATGTGATCTGATTGTATGGTGTCTGACTAAGCCTAATAACTGTACTGAACTGAATGTATGTTCTGTTATTAGCATGTTTGCATGTCATTTATGGTATGTTGCATTGAATTGGGGTGGGTTGGTTATGCTTGGAGGAAGTATCTGAAAGGCTTTTAAGCTTGTTATCTGGCAGATTAGCTGCAAGTTTCTGATTATGTGCCGCATTTCAGTATAGCATGGTGTGTAGGGATGGGTAGGTTGATTTAATCCTCACACAGTGTGTAGGGCTAAACGAAGATGGTATGTAGAGGCTGGTGGGTAGGATTCTGATTTATTGTATTTGCATTCTGTATCTGATATGGGCTAAGGCCCTAATATAATTTTGAGATTGTATCTGAATGGGCTAAGGCCCAAATTGATTCTATAATGGGCTCGGGCCCAGGCTGTAAATGATTGTATTCTGATGTGTTTTTGTATGCATGTTTTCTATGGGGATTACACACTAAGTTTGCGAAAACTCACCCTTTCTATTTAATTTGTACAGGAAATCCCCAGACTTGAGGGATCAATGCAGTGGAGGACTCGACGGTGGCCACACATAAATGTTAGATTGTTTTTGCAAATTTTCAGATTTTATTACCTATTTGGGGTTTTGTTGTAACTTATGGACATTGGACTGTCTGGCTTAAAAATTTTTGGTTTCTCAAATTGTTTTACGTTTTATTACTACAAGGCATGATAAAACACGGTTTTCCCTATGAACAAACGGGTTTTTCTAAAATAAGTGCTTTCAAGCTTCCGCTAAAAAGATATGGATTTAGACATTTCAAAGAACCTGGGTTTTTACTTTGAATTAAAATAAAGCCTGATTAACTGGAATGGTTTTAACTCGATAGACTAGTTTTCAAATTCCATTCCATGTGACATCACCAGATTCAGCATAACATCTAGGCCAGGTTTGGGGCGTTACATGTAATAACTATTTCTTTCCATACTTTCTTAACCGTTTTAATAGACAATTAGTTCAATATTTCCTTTCACTCATAATCGATAAATCACAATTCAAATGAACAACATTTACTATCTCACCAATCAATTGGGCCTCTAAGGCCTAACATATAGTTATCAATCGTGTTTCCATGCATTTATACATCATGACCATAAATCAACAATCATAGGGCTATCTCAAAGTCACTTTCATAGTGATCATAACTCACAATAACATGAAGTCAATACTTAAAATCTTTACGTACATACTTGTACCATCTCGTAACATAACCACTTACTTTCTCATCTTTGGCATGCCCGTTGAAAACTTGGAATACTAAATGGATACACGGGAAGTCTTTGCACATAAGTGCCACATATGTAGCTAAAGCTACCTCATATCTCATATCACATGAATGCTCGCTCTCGCAAATCTCGGGCCTGCTCACACAAACTATCAGGTATACGCAACACATGCCAGACTACCCAGCCACTGGTAGACGTATGAGACCAGTACTCGGATCACATAATCACACATATATCACAAATACCCTTAGTGACATATACTCGTATCCTATTCTATTCCTAATGTTCAAACCAGATTTTTCATACTTTTCCGAATTTCGTCAAATACAACCATAGAACCAATTATTTATTTCATACATTATCAAAGCATTTAGAATATTTAAAATACAAATATAACATAGTATTATTTACATACGAACTTACCTCGACACCAAAATGGCAAAAAAGGACCTAACTGTCAATTACTCGTTTTCCCTCGTTCTAGGCCCGAACTTCATTTTTCTTGATCTAAAACATCACATTTAACTTATTTAATCATTATACTAATCAAATCAGCCCAAAAATTATATTTGGAAAAATTGCATTTTTACCCCTAAACTTTATCATATTTACACTTTTGCCCCTAAGCTCATAAAATGTTTTTCATTCAATTTATTTGTTCTTTAAGCCTAGCCGAACCATTTTTATAACTATAACAGCACACAATTTCCATTAAAACACACTTTTATGACACATTTTATAACTTTTACAAATTAGTCCTTTTAGGCATTTTTACCAAAAATCACTTAGTAAAAGTCGTTTTTCTAACCATAAACATGAATTTTCTACCATTAGTCATCAAAATACACACATTTTCATCATGGTAAAAAACCCTAGTCTTTAACCATAACACAAATTAATGGTAGAAATAGATAGATCTTGTTACGAGGATTTCAAAAACATAAAAATCATTAAAAACGAGGCTAGAACAGACTTACAATCAAGCTTGGAAGCTTGGAAAACCCTAGCCATGGTTTCTTCATGTAAAATTTGGCCAAGGAAGAAGATGGACAAGAAATTTTGGCTTTTATTTTGTTTATTAAGTCATTTAATTACTAAATGACCAAAATGCCCCTAACTTAAAAATATTCTATTTCAACTATTTGATGTCCTTTTTTGTCCAACAAATTATTCAATGGTAAAATTACTATTTAAGAACCTCCAATTTAAAATTTCATAACAATTGGACACCTCTATCTTTTAGAACTCAAGTTTTGCACTCTTTACGATTTAGTCCTTTTGACTAAATTGAGTGCCCAAACGTAAAAATTTTCGAACGAAATTTTCAAGAAATCATTCCGTGAAATTTTAGACCATAAAATATAATAAAAATAAATTTTCTTATGTCGAATTTGTGGCCCTGAAACCACTATTCCGACTGGACCCAAAATCGAGCTGTTACAACTCTCCCCTTTATGCATTTTTGTCCCCAAAAATCTTACCAGAAGAAGCTACTTTCAAATCTCATAAACACTTTCACTAATTTCTCAAAATCACAAATCGATTTAACCTCGTATATCTCTTTCCAATAACCTTTGAACTTTAGCATATAGTGACAGAGCACATCGTAAAAAAATTGAATTACTCTCTCGAGAACACATATACACAGTGATCTATCAATTAAGAACTCTGCGCATACTGAAATGATCATATGGATCTTTGCCAAACAATCAACCACAAACCAAATAACATCTTCCTTTTCGGAGATTATGACAATCTCGATACGAAATTTATGGTAACTCTATCTCATTATCGCTCCCGTACCATCACTAGTTGTATTAGTCCTGATTACACTTGATTTTCGACTTTTATTTGTTAACATATCGTCATCTGAATACGGATTCTAAAATATCATGTAACATATGCAATCACTAGCACATTTACTTATATAACTACACATTTTATTACTCTTGGATGAATAGACGTGTTGTTACTAAGCCTCGTACAAAAACTTCTACATAAGTTCTGGATTCGTAAGTACGCAAATTCTATTTAGAAATAACAATAATAATAGGAATCATGCCCGATCTAAAATTCAACATCAAAAGTAAACTCACTATGAACTCATTTAGATTAACATTCACTATCACATTTTCGAGCTTCTTAGTTTCACAAATAAATCCTCGCTTTAGCATTTAATATAGCTAGAATTAGACCATCATCAAATAAGGTCAATCAAGTAACCAGTATTTACAAAAATAAACAAAAATTTTCCATGCACGCATCTATAACTATAACTGCTTTCTTAGAGATTAAATCAATAACTTACTCAAAATCTTTCATTATCACAAACCATTGACACTGTATTAAATTTCAAGTCTTTCTAGGACATTCAATACTCTAACTTTTTTTTACCAAGAAGCACGTGACATTTCCAGTCGAACACACGAAGTCATCCAATTTTCAACATAAACATAAAATTGGTCGTCTCTAAATCACCTGTTGAACAGTTCTTTTGGATGTAACTTTAACCGTCTAAAAGTAAAAACTACCTCTTTACATTTTTATTTTAAGACACATTCCATTTCGTTCAATAGTGCATCGCTGAAAATCATAAATTCCTTACTCAATTCAAACTGAACTCAGAACTAGAACTTTTGGTTAATAATACCTTCAATTGTTTTCAACTTTGCTGACATGCAATAGACCATTCAAACTTTCACAAATGTGATAACGTTTCCAATCAGAACAACTTTAACTTGTAATAACATCATTCGGTTAGAATAATCCAATAGGCATATCTCTGTATTATGCTTTCTAGAATATAATTTCTTTATTCAGACTATTCGTCTTCATACTCGTGAATACAAAGAATTTATTCTCTTAGTTGAGGCATGCTTAAATATATATAACTCGAACCATATCTCAATAAATCAGTTCACTCAAATAAAAACAACTGATTTGATTTCAATTATCAAACAATAACATATCAATATACTCTTTTCTTCATGTTGAGGATACAGTTCAAACACACAATCTTTCAAAATTCTTTTAGCATGCAAATCAAAGATCTTTTAAACAGTATTAGCTCAAGGAAACAGATATTTTGATTGAACTCTTAACTTTAATCAAACTTACCTGAGGAAAGAAAAATACTATACAATTTAAGCTTGTGCTCTCACCATTAATACTTTTGCCTATGACAATTCCTTTCATGAAATTTACAGAAAATCCAGATACCAGAATTATCACAGTCCTGTGATCGATCCAAAAATACAACCATGACAGACATAGTTATCACAAACCAAATAACACACTTTAAATAGGAGTCATGATTAATAATTCACAAAATAAGAATGAGAGAAGAATTGAGATACAGAAGAATAGTCTCACATAAATTTTTGCCATCAACTTTTATTCCAATCACACTATAATAAAGTCCTAAAGAAATAGGGTAATGCCAATCATAAAATAAACAGACCATCAGTGCTTTCATCTAACATTAAAGTTGGCTAACATTTTCACTTGATAAGAATTTTATCAGAAAATGAACATTCACATGAAACCCTGAGGACGAATGAATATATATACAGAATACTTAGAAGAAATCATTGTAATATATTCAACCATAACTGTTACACGCAGACATCTTTACAATTCAAATATCATTTCTCCGACTAATTCTATTATCATAAACCCCGTATTATTCTATTCACTGACGAAAATCAATTCGAAATGGATTTCGGCAAACACTTAATTTAGACTCCATACCTAATTGAGTCGATTAGCCGAGACTAACTTCTTCTTTACCCGTGACATTGCATAGTCCGTATAGTCTTTAAAACATTCTGATATTTCTTCCAAAACTATTTCCACTTTCCAAATTATTCTCTTTTCTGTACACATTACTAATTATTCCACCACTGTACTCTTTGGTTTCACACTTGTGAACTTATTCAACATAATTCTCGTGAATTTTTGTCATAAAGCAACATTGGTAAGGGGGTGAAATCGTAAAGCCTCTTACTTGACTCTCATAAACATACACATATGACTTAGCATTAATCATTAATGTAATATCATCATAATCACATAGTTCACTCCAAGCAAATTAACACACTTATTTATTTTACAAATGTTTTCTGTCATCCATAATTTCAAATAATGAATTTACTTATTGGAGCTCAATATTAATATCTAATTAAATTCCAACACTTAGCCTCAATTTTACTTACCAACATTTGTCAAATTAGAGAACATCTTATGGTTTTGAGTACGTCATTTACTTGATGCCATAGTCCAACTATCGTCTTACACGAAGTCTTATATCGATGCCATGTCCCAAACATGGTCTTACATGAAATCACATATCGATGCCAACACTATATCCTAGATTTGGTCTTACATGGGATAATATATCGATGCTAATGCCATGTTCCAGACATGGTCTTACATGAGATCACATATCGATGCCAATGCCATTCCCAAACATGGTCTTACATGTGATCACATATCGATGCCAATGCCATGTCCCAAACATGGTCTTACATGGGATCACATATCGATGCCAATGCCATGTCCCAGACATGTTCTTACATGGGATCATATATCGATGTCAATGCCATGTCCCAGATATAGTCTTTCATGAGATCACAATGCCATAGCCCATCTATGGTCGAACATGTCATTACGATGCCATAGCCCAGCTACGGTCGTACACGTACTCAAATGTACTGCCATGGTTTAACCATGGTATTATCCGTCAATTCATCATTAACGATCGTACTCATCTCTTACGTTCTACTCAATTTGATCTCCTAATTCAATTTCCATACCATTATAACATTTAGGGTTCCATAACAAAGTTATAAGAGAAAACATTATAAATTCTCTAATTTAACAATTAAACATGAGATTCAACTATATGGATGTACTGATTATGCATTATTCAAAAAAGTGTACATACACACACATTTCATCCATCGGGTAAGTTTACTTATCATATTCACTTGAACAAATAAATTGGGCACATAACATCATATGAATGTCAACATACATGGATGAGCTTAACACAGCATAAACCTTCCTTTCATTTCATTTTTCCACATTTCTTAACTTATGGTCATCTTATTTCGTACATCAACACATGCATATTCATAAACTTCTATTCAAACCATTCCAAATTTCAATACATCGTAAGCATATTTCAGTCATCTCAATATCATTTTTAGCACTATCGAAAATAGCTCGGTTGGAAGTCATCTCTATCTTAACAAAATAAATTCGTTAGAGTCGGGAGATATCACACTATCACGAATAGTAATATGACATGTATATCTAGACTCACATACGCAAGGTTAGTCCGAGAATCGACTAAACCTGACTCTGATACTACTAAATGTAACACCCCTTACCCGTAATCGATGTCGGAATAGGGTACGAGGCGTTACTGGACATAAACTCACACAATCATACAAAATAGAGACGTGAATTTTTGTCCAATTTAAAACTTTTCAATCACATGTATATCGTCCCTTATATGGGCCCTTGAGGCCCAAATCATACATTGGGTGTGGTTTGGAACTAAATTGAGAAATTTCAGAACTTTTACAACACTTAGAAAATTTTCTTATTATGGGGACTTACACGCCCGTGTCCTCAGCCCTTGTAACTCTCTGTTTATGACATTATCTGCAAAATAGGGGCACACGGCCAAGTCATGTAACACCCCAAACCCGACCCAAGAGTTAGACCCGAATCTGGCGTGTCACATTGAAGTATTTTTCGAAAACCATGTTTCCATTAGAAACCCCTCTTATTTAAAACGTAGTGCATTAAAAACTTCTTAATTTTATTTCCAAAATTCATTTTCACTTTACGGAAGCTAATTCTAAAAGTAACCGATTTACGAAAACATGATGTTTAAAAGTTAAGTTGCAAAAGCATTTTGAAAATGTTGCGGAAACATAGTGTTTGAAAACAGTTCTTGTTTTGGAAAACTGTGTCCTACTTCTAACAGATATTAGAAATACTAAATAAACTTTCCAATTAAGAAGTTAAGGAAATAAAGAGGCCTTATACACCCCAAATCAAAAACCAAAGTGCTTAACTAAATAAACGAAATAGAAAAACATGTGCAGTTGTGTGGTCGTCTTCGAGTCCCTCTGTAACACCGATCCACCTAACACTGGGGATTGCCTGCACAGTTAATAAACGGGGTGAGTTTACGAAAACTCAGTGTGTAATCCCATTACTAGAGTAATAGTCGATATCTGAAAACAAAAGCAGAAATAGTCCAGGCGAGAGCTCGTTGCGAATAACGATGCAGGCGCTTCAGAGCACATGTGGGCCAAAGCCTATTACAATGTCATTTGGGTCATAGCCCATAACAGAATCAATTGGGCCTAGCTCAAACCAATAACGGTTGCCTTTGAGCCTTAGCCCATATTAGCCTCAGTTGGGCTGAAGCCCACATCACAATCATATCACAATAATATCATACATGCAATGTTATGCAACCCACCCTAATAATCCAACCGTTACACATCAACTCCGACCCCTGGTACACATCATGTGGGGATATAAATATCAACCCACCCATCCGATACACATCAATGGTAGACCGGTTGCAGTACTACCTTCATTCCAGTAAAGCTGCCAATCATATACTGGGCTTAAAAAGCCTTTAGTAGCGGTATTATAATTGGCACAAAGCCATCGGTAACTGTATTATGTTAGGGACATAGCCGTCAACTAGAGTAACATAATCGGCACACAGCCCTAGGTAAATGTGATCGACATAGAGTCGTCAATAATCATATATTGGCACATAGCCTTAAGCAAATATGTTTGGCACACAGCCATAATCAGGTTGGCACAGAGCCATATGTAGGTTGGCGCAAAGCCATAATTAGAATAATTGGCTTTAAGCCATCGGTAGTTGTTTCATGTTAGGTACATAGCCATCAGCGACGGTAATACAGTCGGCACACAGCCTCAGATAAATATGATCGACATAAAGTCGTCAGTAATCATATATTGGGCTTAAAAGCTACCGGTGGATCCACGGTCGTCAAGCAACCATGCGATCCTCAATTTCTTCCTCCGTTTCATAATTCCAACCCCATGCAATATGTCGTGTATGTCATGCTCAATCATCACACGTGTATGCAAAATGGCCATGCTCAGTAACAATCATTTAAACATATATTAAAAACATATTAGTTTTACAACCACAGTTAAGTTAGTTAAAACACAATCATACAATCACAGTCAATCAGTCAAATTCATAGTCTAAGTCAGTCATTTACCCACAAGGGCAAAACAGTCATTTTACCCAACAGATGTATTTCAGTAATCTTACAAACTGGGGGTATTTCAGTAATTTTACAAATCGAGGGTATTTCGGTAATTTTACAAATTAGGGATATTTTAGTAATTTTACAAATCAGGGGTATTTTGGTAATTTTACAAATCAAGGGTATTTCGGTAATTTTACAAATTAGGGGTATTTTAGTAATTTTACAAACTGAGGGTATTTCGGTAATTTTACAAATCGAGGGTATTTCGATAATTTTATAAATCAGGGGTTTTAACGACCCAACAGAAGGTCCACCGTCGCCTCGAGCGACTTAAGTAACCTTAACAGACCATTACTCAGCCCAAGTGGGCCCACACGCTAGTGTGGCCCATTTAGCCCAACTACTTCCCACCTAACAATTAGATTTATACAAGCGGGCCCACAGGCCCATTGGGCCTATTTGGCCCGCCAAGGCCCAGTACACGAGAGCGGTCATGGCAGCCTCTACAGTCTATCGCCCATGGTTTGTGGGCTCAGTTACCACACGAGCGATCGTATGCTCGTGAAGCCTCAAATACCAAAGTTTCGGCTTTTCGGCTCTTACCAACTTCTAACAAAGAAGGGCGTGAATATGCACCTATTTATGAGAATGCGCCGAAGTCCACGATCACCAACCTTGGCACATCCTGCGTTGAGTCTCCCTCCCCAACTCATCTGGTTCGCTCTATTTAAAGCCAGCTTCTCACCAATTCTCATGTTAGCTTCCCAATGTGGGATTGCTTTCAACCATTAGGAAAAATTCCTTATGACCACTTCAACCACAGGGTTCCAGTCCAACTCCACCTCCTACACAGCTCAAATAGCAAAATAAATACTCTACTGCGCATCCCAAGACTTGAACCTCAAACCTCACAGTTACACAACACGCCACCTTGCCACTCCACCACAGGCTCTTTCTGTGATAAAAATGTCCATAATTAACTTTAAGACATATGTGCCAGTGTCCAGATTCACTTAAGAGAAAAACCAAAATGAATTGTAAGAGCCAAGACTTGAACCCAGACTCCCTTGCAACCTTAATGATGCCACAACCACTAGACCACATGCTTCCTTGTGTCATTTATTTAACACAATAATTTAAAAGGCCATCATCCAAGCATCTAGGGTATTATTCACTTAATACCAAAATTTTTGCTAAAGCCCAGGTTTGAACCCAAGATTCCTCCAACACTTCTCAGAGCCATTAACCACCAAAGAAGACATTTAATTGTGTCATTTCCTTGCACAATTAAATACTTATATAGAACCTCCTTACGGACCCATACTCAAGGCCCAATACTTCTAGGCCCAAATTCGGGGCATTAAAATTCTTCCCCCTTAAAGAAATTTCATCTTCGAAATTTCCAACTATCTGAACAAGCGCTTAGCTCAACCTACACCACTATGCTCCTGCTGCGCACTGTTGTTCCAAACTACACTAATACACTTTTAACATAATCTCAAAACCTCTCACACCCAACCAATCATCTAACCACAGAAGCAAACAGATTTTTACCACACATACATACAATTTCTATATTCAAACATCACATCCAAACAAAACACACCTGACTTAAAAGAAACTATGCAATCCCAAACCCGATGCTCCTTAGACCCGTATCTAAGACACGCTCCTGACTTCCTCCAGCACTTTCCTTACCAACCAGGTCAGTGCCTCCATACTAAGCTCTAGGTTATTGTTACCCGAAGTTGGTGGACTTACCTTGACTACAGTTTCTTGAACCATCTCATGTTCCGGGGAGACGGGCAACTCCTCGTGACCTTGCTTGCCTTCGGAATCCATCACAGTATTGTTGCTAACTAAAAAAAAAAATCTGATTTCCAGAACATACACTAAATAAATACAAAATCTAACTTTAAGTATAGTCTAATAGAAAACTTACGGATTCAGCGCCGGAGACTCGGTAACCACACTTTCAGAAAAATATCCAGAAAAACAATTCAAATACTTCAAATCTTTTCTAACCTTTTGAAACAATTCTTTCAGAAATCCAATTTTAAAACCCATTCCACAGCCGAGTTTTCCAGCCCAAGTGTTAGACCCGAATCTGGCTGTCACATTGAAGTGTTTTTTAAAAACCATGTTTTCATTAGAAACCCTTCTTATTTAAACGTAGTACAATGAGAACTTCTTAATTTTATTTCAAAAATTCCTTTTTACTTTGCTGAAGCTAATTCTAAAAGTAACCGATTTACGAAAACGTGATGTTTAAAAGTTAAGTTGTGAAAGCATTTTGAAAATATTGCGAAAACGTAGTGTTTGAAAACAATTATTGTTTTGGAAAACCGTGTCCTACTCCTAACAGATATTAGACATACTAAATAAACTTTCCAATTAAGAAGTTAAGGAAATAAAGAGGCCTTATACACCCCAAATCAAAAACCAAAGTGCTTAACTAAATAAACGAAATAGAAAAACCAAAATGAATTGTAAGAGCCAAGACTTGAACCCAGGCTCCCTTGCAACCTTAAAAATGCCACAACCACTAGACCACATGCTTCCTTGTGTCATTTATTTAACACAATAATTTAAAAGGCTATCATCCAAGCATCCAGGGTTTTATTCATTTAATACCAAAATTTTTGCTAAAGCCCAGGTTTGAACCCAAGATTCCTCCAACACTTCTCAGAGCCATTAACCACCAAAGTAGACATTTAATTGTGTCATTTCCTTGCACAATTAAATACTTATATACAACCTCCTTACGGACCCATACTCAAGGCCCAATACTTCTAGGCCTAAATTCGGGGCGTTACAAGTCACACACCCGTGTGCTAAGGCCGTGTCCTTTACACGGCTGAGACACACGGTTGTGTCTCTTCCCGTGTGTTTACTACTGGGCATTCTGTTTTGCCTAATTAGGGTGTAGGGGACACACAGCCAGATCACACGCCCACGGGGCTGATCGTGTGTCACACACGGCCTAGAGACATGCCTGTGTGTCTACCCGTGTGGACAAATACAAGGCTATTTTCCAAGCCAATTGCCACCCTTATTTGCACAAACACTTACTTGGCTTCAAGGGCACTTAACATGGCATAATTAAGCACTTAAAACATACACAAACAAGACATGATCAGGATCATTCCATCTTTACAAATACATGCATAAAACTTCATACTTTGTCAAGCCAAATTTATAAATTTGCATGCACTAAAAGTTGAAGTTTACTTCTATTGAACATACTTATGTCTTAGTTATTATCATGCCACTCACTCACAATTCCATCATCAAACATCCATAGTCACATCCACAATTCATCCATGCCAACCAATTTTAACCACATCATGTATGACCTTGGCACATGTATGCATATCTGAATAGGTTTACAACTAAATAATCAATATGAACCATATCTCATGGCCATATACAAAATGAATCACCAAATCACTATAAGCCAACACACTTGGCCAAATTAATAATGACATAATTAATCATAAGACGAAGATGCCATAAACTTAAAATACTTGTGTTCATTTACACCCAAATGATAGCTTGATAGTGTGATGGCATCTCTAGCGGTCTTCAACACGAGCTAGCTAATTTAACCTATAAGGCATGGGAAAGGAAGGGGGTAAGCTATATAGCTTAGTAAGTCTACATGAAAATAATAAGCAACTCATGCTAGTCATATATTATACTTGACAATATAAGCACAAGTTAATATAAAAATAGCTATAAATCTAAAAGCTATAATATAACCTATTCACATGTTTACTCTCATTTGATTTATCAAAATAATTTAACATTACTCAACTTTCCATCTAGCAACCATAATTTCTCTATTGTAGCATGTTTCATAATTAGAAAATCATTTTAAACATTTTAGTAAAAGTACACGTTACTTATGTATATTCATGTTTTCATGCATATAGCTCAACATATTTCAAATTGTAATAATTATTTCTTTCCATAGTTTCTTAACTGTTTTAATAGGCAATTAGGCCAATATTTCCTTTCACTCATAACCGATAAATCACAATTCAAATGAAAAACATTTACTATCTCACCAATCAATTAGGCCTCTAAGGCCTAACATATAGTCATCAATTGTGTTTCCATGCATTTATACATCATGAGCATAAGTCAACAATCGTAGGGCTATCTCAAAGTCACTATTATAGTGATCATAACTCACAATAACATAAAGTCAATACTTTAAATATCTACGTACATACTTGTACCATCTTGTAACATAACTACTTACTTTCTCATCTTTGGCATACCCGTTGAACACTTGGAATACTAAATGGATACACGGGTCTTTGCACATTAGTGCCATATATGTAGCTAAAGCTACCTCATATCTCACATCACATGAATGCTCGCTCTCGAGCAAATCTTGGGCCTGCTAACACAAGCTGACAGTCAAGACGTAACTACGCAGTGCTACTCATACAAGATGTCAGGTATCCGCAACACATGTCGAAATACCTAGCCACTGGTAGACGTACGAGAACAGTACCCGGATCACATTATCACACATATATCAAAAATATCCTTAGTGACATGTCACTCGTATCCTATTATATTTCTAATGTTCGAACAGGTTTTTTCTCACTTATCCGAATTTCGTCAAATACAACCATAGAACCAATCATTTATTTCATACATTATCAAAGCATTTAGAATATTTAAAATACAAACATAACATAGCATTGTTTACATACGAACTTACCTCGACACCAGAATGGCAAAGAGGGACCTAACTGTCAATTACTCGTTTTCCCTCATTCTAGGCCTGAACTTTATTTTTATTGATCTAAAACATCACATTTAACTTATTTAATCATTATACTAATCAACTCAGCCCAAAAATTATATGTGAAAAAATTACATTTTTACCCCTAAACTTTGTCATATTTACACTTTTGCCCCTAAGCTCGTATAATGATTTTCATTCAATTTATTTGTATTTTAAGCCTAGACGAAACATTTTCATAACTATAACATCCCACAATTTCCATTAAAACACACTTTTATGGCACATTTTATAACTTTTACAAATTAGTCATTTTAGGCATTTTTACCGAAAATCACTTAGTAAAAGTCGTTTCTCTAACCATAAACATGTATTCTCTACCAGTACTCATAAAAAATACACACATGTTCATCATGGTTCAAAACCCTAGACTTTAACCATAACACAAATTAATGGTAGAAATAGATAGATCTTGTTACGAGGATTTTAAAAACGTAAAAATCATTAAAAATGGGGCTAGAACGGACTTACAATCGAGCTTGGAAGCTTGGAAATCCCTATCCATGGTTTCTTCATGTAAAATTCGGCCAAGGAAGAAAATGGACAAGAAATTTTGGCTTTTATTTTGTTTATTAAGTCATTTAGTTACTTAAATGACCAATATGCCCCTAACATAAAAATATTCTATTTCACCTTTTTCATGTCCATTTTTGTCCAACAAATTATTAAATGGTCTAATTACCATTTAAGGACCTCCAACTTAAAATTTCATAACAATTGGACACCTCTAGCTTTTAGAACTCAAGTTTTTCACTCTTTACAATTTAGTATTTTTGACTGAATTAAGTGCCCAAACGTCAAAATTTTCGAACGAAATTTTTATAAAATCATTACGTGAAATTGTATACTATAAAAATATAATAAAAATAAATTTTATTACGTTAGATTTGTGGCCCCAAAACCACTATTCCGACTAGACCCAAAATGAGGTTGTTAAAACGTGGCAATCTAGTGTATGCTCCATTGAGGTTGTCAAGTATATAATCATATGAAAATATGAATTCCCTAGGAAATTTTGTGTTGAAAAATGAATAATTGCCTAAAAAAAATTTGAGTTAGGAGATAGATAACCTAAGTATATTTAGAGAGATTTGCTATAGTTTTAATTGTTAAAATATTTAGAAAATTTTACCTTTAGGAACCATTTTCTGCATTACAATTCAAGACCACAAAGAGCTCTACCAAGTGATACTGAGAATTTGAGATCACAAGGGAAAGAACATTGCAAGGCAATCACTCTAAAAAGTGAGACTCAGCTGAATGAAATTGTTAAATATGCAACTGTAGAAGAAGACAAATCAGGTCTTAACCATAAGAAGAATTCAAAATAATCTGAATAGCACATTGCGATTGAAAAGGGTAATCAAAAGACTGTTGCAGCAAAACCATATCATGTTATCAGCAACCTAAAAGACGGCCACCTCCACCTTTTCCTTGATGATTTCACAATTGTAAACAAGATGACCGATTCAAAAGATTTCTGGATGTCCAGAAAGAACTCCACATCAACATACCGTTGGTAGAAGCTTTAGAGAAAATGCCTAATTATGTGAAATTCAAGAAAGATATAATATAAAAAAACCAAAGATTGAGAGAATTTGAAATTGTTTCTCTCACTGAGGGGTGCACAGCAATGTTGAAGAATAAATTGCCTCCAAAGTTAAAGGACCCGTGAAGTTTTACTGTCCCATGTTCAATTGAAAATCATTATAAGGAATTGTGTGATTTAGGAGCGAGCATCAATTTAAAGCCTATGTCTGTCTTTAGGAAACTAGCAATTGGAAAAGCAAGACCTACTATGGTTACGTTGCAGCTAGTTGATCGATTCTATGTACACCCCGAAGGTAAAATTCAACATGTGCTGGTAAGAGTGGATCAATTTATTTTTCCTGTCGATTTCACTATTTTAGAATGTGAAGCTGGCGAAGATGTGTCAATTATTCTTGGAAGACCTTTTCTTACTATAGGTAGAACATTGATTAATGTAAAAAAAGGTGAACTAACCATGAGGATGAATGATCAGGAGATCACCTTCAATGTATTCGATGCCTTGAAATGTGTTGATGAGAATGAAGAGTGTGATGCCATTGGTTTGATAAAAAAAACAGTGTAGGACGAGTTTGAAAAATTTTTCCACAATAATTCTGATAGTGATACAGATTCACTTAAGCTAAATGAAACAGAGACTTTTGAAGAATTCAGTGAGTTCATGGAGGCAAAGAAGATTCTGGACAGACCAAAAAAAAATTTTGAGTCCTTGGATTTATTGGCTTTCACTTCCAATCCTTTTAAACCATCTATAGAGGACCTCTTACACTGGATTTGAAGCCTTTGTCGCTGCATTTGAAATATGCTTACTTGGGAGACAACAACCTATTTCCAATAGTTATTTCTTTAGAATTGACACCTGATTAGGAGGTCAAGTTGTTGGAAGTTTTCCAATGATTTAAAAAGGAAATAGGATGGACAATTGCCAACATTAAGGGAATTATCCCTGCTTTATGCATGCATAAAATTTTATTGGAGGATTTCCATAACAATTTTATTGAACAACAAAAAAGGTTGAATCCTATCATGAAGGAAGTTGTTAAGAAAGAGGTTATAAAGCTGCTCAATGTTTCTATTATCTACCCTATCTTTTAGAGTTCTTAGGTGAGTCATATACAATGTGTGACTAAGAAAAGAGGTGTCATAATGGTCAGCAATGATAACAATGAGCTTATACCAACTCGCACTATCACAAGATGGAGACTTGCATGGATTATTGCAAGCTCAACAAGGTAACTAGGAATGACCACTTTCCCTTACTGTTTATTGATTAATTGATGGACAGATTAGTTGGGAAGACATTCTACTATTTCTTGGACGGGTATTCAAGGTATAACTAGACTATTATTTCCCCTAGTGACCAAGAGAAGACAACTTTCACTTGTCCATATGGTACTTTTGCGGTTAGACGAATGTCATTCGAGCTATGTAATGCCTTGACAACATTTCAGTGTTGTTTGATGGCAATATTCTCTGGCAGGGTGGAAAACTTTCTTGAAGTCTTTATGGATTATTTCTCTATCACAGGCAATAACTTTGAGGGTTGTTTGAAAAATATGGATTTGGTTCTTTACCGTTATGAATAAACAAATCTTGTCTTGAATTGAACAAAATGCCATTTCATGGCTCGTGAAGGCTTTTTTTGGGGGCATAGAGTATTGTAGCAAGGGATTTTAGTTGACAAAGCAAAAATTGAGGTAATAGAAAAGTTTCCACCTTCTACTAGTGTTAAGGGTATTCGGAGTTTCTTAGGCCATGAGGGTTTTTATAGAAGATTCATAAGGATTTCTTAAAGATGATTAAACCCCTGTGCTTCTTACTAGACCAAAATAGTCCTTTCAATTTTGATGAACATTGTTTGATAGCTTTCAAGGAATTGAGAAAACAACTGGTGACAGCACCAATTGTAATAGCTCCAAAGTTGATATTGCCTTTCGAACTCATCTGTAATGCCAATGATTATTATGTGGGAACAATGTTGCGTCAAAGGAAAGACAGAGTATTTTATGCAATCTATTATGCAAGCAGAAACTTGGCAGATGTGCAACTTAACTACACCACCACTGAAAAGGAGTTATTGGTTATGGTATTCACGTTTGATAAATTCCAATCTTATTTAGTTTGCACCAAGGTCACAATTTACACAGACCACTCTGCTAAGTATTTGGTGACCAAGAAAGATGCCAAGCTAAGATTGATTCAGTGGATACTCTTGCTGTAGGAGTTTGATTTAGAAATTCAAAATAGAAAGGGGATTGAAAATCAAGTGGCTGATAACTTGTCAAAATTAGAACCTGGAAATGAATATGGCAATGTCAAACTTTAAGGAAGACTTCCCAGATGAGCAATTGTTAGCTGCTATGGCATTACCTTTATATGTTGATATAATGAACTTCTTAGTAAGTGGTTTGATGCCACCTGATCTTAACAACCAAAAAAGACAAAAATTCCTGTAACATTGGGATGAACCCTACCTATTCAAGCATTGTACTAATAAAATAATTAGGAAGTGTATCGTTAATGGTGAAATACACAACATCCTGTAACATTGGCATTCAGCTCTTTACGGAAGACACTTTAGAGGAATGAGAACTACTACCAAGGTACTCCTATTCGGTTTCTATTGGCCAAATCTATTCAAGGATGCCCATGAATTTTATAAGTCATGCGATTGATGTCAGAGGGTAGGCAATCTATCTAGGAGACATGAAATATCACTGCAAAATATCCTGGAGATTGAGTTGTTTAATATCTAGGGAATAGACTTTATGGGTCCATTTCCACTCTCATTGGGCAACCTATATATACTCGTGGTTGTGGACTATGTCTCTATGTAAGTCAAATTTATCGATCTCCTTACAATGATGTAAAGTCAGTGATGAAGTTCTTGCACAAGAACATCTTCACAAGGTTTGGAACACCATGAGCCACTGTTAGTGAGGAAGGATCTCATTTTGATTGCAAGCCAGTGGCTAATGCCTTGCATAAGTATGGGGTGAAACATAAGATTGCCACGACATATCACCCTCTAAAAAATGGACAAGCTGAGATTTCTAATAGAGAAATTAAGAAAATTCTGCAAAAAGTGGTGAAACCAACTCGAAAGGATTGGTTCTGCGTGATGTTTAACCTCAGCATCTAGATATTTTTTTTCAATTTTTTTTTTTAAGTTTCTCCTAGTCATTTCATTTAACTTGTTTAATAATTTTTTGTTTACTTTGAAATGCAGGTATTTCTGTTTCCTTGACGGCAGTTGAGAGGTTAGGCCCCATATACAACAATTTGGCCCAACGGATATTTTTCCCAAACCCTTAGCATCAATTTTTGTATTTCCCTCCAATCCCCAATATCTAATTACTAGCGTCAGGCCATAATTACCACCCATCCAATCACCCGTATCACCTACGTCACACCCCTAATTACCACTAAAATTGTCGTCGTTACCTCTACCTTTACCGTAATTCCCCTTTTTTTTCCTCACAGTTACCCTAACTCTTTTATCTCTCAAAGATACTTGTGCCTCTTTAGCAACTAAAAATTTTCCCTTTTCTCTTCTAAATTGACATTTTCCCTAAATCATAACAATGGCTAGATGATTTACACCCCAGACAGCTGTTGTGCCACCACGAACGTTCTTCAATGCTACGGCAGAAAAGTATAAGACTAATATATCCAATAGGCCATTTTGCCTCAAAAAAGGTTTTCTTTTCAAAGATGAACCTTTTATGGGGTATGACACTTCCATCTCTTCTGTAGTAGAAAAACATGGTTGGCAAATCTTTTATTTGCATCTTAAGGATGTTTTGACTAAGCTTGTTCGTGAGTTTTATGCTCACATCACTTTGTCCAATAACGCTTTCATATAAGTTCGAGGAGAGTTAGTGTTGTCTGATGGGTTGAACTAGGTCTTGAAAGATCTTTGTGCTGAGGGAACGTAGTGGACAGTATCTAGGCAAGACTATTACACAGTTGAAAGGGGATCCTTAAAGCCCACTTGTAGAGTTTCGTATCATTTCTTAAAGAAATGATTAATCCCTTCGACCCATAGCTCTACCGTCTCCAAGGAGTGGATGTTGCTGTTGCACTCTATTGTGATGGGTACAAGAATTAATGTTGGCAAAAAAATCTTTAATGAAGCCCACCGTTGTGCACAGAAAAATACAGGGAGTCAACTTTCCATCCCTAATCATTGCACTTTGCTAGCATGTCAATGTCCAAGTCTAACCCAATGAGGATATAACCCTAAATAAAAGGGCAATCATAAGGGTTATAGTAGACAAGATATCTAGAGTAGCCTTTTCGCAGGAACATCCACCTGGCTTAGCTTCTACGTCTTCTACACCAATGTTTTCCATAGCAACCACTTCAACTTCCAAACAATCTATTTGAGCAGCAAGTGCTCAGTTCATTTGAGAGGTTATAGAAGTAGCTCAATCTCTTTTAGACTTGGAAAAGGTACAAGAATGAATGGCCATTTTCTATGCTTATATGGAGAAGAGAGATGCTACCCTAAAGCACTCCCTTCAAAAGAACTTCGCCAAGCTCATGCCTATATTCCTTGAATTTTCTAAGGAATTGTAGACATCTATCAAAGAATAGGTGGCTAAAGCAAAGCCAGTTGCAGTAGAGCCTGGAACCACCAACCCTGCTGTTGAAGTGAAAGAAACCAAATCACCTTATGAAGACACAGAAAAGATTGAATCAGTCCATATAGAGACCGATGATAAGGGGACTAAAGAAGCAACCCCTACATCAGCACCACCGAAGGATAATATTACACCTGTTCCACCTACATCTACTGAAGCAATGAATGAACAAGACTGTGAAGAGGAGGACGTGCCACTCAAATTGCTAAAAAGGAAAATGTGTTAGAAGCATTCGGCATGAAAGTTCACCCGTCAAAATTCAAGCAACAATACTCAAGCTCCGGGTTAGGGGAGTTTTTTTCCCTTTATTTTTTGCATCATAACATCCATATTCTTTCCATGATATTCTAGGTGTAATATATTATTGCAGTCATGATTCATGTTTGTGCATGCATTGAGGACATTGCATACGTTAGGTTTGGGGGTGTGTTGAGCATTTAGGATAAATTAATGATTTAGTTTAGCATGTTCATTTTTCCATGACACATGTAATTGACAAGGAATCTTTAGACTATTATGAGTGTAATTTATGTTTGTGATGTTCGATAAGGGGATTAATTCTTCAATAAGTCTAGAAAAATGTGATAGTG
The DNA here is from genome assembly GCA_025698465.1 of Gossypium longicalyx. NCBI lineage: Eukaryota > Viridiplantae > Streptophyta > Magnoliopsida > Malvales > Malvaceae > Gossypium > Gossypium longicalyx. Next base: position 32,870,043 of record CM046995.1, on the reverse strand, counting down.
GATTAGGTGAATTTAGCTTAGGATAGTTTGCTTGAGAATTGACCCTTAAAAATAAGATATCCTAACTTCAATTACAATTGGCCTATAGTAAGTTCTTTTAATAAACTTAGAGATTTTTTTAAGCTAAGATCAGTAAAATGACAATACTCAATAATGAATAAAATGACGAAGATTAAGAAAAATCAAAGAAATGCGATAAAACACTTCAATGCTTAGAATTGTCGAATATGTCAGCATCACGTTGTTTGCTCTATTGTGTTGTTGATTAGAAAAAGAATGTTTAGACAAGAGTGTGTAATAAAGAAAAAGAAGTTTAGGGGCACTCCACTGTAGTAATAGGCTAAGTAGCTAAGGAGGTAGTTGTTTCCTCCATCCATCTTCTAAGTCAAAAGCCTTAGCTTCATGAGTGAATTCCATTGAACTTGTGATATGATTAAATACTCGACAATTCAGTGTATGTTCCACTATGATTGTCAAGTTTGAGAACCATGTGACGAGTTGAATCCCCTAGTATTCTAAAAAATATTAATATAATAATTAGATATATGTATTCGAGTAAATATGGGGCCATTGTTAAAAGGAAAACTAAGTTTAGGTAAAAGATGAACCAAGTAAATTAGGATATATTTGCTATAGTCATATTCCATACAAGAGTATGTAGGATTTTTGTTTTTCGGGCAATATTTTATGCACTGCCTTTGCTAAATAAACTTATGAAACTTGAACAAATTTTTAGAAATGGAAGATTACTGAGAATTAAAGTAAAAAATGCTCTCTATATGGTTTGGCAATACAAAAGTGGTTATGTGGTAGTGAAAATTCTAGCATTCATACATTCTTAAATACTTTGCTTGAGAGCAAGCAATAGTTCAGGTTTAGGGGTGTGATAACTCTTGAAAAGTGTTATATTTCATGCCCTTAGGTTTTGTTAATTGCTTGTACTTAGGTGAGTCTAGTTGCATTTTAGGATATTGCATTCATGTTATTAGAGCATTGCATTAAAGAGTTTGAATTGTACGTAAATGTTATTACATGTTACTTTTAATTACCTATGGGGAGGACTTGTTTGGTGGTTGATTGGCAGCTGTGATAGGTTTTGGATAGTTTACCAAAACAAATGTTGTGGCAATGCCTAAAAAATGCCTAGTCAACACTCAATGTGTACAGTTCTCAGCCCCAGCTATACTTGTACGAGATAAATCCACCTGAAAAAAATAAAAAGGATTATGGGCTGATGGACCTACCCTAGGAGGTCAAAACATATAAAAGCCAAATGAGGAACCTTAAAAAGGGCAGTTTTTGGATAGAAAAAGAGAGAGCAGCTTTTGACAGAAAAGAAGGGAAGAACCAAGAAGGAAGGTGACTGAAGAAGGAGAAAACGACTGCATCATCTTTGGTAACTGCAAGACATTGCCCTTCCTATGTTGAGAGTTGGATATGTGAAAGCTAAATAGGCGAAAGCTATCATCTTAGACTTTCTCCTTTGATTCTTATCTCATTTCTTTTAGAACTTATTTGTTAAAGATGATGTTGGCTACTGCATTAAACTCGAATTTGATTTACCTAGCCCTGAGCTAAATCTCTTAGGCTCTGGATTACTTTGTTGAACCCTTTAATTCCTATTAATGTTCACTATTTAAGTTGGAATTATTCTACTACATTATTCAGTGGTATTTAATGCTTTATACAGGTTGTGTATTGATGAATGTGCAACAAGTTATTAAAGTTAACTTAATTTTGATAGGGTTAGATTAACGAGATAAACATTGGATAATATGAGTTAATGATAAATTCTTTATTCATGGCAAACTCTAGACATAGAGCCTTACTTCATAAGAAATAAGGTAGAAAATGTTAGTGGTAACTTAACTCAATTCTATAGACATATAGTGCTTGAGGGGAGGTAACCTAAGGTCTTGCTCTAGATAAAAACAAACTACAGTAGAAACCTATCGAGCATTAGAATGTTCAAGACTTTGTTGTGGAATTAATAGTTAGATAAGGTATATGTATCAATAATCCCAGCTATCCTAATCAATATTGCAATTCCTTAATCTTGTTTTCTGTAGTTGCTTTGCCATGACATTCTTGCTTCATTTACTTGTTTTGTTTTGCATATTTTATACATCATACTCTCTTATTTTGCCACTACATTCTCACTATTATTTTTCCTTAGCATTAATCAAGCTTAACTCTAATAACTTGACCAGATTATACCTATCCAATCCATGTGGAGACTATCTCATTCATCACTTTATTACTTGTTCAACGCGTATACTTGCACAACCACACATCATAGTCACAAGTGACACTAATCTGTCCCTATTACTTCACATAAATTCTAAAGAATCCTTAGTTAAATTATAACGTTGTTTTATGCATATTTTTCTAAGTGTAAGATTCAATTGAACTTATATGAGATTCACAGTTAATGAACGATTGGTTTATGCATAATGATAAATGACTTAAGTCAAAGGTTATAATTATTCTAGCTTATTCATGTTATTATTTTTGAACATGTGAAAATTGTTGCAAAACTATCACCTTGCATATTTCATCTCATTTGCATTTAGGTTAATTTACATTTAGTTAATTAATTTAATCTTAACATCTATCACCCCAAATTATTGTGTTTTCTTTACCAACTTGTAAATTCATAAATTTGCAATTATTTGATTAACAGACACAGTCCCTGCGGAGACGATAACTCTTATACTTACTTATTACTTGATAACAATTGTGTATACTTGCACAAACCTACGCATTACATGTTTTTGGTACTGTTGTCGGGGATTGTTTATTTAATGATTATTTGTGAAATTATTTCTTGCAATTTAGTTATTTATTTTTAATTTTATTTAATTAATTTTTTTTGTGATTTATTTTCAGGTGTTTTTGAGTATAGATCAAATTATTGATCTACTTCCTGTAGACCCTAAAATTGAGCAGACATGTGGACAAAGGAGACAAGAAAGATTAACCTAAACATATGTTGCATAAATGGATTTTGGAAATCAAAATGAAATTCAAGGGAATAGAATAGCTAATACTCATAATCCAATCCTTATCACTGATGATAAGGATCGTGCTATAAGGCAGTATGTTGTGCCGCTTTTTAGTGAACTTAATCTAGGAATTAGGAGATCGAAGATCGAGGCATCGCAATTTGAATTGAAGCTTGTGATGTTCTAGATGCTTCAGACAGTGGGCCAATTTAGTGGAATGCCCACAGAAGATACACACTTTCACCATTGATTGTTCATGTAGGTGAGTGATTCCTACAAGATAGCCAGTGTAACTGAAAACACATTGAGGTTGAAGTTGATTCCATACTCGTTATGAGATAGAGCATGAGTGTAACACCCTATACCAAATACGAGATGTCAAACCACCGTCTTATGTCACATATAACAAGTATAAAGCTCATTTTAAACAAAACATCCATCATTTTATTGTTCATATAGGTTTTAAAGTCAGTCATTCTAGATAGTTACCATTGTTACATGCTAAACTTACATCGATTGGTCTTGAAAACAACATTAAAAATGCAAAAGGTCCACTTAACAAAATTCTCAAAATATGCCCTACAGCTATCGATACTAACACTAGGGTATGGATAATTTCTTTAAGTGGTATCGATACCACTGGAAAAACAAAAACAAACTTGCATTCTATTTTTTGATTAAAAACTGAAAGTCTCGAAAATTAGCGGTACCTGTCATGAAAAATTGATATTTTAACCTAAGTTTCAATACTAGAGCAAATGTATTGATACCAAATCCCTATTCTGACTCATTTCTCATTTTGAAACATAGATATATCAATTTTTAAACCCGATTATCGATACCTCTACCTTAGAACATAAAAATATAGCATACAAGTGTATATATCCATTTCAAATGTGTTACTAGTCATCATGCATCAACTACTAAGACAAATAACCATCCAAATGGCTTAAAAAATAGTAAAAAAAAAAAACCAAAAATGTGACCGAGAAAGTCTCAGCATGCCATCATTAATGTTCATAAACTTAAGCAAACATATAAATTAGTAAATCTCTAAAAAGAAAAAATTAAAACCGATAGTTAGGCCTATCACATCATGGCATTAAACAAGTCTACCAGATTGCCTTTTTCCCAAAACATAGATAAATATAGAACACCTACGGTATAACATAAAAACTTGCTTGGATCACCTTTCGGAAACCACATCGCTCACACTGGCATACAATTAATCTACAATGGGTAAAGAAGAGAGTGGGTGAGCTTAACAAGCTCAGTGAATGATTAGAATAACCACATCGCAAACATATCATCATGCATTCTCAAGACAACCATTTATAACTACAATTACAATAGTCTTATGTCTAGTGTCATAGAGTACCTATCCATGCATTATCTACTGGTTCAACTACTCAACATTTACATACTCATGCAAACAAATATCATGTAACACACTGATAACTCTTGAAAAAAGTTATATTTCACACCTTTAGAGCTAGGTAATTTGTTGTACTTAGGGTACATTAATGACATTTTAGGAAATTTTATTAGTAATTTTATCATTTGCATTACGTGCTTGGACTATGTTTACCTGTTAGATACTTTTAATTTTGTGTTGAAGGGTTGTGTTTGGTGGTTTGGTAGGTACAGGATTTGGAGAAAGAAATAAAGAAGTTATGGTTTGTCAGGCCAAAAGGTTGGACAATTTTCCACCTTGTATGCCGTGGCAATTCAGGGAGATGACTGAGTCAACACTCATCATAGACCAATTTTAGCCCAACTCTATTTTAACCATAAAAATTTGCCTAAAATAGAGGAGAGGATATCGTGGGTTGTTGCAGCTATTTTAGGAATAAAAAGCCTATAAAAAGCCGAAAGGAGGAATCATTAAATGTGAAGATTAAGAGGCAACAATGGAGGGTAACGGCTGAGTAGAGATAAAAAAATGGAGACCAAAGGTAGTCCCTCTCGGCCATCACAAGACACTGTGCTACTAGATTGAGGATTTATTTGGCAACAACCATCTTCCTAAGTTCTTTTATTATTTCTTATTTTGTTCTCCATAAATTGAATTGATCAAAATGATGTTGGGTGTTATTTCAAATTTTAATTTTAATCACCAACTCATGAGCTAAATCTCATAGGGTTGGGATTATGTGATGAAACATTTATTTTCTTTAATAGTTGATGTATGTGTTTGATTTAATCTACTATTTCATTCAATTGTTCTTATTTTCTTAGTATACGCATATTTTCCCTAGACATAGATGAATTTGTAGTATGCACATAACACTAAATCTAATTCTAAATAGGTTGGATTAGTTGGACCATAATCGAATGATATGAGCAAGTGCTCGACAGATACTTGTAGTAGACTTTAGACATAAAAAACAATACAGGGTATCGTGTTAAGGCCTTTAGACACAGGCCAGGTAGCTTGAGATTCTGCTCTCAAAAGAAGCAAGTCGCTTTAGGTCTCTTCTGAGTAGTAGATTAAGTATGATTTTGCTATGGCATTACTGAAAGTAAGGGTAGATTCCTAGTAATCCCTACCTTCCAAATCAACATCGTAGACCTTCTATCCATTACCGCTGTATCTTTGCTATATCATCCTTAGTTATTTATTTAACTATCTGAATATTGTTCACGTAATTATTCTCTTCATTGCCATTACATATTTTCATTCTTACTTTGCCTTAGCATTTCCCCATATCAGTCTATATACAAGTCACACTCATCCTTATTATTTTAATCTATCACTACATAATTAACTTGGTTTTGCCATAACATTAATCATTATCATAACTTGACCATTTCTATACCTAATCCGATCCCTATAGAGATGATCTCACTTATCACTTTATTACTTGATTTGACGTGTATACTTGCACAATTCGCATATCATATTCACACGGGACAAGTTTTTGGCGTCATTGCTGAGGATCGACAATTTGGTGCAATTTGGTTTGGTTATTTTAATTAATTCTTTTAGTTTTATTTAAATTAGTTATATTTAATTTCTATAGGTTTGCCATTAGTGCATGAAAAGAGGCATTCCTACTAACAAGGAATATTCTTTTGACCCAGAGATCAAAAGAACTTTACGAAGAAGGCGTAAATAACTTCAAAAAATGGCTACCAGTGGGAATGATCCTCGTCTCGATGATAACTTGAAAGGTTAAGATGCTAATCCTCCTATTTATATGATGATACCTCGTATGAATGATAATTTGAATGGTTAGGGCACTAATCCTCATGTTCATGGGGTGATAGATGACCGAGATAGACCAATCTGAGAGCATGTTATGCCAATTTTTGATAAACTAAATCCAGGGATAGTCGGACTGCAAATATAGGCTCAACAGTTTGAACTGAAATTGGTAATGTTTCAGATGTTGCAAATAGTAGGAAAGTTTGGAGGACTGCCCACTGAAGACCCAAGATTTCATTTTAGACTTTTTCTAGAAGACTGTGACTCGTTTAGAAAATAAGGTGTGCCTAAAGGTGCCTTGAGACGTAAACTATTTCCATATTCTTTAAGATATTGTGGAAGAGCATGGTTGAATGCTTTACCGTTGGGAGCAGTGGCATCGTAGAATGATCTTTGCTAGAGGTTTTTGTTACAGTATAGTCCTCCAAATATGAATTCCAAGCTTAGAAATGACATTACATCTTTTCGAAAATTGGAGGATGAAACACTATATGAAACTTGGTAGTGATTTAAAGACTTAATTTGGAAGTGTCCGATGCATGGATTTCAACATTGGACTTAGATGGAAATGTTCTAGAATGGGTTGAATGCACATACGGGGATGGTAGTTGATGCTTCTTCCAATGGTACTTTATTGGATAAATCCTATAATGAAGCATATAAGATTTTGGAAAAGATTGCCAATAATGATTATGAATATCCTACCACAAGAGTTGGGATAGGCAAGAGAGCTGCTGGTGCTGTAGAGTTAGATGCAATTACCTCGCTGACAGTGTATGTATCTTCTTTGGCTAATATGTTAAAATAATGAAAATGCCTACTATAGTTTAGGAGATGAAATCAATCGACCTATCGTGTGTTTATTGTGTGAAGATCATGTGTTCGATGAATGCCCATCAAACCCATCATATGTGTCCTTTATGGGTAATTTTAATCGGAATAGTAACCCCCATTCCAACACCTACAATCCATGGTGGAAGCAACATCCAAACTTTAGTTGGAATAATCAAGGTGCGAGGAATTTTAACAATGCAGCAAGACAGAATGCCAACAATGCAGCACCAGGTTATAATCAACCTATGCCGAGGAAAAATGTCCAGCAAGGTCAGGCATCGAGATCATCATCTATTGAAGCCTTGCTGAAGGAATATATAGACAAGAATGATGTTGTAATTCAGAGTAAGGCTGCGTCTCTCTGAGCTCTTGAGAATCAAGTGGGGCAAATAGGAAATGCTTTAAATTTGTTGCCATAATGGGCATTTTCAAACGATACTGAGAATTTAAGATCACAAGGGAAGGAATAGTGCAAGGCCATCATTCTTTGAAGTGGAACTCAACTTCATGATGTTGATCAAGATGCCATTGGGAGGAGAGGATAACTCGAATAACAACCATGTAAAGATCCCATAGTCATCTAACAAACAAATTGAACCTAAAAAGGCTAAGCAACAAAATACTGTGGTAGAATTAGATCAGGTTGTCAACAAAGATGACATGGCAAAACAATATCAGCAACCTAAAGGAACACCACCTTTACCTTTTCTTCAGCGATTTCACAATCCCAAGCATGATATTTAGTTCAAAATATTTTTGGAGGTTTTGAAGCAACTCCATATCAATATACCGTTAGTAAAAGCTTTGGAGCAAATGGACAACTACAGGAAATTTATGAAAGATATATTATCAAAGAAGTGCATATTGGGAGAATTTGAGACTGTTGCTTTCACTAAAAGGTGGACAACAATGTTGAAAAATAAATTACCTCCAAAGTTGAAGGACCCAGGGAGTTTTACTATCCTATGTTCAATTCGAAATCATTATGTTGGTAAGGCATTGTGTGATCTATGAGCAAGAATAAATCTAATGCCTATATTTATTTTTAGGAAGCTAGGAATTGGAAAAGCAAGAACTATTATGGTTACATTGCAACTGGCTGATTGATCTTACGCGCATCCAGAAGGTAAAATTGAAGATGTGCTGGTAAGAGTAGATAAATTTATCTTTCTTGCGAATTTCCTTATTTTAGAATGTGAAGTTGACCAAGATGTGTCAATTATTCTTGGAAGACCTTTTCTTGCGACTGGTAAGACTTTAGTTGATGTACAGAAAGGCAAGCTGACCATGAGGGTTAATGATCAGTAAGTTACTTTCAATGTATTTAATGCTTTGAAATGTGTTGATGTTAATGATGAATGTTGCACCGTTAGGTTAATAGAAACAGTAGTGGAGGAGTTTACCAGATGTTGCCACAGTAATTCTGACAGTGATGAGGACTCGCCTGAACAGAGTGATACAGTAAGTTTTATGGAATTCTATGCATTTATGATAGCTAAGAAGATAATGGATAGACCAAAAAAGAGATTTGAACCTTTGGATTTATCAAATCGACCTTTAATCCTCCTAAACCTTCTATAGAGGAACCTCCTACACTAGAATTAAAACATTTGTCGCAACATTTGAAGTATGCATATCTAGGTGACAACAATACTTTGTTGGTAGTAATTTTTACGAAACTAACACCAGAGCAAGAGTTAAGGTTGTTAGAAGTTCTTCAGGAGGGCATTAGGATAGGCCCTGGCTAATATAAAGGGAATTAGACCTACATTCTACATGCATAAGATTTTATTGGAGGATTGCCCTAGCAATTCTATTGAATAGCAGTGAAGTCTAAATCCGATCATGAAAGAAGTTATCAAGAAAGAGATTATTAAGTGGCTTGACGCCGGCATCATTTACCCGATTTTAGACAGCTCATGGGTGGGTCTTGCACAATGTGTACCCAAGAAATGAGGGGTCACAATGGTTAGTAATGACAACAATAAGCTTATACCAACTCGCACTATCATAAGATGGAGAGTATGTATGAATTATTGCATGCTTAACAAGGCAACAAGGATATACCATTTTCCCTTACCATTCATTGATTAGATGTTGGATAGGTTAGCTGGGAAAGCTTTCTATTGTTTCTTGGATGGTTATTCATGATATAATCAGATTGCCATAGCCATCAATTACTAAGAGAAGATAACTTTCACATGTCCATATGACACTTTTGCGTTCAGACGGATGTCGTTCGGGTTATGTAATGCCTGGTAACTTTTCAATGTTGTATGATGGCCATATTCCCTAACATGGTGGAAAATTTTCTTGAAGTCTTCATGGATGATTTTTCTGTGTTCGGGAAAGATTTTGAGGATTGTTTGAAAATTTTTGAATTAGTTCTATGTCGTTACGAAGAAATGAATCTTGTTTTAAATTGGGAGAAATGCCACTTCATGATTCATGAAGGAATTGTCTTGGGGCATAGGATATCACATAGAGGAATTGAAGTGGACAGAGCAAAAATTAAAGTGATAGAAAAATTGCCACCTCCAATCAGTGTCAAGTGTATTAGAAGTTTTTTTAGGTATTGCAGGTTTTAATAAAAGATTCATTAACGATTTTTTGAAGATATCTAAACCTTTGTGCACTTTGTTAGAGAAAAATAGACCTTTCAATTTTGATGAACAATGTTTAGTAGCCTCTAAAGAGTTAAAGAAAAAACTCATAGCAGCACCGATTGCAGTAGCTCCAGATTGTAAATTACCTTTTGAACTCATGTGTGACGCCAATGATTATGCTGTGGGAGCCATGTTGGGGCAAAGGAAAGACAAAATACTGTGGGCAACTTATCGGAAGTGCAACTTAACTACACCACCACAGAAAAGGAATTATTAGATGTGGTGTTCCATTTGATAAGTTTCGCTCATATCTAACTGGTATAAAGGTCATAATGTACACAAACCACTCAACTATTAAGTATCTAATGAGCAAAAAGGAAGCTAAGCCGAGGTTGATTAGGTGGATATTGTTGCTATAGGAGTTTGACTTAGAAATTAAAGATCGAAAAGGGACTGATAATTAAGTGGTTGATCACTTGTCGAAGGTAGAATCTAAAAGTGAAGGTAGTCATGATACATTTATTAAAGAAGAATCTCCAAATGAACAGTTGTTAGTTACCACGGCATACCTTGGTATGTCGACATAGTGAACTGTTTAGTGAGTGGTGTGCTGCCACTCGATCTCAACAGTCAGAAAAGATGAAAATTTCTTCATGATGCCAAGCACTATTATTAGGATGAACCTTTCTTGTTTAAACATTGTGTTGATCAAATAATTAGGAAATTTTTCCTTGATGATGAAATACATACCATTCTACAACATTGTCATTCAGCTTCATACGAAGGACATTTTGGAAGAATGAGGACTGTTGCCAAAGTACTTCAGTCAGGATTTTATTGGCCATGTTTGTTCAAGAATGCTCATGAATTCTATCAATCATGCGACCGTTGTCAGAGAACAAGGAATCTATTTAGGAGATAAGAAATGCCATTGAAAAGTATACTGAAGATTGAGTTGTTTGATGTTTAGGGGGTAGACTTTGTAGGTCCATTTCCACCGTCAGTGGGCAAGGTGTACATACTATTAGCAATGGACTATGTCTCTAAGTGGGTTGAGGCTGTTGTTTTTCCTAGTAATGATGCAAGATTGTAATGAAGTTTTTACACAAGAACATTTTTACAAGATTTGGTACACGTAGAGCCATTATTAGTGATGAGGGGTCTCATTTTGACTGCAAGGTGGTAGCCAATGCTTTGCATTAGTATGGGGTGAAACATAAGATTGCCAAGGCATATCACCCCCCAAACAAATGGACAAGTTGAAATTTCAAACAGAGAAATTAATTTTTCTTTAGAAAAAAGTGGTGAATCCTAATCGTAAGGACTGGTCTACCATGTTGGATGAAGCTTTGTAGGTGTAGCTTACTGCATACAAAAATCTATTGGGGATGTCACCTTTTAAGCTTGTCCCTGGCAAGCCATGTCACCTTCCTGTTGAACTTGAGCACAAAAGATTTTGGGCTATTAATAAGCTGGACATGGATTGGGTCGCTGCTAGCCATAAAAGGTTGTTAGAATTGAATGAAATGGATGAGTTCCAAGCACAAGCATATGAGAATTGTAAGCTGTACAAGGAAAAGACCAAATGTGGGCACAATAAATATATGTTGTTAAGGATCAAATTGTTTCCAGGTAAATTAAAGTCTCGCTGGTCATATCCTTTTGAAGTAGCCCAACTGTATCCTCATAAAGTTGTTAACATCAAAAACTTGAAAATAGGGGTCACATTTAAGGTTAATGGGTAATGCTCAAAACACTATTGGGTACCCATGTGGATCGAGACAAGCATTCCATTGATCTCCGAGATGTTTGAGATAACGATTTCTTTCATCTTTCCTTTCTTTAATTGCTTTACTATTTTATTTTTAGTACTTATTTAGTATTGTTCTCATTTCTGTTTTTATTTTTGAAAAATTTTCTACGATTTTCAGAGGTAGAATAAGAAAATGAGAACTGAGCAGTGGCGATATTAAGAGGAGTTTGTTGTAGTATTGCAACGAACTAGGTGATAGACAATGTGAGGCTGACTAGGTAGATAAGTCCAATGGATTTAGTTGGGCCAATTATGTTATTGGGTGAGCCCATAGAAGGGAAGTTAGATTTTTTGGGATTAGGGCACTTCATATTTTTCCCTCCTAAAGTCCTCTTAATTTTCTACTTTCTTCTTCCATGTCATACAACTTCCCTGACACATTTCACTTTGGTTGAACTGTCATCACTATCCTTAAGTTTATTTTAATGTTTTCATTTTTATTACTTTTTCTCTTCAATCTCTCCAATTTTTTTCACTACATACTCCGAAATTTCATCCATTTTTCTCTAATGGCTTACATCAAAACTACCTCTTAAACTGTTGAATCATCGAGGGCTGGTGCTGCTCAGCCAAAGACATTCTTTAACGCTGTCATAGCCATGAGATATAACAACAACATCGTGAAGCAGCCTTTCTATTTTGAGCAAGGGTTCTTGTTTAAAGATGAACTACACATGGGATACGATGAGTTTGTGTCCTCTATAATGGAAAAACATGGGTGAAATATTTTTTGTTTGCACCTCGAGGATGTTCTAGGGAAAATTATTCAAGATTTTTATGCCAATATCAACTCTCAAGATTCCCCTTTTATTTACGTAAAAGGTATTTCCATTCCCTTTAATGAAGACCATATTAATGCTCAGTTTGGTCTTATAGGGATCCAAGGCGAGCACACGCCATTTGCTAAAAGTATCACTGGTGAGGGTTTAAACCAAGTATTGAAGGATTTATGAATTTAGGGAATATGATGGATTGTTTCCAGTTAGGAATGTTATACTGTCGAGAGGGCTTTGTTGAAGCCTTTCGGAAATTTTGGTATATTTTTTGAGAAGCTGACTTATGTCGTCGACGCACAACACAACTATTTTGAAACTGAGAATGCTTTTGCTACACTCCATTATAAAAGGAAGAAAGATTAATTTCGGGAAGATCATATTTCAAGAAATAAATAGGTGTGTTGAGAAGAATTTGGGTAGTTTAAATTTCCCCTCACTTATTATCGCCCTATGTCGAACTTCCCAAGTAGCTCTCAATACAGAGGAGGATATCACCCCTAACAAAAGTGGATTGACCAAGACCATCTTTGCCAAGATCGAAGGCACTGATGCTGCCAAGGCAACCCAGCATAGCCATGCCACCACTTCCTCTACTACACTTACTCCCATGATAGCACCTCAAGTTTCTCGTAGCTCATTTGAACAACAAATATTGCATTCTTTGAAGTAGTTAGAGCATAGGATGTCACTTTTTGAAATCCAGCAATTTCACTTGGCTGAGGAGATTGCACAGGCCCAATAGCAGCATGCTGAGTATTGGCTTATATGAGGAGTATGGATTTGGCTCTAAGGAAATCCCTATAAAAGAATTTTACGAAGCCAATCCCAAAATTTCCTATCTGCCCAGCCACCTTGTTTCCATTTGCTAGTGCTGCCAAGGAGCCCACTCAAGTTGCTACAAAAGCATCCACTCAACCCGTTGTTGTGACACCTACTCAAACTATTGCTAAATAATAAAAAAAGATGGCATCTCTAAATGCTGAGAAGGATGAATAAGGAGAAAAGGATGATACTGCCACCATTGCCACCACTGCCACAACCACCAAGGGTAAGGAACCTGTTCCACCTTCGCCACTAGTGACATTGATCGTTTGATGATGAACTCATGGAAACTAACAAGGCAGGGGACGAAATGACCCCCTAAAAGAGGAAGTGGCGATATAAATTTAGTGCCCAAAAGTCCACTCGTTGTGCAAAATGAAGTATCTACATGCTAGTCCATTTTTTTATCTCTTTCATGAATTTTGCATTTCATTTTTCTTTTGCCATGACATTTTTTCTAAAAATTTCTCTTTTGGTTCATCCCATATATATCTAGTCATGCATTGAGGACAATGCATCTTTTAGGTTTGGAGGTGTGTTGTACATTTAGGCCGCATTTTATATTTAGTATGTATGATCATTTTTGTTTAGTTGAATCTATTTTTCCATGACAATGTAACTATACATACTATTTGCCTATGAGGAGTAAAATTTGTACTTGTAATGTTTGATGATGAGCTTATATTATTCAATACACCTAGAATATATGATAGTAGATTAGGTGAAGATAGCTTTGGATTGGTTGCTTAAAAATTAGTTTATAAAATTGAGGTATTCTATACTTAGTTTTTTCAAGTTGTAGTAAGTATCTTTTAAGGTACGTAGGGAATTTTGAAGCCAAATTCAGTGGTTTTGCCTTGACAATATTAACTAAAGGATTGTAAGCACTCCAATTCTTAGAATTGTCAAATAGGTAAACACCAATTTGTTTGCTCCATCGTGCTGTTGATTAGAAATGTGAGTTTAAGTAAGAGTGTGTAATAGAAAGTAAATAAATTAGGGGCACTCCGTTGTAGTAACGGGCTGAGTAGCTAAGGAAGTAGTTGTTTGCTCTATCCATCTTCTAAGTCAAAAGCCTTAGCTTAAAGAGTGATATATGTTTAAATTGTGACATGATTGAGTACTAGGTAATTGCGTGTATGCTCCATTGTGATTATCAAGTCAAAGAATTTTTTGACATGCTAAATCCTCCAATATACATCCATTTTATTTTTTTAAGAAAAAAGTAAGCATGTACAAGTATGCTTAAAGCAAGACTGACCTGATTCTGGGTAACAAATGAACTGAGTAAGCTAGAAGATACTTGTTATGGCTAGAATGTAACACCCCTAACCCGTATCCGGCTCCGAAATAGGGTTACGAGGCATTACCGATAGATACACATCATTCACATACATAACACATGCATTTATGTATTCATGTATAAAACCCATCCAACACATTCACATTGTCCCTTATAAGGCTCTACGAGGCCTTAAAATATGCTTAGAAGAGGTTTGGGACTAAACCGATAACATTTGAACACTTTGGCAAACTTAGAAAATTTTCATGCTTTTAAGGGTCACACGCCCGTGTGAATAGGCCGTGTGCCTCACACGACCACCAAACATGCCCGTGTTCACAGGCCGTGTGAAAATAGGGCATACATATTGACTTGCACCATACGGCTGAGGACACACCCGTGTGCCATAGCCGTCGGAAATCTGAAGGGGTTATTGACTTGGATCACGCGGCCAGCCACACGCCCATGGGCCAGCCCGTGTGCCACACACAGCCAGTAGACACGCTCGCATGTCTAGGCCATACCAAACCTGTAGGGTATACTGCCTTAATTCGAAGGGCTACCCCAGGGGACACACGGCCATGTAGCATGACCATGTGTTGCACACGGCTAAGACACACGCCCGTGTCTCTGCTCGTGTGGACAAAAATAGGCTATTTGCATAACCATTTTGCCACCCTATTTCACAAGCATACAAAAGTATAATTTGCATCAATAATTCAGCCCAATTGGCAGCCACTTCATAACAATTCATACACATATCTTGCCATTTAGAAATTATCATCTTAACTACTCAAATACATCACCAAACCTTAAAAAAACAGTATGTCCAAATCATGAAATTTGAATAACTTCTAAATGCATTTCTTCATCATTTCAATCACTAATTCTTGTCACAAAATATACCATTTCATCATCTCAAAATCAAGCCACAACATGCTATCTTTCAAACATTAATACACCAATTATCAACTAGCTACACAAGCAAACATATAACCATCACAAAATATGCCAAAACATAAGGCCATATATATATACACCATATATATATCACTTATCAAACACATAATTCAAGCCAACTTAAATGGCCATACACATCACCATTTACAAGCCAAATCTCATGACTAATATCATAACTTAAAATATATCAAAATGAAACTAGCCTATACATGCCATATACCATATATACAAAGCTTCAAAAGTACCAACAAGATGATCGATAGTGTGATGACGTTTCCCGACGATCCACGAGTTCGAGCTAGCTTTGATAATCTATAAAAAAAATGGAAAGAACACATAAAGTAAGCTTTAAAATCTTAGTAAGCCATATAAAAATAAAGTCATCATATGAATATTTGGATATCAATTCAAATATGCTAAGCATAGCTAAACACATTCAAATTCACAAACCTTTCTCATTGTACACATTTTCAATATCATAATTAAATTCATCAAATACTTCCCTTTCAATACTCGTATGAATTTCGTACATACCTGAATCATTTAACTCATTCACACATTCTTTCTCAATTTGTCTTTGCCTGTTGAACCGTTCGGAACCATTAAGGATACTCGGCAATCACATATAGCTCGTACAATGCCATATCTCAGTTATGGTCTTACATGTTATCACATATCGATGCCACTGTCCAAGACAGGGTCTTAACGAAATCAATTAACGATGCCAATGTCCTAGATATGGTCTTACACGTAATCACAATACAATGCCAATGTCCCAGACATGGTCTTAAATGTAATCAAATCTCGGTAACCTAATGTCATGACATTTGTATCCTATATTATTCCTAAGGTTCGTACAAGACTTTTAGATTTCGTAACTCTATCGATTCTTGCTCGTATTTGCTCGGTCAACATTCATAACGATTCAATAACAATTAAACATGTATAATTAAATTTAAAGACATTTATTTGCATATGAACTTACCTCGTATTAGGGATTGATGTATCAGGTCGACTACTCAACAAATTTTAATTTCCCCCGATCTAAATCTAATTTATTTTATTCTTGATCTATAGACATTCAAAATTAACTTATTTAATCACCTATTCATTCAATTTCATCCAAAAATACCTATTTGGGAATTTTTAGACTTTAGCCCCTAAAGTTTCACATTTATTCAATTTAGTCCTAATCTCATAAAATTGCACATTCATTCAATTGGGTATTGTAACACCCCTTACTCGAGACCGTTGTCGGAGTCGAGCACGAGGCATTACCGGACTTAGCTTACTAATTCGGGGCATAAAAAATTACTTTTAAAAATAATTTAGTTTCATTCATTCAATATGTCTTTAAAAAGGGTCTTCGAGACCCTAAAACATGAAATTGAAATGGTTAAGGAACAAATCGGAATCAATAAAAATTTTCCGATCACTTAAACAAATAAAAACAATTTATTTCATCTTTCATAAATAAACTGTCCATCTGCATCATAGTAACTAAATAAATCATAACTTGAGTTACGAAACTCAAAATTCAAATCTGTAAATTTTCACTGAAACTAGACTCAAAAATCTTCTTACTAAATTTTTTCAGAATTTTTGGTCTAGCCAATTAGTACAGTTTATTAGTTAAATTTCCCCTGTTTCAGTGTTTGATTGCTCTGCCCTTTGACTACGAACTAATTTTCTCCCTGTACAGAATTCAAATAACCATGTCATTTATTTCTCTTAAAAGTAGACTCAATAAGGAATCTATACATGTAAATTAGAACTCCTAATTATTTTTTTATAGTTTTTAGTGAATTTCTAAGGTCAGAATAGGGGATTTAGAAATCACTCTGACCCTGTCTCACCAAAATTTATATATCTCATAAAATACAACTCCTTTATTTACTCTGTTTCTCTCATACGAAAATAGACTCAATAAGCTTTAATTCTATATGTCAGTCAATATCTAAATCCATTTTTATTGTTTTTAGTGATTTTCCAAATTCAAGTCATTACTGCTGACTGATACTGTTTTAAAGCTAATTTCACCTTTTTCATGATTTCCATGGAATAACTAGCATTTAGACATACATAACACCAAACATGTCCTTGATTAGCCATTCCAATAGCTAAACATTATCAAGCATTTACATACCATTCATTAGCCATATCTTAAGATCATATACACAAAATGGCTATGATGCTATACATGCCATACTCAAAATGAAACGTCTAGCTATACCAAAATAATTCTTGTGATAGTGTGCTCAGACCTCCGACGTACTTTACGATCCCCAAGTTAGCTTGACAAAACTATAAAAAAAATTAAAAATAAAGGGGGTAAGCATTAAGCTTCGTAAGTTTGCATGCAAATAAATGACAACATTCATAAGAATTATCTTACTACTTGGCATGATACTAATTAATGCAACTTCATTAATTGTCATAAACATATTTTAAACTTCTTCACTTACTTACTTAAATACTTACTTACTTAATCAAATTTATTAACACATTTTGCTTAAATTTTTCCTTATCAAGCATACATGAACATTATATACTCACCTTTGCTCTTCTAGCATGAACTTGTCTTACTTGTTTAGTATAACTCGTCTTACCTTACCTTACCTTGATATTCTCTTTAAATTTTTCCCCGGTCTAACTCTGGATTTCATTATTCTTGATCTATAATAACAAATTTAGCTTATTTAATACTCACATTTATTAAAACAGTTCTTGACTCAAACTTTGGCAAAATTACACTTTTGCCCCTAAACTTTTACATATTTACACTTTTCCCCAAGGCTCGGAAATTAAACTTCATCCTATTTTATTATGTTTTATGACATACTGATAATTTTTCCCTTCTATGGAAACATCAAATTCTCACTCTAACATGTACTTATGAACATTAGGTATTTTTACCGATTTTGTCGTTTTACTCGTTTTCACGTAAAATTGCTTAGCAAAAGTTGTTTAACACAACTTCAAGCTTCATATTCTGCCATAAAACATCAAAATAAACACATTTCACCTATAGTTATTTTTGCAAATATAAACCCTAGGTTAAATTATTGCTAGAATAAGCTTAATCAAGTTACCAGGACTCCAAAAACGTAAAGAACATTAAAAACGGGGCTAAAACGGACTTACAATCGAGCTTGGAAGCTTGAAAAACCCTAGATATGTCTTCCTCATGTGAAATTCGGCCAAAGGGTTGAAGATGGACAAAAATTGGCTTTTAATTCATTTTAATAACTAAATGACCAAAATGCCCTTAATTAAAAACTATGGTATTTTATCTTCCTTTAGGTATTTTTGTCCATACTAGTATAATGGTCTAATTACTATCCAAGGACCTCCACTTTAAAAACCCATTACTCACAAGTACTTAGTACCTTTGTGAACTAGAACACACATTTTACAACTTTTGCAATTTAGTCCTAGATACCAAATTGAACCCTCTATCGATAAAAATTCTAAATGAACTTTTCACACAATCATGCAATCATGCCATAAACCATAAAATGCTAATAAAATAAATTTTTCTACCTCAGATTTATGGTTTCGTAACCACTATTCCGTTTAGGCCCTATTTCGGGATGTTACAGGTATAAAGTCGTGATAGCCGCATTTAATACTTGTTACTAGCAGCCCATAATTTTAGTTTATTCACAGTTTTAGCCTGACATTTTCATCTTTTCACAATTTAATCCCTAATATGCATTTTTGTTAAAAATCACTTTACAAAACTTGTATATCTAGTATCAAACATTCATAAACCATCCTCAATCATCAAATTACACACACTTTTATCAATGGAAACTATTGAATTCTTTAAATATTATTTTATGTGTTTACAGCATGTGATTATATATGTGTGGTTCCGAAACCACTGTTCCAATTTAGCTAAAATCGGGTTGTTAAAACTCTCCCCCCTTCTGGATTTTCGTCCCTGAAAATTTTACCCGTGAATAGGTTTGGATATTGCTTTCTTATAGCATCCTCGGGTTCCTACGTAGCTTCTTCAACCCCGTGTCAATTCCATAAGACTTTTACTAACGCTATTCTTTTATTTCTCAACTCTTTGATCTCACAAGATAAAATTCGAATCGATTCTTCATTGAACGATAAGTCTGACTGAATTTCAACTTCAGTTGGGGAAATAATATGCGAGGGATCAGATTTGTATCTTTGTAGCATCGATACATGAAAAACTTTGTGAATCTTCTCTAACTCGCTTGGTAAAGCTAACCGATATGCCACTGGACCTATTCTTTCAATGATTTCAAAAGGCCAGATGAATCTCAGACTCAATTTGCCTTTACGGTCGAACCGAAGTATTTTCTTCAATGGAGATACTTTCAAAAACACTTTATCCCCGATCTAAAAGTAAATATCTTTTCGTTTCAAGTCTACATATGATTTTTGATGATTTGACGCTGCTTTCAATCTATCACGAATTACTTTCACTTTCTATTCAGTCTCTTTAATCAGATCGACCCCAAAAATCTTATTCTCACTAAGTTCAGTCCAGTACAATGGTGTTCAACACTTTCAATCGTATAAAGCTTTGTACGGTGCCATTTTAATACTCAATTGAAAACTGTTGATATACGTGAATTCAATCAACGGCAAATACTTTTCCCACGTACCTTTGAACTCAAGAATGCAACATCTCAACATATCCTAAAATATCTATATAACTCGCTCAAATTGACCATCCATCTGTGGGTGAAATGCGGTACTAAAATGTAGTTTTGAACCTAGTGCATCTTGTAGTTTCTTCCAAAACCTCGATGTGAACCTCGGATATCTATTCAAAACAATAGAAATAGGTACTCCGTGTAATCTCACAACCTCGGATATATACAACTCAGTCAACTTTTCAAACGAATAATCTATTCATACCGGAATGAAATGAGCCAATTTTGTCAATTTGTCGACTATAACCCAGGTCATAGCTTTCTTTCTCGGAGATAAGGGCAATCCCGACACAAAATCAATAGTCACTCTATCCCATTTCTACTCAGGAATCATAATTGGCTGCAATAAACCAGACAGTACTTGATGCTCGATTTTAACTTGTTGACAAATCAAACATTTAAAAACAAACTTTGAGATATCACATTTCATACCAGCCCACCAATAGATCTGTTTCAAATCGTTATACATTTTCGTGCTTCCAGGATGAACAGATAAACAACTACTATGTGATTCATTTAAAATCATTCGAATTAACTTTAAATTTCTTGGAATTCATATTCGACCTTTTAATATTAAACAATTATCAGCGTCAACTTGAATCTGAATCAAGGTTTGAATCACATTGGGCTCGTTTTGCTAATATATCATTATCAACTTTCTGAGCTTCACAAATCTATTGTAAAAATAACGGTCTCGCTTTCATCTCGGCCACAATCGAACCATCATTACACAAAGCTATTTGAGTATTCATCGTACGTAGAGTGAACAAAGATTTTAGGCTTAATGCATCAATAAAAACATTTTCTTTTCCCAGATAGTAATCAATCACTAGCTCGTAATCCTTTAGCAATTTTAACCATCTCCGCTATTGTAAATTCAAATCTTTCTAAGTCATCAGATATTTCAAACTTTTATGATCTGAATAAACATGGAATTTCTCACCGAATAGATAATGGCGCCAAATCTTCAATGCAAACACAATGGCTACTAACTCTAAATCATGAATCGGATAATTCTTTTCATGTAGCTTCAACAGTCTTGAGGAATAACCTATAACTTTTCCTTCCTACATCAAAACACAACCCAGACCATCCGGGCTAAACTTACACTAGTGCTTCAGTCAAAAGAGCTTTCAACGGATCAAAACTTTTCTGACATTTCTCGGACTATTCAAACTTTACATCTTCCTGAAGTAATCTCGTCAATGGAGTCACAATCATCGAAAAGCATTTTACAAATCATCTATAATAGCTGACTAGTCCCAGGAAACTTCGGACTTCAAAAACATTTCTCGGAGGCTTCAAATCCATTATTGTAGAAATCTTACTTGGATCGACTTGAATACCTGATGCTGACACAATATGCCCTAGAAAACCAACCTTGCCAACTAGAATTCATATTTTCTGAATTTTTCATACAATTTCTTATCTTGCAGAGTCTGTAGTACAATCCTCAAATGCTCGGCATGCTCGGATTCATCACATGAGTAAATTAAAATGTCATCAATGAACACAACTACAAATCGATCTAGGTAGGGTTTGAAAATCCAGTTAATTAAGTCCATGAAGATAACAGGTGCATTCATTAGTCCAAAAGGTATAATTAAAAATTCATAATAACCATACCTCGTTCTAAAAGTTGTCTTTCGCACATCAGAGTCTCTAACCCGCAACTGGTAATAACCCGATCTCAAATCTATCTTTGAAAACACTATAGCCCTTTTTAACTGATCAAAAAAATCATCTATTCTAGGCAGAGGATATTTATTCTTTATAGTCACTTTATTCAACTGTCTGTAGTCAATACAAATTCTCATCGTGCTATCTTTCCTTTTCACAAACAACACAGAACCACTCCAAGGCGAGAAACTTAGTCTTGCAAACCTTCTGTCAGTTAATTCTTGCAACTGAGCTTTTAATTCATTTAACTCTATCAGAGCCATTTTGTACGGAGCTATTGATATTGGTGTTATTCCCGATACTAACTCAATACCAAATTCAACCTCTCAGATTGGTGGTAACCCGGTAACTCTTCAGGAAACACATCGAGATATTTACACACAACTGGCACTGATTCTATTTTCTTTTTAGTTACTTTTGTATCAAGCACATAAGCAAAATAAGATTCGCAATCCTTTCTCATATATTTCTAAGCTAACATTGATGAAATTGCTGCAGGTAAACCATTCAAATCATCTGACTCAATCTGGATAATCTCATTATTCTGACATTTCAGATCAATCGTCTTTTGTTTACAGTTCACTATAGCATCATGTAGTGTTAGCCAATCCATACTCAGAATTATATCAAATTCATCAAATGGTAACAACATCAGATTAGCTGAAAAATAGAAATCTCGAGTGTGTATATGCTGTTAGCCGAATGTGTATATGCTTGAGGGCTATGTGAAATGAACTATGTGAAGTATATATGTTGTTAGCCAAATGTGTATATATGTTGAAATGAACTATGTGAAGTATATATGTTGAAATGAACTTTATATGTTGAAATGAACTATGTGAAGTATATATGTTGTTAGCCAAATGTGTATATGCTTGGAAGCTATGCTTACAAATTTGTTTCGACCGAGTTACGATGTCCAAAAGCCCCGTACGAACCTTAGGAATAGCTAGGATACATATGTCATGACATAAGGTTTTCGATATGTGTTCTCGTGTAAGACCACATCTGGGACATTGGCATCGATATGTGATTACGTGTAAGACCATGTCTAGGACATCAGCATCGTATTTGATTTATGTAAGACCCTATCTGGGATAGTGGCATCGATATGTGATTGCATATAAGACCACGTCTGGGATATTGGCATTGTACGATATGTATGATTATCCGAGTATGCTATTCAATTCCAAATGGTTCAACGGGCAATGATAAGTTGTGATCGAACGTGTAAAATAAACTAAAATGATCAGGTATGAGTTAGTTGATTACCTATTTGAAAATAAGGTCAGTTGGCTATTTGATATGTGATGCAAATTATACAAGTTACTAATGTAAACATAAGTGCATTTGTGTAGTATATTCGACTATTTTTGGTATTTTATAAGTTTGAACTTGAACCTATGGCATGTATAGGCTAGATTATATTTGGTTAAGTTTGAAGAATATATATATTAAGCCATGCGAAAATGGCTAATATTTTATGTGAGTATATGAAACTTTAGTCAAGTTTATATGTGTTATATGTTCTGGAAATGGTTGGTGATTTTAGATGTATATGTGGTTGATTCGATTATGGTTTATGAGTAGATGAAAGTATATGTGAATTTGGTTGATATGTTTTGTTAAGGTGTTATTATGTGATTTGGTATTAAAGAATATTCGGTTATATCCAAACATGATTGGAGTTTATTTTGGTATGTATATTGTATGGTATGTTTTATCTTTGTGAATGGTTTAATAATTTAATTTAGCAATGGAGTAATATGATAATGATTTATATATATTCGAATGTGTATTAGTTATTTTGATTCGATTTGTAATGGCAATGTAGGTTCACATATTGTGTTTGAATGGTTGGTTAATTATGTACAATTGATGAAAACAAATAATGAGTATGTTATATAACTATTTTAGTTAATATGATTTGTTTGAGGTATGGTATTAAAAGACCAAAATGTTAGGTTTTGTATTGAGTTGAAAATGTGCTATATTTGTGGTTCGGCAAATGTGTTTAAATTAGGTCATTATATGTTTACTGGTATGTTAATGTTATAATTGTGGTATTGAATATTTGTAGACTAAGTTAGGCTATGAAAATTTGATTAATGGATTTGGTTTTTGTGTTAGTTTCAAATGGAATTTTACTTGAATGTTTTGGTTAGTTTATTTGAGTAGTTTAATTGGTTAAGTTGATTATATATATTCGATATATGCTAAGTAAAATATTATATTTATGTATCAATGTTATGCAATTGTTGTAGTTAGGTAAACAAATGTTATAAAGTATGACAATATTTGATAGATGAAATAGACATAATGGTATATGTTATTTATATGGAATGAAATGATGTATGTTTACATGTTTTAAAGTATGTGCATATAATTTTGTAAGTTGATAAGTTATTATATATTTAAATCATTCGATTGCCTTAAATGTTAAGTATCCATATATGATTGGTATATGAAATTAAGTATACTTGGTTATGAGTTAAGCATTCGATTTCTATGATTACTTGGTTGTATTGATTGAATAGAAATTTGGAAAATTATATGAATTATAGAACCAAGCATGTTAGTTTGGTTTAAAATTTTACTAGATGATAAAATTGAAATGAAAGTCTGTTCTGAGTTGTAATATGATTGGTAATGCCTCGTAACCCCGTTTCGGCGACAGATATGGGTTAGGGGAGTTACATTTGATTGGTATCAAAGCTACAATTTAGTCGATTCTAGGACTAACGTAGCACGTGTGAGTCTAGCTATACATGCCATATTATATACTATGATAGTGTGATGGCTTTTGACATTTGAAAATGTGTTTTTGTATAGTAAATGGATCCTAATAGGGCCGTAGCTGATGATGTCGAGAGTATAGCGCTTGCTCCCGCACAAGGGACAGCGCCAGTTGATTCTCAACCGACTTCGAGAAACCAAGAGGGAGAGGCTAAACAAGCCTTTTACCAAATGATGAACAACTGGTTTACTCAGTATATCCGGACTAATCTGGCTACACAACAACCTCCACCCCCTACTAATCCATCTCCGATACCTGCTATACCACAAGTAATTGATTCATTAAGATTTCATTAGCCTCCTATTGATTAAATCAGAAAACACGGGCTGAAGAATTTAGAGCTACTAATGATGATGATGTTGAGCAAGCTGAATTCTGGCTTGTTAATACTATTTGCATGTTTGATGAGCTATCTTGTACTCTGGATGAGTGTTTAAAATGTGCCATATCTTTGCTACGAGACACCGCGTATCACTGGTGGAATACACTAGTATCGGTGGTTCTGAAAGAACGAGTGACCTAGGAGTTTTTTCAAACTGAGTTCCTTAAGAAATATATCAGTCAGAGATTTATCGACTAGAAGTGCAAAAAATTTTTGGAATTGAAATAGGGTGGCATGATTGTGACAGAATATGAACGAAAATTTGTGAGACTCAATCAATATACGCGAGAATGTGTTTTGACCAAAGCCATAATGTATAAAAGATTCGAAGACGGATTGAACGAAGACATTAAACTGCTAGTTGGAATACTTGAAATAAAAGAGTTCGTAGTACTAGTTTAGCGAGCGTGCAAAGCCGAAGAGCTCGAGAAAGAGAAAAGAAAAGCTGACTTTAAAGCTAGAGAATTACGTAAAAGATCGTTAGGTAAAACTTTTTAGTCGGTATCAAAGAGATTCCAGGATGATTCTAGCCGTTTAAAGGCTACTGCGGGTTATATTAGAAGTGATCGAGATAGACCGCCTATGAGGTTGAGAGCTACCTCAGTAGCTAGTGTTGGTAATGTTAGATTGAATCAACCCGAGTGTAAACATTATGGTAAACGATATCCCAGCAGTTGTAGATTGCATGATCGGGCCTATTTTAAATGTGGATCGATGGATCATTTCGTTCGTGAATGCCCTGAGTTAACTAAACAAAATACAGTACAGAATGCGAAACCGAGTAACATGTCAGCTCGAGGTAGACCACCCAAAAAGTACAGGTAATGTCTGTAGTAGTCAGAGAAGAACTAAAGACACAGTAGTTCGATCTAGGCCTTGGCAAAATTTTTAGTTTTGTTCTTAAGTGAAGTTGGCTATTAGCAGTTAGGACTTATGTTTAGGTGTGTGTAATTTTATGTCACAAATGAGCTTGTGGCCTAGTGGTGGTGGCGTGACATGACTATTTTAAAAGTAAGGGTTTGAATCCCATGGCAAGTAAGAAGCATTTATTTTGCTATCAAGGGACGGCAAGAGTTGGTGTTAGATTTGAACTCTGGTGTTGGAGAGTTTGAATTGGTCTTGTGGGATGGTTGTGAAGGATATCAAGAAGGGATAAGGGGAGAGAATCATGGAGATTTTCAAGAAGTTTGAGATTGGGAGGAATTGTAGCCGAAATGGGTAGCTTGTTGGTGTAAAATTTGGCCAAGGGGTGTGGGATGTGCATTTTCAGCATTTGGGTAGGTGTAGGTGCCGAATTATCCCTCTTCTATTTCGGGTTTCTGTTCTTTTTGGCATTATTTTTGGTATCTTTCTCCCCAGTGTCGATCTCTCTAGTAATATTTCGTGCCTTTCGGAATTTTAATAGAGAGTTATTTTTTAAACCGAAATCCCTTGTCTTAACTTCTTTCTTTTTATTCTACTTTGTGCCAAATCACATCACTCTTTTCCCTCTTCCCTTCTAAGCATTTGGCCGAATATTGCCTTTCTCTAATACCCCATTTTTGTTTTCTCCTCTTCACCTTCTTCTTTGGTTGAACTCTGCGTTCCTTCCCTTTCTTTCGAACATTTCCCTGTTTCTTTTATTCATCATTTAATTTTTGTGTTACCAGTTAGTTTAGTTGGCCGTATCTATGCTTCTCTACTATTGGTAAGTATATCGTGGACTGATTGCCAATGCTACTTCTTCTATTACCTTCTTAAAGCCGAATATCCCTTCTCTTAATTCTCTATATTTGTTGATGGGTGACCCTTTTTCCCATCATGTGTGTTTGTGGATTCCAGGTGTCACTGAGAACGAAGGGCACAGAACGTTCTTGATCCGTCGAAACCCTGCATTCCAAAACTTGAGTAAGGTATTCTCAGTATCTTGATTGGTTTGGGTAAAGGCCGATTACTCCTAGTTTCTTAAAGTGATATCTTTATGGGTTTTAGGCTACTTTCTAATTAGTTTTACCTATTAAACGGTCGTGTGTGTAGTTAAGTACCAAGATACGTGTGATCGACCCTAGCTAATCCAGACGCAGTTGGCCACCCTCTTTTCGATCAAGGTAAGTAGAAGAGTTGGGTTAGAGATTAGTTGGTTGCGATTGATTTAAGTGGAGACTAACTAAATGTTGGATCGATTGTAGGCTTTGGACTCATAGGGGATTCTCTCATATTCGCAAATCCAGGTTTGTAATCACGCTCCCTTGGTTAATTGAGAATCGACAAAAGCCAAAAAGCTGAAAAGCCAAAACTTTGGCATTTGAGGCCTCACGAGTGTGCGAACGCTCGTGTGGTAAATCGAGCCCACTAGGTATGGGCGACAGACTGTAGAGGTGCCACGAGTGTTCTCGTGGGCTTGGGCCATTATGGGCTCGTTGGGCTGTGTGGGCCCAGTGGGCTTGTGGGCCCTACACGGATAAAAAACATCGTAAGTGACAAGTTATGGATTGGGCTATGGACATCACATAGTCGTTGGCAGATTTGGGCTAAATGCGCCATACGAGTGTGTGGGCCCACTTGGGCCGAGATAGGCTTTGGGCCTATTTACAACGTTTGGCCATATAAATTATCTGAGCCACTCGAGGTGATGGTAGACCCTCTAAGAGGTTGCAATCTGTACCGAGACCCCAAAAGTAGTAAAATGACCAAAATACCCCTAAGAGGTAAAATTACCCTTTTACCCCTAAGGGACGAAAACGACTGTTATAACCCTTGAGGTATGTTAATTGATGATTGTATCATATTGGTATGATTGTACTGAGTTTGACCTTCCATACACGTATTATTTATGACATGACATACTGCATGGGGTTGGGATTTTGATATGGGCGAAGTACTGTACTGGTGACCATCTCACGTTTACTGTTTCTGGTGGCTTGCCACACTACTATTATTGGCAGCTATGCTACGTTATTATTGCTGGTAGCTTTGCTGCGATATTGATGTGTTGGTTGGATGGGCCGATTTATATCCCCACATGGTGTGTTGGTTGGTACAGGAGGTGTGCTGGATGGATTTGGGATAGGTTGTATATTTGCACTCAGATCGACATCAGAGCGGCCTAGGCCCACACTATTATCAGATAGGGCTAAGGCCCCCGCATCGATACCGCATACATTGTTTATTGTTTGACTAATAAGGGATTACACACTGAGTTTTCGTAAACTCACCCTTTCTTTTACTGCGAGGTAATCCTCAACCTTAGGTGGTTTGGAGCCGGGAGGGACTCGGAGGTGGCCACACGGTTGCAGTTGATCTGCAACTTGACTTTTTTTATTTTAAATTTCCTATTGGGATTTGATTATGTAATAAGGCCATTTGTGGGTTTTAAGTTTTAATTGGGCTTTTGGTTTCTTATATTAAAATGCTAGTCTAGGAAAACACGAGCTTCCAAAATATCCATGGTTTTCAAAAGAAGACGAGCGTTAAACATCAAAGTTTTCAAAATGCTTCTACAATTTAAATTGAGTTAAGATATCAAAGGTGAATAGTTTAGCATACGATGGTAACGAGATAATTTGGTAATAATATTAAAAGGGTCATTGGCTTAAAATTTGATTTATAACGATAAGTCTTATTTTTAGAGAAACACTTTGATGTGACATGCCAGATTCAGTCATAACGTCTAGGCTGGGTTTGGGGTGTTACATTTAGTGGTATCAGAATTAGGTTGCAAAACTCGACTGTGGATTGGGTTTCTAATTTTTTTTCTCAAATTAGGGTTTTGAAAAGTTTTTCCTAAAATTTGGTTTTGGAAAAGATAATTTCAAAAGAATTTGAATTGTTTTGAAACGAAGTTACTGGAAGCGTGGCACACCAAGTCTCCGGCGCCAAATTTGTAAGTTCTCTGCCATTATTTACTGCTATAGACTGAAATATTATACTGAGAACCTATATAGATAGTAGTACTATATTGAAACTCTTTAGTTAGAGTAAACTGAGACTGTAAAAGACTAAAAACTGTTGTGAGATCCTGATTTGCGAAAACAAAAACTTTAAATACTGTTTATCATAAAAAATCCGTTAATAATTATTGGAGTTATAAACTTATAACATAATACTTCTAAATCTAGATTAAGCGTATATCGATATGAGCACTAGAGGTACTCGTGGAAGGGGTACGTGAGGCCACGACAAAGGTAGAGGAAGTGCTAGAACTAGGTCTTTAGCATCGGGTCACATGCCTGCTAAGGAGGCACCAGCCTCACCAGTAATTGAGACAGGGTCTCATGATCAAGTAGCTGAGGATGATGCTCTATCCCAAGCGATGCTCTGCGTTCTAGAGAAGGTTGCTGGAGCAAGTACTAGAACAGTGGGTCGAGGGTCAATTTCTGAGCAACTCTGGGCTAATGGAGCGAAAATCTTTAGGGGTGTTTCTGGTGTAGCCTCGAATGTGGCAGAATATTGGTTAGAGGCTACAGAACAAATAATGGATGACCTTGACTATACTGTGGAACAAAAGTTAAAAGGAGCAGTGCCTTTATTCCGAGATGAGGCCTACCAATGGTGGCTCACTGTAAGAGAAGGCAGGTTGACCGTTTGACATGGGACTTCTTCAAGGCGGCCTTTCAAAGGAAGTATGTGGGCGCAAGTTATGTGGATGCCCGAAGGAAGGAATTTTGGAGCTTGACCCAGGGGAATAAAATAGTGGCAAAGTATGAGGCAGAGTTTCTGTGGCTAAGTCATTATGCACGTGGTATAGTAGCGACTGAGTATGAACGCTGTGTGCATTTTGAGAATGGCCTCTGAGATGAGTTACGTGTGCTGATAGCTCTACAAAGGGAGCAAGACTTCGCTGCCCTTATTGAGAAGGAAAAAATTGCTGAGGATGTAAAGCGCTCAGAGCACCAGAACCGCGAGAAAGATAGAGGCAGAAATAAAAGGGATTTTAGGCCTTCAGGGTCTTCTGGAAGGCCTATAAAGAAGGCCAAGTTTGATGGGCCGGTTCATGCTAGAGTTCCTGTTGCTACTGCTAGACTGCAGCCTTGTGCTGATTGTGGGAGATCTCATTTGGGTGAGTGTAGGAAAAAAGATTAGGGCGTGCTTCAGATGTGGGTCTATGGACCATCAGGTTAAGAATTATCCTCAGAGGCCTACTCAGATGCAAGCTGCAAGACAGGGTTATATTCAGCTAGTGAGAGGTGGTCAGCCACCGAGAGGCCGTGGTCAGGCTAGAGGTGGGAACGGTATTGGACGAGGTCGTGGAACACCAGGCAGAGGTGTTGGTAACACTAAGGCGAGGCAACCTGCGCTGGTCTATGCTGCTCATCGTCGAGAGGATGGTAATGGTCTTGACGTCATAACTGGTACGTTCTTAATTTATAATGTACCATACACTGCCTTAATTGATATTGGGTTTACACACTCGTATGTTGCATGCACTGTGTTTAGGACATTGAGTATTCAGTTTGAAAGTATTGTTAGTAAGATGACTGTGTTAAATCCCCTGGGACAGTCGGTTAGGGTAAATAAGTTATTTAGAGATGTGCCCCTAGAGGTTTAAGGAGTAGTCTTTTTGGCGGATTTGATGGAATTACCATTTGGTGAATTCGACCTTATATTGGGTATGGATTGGCTAGTGAAACACTGTGCGAGTTTGGATTGTGCTGCTAAGCGTATGGTGTTGAGGACTGCTAGGGGTGAGGAGGTGGTCGTGATAGGGGAGCGAAGGGATTATCTGTCTAACATAATCTCAGCGTTAAGGGCTGAAAAACTGGTTCACAAGGGTTACAAGGCCTTTTTAGCTTATGTTAGCATTTCTGATTCTAAAAGTCTGTCTGTTGAGGATGTAAGGAGTTTCTGGATGTATTTCCTAAGGAGCTTCTTGGGCTGCCTCCGAACCGTGAGGTTGAATTTAGTATTGAGCTCCTACCTGGAACAACTCTGGTATCCATCGCCCCTTATAGGATGGCACCGAAGGAGCTGGTGGAGTTGAAGACTCAAATTCAAAAGCTACTAAACTGAGGGTTCATCTGACCGAGTGTGTCTCCATGGGGAGCACCAGTGTTATTCGTGAAGAAGAAGGATGGATCCATACACATGTGCATCGATTATCGTCAATTGAACAAATTGACTATCAAGAATAAGTACCCTTTGTCAAGGATGGATGATCTGTTTGATCAGTTGCGAGGAGCTTTGATTTTCTCCAAGATAGATCTTCGATCGGGGTACCATCAGCTAAAGGCTAAGGAAGCTGATGTGTATTTATGGTCACTACGAGTTCCTAGCGATGCTGTTTGGCTCAACGAATGCACCAGCTACTTTCATGGATATGATGAACTGAGTGTTTCAACCCTATCTGGATCGGTTAGTAGTAGTGTTTATAGACGATATTCTGGTGTATTTGAGAATCGAGGTGGATCATGATGCACATCTTCAAATTATTCAGCAGGTTCTGAGGGAGAAGTAGCTATACACAAAATTTAGCAAGTGTGAGTTCTGGCTGCGTGAGGTGACATTTCTGGGTCACGTGGCGTTTGGTGAGGGGATTAGGGTTGATCCTTGAAAAATTGAAGCCATATTGGATTGGAAACCACCAAAGATTGTATCTGAGATTCGAAGCTTTTTGGGTTTGGCTGGGTATTACAGACGTACTGTGGAGGGGTTTTCACTGATTGCTACACCTTTGACCAAGTTACTGTGTAAAGGGGTACCGTTCAAGTGGACTGAGAAACAGCAAGAGGGTTTTGAGAAACTGAAGAACATTCTAACTAATGCCCCTGTTTTGATACAGTGATGCATCGCACATTGGATTGGGTTGTGTGTTGATGCAAAGGGGTAAGGTGGTTACTTACGCATCTCGTCAGCTCAAGCCTCATGAGGCAAATTACCCCACTCATGATTTGGAGTTAGTTGCGATGGTATTCGCACGGAAGACTTGGAGGCATTACTTATACGATGAAAAGTCTATTATTTACACAGATCAGAAAAGCCTCAAGTATCTCCTTACTCAGAAGGAGCTGAATCTTAGGAAACGAAGATGGATAGAGTTGCTTAAGGATTATGATTGTTCAATTGAGTACCACCCTGGTAAAGCTAATGTGGTAGCTGACGCACTAAGCTGTAGGGTTGTATCTGATTTGAGAGCAATGTTTGCTTATCTTAGCCTGTTCGATGATGGTAGCTTGCTAGTAAACTTCAAGTTAGACCAACTTGGACTGATGAAATTATGGAGAAATAATGGTTGGATGAGTCACTAGTTCATCGTTTTCGACAAGTCGAGAATGGTGAGACTACGGATTTTGGGCTGAACAGTGAAGGAGTATTATGTTTCTGTGGAAGAGCTTGTATACCGAAGGATTCCGATCTGAGGCAGTCCATACTGCAAGAGGCGCATAGTAGTCTATAGGCTATGCATCCCGGCGAAAAAAAGTTATACCGAGATCTTCGTAAGCTATACTAGTGGCCAGGGTTGAAACGCGAAGTTACTGATTATGTGAGTAAGTGTTTGACATGCCAACAAGTTAAGCCTGAGCATCAACTACCTTCTGGGTTACTGCAGCTAGTTAAAATTCCACTCAGGAATTGGGAGAGGGTAACCATGGATTTTGTGAGTGGGCTACCCTTGACGCCTACTAAGAAGGATTCAGTATGGGTGATTGTAGATCGATTGACTAAATCTGTCCACTTCATTCCAGTCCGCGCTGATCATTTGTTGCAGAAATTGGCTAAGTTGTATGTGGCCGAGATTGTAAGACTGCATGGAGTACCGGTTTCTATCATATTTGACAGAGATCCTAGATTCACATCTCGATTTTGGAAGAAGTTACACGAAGCTTTGGGTACAAGACTAGATTTTAGCACTACGTTCCACCCTCAAACAGATGGGCAGTCAGAGAGGGTGATTCAGATACTAGAAGACATGTTAAGAAGTTGTGTAATTGATTTCAGAGGGAGTTGGGAAGACTATTTGCCACTGTCAGAGTTTGCGTATAACAATAGCTACCAGTCCAGTATACAAATTGCACTGTACAAGGCGTTATATGGTCGTAGGTGTCGTACTCCTACCTGTTGGACTGAGTTGGGTGAGCGACGAATTCTGGGGCCAGAATTAATTTTTGACACTGAAGGCAAGGTAAAACTGATTCGGGACCAGTTAAAGGAAGCATCTGATAGGCAAAAGTCTTATGGAGACTTAAAGTGTAAAGAGATCGAGTACTCTATGGGGGATTATGTCTTTCTTAAAGTCTCACCATGGAAGAAAATTTTGAGATTCGGACGGAAAGTCAAACTGAGCCTTAGATTCATCGGACCTTACTGAGTATTAAAGCGTGTGGTATCGGTCGCCTATCAACTCGAGTCACCTCCTAAATTAGATAAAATTCATGATGTGTGTTTCACGTCTCCATGTTGAGGCGATACCGCTCTGATCCCTCTCACATAGTGCCAATCGAAGAAATCGAGATTAGGCCTGATTTAACTATCGAGGAAGAACCAGTACAGATATTGGATTGTGACATTATGGTGTAGAGAAAGAAATTTGTTCCACTAGTGAAAGTGCTTTTGTGTAACCATGGTTCAGATGAAGCTACGTGGGAACCAGAAGAGGCAACGCGACATCAATACCCTTACTTATTCTGACCAGGTAAATTTCGAGGAAGAAATTTCTCTTAGGGGGTAGAGTTGTAACGCCCCAAAAATATAGGGCCTGTAATTTTGCATGATTTGGCATAAAAATTCATGTTTTCTTTGGTGGCCATGTAATTTGGGTATGTTTGGTGGTTTTTTAGGAAGCCTGAGTTTGAGTCTAGGCCTCGGCAAAATTTTTAGTTTTGTCCTTAAGTGAAGTTGGCTGTTAGCAGTTAGGACTTATGTTTAGGTGTGTGTAATTTTATGTCACAAATGAGCTTGTGGCCTAGTGGTGGTGGCGTGACATGACTATTGTGAAAGCAAAGGTTCGAATCCCATGGCAAGCAAGGAGCATTTATTTTACTATTAAGGGACGGCAAGAGTTGGTGTTGGATTTGAACTCTGGTGTTGGAGAGTTTGAATTGGTCTCGTAGGATGGTTATGGAGGATATCAAGGAGGGATAAGGGGAGAGAATCATGGATATTTTCAAGGAGTTTGAGATTGGGAGGAGTTGTAGCCGAAATGGGTAGCTTGTTGGTGTAAAATTTGACCAAGGGGTGTAGAATGTACCTTTTTGGCATTTGGGTAGGTGTAGGTGTCGAATTCTCCCCCTTCTATTTTGGGTTTCTGTTCTTTTTGGCATTTTTTTTGTATCTTTCTCCCTAGTACCGATCTCTCTGGTAATCTTTCGTGCCTTTCGGGATTTTAATAGAGTGAGTTATTTTTTAAGCCGAAATCCCTTGTCTCAACTTATTTCTTTTTATTCTACTTTGTGTTGAATGACATCACTCTTTTCCCTCTTCCCTTCTAAGAATTTGGCCTAATATTTCCTTTCTCTAATACCCCATTTTTGTTTTCTTCTCTTCACCCTTTTCTTTGGCTAAACTTTGCGGTCGAACTTAACACTCTTTTTGCCAAAACTTCCTTCCCTTTCCTTCGTACATTTCCCTATTTCTTTTATTCATCATTTAATTTCTGTGTTACCCGGTTAGTTTGGTTAGCCGAATTCTGTGCTTCTCTCCTATTGGTAAGGATATCATGTAGTGATTGCCAACCCTACTTCTTCTATTACCTTCTTAAAGCTAAATATCCCTTCTCTTAATTCTCTATATTTGTTGATGGGTGACCCCTTTTCTCATGATGTGTGTTCGTGGATTCCTGGTATCACTGAGAACGAAGGGCACAGAACGTTCTTGATCCGTCAAAACCCTGCATTCCAAAACTTGAGTAAGGTATTCTCAGTATCTTGATTTGTTTGGGTATAGGCCGATTACTACTAGTTTTTTAAAGTGATATCTTTACGGGTTTTAGGCTACTTTCTAATTAGTTTTACCTATTAAACGGTCGTGTGTGTAGTTAAGTGCCAATATAAGTGTGATCGACCCTAGCTAATCCAAACGCAGTTGGCCACCCACTTTTCAATTAATGTAAGTAGAAGAGTTGGGTTAGAGATTAGTAGGTTGTGATTGATTTAAGTGGAGACTAACTGAATGTTGGATCGATTGTAGGCTTTGGACTCATAGGGGATTCTCTCATTTTCTCAAATCCAGGTGTGTAATCACGTGGTAAATCGACATTTGAGGCCTCACGAGCGTGTGAACGCTCATGTGGTAAATCGAGCCCACTAGTATGGGCGACAGACTGTAGAGGCTGCAACAAGTGTTCTCGTGGGCTTGTGCCATTATGGGCCTCGTTGGGCTGTGTGGGCCCAGTGGTCTCGTGGGCTTCGCACGGATAAAATACATGGTAAGTGATAGATTATGGACTGGGCTATGGACATCACATAGCCGTTGTCGGATCTGGGCTAAATGGGCCATACGAGTGTGTGGGCCCATTGGGGCCGACGATGGTCTTTGGGCCCATTTACATCGTTTGGCCATATAAGTTATCTGAGTCGTTTGAGGCGATGGTAAACCCTCTAAGAGATTGCAATCTGTATCGAGACAACAAAAGTAGTAAAATGACCACAATACCCCTAAGAGGTAAAATTACCCTTTTACCCCTAAGGGATGAAAACGACCATTATAACCCTTTAGGTATGTTAATTGATGATTGTATCATATTGGTATGACTGTACTGAGTTTGACCTTCCATACACATATTATTTATGACATGACATACTGCATGGGGTTGGGATTTTGATATGGGCGAAGTACTGTACTGGTGACCATCTCACATTTACTGTTACTGGTGGCTTGCCACACTACTATTATTGGCAGCTATGCTGCGTTATTATTGCTGGTAGCTTTGCTGCGATATTGATGTGTTGGTTGGGTGGGTCGATTTATATCCCCACATGGTGTGTTGGTTGGTACAGGAGGTGTGCTGGATGGATTTGGGATGGGTTGCATATTTGCACTGTACTGATACTGTAGCGGGCCTAGGCCCACACTATTACTGTATAGGGCTAAGGCCCAGACTGATACTGCATGCATTGTTTATTGTTTGACTAATAAGGGATTACACACTGAGTTTTCATAAACTCACCCTTTCTTTTACTGCGAGGTAATCCCCAGCCTTAGGTGGTTTGGAGCCACGAGGGACTCGAAGGTGGCCACATGGTTGCAGTTGATCTGCAGCTTGACTTTATTTATTTTAAATTTCCTATTGGGATTTGATTATGTAATAAGGCCATTCGTGGGTTTTAAGTTTTAATTGGGCTTTTGGTTTCTTATATTAAAATGCTAGTCTAGGAAAACACGAGCTTTCAAAATATCCATGGTTTTCAAAAGAACACGAGCGTTAAACATCAAAGTTTTCAAAATGCTTCTGCGGTTTAAGTTGAGTTAAGATATCGAAGGCGAATTGTTTGGCATACGGTGGTAACGAGATAATTTGGTAATAATATTAAAAGGGTTATTGGCTTAAAATTTGATTTATAATGATAAGTCTTGTTTTTAGAGAAACACTTCGATGTGACACGCCAGATTCGGTCGTAACGTCTAGGCCGAATTTGGAGTGTTACACTAATGCACCTACTGTTTTTATGGATTTAATGAACCAGATCTTTAGATAGTATCTGGATCGATTTGCGGTTGTGTTCATAGATGACATTTTGATCTATTCCCATGATGAAACCGAGCATGCCAAACATCTAAGACTTGTGTTACAGACTTTGCGAGATAAACAGTTGCATGCAAAGTTCAAAAAATGTGAATTCTTGTTACGCGAAGTCAGTTTTCTGGGACATGTTGTATTAGCATCAGGTATTCGTGTTGATCCAAGTAAAATTTCAACTATACTTGATTGGAAACCTCCGAGAAATGTTTCTGATGTCCGAAGTTTTCTGAGACTTGCTAGTTATTATAGATGGTTTTGAAAGGTTTCTCTATGATTGCAACATCAATGACGAATCTATTACAGAAAGATGTTAAGCTCGAGTGGTCAGAAAAGTGCCAGAAAAGTTTTGATCATTTGAAAGCCCTTTTGACTGAAGCTCCAGTGCTAGTTCAGCCAGAATCGGGTAAAGAATTTGTTATCTATAGTGATGCATCTTTAAATGGTTTGGGCTATGTTTTAATGCAGGAAGGCAAAGTTTTAGCTTATGCCTCGAGACATTTAAAGCCACATGAAAAGAACTATTTGACGCACGATCTAGAATTGGTAGCTATTGTGTTTGCATTGAAGATATGACGTCACTTTCAGTTAGGTGAGAAATGTCATGTTTATTCTGATCACAAAAGCCTGAAATATTTGATGACTCAGAAAGATCTAAATTTGAGACAACGCTGATGGTTAGAGCTATTAAAAGACTACGAGCTTGAGATTGACTACCATCCGAGAAAGGCTAATGTTGTTGCTGATGCTCTAAGCCAAAAATCATTGTTTGCTTTGCGTGCAATGAATGCACATATAGCTATGTCTGATGATGGTTCGATAATAGCTGAATTAAAAGCAAGACCGTTATTTATTAAATAATTTTGTGATGCTCAGAAAGTTGATAATAATTTGTTAGCAAAATGGGTTTAATGTGATTCGAATGTCGATTTAGAGTTTCGAGTTGAAGCTAAAGATTGTTTGAAGTTTAGAAACCGAATATGTGTTCTGAGAAATCCAGAGTTAATTCAGATGATTTCGATCGAAGCTCACAACAGTCGGTTATTTGTTCACCCGGGTAGTACGAAAATGTATAATGATCTAAAACAACTTTATTGGTGGCACGACATGAAACGAGATATATTTGACTTTGTTTCAAAATGTTTAGTTTGTCAAAAAGTAAAAGCCGAGCATTAGGTACCTTCTGAATTACTTCAACCGATCATGATACCTGAGTGGAAATGGGACAGAGTCACAATGGATTTTGTATCCGGTTTACCATTGAAAATGAACAAGAAAGATGCAATCTGGGTTATTGTAGATAGATTGACTAAATCGGCTCATTTTGTTCTGGTTTGCACAGACTACTCGCTTGATAAGCTAGCTGAATTATATGTCTCTCAGATTGTGAGATTACACGGTGTACCTATTTCTATTGTTTCGGATAGAGATTCGAGGTTTACATCGCAGTTTTGGAAGAAACTGCAAGATGCTCTAGGTACAAAATTACATTTCAACACTGCTTTCTATCCATAAATAGATTTTTAGTCCGAACAAATCATTCAGATACTTGAGGATATGTTGAGATGTTGTATTCTCGAGTTCGAATGTACGTGGGAACGATACTTACCTCTGATTAAATTTGCGTATAATAATAGCTTTCAATCGAGTATAAAAAATGGCACCTTACGAGGCTTTGTACAGTCGTAAATGTCGTACACCATTGTATTGGATTGAGCTCAGTGAAAATAAGATACACAGGGTCGATTTGATCAGAGAGATTGAACAAAAAGTAAAAGTGATCCGTGAAAGTCTAAAAATACCGTCAGATCGTCAGAAATCTTATACAGACTTGAAACAAAAAGATATAGAGTTTTAGATCTGGGAAAAAGTCTTTTTGAAAGTCTCACCATGGAAGAAAATACTCAGATTCGGTCGTAAAGGCATATTGAGTCCGAGATTTATTAGGTCGTATGAGATTATTGAGCATATCGGGCTGGTTGCTTATATATTGTTATTACCATCTGAGTTAGAAAAGATCCATAATGTATTCCATGTTTTGATGCTTCATAGATATCGATCTAATCCCTCACATGTGATTAATCCGTCAGAAATTGAGATTAAGTCTGATATGACTTATGAAGAGAAACCGATTCGTATTCTGGCTCGTGAAGTTTACAAATTGCGAAATAAGAAAATTTCGTTTGTGAAAGTACTATGGAATAAACACGGAGTTGAAGAGGCAACGTGGGAGCCAAAAGATACAATGAAAGAACGTTATCCGAACCTATTCACGGATAAGATTTTCAAGGATAAAAATCCCTAAGGGGGGAGAGTTGTAACAGCCCGATTTAGACCCTATTCAGAATGGTGGTTTCGGGACCATGAATTCGAGTCAGAAAAATAATTAAAAATTATTTTCTGTGTTTACTATGTGTGAATTTATATGTGTGAAATTTTCGTGATTTAATTTTGTGGTTTGAATGCCCGATTTAATAAAAATGCTTAATCGCGTAAAATGAAAATTTGATGGTTAATTTTAAAAGGACCGAATTTATAATGTCTTTATTGCATGAGGTATTTATGTTGCAATTAGACCATAATTATATGTCATGGACGGTAAAAACCTTATGTTATAATGGTTTTATATTTATGTTTAAAGGTTACTAATGTAAAATGGTAAATAATATATGATATAATAAAACATAAAATAAAGACATAAGTTTTCATATTCTTTAGCTTAATCAAGGTATGTAACTAGCTCGGTTTTTGATAATATTTACGTTTTTTGATATCGTTATAGTGTAATGTACAAAGCCCATGCTTGAATTTTTTATTTTGATGAATATTTTGAGTTATTCCATTGATGAATATTTGAGTTTTATGATGCTAGTTGATGAATTATAAAATATATGTATTGGATTAATATGTTTTGTGTTGGAATTTTTGATGATTTTGAGTTATTAGGACTAAATTGCCAAAATAATAAATTGAGAGACTAAAATGTGAAATAAATGAAATGTATGGACTTGTATGAACCCAAGGAACATTTGGCCTAAGCATGGTGTGTGCAAATTTTTCATGTTTTGTGTTTTGTGCAATTTGGACTAAATTGTAAAAAGTGTGAAATGTCAGGGGTAAAATGGTAATTTTCCCATTTATGTGTTTTTGGACTAAAGTGAGTGAAATTATGTTTGAATGTATTTAATTTGAATATGTTTAGATCAAGAACCAAAGAAATTGGATTTGGATCGGGGAAAAACCAAAGTTGTCAATTAGTCGTCTCGTTCGAATTTTTGTTGTCCGAGGTAAGTTTATAAGCAAATAGATGTTATTTATTTTAAATAAATACGAGCTTTATATGTTGAAATGAACTATGTGAAGTATATATGTTGTTAGCCGAATGTGTATATGCTTGGGAGCTATGCTTACAAATTTGTTTCGACTGAGTTACGACGTCTGAAAGCCCCGTACAAACCTTAGGAATAGCTAGGATACATATGTCATGAAATAGGGTATCTGATATGTGTTCTCGTGTAAGACCACATCTGGGACATTGGCATCGATATGTGATTACATGTAAGACCATGTCTGGGACACCGACATCGTATTTGATTCGTGTAAGACCCTGTTTGAGACAATGGCATCGATATGTGATTGCATGAAAGACCACATCCAGGACGTTGGCATTGTACAATATGTGTGATTATTCGAGTATCCTATTCAATTCTGAATGGTTCAACTGTCAAGGATAAGTTGTGATTGAATGTGTAAAACGAGCTAAAATGATCAGTTATGAGTTAGTTGATTACCTATTTGAAAATAAGGTAAGTTGGCTATATGATATGTGATGTAAATCATACAAGTTACTAATGTAAACATAAGTGCATGTGTGTAGTGTATTCGGCCATATGCTATGAATATGTATGTGATGTTATATTTTGATTCATGTGTATATGAGTGTAAAATGTACTTGGTTATATAATAGTATTTTGGCTTTGAAAGTGAATGATACTTTGTTAATATATATATGTACATTCAGCCATGATAAAGTTTATATGTGAAAGTATATGTTATACATGAAATTGTAAACTTAAGATTAAATGTGATTATGATAGTATAATTTGGTTTGGTTTAAATGAGTTGATTATGTAATTGAGTTGTTTATTTGCTTAGGAATTACAAAGCTATGATAGCTTACTATTTGTGTTTATGTTTATCTTTGTTTTATAGATTTTGGAGATTAGTTATGAGCTCAGGGATCGTCAACAAAGTCCATCACACTATCGACTGTTTTTGGTATTTTATAAGTTTAAACTTGAACCTATGGCATATATAGGCTAGATTATATTTGGTTAAGTTTGAAGTATGTATATATTAAGCCATGCGAAAATGGCTAATATGTTATGTGAGTATATCAAACTTTAGTCAAGTTTATATTTGTTATAT
Organism: Gossypium longicalyx; assembly: GCA_025698465.1. Classification (NCBI taxonomy): domain Eukaryota; kingdom Viridiplantae; phylum Streptophyta; class Magnoliopsida; order Malvales; family Malvaceae; genus Gossypium; species Gossypium longicalyx. Next base: position 32,829,103 of record CM046995.1, on the reverse strand, counting down.
GTTTTGGAAATGGTTGGTTATTTTGGATGTATATGTGGTTGATTCGGTTATGGTTTATGCGTAGATAAAAGTATATGTGAATTTGGTTGATATGTTTTGTTAAGGTGTTATTATGTGATTTGGTATTAAAGAATATTCGGTTATATCCAAACATGGTTGGAGTTTATTTTGGTATGTATATTATATGGTATGTTTTATCTTTATGAATGGTTTAATGATTTAATGTAGTAATGGAGTAATATGATAATGATTTATATATATATATATTCGAATGTGTATTAGTTATTTTGATTCGATTTGTAATGGCAATGTAGGTTCACATATTGTGTTTGAATGGTTGGTTAATTATGTACAATTGATGAAAACAAATAATGAGTATGTTATATAACTATTTTGGTTAATATGATTTGTTTGAGGTATGGTATTAAAAGACGAAAATGCTAGGTTTTGTATTGAGTTGAAAATGTGCTATATTTGTGTTCGACAAATGTGTTTAAATTAGGTCATTATGTGTTTACTGGTATGTTAATGTTATAATTGTGGTATTGAATATTTGTGAACTAAGTTAGGCTATGAAAATTTGATTAATGGATGTGGTTTTTGTGTTGGTTTCAAATGGCATTTTACTTGAATGTTTTGGTCAGTTTATTTGAGTAGTTTAATTGGTTAATTTGATTATATATATTCGATATATGCTCAGTAAAATATTATATATATGTATCAATGTTATGCGTTTGTTATAGTTAGGTAAACAAATGTTATAAAGGTACGGTAATATTTGATAGATGAAATAATGGTATATGTTATTTATATGAAATGAAATGATGTATGTTTACATTTTTAAAGTATGTGCATATAATTTTGTAAGTTGATAAGTTATTATATATTTAAATCATTCGATTGCCTTAAATGTTAAGTATCCATATATGATCGGTATATGAAATGAAATATACTTGGTTATGAGTTAAGCATTTGATTTCCATGATTACTTGGTCGTATTAATTGAATAGAAATTTGGAAAATTATATGAATTATAGAACCGAAGCATGTTAGTTTGGTTTAAAATTTTACTAGATGATAAAATTGAAGTGAAAGTCTGTTCTGAGTTGTATTATGACAGGTAATGCCTCGTAACCCCATTCCGGCGACAGATACGGGTTAGGGGTGTTACACTATTCTTTTATTTCTCAACTCTTAGATCTCACGAGCTAGAATTCGGATCGGTTCTTCACTGTACGACAAATCTGGTTGAATTTCAACCTCACTTAGGGAAATGACATGTGAAGGGTTGGATCGGTATCGTCGAAGCATCGATACACGTAATACGTTATGAATCTTTTCTAACTCAGTCGGCAACGCTAGTCGATAAACAACTAGTCCAATTCACTCGATAATCTCATACAGCCCGATGAATCTCAAACTCAATTTGCCTTTACGACTGAATCGAAGTATTTTCTTCCACAAATATACTTTCAAAAACACTCTATCCTGAATCTAAAACTCAATATCTTTGTAATGCCCTAAAAATCCTTAATGTTCATTTTTGTATGTTGTATTACGTAAATGCATCTTTGCTTCAGTGGTTAAGTTTCCTAGGAAGTATCTGAGAAGTCTTGGGTTCAAGCATTGGCTTGTGCAAAAGTTTTGGTTTTAATATGAATAAACCCTGTCTCTAGTCAGTAGGCTTTTAAATAAATGTGGGTAAAACATGCTAGAAAGGGCCTGCTAGTCTAGGGGATAAGTGGCGTGTTATGGTTACCTGAGGTTTGAAGTTTGAGTCCTACTTTGTGCATTGGGGTGTTTCATTTTGCTGCCTTTGCCGTGTGGGTAGTAGAGGTTGACCGAAACACTGCAGAGTTGAGTGGGGTTTGAATTTGGTGGTTGAGGGGATTATGTAGGAGAGATTTTAGGAGAAAAATATGGAGATTTGAAGTTGTGGGAGAGTTGGTGCCGAATTGGTATTCTGGTCACTTAAGAATTTGACTTTGGTTGGTATTTGCACTCCATTTCGATTGCTGTCAACATTTTTAGTTCTTTTCTTTTCTTTTGAGGTCGAATTGTGCTAGGTAGTTTGGTTGTATCTTTCCTGTTTACTTACTTTGAGTTTGCACCTTTCTTTAGGTTCCTTGCTTGTCATTTCATTCTTCTTCCCCTACTCCTCTGACAGGCACTCTTCACCTTTTCTCCTTAGTCGAATGCTGTCTGTCCCCCTCTCTTAAATCTTTTGGGTTTAATAATTCCCCTCTTTTATATCTTGTTGTTTTGGCCGATTCTCTTTGCTTCTCTCCCTCTCTCAAATCGATTTTGCTTTGGCTGAATACTACTCCTTCTCCTACCCTTACTGTGTCGACTTTTCCTTCAATACTCTCTGTCGATTTTGTGGTCATTACAACTCCTCTCCTTGTTTTATTGGTTATCATCTACTTCATGATTCTTAGCACTCTTTTGCTAAGCATTCGATTCTTCATTACTCTGTTAATTGGGTAGTTTGTTTAGGGGTTGTGTATTGTTATGATTAGGAGTCGACCGAGGGACTAGAGATCGTCATTAACGCGATTGGGAAGGGGAATCTTTGGTTATTGGATTGATGGTATGGATTGTCCCATTGGAAGTTGAATATCTTGTGGGGTTTAGATTCATTAGACTGTATAGTGATTAATTGAATGGCAACTAGATCTATTATAGGTACCTGGAGGGCTCGCGTGTAGTTAGGCGGCAGAACAGATAAGGTGTATGAAAGCACTGCTACTAATCATAAATCAGCAAAAAGCCAAAAAGAGTTAATTGTCGACACCATACGGGCGTGCAGCTACCCCGTGTGGTAGCCCGTGTGACTAAACATGGGCATATGTTCGACGAGGCTGACCATGAGTGATTTCATGGGCTGAGACCGTATTGGGCCATTTTGGGCCGAACTGGGCCATGTGGCCCCCACACGAGTAAACCACACGGACATGGGGAAATTATTGGGCTAGACTGTGTAATAGACATGGCCAAGGCCATTATGGGCCGTGTGGGACACACAGGCGTGTGGGACCACATGGGCCAGCAATATGGGCCGTGCGCCCATTTTCACTGTTTGACTGCTAAGGTTGCACGGGTCGTCCGAGACGACTGTGGACCTACTGTTGGGTCGGTAAGTTTACCTAGACCCCTTATTTGATAAAATGACTGTTTTGCCCCTATGTGATGTATAACTATATTTTAGCATGCTATTTTAACTACATTGAGTACCTGTGTAATATCATGATATGGCATGACATGTTGTATGATGCGTCGTATGGGGATGGGTTTAATATGATTGGAGGAAGTGTACTGTATTGGCAGCTCTGCTGCAAATACTATTCAGTGCCGTAACCAGTACTACTTGGAGTGTAGGGATGGGTGGGTTGATAATATCCCTACATGGAGTGTAGAGTTGGACAGAGAAGGAGTGTAGAGGCTGGTTGGATAGGATTTCTTGATTGCATTTATGTACTGTTACTGTCACTGAGATGGGCTTAGGCCCAAACTGATACTGATATTGTAATGGGCTAAGGCCCTAACTGAAACTAAACCATTACTGAGATGGGCTTAGGCCCAGACTGTATTTGCTCACTGTATGGTTATCTGATTTGGGATTACACACTGAGTTTTCATAAACTCACCCTTCTCTTTATCTGTATAGGTAATCCCTAATCTTAGACGGATCGGTGCTACGAGGGTCTTAAAGGTGGCCTGTAACACCCCAAACCTGACCTGGAAGTTTGGCTCGAATCTGGCGTGTCACATTGAAGTATTTTTCGAAAACCATGTTTCCATTAAAAACCCTTCTTAATAATTAAAAACTTATACCCTTTTTAAACCTTGTTTAGAAAACCTCAGCTGAATAACATTCTTAACAACTTTGTAAAAATCTTGGCAATTGCGGAAGCTTAATTTAAAAACAATTGCGATTACATGATTTTTTGAACAACAGTAGTTGCTTTGGAAAATCGTGTTCTAATACTAGCAATTATAAGAACAATAAATAAAATTCCAAATTTGAAATCTAGAAAATTACAACGACTTTACTACAACCCACATAAAAATATTTAAAAGTAATAATCAAAACTGTAACATAAACAATGTGTGTGGCTTCCTCCGAGCCCCTCGTAGCTCCGATCCGTCTAAGGCTGGAAATTACCTGAAAGGTTAATAAACGGGGTGAGTTTACGAAAACTCAGTGTGAAATCCCCTACTATATAAAAGGAACAATCACCATATAAAAGAATTAAAAGTTTGGCCCACCCTACTTACGATTTCAGTATCAATTGGGCCTTAGCCCATTATAACAGACAGATGCACTGTGATGGGCCTTAGCCCATTACTGAATAAGAAACATTATCGAACTAGAATCAAAATGAGAATCGAGAATCGAATCGAAATCGGTGACGAATTAGAATCGAATCGAGTCGAATCGAATTAGAATCGAGTCGAAATCGAAATCGATGACGGTGTGAGAATGCGAATCAATGTGAATGCAATCCCAACCCATATCCAACCGTATACACCCCGCACCACCTTACACCATGTGGGGAGACTACTCGACCCACCCAACCGCTACACACCATCGAAATTACAATGAGGTGCGGATATTGTGACGAAGTCGCCAGATATGAATATATTGTGGCGAGGCCACGGCAACAGATATATATATTTATATATGTGGCGGCCACCAGATCTGTGAGGTCGCGTAACGCTTCTCTATCAATATAAACCAACCCATGCAACATGTCATGTATGTAGAATTTCATGCCCATATTTGAATCACACAATCAAAGTCAAGTCATTCATATCACCAACATATATTCACAATCAAATTCGTCAACCACACAATCCAAGTCAGTCACTTGCCCACAAGGGCAAAACAGTCATTTAACACCCTAGGGGCAAAATGGTAATTTTACCCTACAAGGGTATCTCGATAATTCTACCCTACAGGGGTATTTCGATATTTCTACCCTACAAGGGTATTTCAGTAATTCTACCCCACAGTAGTATTTCAATAATTCTACCCTATAGGGGTATTTCAGTAATTCTACCCTATAGGGGTATTTTGGTAATTCTACCCTATAGGGGTATTTCAGTAATTCTACCCTACAGGGGTATTTCAGTATTTCTACCCTACAGGGGTATTTCAATAATTCTACCCTATAGGGGTATTTCAGTAATTCTACCCTACACGGGTATTTCGGTATTTCTACCCTACAAGGGTATTTCGATAATTCTACCCTACAAGGGTATTTCGGTAATTCTACCCTATAGGGGTATTTCAATAATTCTACCCTGTAGGTGTATTTCGGTATTTCTACCCTACAAGGGTATTTCAGTAAACTAAAGTATTCTAAACAGGGATAACAATACGAATGGGCCTAAAGCCTATTCTCGGCCCAGATGGGCCTATACGCTCGTGTGGCCCTTTTAGCCCAAATCTAGCCACAGATATGAGATTCACCTAGCCTAGTCTAATATTTACTACACAATCAAACAACATATCCAATTGGGCCTGTAGGCCCATTGGGCCCACATGGTCCCTTTCGGCCCATCGCGGCCTGAAGTAGCCATCCTACAACTAGAGTAGTGAGAAATACACACCTGATAGGAGATTGGAGTTAATCCGCACTCCGAGCACTCTTAGCCGACCCCTAACCCAAACGAGCACGCCATAAAGCGAAAGGGATCAGCCAAGAAAGGTACCTTTACTCTCCTCATGGTTCTCTCTATTTAAAGCCAGCTCTCTATCTACTCTTATGTTAGCTTCCCGATGTGGGATCCCTCCATCATCAGAGTTTAAAACCAACACCAACTCTTGTCGTTCCAACATAGCAAAATAAATGCTCTTTGATTGCCATGAGTTTCGAACCCTGGACCTCTTTGCCAACTCTATGATGCCACCTTCCTACCTCTTATGTGGCGCTACTTTGCCACTAGACCACAAGGCTTTTTGTGGTACAATTTCTCCAACAATATTCTTAAGGCCTACCTACTACACCCAGGGTTTGATTCACCTTAAACCAAAATTTCTGCTAGAGTCCAGGTTTGAACCGAGGACTTCTCCAACACTTCTCAGCACACTTAACCACTAAAACAAGCCTTCATTAACAAAAATTACATGCACAAAAAAAAATATTATAAGCTGCCTTCAACCGCTCCCATGCTCAAGGCCCAAAACTTCTAGGCCCAAATTCAGGGTGTTACATGGCCACACATCCACTTATATTTCCATATTTGATTTTGATTTTATGTAATTTTATTTTGGGTATTTTTCTGTAATAAGGCATTTATGGATTTTAACTTAAATTTGGGATTTTTATTTGTTTTGGTTTATAACTGCTAGCAGTAAGGAAAGACACGGGTTTTCAAAATGATAAATGTTTTTCGAAGATACCACGAATACACAACCTATTTTAAGAGCTTTCGCAAGAAATAATGTGTTAAAAATTAATGACATTTTATTATGATTAACTTTTTGACAAACGATTCACATTTTGAAAATGAACGACACGTCTTAAAATCATCTTAAAGATCACTCAAAGAGGTTAAATAGAGAATGGGTTTTTCAATGATATCACACTTTACGAAAAGCACTTCTATGTGACATCGCCAGATTCGGCCATAATGTCTAGGCCGGGTTTGGGGTGTTACAATCTTTTTTTTTCAAGTCTGCATATGATTTCTAACGATCTGACACTGCTTTCAAACCATCGTGGATTACTTTCACTTTTTCTTCTGTTTCTCTAAATAGATCAACCCTGTGAATCTTATTCTCACTTGGCTCAGTCCAATACAATGGTGTTCAACACTTCCGACCGTATAAAGCATCATAAAGTGCCATTTTAATACTCTATTGAAAACTATTGTTGTACGCAAATTCAATTAACAGCAAATATTTTTCCCACGTACCTTCAAACTTAAGAACACAACATCTCAACATATCCTCGAGTCTCTGAATTCAGATTGACCATCCTTCTGTGGATGAAATGCGGTGCTAAAATGTAGTTTTGTACCCAATGTATCTTGCAGCTTCTTCTAAAACCTCGATGTGAACCTCGAATCTCTATCCGAAACAATAGAAATAGGTACTCATGTAATCTCACAACCTCGGAGATATACAACACAACAAGCTTGTCAAGCGAATAATCTGTATGCACAGGAATCAAATGAGCTGATTTTGTCAACTGGTCAACAACAACTCAGATTGCATCTTTCTTACTCGGACATAGGGGCAAACCCAAAACATAATCCATAGTTACTCTATCCCATTTCCACTCAGGAATCATAATCGGCTGCAATAAACTAGACGGTACCTGATGCTCAGCTTTAACTTGTTGATAAATCAAACATTTCGAAACAAATTCTGACATATCATGCTTCAGGCCATGCCACCAATAAAGCTATTTCAAGTTATTTTACATTTTCGTGCTTCCTGGATGAACAAATAAACAACTACTATGTGCTTCGTGCAAAATCATCTGAATTAACTCTAAATTCCTCGAAACACATATTCGACCTCGGAATCTCAAACAATCATCAAAATCAACTTGAAAATTTGAATCAGGGTTCAAATCACATTGAGCTCATTTTGCTAACATTTCTTTATCAACTTTCTAAGCTTCACAAATCTGTCGTACAAAAAATGGTCTGGCTTCGAGCCGTCATCAGATAGAGCCAATTGAATATTCATTGCATGTAGAGCAAACAAAGATTTCCGGCTTAATGCATCAGCAACCATATTTGCTTTTCCCGGATGGTAGTCAATTACTAACTCGTAGTCTTTTAGTAATTCTAGCCATCTCCCCTATCGCAAATTCAATTCTTTCTGAGTAATCAAATATTTCAAGCTTTTTTTATTAGAATAAACATGGCATTTCTCACCAAATAGATAATGACGCCAAATCTTTAATGCAAACACAATGGCTGCTAACTTTAAATCGTGCGTCAGGTAATTCTTTTCATGCAGCTTTAACTGTCTCGAAGCATAAGCCATGATTTTGTCTTCCCGCATCAAAACACAGCTCAGACCATTCAACGATGCATCACTATAGATTACAAATTTTTTATCCTATTCTGGTTGTACCAACACTGGAGCTTCAATTAAAAGGACTTTCAGCTAATCAAAACTTTTCTGACATTTTTCAGACCATTCAAACTTTATATCTTTCTGAAGCAATCTTGTCAATAGGGTCGCAATCATCGAAAAGCATTTTACAAGTCCCAGAAAACTACGGACCTCAGATACATTTCTTGGAGGCTTCCAATCCATTATTGCATAAATCTTGCTTGGATCGACTCGAATACTCGATGCTGGCACAATATGCCCCAGAAAACCAACCTCACACAACCAGAATTCATATTTACTAAACTTTACATATAACTGCTTATCACGCAGAATCTGTAATACAATTCTCAAATGCTCGACATGCTCAGTCTCATCTTGTGAATAAATCAAAATATCATCAATAAATACAACAATAAATCGACCTAAGTACATTCTAAAATTTGATTCATTAAATCCATAAAGACTGCAAGAGCATTCGTTAGTCCAAAAGGCATAACTAAAAATTCATAATGTTCGTCCCTTGTTCGAAAAGCTATCTTTGGCACATCAGAATCTCTAACTCGTAATTGGTAATAACCCGATCTCAAATATATCCTTGAAAACACTGTAGCCCCTTTCAACTGATCAAACAAATCATCAATCCGTGGTAGAGGGTATTTGTTCTTGATCATCACTTTATTCAACTGTTGGTAATCAATACACATTCTCATCGTGCCATCTTTCTTTTTCACAAACAACACGGGAGCACCCCATGGCAAGAAACTCGGTCGTGCAAATCCTCTATCAGTTAATTCTTGCAACTGAGCTTTTAATTCTTTTAACTCTGTTGGTGCCATTCTGTACGGAGCTATCGATATCAGTGTTGCTCCTGACATAAACTCAATGCCAAACTCAACCTCTCGGATCGGTGGTAATCCCGGTAACTCTTCAGGAAACTCCTCTAGGTATTCACACACAACTGGTACGGCTTCAATCTTCTTTTCAAGCACTTTCCTATCAAACACATAAGCATAAATAGCTTCACAACCTTTTTTCACATATTTTTAAGCCAACATCGATGAAATCACCACTGGCAAGCCATTCAGATCATCTAACTCAATTCAGATAATCTCATTGTTCTGACATCTCAAACCAATCGTCTTTCTTTTGCAATTCATAATAGCATCATGCAACGTTAGCCAATCCATACCCAGAATTATATCAAATTCGTCAAATGGCAACAACATCAGATCAGCCGAAAAACAAAAATCTCGAATCATCAAAGGACAATTCTTGCATACTTTATCAATCAACACACACTTGCCTAAGGGGTTCGATACTCTAATCATAAATTCAGTAGACTCTATAGACAAAGCCTTACTGGATACTAAATTCACATATACATATGAATGGGTTGATCCTAGATCTATCAATGCAATAACTTTAGTATCATAGAGAGTAAAAGTACCAGTAATGACGTCCGGAAATGACGTTTCTTCGCAAGCGAATAGCATAGGCTCGTCCAAGTGCTCTAGCATCAGATCTCACAGTAGTGTCTCATGTCGTACCTCTACCACCACTCACATTTCCAATATTACGGGATGGTCTCCCTCTAACTGCAGTGTTACTCGACCTCATGTTCTAAGCATTATCTTTTTCAATTAACTCTAGGCAATCTTTAATAAAGTGATCTCATGAACCAAAACTGTAACAAGTTCTATTATTATTTTTCACAAGAAATCTCCAAAATGCCATCTTCCAAATTATTGACACTCTGGTTTAACATCTTTTACGTTACCCACACTTGATACTGATGTGGCTTAAGTTTTAGGGTTGGTGTATTACTTTCCGTGATCTCTATTCTGATATCCCACTGAAGTTGTCCATCAGTTAAAATAGTTTCTAGATTTCTTCGACAAGGAATGATAAGATTTACTCATCTATCTCTTCCTCGAATCTCTTGCCTTTGAATCAGCTTTTCTCTTTTCTTTGCTGAGATCCTCAGCTTTACAAGCCCTCTTAACCAGTACTACAAATTTTTTCAATTCAAGTATCCCGACTAACAGCTTTATATCTTCATTCAGCCCATCACATGATCTCTTTAGTAGAAATATATTCCCGAGCATACTTGCTCAAATGTACAAATTCTCTTTCATATTCTGTCACGGTCATTTGACCGTGCTTCAACTCTAGAAACTCTTTATGTTTCTAATCGAGAAATCATTGACTTATGTATTTCTTTCAGATTTCTGTTTGAAAGAACTCCTAGGTGACTCGTTCTCTAGGAACCACAAATGTTAACGTTTTCCACCAATGATATGCATTATTTCTAAGAAAAGATACCACACATTTGATACATTCTTCTGGAGTATAGGACAATTCCTCGAATACTCGGATTGTATTCTTGAGCCAAAATTCAACTCTCTCAGCATCATCTTCAACTGTGGCCCGAAACTCTTTATCCCCGTGTTTACGTATCTTATCCACTGGAGGCTGGAAATACAAAAATTTACGCATTTTTTCATGCCCCTTTTAACTTAAAATCACAGCGCTTTGATTAAATTCGTGTTGAAAAATAATTATTTTTTATAAAATAATTAAATTGTACTTAAAATATGAACATGATGAATTTTAGTTAATTTATTAATTAATTTTGATTAATTTTGGTTATTTTCGACAAAATTACGGAAATGGTAAAAAGTGGCTCGGCAGACACTGTTTGAAGTACAAAACCGAGAAGCAATTTGAAATATCAAGGCAAATTAATTTCTAGCCTAAGACGGTCCAATTATGTGTATTAATTCATAATATAGTTAATTTTAATTTATACCCAATTTAAATTGGACTAAATAAATTATTATTAATTAATTATGGAAAAAGTGGTCCAGTTGAACCGAACCGACTGAATTGAACCGGCCAAGAATTGGGCAGCCCAAAACCGTCCATATGCTGACCCAAATCAGCTCATTAGCTGATTAATTAAGCTTGCAAAGAATCCCTTGAAGTCTTGTCAAATTTGCATTCAAACCCCTCCACAATTGGTGGATTTTTGGATTTGCCCCAAGCCATTTTTAGCTAAGTCAAAAGCATCAACTTTGCCACATAGGTGGCCGGCCAAGGGGTGGCTCTTTGGCTGCTATTTTTAGGAAATTTCAGCCACCACACTCAGCTATAAAAGCCCCCCTTGGCTGATCATTCAAAGCATCTCATTCATTCCTCATTCATTTCACAACACTTCTCTCCTATCTCAGTTTTTCTCTCATTTATTCCATTCCAATTCCCTTTCTCTTGTGTTGATTTATTCCCTTGGAAAATGGGTGTTCTTCAACCATTTTGGAGCAGCAATTGAGTGTTCATCGAAGCCTTGATTGGTTAGGACAACAATTAGGAAGAACAGAGCAACCTAGTCAAGCCTAAGAAAACCACCGGATTTAATTCTTGTTCCCTATCTCTTTAATTTTTGTTGTTGTTATGATGAACATATCTATGAATATTCATGTTGTTGGAATGGTTAATTTAATCAGCTTAGCTTGAATTTAGTTTGTGTTGGGTTGATTGCATTTCATCTTCTTAAATTGTTAAAATTGTGTTTATGTTGTTACAGGCCTCGGTAAAATGCTTAATTAAGTAAAATCATGCCTAAGTTATTCTTATGCTACGATCGTAAAGGTAACTAATGAATTAATTATTTAAACGGATTGAAATTGTAATTAATTGACACAGTACTTAATCAGTGCATGTTTATTCTTCTAAGGTAGCTAAAGGTTAAATTAGCAATGTATCTGGCAATATTATTGCCTTGCATAGCTTGCAAGATTTTTGTGATTAAATTGTTTCAAGGTAGGGATACCTTGTTACCTCACATAGTCTTTTATATGCTTATTAGATTTAATTAATCGTTTGAATTGACATAGGGATGTATACAAGAGATTAGTTCAGTTTAATGAGTATGTATGTGCAATAACATGTTTGCTTAATAGAATCTGTTTAGTTGGTTGAATTGACATAGGGATATGTCAAGAGATGAATGGATTTTGGTATGTAAGCATGTTCATAAGTTAGAAAATTACCGAGTTGTCGTGAATTTATTCGTAACGACATTGTAACAACCTGAAATAGGGCCTCAACGGAATAATGGTTATGAAACCACAAATTTGAAGTAGAAAAATTTATTTTATTATCATTTTATGGTCTATGGCATGATTGCATGATTGTGTGAAAATTTCGTTTAGAAATTTTATCGATAGAGGGTTCAATTTGGTATCTAGGACTAAATTGCAAAAGTTGTAAAATGTGTATTCTAGTTCACAAAGGTACTAAGTACTTGTGAGTAATGGGTTTTTAAAGTGGAGGTCCTTGGATAGTATTTAGACCATTATACTAGTTTGGACAAAAATACCTAAAGGAAGATAAAACACCATACTTTTTTAATTAAGGGCATTTTGGTCATTTAGTTATTAAAATGAATTAAAAACAAAATTAAAAGCCAATTTTTGTCCATCTTCAACCCCTTGGCCGAATTTCACATGAGAAAGACATAGCTAGGGGTTTTCAAGCATCCAAGCACGATTGTAAGTCCGTTTTAGCCCCGTTTTTAATGTTCTTTACGTTTTTGGAGTCCCGGTAACTTGATTAAGCTTATTCTAGCAATAATTTAACCTAGGGTTTATATTTGGAAAAATACCCATGGGTGAAATGTGTTTATTTTGATGTTTTATGGTAGAATATAAAGCTTGAAATTGTGTTAAACAACTTTTGCTAAGCGATTTTACGTGAAAACTAGTAAAACAACATAATCGGTAAAAATACCTAATGTTCATAAGTACATGTTAGAGTGAGAATTTGATGTTTCCATAGAAAGGAAAAATGATCAGCATGTCATAAAACATAAGAAAATAGGATGAAGTTTAATTTCCGATCATTGGGGCAAAAGTGTAAATATGTAAAAGTTTAGGGGCAAAAATATAATTTTGCCAAAGTTTGAGTCAAGGACTGTTTTAATAAATGTGAGTACTAAGTAAGCTAAGTTTTTTTATATAGATCAAGAAGAACGAAATCCAGAGTTAGACCAGGGAAAGAAAAAGATAGTGGACTAAATCGATATAGTTGATCGTATTTTGTTTCAAGGTAAGTTTGCAGTAAATAAATGCAATATTCTATTATTTTATGTTAATTTAAATAATTTCCAGCATGTGTATATTTATTTTATGAAATTATTCAAAGAAGACTCAAGCATGAATTGATGGAGAAGTAATTTCAGAAAGTCCCGGTTGAACCTTAGGAATGTGTAGGATACAAATGTCATGACATTAGGGTTTAAGGATACCATGTATGACCATATAACACCCCAAACCCAGCTTAGAAGTTAGGCCCAAATTCGGCATGTCACATTGAAGCGTTACGGTAAAAGTCATGTTTTAACTAACATCTTTCTTAGTGTTTAAAGAGTATTTTTGTTATAGATTAAAGTGAATGGAAGCTGTGCACCAGGTAGGATGCCTAAAAAGAGGAGGTGAGTCAATTAGATCGCTTAAGTACCAAGCTCTCCATGGATCCACTCCTAGACATGCACACAACCATTGCCACACTTTAACTGAATGAGATTTCAGAAAAAACCCTTTTGCGTTTTAAGCCATTGAAAGCACTTGTTAATTTTTTTTAAAATGTTTTCATTGCGAAAGCTTTGTCTTGTTTCACGATATTTTGAAATCAGATAATTTCTTTTAAAAATGCGCCCTAGAGTTATTCAATCCGAAACTTTTAAATCCATATCATGCCTAAGCTAATAATCATACTAAAACAATTAAAAACAATTAAAGCGGCCTTATTACAACTTAAAACCCGAAAACATAAAAGAAGTATTCTAGAATAAAAGTGAAGGCATAAAAACTTATTTTAAACAGTCCACATGGCCACTCTGAATCCCCTCCAGCTCCAAGTCCACCGATCTAAGGCTCACCTGCAAAGATAAGGAAAGGGGGTGAGTTTGGAAACTCAGTGTGCAACAAGCCCCTTTCAGAGCCCAAACTAATACCAGCATAATGGGCCTAAGCCCTAATTCAGTCTCGAAATATACTGGGCCGAAGCCTTTCGTTTAATCTGCCATCTTTTGAAGCCTTTTCATAAATCATATCACCGGGCCAAGCCTTTATCAGAATCGGTATGGCTCATAGGCCCATTTCAATATCATATATAATACCAATGAATGTATGTAAGCCCATTTGGGGAGACTACTCAACCCACCATCCGCTACTCTCCACCCGTACCAACCAAGCTCTCCATGTGGGGAATAACTCAACCCACCCAACCAAACTCTCCACTGGCAACGTAGGCTGCTTTTTATCATATAACTTGAGGCCTAGCCTCTTTTTAATAATGGGCGAAGCCCTTTTGATAAATCGGGCAAAGCCCTTTTTAAATGGCCCAGGGCAAAGCCTTTTTGCACTTCCTCCATTTATATCAAACCCAACCCATGCATATAATGAGTATATCATGTGCATCTCATAACATATCATGTGCATATCATGTCATATCATGTATATCAAAATCTCATGCATCATATTCATAATTAAACCCTAGGGGTATAATGGTCATTTTTACCTAAAGGCGAAACAGTCATTTACCATATTTTAGGGGTAATTTCGTAAATTTACCAAATATTATGGGTTTTCCACGTTCATTAACAATTATCAATATCCTCAAGTGTTTAAACAGTGATTTTAACGCACTTTATCAAATTAGGGCTTTTGGGCCCAAAAGCCCTAATGGGTCCTACGAATGCCGAATTTAGCCCATTAAGCCCACATAATCCAAATTTTACAACAGTACTAACCGCGTTAACATGCAATCTTTCCAAATTCCATTTTCTAGCAATTTTACCCAAATGGGCCCGAAAGCCCATTGGGCCCGAAAGCCTATTGGGCCCAATTTCAGCCCATTGAGGCCCAACTTACCGTCGTGCACAGAATTGCGCTCTTACCTGTTCCATCGATCCAAACACCAATCATATCATTTTTATCTCAACTAAAATCGCATGCAAAATCTCAAGTTCCTGAAATGCCAGAATTTTGGCATTTCGGCTTTTCTGCGAATATTAGCCAAGCTACTACGAGGGTTGTTACACACCTGTTTTGTGACGACTGCCACTGAGATCCCTTACGATGTCCTACAATTGATTATCACAATTCTTATATTGCAAACCACAATAACCAATCCCAATATTCACCTACCATATTCGAACCATGCCTCTAAAGCCTTTAGAATCTTACCTTTTTTTACTGAAAATCGATGACTAAATCTAAGTCTAGTTGTTCCAAAGATCCAAGCCTTCGATCCAACCTCTGGAAGACACTAAACACCAAAAGAAATCGTCAGTTAAAGACCCTTAAAGCCCTATGCCCAAATCGACAGCCTCCTTAGATTTTAGGGACTTCGGTTTTTTTCTAAATTGTAAAATAAGACTAGATCTGAGGTGATGAGCACTTACCACCTATTCCTCTTTGATTTCTATGCAGATCTGATGCAGATCTATCCTCTAAATGATAGTAGAACTCGAATCCAGGAGATCTGAAGTTTCGGCTATAAGTCCCTAAATCTATGGTACTTCGGCTTTTTAAGTGATGAAGAAGATGACGATTTGTGGCTATAACTTTCAAGTAATGTTACCGATAGATACTAAGGGTTTAGAGAAGATGAAAGTTAATCAAAAGGGACAAAAATAACTGAAGGATTTTGGCTTCGAGAAATCGGCACAAGAAGTGAGTTTTCGGGATTTCGGCTTTTATGGCGATCGGCTATGAAGGTTTTGTGGAGGATGGGATCGATAGAGAAGGTGAGTAAGGTGGTCAGAACGTTTCAGCTAGAGAAAAAGCAAAAAGGAAGAAAGAAACTGGAGGAAAAAGAGAGGAAGAAGAACTCGGCACCAAGAAGAAGGAATTTGCGTTTTCGGCTTTTATGAGAACTCAGAAGGGATGAATGACAGTGAAAGGTTTCAGGTGGCTAACCCTAATTCTCCAAGACAGTGAAAGAAAAGAACCTAACCCTAATATCAAATAAAACAATCGGCCCAACCTCCCTAAGGCCATTGCCGAAATTCACTTAAGTGATCACATGCCCGGCACATGCCTAAAATTAAAAAGTAACAGTATGCCTACCTTGCAACTTGAACCCAGGACCTTTAATTCCTTCCCAGGCGCCATTTTTTTAGGAACTTAGTGGCACCACCTTGCCACTTTACCAAGGCCTTATTTGTATCATAATTTACCACCTCAATTTTAAAAGCCCATATCGCCAGAACCCTCTTTCTCCAAAATAAAAAATTCAAGAATTGCCTCGAATTAAATTTACTCTTGGGCCTTTTTCCCACACCATAACCCTTCTTAATTTATTTAATTACATACTAAATAATAATAATTAAAACATCCAAATTGTTTGGGCCGTCTTCTACCCGAACTTAGACTCAAGGCCCATTACTCCTAGGCCCAAAAATCGGGTCAAGGCATGGCAATTGGTAAGGTTTTTAAGGCAAGGAAATCATGTAAGACCATGTCAAGACATGGCATTGACAAGTTACTATAAGGCAAAGGTCCCATGTAAGACCATGCCAAGGCATGGCATTGGTGAGTTCATAAGGCAAGGATACGATGTAAGACCATGTCAAGACATGGCAATGGTAAGTTTCAAAAGGATACCACGTAAGACCATGACAAGTCATGGCAATGGTTAGGTACCCGTGTATCCTTAGTATTCCAAGTGGTTCAACGGGAAAATATAAAGAGAATATCAAGGTAAGGTAAGGTAAGACGAGTTATACTAAAAAGGTAAGACAAGTTCATGCTAGAAGAGCAAAGGTAAGTATATAATGTTCATGTATGCTTGATAAGGAAAAAGGTAAGTAAAATGTATTAATAAATTTGATTAAGTAAGTAATTATTTAAGTAAGTGAGTAAGTGAAGAAATTTAAAATATGTCTATGACAATTAATGAAGTTGCATTAAGTAGTATCATGCAAAGTAGTAAGATAATTCTTATGAATGTTGTTATTTATTTGCATGCAAACTTACTAAGCTTAATACTTACCCCTTTTATTTTCCTTCTTTTTATAGTTTTTTCAATCTAACTTGAGGATCGTAAAGTACGTCGGAGGTCCGGCACACTATCACAAGGATTATTTTGGTATAGCTATACGTTTCATTTTGAGTATGGCATGTATAACATTGTAGCCATTTTGTGTGTATGATCTTATGATATGGATAATGAATGGTATGTAAATGCCTGATAATGATTAGCTATTGGAATGGCTAATCAAGGACATGTTTGGTGTTATGTATGCCTAAATGCTAGTTATTCCATGGAAATCATGAAAAAGGTGAAATTAGCTTTAAAATAGTATCAGTCAGCAATAATGACTTGAATTTGGAAAATCACTAAAAATAGTAGAAATAGATTTAGATAGTAAATAAGATATATAATGAAATCTTATTGAGTCTATTTTCATATGAAAGAAACAGAGTAAATAAAGGAGTTGTATTTTATGAGATATTTAAATTTTGGTGAGACAGGGTTACAGTGATTTTTGAATCCCCTGTTCTAACTTTAGAAATTCACTAAAAATTGTAAGAAAATAATTAGGAGTTATAATTTATATGTATAGATTTTTTATTTAGTCTAATTTTTAAGTAAATAAATGGCATGGTTATTTGAATTCTATACGGGGAGAAAATTAATTTGAAGTTAATAGAGGTCAGAGCTGCCAAACACTGAAACAAGGGAATCTTTAACTAATAAATTGTACTAATTGGATAGACCAAAAATTCTGTAAAAAATTTAGTAAGAAGATATATGAGTATATTTTCAGAGAAAATTTATGGATTTGGATTTCCAGTTTCGTAGCTCGAGTTATAATTTATTTAGTGACTATGACGCAGATGGATAGTTTATTTATGACAGATGAAATAAATTGTTTTGATTTGTTTAAGTGATCGAAAATTTTTTATTGATTTTGGTTTGTTCCC
This sequence comes from Gossypium longicalyx, assembly GCA_025698465.1. NCBI lineage: Eukaryota > Viridiplantae > Streptophyta > Magnoliopsida > Malvales > Malvaceae > Gossypium > Gossypium longicalyx. The sequence continues at coordinate 32,811,031 of CM046995.1, read as the reverse complement.
GAACCGTTTCAATTTAATGTTTTAGGGTCTCGAGGACCCTTTTTAAGGACATATTGAATGAATGAAACTAAATTAATTTTAAAAGTAAATTTTTATGCCCCACATTAGTAAGCTAAGTCAAGTAACTCCTAGTGCTCGACTCCAGCGATGGTCTCGGGTAAGGGGTGTTACATTTATTGGTATCAGAGCAAAGATTTAGTCATTTCTAAGAATAATTAGTATGAGTAAGAGTCTAGATATACATGTCATACTTATATGTTGATAGTGTGACAACTCCTGATGATTTTAAAATATTTTCTTTTAAAGTTATGAATCCCAAACAAGCTAGTGCAGATGATGTAGAGAGTAACACTCCAGCTCCTGCAGAAGGGACGGTGCCACCAAATAGTAGTGAAAGGCCCGTTACAGTTATTCAGAGAGGAGGGGCTCGAGAAGCCTTCTTCCAAGCTATGAATGAATGGTTTGCCGAGTTCATTCGTACGAATCTGGCTGTTAGACCTCCACCCCCTCATGATCATCAGACCACCCATGTAGCTCCCCTAGTCACAGGTATAGTTATAAGAGAAAAACCACCAGTTGATAAAATCAAAAAATAAGAAGCCGAAGAGTTTTGAGCTACAAAAGATGATGATGTAGAAAAGGCAAAATTTTGGCTTGAGAATACTATCAGAGTCTTTGATGAGTTATCCTGCACACTTGAGGAATGTATGAAATGTGTTGTATCACTTCTTAGAGATTCGGCCTACCATTGGTGGAAGACACTTATATGAGTTGTACCGAAAGAGAGAGTCACTTCAAATTTCTTTCAGGAGGAATTCCATAAAAAGTACATCAGTCAGAGGTTTGTTGACCAGAAAAGAAAAGAGTTTCTAGAGTTGAAACAGGGCAATATGACAGTGACTGAATATGTGCGCGATTTTTTTAGACTCAGCAATTATACTTGAGAGTGTGTGTCTATAGAGGCTATTATGTGAAAAAGATTTGAGGAAGGCCTTAATGATGATATCCGATTGTCGGTTGGTGTCCTAGAAATAAAAGAATTTGTTGTCCTAGTTGAGAGAGCCTGTAAGGTAGAGAGGCTATTAAAAAGAAAGGGCAAAGTTGAAATTGAGACGCAAGGCATGAAGAAAAGACTAGTGAGCAAGTCATTTCAATCTACACCCAAGAGGCCTAGAGAGTTCTCCACTAGATCTAATTTTTCAGCTGGATATTCTAGCCGAAACAGAGGCAGACCACTGAGAAATTCGGGAGCTGGGGCAAGTAATAGAAGTGCATCTAGAGATTCAGCAGTGAGGCCAGATGTTAGAGCACCTGCGAGGACCTATGCTATCCGTGCTCGCGAAGAGGCATCCTCCCCCGATGTGATTACAGGTACATTTTCTCTCCATGATACTAGAGTTATTGCTTTGATTGATCCAGGTTCGACCCATTGATATGTTTGCATGAAATTGATGCCTAGTATGAGTATGCCTATAGAATCTACAAAATTTGTGATTAAAGTATCGAATCCATTAGGCAAGCATGTATTAGTAGATAAAGTATGTAGAAATTGCCCTTTGATGATTAAAGGTTACTGTTTTCCGGCCGATCTCATGCTATTGCCATTTGATGAGTTTGATGTGATTCTGCGTATGGATTGGTTGACTACACATGATGTGATAGTGAATTGTGGAAAGAAATTCATTGAGTTGAAATGTGAAAATGGTGAAATTCTTCGGGTTAATTCAGAAGAGTCAGATAGTTCATTTGCCATGATTTCTGTTATGTCTGCTAAAAAATGTTTGAGAAAAGGGTATGAAGCTTATCTTTCTTTTGTGTTGAACACTAAAGATCTAGAATTGAAAATTAAATTAGTGCTTGTGGTATGTGAGTTTCCCGATGTGTTTTCAGAAGAACTACCAGGTTTACCTCCTGTTAGAGAAGTTGAGTTTGGTATTGAGTTGATTCCGGGTACAACACCTATTTCTATTGCTCCTTATAGAATGGCCCCATTGGAATTGAAAGAATTGAAAGCTCAGTTGCAGGAATTAACAGATAAAGGCTTTGCAAGACCCAGTAGTTCACCATCGGGTGCACTAGTGCTATTTGTGAAAAAGAAAGACAGATCGATGAGATTGTGCATAGATTATAGGCAGCTTAACAAGGTAACAGTAAAGAACAAGTATCCACTGCCTAGAATTGATGATTTGTTTGATCAATTGAAGGTAGCCACTGTGTTCTCCAAAATAGATTTAAGATCTGGATACTATCAGTTGCGAGTTAAAGAGTTAGATGTCCCGAAGACTGCTTTCCGGCCTAGGTATGGTCATTATGAGTTCCTTGTAATGCCATTTGGCTTAACTAATGCTCCTGCCATTTTCATGGACTTAATGAATCGAATTTTCAGACCGTACTTGGATAAGTTTGTAGTTGTGTTCATTGATGATATCTTGATTTATTCTTATGATGAGACTGAACATGTAGAGTATTTAAGGACAGTTTTACAGATTCTGAGAGATAATCAGTTGTATGCCAAGTTCAGCAAAAGTGAGTTCTGGTTACGAGAAGTTGGTCTTCTTGGACATATTATCTCAGGTGAAGGTATCAGGGTTGATTCGAGTAAGATTTTAGCTATTGTTAATTGGAAGCGTCCTAGAAATGTATCAAAAGTCAGAAGTTTTCTTGGTCTTGCCGGATATTATAGATGATTTGTAGAGGGATTTTCCATTATAGCTATCCCGCTGACAAGATTGTTGTGAAAGGATGTCAAGTTTGAATGGACTGAGAAATGTCAATAGAGTTTTGACAAGTTAAAGGCATTGTTGACTGAAGCTCCTGTTTTAGTACAACCAGAACCAGGTAAGGAGTTTGTGATTTACAATGATGCGTCCTTGAATTGACTTGGTTGTGTACTTATGCAGGAAGGAAAGGTAATTGCTTATGCCTCTAGACAACTAAAGCGACATGAGAAGAACTATCTGACACATGATTTAGAGCTAGCTGCCATTGTTTTTGCACTGAAGATCTAGAGACATCATTTGTATGGTGAGAAGTGCCGAATATTCACTAATCACAAAAGTTTGAAATATTTGATGACTCAAAAAGATTTGAATCTGAGGCTAAGAAGATGGCTAGAGTTGATTAAAGATTATAAGCTAGTGATCGATTATCACCCAGGTAAGGCAAACGTTGTTGCTGATGCTTTGAGTAGGAAATCTTTGTTTGCATTAAGAGCTTTGAACACTAGTCTAGCCTTATCAGATGATGGTTTTATCTTAGCTAAGTTGAGAGCTAAACCGATGTTTCTTGAAGAAATTTGTGAAGCTCAAAAAAATGACAGTGAGTTGCTAGCCAAAAGAGCTCAGTGTGAGTCGAATATAGAGTCAGATTTTCAGATCTGTTCTGATGGTTGTTTGATGTTCAGAGACATGGTATGTGTACTGAAGAATGATGAGCTTATTCGAAAGATCTTACAAGAAGCACATAGTAGTTCTTTGTCTATTCATCCAGGTAGTACAAAGATGTATAATGATTTGAAGAAAATGTACTGGTGGATAGGAATGAAAAGGGACATTTCAGAGTTTGTTTCTAGATGCTTGATCTGTCAGCAGGTAAAGGCCGAACATTAGATACCTTCAGGTTTATTGCAGCCTGTGCTAGTCCCTGTGTGGAAATGGGACCGAGTTACTATGGATTTTGTGACAGGATTACCGTTGGCACTGAGAAAGAAAGATGCAGTATGGGTTGTGATTGATAAGTTAATAAAGTCGGCACATTTTATCCCAGTTCGTATGGATTATTCACTTGACAAGTTGGTCAAGTTGTATATTTCAGAGATAGTGAGACTACACGGGGTACCATCATCGATCATTTCAGACAGAGATCTGAGATTTACTTCACGGTTTTGGAAGAAGTTACAAGAAGCTTTGGGCACAAAGTTGAGTTTTAGTACAGCTTTCCATCCTCAGACCAACGGTCAGTCAGAGAGAGTTATTCAGGTACTTGAAGATATGCTTAGATGCTGTGTACTGGAATTTCAAGGCAGTTGGGAAACGTACTTACCATTAGTAGAGTTTGCCTACAATAATACTTATCAGTCAAGTTTGAAGATGGCACCTTATGAAGCTTTGTATGGACGTAAATGTCGCACACCTTTGGATTGGACAGAGCTTAAGGAAAATCAGATTTACGAGGTTGATCTAGTTAAAGAAACAGAAGAGAAAGTAAAAGTCATCAGATATTGCTTGAAAGCAGCTTCAGACAGACAAAAGTCGTATGCAGATTTGAAGAGAAAAGAGATTGAGTATCAAGTTGGTGACAAAGTTTTTTTGAAAGTATGCTCGTGGAAGAAAGTTCTCAGATTTGGCAAGAAAGGCAAACTAAGTCCACGTTTTATTAGACCGTTTGAAGTGATTGAGAGAGTCGGACCATTAGCATATCGGTTAGCTTTGTCGATTGAGTTAGAGAAGATTCATGATGTATTTCATGTGTCTATGCTACGTCGTTATCATTCAGATCTGACACATGTGATTTCTTAGACAGAGGTTGAGATTCAGCCAGACATGACTTATAGTGAAGAACCGGTAAAGATTCTAGCTCGAGAGGTAAAGCAATTAAGGAACAAAAGTATTGTGCTTGTGAAAGTAGTATGGAATAGACATTGGGTAGATGAGGCTACATGGGAGCCCGAAGAGGCTATGTGAAAACAGTACCCAAATCTCTTTACAGGTAAGATTTTCGGGGACGAAAATCCCTAAAGGGGGAGAAATGTAACATCCTGAAATAGGGCCTAAATAAAATAGTGGTTACGAAACCCCAAATTTGAGGTTGAAAAAATTATTTTATTATCATTTTAAAGTCTATGGCATGATTGCATGATTGTGTGAAAATTTTGTCTAGAAATTTTATCGATAGAGGGTTCAATTTGGTATCTAGGACTAAATTGCAAAAGTTGTAAAATGTGTGTTCTAGTTCACCAAGGTACTAAGTACTTGTGAGTAATGGGTTTTTAAAGTGGAGGTACTTGGATAGTAATTAGACCATTATACTAGTTTGGACAAAAATACCTAAAGGAAGATAAAACACCATAGTTTTTAATTAAGGGCATTTGGGTCATTTAGTTATTAAAATGAATTAAAAACAAAATTAAAAGCCAATTTTTGTCCATCTTCAACCCCTTGGCCGAATTTCACATAAGGAAGACATAGCTAGGGTTTTTCAAGCTTCCAAGCTCGATTGTAAGTCCATTTTAGCCTCGTTTTTAATGTTCTTTACGTTTTTGGAGTCCTGGTAACTTGATTAAGCTTATTCTAGCAATAATTTAACCTATGGTTTATATTTGTAAAAGTACCCATAGGTTAAATGTGTTTATTTTGATGTTTTATGGTAGAATATGAAGCTTGAAATTGTGTTAAACAACTTTTTCTAAGCGATTTTACGTGAAAACTAGTAAAACGACATAATCGGTAAAAATACCTAATGTTCATAAGTACATGTTACAGTGAGAATTTGATGTTTCCATAGAAGGGAAAAATGACCAGCATGTCATAAAACATAAGAAAATAGGATGAAGTTTAAGTTTCGATCCTTGGGGAAAAAGTGTAAATATGTAAAAGTTTATGGGCAAAAATGTAATTTTTCCAAAGTTTGAGTCAAGGACTGTTTTAATAAATGTGAGTATTAAATAAGCTAAATTTGTTATTATAGATCAAGAAGAATGAAATCTAGAGTTAGACCGGGGAAAGAAAAAGATAGTGGACTAAATTGATATAGTTGATCGTATTTTGTTTCGAGGTAAGTTTGTGGTAATTAAATGCAATATTTTATTATTTTATGTTAATGTAAATAATTTTCAGCATGTGTATATTTATTTTATGAAATTATTCAAAGAAGACTCAAGCATGAATTGACGGAGAAGTAATTTCAGAAAGTCCCGGTTGAACCTTAGGAATGTGTAGGATACAAATGTCATGACATTAGGGTTTAAGGATACCATGTAAGACCATGCCAAGGCATGGGAATTGGTAAGGTTTCTAAGGCAAGAAAATCATGTAAGACCATATCAAGACATGTAAGCTACTATAAGGCAAAGGTCCCATGTAAAACCATGCCAAGGGATGGCATTTGTAAGTTCATAAGGCAAGGATACGATGTAAGACCATGTCAAGACATGGCAATGGTAAGTTTCAAAAGGATACCACGTAAGACCATGACAAGTCATGGCAATGGTAAGGTACCCGTGTATCCTTAGTATTCCAAGTGGTTCAACGAGAAAATTTAAAGAGAATACCAATGTAAGGTAAGGTAAGACGAGTTATACTAAAAAGGTAAGACAAGTTCATGCTAGAAGAGCTAAGGTAAGTATATAATGTTCATGTATGCTTGAAAAGAAAAAAGGTAAGTAAAATGTATTAATAAATTTGATTAAGTAAGTAAGTATTTAAGTAAGTGAGTAAGTGAAGAAATTTAAAATATGTCTATGACAATTAATGAAGTTGTATTAAGTAGTATCATGCCAAGTAGTAAGATAATTCTTATGAATGTTGTTATTTATTTGCATGCAAAATTACTAAGCTTAATGCTTACCTCCTTTATTTTTCTTCTTTTTATAGTTTTTTCAAGCTAACTCGGGGATCGTAAAGTATGTCGGAGGTCCGGCACACTATCACAAGGATTATTTTGGTATAGTGAGACGTTTCATTTTGAGTATGGCATGTATAGCATCGTAGCCATTTTGTGTGTATGATCTTATGATATTGCTAATGAATGGTATGTAAATACTTGATAATGATTAGCTATTGGAATGGCTAATCAAGGACATGTTTGGTGTTATGCATGCCTAAATGCTAGTTATTCCATGGAAATCATGAAAAATGTGAAATTAGCTTTAAAACAGTATCAGTCAGTAGTAATGACTTGAATTTTGAAAATCACTAAAAATAGTATAAATGGATTTAGATAGTGAATGAGATGTAAGATTAAATCTTATTAAGTCAATTTTCATATGAAAAAAACAGATTAAATAAAGGAGTTGTAATTTATGAGATATTTAAATTATGGTGAGACAGGGTCAGAGTGATTTCTGAATCCCCTATTCTGACTTTAGAAATTCACTAAAAATTGTACAAATATAATTAGGAGTTATATTTTATATTTATAGATTTCTTATTGAGTCTAATTTAAAGTAAATAAACGAAATTGTTATTTGAATTCTGTACAGGGATAAAATTAATTCGTAATGAACAGAGGACAGAGCAGCCAAACACTGAAATAGGGGAAACTTTAACTAATAAACTGTACTAATTGGCGAGACCAAAAATTCTGAAAAAAAATTAGTATGAAGATTTATGAGTCTAGTTTCAAAGAAAATTTATGGATTTGGTTTTCGAGTCTTGTAACTCGAGTTATGATTTATATAGTGACTATGACGTAGATGGACAGTTTATTTATGAAAGATGAAATAAATTGTTTTGATTTGTTTAAGTGATCGGAAAATTTTTATTGATTCTGGTTTGTTCCCGAACCATTTCAATTTCAGGTTTTAGGGTCTCGAGGACCCTTTTTAAGGACATATTCAATGAATGAAACTAAATTAATTTTAAAAGTAAATTTTTATACCCTGCATTAGTAAGCTAAGTCCGGTAACGCCTCGTGCTCGACTCCGGCGACGGTCTCGAGTAAGGGGTGTTATAGACATAAGCATGAGTTTAATAATTCTAAGTTAAAGAAATCTTATATCGAAATCGTGCATGTAACAACCCAATTTAGGGCCAAAACGGAACAGTGGTTTCGAAACCACAAATCCGAGGTTGAAAATTTTATGACTAGGTGTTTAATTTGATGTTTAGGACTAAATTGAAATAGGTGAAAAATGTGTGTTCTAGTTCATAAGGTACTTGATTGAAATGGGGGTTTTAAGTAGAGGTCCTTAAATGGCAATTAGACCATTATACTTTATATGGACAAAAATGAGCTTGAATAGGACAAAATTTTAAAGAAAGGCCTTAAGGGTATTTTTGTCATTTGGTAATTAAAAGAAATAAAATGGGAAAAATAAGCCAAAATTTTGTCCATCCATCTTCTTCCTTGGCCGAACCTTGTATGTTCACCATAGCTAGGGTTTTTCCAAGCTTTCAAGATCAATAGTAAGTGCATTCAAGCCCTGTTTTTAATGTTCTTTACATTTTTGAAATCCTCGTAACTCGGTTTACCTATTTCTACCATTATTTTGAGTTAGGGTTTATGTTTAAAAATTTACCCATGAATAATATGCATGTATTTTGATGTTTGATGGTGGAATATGAATGTTTAAAGTTAGGAGAACGATCTGTTCTAAGCGATTTTTAGCGAAAACGAGCAAAACGACATAATCGGTAAAAATACCTATTATTCATAACTATGTGTTAGAGTGAGAATTTGATATTGCCATAGAAGGTAATGTCATAAAACATAAGAATAAGGGCTGAAATTAAATTTCTGAGCCTAGGGGCAAAATTGTAATTTTGTAAAAGTTAGGGGGCAAAAATGTAATTATTCCATAAAGTGATTTTTGGATTGAAATAGATAGTATGAGTGTTAAATGAGCTAAATGTGTTGTTATAGATCAAGAAAGGCGTGGAATCGACCTCGAACGGGGGAAGGAAAAGATTTTGGACTAAATTGCAATATTTCCATATTTTGCACCGAGGTAAGTTTGTATGTAAATAATACATTATCTTTATTTATGTTTTATATTTCAGCATATTATATATAGTTTAGTTGATTTTGAATCATAATCGACTATTGGAAGAATGGAAATAAGTAATAGAGAGAAAAATCTCGGTTGAACCTTCGGATAGATTGGATAATACAGATGGTACATAGCTAGGTCACATGTATGGTGTTGAGTGCACATCATATGTACAAGAGAGCTACGAGATACTATGTGGTAGCTAGGTAACATGTGTGATACGGGATGTATACCATGTAGACAAGAGAGCTAAGGGAGAGGATAAATGTAGCTAGGTTGCATGTGTGGTTCCAAGTGAAGGACACCATGTAGAAAAGAGAGCTACGAGATAAACTGGCTAGGTCACATGGGTAGTACTAAGTGTTTACCATGTGTACAAGAGAGCCGAACTATGTGAAATATGATGGGTGGAGCTATGTGCTAAAACCACCAAGTATCGAGGATTGATCCGAAGTGTTCAACGGGATGATTTTATAGTGACATTGTAATCATGGACCTATACTTGTGATGTATGAAATGTGGTGAAAATGAATTGTGATATGCATGTTAAAATGAGGTTAATACAAAGAAAGTGAGAAAGAGTGAATTAGCAATAATACTGTTTTAGACAGTCGCAGTGACGTGAATTTGAAAAATCACCAAAAATAGTAAGAATTTAATTAGAAGCTGAATGAGATATTAAATTAAAGCTTAATTAGTCTATTTTCATGTAAAAGAAACAAAGCAAGTAAAGGAATCCTATAATTTGAGATATTTCTATTTTTGTGAGACTTGTTCAAAATGACTACGTGATCCCCTATTCTGACTTTGAAAAATCATTAAAAATTGTACAAAAATAATTAAGAAATATAGTTTATATTCCTATATTCCTTATTGATTTTAGTTTTAAATGAAACAAATTTCATGGCTATTTTACTTTTGTATAGGGAGAAAACCAATTCATAGTGAACAGAGGTTAGATCAGTCGAGCTGTATAACAGGGGAAACTTTAACTAATAAACTGTACTAATTGGCTGAACCAAAAATTCTAGAAAAATTTTAGTAAGAAGTAATATGAGTCTAGTTTCAGGAAAATTTTACAGATTTGAATTTTGAGTTTCTTAACTCGAGTTATGATTTATTCAGTGAACATGACGCAAGAGGGACATCTTGATCAAATTGGAGTAAATAGTGAAATTAAAAAAAGATATGGTTGAGTTATTTTGTGAACATATTAGATTCCTTATTCATTATTTATATACTTACTTACTAAGCTATAAGCTTACTTTCTTTTCTCTCTTTTGTTTTATAGTGTCATCCAGCTAGCACAGGAGTTAGAGATCGTTGAAGATCTGCCCGCACTATCAATACTTTTGGTATTTGAACTAAACATTTTGAATTATGGCATGTATAGTAGGCTTAGTTATTTTGTTACGTGTCATAATTGCATAGGTATAAAATATTAGTTACAGTATTTGACAAATTATTTTGTACAAAGCCATTGAAATTGGCTAATATTGTTAAAAGCATATGTTATAATGATTCATGATCTAATTGGATGCCATATTTTTGTCTCGGTTTCAATTAATGGTATGTATTATGATTTGGTAATACCTCGTACCCTATTTCAGCGTCGGGTACGGGTAAGGGGTGTTACATTTAGTGGTATCAGAGTTATGGTTTAGTCGGTTCTCGGACTAATATAGTGTGTGTAAAAGTCTAGCTATACATGCCATAAATATACTGTGATAGTGTGGTAACTCCTGATCATTCTAAACTATGTTTTGTTTTAATATAGTAATGGATCTTGACGGAACTGCGGCTGATGATGCTACTAGTAATGCGCTGGCTCCTGTGTAAGGGACCATGCCTGTAGGAAGTAGACCTGAGACATTGAGACAGGGAGATGAGGCTCGGGATGCCTTTCTCCAAATGATGAACAATTGGTATACTGAGTTTATTCGAGCAAACCCAAATGCTCAACCTCCTCCACCCCCTCCCATACCTCAGACAATTCCTGTAGCTGCTCAAGGCATAGATTTGGTAAGAATGAACAAACCTCTGGTCGACAAGATTCGAAAACAAGGGGCCGAAGAGTTTAGAGCAAAGATCGATGATGATCCCGAGAAAGTGGAGTTCTGGCTTGAAAATTCTACCCGTGTATTTGATGAGCTCTCATGCACACCCGAGGAGTGTTTAAAGTGTGTTGTATCACTTTTGAGAGATTCGGTCTACCATTGGTGGAAGACTTTGGTAGTAGTGGTGCCAAAAGAAAAGGTTACTTGGGATTTCTTCCAGGAAGAATTCAGAAAGAAATACATAAGTCAGCGATTTATTGATCAAAAACGGAAGGGGTTCCTTAAATTGAAGCAGGGCAAGATGTCTGTGGCAGAGTATGAACGCGAATTTGTTAGACTCAGCAAGTATGCCCAGGAATGTGTGTCCACCGAGGCTATTATGTGCAAAAGATTTGAGGATGGTCTTAATGAGGACATTAAAGTGCTTCTGGGAATTCTAGAGCTGAAAGAATTTGTAGTATTGGTTGACTGAGCTCTTAAAGCCGAAGAATTGAACAAAGAAAGAAGAAAAGCTGCTATTGAGGCCCGAGATGCTAGAAAGAGTCCGATAAGCAAGTCATTTCAATCTCAATCAAAGAGATCCAAAGAGACAAACCCTTGAATGACAGTTTCATCTGGGGATTCACACAAAGATCGTGGTAAGGCATATTCGGGGTCTAAAGCTCAAGCTAATTCAGTGGCAAGTGTGGGTAATATACGGTCTAGAAAGCCCGAATGTCAGCAGTGTGGCAGGCAACATTTTGGTGAGTGTTGGGGAAATGAGCGAGCTTGTTTCAGGTGTGGTTCTCACGAGCATTTTATTAGAGACTGTCCGGAGAAAGTTAAAGAAGAAAAAACCACTGAGAAATTCTGGAAGTGGAGCTAGCAGTAAAACTATGATGAAAGATTCAACGACAAGATCAGAAGCTAGAGCGTCTACTAGAGCTTATACCATACGTGCCCGAGAGGATGCATCATCTCCCGATGTGATTACTGGTACATTTTTTCTCTATGATACTATTGTTATTGCATTGATTGATCTTGGGTCTACTCATTCCTATATTTGTGTGAATTTAGTATCTAATAAGAAGTTGCCTGTTGAGTTTACTGAGTTTGCGATTAAAGTGTCGAACCCCTTAGGCCAATATGTGCTAGCTGATAAGGTTTGCAAGAATTGCCCATTAATGATTCAAGGTCACTGTTTTCCGGCTAATCTGATGTTGTTACCATTTGATGAGTTTGACGTTATCTTAGGAATAGACTGGTTGACATTGTATGATGCCAAGGTAAATTGCAAACAGAAAACACTAGAGTTAAAATGTGAAAATGGTGAAATTCTGTGGGTTGAAACAAATGAATCAAATAAATTGCCTATTGTGATTTCGCACATGTCTGCACAGAAATATATAAAGAAAGGGTGTGATGCTTATCTTGCCTATGTAATGAATACTGAGATGTCTGAATTGAAGCTTGAATCAATGCCGATAGTCTATGAATTTCTGGATGTATTTCCAGAGGAATTTCTTGGGTTGCCTCCGAACAGAGAGATAGAGTTTGCCATTGATTTGTTGCCGGGGACTGCACCGATCTCGATTGCTCTATATAGAATGCCTCCGACTGAATTAAAAGAATTGAAGGCTCAGTTGCAAGTGTTAACAGACAAGGGATTTGTGAGACTGAGTTTCTCTCCCTGGGGTGCTCCTGTATTATTCGTAAAGAAGAAAGGTGGCTTAATGAGGCTTTGCATTGATTACCGTCAGCTCAATAAGGTGACTATAAAGAACAAGTACCCGTTACCGAGGATTAACGATTTATTCGACCAGTTGAAGGGGCAACAGTGTTTTCAAAGATCGATTTGAGATCCGATTACTACCAGTTGAGAGTTAAGGAGTCAGATGTGCCGAAAATCGCCTTTAGGACAAGGTATGGACATTATGAGTTCCTTGTGATGCCTTTCGGCTTAACTAATGCTCCAGCTATATTCATGGACCGAATCTTTCAACCATATTTGGATAAGTTTGTGGTAGTGTTGATAGATGACATCCTAATTTATTCTCGGGATGAGTCTGAGCACGCCAAACACTTGAGAACCATATTGCAGATCTTGAGAGAAAAGAAACTGTTTGCTAAGTTTAGCAAAAGTGAGTTCTAGCTTCGTGAAGTCGGATTTTTGGGACATATAGTTTCAGGTAATGGTATTCAGGTGGATCCGAGCAAAATTTTCGAGATCGTTGATTGGAAACCTCCAAAGAATGTATCTGAGGTTAGAAGCTTTTTAGGCTTGGTCGGGTATTATAGATGTTTTCTCAAGGGATTTTCGATGATTGTCTCTCCTATGACTAAGTTGCTGCAAAAGAATGTTAAGTTTGAATGGACTGATAAATGTCAGCAGAGTTTTGAAAAGCTAAAAGCACGATTGACTGAAGCACCGATTTTAGTACAGCTCAAGCCAAGGAAGGAGTTCGTAATTTATAGTGATGCATCATTGGCAGGCCTTGGATGTGTGCTGATGCAAGAGGGTAAAGTGGTAGCTTATGCCTCGAGACAGTTAAAATCGCATGAGAAGAACTATCCTACACATGATTTGGAATTGGCAGCTATTGTCTTTGCCTTGAAGATCTGACGTCATTATTTGTATGGTGAAAAATGCCGAATTTTTACTGATTACAAAATTTTAAAGTATTTGATGAATCAAAAGGATTTGAATCTACAACAACGGAGATGGCTTGAATTATTGAAAGATTATGAGCTAGTGATTGATTATCATCAGGGGAAGGCGAATATAGTTGCTGATGCCTTGAGCAGGAAATCTCTTTTTACTTTGAGAGCCATGAATACGAGGTTAGCATTATCTAATGATGGGTCAATCTTGGCAGAGATGAGGGCTAAACCGTTATTTCTCCAGCTAATTTGTAAAGCTCAAAAGAATAATAGTGAGTTGCAAACCAAGAGAACTCAGTGCGAATCGGGTTACGACTCAACTTTTCAAGTTGGACTAGATGACTGTTTGATGTTTCGAGACAGGATATGTGTACCGAAAAATAATGAATTGATTCAGAAAATATTACATGAGGCGCACAGTGGTTGTTTGTCATTTCACCCTGGTAGCACAAAAATGTATAATGATTTAAAGAAGTTATATTGGTGGCCAGGCATGAAAAGAAACATTTCTGAATTTGTAACCAAGTGTTTGATCTATTAACAAGTAAAAGCTGAGCATCAAGTGCCTTTAGGATTACTCCAACCGGTGATGGTACCTGAATGGAAATGGGATAGGATTACCATGGATTTTGTAACCAGTTTGCCTTTAACTCATAAAAAGAAGAATGTTGTCTGGATAGTGGTTGATAGGTTAACAAAGTCGGCTCACTTTATACCGGTACATACCGATTACTCACTTGTTAAATTAGCTGAATTATATATTGTTGAAATTGTGAGATTGCATGGGGTACGTATGTCTATAATATTAGATAGAGATCCAAGGTTTACCTCGAGATTCTGGAAAAAGTTACAAGAAGCATTGGGTAAAAAATTAAATTTTAGTACCGCGTTTCATGCACAAACAGATGGTCAGTCTGAAAGAGTAATCTAGGTACTCGAAGATATGCTTAGATGCTGTGTTTTAGAATTTGAAGGCAGTTGGGAGAAATATCTACCTTTGGTTGAATTTGCCTACAATAACAGTTTTCAGTCGAGTATACAGATGGCACCATACGAAGCCTTGTATGGTCGTAAGTGTCGAACTCCTTTATATTGGACCGAACTTAGTGAGAAACAGATTCACGAAGTTGATTTAATTAAAGAAACCGAAGAGAAAGTAAAAGTAATTCGTGATTGCTTGAAAGCTGCTTCAGATCGACAAAAGTCATATGTAGATTTAAAAAGAAAAGAGATTGAAATCCAGGTGGGTGATAAAGTGTTCTTGAAGGTGTCACCATGGAAGAAGATTCTGAGATTTAGCCGAAAAGGCAAGTTGAGTTCGCGTTTTATTGGACCGTACAAGATTATTGAAAGGATTAGACCAGTGGCATATCGGTTGGCCTTACCGGCAGAGTTAGAAAGAATTCATAATGTGTTTCATGTATCAATGTTGCGACGTTATCATTCTGATCCTTCACATGTGATTTCTCCAACAGAAATTGAGATTCGATCGGACTTGACCTATGATGAGGAACCGATTAAGATTTTGGCTCGAGAAGTGAAACAGTTGAGGAAGAAAAGTATAGCTTTAGTGAAAGTGTTATGGCAAAGACATGGGGTAGAAGAAGCTACATGGGAACCGGAGGAAGCCATGAGAAAGCAGTACCCAAACCTCTTTACCGGTAAGATTTTTAGGGACAAAAATCCCAAAAGGGGGAGAGTTTTAACAACCCAATTTAGGGCCAAAACGGAATAGCGGTTTCGAAACCACGAATCCAAGGTTGAAAATTTTATGACTAGGTCTTTAATTTGATGTTTAGGACTAAATTAAAATAGGTGAAAAATGTGTGTTCTAGTTCATAAGGTACTTGATTAAAATGGGGCTTTTAAGTAAAGGTCCTTAAATGGAAATTAGACCATTATACTTTATATGGACAAAAATGGGCATGAATAGGACAAAATTTTAAAGAAAGGCCTTAAGGGTATTTTTGTCATTTGGTAATTAAAAGAAATAAAATGGGAAAAATAAGCCAAAATTTTGTCCATCCATCTTCTTCCTTAGCCGAACCTTGTATGTTCACCATAGCTAGGGTTTTTCCAAGCTTTCAAGCTCAATAGTAAGTGCATTCAAGCCCCGTTTTTAATGTTCTTTACATTTTTGAAATCCTCGTAGCTCGGTTTACCTATTTCTACCATTATTTCGAGTTAGGGTTTATGTTTAAAAATTTATCCATGAGTAATATGCATGTATTTTGATGTTTGATGGTGGAATATGAATGTTTAAAGTTAGGACAACGATCTTTTCTAAGCGATTTTTAGCGAAAACGAGCAAAACGACATAATCGGTAAAAATACCTATTGTTCATAACTGTGTTAGAGTGAGAATTTGATATTGCCATAGAAGGTAATGTCATAAAACATAAGAATAAGGGCTAAAATTAAATTTCTAAGCCTAGGGGAAAAATTGTAATTTTGTAAAAGTTAGGGGGCAAAAACGTAATTTTTCCATAATATGATTTTTGGATTGAAATATATAGTATGAGTGTTAAATGAGCTAAATGTGTTGTTATAGGTCAAGAAAGGCGTGGAATTGACCTCGAACGGGGGAAGGAAAAGATTTTGGACTAAATTGCAAATTTTCCATATTTTGCACCGAGGTAAGTTTGTATGTAAATAATAAATTATCTTTATTTACGTTTTATATTTCATCATATTATATATATTTTAGCTGATTTTGAATCGTAATCGACTATTGGAAAAATGGAAATAAGTAATAGAGAGAAAAATCCCGGTTGAACCTTCGGATAGATTGGATAATACAGATGGTACGTAGCTAGGTCACATGTATGGTGCTGAGTGCACATCATGTGTACAAGAGAGCTACGAGATACTATGTGGTAGCTAGGTCACATGTGTGATACGGGATGTATACCATGTAGACAAGAGAGCTACGGGAGAGGATAAATGTAGCTAAGTCGCATGTGTGGTTCCAAGTGAAGGACACCATTTAGACAAGAGAGCTACGAGATAAACTGGCTAGGTCACATGGGTAGTACTAAGTGTTTTCCATGTGTACAAGAGAGCCGAACTATGTGAAATATGATGGGTGGAGCTATGTGCTGAAACCACCAAGTATCGAGGATTGATCCGAAGTGTTCAACGGGATGATTTTATGGTGACATTGTAATCATGGACCTATACTTGTGATGTATGAAATGTGGTGAAAATGAATTGTGATATGCATGTTAAAATGAGGTTAATACAAAGAAAGTGAGAAAGAGTGAATTAGCAATAATACTGTTTTAGACAGTCGCAGTGACGTGAATTTGAAAAATCACCAAAAATAGTAAGAATTTAATTAGAGCTGAATGAGATATTAAATTAAAGCTTAATTAGTCTATTTTCATGTAAAAGAAACAAAGCAAGTAAAGGGATCCTATAATTTGAGGTATTTATATTTTTGTGAGACTTGTTCAGAATGACTACGTGATCCCCTATTCTGATTTTGAAAAATTATTAAAAATTGTACAAAACTAATTAAGAAATATAGTTTATATGCCTAGATTCCTTATTTAGTATAGTTTTAAATGAAACAAATTTCATGGATATTTTACTTTTGTATAGGGAGAAAACCAATTCGTAGTGAACAGTGGGCAGATCAGTCAAGCTATATAACAGGGGAAACTTTAACTAATAAACTGTACTAATTGGCTGAACCAAAAATTCTAGAAAAATTTTAGTAAGAATTAATTTGAGTCTAGTTTTTGGAAAATTTTACGGATTTTAATTTCGTGTTTCAAAACTCGAGTTATGATTTATTCAGTGAACATGATGCAAGAGGGACAGCTTGATCAAATTGGAGTAAATAGTGAAATTAAAAATAGATATGGTTGAGTTATTTTGTGAACATATTAGATTCCTTATTCATTATTTATATACTTACTTACTAAGCTATAAGCTTACTTTCTTTTCTCTCTTTTGTTTTATAGTGTCATCCAAATAGCACAGGGGAGTTAGAGATCGTTGAAGATCTGCCCGCACTATCAATACTTTTGGTATTTGAACTAAACATTTTGAATTATGGCATGTATAGTAGGCTTAGTTATTTTGTTACGTGTCATAATTGCGTAGGTATAAAATATTAGTTACAGTATTTGACAGATTATTTTGTACAAAGCCATTGAAATTGACTAATACTGTTAAAGGCATATGTTATAATGATTCATGATCCAATTGGATGCCATATTTTTGTCTTGGTTTCAATTAATGGTATGTATTATGATCTGGTAATACCTCGTACCCTATTCTGGCGTCGGGTACAGGTAAAGGGTGTTACAGTGCATTAGAACTTTTTACTTCATTTTTATTTATTTTAATTAGTTATTTTCTTAAGTTTTTAATCACGCTCTTTAAACAAAATATTTTCCTTCACCAAAGTGTTTTAAATTGCATTCATAAATAATCCTTTTCACAGTCCCTGTGGGTACGATAACTCAACATTTACTTGTCACTTTATTACTTGTTGTAATTGTGTACACTTGCACATTTCCGTCGTTCCAAGTTTTTGGCGCCATTGCCGGGGACTGTTTTAAAAAGTCATTATTTGTGAATTTGTTAGTTTTACATTTTGGTTTATTTTTCTGTTTAATTTTTAACTTAATTTTTCAGTTATTATTTTAAGAGTTTGAGTATTGACCGAATTATTGACCTACTCCCTGTAGACCCTAAGATAAAAAGAACTTTTCAAGAACGAAGAATACAAGCAAATTAGAAAAGGACCGAAGAGATGAATTTTGAAAATTTGAATCAAGAAAATGGAGTAAACCGTGCTCAAAATCCTATCATTATTGCTGGTGATAGGGATAAAGCTTTATGACAGTATGCTGTGCCAGTATTTAATGATCTTAATCCGAGTATTTGGAGACCCGAAATTGATGCACAATAGTTTGACCTGAAGCCAATCATGTTCCAGATGCTTCAGACAGTGGGCCAATTTAGTGGAATGCCTACCGAAGATCCTCATCTACATTTAAGACTATTTATGGAGGTGAGTGATTCTTTCAAATTAGCCGGAGTACCCGAAGATGCATTACGATTGAAGTTGTTCCTCTATTCACTAAGGGACAGAGCTTGAGCCTAGTTGAACTCATTGCCACAAAACTCAGTTTCTACAAGGCAAGAGTTAGCAGAAAGATTCCTTATGAAGTATTTCCCACCTAGCAAGAATGCTAAGTTGAGGAACTAGATCACTGTCTTCCAGCAAATGGATGATGAGTCCTTGTATGAGGCATGGGAAAGGTATAAAGAGTTATTACGAAAGTGCCCTCATCATGGAAACCCGCATTGCATCCAACTTGAGACATTTTATAATTGTCTCAATGCTCACACGAGAATGGTAGTGGATGCTTCTGCTAATGGTGCTCTCCTTTCTAAGTCTTATAATGAGTCTCATGAAATCATTGAGAGGATTGCCAACAACAACTACCAATAGCCAACCAACCGAGTAGCGTCAGGAAGACGAGTTGCTGGAATACATGAAGTAAACGCTCTGACTTCACTCGCATCTCAAGTATCATCAATATCCTCAATGCTTAAAAATCTTACTACTAATGGATATAACAGTTTTGCAGCTGAGCCACCAACCCAATTTGAAAATATAGCCTGTGTTTATTGTGGGGAAGGACATTTGTTCGAAAAATGTCCATCAAACCCAGAATCCATCTACTATATAGGTAACCAGAACCAAAATCGAGGAAGGCAAGGACTGTAATCCAATTTTTATAACCCATCATGGCGAAACCACTCGAATTTTTCCTAGAGTAACCAAGGAGCTAGAACCAGCAACACTTACGCCCAACCTAAATCGACCCAGCCGCATAGTTTTCCCTAACAAGTTTAGAAACCAACCCAAGCTGAACCATCCAACGGTTTAGAACACTGTTGAAGGCATACATGGCCAAGAATGATGCCTTAATTCAAAGCCAAGCAGCAACATTGAAAAACCTAGAAAACTAAATGGACCAGCTTGCAACTGAACTCAGGAACCGACCCCAAGGTACTTTACCTAGTGATACGGAGAATCCGAGGAATTTGGGGAAGAAACATTGCAAAGCATTGACATTGAACAGTGGAAAGATAGTAGAGCCCAACACCATTGAAGCTGAAAAGGAGCAAGCTGATGCTCAAGAATCAGAAGAAGTTCAACCAAGGGTTGAAATTCCAATTTCATAAGAATCAGAATTTGCAAAACCCGACAAGGTAATTTTAGAACCACTAATCAACTAACAACCCTGTCAGATGCAGAATTCCCACAAAAGACAAATCAACCAGTTTTAGTAAAGAAACCACCATCACCCTACCCTCAAAGACTTCAAAAGTAGAAGCAGGAGATTCAATTCAAGAAGTTCCTAGATGTATTCAAGCAACTTCATATCAACATCCCGTTGGTTGAAGCACTTGAGCAAATGCCGAACTATGTCAAATTTATGAAGGATATCCTGTCCAAAAAACAGAGGCTTGGAGAATTTGAGATGGTAGCTTTGACAAAGGAATGTTGCGCATATCTTCAAGACAAATTACCCTCAAAGTTGAAGGATCCTGGATGTTTTACCATACCTTGCAACATTGGAGCAATGTATTGTGGTAAGGCACTATGTGACTTAGGTGCGAGTATTAACTTGATGCCTATGTAAATATTTAGGAAGTTGGGGATAGGTGAAGTTAGACCTACTATGGTTACACTTCAATTAGCAGATCGATCTTTAGCACATCCAGAAGGAAAAATCGAGGATGTGTTGGTACGTGTAGATAAATTTATTTTCTCTACTGATTTTTTTATTCTAGACTTTGAAGCAGATAAAGAAGTGCCAATTATCTTAGGAAGACTGTTCTTAGCAATCAGAAGGACCCTTATTAATATGGTGAAGGGCGAGCTTACTATGCATGTTCAGGATGATCAGGTAACATTTAACGTTTTTAAGTCTATGCGATTTCCTGACACAATTGATGATTGTTCTGCAGTATCCGATTTAGAGGATTTAATAGTGGAGAAGGAGCTCAACTATGTTGAGGATCAGTTGGAACAAATCTTGACATCAGATCCTCTGAATGATGAAGAGGAGGATGAATACTTAGCTTTGTTAGAAGCTAATCAAAGGGGATTTAATCCACAATCCCGCTTTGAGTCTTTGGAGTTAGAGAAAAGGGATTAGGCCCAACCAAAAGCGTCGATCGAGGAGCCACCTAAATTAGAACTCAAGGTACTACCTTCACATTTAAAATATGTTTATTTAGGTAACTCTTCTACTCTACTTGTTATTGTTTCAGCAGAATTAACTACTGAGTAATAAGAGAAACTCATTTTGGTGTTGAAACAATTTAAGAGGGCTATTGGATGGACCATGGTCGATATCTGCAGTATTAGCCCATCTGTATGCATGCACAAGATCATATTAGAAGATGGCGAGAAAGGGACGATTGATGGACAATGAAGACTAAACCCCATCATGAAGGACGTAGTCAAGAAAGAAATCATCAAGTGGTTAGATGCGGGTATAATTTACCCTATCTCAGATAGTTCATGGGTAAGTCCGGTCCAGTGCGTGCCAAAGAAAGGAGGTATCACGGTTATAGAAAATGAGAATAACGAGTTGATACTGACTAGAACGGTTACAGGATGGAGAATTTGTATTGACTACTGAAAGCTAAACAAGGCGACTAGGAAAGATCACTTTACTTTGCTGTTTTTGGACCAGATGCTGATAGACTCGCAGGGTAAGACTATTACTATTTTCTCGATGGATACTCGGGGTATAATCAGATTACAGTAGCATCAGAAGATCAACATAAGACAACATTCACCTACCCGTACGGTACATTTGCATTTAGACACATGCCATTTGGTTTATGTAATTCACCTACTACATTTCAAAGATGTATGATGTCTATTTTTACTGACATGGTTGAGAAGTATTTGGATTTTTTTATGGATGATTTTTCAGTATTTGGAGATACATATGATGATTGCCTAGCTAATCTAGCCAAGTTACTAAGGCGATGCAAAGAAACAAACCTAGTACTCAACTGGGAAAAGTTCCATTTCATGGTAAGAGAAGGTATTGTTCTAGGGCATCGAATAACGAGACATGAAATCGAAATAGATAAAGCAAAGGTAGAATTTATTGAGAAACTCTCACCTCTAACATCTGTAAAGGGTGTTAGGAGCTTTTTGGGCCACGCCGATTTCTATCGAAGATTTATCAAGGACTTCTCCAAAATTGCTAAACCCTGATGCAAGTTATTGGGAAGGACTCGACATTCAAGTTTGATAAGGAATGCTTAAAGGCTTTCAAAGATTCGAAGAGTCAATTAGTTACGTCATCCATAATCGTCACACAAGACTGGGATTTACCATTTGAATTGATGTGTGACGCAAGTGGCTTCACGATAGGTGCTGTCATGGGCTAGCGAAGGAACAAAGTTTTTCGTCCCATCTACTACGCAAGTCAAACTTTGACAGGAGCTCAACTAAATTATAAGGTAATAGAAAAAGAGTTACTTGCTATTGTGTTTGCTTTTGACAAGTTTCGATCCAATCTGGTAGGTACCAAAGTGATTATTTATACAGACCACTCAGCAATTACGTATTTACTTGCCAAGAAAGACGCTAAGCTGAGACTGATCGGATGGGTACTTCTACTTCAAGAGTTCGATCTAGAAATTCAAGATTGAAAGGGAGTGGAAAAACAAGTAGTAGACACTTGTCTAGGTTGGAGCCGCAAGAAGGGAACTCTCCTCTTATACCAATTCAAGAAACATTTCTAGATGAACACATACTGAAGGTAAATCATGTCCATAATACCCCTTGGTTTGCTGATATTGCTAACTTTTGAGCTTGTGGTTTGAGGCCGATTGATAAGACATATCATCAGAGAAAAAGTTTCTTCACGATGTGAAGTACTATTTCTGGGAAGAACCATACTTGTTCAAGAAGTGTGCAGATCAAATGATTAGGAGATGTGTGGTAGAAGATGAGGTACATGAGATTTTATACCACTGTCACTCAGCTCCAAGTGAAGGACACTTCAGAGGTACTCGTACTACGGCCAAAGTATTACAAGCCGGATTCTTTTGGCCAATACTATTCAAAGACGCATACACTTACGTAAAGAGTTGTGATCGATGTCAACGGGTCAAAAATGTCACCAGTAGAAATGAGATGCCTCAAACAAACATCATTGAGGTAGAATTATTCCATGTTTGGGGTAATGACTTCCTCTGTCCTTTCCCTCCATCTTTTGGTCACAAGTACATCTTGGTAGTTGTAGACTATGTGTCTAAGTGGGTTGAGGCTGAAGCTTATCCGACAAATGATGCTAAGGTTGTGATGAAGTTTTTGCAAAAACACATGTTCACAAGGTTTGGAACCCCAAGAGCTATTATCAGCGATGAAGGGTCCCATTTTATGAACAAGTGGTTGAAATGGTTGTTAGATAAACATAGAGTGAAACATAAGGTCGCTATAGCTTACCATCCGCAGACGAATGGGCAAGCTGAACTGGAAAATAAGGAGAACAAAGGCATACTTGAGAAGGTTGTTTTCCCGAATCGACGAGATTAGTCTAAAAGTCTGGATGATGCTTTATGGGCTTACAGGACAGCATACAAGACACCTTTAGGGATGTCAGCCTACATGTTGGTCTTTGGGAAAGCTTGTCATCTGCCCTTGGAGTTAGAACATAAAGTTTACTAGGCCCTTTGACAACTCAACTTGGATCTTAAGCTTGCTAATGAGAAATGGATGCTCCAATGTAATGAGCTAGAGGAATTCCAAACGTTCTCGTACGAAAATGCCAAACTACTCAAGGAGAGACTTAAGAAATGGCATGACAAGCACATTCGAGTTCGAGAATTTGAAGCAGGTCAGCAAGTCTTGTTATTTAATTCCAAATTAAAGTTCTTTCCAGGTAAACTAAAATAACGTTGGTCCGGTCCATTTATGATTCATCACGTCTATCCATACGGAGTTGTTGAACTCCAAGGTAAGGGAGGTAATTTTCAAGTTAATGCTCAGCATCTGAAACATTACTAGGGAGATAAGACTGAACGGAATCAAATCTCGTTCATTTTATCTGATGTTTGAATTTTCTTATTTTCCTTTTTAATAAATGATTTAGGATATATTTTCGGGATTAGTATGTTTAAATAAATTATGTCTAGGAGATTGGAACTTAAGTGGGACCGCTTGTGACCCCTCCAATCTTTCCTGGGAATTGATTTTAACATAATTTTCTGAGAAATTATTCCCTAAATTGAAAATTAAATTTTCAGTTTTTCAAATAAAAAGGTCAATTTTGACCCAAGTTTTAAATTGCAACTCAATTTCAAATTTTCATTAAGCTTAAGGACTTAATTAAATTATTTTTAAAAATTGGTTGCTCTTTTCGTAAATAATAAAAATTAGATGCCTCTTTTTGTAAATATTTTCAAAGGGCTTCTGGAATAAATGTTTTTAATTTAATAAAAAATATGATAATTATTAGTATATAATTATATCCATTATAATATATATTAATTATTATCAATTTTATATAGAGTTAGGATTAGTGTTAATTTAATCATATTTTATTTGATAAAGATTTTAATAATAATAAGATGATAATCTTTAATATATAATTATTATAATTTATATATTAATCTTTATCAATTTAGCATAGAATTAGGATTAGTTTATTTTATTTTTAAATAAATTAATAGCATTAATAATTTAATATGCATATATTTAATTATTAATTGTTGTTAACTTGGAGTAGAATTAGAACTTAGAGTTTTTAGCTATTAAATTTCTCTAAGAATTCTACTTTAAGTCCTATTCCCTTCATTATAAATACCACCTTCTCCATTCATTCATCACTAAAAATCTCAAACACCAAAACCCTTAATGTGCCGCAAGTCCCTAGCCTCATCATTACCTAGCAGTCAGCCAGCAGCTCACCTGCACACCTGCTTCCTCCGTGCGCCTAGTAGCTGCTCCTTGGTGCCACTCGACAGGCCTGCTCGCAAGGGTCTGCGCACCTTGTGCTCACTCCAACTCCAGCGCATGCGTGCTTAAGCTGCTGCCCACTCGACGTTGTGGCCTGCTGCCCGTGCAACTCATCGCGCCAAGCTGTGCCGCCTCTTGGTCCTGCTTGACGAGTCTGCTTGCTGTCCAGCACTTGTACGACACACACCTACACCAAGCCCCTTAGCCGAAATCTTCCAACCTACCTTAAATTGACCTCTTTTGTTTATTAATTATTTTTAAGAGTTCTGAGTTTTATAAAAAAAAAGTGGTAAGACAATTTGTTTTCTCCTAAATTTTAATTTTATTCAGTTGTTTAATTTTTGAGTTTATTGAATTATTAATAATTTTTGTGAATTAAATTTTTTAGAAAATAAATTTTCCCATCTTTTGTTCAGGTTAATCATGCCTCGCAAGAGAACTCGTGCTTGTGCCCAAATTGATGAAACACAAAACAAGTTCCATTGTGAAGAAGCCAAAGCAAGATACGAGAGTATCTTCAAAAATCAATAGATGCATCTAGAGAAAGGCTTTACATTGAAAGAGAGCAACTACAAAGACTTTATGGCACATATTCATCAAGTTGCTGAAGCCTTCAATTGTGAATTGTTTTGTGAAAAGAGGCCTAGTGTGGATGAGGAACTAGTTCGTGAATTCTACGCGAATTTAACCTCAAGCAATTTGACAGAAGTTCCAGTTCACGGAATCAAGGTACCAATAAGTTCAAATGCTATTAATGAGTTCTTTGAATTACCTGATTTCGAAAACGATGAATATTCTTCTTTGATGAGCAACATTGAGCCTGAAAATTTGCAAGAAATTCTTGAGGAACTTACAGTTCCAGGTTCTAAGTGGACTATGTCAAAGCAAGGAATCCACACTTGTCGAAGAGAATCTTTGACACCACTTTCAAAGGTATGGTTCTATTTCATCCGTTTCAACCTTATGCCTAGTTCGCATGAGACTACAATCTCGTTAGAGCGAATGGTCTTATTATATTTGATTTTAACTAGAAAGACCATTCATGTGGGAAAAATCATCCTACAAGAGATGAGGAATTGTGCCGCTAGATGTTCTGGCCCCGCTTACTTCCCTTTTACGATAACAATTTTGTGCTTAAAAGCTGAGATTCTTGCAAACGTAAAGAAGACAGGGTATAGCCAGGACACAATCAAAGATTGGGACCTCATCGAGTAGCTGCAGATTTTGTTCTATAGCAGCGAGTTGAAAAAAGTGAGGATCCCGATGAAGAGGAAGAAGATCCCACAGAGATCGGGCCAATACAATCGGCTGAAGTCCCTGATAAGGTGGAACCAATAGAACCAGACGTTGAACCTGACGACAAAACTTCAATATTTAGAGCTCAGCCGCCTAGCCCAGATCTTCGAGATGAATTACCAAAGTTAATGGACATAATGCAGCATATGCAGTGGTAGCAACAAGCTTCCTGGAGATACTCAAAAATAAGGGATGACTCTATGAGAAGTGCTCTTAAGAAAATTTACAATGACCCATTTATTTTTGTGCCTGAATTTCCAGATTTTATATTTGAACCATGGAGTCCATTACCGAAGAAGGAGTGAGGCGATTCATGCAAAGGCAATAATGAGGGAGCAAAAGATGAGTCAAATTCGGAAGAGTCTGCAAATAAATAAAAGGGGGATCTTGACTTAATTTTATTTCTATTCTTAGGTCATTTTAGGATTAAGTTAATTAGAAATTTTTTTTATTTCTGCATAATAAATTAAGAGAGGAAAATCATTAATAAAATGTGAGCAAGTCACAAAGTATAAAGTGTGGCAATAGGTATATACATGTGTACGATTGGATTTAGAAAGAGCTTGGTACTTAAGCAGTCAAATTGACTCACCTCCTCTTTTTTAAAAACCTACCTGGTCTATAGTATCTATTCACTTTAAACAATGAGGACATTGTTCATTTTAAGTTGAAGGGACCGAAAAATTGAATTATTTCCACTTAGAATAAAATTTTCTGTTAATTATGATTAGGATATATTTTGTTCGATAATTTGAAATTTTATTAAGTATGCTAAACTTTAGTATGAATAAAGTTCTATTATTTCAATGAATTGTTATGTTAGCTTAATAATGATATAAATGTATTTTTAATAAAGCATGCAGATCGTACTATAAAATTTTAGTTCCTTACGAAAGTTAGGCATGCATAAAGGTTTAAGTCTTTAGAATTGACTTAGTCGTTTCTTGAGGCAAAATCCAAGGAAGCGTGAAACATTGAAAATGATTTAGGCAACTTTTGTTTGGACCTTTTGAGCCTGTCAAGCCAACCATGATGAAATTTTTATCCTTTGAAACCCAACTTTGAGACTATATGGCCTAATTTTATTTGAACCCTTGCAAATTTAGCCATCACTTCTCTCTTAAATTATCTTAAAATTGTCCCAAACACTAGACTCAGTACTATTCGAAGTATTCTTTAAAAATAAGTTTGGGGGAGTTGAAAAAAAAAAGTATCGAATGCTCTAAACTTGTACTACATTTAGTAAAATGCTCGAATTTAAAAAAAAGAGCATATGTACCTAGAAGAGAACGTACAAAAGAGCATATGAAAGCAAAGAAAGTTGGTGTATTGAAGGTGATTATTTCGAAGATCCGATACAAGCTGAGTCTAGGGTTAAAAAGCCTAAAATTATCTATCTTTTACCTACCTTTAAGCCCATCCACGTTACAACCTTGTTAAAGACCTATTGATTCAAAAGTTCTAATGCTACCTACATTAATGGAGAGAAATTGCTACGTACAACATATGAAGACATAAGTTAAACTTAATGAGTGCAGCTTAATCTTGAATAAAGGGAATAAAATTACATTGGTAAGGTTTAACATGACTTTATTATGAAGCATTTAGTCTATTTTTTTTGCTATCATAATAGTTGTTGAGATTAATTTGAACAATATGTATACTTAAGTAGAATAACTATCAAATTTCTTGTCTTTGAGCAAAAGTATATTAAGTTCATAATTTTGGGAAAAATGTTGTTCTAAAGGAATTTTTCAAAGGTGTTTTCGAGAAATTATTTTCAAAATTTCTACATTACTCGGGACGAGCAATGGATTAAGTTTGGGGGTGTGGAAACATGAAAATTTACGCATTTTTTCATGCCCTTTTTAACTTAAAATCACACCGTTTCGATTAAATTCGTGTCAAAAAGTAATTAATTTTTATAAAATAATTAAATTGTACTTAAAATATGAACATGATGAATTTTTTTAATTTATTAATTAAGTTTGATTAATTTTAGTTATTTTCGACAGAATTGCGCAAAGGGTAAAATGTGGCTCGGCAGACACTGTTTGAAGCACAAAACCAAGAAGCAATTTGAAGTATCAAGGTGAATTAATTTCCAGCCTAAGACGGTCTAATTATGTGTATTAATTCATAATATAATTAATTTTAATTTATACCCAATTTAATTTGGGCTAAATAAATTATTATTAATTAATTATGGAAAAAGTGGTCCAGTTGAACCGAACCTATTGAATTGAACTAGCCAAGAATTGGGCAGCCCAAAACCGTCCATATGTTGACCCAAATCAGCTCATTAGCTGATTAATTAAGCTTGCAAAGAATCCCTTGAAGTCTTGTCAAAGTTGCATTCAAACCCCTCCACAATTGGTGGATTTTTAGATTTGCCCCAAGCCATTTTTAGCAAAGTTGAAAGCATCAACTTTGGCACATAGGTGGTCGGCCAAGGGGTGGCTATTTGGTTGCTATTTTTAGAAAATTTCAGTTGCCACACTCAGCTATAAAAGCCCCACTTGGCTGACCTTTCAAAGCATCTCATTCATTCCTCATTCATTTCACAACACTTCTCTCCTCTCTCACTTTTTCTCTCATTTTTTCCATTCCAATTCCCTTGCTCTTGTGCCGATTTCTTTCCTTGGAAAAGGGGTGTTCTTCAACCATTTTGGAGAAGAAATTGAGTGTTCATCGAAGCCTTGATCAGTGAGGACAACAAGAAGGAAGAATGGAGCAACCTAGTCAAGCCTCGGAAAACCACCCGATTTGATTCTTGTTCCCTATCTCTTTAATTTTTGTTGTTGTTATGATGAACATTGCTAAACCGTCATTTATTCATATTTTTACCCCATGCTTAGCGCATTTTATGGATGATTTTTCCTTAAAATTGGTGAATTCGATGCTCCTAATGCCTTAATTTCATGTTTTATACTTAGGTGAGCTTAGGAGAGTAAAAGGAACGAAAAACGGGCCAACAACGGAGAAAATGGGCCAACGTACGAAATCAACACGGCCTGGACTTCCTCACACAGGTAGACCACACGGCAGTGTCAATTTGGTAGAATCGAAGCATAACTCACACGGGTAGACCACACGGCCGTGCCATTCTAACAGGCTTGACCACGGCCTAAAGTAATCGTACACGGGCGTGTCACACGGGCGTGTCCCTGCCGAGCCCAAGTTAAGTCCAATTCAGAAAAAGCTAATTTTGAGGGCTTTTAGGCATTCTAAAGCCTATAAATACACCTTAAAGGAGTAGAAAATGAGGACACAGAGGAGGAAGTAAGGAATTGCTCAAGGAAAGCCGATTGATCCATCTTAGAAGCCAGATTCACCGTCAAGACTGAAGATCTCCCTTCAATTCCCCTTCAGGAGTTTTGGGTTTTATTTATGTTTTGTATTCATTATTCTTCTGAGATGTTTTCCCTTTTTTTTTCCTTTTAGTTATGAACTAAATCCCCTAAATACCTAAGGGGGATGAAACCTAAGATGAATCTTGTTATTATTTTCTGAATTGTATGATAAATATTTGACTTGTTCTTAATTATGTGTTCTTAATTCTTGTTTTGATATTCCATGATATTGATTCAAGTTAAGCTCTTATGTAGTGGAGGAATAGACCCTGTCTAAGAGTATATTTGTCATAATTAAACAGAGTTGATTGCGCGCCTAGAGATAAGGTGACAAGATTTTACCGGGTTAGGGTGAAACCTAATAAAGGGATCCATAGATCGAGTTAATGCAACTCTAGGAAGTTAATTAGAAAGAGATTTCAATTATTCAGCCTAGGGTTAGACGTTGTTAGTCTCGAGAGAGATAATAATATAACTTAGGGATCTCTACGGAACAAGTTAAATGAATAAATCGTCCAATTCGGAGTCAGAATAATAAGTAAAGTCTAGGTGGATTCTTTCTTAGGTATTGTCTTAATTCAATCGTTTTTCAAATGTAATCCCCCAATTCTATTTTCTGTGAATTCTTAGTTTAGTTAATTAGTTAGTTAAAACAAACCCCCTTATTCTTAGGCTAGATAATAAAAAGATAGTCATTACTAGTACTTTTAGTTCCTTTGGGTTCGACAATCCGTTCTTGCTAAAACTATACTACTGTTCGATTGGTACACTTGCCTACATCGTGATAATAGTTAGTTTCAAGAATGATTAATTGTAAATATTTAAAAACTGTCACAAAATAACACGATCAAGTTTTTGGCGCCGTTGCCGGGGAGCTAAGATATTAGGAACACTCAATTTTTATTACTTTAGCCATTTATTTTCCTTGCAAGTTAATTTTATTTTTATTATTTATTAATTTACTTTTTCTTTCTCTTGGCAGGTTTTTATAGTTTATGACTAGAAGAAACCCGTCAGGACCACTTCTTTTTGACGAAGAAATCGATTGCACAGTTCGCAGAAACCGAAGAGAAATAAGGCGAAGCCTAAGATATATAGAGGAAGAGCAAGAGGAGGACATACAAGCCACAACGGAGGAGATGGCTGAAAATTGGGAAAACCTGATACCTCCTGTGATTGCTGTTAATCCAGTAAATCAGAATCCTGCTCCACGCACTATGTATGATTATGCTAAACCTACTTTAACAGGAACTGAGTCAAGTATAGTTAGACCTGCTATTACTGCGAATAATTTTGAACTAAAACCTAACACTATTCAAATGATACAGCAATTTGTTCAGTTTGATGGTTTGTTGGACGAGGATCCCAATGCTCATTTGGAAAACTTTTTAGAACTACGTGATACATTTAAAATCAATAGCGTTTCTGATGATTCCATACGTCTTCGGTTGTTTCCCTTTTCATTGAGGAATAAAGCTAAACAGTGGTTGAGCTCGTTACCACAA
Organism: Gossypium longicalyx; assembly: GCA_025698465.1. Taxonomy (NCBI): domain Eukaryota; kingdom Viridiplantae; phylum Streptophyta; class Magnoliopsida; order Malvales; family Malvaceae; genus Gossypium; species Gossypium longicalyx. The sequence goes on along the minus strand of CM046995.1, from coordinate 32,780,453 downwards.
GGGTCAATTATTACTTGGGAACAAATGACCGAAAAGTTCTTATTAAAATATTTTTCGCCAGCTAAAACAGCTAAATTACGTAATGATATCTCTTCTTTTGTGCAGATGGATTTAGAGACACTCGACGATGCATGGGAGAGATACAAGGATCTTTTGCGAAGATGCCCTCACCATGGGTTACCACTGCGCTCTGAGTTCAAACCTTTCATAATGGCTCAATCCTTCCGACTTCGACAAATGGTTGACGTAGTCTGGCTTGGCGGAACCATCAACAATAAAACACCTGAAGCTGCCTATGAATTTATAAAGGAGATGTCACTGAATAACTATCAGTGGCAAGTCATGAGGAAAAAACCAACGAAAATAGCCAGTGTTTATAATGTCGACTCGGTCACCATGCTCTACAATCAGATAGAACTCTTGAATAAGAAAATTGATGGTTTTCTTAGTTCTTCACAGGTTCACCCAGTAATGCAGTTCGAAGCAAATGGAGGTGGATCGAGCAGTTCAGAATACCCGCCATATGGTCACAACATGGACAATGAGCAGTTAAATTACATGAGTAACAATCCTCGATCTCAAAACAATCCTTATAGTAACACTTACAATGCAGGTTGGAGGAACCACCCAAATTTCTCATTGGGAGGCCAAGGCAATCAAAGACCTCCTTTAGGCTTTCAACAACCACCCTACCAATAAGAGAAGAAGCCGAACCTTGAAGAGATGCTCACAAAGTTTATATCAGTGTTAAAAACTTGTTTTTAGAATACAGAGACAGCACTTAAGAATCAACAAGAATCGATCCAAGGGCTCGAAACTCAGATTTGATAGCTTGCCAAGTTGATTTCTGAACGACCACAAGGTAGCTTACCAAGCAACACAGAATCTAATCCAATGGAGCAACTCAACGCGATTACTAGTCAAGATGAGAAAATGCTAGTCACACCTGAACTAGAACCAAGGCAAGATACTGAGATAAGCAAAGGTGAAGGTGAGGTATACCACAATGAATAGAAATCGGTAAGTACAGAATACAAACCTCGTGTGCCATACCCTAACGCGAGAAGGAAAGACCGCTCAGATGAACAATTAGGTAAATTCCTTAAACTCTTAAAAAAATTACACATTAACTTACCGTTTATTGAAGCTCTATCACAGATGCCAAATGCAATGAAATTTTTAAAGGAGCTTTTAGCAAATAAGCAGAAGTTCGACGAGGTGTCGCATGTGGAGCTAAACACAGTTTGCTAAGCTATTCTACAGAATAAGCTATCCAACAAATTAAAAGATCCAGGGAGTTTTACAATTCCTTGCTTAATTGGTAGTTTAGATATTAATCATGCATTAGCTTTTTTAGGGGCTAGTATTAACGTCATGCCCTACAAAATGTTCAAACAATTAGGTCTGGAGAAACCCAAACAGACTAGGATGGGCATACAATTAGCAGATAAAACTATAAGATTTCCTAGGGGTATTATTGAAGATGTGCTAGTTAAAATTGATAAATTTATATTTCCAGTTGACTTCATTGTTCTAGACATAGAGGAGGATAGCAACACTTCTTTGATTTTAGGAAGGCCCTTTTTAGCAACTGCTAAAACAATTATTGATGTTGGCACAGGTGAGCTCACAATTTGTGTGGGAGACGAAACAATCACCCTTCAAGCTCGCAATTCTGCCAACACATCAGAAATTGAAGTTGATCGTCTAAACCATTCTACTAAAACTGACAATATGGTGCAACTTACTTTGCAGGAAATGAGTCTGAAGGAAGTACATGAGCCATTCCTAAGCAATAGTAGAGGACCTATTCAGGAAGATCGAAGGCTACAAATCGAGGAGCTAGATGAATGGCGAACGCATAAACCAAGAACACCCGATAAACCAAAACTACGCCAGAACGAGCTCAATACCTTTCCAAATCAACATAATGTTGGAGATAAAGTTTTATTAGAAGCCACAAATCCTCAAATTGTCACTACCAAACCGAATGAAGAAGTCCCTCTTACGGTACTTAGCATTTTCCCATTCGGTACAGTCAAGGTAAGTCATCCCAAGTTCGACACTTTTAAGGTAAACAACACTCGTCTAAAACCTTATTTTAATAAGATAGATAGCAGGAATGAGGAGTATAAACTCCTCGAACCACCATGACCATTCAATGGAGAGGTAAGTTGAGCTTAGACTATAAATAAGCGCTTCTCGAGAGGCAACCCGCGCACTAACACTATTAATTTCTTTAAATTTTAGTATTTAACACCTAACTTACTAACAGAGATCTTTAATACAGGTTTTCCATACAGACACGACCAGGCACACGGGCGTGCTGAGAACCGTGTGGAAACAGGGCAGAGATTTTTCCCAAACACGGGCTAAGATAAAATGCCACGGCCACGCAACATGGCCGTGGGTGAACCTGCCAAAATAACATGGGCATTCACCACTCCCGTGTTGCAGAATCGTGGTTGAACCTGAAAAAATAGCACGGGCGTGCGACACGCCCATGTCTAGCACCCGTGGTCGAACCTATTAAATTAACACGGGCGTGGGCCTACATACACGGGCGTGGAGAAGCGAATGAGGCCAGACACGATCATGCGACACGGCCGTGTGCACCCACATGCACAAGGAACACGGTCGTGGACTAAATGTCAGACGCACCCAAAATTCAAAATTCGCGAATCACACGGGCAGAAATTGGGGAACACGGGTGTGTTCCCTGGCCGTGTGCCACAAAATCTATAAACAGGCTGCACTATTCACTGTCTCCTTCACCAAAAAAAAAAAAAACCTAGCTGCTGCAAGTCCATACGATTCGAGCAGCAGTGTTTTCAACGATTTGACAACATTGATGCTACTCTACAGCAGATTTGTCACCACCTCCACATCTCATCGCCAGTCCCACCTCGTGAACCATCCAGCGATGAAGATGTTTAAAAACAGTTTATTATTTTATGATTTTAATTTTTATTAAAACTACTTTTTATTTTTATTAGATTTTAGAATTCTATTTTATAATTATCAATTTCAGTTACTCCATTAAGAGTAATTATTCTTATTTATATCTTCTAAAAAGTTCCTAATTCTGTCACAGTTATATAGAGCTCCTAAACTCATCGTCGCATAGAAACTAAAAACTCCACTGAGAAAGGTTTTCCACGACTGCCATGTCCTGCTCGACCACAACCGTAGCTACCGCTAGATATAATATTCTTTTGGCGCAGGACTTATGGTCTAGCGAACCTCTACTCCCCACCGGAGTATCCTCCTCCACTCTCGCGCCGATTACTCTCTAAAACTCCAGTTCAAGGAATTCATTCATCATTCAGGAAGTTTCACTTCTCTCCCAATCTTATGATTACAAATTTCTCTTTTTCCTATCTATCTTTGTACATTGAGAACAATGTACATCTTAAGTGTGGGGGGGTCTTTTACATCACCATTAGAATATGTCTTATTCTCACGTGAATTACTCATATCACTATTAGAATGAACTTTAATTAACTCATCATTTTTTATTGATATGTCTTGAATTAAAGCATAGGCATTTAAGCATTGATTGTTTAAACTTTAAGACATTAGGAAATCAAGCATGATAAGTCGATTTTTGAAGAATTAAAAACCTCTAGGTTGTTTCTCTAAGTCTAGGTATTACCATGAGTTGGAATTCACAAGTTTAAACATAAAAAAGCCATAATTTTTGTGAGATTTGGAGCCTTCAAGAGCATCTATTATTTCTTCCATGCTCACTTTCATTATAAGTGCGCCAATATTAAACTATTATTCTAGAACTTGCTTGATTATGCATGTCAAGACCACACCATTTGATTTGATATTTCAAAATGATAAAGACACTTAGGTTTAACCCACTCACTCCATAAAAGCTTACCTTCACAATTAACCCTTAGTGAACCCCTTGAGCCTAACAACCCATTCATTGATTTACCCTCAATATTAACCCATTACTCATTATTGTTGAAATCCCCTAAATTATTTGATCCCTATTTTTGTCGAGATTTGAGTTGGAATAATTGTTTAGCTATGTTTTATTTTATTTTGTATTTGACTTGTTCTTAAAAAAAACATGTATACATATAGGTAGTAGTGATCTTTTGAGCTAAAGTAGTTAAATTCCATATTCCAAGAAAAAAAACTCTGTTGTACGCAACTAATGACTAGTCAGTTTTCTAGTTAGGTAATTTTTCAATTCAATCTCGATTCTAACCCTTTCTTCCAGCTTGTGACCACAACCTTTAACCAAAGTCACGTTACAACCCTCTAAAGACCTTTTGATTGATGTTTCATCTCAATTTACAGTGGTGGAGATTTGATTTTCATGCAAGCCTATGGTAATGACTTTTCATTATTGACTATTGAGTGCTTCATTTATTGTCCTTAAACACCTCGAGTGATTTGAGTGAATCTTTAGTGAGGATGTGAAACTCTGTGATATTTTGAATCAAAGGTAATTACTTAGATGAGGGGAGACACCTATGTTTTCATGATAAAATGCTCAACTTGGAATGTTTGAAACTTTAATGTTCTTTTAGTCAAATTTTCAATGTTTGATTACCTATGGATTATTTTGAGGTATTATCGATAGAAATTATAAGTTGAGAAGAATTGTTTTGATTATGAGATGAGGATTTTTCTTGAGGACAAGCAACTGCTTAAGTGTGGGGGTATTTGATAAACCGTCATTTCTACATATATTTACCTCAAGCTTAGCGCGTTTTATGGATGATTTTTCCTTAGAATTGGTGAATTCGATGCTCCTAATGCCTTAATTTCATGTTTTATACTTAGGTGAGCTTAAGAGAGTAAAAGGAACAAAAAACGGACCAAAAACGGAGAAAATGGGCCAACGTACGAAATCAACACGGCCTAGACTTCCTCACACAGGTAGACTACACGGCCGTGTCAATTTGGCAGAATCGAAGCACGACTCACACGGGTAGACCACACAGTCGTGTCATTCTAACAGGCTTGACCATGGCCTGAAGTAATCGTACACGGACGTGTCACACGGGCATGTCCCTGCCAAGCCCAAGTTGAGTCCAATTCGGAAAAGGCTATTTTTGAGGGCTTTTAGGCATTCTAAAGCCTATAAATACACCTTAAAGGAGGAGAAAAGGAGGACACATAGGAGGAAGAAGGAATTACTCAAGAAAAGCTGATTGATCCATCTTAGAAGCTGGATTCACCGTCAAGACAGAAGATCTCCCTTCAATTCCCCTTCAGGAGTTTTGGGTTTTATTTATGTTTTGTATTCACTATTCTTCTGAGATATTTTCCCTTTTTTTTCCCTTTTAGTTATGAACTAAATCCCCTAAATACCTACGGGGGATGAAACCTAAGACAAATCTTGTTATTATTTTCTGAATTGTATGACAAATATTTGACTTATTCTTAATTATGTGTTCTTAATTCTTGTTTTGATATTCCAGGATATTGATTCAAGTTAAGCTTTCATGCAGAGGAGGAATAGACCCTGCCTAAGAGTACATTTGTCATAATTAAGCATATTTGATTGTGCGCCTAGAGATATGGTGACAACATTTTGCCGGATTAGGGTGAAACCTAATAAGGGGATCCATAGATCGAGTTAATGTAACTCTAGGAAGTTAATTAGAAAGAGATTTCAATTATTAAACCTAGGGTTAGACGTTTTTAGTCTCGAGAGATATAATAATATAACTTAGGGATCTCTACGGAACAAGTTAAATGAATAAATTGTCCAATTCGGAGTCAGAATAACAAGTAAAGTCTAGGTGGATTCTTTCTTAGGTATTGTCTTAATTCAATCGTTTTCAAAAGTAATCCCCCAATTCTATTTTCTGTGAATTCTTAGTTTAGTTAATTAGTGAGTTAAAACAAACCCCCCTATTCTTAGGCTAGATAATAAAAAGACAGTCATTACTAGTACTTTTAGTTCCTTTGGGTTCGACAATCCTGTCTTGCTAAAACTATACTACTGTTCGATAGGTACACTTGCCTACATCGTGATAATAGTTAGTTTCAAGAATGATTAATTATAAATATTTAAAACCTGTCACAAAATAACACGATCAAACATATCTATGAATATTCATGTTGTTGGAATGGTTAATTTAATCAGCTTATCTTGAATTTAATTCATGTTGGGTTGATTGCATTTCGTCTTCTTAAATTGTTAAAATTGTGTTTATGTTGTTATAGGCCTTGATAAAATGCTTGATTAAGTAAAATCATGCCTAAGTTATTCTTACGTTACGACTGTAAGGTAACTAATGAATTAATTATTTAAACTGATTGAAATTGTAATTAATTGACAAAATACTTAATCAGTGCATGTTTATTCTTCTAAGGTAGCTAAAGGTTAAATTAGCAATGTATCTGGTGATATTATTGCCTTGCATAACTTGCAAGATTTTTGTGATTAAACTGTTTCAAGGTAGGGATACCTTGTTACCTCACATAGTCTTTTATATGCTTATTAGATTTAATTAATCATTTGAATTGACATAGGGATATGCAAGAGATTAGTTCAATTTAATGAGTATGTATGTGCAATAACATGTTTGCTTACTAGAATCTATTTAGTCGGTTGAATTGACATAGGGATATGTCAAGAGATGAATAGATTTTGGTATGTAAGTATGTTCATAAGTTAGCAAATTACCGAGTTGCCGTGAATTTATTCGTAATGGCATAAGCATGAGTTTAATAATTCTAAGTTAAAGAAATGTAATTAATCCAACACAATTATATCATCTTGATTAAATCTTATTTTGAAATAGTGCATTAGAACTTTTTACTTCATTTTTATTTATTTTAATTAGTTATTTTCTTAAGTTTTTAATCACTCTCTTTAAACAAAATATTTTTCTTCACCAAAGTGTTTTAAATTGCATTCATGAATAATCCTTTTCACTGTCCCTGTGGGTATGATAACTCGACATTTACTTGTCACTTTATTACTTGTTGCGATTGTGTACACTTGCGAATTTTCGTCGTCCTAGCGACTTACTTAATTGAATCGGATCCATCACTTGTGGCACAACTAGAACTTGTTGAGGAACAAGTGGGGATGGAGGTTTTTGAGCAGCCAGATTCATTCGAACGAAGTCCGTGAACCACCCACTCATCATTTGGAAGAAGGCTTGCCTAGCCTCTCCCCCTTGGCTACTAGTTACGAGTATAGAATTAGACTGGGATACCCCTTGAGCATGAGTGGGTGCATTTCTTTCAACATCGTTAGCTATGGCTCGATCAGGATCCATTTTCTATACGAAAAACACATTTTAACAGTTAAGAATCATCTCACTATCGCAGTTTATATATATGACATGTATAGCTAGACTCTCACACGGTACGTTAGTCCTAGAATCGACTAAACCGTAGCTCTAATATCAATAAAATGTAACACCCCTAACCCGTATTCGTAACTAGAATAGGGTTACGAGGCATTATCGATCAACCACAACATAAATCATACATTTATGCAATCATAATTATAATCCATTCATCTCAACCATTTTGTCCCTTATAAGGTCCTACGAGACCTTAAAACATGCTTAAAAGTAGTTTGGGACTAAACCGATAACATTTGTAAACTTTGAGAAACTTAGAAAATTTTCTTTGATTTTAGGGTCACACGCCCGTGTGAACAGGCCGTGTCCCTCACACGGCCACTAGACATGCCTGTGTCACAAGCCGTGTGAAAACAGGGCGTACATACTGACTTGTGCCAAACGGCCGAGGACACACCTGTGTGCCATGGCCATGGGAAATGTAACACCCCAGACCCGGCCCAGACGTTATAGCCAGATCTGACGTGTCACATGGACTTACGACTTAGTATGCATTCATTGGTTTAAGTGATTAGGATGGTTTTTGTAAAAACAGCAATTGAATGAAAAGCCAGTTTATCAATCTTTAGGCTATCCATTTGTCGTGCTTGCTGAGTCTTGAAAACGTTCATTAATTTTGAAAACTCGCGCAGCCTAACACTAGCAGTTTCGACATAGTATAAATATAATCAGAAAATAAAAATAATAAAAAATAAACTAACTTAGAAAAACCAACTTTGCAGATGATGTGGCCACTCTGAATCCCTCACAGCTCCAAGCCCACTATGGTTGGGGATTTCCTACAGAAATGAAAATAAAGGGTGAGTTTGGTAAACTCAGTGTGTAGCATAACCCAACCATAGCCCAAAACAGATCAAACCTCAGAGTCAGACTTATCTGGGCCTTGGCCCAGTACAGAAATCAAAATGAAACTCATAGGCCCATAGCAGATACAGAACAAATATATCATGAATGCAGAAATCCCAACCCAGAGCCATCCATAACACCCTTGTACCAGCCTTAAACCATGTAGGGAGACTACTCGACCCACCCAACCGCTACACACCACGAAAATTGCAATGAGAGGTCGCGGATATTGTGACGAAGTCACCAGATACGAATATTATGGCGAGGCCACCGAAACGATATATATGTTTATATATGTGGTGAAGCCACTGGTTTGCAAATGAGGTCGCGGATATTGTGATGAAGTCACTAGAATAGATATATATGTGGCGAGGCCACCGTGATGCGATGAAATTTCGCTGAATGCTTCCTCCATCAATATAAACCCATGTCCCATGCAACAGAATAATATGCCATGGCATACGTACACAGAAACAGAACATCATGCTTTTCAGATAAAATAAAATATCCCTAGGGGTAAAATCATAATTTTTCATGTATAAGGGTATTTCAATAATTACTACCTATTGCTAGGGTTTCATGCTCATTCTAACGTTTACCAAGTAATCAGAAGTACTTACCTCGTCTTTTTACCAAAGTGGGCCTGTTGGCCTATTGGCCCATTTTCGGCCCATTAAGCCCAAATATACTGTTGTGCACGAAAATGCACTTGCTTACCAGGTGTGTACATACACTACACACACACAATGAATCGGCAAAAGCCGAAAAGCTGAAATGCTGAAATGCCAAAAAGCCAAAAGTTTGGCTACGGTAGTCCTGCGAGTGCGCGAACACTTGTAAGGGGGAAACCGATAGGTTTCCTGAGGCGCACAAGCGATTCTATGGACTTGGGTTGTGATTTGGCCATATGGGCCGGGATGGGCTAAATGGGCGCAATGGGCTGTTGGGCCCATAATAGGCAAAAACTGAATATTGATGCTTTGTGATAGAAATTTGTATGTGAGCATGAATATGAATGTGACTGGGCCTAACGGGCCATATAAATGTGAGTTGGGCCTAATGGGCCATATACAAGTGATTTGGGCCTAATGGGCCATACGAATATGATTGGGCTTAATGGGCCAAATACAGGTATGTAAAATTGTTTGGTCTTTGTAAGGGGTTCTGGGCCTAGTATATGATATCCATATAAGACTTAATTCATATGTTGCGACCGTGGACAAGTCAAAGGGTTAAGGTGTGGCAACGGGTATATGCATGTCTAGGATTGGATCTAGGGAGAGCTTGGTACTTAAGCGGTCTTAATGACCAACCTCTTCTTCTCTGGAATCCTACCTGGTGCATAGTATTCATTCATCTTAGCTCACGGGACTTGTTAATGGGCCAAGATAAGTGAAATAGTAATTAAGGAAAAATTACCAAAATGCCCCTAAGGGCAAAAATGACCAAAATACCCCTAGGTGTTGAATGTAAGTTTTGTGGATGCGACAGAGGCCTAAGGCTAGGGAGGTTGAGACTCCTGGTGTTGGGCAGAGGCCTAAGGCTAGGGCCAGAAATGGTGGGCCAGTTAGAGCAGGGCCCCCTACTGTTAATCCAAGGGTGCCACCTTGTGCTGATTGTGGGAGAAGCCATAGGGGCAAGTGTTGGAAGAGGATGGGAGCTTGTTTAGCTTGTGGATCTATGGAGCATAGGATTAGGGATTACCCTCGAATGCTGGGTCGGGTGCCAGTCGTGGACCGAGGTGGTGTACAGCTACCGAGGGGTGGTCAGCAACCGCCGAGAGGCCGTGATTAAGCCAAGGGTAGAAACGGTTTGGGTTGAGGAGCCCTGAAAAGAGGTGTTCATCGTACTGAGGCAAGGCAGCCAGCTTTGGTCTACGCAGCACACCGCAGAGAGGACAAAAATGCTCTAGTTACGAATACTAGTACATACTTTATCCATAGTGTGCTATTTATCTATTTAGAAATTAGAAATAAAGTGTGCAGCAGAAGCGTAGTGGTGTAACCTAGGTGGTGTGACTATTGGGTAGTTGGAAATTTCGAGGATGAAATTTCTTTTAGGGGGTAGAGTTGTAACGCCCCGAATTTTGGGCCTAGATGAATTGGGCTTTGGGCTTTGGGCTTTAGGTCTCATAAAATTCTTAAGTGAGCAAGAAAATGACAAATGACATGTTGGCTTTAAGGGTTTAAGGAATTTGAAGTGTCTAGGTATGTTGGAGAAGTTTTGGGTTCGAGTTTTGTGGTAGAGGAATTTTAATTTAATTATTAGAAAAATCAGGGTTGGCAAGTAGTTGGGCTTTTAAATAAAGATATGGGAAAATAACATCAAAAAGCCTTGTGGAGGAATGGCTAAGTGACGCCACTTAGGGAGTAAGGAGGTGGCGTTAGTAGCTAGCAAGGAGATCCAATGTTCGAAACCTAGCTTAGTATTTTTAGAAGTTTAATTTTGGCCTTCAAGAAGGTTGGAAGTGGCGTGAAGATGGACTCCAAGGGGAGTGCTCAGAAGAGAAAATTAAGGAAAAGATCAAAAGGTTATCAGGGAGAAAAATAAGGAGATGAGAAGGGAGAAGTGATAGAGCCGAATTGGGAATTGGGCATGGAAAATTCAGCTATAAGGGCTATAAATAGGGGCCGAATACAAGGTTGCCAGGCTACTGCCGAAATTCTTCTTCACCTTGCTACCGAAAACCCTTTTCTTTTCAAGATCCAAAAAGCTGAAAACCCTTTTGTTTTTCTTTCTTTCTGTCGATTTCTATTCTCCTCTACACAATCTTCTTTGCTGATTTTTTCTATTACTCTTCTTCTTTTATTCGTGCCAAATAAACCTTATTCACCATACTAAGTTGAAAGCCGAAAAAGCCAAATCCCCCAAAGGCTGAATACTCTTTGACCGGATCTAGTGTAAGTGTTGCTCTTCCAATCGGTTTTCTTTACTAAGTATCGATTATTATTCCTCACTTCTTCTAATCGGTTTTGGGTAGGAATAGGTATCGAATCTCAATTTTGGATCCTTGCTGATTTGCTCTTCAGGTAAGGGGCTTTGGTAAGTACTCTTAATCTTAGTTGGTCAAATAGTCAGAGTTAAGGTAAGGGGACTTGTGTTGGATACGAGTCACCTATTATTCTGGTTTCTAATAGTTAAGATTGATGCAGATCTAGGAGTTGATCGTGGTTAGTGATTTATGAAGGGGTTGTTATACTTACCGCGCAATGTAAGGTTAAGGTGAGGTTTCGATTTTAGTAAAGATATGTATTCAGCATGTGGTTAATTGAAGGTTGATATCATTTGTAGGTTGGTGACTAAGGGAATCGCAGCATGCTTGCTTACCAGGTGTGTACATACACTACACATACACAATGAATCGGCAAAAACCGAAATGTCGAAAAGTCAAAAGTTGGGCTACGGTAGTCTTGCAAGTGTGCGAACACTCGTGAGGAGAAAATTGATAGGTTGTCTGGGGCCCATGGGCGATTCTATGGACTTGAGCTATGATCTGGCCAACCAGGCCAGAATAGGCTTAATGGGCCCGATGGGTTGTTGGGCCCATAATAGATAAAATTGATAATTGATGCTTTGTGGTAGGAATTTGTATGTGAGCATGAATATGAATGTGACTGGGCCTAATGGGCCATATAAATATGATTTGGGCCTAGTGGCCATATACAGGTAATTTTGGCCTAATGGGCCATACGAATATGATTGGGCTTAATGGGCCAGATACAGGTATGTGAAATTGTTTGGCCTTTGCAAGGGATTTTGGGTCTAGTATATGATATCCACATAAGACTTAATTAATATATTGTGACCGTGGATAAGTCAATGGGTTAAGGTGTGGCAACGGGTAAATGCATGTCTAGGATTGGATCTAGGGAGAGCTTGGTACTTAAGCAGTCTTAATGACCCACCTCCTCTTCTCTAGAATCCTACCTGGTGCATAGTATTCGTTCATCTTAGCTCATGGGACTTGTTAACGGGCCAAGGTAAGTGAAAACCGTAATTAAGGGAAAATTATCGAAATGCCCCTAAGGGCTAAAATGACCAAAATACCCCTAGGTGTTAAATGCAAGTGACATGCATACATATGATATTTTGCTTAGGTTGCATATGGGTTGGGAATTATGGAACGGAGGAAGTATACGAGGATCGCATGGTTGCTTGACAATCGTGGATTCAACGGCAGCTTTTAAAGCCCAATATGTAAATGAAGGTAGTTCTGCAACCTGGCTACCCTTGGTGTGTCGGTTGGGTGGGTCGATATTTATATCCCCACATGGTGTGATGGAGGACGGAGCTGGTGTGTAGCGGATGGATAATTTGGATGGGATTGCATTGCATGTTTGATGTATGATGGTTTTTGGAATGCTTTTTTTTTGTGTTGAGGGCTGTACATACTAAGTTTACGAAAACTCACCCCCTCTTTTATTTTATTTTCAGGTGAAGCTCAGTAGAAGGTTCGATGTTTGGAGGGACTTTGGGTGGCCAGCTAGCAAGATAATTTGGACTTGGTTCTTTTTAAGCATATAAGTTTTTATTTTGTTAAGTATGTTTCAGACCAGATTGTAACAAGGTTTCATTATGTTATTATTACTTGAATTATTATTATTTTCATTGTAAACACGAAAATTTGAACATCAATTTCTTAAATTATAGTATGTTTTCTACATTTCCACAGCTAAATTTTAAAATGACATGTTTTCATAAAATCATATGTTTTAAACAAGTGATTGAAAGGTGTTTTTTTAAGTTAATTAAGGTTTCTTTTATTTTAAGAAGGGTTTTCAATGAATTTACAGTTTTCGCTAAAACACTTCAATGTAACATGCCAGATTCGGCCATAACGTCTGGGCCGGGTTTGGGGTGTTACAAAGCTTTTCACCTTGGGGTGCCCCCGTATTGTTTGTAAAGAAGAAAGATGGTTCAATAAGACTATGTATAGATTACTGACAACTGAACATGGTAACTATTAAGAATAAGTATCCTTTGCCAAGGATCGGTGATCTATTCGACCAGTTGAGAGGAGCCATGGTGTTCTCTAAGATAGACTTGAGGTCTAGCTACTATCAGTTACGTGTTAAGGAATCGGACGTGCCAAAGACAACTTTTAGAACAAGATACGACCACTATGAATTTCTTGTTATGCCATTTCGATTGATGAATGCGCCGGCCGTATTCATGGACCCAATGAATAGGATCTTTTGGCCATACTTGGATAAATTTGTCATTGTGTTCATTGACGACATCTTGATTTATTCTAAAGATGAGGCAGAGCATGCGAAGCACCTGAGAACTATGTTGCAGACTTTACGGGAAAAACAATTGTATGCTAAGTTTAGCAAGAGTGAATTTTGGCTCCAAGAAGTTGGATTTTTGGGTCATATTGTTTCGAGTGAAGGCATCCGAGTTGATCCAAGTAAAATCTCTGCTATTATTGAATGAAAACCACCTAAAAATGTAACTGAGGTTAGAAGCTTTTTGGGCTTAGCCGGTTACTATCGAAGATTTGTGAAAGGATTTTCTATGATAGCGACTCGAATGACAAGGTTTCTACAGAAAGAAGTTAAGTTTGAATGGACAGAAAAGTGTTAGCAGAGTTTCGAGAAGTTAAAGACATTACTGACAGAAGCTCCTATTTTAGTATTACCTGAGCTGGGAAAAGAGTTTGTGGTCCACAGTGATGCACCCTTGATCGGGCTAGGTTGTGTACTTATGCAAGATGGCAAGGTGATAGCCTACACTTCATGGTAGTTGAAGCCACACGAGAAGAACTATCCGACACATGATTTAGAGCTCACCGCCATTGTCTTTTCCTTGAAAATATTGAGGCATTATTTATATGGTGAGACTTGTCGTATATTCACAGACCACAAGAGTTTGAAGTATTTGATGACTCAAAAAGAATTGAATCTGAGACAGGGGAGATGGTTAGAACTAATTAAATATTATGATCTGATTATTGACTATCACCCGAGAAAGGCGAATGTGGTCGCCGACGCGTTAAGCAGGAAATCTTTATTTGCATTGAGAGCCCTGGATGCTCGGTTAGCATTGCTCGATGATGGTTCAGTCTTGGCAAAGCTAAAAGCTAGGCCGACATTTCTTCAAGAAATCTATGATGCTCAACCTAATGATAGAGACCTAGAGGCTAAAAGGACTTTATGTGAGTCGGGCATTGAATCAGATTATTGGATCGGTCCTGATGGATGTTTGATGTTCAGAGATAAAGTCTAGGTGCCTAAAGATGATGAGATTATTAGGAAAATCTTGCAAGAAGCACATAACAGTCGTTTGTCTATTTATCCGGGAAGTACCAAGATGTACAAAGATTTGAAGAAAATGTACTAGTGGAACGGCATGAAAAAAGACATTTCCAAATTCGTATCAAGATGCCTAATATGTCAGCAAGTTAAAGCTAAACATCAAGTGTCTTCAGGTTTGTTACAGCATATGATGGTTCTCAAATGGAAGTGGGACAAAGTTACTATGGATTTTCTGATAGGATTACCAATGACTCCGAAAAAGAAAGATGTTATATGGGTTGTGGTGGGACAAAGTTACTATGGATTTTCTGATAGGATTACTCTCTTGATAGATTGGCCGACTTGTACATATCTGAGATTGTGAGATTACACGGGGTACCACTGTCGGTTATTTTAGACAGAGACCCGAGGTTCACTTCGAGATTCTGAAAGAAGTTACAAGAAGCCTTGGGTACAAAGTTGAATTTTAGTATGGCTTTTCACCTACAAACCGATGGTCATTCTGAGCGGATGATTCAAATTCTTGAGGATATGTTGCGATGTTGCATCCTCAAATTTTAGGGTAGTTGGGAAAAGTACTTTCCATTGGTAGAATTTGCCTACAATAATAGTTTTCAAACGAGCTTGAAAATGGCACCTTATGAAGCCTTGTATGGCAGGAAGTGCTGAACTCCATTGTACTGGACAGAACTCAAGGAAAATCAAATTCACGTGGTTGATCTGATTAAGGAAACTGAAGAAAAAGTTAAAGTGATATGAGATTGTTTAAAAGCAACATCGGATAGGCAAAAGTCATATGCTGATCTGAAAAGAAAAGAGATTGAGCTCCAAGTTGGAGATAGAGTATTCTTGAAAGTATCTCCATGGAAAAAGGTGTTGAGATTTGGCCGGAAAGGCAAATTGAGTCCGCGATTTATTGCACCGTACGAGATCACTGAAAGAGTTGGACCATTAGCCTATCGTTCGGCATTGTCACCCAAATTGGAAAAGATTCACAACGTGTTCCATGTATCCATGTTAAGGCAGTATCGATTAGACCCCTCTCATTTGATATCACCAGCAGAGGTTGAGATTAGACCTGACATGACCTATGGAGAGAAACGGCTCAAGATTTTGGCTCGTGAGGTTAAACAGATGAGAATTGAAAATATGGCTTTAGTAAAGGTTCTATGGCATCGACATGGTGTAGAAAAGGCTACATGGGAGCCAGAAGAAACCATTAGAAACCAATATCCGAACCTGTTTACTGGTAAGACTTTCGAGGACGAAAGTCCCTAAGGGGGAGAAATGTAATATCCCAAAATAGGGCTTAGTTGGAATAGTGGTTTTGAAACCACAACTCGACATCAAAATATTTATTTTATGATTATCATGAGGTCTAGAATATGAGAATATGCATGTGTTAAGATTTCATGAAGAAATTCTTTGAGTAAGGTGAGCAATTGAAAATTTGGGACTAAATTGAATAAATTGTAAAACTTGGATTCAAGAAGCAATTTTTATAAAATTGCTTTAGATTATAAATTAGAAGGTCTTAGAGAGTAATTTTCCCAATTTCTAAGTTTTTGGACAAAAATGGGCTTGCATGGATGAAATTTTAAAAAAAGGGCTTAAGGGCATTTTGGTCATTTGGCATTTTAATGAAATAAAATGGAAAAAATGAACCAAAATCAGCACATTTTCTTCTCCATGCTGCCGAAACATCAAGGGACTCCATCGCTAGGGTCTTCAACATTTTCAAGCTCAATAGTAAGTGCACCCAAGCCCCGTTTTTAATGTTCTTTGTATTTTTGAGATCCCGGTAGCTTACTCTCTCCATTTCTACCCATATTTCATGCTAGGGTTCATGTTTAAAAATTTACCCATGCATGAGTTACTTGTATTTTGATGGTTTATGGATAAATATGAAAGTTGGAGGTGTGTTAAACATCTTTTCCTAGGTGATTTTCATGAAAAAAACCCCTAAAGGGACCTTTTTGCAAAAGTTGTTAAATATATGGTAGAAATGTGAAAATAATGGAAATGTGGGCTGCCATAAGGAAAAATGTTCAGCTAGGCTTGGGTAAGATAGAAATTGCATGTGTTTAATTATACGAGCTTAGGGACTAAGTCGTAAAAATGTGAAAGGTTAGGGGAAAAATGGTCATTTGGACGAGGGGTGAAATTTAGGTTCAAAAAGTACAATGTGATATGTTAATGATTCAATTTTATTGTTATAGACCCTGAGGAACAAATTCCGGAGGTCGATCGAGGAAAGCGAAAGGTTTCGGAGTAACCGAAACAGAACACCGAAACGAGTACTAGGTAAGTTCGAATAACTTAAAGTAGACTCAAAATGTGTCTAATTATATGATTTATGAATGCATGATGATTGTATTTATTAATAGCATGAAATCATATTAAATACATCCTTGACAATGATTTGTTGGAAAATGTCTCGGTTGAGGTTGAAAAGGGAATTCGATGGATAAACCATGATTAACATGTGAATTGAGATCCTGCATGTGTTGCAGAAAGGATTTAGCCCAGACGGGTAATCCAATGATCTCAAGTATGAAAAGGATCTAGCCCGGACGGATGTTCCTTGAGTGATCGAGCCTCCCGAAGAATATGTGTGCATTGTGGAATTAGCTCGAACGGGTAATCTGATGAGGGTCTAAATTTAGCCTGGACTGGTAATTCAGATCCGAGCTCATTAAGGGTGTTTGCCGTTACAAGGGATTTAGCCTGGATTGGTACTCCCAACATGACCCTATGAGTTTATATTACAGGGGATTTAGCCTAGACTGGTAATCTCGCTGTAAGATGTGAGGTTTGCAGGAGTGCATACTAAAATGATCATTCGTATGAATTGACGGTGATTAGATAATCCATCGATATTTCATAGAAACTCAACGGGACTAACACGAGGTATATGTATAAATGACATGTTGAATGATGAGCTCATCTAAGATAAATTACATGGTGTTTTGTTATGTGACTAACTCATTGATTGAGTACATGTGATAGGGATATTATTTTCATATTCGTTGGTTTCATTATCTAATAAGGATGTATGCTAAATAATCGGTAAGTTTACTTTCCAGTTATTCGAGCTTACTAAGCATGTAAATGCTTACCCCTCTCTTTTTCTCGTTTTTAGAGCTCGAGGACTCGTAAAGATTGAAAGACGGTTGGAGAGTCTACACACTATCAAGTAGTCCAACTTTGGTATATAGACCCTTTATGTTTTGTTCAATGGCATGTATAAAACTTTTAAGTATTTTGTTATATGTGTCATTTGATTTGCCAAAATGAAGGCATGTAAAGTTATACTATTGTTTTTGTATATGGCCATGGAAATTGGCTTATTTTGAAGCTATGACCTACAAATCTATGCATGTTTATGTTCATATGTGATGACTTGGTTATAATTGGCAATGAGTTATAAAAAAATGAGCCAATTTTGAATGTGTCAATGAGATATGGAATCCCCTTAAATACAAGATGGGAATTAACCTAGCATGTATAAAACCGTTGATATGAGGTTGTCATGCGATAAGGTTTATCATGGTCTTATACAAGTGTATAATTTGGCTTTGTCATGTGTAAAAGTAACCTATATGGGTGATTGGTTGGTAGAGAGTGACCAAAGGCTTGGAAAATAGCCTAATAAGGTCTACACGGGTAGACACATAGGCGTGTGTCTAGGCCGTGTGTGATACACGGCTCACTCCCATGGGTGTGTGTTATGGTCGTGCGTCCCCTACACCTAAATTTTTAAGTCTGTATTGTGCACGTGCTAGGCACACGGGCGTGTGTCTCTAATTGTATGATGAGGTTGAAGTCAGTGTTGCACACGGTCTGAGGGCATGGGCGTGTCCCAAGCCACACGGCCCCACCACACAGGCGTGTCACACTTTAAAGTAAGGGAAAATTTTCTAAGGTGCCCAAAGTTTATCGAATGTTTTTGGTTTTGTCCCGTATTGCCCCTAGGTGTGTTTTAGGTCTTGAAGACCTGTATAAGAGACGAAAGGTACATGTTTGAAAAGTTTTAATTTTAGGCGAAATTCGGTGACCCGATTTAGTAAGCTTGTAAAGGTGAAATACCGGTAATGCCTTGAACCCTATCCCGGCGTCGGGTACGGGTGAGTGTTGTTACAATGCACATCATAGTAACCATTAGATTTAATCTAATACATATTAACCTTTAAACATATTACAATTCCAACCTAGGAATTCAAATCCATCAACCCATGATACCGTATATACATGGCACAAAACTAAAATAACGAGTCAAAATCTATCGAGATAGACGCTTGATAGTGTGAGCCTTTAAGTTGATTCATCTGTCTAGTTCTACAAAACGTTTACTATAGAAACAGAAAATGAAACAGAGTAAATTTGTATAGCTTAGTAAGTCCATAGTTAAAATCTAAATAGAATTCTCATTAAAGCAATTTAAATTAAAACACTTAAATTATAATAATCTGACAATCCATTTTGCAAAAACAGTTGAGATTTACACATGAATAAATCATCAAACACTTCATGTTCTTCATTAATTTAACCGAAATCATTGATATATATACATTCAATAGATTTCATTATAAAAACATTTTTATTTATTCATTCAATAACATAAATCCTTTAAAATTTAATCACATAACATAACCTTCCCTATGAAGATCATTCACAAGTTTTATTGGCCCGATGAACTATAGTAACATAACTCGGATACTCGGGTAACTACACGACACAAGAGAGCATTGAAATGCTATATAGAGGCACCATATTGCTAACAGAGGCACCGAAGCGCAAACTCGTAAAAGCGTGAATTCTATCCCTATTATCATGGTAATTGTATCCTAATCGTTTCCTATGTTCAAACAAACATTAATATATTTCATAGCATTTATAAATTAGTGGAACTTCTAGAATATCCATACACATGCTGTAAATCAATTATGTACTTTCCAAAAACATATAACTCATGCTTCATATATGTTCATCACTTTCTAAATAGATTTTACTCACCTTTGACTTAGTTATAAACAAATAATAATTTCATTCCAACATTAACAATTCGACCATAATTTAATTGACAAATTCATAATAGGACCAAGCATAAATATATACACATATATCTATACTATGAACTTACCTAATATATTCAGCTAATGAGTTGACTCGTAGGGACTAATCTACAATTTTTCATTTTCCCCCATTATCCATCGTACGATTCAATTCTTGAACTATATAATAGTTAGATTCAATTTATCAATTTCACATACATTATCATACTCATTTTTATGCATATGACTTATGAAATTCATTTCACAAAATTTCCCTGAACTTTTACACTTCATTCAATTTAGTCCCTAAAATCGAAACTAATAAAATCTTCACATTTAAACCCCCAATATACCAGACTGATTGTAACTTCATCCAGAATAAGCCTTCAAACACTTAAATTTTACAAAATTTCATGCTAAATTTTACTTATTTTTATTTTAGCCCCTAAACTCAAAACTAACCAAAATTTATTTTCAAAATAGTCCTAATTAGTAACTAAGATTAGAAATCTTGTAATTAATCTCATGAACACCTAGAATTCATCAATGGCGAGTCCCTAAAGTTTTAATAGTTTTCAAAACCATTGCCGAGCTAGCTACATTAAGCTACAATGATCTCAAAAACATAAAATTTACAAGAAACAGATAGAAAATCACTTTCATGCATGAATCTAATGTTGGTCGTACCTTAAGCTAAAAAATGTTTTGGGTTCTAAATTCAATGGAAAGACTAGCTAAGGAAGATGATATGTTTGTTTTCTTTTTATTCATGCTTTATGTAATTATTTATAATTATACCCTGTATTATAAACATCAATTTCAATTAATCACAACCCATAACCGTTCATTAGCTTATATAATGGTATAATTACCATTCAAATCCTTAACCAAAATTTAGTTATACACTATATCTAATAATAATCAATAGTGGTGAAGTTTAACTTCTTTTACGATTTAGTCCTTTTTTTTAGTTAACTATTCAATCGCTAAAATTATTAGACCGAGACTTAATATAATTCTATATTAGTCTCATAAATTAATACCAGTCGCAAGGCCCAAAATTAGGCTCATGAACATGATGGGCTCAAATTTCCTCTAGGCCCAATAATAAGGTCGAAGGCCAAGCAAATCCGAGTAAGATTGAATGGGACCATCCAAGACTTCGTTACCAAGACCATAGATGCACACACAACCGAAAAAGAAAATCAAGATTCACTGTCTTATTTTCAAGAAAATCAAGAAATCGAATCTTCATCCAATTTTGCTACTTTAGACAATTTCATGAATCAAGAAAATCAAGATTTCAAATCTAGGGAATCTTGGTCCAAGAAATCGAATCTTATAGCCAAGGTGCATTGGATTTCATGTACGAGCTTGAACTAGTCAACTTTGAGAGCGAACGGATTACAAGACCAAGTTCTTGAAAAACATGGCCCTTTAAGATGTCTACAAGCTCATCCTGAAGTTTGGAAAGTAATTTAATTGAATACCATGCCAAATTATCAAAGTGGCCCAAATTTTAAAATATTTAAACTATAGGTCCAATTTTATTTTAATAGGTGGATATCATGTAAGAATTCAACCCAAAGAGCCTCTTTAATTACTTTAGTCGAATTCCCATTAAAAGTCCACACTTAGAATTATTTTATTTTTTTCATTTTACAAGTTGTCATGTTAGTTATTCCATTAAGGTTAGGAAAACTTATTTTGGGGGCCTATAAGTATCATGGTTTTAAGTTAACAACAATTCTCTTTAAGTTTTTCTTCAAGAATTTTTCTTGAGTTTTTTTTAGAAGTTATTTTAACAATCTTTTAGGTTGTGGGAACCATCTTCAAGCTTTTTCTTTCCAAGATCTCTTTCTTGGAGGGGGGAATTAGAGCCATTGAAAGGTGTTGCGTATTCTTAATGTTTCCAAGGCTTCTTAGGATGTCATCTTCTCTGTTCTATCCTTAATTGATTGTTTCTTGTTTATTTTAATTTAGTTCTTACTACTTTAGGTTACTGATTTTATTGATTTTCGTTCTAGGTTGAAATTGCTTCCAGAGAGACATTCTCCTATCTTGTTTCATCAAGAACCACACCAAAATTAGGAGTTTCAATCTTTTCTTGTTGTTTCAAAAATTCTTGCACAAAACAGTTTGCTTTTGTCCTTAAAATCACTTCAAACAAATATGTTTTGTGTTTTGTTTTCTAGACCTAGTTGGGGCATTTTCTTAAGGTCTAAGGATGGTTTCTTTCCATCCAAGAAACCCTAATTCGCTCTCTATTCAACTCTTTACCAGCTGATTCATCTTTTTTTTTGTTCTAATTTTGTTTGGTTCTCCTTTATGACAACTAATTTGTTTTCATTGTTTCTCGTTTTAGTTTACGTTCATCTAGAGATCTAGGATACATCTATTACTTAGACAAAGCTACAATCCTGTTTCACACACATTCTTTATCATTTGGTATCAAGCTTGGGCGTTTTAGATGTTCTTTTTGTTCTTCTAAACTAATTTCTAGCAAACAATCTCAAAACAAATTTGTTTACACAGAAAGTTTTCAGGAAAAAATATTTTTCAGTGGGTAAACATTTTTCAAACGATCTAAAATTTTACATATTGTTTCTTGGAACTATTTTATAATATAAAAAAATATTTCCCACCAAAAAAGTGTTTGAAAAAAGTACAAAAATAGAAAATACAAAAAACATAAAAAAATATTTTGTGAGTTGAATTTTGTACCCAAACTTTCTATATCAGATTTACAATATTTGAGGAGGATCCAGTTTAAATTTTTCTATTTTTGAAAATCAACAACACCTCAAACGAAGTTTTTCAAGTTGCTTGCAAATTGTTTGGATTTTTGGGTTTCAGCAATTTTCATTGACTCTTAGTAGGTTAAAGCATGTTGGACATTCCTTCCACCGTGCAACACAATTCTTTGGTGTCTAGCCGATTTTGGGCTCATAATGCTATTAGGTTTTCTTTGTTAGTTGATTTTAATATATTATGATTGATTAATATAGACACCTTTAAAAGACTCACAGGATTAATTCTTACCTCATTGAGAATTCAATTTTATTTTTGAGTGCAAAACAGTGAGATTTGTTGAATTTGTTCTTTTTGAGCGTTGTGTTCTTTTTTTTCAGATTTGTCATAATGTCTCGTAGTGCCAAAGAAAGTGATGACCAAAGTGACACACCACATGTGACCATCGAAAATCTTGTTGGTTTCGCAATGAAATTACAATGTGACCTCAATGGATCCAATGATAAGTTTAAACACAAGCTCGATAGGTTGCAACAAAATCTAGAGGATCAAGATACAGCAAAAAGACAAAGGGATGTTATACTTCAAGCAATGAGCAATACATTGAATCAGTTGTGGACTAAGCAAAGGACTCAAAATTGGGGTGCTAATGATGATGTTCAGGTTGAACAACCTCGTGCTCATAAACATAATGCTAGACGTCTCATTCGTGTAGATGATGATCTTTTGGTTACTAATTACTTGGGCAGCCTTCTTTGGCAAAACCAAAGTTCATAATCCCTCAATGGAAAGAATAATTCTAAGGCATACTGTGAGTGGGAATAAAAAAATAGAGCTTATGTTTCTTACTATAGATGCCCGGAAGATGAGAAAGTCTCATTGGTTGCCTTTGAATTCTTAAACTATGCGTTGAGTTGGTGGACTCAACTTGGAATAAGTTGTCAATGAAACTGTGAGAGAGAAATTACCACATGGAATGAGTTGAAACAAGTTATGTGAAAATGATTTATTTCTTCTTATTACTATAGAGAGGTCAAAACAAAACTTCGACGACTTGTTCAAGGTAGTAGATCAGTTGATGAGTACTTCAAGGAGATGGAGATGCTCATGCAACGAGCAAATATGGAAGAGGATGATGAGACAAGTATGATACATTTTATTTATGGCTTGAATAGACCTATAGCCAATACTTTGTGGTTACAGACTTACATAGATCTAAAGGAGGCAGTTCACAAAGCCATTGGGATTGAACAACAATTGAAGGAACAAAGTCCTCTTCCGTTCTCTACTTCACAATATTACAAAGGTAACAATTCCAATTTTGACTTTAAGCATTCAAAACCACCTTTTAATACTAAAAGTTCTCTTCAAGTGGTGATACTAAGAAATCAGATTGGAAGAGTGGGGCTGTAACACCCCTAACCCATATATGTCGTCGAAATAGGGTTATGGAGCATTATCGTACAAACGAAACATTTAAACATAAATTTCATACATTATCATAATCATATCATAAACAAATAATTCACATACATATAGTCCCTAAATCGAGCCCTTAAGGCTCTAGAAATAACTTAGAAACAATTCAGGATTAAATTGAAAACATTTGGAAAGTCCAAGAAAAAGTTACAAAAATTTGGATATAGGAGTCATATGGCTATGTGGTCATGCTGTGTCCCTCACATGGCTGAGACACACGCCCGTGTCTAAGCCTGTGTAACCTTCAAACTAGGGACATGACGCTCCCCAAGTGTTGCAATATTACTTGCTGCCTAATGAGTTTGTTATACATACGGCTCATGAATCCCTTAAATGGCTAAAGGGACAAGGTAAGTTGAGCGAAAGACATGCCCAATGGGTAGAATTTATAGAAACATTTCCATATGTAATTAAGTACAAAATAGGTAAATAAAATGTAGTTGCTTACGCCTTATCTCGTAGATATTCTTTTATAACTACATTAAATACTAAAATCTTAGGATTTGAGCATATAAAAGATTTGCACACAAATGATGCTAATTTTGCACATATCTTTGCTAATTGTGGTAATAGTGCCTTTGACAAATTTTATCTTGTAGATGAGTTTCTTTTTCACCTAAACAGGTTATGTGTACTACATTACTCCATGAGAGAGTTACTAATTCATGAGGCACATAGTGGAGGCTCAATGGGACACATTAGTGTTTCCAAAATACTAGATATTCTACAAAAACACTTTTTATTGGCTACACATGAAGAAGGATATTTAAAAGGTATGTTCTAAGTGCATTGCTTGTAAACAAGAAAAATCTAAGGTAATGTCTCATGGACTCTATACTCTTTTGTCGATTCCTTCTTCACTGTGGGTAGATTTATCCGTGGATTTCATTCTTGGTTTGCCACGAACTAAAAAGGGTCGAGATAGTATATTTGTTGCTGTTGACGGGTTTTAAAAAATGGTAGACTTTATTCTTTGTCACAAAATAGATGATGCTACACACGTGGCAGACTTATTCTTTAAAGAGGTAGTGTGTAACATCCTGAAATAGGGTCTAGTCAAAATAGTGGTTTCGGGACCACAAATTCGATATCAAAATATTTATTTTATGATTATTAAGAGGTTTAGAATATGAAAATATGCATGTGATAAAGTTTCATGAATGAATTCTATAAGTAAGGTGTTTAATTAGAAAATAAGGATCAAATTGAATAATTTTCAAAACTTGGATTCTAGAAGCAATTTGTATGAAATTGCTTTAGATTATAAATTAGAAGGTCTTGGAGAGAAATTTACCTAATTTCTAAGTTTTTGGACAAAAATGGGCTTGTACGGATGAAATATTAAAGAAAGGGATTAAGGGCATTTTGGTCATTTGGCAATTTAATGAAACAAAATGGGAAAAAGAAGGCAAAAATCAGCCATTCTTCTTCCTTGTCCAGCCAAAACTCTCAAGTCTCCATAGCTAGGGTTTTCAACATTTTCAAGCTCAATAGTAAGTGCTCCCAAGCCCCGTTTTTAATGTTCTTTGTGTTTTTGAAATCCTGGTAGCTTACTCTCTCTATTTCTACCCATATTTCATGCTAGGGTTCATGTTTATACATTTACCCGTGCATGAGTTACTTGTATTTTGATGGTTTATGGAGGAATATGAAAGTTGGATGTGTGTTAAACATCTTTTCCTAAGTGATTTTCATGAAAAACCCCTAAAAGGACCTTCTTGCAAAAGGTGTAAAATGTGTGGTAGAAATGAGAAATAATGGAAAAATGTGGGCTGCCATAAGAGGGAAAAACATTCTTCTAGGCTTAGGTAAGGTAGAAATTGCATTCATTTCATTATACGAGCCTAGGGACTAAATCGTAAAAATGTGAAAGGTTAGGGGCAAATCGGTCATTTAGACTGAGGTGAAATTTAGACTTGAAAAGTATAATATGAGTTGTTAATGATTTATTTCTATTTTTATAAACCCTAAGGAACAAATTCCGGAGCTCGATCGAGAAAAACGAAAGGTTTTGGAATAATTGAAACACGATACCGAGACGAGTACCAGGTAAGTTCAGATAACTTAAAGTAAACTCATAATATGCCTAATTGCACGATTTATGAATGTATGATAATTGCAATTGACGATGGCATGAAAATACATGAAGTGTATCTCTAATAATGACATGTTAATAAATGTCCCGGTTGAGGTTAAAAAGGAAGTTCGGTGGATAAACCATGATTTACATGTTACTTGAGATCCGGCATGTATTGCAAAAGGATTTATCCCAGACGGATAATGCATTAATCTCAAATATAAAAAGGATCTAGCCCGGACGGGTGTTCCTTGAGTGATCGAGCCTCACAAAGAATATGTGTGCATTGTGGATTTAGCCCAGACGGGTAATCCGATTAGGGTCTGAATTTAGCCTGGACTAGTAATTCAGATCCTAACTCATTAAGGGTATTTGTTGCTATAAGGGATTTAGCCTGGACTGGTAATCATGACATCACCTTGTGAGTTTACGATACGGAGGATTTAGCCTGGACTGGTAATCCCGCCATAAAATGTGAAGTTCGCGGGAGTGCGTACACGAGATGATCGCTCTTATGACTTAACGATAAATGGATAATCCATCGAGATTCCCTAGAAACTAAACGGGATTAATATGATGTATATAAATGAAATGATGAATGACGAGCTCATCTGAGACAAATTACATGGTGCATTATTATTGTGGCTAACTTGTTGATTAAGTGCATGTGATAGGGAAACCATTTCATTCTTGTTGGTCTAATTGCTTAATATGGTTGTATGCTAATTACTCGGTAAGTTTACTTTCCAGTTATTTGGGCTTACTAAGCATGTAAATGCTTACCCCTCTCTTTTCCCTGTCTTAGAAAGCTCGAGGACTTGTAAAGATTGGAAGACGGTTAGAGAGTCGACACACTATCAACTAGTCTAGCATTGGTATATAGATACTCTTATTTTGTCCAATGGCATGTATAAAGCTTTTGATTTATTTTTTTTATATTTGTCATTTGATTTGCCAAAATGAAGGCATGTAAAGATATACCTAACTTTTCATATATGGGCATGGGAATTGGCTTATTTTGAAGTAGGCTATGACCTACAAATTTATGCATGCTTATGTTTGCATGGGATGGCTTGACCATAATTGGCAATGAGTTATAATAAAGAGCCAATTTTAAAAGTGTTAACGAGACATGGAAATCCTTAAAACTAAGGAAATAACCTTGCATGTGTTAAACCGATGATACAAGGTTTACATGCAATGAGGTTTATTAGGGTTATTTGTAAGTGTACAATCATGTCTTGCTTTGTATTTTGGTAACCTTTAAGTATAAGTGATGTAGAGGGTGACCAAAAGCTTGGAAAATAGCCTAATAAGGTCCACACGGATAGACACACGGGCGTGTGTCTAGACTATGTGTGACATATGAATCGCCTCTATGGGCGTGTGTTATGGCCGTATGTCCCCTGCACCTAAAATTTTAAGTTAGTTTCGAGCATGGGCTAGACACACGAGCGTGTGTCTTGGCCGTGTGCCCCTAAATGCATGCTGACGTCATAAAAAGAATGCCTGAGTTTTTGGACACGGGCGATCACACGAGCGTGTCTAGGCCGTGTGAAGGACACGGGTTAGGGACACGGGCGTGTGCTCGGCCATGTGAAAACCATGTAGGTTCGAAATGAAAAAAAATAATTTTCATAAATTCAACACGGGTAGGGAACACGGGCGTGTCCCAAAGCACACGGGCATGTGCATTGCCTCCACAGGGGCGTGTGAGGCTTTACCTAGGAAAATTTTTTTAAACTTTTGTAAGTTCTCGGTTTAGTCTCAGATCATTCTCAATGTATGTTTAGGGCCTCATAGGCCCATAATAGGGACATTATGATGCAATTTAATCTATTTTATAATGGAATTAAATTTTATAACCCTTATCTCCTAAAAATGTTCAAGTTCATGTCTGGTGACGCCTCGTATCTGGTCCCGATCTCGGGTACGGATAAGGGGTGCTACATGGTGCGACTACATGGGATACCTTGCACAATCATCTTTGATAGAGACGTAAAGTTCCTAAGCCACTTTTGGAAGGTATTGTGGGGTAAGCTTGGTACTAAATTATTATATTCCACTACATGTCACCCCCAAACTGATGGCCAAAATGAGGAACTAAATCAAGTTTTAGGCATTTTACTACGAGCTGTTATGGGTAAGAACCTTAAGAATTGGGAAGAATGTTTATCATTTGTTGAATTTACATACAATAGATCTATTCACTCTACAACTGGCTATTCACCATTTGAACATGTTTGTGGTTTTAACCCACTAACTGTACTTGATCTTGTGCCATTGCCTATAGAAAATATTTCTACCTTAGATGGTGAGAAAAAAGTTGAGCTGATGAAATCAATGCACAAAAAGGAAAAACAACAGACTGCCAAAACAAATGACACAAATGCCAACAAAGCTAACAAGGGGCGCAAACAAGTTATCCTTGAACCCGGAGATTAGGTTTGGGTCCATATGCGCAAAGAGCGATTTCCAAGTAAAAGGATGACTAAATTGGACCTTAGGGGCAATGGGCCTTCCCAAGTACTCAAGCGGATCAATGGTAACGCCAATCAAATAGATCTGCTCAGTGAGTACAATGTAAGTTCTAGTTTTAATATTTTTGACTTATCTCCCTTTGATGTTTCAAATTCGAGGACAAATCTTTTTAAGGAATAGGGGAATGCTACAAGTCGCAAGGCCCAAAATCAAGTTCACGAACATGATGGGCTCAAATTTCCTCAAGGCCCAATAATAAGGTCGAAGGCCAAGCAAATCTGAGCAAGATTGAACAAGACCATCCAAGACTTCATTACCAAGGCCCTAGATATGCATACAACCGAAAAAAGAAAATCAACATTCATTTTCTTATTTTCAAGAAAATCAAGAAACTGAATCTTGGTCCAATTTTGATGTTTCAAACAATTTCAAGAATCAAGAAAATCAATATTTGAAATCTTAAAAATCTTGGTCCAAGAAATCGAATTTTACAGCCAATACGCATTGGATTTCATGTAAGAGCTTGAACAAGCCAATTTAGAGAGCAAACGGATCACAAGACCAAGTTCTTGAAAGAAAATGGCTCATTAAGATGTCTACAATCTCATCTTGAAGTTTGGAAAGTAATTTAATTGAATATCAGGCAAAATTATCAAAGTGGCCCAAATTGTAAAATATTTAAACTATAGGTCCAATTTTATTTTAATAGGTGGATCGTGATAGAAGAATTCAACCTAAGGAGCCCATTTAATTCCTTTAGCCGAATTCCCATTAAAAGTCCACACTTAGAATTATTTTGTTTTTTTATTTGATAAGTTGTCATCTTAGTTATTCCATTAGGGTTAGGAAAACTTATTTTGGGGGCAGATGAGTAGCATGGTCGTCCACCCTTATAGATAACAATTGGTTTTTGTTTTTAATTAATAATAATTCTCTTTGATTTTTTTTCTTCAAGAACTACTCTTCAGTTTCTTTTAGAAGTTGTTTTAACAATCTTTTAGGTTGTGGAAATCATCTTCAAGTTTTTTCTTCTTAAGATCTCTTTCTTGGAGGGGAATTAGAGCCATTGAAAGAAGTTGTCATTTTTATCTCGATATTATTTGTGTTTATTGTAGGCCTTTCTATGATTCCTCACACCGCGTCTAGTGTAGGTAGGGCATACTTGCGCAATGTCCGTTGAACCATTGGGGTTTTTTCCCCGTTATTGCCTTGTTTTTCTTTTGGCTCCTTAAATAACAAATTTTCCCTTGATAAATTAATTATTACGGGTGGATCGATATTCATGGTTGGACTATTACGTCTGAGTAGTTGCTCCATATCTGAGTATAGTTCAATTAAAGTACTGAAGTTTCAGGTCATACACGACCTGGAAGGAATTAAAAAATTAAAAATCGTATCTATATGTCCTTGTAACACCCCTAACCCATACCCGTCGCCGGAACAAGGTTTCGGAGCATTATCAGAACATTCAGAACATTTTTCCATTATACTACGTAAATTACTATTCATTTACCAAGATCATCCATAACGTCCCTTGATCGGGCCATCAAGGTCCAATACGAGCGTTAGAATTGAATCGAGACTTAATCAGGACCTTTAAGAATTTTTCGTGAAATTACAAAATTTTTCCAAAGTGTATGGCTCACATGCCAGTGTGGTCCAAGGGACACACCCATGTGACCCTAGGACACGCCCGTGTGGGAGGCCGTGTTCGACCCCATGTAACTCTCTAACTTGCACACACGGTTGTGCCACACGCCGTATGCTAGGCCGTGTGGTTAATTAATTCAACTCGAAATTAGGTGTAGGTTTCACACGGCCAAGACGCACGACCGTGTTCTAGGTCGTGTGGCACACATGGCTGAGAACACACCCGTGTCTCTGCCCGTGTGCCCAATTCTAAGCATTTTTTTCTTAAAATTAAGGTGCAGGGGACACACGGCCTAACCACATGCCCATGTTACCAAGCTGTGTGTCACACACAGTCTAGACACACTCCTGTGTGGACAAAATAAAGCCATTTCTAGCCTCATTTCTCACCCAAAATTTCACCCAATACCTGCATTTCTAACACACATACAATTCCAACCAATTCAAGCATTCAAATTGGGTAATTTCATCATTCATCATATCATACCATTACGTGCATATGTGGTTGTAAACTTACCTTGGATGAACTTAGGCATTACACAACATTGATCACATAATCTTAACATACCTCATGTGTAAATATATATCATGATAATCTACTTAGTAATACCAAAATGAACCATTACTAGCCATTCCAATGGCTAGGTTACAAAATAAGATTTCAAGCCACTATTAGCCAAGTTATACTATACATGCCATTATACCTGAAATGATTTCACTAAATATACCCAAAATGCTAGTTGATAGTGTGACGATGCTCCAATGATCTTCCAACCTTCACGAGCTTCCGAGCACTATAATGGAGTAAGCATTACATGCTTAGTAAGTTCGTATACCAATCTTGTTTATTAAAACCTAGGCATGCAATGTTATGTTTCCATCCATTTGGCTAAATTGCCTAATCACATACATTCAATCAAACATGTTACTCACAAAGTTTCCATACACATCAATTAAGAATAGATGAGCTCATCAAACAATATTTTTTCAAGTTATTATTATATCATCTCAAGATTTTTATGCCATGTCAAGAGTTTTATGTCCTTTGAATCATTGAAATTTCGATGAAGGTTCAAATAGTACACTTGAAGTGTACGATTCATTAATCTATCAATTCTTATCGAAGTTACCCCTTAGGGTACTTAATCAAGGAATACACTCTCGAGCCACATGTCGTATAACAGGATTACCAGTCCAGGCTAAATCCTTTATATAGCATATGCTCAAAAGAGTTCAATTAGGGTTACCAGTCCAGGCTAAACCCAAATCATAACATATGCTCGAGAGGTATTATATCGGAATTACCCGTCTTGGCTAAATCCTTTCTATGAAAAGGTTAATGGGATTACTCGTCTTAGCTTAATCCCGTCCGCAACAAATACAGGGCCTTATTAATTTCAGGAAAGCGTATGTGATCATCGGAATTCAATATTCAATTGGGACTTAACCCCTTTTTCATCATTTCAAACATGTACTAATTTTCCATTGTAGCATTCAAGTAATGTACAAAAATATAATCACATTACATACAACACAACATTTAATTTGACATATTTACATGCCAGAATAAGTTACACGAACTTACCTCGACACTTGTTTGCGTAAAAGTCAACTAATCCGAAATCTTTTCTTTTCCTCGATCTAACCTTGAATTAGTATTGTTCGAATCTATATAAATGAATTTAACTATCAATTTCACATATTTCATATTTAAATGGACTCAATTTACGTCCTAGGCAAAATTACCATTTTGCCCCTAACTTTTTCATAAATTTTGATTTTTGTCCCTAGGCCCGAAAAATGAAACTTGTGCAAATTACTCCCTATTCCAAGCCTAACCAAAGCTCTATTACAAATTTTTCAGCACATGTATTCATAAAATTTCAAAATTTTTCATCAAATTTTATAACTTTTCATTTTAGTCCCTAAATCATGTTTTCATCAAAAATCACTTTGTAAAAGTTGTTTATTTATCAATAATGTAACACTCTATACCTGTAACCCACACTGGGGTAGAGTACAAGGCATTACCTATCTTAATCTTATGCATACAACCAATCTCAAGACATCGAGACTCGGTCCAATTTAAAACCTTTTCAAGTTCTACTTTAAACTTCTTATTATGGGCTTACGAGCCCCAATTCAACCGTCGAAATTTAATCAAGACCATACCAGGTCCTTAAACCATCCTTAAGAAATTTCCTTTAAAAACAGGGCACACGCTTGTGTGGAAGGGTGACACGCCCGTGTGACCATTCTGACCTGGTCGTGCTGATGGCCCGTGTGGCTCATACGGCCTAAGCACTTTGGGACACGCCCGTGTCCCTCACCCGTGTAGAATTAATTTCTAATTCACACCTAGAGGGGTTCTCACACGGCCAGATACATGCTCGTGTCAATGGCACGTGTTCCTCACACGGCCACAACACGCCTGTGCCTTAGCCCGCGTACAAAAACTTGGGTATTCTATTTCTGACGTCAGCATCCCCAAAATGTCACAAGGCCATGGCACACACCCGTGTGCTAGGTTGTGCCCTCCACACGGCTGAGACACATAGCTGTGTCTCTACCCGTGTATTTGTTACCATGCATACTGACTTGAAATTTTTACGTGCAGGGGACACACTGCTGGACCACACGCCCATGGGGCAGACCGTGTGTCACACACGGCCTAGAAACACGCCCGTGTGTCTACCCGTGTGGACAATATAGGGCTATTTATCAAGCCTCATTGCCACCTTTGCTTACCTATTTTCATACAAATACCAACCAATACCAAAACGAGCATAATTTCTATAATCAAATCAACCACAATAGACACTCATTCAACCATACAGATGCATCTTCTATTAACTTAAAATGAATGTTAGCCATCATTCAAAGCTTCATGCAAAGTGTGGGATCTTTCCCAAGCTAACACCTTTGGCCAAATCTCGAAGACACAAAATAATGAAATCTAAGCTCTATACATGCCATATTCAAAAATATAAATCCAACTATACCGAATGTTTCGGCTGATAGTATGATCGATATCTCTAACTTTCAGTGATCCTTAAGCTAATTAGACGGCACTGTAAGGAAATGGAAAGGAAGGGGAGTAAGCATAAAGCGTAGTAAGTTGCATATAAATGAATATACCACAACAATACATCAATAATCAACATGCTCATAATACCAAGGTAAGTATAGATATAACTTACTCAATACCATCCATACAAGTCACATATTATACAGTGAGCTCACATTTCATATGTACCAATTAAGTACCTGTGCCACTCACAACACGGTTATACTTTCCTTATTAGATTAAGAACATAACTTTCACTGTTGAACCATTCGGAACACTACCAGATATTCCATAAGCCTCATACATGGGTAAATGTGCCAATGCCATGTCCCAGACATGGTCTTACACTAGCTCTCGCATATCTGTGTCGATGCCATGTCCCAGGCATGGTCTTATACTGATACGCCTCGTAGCCGATGCATGTCCTAGACATGTCTTATACTAGCTTACGTCCCGAGGCCGATGCATGTCCCAGACATGTCTTACACTTGCAGGCGTCTCAATGCCGATGCCATGTCCCAAACATGGTCTTACACTTGCTCTCTTAATGTGGCCGATGCAGGTCCCAGACATGTCTTACACTAGCTCACATAAGTGACCCAAATGTCACGGCATGAATATCCGATTTATTTCCTAGGGTTCCACGGGATTTCTACTATGACAATTATCATTATGCATTCTCAATTCACAGTCAACCAATTCATGCCATATCAATCAAATGACAGTTCAAACACATATAGTAACAATGTAGTTGTATTATTTGCATACAACTTACCTCGAATTACAAAACATACAGGATTAGTCAGTTTAGTCGATTTGCTTGGCCTTCCCTCGGTTTAGGTTTGGATTTGAAAATTCTTGATCTATATTAGCAAAATGCACTCATTTAGTCACAAAACATGGTTAGGCAATTTAAAATTCACATCTTGGGTAAAATGATCATTTTGCCCCTATGCTCGAAAATTAATTTTTATCGAATTTCTTCATATCTCAAGCCTATCCGGACTCTTTTTACTCTTATGCCAACCCTAAATTTTCACTATTTCACACATTTATCACCTATTTTGCAACTTATGCAAAATAGTCCCTTTAGGTGTTTTCATGCTAACACCTTTCACAAAAATTGTTTATAACACAACTAAGACTCATATTCTTCCATAAAAAATCAGCAACTATCACAAACACATTCATGGAAAAACCCTAAACTCTTGTTTATTAAGCACAATAATCCTCTCATTTGAAAGCCTGTGCTTCATGGAGTCCAAAAATGTAGAAATCATTAAGAGAAACTATCAAAATCACTTACTTGAGAGGGCTTAAAGTTGCTGAAATTTTTGAAGCTTTCAAACCCCAACAATGGCTGATAATTTTGGCTAAGAAGAGAGAAAGATGATAGCTTCTCTTTTTTTGTTTTATTTAATATCACACTAGTCAAAATTGATGACCTAAGCTTCACCTAATTTTGACCTTCTCCAAAATTTTGTCCCCAATGGCCGGCCATGCTATATAAAAAAGGTTTAATTGCCCTTTAAAGACCCCCAATTTTGGTTCTCTAGCTATTTGACACCTTTAGCTATTAATCTAGGACTTTTACATTCTATGCGATTTAGTCCTTTTTCGCAATTGGGCTCACAAACGTCAAAATTAACTCACCAAATTTTTCATGCACTAATATACATGTTGGATTATCAAAATAATAATAATATAATCTTTTTAACCTCGAATTTGTGGTCCCGAGACCACTGTTCTGACTAGGCCCTAAATCAAGCTATTACAAATAATCTTTCATTTTCTACTATAAATTTCTAATTTCCAGCATATACATCCATGACCCCATTTTCATACCTTGATAAATTTTCAAATTAATCCCTCAAATAGAGAGATTAAGCTTTTCCAGTTTCAAAAATACCAAAATTACTAAAAACGGGACAAGAGAACTTACCCAATTAAGCCTTGAAAGTTTCCTCTCTCTCTTCTAGGGTTTCCATAAAATTTTAGGTTAAAGATTACAATAATAAGATGATATTTTCTTTTATCATCTTTTAATTAATTTAATTATTTCAAATTTCAATTTAGTCCTTGATCTTTTCTAATTTTTCCATGGATGAGTCACCAAGAATCTACATACTTTTCTTTAATGGTCTAATTGTCATATAAGGACCTTAAGTTTTGAATTTCATAGCTATTTGATCCTTATAGCTACTAGAATTCAACTTTCGCATTTTATGCGATTTAGTCCTTCTCGTAATTAAGCACTAAATCGATGAAATTTTCGTATCAAAATTTTTAAATGACATATCTACCATATTTCGGACCATATAATAAAATAAAAATAAATCATATTTTTGGGTCGGATTTGTGGTCCTGAAACCACTATTCCGATTCACTAAAAAATGGGCTGCTACAGTCCTAATGTTCCTACTTATCTTATTATCATTTATAATAAAATATGACACCAAAAATATAAGAAATTAGAACAACGGTGTTGATAAGTGTACGAGTCAAATTGTAATATAGTTGAGTACAACGAAATACCTTGGAAGTATTCCGAGGATCGTACCTAAGAAATGATGGAATAAATAGTACTAGATAGTACTAATTATTTTAATAGAGTAGATAGAATGCAATCTAACTTTTATTACAATGACCACCATAATACTTTTACCAATTATTTTACACTAGTTGTAATATATTTTCTTTTATGTAATTGTTATAAGATATTTTATTGAAAGATAAGGTATTTTTTTATAACTTACCTATTGATTTACTTGATATTTAAGTGTTTTTTTTTTAAACTTACGCTAGGTGGGAATAAATTTCCACGTAGGATTGAAACCTAGATGTAAGTAAATTTTAAACCCTGGCTAGTCATTTCAAGAAACCCAAAAACTTGGTAAAGTATTTATTATTTTATATTAATATTTAAATGAAATAATAATTTTATTATTAATTTATAATTCCAGACATATTTGTTTCTATTTGAAAATAACTGTCTAAAATCAAATCACACAAATAAGATAACTCTTTAATTCAAAATTCTAATAGAAAGAAAGCTTTATTTGCATCTCCAAAACATATCAATTGATATATCATTGGTAAATCATAACACTCTTCACCCAAAAATAGGCGAAGTAAAAAAAAAGAACATTTGAAAATATTTATAAATGTAATTAAGGAAACGTGGGCATAAGATAAACTACACATGATATTTTAACTATGCTAAATTTTACTAACAAATTTTGGGTGAGTAATATTGCATTTTGAATGAGAGAGTAGAAGTTCAAATTTTAAAAACATTGAAAAAAACAATCACAAATTTTAAATTTGAACATTAAAAAGGGTTTGCACAATAAAAAGAGTTACGGTAGAGCTTTTATATTACTTAGAATTCTCTGCAATTCATGTGGTTGACAAGGAAGCTCAAGGACCCCTTCTTGAGAAAACCCAAACTCCTCCTCAGCTTGCTTCAACAACTTCAAGAAATCAGGGTTGTAAAGATGATCTAATTTTATGAGAAACCTCATTGGTTCTTTACCTTGGACGGCAATCACCACCAAGTGGCCTTCCCTCATCATCTTGGTTGTAATTTGCAGTGCTTTTCCAGCAATGAACTTCAGCATTCCTTTGAGCCTCTTCTTCAACACCACCCAATAATTGTTAGGCTTACACATTGCTCTCCGTAGGCAATGAAAGTACTTTGTATGGCACTTTTTTTGTACTTGGGGGGGGGGGAATTGATAGATATAGTGATGGGAATTTTGCAGAGGAGAATAGCAGCACGTGGATGGTTGTTGCAATTTGTATGCTCAGTTTTGATGTTCCGCTTTCGAAAACCTGAAAAAAGGCAACCCATTTTAAATGAAAAGATTGGTATCAAATAAAGGTAATCAACTGCATTTCCTTAACCAGTAGTTTTACAGCTAATCACTACTGTTTTCAATTTCTGATTCAATCAGCAAACTATTTGTAGCTGTGAGTTACTCCCTATTGTGGCTATAAGACAAGCAGCTAATTATCATTTACATCTGTATGAGTTTAGCATTTGGAGCATCCTCAATAGTCCTTCAAGAAGATTTAAATGTTAAACACATGGTTTAGCCGAGAACAAAAAGACAGCTTTAAAAATAATATATATATATATACACATATATTAAGTATGATTTTATTAACTCAACTTGGTTTAATTATAAAAATCAACCATTCAAATTCGAATCGATCTTAAGCCAAAATGATTCAAATCTGAAACAAAAATTTGAAAAGACCTAAACTAACTCTAAATAACTCAAACTTGAAAGGTCCAAAATCTAAAATAATCTAAACTTGTACTAGTCCAACCCAAAAAACTAGTATTTTAAACTTGAATTACCTAAAAGCAAATGAAACTAAGCTTAAATTTGACTTGAACCCAAAATAATTTAAATCTAAAATTATTTTTATTTGAAAACACTCCAAAATTTTGAAACTTGAATTGAATCGATCCAAAATGACTTAACTCAAACGCAATTTGACATGACTAATAAATAAATATAAATAAATTATATTTTAAATGACTTAATTTAACATTAATTTCATGTAATTAACAAACCTTTTAACTTCATCAATATACTTCACTAAACTACTTTTGTTAACAAATAAAATCATTTATGCTAATTTCGTTAACAATTTTCATGAAAAAAGTTAATATACATAGGTGATGGTACTTGCAATCTCAAGTTACTAAGCGTGCTAAAGTCACTTTTACATTGAAATTATTTAACAAAATTAACATGTGTGATCTAGATGTTAATTCTAAAAGTTCAAATTCAATAAGTGGCGGAGTATAGGGGTTGACAGGCCTAGCCTTTTTAAAATAAATTTTTTTATTTAAGTTTTTTTTAATTTATAAAATTTTAAATTAATAATGATAAAATTGTACTTTGACTCTCCAAAATAAAAAAAATTTTGATTTAATCCTTTAAAAATTATAAAGATATAGACTATTAAAATGATGAAATTATATTTTTACTATTATAAAAATATACAATTTAATTTCGGCCCCTAAAAAATTTTCTAACCCGGCCACTAAATTCAATAACTTTAAAACAAAAAAAAGTTTAAATTCAATAATAGAATTAAAGAAATGTACAGCCTACATGAAAATCAATCTCAATTATACACTAATATGTTAAATTATGGATTATCCGAATGAAATGAAATTAAACTATTTTTTAATTGAAAAATTAGGATAATTTTAAAAGAATGAATAAAGCAAATTATATATCCAAATTTGATGAAAAGATGACGTAACCATAAAATATAAAGAACCCTGAGTTTGCCTAGCCCCCAACCATGAATTTGTTCAACATCATTAACTTGCATTGAACTACAAAAGAGAGATTTGTGTTAAAGCTATAAGCATACACATTGGATAAACCATTCAGTTTTAGGAACATTGATTGGAACATGCTGATGCATGTCGATCCAAATATCTATCTATGAACCTTTCTTTTCAGGCATGTGAAGTTGGCGTTCCTAAGCACTTCATATATTGAGAATATCACACCTTTTTTTTTTCTTTGGTTTGTTGTCATTATTTTAATAGTAAAAAAGTATTTTTTATCCATTTGATGTAAAAAGTAACTGATTTTGTTGATTTGTTTTATATGAACATTAAAACAATAAAAAAGTATTTTTTAGGGTAAATTACCAATAAAAGCCCCTTTTTCTTTCAATTTATTGAAATGGACCAGGTCAGAAATTATTTACCAGAATCGGCTAGTTTTTACAAAACGTGTCCACGCCGGTAGCGTTGTCGGGAAAGCAGAAACGCTTCCTCAAGGAGGCGATTTTGCTGACGACGAAAACGCTTCCTTGAGGGCGCTTTCGTCCACGTGAGGCAAAGCGCTTCCTTGAGGAAGCGCTTCCCGTGTTTGAACAAGAGTAACGACTACTTTTTTGACCGCTGGTAACCCCAAACAATCAAAAAAAAAAAAACTATAAACCCCCACTCCTTTCATTTTTTCACACTTAAATCCTTTCAATCTTCAATCTTTCAATATTCTCTCAAATTTCTCTCAAATCCTCAAATTTCTCTTAAATTCCTCTCAAAACTCGGGCAAATTATCAATAAAAGCCCTTTTTTTAAATTTATCGAAATGGGCCAGTCGAAAATTATTTACCTGAATGGGCCGGTTTTACAAAACGCGCGTCCACTTCAAATAAGCGTTGTCGTGAAAGCAGAAACGCTTCCAAGGAAGCGCTTTGCCTCACGTGGATAGAAAACGCTAAGCGCTTCTATCACGTGAGGCAAAGCGCCTGAGAGGAAGCGTTTTCCCCGTGTTTTTATTAGGGTTTTCTGCAATTAGGGTTAGGGTTTTGGGAATTTTGAGTTTTTAAATTGTAGGGTTTTAAGGAAAAAATTAAATAAATTAGGGTTTAGTGTTTGTTAATTAAATTAATTACTAATTTTAAAAAATTAGATTATGGTTTAGTGTTTATGGTTTTTAAGGAAAAAATCAAATAAATTAGGGTTTAGGGTTACTTGAGTAAATTAATTATAAATTTAAAAAAAATTAGATTAGGATTTTAAGGTTTAGGGTTTTAAGGTATTTAAGAAAAAAATCAAATAAATTAGGGTTTGGGGTTTAGGGTAACTTAATTAAATTATTTGTTAATCTAAAAAAGCTTCTACGTGGACGCTCTTTTGCTACAGTAGTCTCTGAAAAAATAAATTTGAGAAGACGTGTCTGCGCAAATAGTGTCAAAAACGCTTCAAGCAGGATGCATTGTCAGCAAAAGTACTTAAAGAAGCTCCCACGTGGATGCTCTTTTGCTACAGTAGTATCTAAAAAAATAATTTTGAGAAGATGTGTATGTGCAAATAGTGTAAAAAACGCTTCAAGCAGGATGCATTGTCAGCAAAAGTACTGAAAGAAGCTTCCATGTAGACGCTCTTTTGCTACAGTAGTCTTTGAAAAAATAATTTTAAGAAGACGTGTCTGCGCAAATAGTGGTAAAAACGCTTCAAGCAGGATGCATTTTCAGCAAAATTACTGGAAGAAGCTCCCACGTGGATGCTCTTTTGCTACAGTGGTCTCTGAAAAAATAATTTTAAGAAGACGTGTCTGCATAAATAGTGTCAAAAACGCTTCAACCAGGATGCATTTTCAGCAAAAATACTGAAAGAAGCTCCCACGTGGACGCTCTTTTGCTATAGTGATTTCTGAAATAACTTTGGCTATAAATGAGCCAAATTTTGTTCTCAGGTTGCATAACTTACAGCAAAAAAAAAAAAAAAATAGAGAGGCTAAGAAGGATAAAAATTAAAGATGAGTGAACGCATTAGTGCTGTTATTTACTATGATGGTGAGGTTCGTCACACCGAGAACGGTGTTATTTTTTTCGAAGAATACAATACGACTGGTTTTTAACCAGAACATAGATTTGACAGAACTTCGTAAAAGGATTAGGCGTAAAATATTCGGAACGACGCCAATGAAAGTGTTGTCTATTAGGTATCAATTTTGTGCTTCTATTGATCCAGTAACATATGACTCGTTCGACATCAAAGGTGCTCGTAGCTTGGAGGCAATGGTGCAGACTCATCTTGCTAGTGGAGCACCATATATTGAGTTATATGTACAATTTGCATTGCCAAATGATACATTTGCGGTTGCTATTCGGGAGGAATACACGACCCCTTCCCGACACTCCGTTAGTGGGTTACATAACACGGAACTACCGATTTTTGGTAGTGGTATGGAATACACAACCCTTGCACGACACTTTGTTAGTGGATGGGACATGCACCTAGGTGGGTCGATGTTTGATGCTGGAAATACGTACTGGGGAACGACATCAACTTATAGTGCTTGGCAATCTACATCCAATTGGGGACGTTATGAAACGCCCAGAAGAAGGGATGATGTATTCCCCATGACGTCCACCGGTGAGGGGACCTCATACGTCGCAGATGATAGTGGGTTAGATGATGAGTCCGATGTGGATCCACCTCGAGAGCCCGGCCGCGATGGTACAGGAGTTGGATTATTTTCTAAACTGGAACCTATTCCAACTGAACTTGAAGATGTTGAAGGGGATTTAGATGAAGAAGAAGATTCATGATTCAGGGCATACTCGCCTCCAGCCCACATGCATAATGTTGATCTATCTGCAGATGATGCATTGGAGTTTCCAGATCTACCACATAGAACGCGTGATCATACAAGTTCGTTATTGGATTCGAGTGAATTTGAAGTTGGTAAGAAGTTTTCCAATAAGGATAGTTTTCTTGGTGCATTGAAACAACATAGCATCAATAACGGTGTTAACTACCACGTGGTTAAATCTAAATCTGATAAGTTTGAAGCGAAGTGTGCAGTGCAAGACGGAAGTTGTTCATGGAAAATTTACGCCTCGTTGAGGAAAAGGACAGAGTTGTGGGAGATAAAAAAGTATAAAGGTCCACATTACATGTGCTGCAGGTACAGTATTTAAGGTTTTTGAATAATACTATTATTATGTAATGTTACATTATTTAACCTACTTCGTTGACAGGTATTTCACAAGATCATCCCAAGATGGATTCAGCTATGTTAGCTAGCTTAATACTACCCACGGTGAAGGTAGATCCTAGGACTTTAGTGCTAGTCTTAATTGCCAATATTCGTAACCAAATGGGGTACACGCCCTCTTACCGCAAGGCTTGGATAGCTAAGCAGAAGGCTTTGGAGAAGATGCATAGTGGGTGGGACGCTTCATATAATAAAATATGGCAGTGGTGTCAAATGCTAGAGAGATACGTCTCAGGTTGCATAACAGACCTTCAAATAGAACCTGCATACTACAACGACCGATTGCTCCTTGGATGCCAAGTATTTAAGCGTCTCTTCTGGAGCTTTAAGCAATGCCCAGACGCATTTGCATATTTTAAGCCATTGGTACAAATTGACGGTACCTTTATGTACGGTAGATATACCCATCAGCTATTCCTAGCAGTCGCACAGGATGGTAGTGGAAGAATCCTTCTAATTGCATTTGCAATAACACCGGGGGAGTCAGCTAATGATTGGGATTTCTTTCTTTCTAGGTTAAGGATGCATGTTTGCCCCCAACCTGATATATGCGTTATATCGGATCGAGGCACCGGGATACTAGTTACAATTGAGCGACAGGGAAGCTTATGGCATCGCACACACTATCGGTATTGCCTAAGGCACATTGCTTCCAACTACTACAGACAATATCCATCTAAAAGTGAACGACGTCAAGTGGCCAACATGGGTATTTAACTTTATCTCTATTAATATAATTTCGTTTGGAATATTGAATTTATTTTAAATGGAAAAGTGGTATGTAATTTTCGCTATCAACTTATATTGGCAGGGTATGAGATAAGTAAGGACTGTTTTCATAAGATGTTGGTAGTTTTCCATTCAGTTAACGAAGAGGGCCATGACTACCTATGTAATATACCTTTCGAACAGTGGACACAAGCATACAACGGCGGTTTACAATATGGTCACATGACCTCAAACCTGGCCGAATGTAATGAATGGACGGGGACGCAGTCACTGGGTCCGTTCATTCTACTGATTGGGGAGCGGTATGCTACGAGCTTTTAGGTGCTATTCTGGATAATATTAACGGAAGTCGGATCGAGATGGGCTGGTTACGAGACACATTTTCGGAGCCGGATGATGATTCTACCGAACTAGAAAAAATTTGATATGCTCGAGCATACATTCTTCAGATAATTGGAGGTTATCTGATGCCGGTAATCAGCACTAATGTTATCGGTAAATGACGTGTTCCTTTCAGAATAGAATTTATACATTCGGCTAGGTTTGAGGTCATGTGACCATATCGTAAGCCACCGTCGTATGCTTGTGTCCACTGTTCGAAAGGTATATTACATAGGTAGTCATGGCCCTCTTCGTTAACTGAATGGAAAACTACCAACATCTCATGAAAACGGTCCTTACTTATCTCATACCCTGCCAATATAAGTTGATAGCGAAAATTACATACCACTTTTTCATTTAAAATAAATTCAATATTCCAAACGAAATTATATTAATAGAGATAAAGTTAAATACCCATGTTGGCCACTTGCCGTCGTTCACTTTTAGATGGATATTGCTTGTAGTAGTTGGAAGCAATGTGCCTTAGGCAATACCGATGGTGTGTGCGATGCCATAGGCTTCCCTGTCGCTCAATTGCAGCTAGTATCCCGGTGCCTCGATCCGATATAACGCATATATCAGGTTGGGGGAAAACATGCATCCTTAACCTAGAAAGAAAGAAATCCCAATCATCAGTTGACTCCCCCAGTGTTATTGCAAACGCAATTGGAAGGTCGTTGTAGTATGCAGGTTCTATTTGAAGGTCTGTTATGCAACCTGTGACGTATCTCTCTAGCACTTGACACCACTATCATATTTCATTATATGAAGCGTCCCACCCACTATGCATCTTCTCCAAAGCCTTCTGCTTTGCTATCCAAGCCTTGCGGTAAGAGGGCGTGTACCCCATTTGGTTACGAATATTGGCAATTAAGACTGGCACTAAAGTCCTAGGATCTACCTTCACCATGGGTAGTATTAAGCTAGCTAACATAGCTGAATCCATCTTGGGATGATCTTGTGAAATACCTGTCAATGAAGTACGTTAAATAATGTAACATTACATAATAACAGTATTATTCAAAAACCTTAAATACTGTACCTGCAGCATATGTATGTGGACCTTTATACTTTTTTATCTCCCACAACCCTGTCCTTTTCCTCAACGAGGCTTAGATTTTCCATGAACAACTTCTGTCTTGCACTGCACACTTCGCCTCAAACTTATCGGATTTAGATTTAACCACGTGGTAGTTAACACCGTTATTGATGTTATGTTGTTTCAATGCACCAAGAAAACTATCCTTATTGGAAAACTCCTTACCAACTTCAAATTCACTCAAATCCAATAACGAACTTGTATGATCACGCGTTCTGTATGGTAGATCTGGAAACTCCAATGCATCATCTGCAGATAGATCAACATTATGCATGTGGGCTGGAGGCGAGTATGCCCTGAATCGTGGATCTTCTTCTTCATCTAAACCCCCTTCAACATCTTCAGGTTCAGTTGGAATAGGCTCCGGTTCAGAAAATAATCCAACTTCTGTACCATCGCGGCCGGGCTCTCGAGGTGGATCCACATCGGACTCATCATCTAACCCACCATCATCTGCGACGTATGAGGTCCCCTCACCGGTGGACGTCATGGGGAATACATCATCCCTTCTTCTGGGCATTTCATAACGTCCCCAATTGGATGTAGATTGCCAAGCACTATAAGTTGATGTCGTTCCCCAGTACGTATTTCCAGCATCAAACATCGACCCACCTAGGTACATGTCCCATCCACTGACAGAGTGTCATGCAGGGGTTGTGTATTCCATATCGCTACCAAAAATCGGCGGTTCCGTGTTATGTAACCCACTAACGGAGTGTCGGGCAGGGGTCGTGTATTCCTCTCGAACAGCAGCCGCAAATGTATCATTTGGCAATGCAAGTTGTACATATAACTCAATATATGTTACTCCACTAGCAAGATGAGTCTGCACCATTGCCTCCAAGCTACGAGCACCTTTGATGTCGAACGAGTCATATGTTACTGGATTAATAGAAACACAAAATCGATACCTAATAGACAACACTTTCATTGGCATCGTTCCGAATAT
This sequence comes from Gossypium longicalyx, assembly GCA_025698465.1. Classification (NCBI taxonomy): domain Eukaryota; kingdom Viridiplantae; phylum Streptophyta; class Magnoliopsida; order Malvales; family Malvaceae; genus Gossypium; species Gossypium longicalyx. The sequence goes on along the minus strand of CM046995.1, from coordinate 32,735,729 downwards.
TTTACGCCTAATCCTTTTACGAAGTTCTGTCAAATCTATGTTCTGGTTAAAAATCAGTCGTATTGTATTCTCCGAAAAAAATAACACCGTTTTCGGTATGACGAACCTCACCATCATAGTAAATAACAGCACTAATGCGTTCACTCATCTTTAATTTTTATCCTTCTTAGCCTCTTTATTTATTTTCTTTTTTGCTGTAAGTTATGCAACCTAAGAACAAAATTTGGCTCATTTATAGCCCAAGTTATTTCAGAAACCACTGTAGCAAAAGAGCGTCCACGTGGGAGCTTCTTTCAGTATTTTTGCTGAAAATGCATCCTGCTTGAAGCGTTTTTGACACTATTTATGCAGACACGTCTTCTTAAAATTATTTTTTCAGAGACCACTGTAGCAAAAGAGCATCCAAGTGGGAGCTTCTTCCAGTAATTTTGCTGAAAATGCATCCTGCTTGAAGCGTTTTTACCACTATTTACGCAGACACGTCTTCTCAAAATTATTTTTTCAGAGACTACTGTAGCAAAAGAGCGTCCACGTGAAAGCTTCTTTCAGTACTTTTGCTGACAATGCATCCTGCTTGAAGCGTTTTTTACACTATTTGCACAGACACGTCTTCTCAAATTTATTTTTTTAGATACTACTGTAGCAAAAGAGCGTCCACGTGGGAGCTTCTTTCAATACTTTTGCTGACAATGCATCCTGCTTGAAGCGTTTTTGACACTATTTGCGCAGACACGTCTTCTCAAATTTATTTTTCAGAGACTACTGTAGCAAAAGAGCGTCCACGTAGAAGCTTTTTTAGATTAACAAATAATTTAATTAAGTTACCCTAAACTCCAAACCCTAATTTATTTGATTTTTTTCTTAAATACCCTAAAACCCTAAACCCTAAAATCTTAATCTAATTTTTTTAAAATTTATAATTAATTTACTCAAGTAACCCTAAACCCTAATTTATTTGATTTTTTCCTTCAAAAACAATAAACACTAAACCATAATCTAATTTTTTAAAATTAGTAATTAATTTAATTAACAAACACTAAACCCTAATTTATTTAATTTTTTCGTTAAAACCTTAAAATTTAAAAACCCAAAATTCCCAAAACCCTAACCCTAATTGCAGAAAACCCTAATAAAAACACGGGGAAAACGCTTCCTCAAGGAAGCGCTTTGCCTACGTGGATAGAAAGCGCGCCCTCAAGGAAGCGTCATTCACGTCAGGTAAAGCGCTCTCGAGGAAGCGCTTTCGCTTTTTCCGACGACAACGCTACCAAGTGGACGTATTTTGTAAAAACTGGCCCATTCCGATAAATAATTTCTGACCTGGCCTATTTCGGTAAAAATAAAAAAAAAGGGGCTTTTATTGACAATTTGCCCTATTTTTTATCCATTTGAAGTAAAAAGTAAATTTTAGCTGATTTTGTCTATTTGTTTTATATGAACGTGAAAACAATAAAAAATCAATAATCTTTAATTCTGAATTGATTCAAATTTAGATTATTTCAATTTAAAATTAATTCAAAATTATAATTATTTAAATAAATAATTTCAAATTACTTTAATCTATAATAATTTAATTAAAATATCAAAATAACTTAGATCGAAATTTGAATCGATTATATCTAAATTATTCTCAACTAAAATAACTTAAAAGTTTTAAAACTTAAAATTGATAGAATCCATATTAATATTGCTTAACACCAACCCCAGCCACTAATTAGCATGCCAATGTCTATTTTTAATTAACTTTATACATGGTGTCAGTAACAATATTAAACGATACGTTGAATCAGTTTAAAGGTAGACAACGTTACATATTAACACATGAATAAACATAACAACTAAAAATGAAAGAAACGAGTACTATTGTCATCTCATTGTCGGTGGTTCACATAGTACGCAACATACAACATGCCTGAAGCACTTAATTACAATTCTTTTGTAATTGGAACAAGAGATCACAGGCCCACATATCTCACCCATCCTATCTTAGGAAGGTTAGGATATTCAATGTGTTTTTATTGCTTTTAAAAATCACGATAAAAAGATATTTTTGAATATTTTGATTTAATATTTAAGTATTTAATATCACTTGTATAAAATATTTTTAAGAATTAAAATATTTATTTTATATATTATGTTATGAAATAAAAATATATATTTAAATAATATTTAAATTCTTTAATATTATGATATTTTAATAATAATATAAAAATAAATTTATTATTAATATTTTGATAAATAAAATATAAATTTTAAATATTTTTAAACAATTAATATTAATTATTTATAAAATTTAATTTTAATATATAAAATATATTTTAAATATTAAAATATAACTACTACAAATTTAAATATATAATGTTATATATTTAAAATAAATATCAGTAGATAAATAATTGCATATTACATAAAATATATTATATTATAAATAAGGGTTAAACATGTCACATGACTCCAAAAATGATTTACCCAAACATAAAAGCTAAAAAAAAGCTTTTAGCTCTGTTTGATAATTGGCTGATAGCTGATTGCAATTGTTGGTTTGATCAATTAATTTTATTAACTGATTTGACTAACTGATTTTATTAATTGTTTATTTAAAATTGTTTGATAAACTTAACTAATAGTCAAAAGTTGATATGTATAAAATGACAAATAAGGGCATGACATATTTTATTGTTAAGTATTTATTTGTTTATAATACAAAGCCTTTAATGGGTGAAATTATTGAAATAAAACACTATTATCAAGGAATTAAAACATCTATTATGGAAATTAATTAGTGAATTTTTTTAAATTTACTATGGACTTTTAAGATAAAAGTGAAAATGGGAAAATAGAGGCTACATTAGGTTAGAACATGTGACAAAAGGAGTAATTTTTTAGTAAACATAGTCAGATATATCATTCCATATATGTCATTCTCAATCAGTTGTGATAAAAGTTATCATCCCAGTGTTTTTTGTTTTGAAGGTTTTAGCTCAACAAACTCTTACAAACTTCCATTTACCAAACACTACAATTAAATGATTTAATTACTCAATCATCTATTTATATCCAAATCAACTAAAAAAATTCAAAACTTTATACTCTTTTTTATATTTGAGTTCGAAAATTTGCTTATCACGCTACAAACATTTTTTACTTTAAAAGCACTTAAAAAGAAATCCAAAACTTAATCCAAGTTCTGAATAGCGTTTTTCTACTTTGGTAAATAACTTTAATTATTGTTTAAATATGTCCTGGGTTAGTTGAATCCAGTTAAGTTTAAATTTTAATCATCATTTTAAAATTGGTACAGACGAATAGTGATAATAAGGGTTAGGCTTGAGTTTTAATATTGATAGCCTTTTCACAAAAAAAAAAAAATTAAAAGCCTAAACATAGATGGATTAGACCCATTTTCTTATTTTATAATATATTATTTTGTTAAAAAAAATTGAATAAAAGATTTGACTGAATTTATTATCAAAAAGAAATAATATATAGAACAGAATTAGACTGAAGTCCATTAACAAGATATTAATTAAAAGAATAATTAAAAAACAAAAGCCTACTAAATAAAATCGGGCCTAAAACTTACGAAACTGGCCCAATTTGTCTAATTTCAACTAAATCAAAATAGAAAATCAAATCTTATCCTATACCAGTCAAATTGACAGCTGGATACCAATAGACTCTGTCTTTTCACATTACTGACCCAACATTAATGATAGCAGGTTTTCAAAAATGACTTTTAATTTTTTTTTTGCTACCTCTTCTCAAAAGCTTTTATCTTCCCTTTCGTTCAATCCAAATGCTTTGGTCGAAAATTCTCCAGTGCTTGACGAACACATTCTGGAATTCCTCCAACCAGGTAATAACTTTCTCTCCTCTTTAGGGCCTCATTCGCAATAACATGGGCGTATATATTCTCTGTTTTAGGGACAAAATAAAACTCAATCTCTTGAAATCTGTCTTTTTTGCTTTGTATGTCTCTAATAATTGCTCCGATGGCCGATTTATCTATATCAATACTTTGACATTTCTTTATAACAGTTTTTGAATCTCCCACTACTTCCGTTTTGTTAAAATCATAAAAATTCCTAATTTCACTACTTGTAACCCTACATGTGCCTTTACCGTGAACGGAGTTGCTATCTCAGAGTGAATAACTGTCTTTAATGCTAGGATCTCCCCCACCTCATTTTGTACAATTAAGCCCGTAGCCAATCTAGAAGATTAGTGGTCAAAGGCTGCATCAAAATGAACTGTGACCCTTTCTCTTTGATAATCCTGTTGAATATTTCCATCAGACTAAAGGGTGAGTTTTTTTCTCTTTTGTTGCATCCAACTTTATGATATAACTTCGAACTTGCTTTGCTATTTCTCTTCCTGTCACATTTTTTCTTTCATATAACAAACGATTTCTATTGAACTAGATTAACCAGAGTCTACAACAGAATAACTGGATTTGTTCATTAGTCCCCTTACAGAAGACCTAGGTAAGCCATTCCCACATATTTTGAGTATTGTTATTTAGTACCCATGATAGATTTAAATGATTCCAAACCTCAACCGTTGTAGGGAACTATTGAAAAATATAGCTACTGTCTTCCTCATTTTGACGACACTGAGGGCACTGATCTTCCACCACAACTCTCTTATGTTTGAGGTTAACAAAGGACGGAATAAAGTTCCAAGAGATTCTCCATACTGTAATTATAATTTTTGAGGGGATGTATAATTTCCATAGTTTCCTATAGAAATTTTTAGTTTCTGTATGAATAATATAACTACTAGGATCCAAATTAGTCTCTTGTAATAGTTTATAGGTGCTCCTGACTGAGAAATCCCCGGACAGTTCTGTAACACCCCTAACCCGTATCCGTCGCCGGACTAGGGTCAAGAGGCATTACCGAATAAAAAGCACAAATCCGAACATTTACTACTCACTCAAGTCAAACTCATTTATAATTAAAAAATATATATCACAATTCGGAACATACATTGATTTATATCTTACATAAACAAGTCATAACCATATTCAACATATTACCTACTGCATATAATGCATTTATATACACAACATTAACCATTACCAATATGATCAAACATACTTCTAATACCGCCATTGTAATTATGTATCGCCACCAAATCACATACACATTTTTATAACTTAATAATCCATAATACATATCTTAAACCACATACATATGTAACTTAGGTCATAATCAATTTGAACTTGCATGCTATACAGTTTAAATACTAATCAAAACATTTAAATGACATATAAACATGTCTTAACTTAATTCATAAATAGATACCAAAATTTCTATCACTAATGTATCTTCCTCTTTACCTATTAATTCAATTACAAGACCAAACATTTATATACAACCTAATCTATATAAATATGTATATATGCATGATATGCTTTTACCGTAAAGCCGAAACCACACTTCACATTTGAGCACCAAAAGTTTGTATACCAAACAGACAACCAAAATATTCGAGAAACACATGCATTATTTACCATATAATCACTGAATTAATCAAATTAAATCATAAACAGCTATCACCTAAATTATAATTTAATCCATATTATCCATCACAACTAATTAACACACCAAAAACATATTATAATATTTTACGTTCATAGCCGAATCTTGCTACCTAAAATCACATACATATTCCAAAACTTTCATCATCAAGTACCAATGAACATGTTCATTAAACGTTTTTACTAAGAACTTTCAAAGCCAAATTTAAACATAATAAGCAAGCCATTTTCAAACATATAGTGCTTAATACATATATTATACCTTCATGGCACATAACATATTAATCGAAATGGACTTGAAACATTATCATACTAGAACCCAATTCAAGCATAGAAATAAGCCATTTTCGTATGGCTTTTATACAAAACCAACATTCAACATTTTTAAATTATGTTCCAGCCTATACATGCCATAGTTCCATAATGTATTATATCAAATACCGAAAATGGCCGATAGTGTGATAAACTTTGCTGACGATCCCCGAGCTTGTAATTTGAATCCAAAATCTATAATGTAGAGTAAACATGAACACATAGAGTAAGCTATTATAGCTTAGTAAGTTATAAGCAATCAACATCTTAATGATATAATCAACTCGATTAAAGCTAATCCAAATTTCATTATTATTATCAAACTTAACCTCAAATCCACAAATGAAATAAATAACACATTTTCATACATAAAATTTACATTGACTGAATACTTATTTACTCAATTTGACCTAATAATATTCAACTTTTAAAGCCAAAATGGTTGTATATAAGTAAACATGCACATACTCATTTATATATGCTTAAGAACCATTTTATAACATTATGAACATATACCATTTATATGGCTGAATATTCATGATCACAAATATGCACATATACAAGAATCAGTTCTTCAATATTCATGCCATTTACTCACAAGGCCGAATACACATACTAAATTCACATGTAATCTTCATTTGTATCACACATAATTAGCAATAAGTATCAAGCTACTTATTTACCTTATCTCAAATAAACATCAAGCTAATTCATACCTGATCATTTAGCTCGTTAAACGTATTTAATAACCACATCAGCGTAAAGTCTTTTAAGCATACATTTATGTTAATTCACCGGCATAAAGCCTGCTAGGCCGAAGCCTATATCATACATCAGCACAAGGCCTGCTAGACTCAGAGTCTAATTTTATACACCGGCAATAAGCCTGCTAGGCATCAAGCCCGAATAAATTCACCAGCACAAGGCTTGCTAGGTTCAAAGCCCGAAAATCACTATTATAAATTCATTTCATAAACAGTTCATATATCGAATCGTCCAGATATTCCATGTAGTTCATACGAACTTTCAGAGGTTTTAACTCAGTCGAATAAAACTCAACCACATTAATTCCATGTTTAACCACATTCGGCTACTCTACTATAAATCTATAAAATTTGAACCATCATATTAAACCATTTTATATTCAAAATAGACGATGTTTAATTGCTTAAAGACTTACCTCGGATATCGACGAACGTTATAAATCGGCTATTCGACTATTTTTGCTTTTCCCCGATCTAAGTCTAATTTCTTTTCTTCTTGATCTATATAATTTCAAATTAACCTCATTTAAACACAATTTCATTCAATTTAATCCAACGACACATAAATGGGCAAATTACCATTTTACCCTTGATATTTCATACTTTTACAAATTAGTCCTCATTGCATAAAACACAAAATACACAAAATCTCCATTCCACATGCTTAGGCCAAATGTTCATCTAGCACATATAAATACACACATTTCATTTATTTTTCATTTTAGTCCCTCAATTTATTATTTTTTCAATTTAGTCCTAATTACTCAAAATCATCAAAAACTCCAATACAAAACATGTTAATCTAAAAACATATCTTCCATATTTCATCATCAAACAACAAAAATCACAAGCTCTCATCAATGGCATAACTCAAAATATTCATCAAAATAAAAAATTCAAGCATGAGTCGTGTAACACCCCAAACCCGGCCCAGAAGTTATGACCGGATCCGACGTGTCACATTGAAGTTTTTAAGAAAACCCATTCCTCTTTCAACGTCCTTCTTAGTGTTTTAAAAGATAGTCTTTGCTAAGTTAATAAAGTGAATGGAAGTCATGCACCGTAGGTATCCAAACAGAGGAGGTGAGCCTAGAAGGCCGCTTAAGTACCAAGCTCTTGATTGGATCCAATCCTAGACATGCCTACAACCATTGCCACACTTTGGTGCTAGGTTAGGTTTTGAGAAAAACAAGTTGGAATTCATTTAAGTAGATATTTTTGATAAACCGATTAATTATATCGTTACGTTATTTTGAAAACAATTATCATTTTGGAAACACGCCTAGGTCTAACTCATATTGTTATCGAAAAAATATAGGGTATAAGATAAAATAATCCCGAAAAATAATTAAAATGGCCTTATTACAACCCAAAACCAAATAATAATATTAATAAGATAAAAATTATAAAGAAATAAATCGGCTACTTATTGCAATTAAAAGAAATAGAAAGCAAAATGAGTGTGTGGCCATCTCCGAGTCCTCGCACTCTCCAAACCATCTAAGCTTAGGGATTACCTCGCACAGCTTAGAAACGGAGTGAGTTTATGAAAACTCGGTGTGTAATCCCAATAACAAACAAACAAGAATTAACACGGTATCAAGTACAATGCGGGCCAAAGCCCTATTTAGTCTTGACATATCTTGGGCGAAGCCTTTCATTTAACGATTCTTCGGGTCGAAGCCTTTTCATAAACCATATCACTAGGCCAAGCCTTTTCATAAATCATATCACCGGGCCGAAGCCTTTTCATAAATCATATCACCGGCCAAGCCTTTTCATAAATCATATCACCGGGCCGAAGCCTTTTCATAAATCATATCACTGGGCCGAAGCCTTTTCATAAATCATATCACCGGGCCGAAGCCTTTTCATAAATCATATCATCGGCCAAGCCTTTTCATAAATCATATCACCGCCGAAGCCTTTTCATAAATCATATCACCGGGCCAAGCCTTTATCAGAAATGGTATGGCCCTTAGGCCCATTTCAATATCACATGTAATGTTAATGAATGTATGCAAGCCCATTTCAATATCACATGTAATGTCAATGAATGTATGCAAGCCCATTTGGGGAGACTACTCGACCCAAATCCGCTACTCTCCACCCGTACCAACCAAGCTCTCCATGTGGGAATAACTCAACCCACCCAACCAAACTCTCCACTCGGGCGCATAGTTGCTTTATCATATAACTGAGGCCTTGCCTCTTTTTAATAATCGGGGCATAAGCCCTTTTCGAAATCGGGGCATAAGCCCTTTTCGATGGCCAGGCGAGCCCTTTTAGCACTTCCTCCATCAATATAACCCATATCCCATGCAATATGTCATGTATGCGAGAATGTCATGCCCATATTTGAATCAAACAATCATAGTCAAGTCATTCATATCACCAACATATATTCACAATCAAATCCACAACCACACGGTCCAAGTCACTCACTTGCCCACAAGGGCAAAATAGTCATTTTTCATATTATAAGGGTATTTTCGTAATTTTACCAAAAACTAGGGTTTTCCATGTTCATTACATTTGTCAATATTTCGAGTGTTTAAACAATGATCTTTAACCCACTTATCAAATTCGGGTTTTGGGCCCAAAACCCCCAATGGGCCCTACGAATCTTTGATTTAGCCCAATAAGCTTTGCTTAACCCAAATTTTACAATAATACTAACTGTGTTAACATGCAACTTTTCCAAATTCCATTTTCTATCAATTTTACCCAAATGGGCCAAAAGCCCATTTGGCCCAATTCCAGCCCATGGAGGCCCAACTTACCATTGTTAACACATTGGAGTTCTTACCTGTTCTATCAATCCAAACACCGACCTTATCGTATTTATCGCATCTATACCCACACGCAACATTACAAGTTCCCGAAATGCCGGTATTTTAGCATTTCGACTTCTCAAAGAAATATTAATCTAAGCTACTACGAGGGTTAGTACACACACATTATGGGTTGAAGTTGAAACGTTTCCATAATCAATCACCTACTGGTAACCACCACCGCCACTCAAACTTAACTAATCCAATATCAATATACGTAAATCCTAAGCACATCACCATACATACTAACATAAGGGCATATTCGTCATTTTACCATACAAGGGTATTACTACAGTAATTCTACCCTGGGGTATTTCAGTAATTCTACCTTACAGGGGTATTTCAGTAATTCTACCCTACAGGGGTGTTTCGGTAATTCTACCCTACAGGGGTATTTCGATAATTCTACCCTACAGGGGTATTTCGGTAATTCTACCCTACATGGGTGTTTCGATAATTCTACCCTACAGGGGTATTTGGTAATTCTACCCTACAGGGGTGTTTCTGAAATTTCATAATCGAGGTATTTTGGTAATTTTGTAAACCAAGGGTATTTCAAGAAACTTTAAAAATGAGGGTAAAACAAAGCAATTACAGAAAATCAAGGGTAAAACGATAATTTTGTAAATCGAGGTAAAAAACAATAATTCTATAAATCGAGGGTAAAATGGTAATTCTATAAATCGAGGGTAAAACGATAATTCTGTAAATCGAGGATAAAACAGTAATTCTATAAATCGAGGGTAAAACAATAATTCTGTAAATCGAGGATAAAATAGTAATTCTATAAATCGAGGGTAAAACAGTAATTCTGTAAATCGAGGATAAAACGGTAATTTTACAAGTTGAGGGCATTTCAGTAATTGGTAAACTAAAGTATTCTAAACATGGATAATAATACGAATGGCCCTAAAGCCCATTCTCGGCCCAAATGGTCCCACACGCTCGTGTGGCCCTTTTAGCCCAAACCTAGCCACAAATATGCGATTCACCTAGCCTAGTCAATATTTACAACACAATCAAACAACTTATTCAATTGGTTCCGTAGGCCCATTGGGCCCACATGGCCCCTTTCGGCCCATCGCGGCCCGGAGTAGCCATCCAACAACTAGAGTAGTGAGAAATACACACCTGATAGGAGATTGGAGTTAATCCACGATCTGAGCACTCTTAGCCGACGCCCAACCCAAACGAGCACGCCATAAAGCGAAAGGGATCAGCCAAGAAAGGTACATTTACACTCCTCATGGTTCTCTCTATTTAAAGCTAGCTTCCCATCCACTCTTATGTTAGCTTCCCGATGTGGGATCCCTCCAACATCAGAGTTTAAATTCAACACCAACTCTTGCCGCCCCTTATTAGCAAAATAAATGCTCATTGCTTACCCTGGGATTCGAACCCATGCCTTCCCTCAGATGCTCCACACGCTACTTGCCACTAAGCTACAAGGCTTTTTGTGTCATGTTTTATCCCCAATTAATTATAAGGTCTAAAGGCCAAAGTCCAGGTTCCCTTAAAAGAAAAAACCAAAATAAATTGCAAGAGCCAAGGCTTGAACCCAGGCTCCCATACAACCTTAATGACGCCACAACCACTAGACTACAAGCTTTCTTGTGTCATTTATTTAACACAATAATTTAAAAGCCCTCATCCAAGCATCCAGGTTTCTCTTTTTTTTTTTTTTCACTTAATACCAAAATTTTTCCTAAAGCCCAAGTTTGAACCCAAGATTTCTCTAGCACTTCTTAGGGCCATTAACCACCAAAGCAGACATTTAATTGTGTCATTTCATTGCACAATTAAATACCTATATACAACCTCCTTACGGACCCGCACTCAAGGCCCAATACTTCTAGGCCCAAATTCGGGGTGTTACAAGTCGGATAGTACTCGAAGCAACGATCTCAAAAACGTAAAAATTATCAAAAACCGAAACCAAACTAACCTTGAATCAAGCTTGAGAATAGCCGAACAACCTAGGCTTTATTTTCTTTCTTTTTCTTTAACATTCGGCAAAAGCAAAGATTATGAAACCATGTTTTATTTTTTTTATGTTTTATTATTACATTATTATTACATAATTTACATATTTAACCTTATGATAAAAATATAAAACCATTTTAAATGCATGGTCACAACCGTCCATGACATTTAACTAAGGTCAAATTACATTTTAAATACCTCCACTTACAAAGACATATTCATTTTAGCCCTTTTACAATTAATCATCAAATTTTCATTTTACGCGATTAAGCCCTTTTATTCAATTAAGCACACAAATAATCAAATTTTCATACGAAACTTTCACACATGAAACTTCACATATATAAACACAGAAAATAATATTTAAATATTTTTCTGACACATATTTGTGGTCCCGAAACCACCGTTATGATTAGGGTCTAAATCGGGCTGTTACAAGTTCCCCTCTCCATACTTGAAAATCTTCATGTGTTACATGCAACTTCACATATAGAAAACACGGAAAATAATATTTAAATATTTTTCTGACACAGATTTGTGATCCCGAAACCACCGTTCTGATTAGGGTCTAAATCGGGCTGTTACAAGTTCCCCTCTCCATACTTGAAAATCTTCATGTGTTGTCTCTGCCAGTGGAATCTACAAGATTTTTTTTTTGCTACATCCAATCGAAAGGTATTCATAACTACCTCTATTTTCCAGCTCCTATTAGTGGCCTCTATTAAATCCAAAACTAACTTAATATTTTCATTGTTGTCTTGATTCTGTAATCTGTCTACTTCATTTCCTGAAATCCACAAATCATTCCAAACGGAAATTTGATCACCTTTCCTAACCCTCCAGCATAGACCTTTCTCCAGAAGCCCTCTTACTACTCAGACACTCTTCTAGGTAAGCGAAGGTAAATTTCCTAACCGAGTATTATAGAAATCCAAATTAGGATAATATTTTGCCTTCAAAACATGGGCTAATAATGAATTTGGATAGTTTATAAGACGTCATCCCTGCTTTGCTAATAACGCTATATTAAATTTTACAAGATTTCAAAAACCCAAGACCACCGTCTTCTTTTAATAAGCATAATTCCTTCCAAGCACACCAATGAATGCCCTTCCTATCGCGACTTCTTTGCCACTAAAACTTGGCTATTATACCCTCCAAATCAACACATAGAGACTTAGGAAGTAGAAAGCAAGCCATCGTATAAGTTGGGATGGATTGGAGTATAGCCTTTATGAAAACTTCTTTACCTTATTGAGAGAGATGCCTCATGCTTCAGTTATCAATTCGTTGTTATCCTTCAAAGCTTCAAATGACAATCTCTTCCTTCTTCCCACCATATTGGGGAGCCCTAGATATCGTTCTAGATTAGTTGATCTTCTTACTCTGAGTATACTTGAAACTACTATCCTTTCCCCATCTTGCGTGCTTGTGCTGAAAAATACTGTCGATTTATCATAATTAACACTGTAACATCCCGAAATAGGGCCTAAATGGAATATTGGTTATGAAACCATAAATTTGAGGTAGAAAAATTTATTTTATTATCATTTTAAGGTCTATGGCATGATTGCATGATTGTGTAAAAATTTTGTTTAGAAATTTTATCGATAGAGGGTCCAATTTGATATTTAGGACTAAATTGCAAAAGTTGTAAAATGTGTGTTCTAGTTCACAAAGGTACTAAGTACTTGTGAGTAATGGGTTTTTAAAGTGGAGGTCCTTGGATAGTAATTAGACCATTATACTAGTTTGGACAAAAATACCTAAGGGAAGATAAAACACCATAGTTTTTAATTAAGGGCATTTTGGTCATTTAGTTATTCAAATGAATTAAAAAAATTAAAAGCCGAGGAAGACATAGCTAGGATTTTCCAAGCTTCCAAGCTCAATTGTAAGTCTGTTTTAGCCCCGTTTTTAATGTTCTTTACGTTTTTGGAATCCCAGTAACTTGATTAAGCTTATTCTAGCAATAATTTAACCTAGGGTTTATATTTGGAAAAATACCCATAGGTGAAATGTGTTTATTTTGATGTTTTATGGTAGAATATAGAGCTTGAAATTGTGTTAAACAACTTTTTCTAAGCGATTTTACGTGAAAACGGGTAAAACGACATAATCGGTAAAAATACCTAATATTCATAAGTACATGTTAGAGTGAGAATTTGACGTTTCCATAGAAGGGAAAAATGATCAGCATGTCTTAAAAAATAATAAAATAGGATGAAGTTTAATTTCTGAGCCTTGGGGCAAAAGTGTAAATATGTAAAAGTTTAGGGGCAAAAGTGAATTTTTTCCAAAGTTTGAGTCAAGGACTATTTTAATAAATGTGAGTATTAAATAAGCTAAATTTGTTTTTATAGATCAAGAAGAATGAAATCTAGAGTTAGATCGGGGAAAGAAAAAGATAGTGGACTAAATCGATATAGTTGATCGTAATTTGTTTCGAGGTAAGTTTGCAGTAAATAAATGCAATATTCTATTATTTGATGTTAATATTATTAAATTCCAGCATGTGTATATTTATTTTATGAAATTATTCAAAGAATACTCAAGCATGAATTGACGGAGAAATAATTTCAGAAAGTCCCGGTTGAACCTTAGGAATATGTAGGATACAAATGTCATGACATTAGGGTTTAAGGATACCATGTAAGACCATGCCAAGGCATGGCATTGATAAGTTTTGTAAGGCAAGGAAATCATGTAAGACCATGTCAAGACATGGCATTGATGAGTTACTATAAGGCAAAGGTCTCATGTAAGACTATGCAAAGGCATGGCATTGGTGAGTTCATAAGGCAAGGATACCAAGTTAGACCATGTCAAGACATGGCAATGGTAAGTTTCAAAAGGATACCACGTAAGACCATGACAAGTCATGGCAATGGTAAGGTACGCGTGTATCCTTAGTATTCCAAGTGGTTCAACAGGAAAATTTAAAGACAATATCAAGGTAAGGTAAGGTAAGACAAGTTATACTAAAAAGGTAATACAAGTTCATGCTAGAAGAGCAAAGGCAAGTATATAATATCCATGTATGCTTGATAAGGAAAAAGTTAAGCAAAATGTATTAATAAATTTGATTAAGTAAGTAAGTATTTAAGTAAGTGAGTAAGTGAAGAGATTTAAAATATGTCTATGACAATTAATGAAGTTGCATTAAGTAGTATCATGCCAAGTAGTAAGATAATTATTATGAATGTTGTTATTTATTTGCATCTAAACTTACTAAGCTTAATGCTTACCCCTTTTATTTTCCTTCTTTTTATAGTTTTTTCAAGCTAACTCGGGGATCGTAAAGTACGTCGGAGGTCCGGGCACACTATCATAATGATTATTTTGGTATAGCTAGACGTTTCATTTTGAGTGTGGCATGTATAACATCATAGCCATTTTGTGTGTATGATCTTATGATATGGCTAATGAATGGTATGTAAATACTTGATAATGATTAGCTATTGGAATGGCTAATCAAGGACATGTTTGGTGTTATGTATGCCAAAACGCTAGTTATTCCATGGAAATCATGAAAAAGGTGAAATTAGCTTTAAAACAGTATCAGTCAATAGTAATAACATGAATTTGGAAAATCACTAAAAATAGTATAAATGGATTTAGATAGTTGAGATATATAATTAAATCTTATTGAGTCTATTTTCATATGAAAGAAACAGAGTAAATACAGGAGTTGTATTTTATGAGATATTTAAATTTTGGTGAGACAGGGTCAGAGTGATTTCTGAATCCCCTATTCTGATCTTAGAAATTCACTAGAATTGTAAAAAAATAATTAGGAGTTATAATTTATATGTATAAATTCCTTATTTAGTCTAATTTTAAAAGAAATAAACAGCATGGTTATTTAAATTCTGTACAGGGAGAAAATCAAATTGTAGTGAATAGAGGTTAGAGCAGCCAAACACTGAAATAGGGGAAACTTTAACTAATAAACTGTACTAATTGACTAGACCAAAAATTCTAAAAAACATTTAGTAATAATATATATGAGTCTAGTTTCATAGAAAATTTACGAATTTGGATTTCGAGTTTCGTAACTCGAGTTATGATTTTTTTAGTGACTATGACACAGATGGACAGTTTATTTATGAAAGGTGAAATAAATTGTTTTGATTTGTTTAAGTGATCGAAAATTTTTTATTGATTTCGGTTTGTTCCCGAACCATTTCAATTTCATGTTTTAGGGTCTCGAGGATCCTTTTTCAGGATATATTGAATGAATGAAACTAAATTAATTTTAAAAGTAAATTTTTATGCCCTAAAATAGTAAGCTAAGTTCGGTAACGCCTCGTGCTCGAATCTAGCGACGGTCTCGGGTAAGGAGTGTTACATTTATTGGTATCAGAGCAAAGGTTTAGTCGGTTCTCAGAATATTTAGTATGATTAAGAGTCTAGCTATACATGCCATACTTATATGTTGATAGTGTGACGACTCCTGACGATTTTAAAATGTTTGCTTTTATAGTTTTGGATCCCGAATAAGCTGGTGCAGATGATGTAGAGAGTAACGCGCCGGCTCCCGTAGAAGGGACGGTGCCACCAAATAGTATTGAAAGGTCCGTTACAGTTAATCAGGGAGGATGGGCTCGAGAAGCCTTCTTCCAAGCTATGAATAAATGGTTTGCCGAGTTCGTTCGTACGAATCCGGCTATTAGACCTCCACCCCCTCATGATCATCAGACCACCCATGTAGCTCCCCCAGTCACAAGTACTGTTATAAAAGACAAGCCACCAGTTGATAAAATTAGAAAACAAGGAGCTGAAGAGTTTCGATCTATAAAAGATGATGCAGAAAAGGCAGAATTTTGGCTCGAGAATACTATAAGAGTCTTTGATGAGTTATCCTGCACACCTGAGGAATGTATGAAATGTGTTGTATCACTTCTTAGAGATTCGGCCTGTCATTGGTGGAAGACACTTGTATCAGTTGTACCGAAAGAGAGAGTCACTTGGGATTTCTTTCAGGAGGAATTCCGTAAAAAGTACATCAGTCAAAGTTTTGTTGACCAGAAAAAAAAAGAGTTTCTAGAGTTGAAACAGGGCAATATGACGGTGACTGAATATGAGTTCGAGTTTGTTAGACTCAGTAATTATGCTCGAGAGTGTGTGTCTACAAAGGCTATTATGTGCAAAAGATTTGAGGAAAGGCTTAATGATGATATCCGATTGTCGGTTGGTGTCCTAGAAATAAAAGAGTTTGTTGTCCTAGTTGAGAGAGCCTGTAAGGCAGAGGAGCTTTAAAAAGAAAGGGCAAAGTTGAAATTGAGACGCAAGACACGAAGAAAAAACTAATGAGCAAGTCATTTCAGTCTACACACAAGAGGCCTAGAGAGCTCTCCACTAGATCTAATTTTTCAGCTAGATATTCTACCCGAAACAGAGGCAGAAGATTTATGAGTCTGAAAGCTCAAACCACTTCGATTGCAAGTGTTGGCAGTGTTCAGCCTAATAGACCAAAGTGTCCCCGATGCGGTCGACGTCACCCAGGTCAGTGTCGAGCAACTGAGACAAGTTGTTTTCGATGTGGTGCACCAGACCATTTTATTCGGGAGTGTCTCAAGATGATTAAAAGGGAAGCAATACTGAGTGTAAGATCAGGCAACGCTCCTGTCAGAGGCAGATCACTGAGAAATTCGGGAGCTAGGGCAAGTAATAGAGGTGCATCTAGAGATTCAACAGTGAGGCCAGATGTTAGAGCACCTACGAGGACCTATGGTATCCGTGCTCGCGAAGAGGCATCCTCCCCCGATGTGATTACGGGTACATTTTTTCTCCATGATACTAGAGTTATTGCTTTGATTGATCCGGGTTTGACCCATTCATATATTAGCATGAAATTGATGCCTAGTATGAGTATGCCTATAGAATCTACAGGATTTGTGATTAAAATATCAAATCCATTAGGGAAGCATGTATTAGTAGATAAAGTATGTAGAAATTGCCCTTTGATGATTAGAAACTACTGCTTTCTGGCTGATCTCATGCTATTGTCATTTGATGAGTTTGATGTGATTCTTGGTATGGATTGGTTGACTACACATGATGTGATAGTGAATTGTGGAAAGAAATTCATTGAGTTGAAATGTGAAAATGGCGAAATTCTTCGGGTTAATTCAGAAGAGTTAGATAGTTCATTTGCCATGATTTCTGTTATGTCTACTCAGAAATGTTTGAGAAAAGGGTATGAAGCTTATCTTTCTTTAATGTTGAACACTAAAGATCTAGAATTGAAAATTGAATCAGTGCTTGTGGTATGTGAGTTTCTCGATGTGTTTTCAGAAGAACTACCAGGTTTGCCTCTTGTTAGAGAAGTTGAGTTTGGTATTGAGTTAACTCTGGGTACAACACCTATTTCTATTGCTCCTTATAGAATGGCCCCGTTGGAATTGAATGAATTGAAAGCTCAGTTGCAGGAATTAACAGATAAAGGCTTTGCAAGACCTAGTAGTTCACCATGGGGTGCACTAGTGCTATTTGTGAAAAAGAAAGACGGATCGATGAGATTGTGCATAGAGTATAGGTAGCTTAACAAGGTAACAGTAAAGAACAAGTATCTACTACCTAGAATTGATGATTTGTTTGATCAATTAAAGGGAGCCGCTATGTTCTCTAAGATAGATTTGAGATCCGGATACTATCAGTTGCGAGTTAAAGAGTCAGATGTCCCGAAGACTGCTTTCCAGACTAGGTATGGTCATTATGAGTTTCTTGTGATGCCATTTGGCTTAACTAATTCTCCTACCATTTTTATCGACTTAATGGATTAAATTTTCAGACCGTACTTGGATAAGTTTGTAGTTGTATTCATTGATGATATCTTGATTTATTCTCATAATGAGACTGAGCATGTAGAGCATTTGAGAACAGTTTTACAGATTTTGAGAGATAATCAGTTGTATGCCAAGTTCAGCAAAAGTGAGTTCTGGTTACAAGAAGTTGGTTTTCTTGGACATATTGTCTCAGGTGAAGGTATTAGGGTTGATCCGAGCAAGATTTCAGCTATTGTTGATTGGAAGCCTCTTAGAAATGTATCAGAAGTCAGAAGTTTTCTTGGTCTTGTTGGATATTATAGACTATTTGTAGAGGGATTTTTCATGATAGCTACCCCGCTGACAAGATTGCTGCGAAAGGATGTCAAGTTTGAATGGACTGTGAAGTGTCAACAGAGTTTTGACAAGTTAAAGGCATTGTTGACTGAAGCTCCTATTTTAGTACAACCAGAACCAGGTAAGGAGTTTGTGATTTACAGTGATGCGTCCTTGAATGGACTTGGTTGTGTACTTATGCAGGAAGGAAAGGTAATTGCTTATGCCTCTAGACAGCTAAAGCCACATGAGAAAAACTATCTGACACATGATTTAGAGCTAGCTGTCATTATTTTTACGCTAAAGATCTGGAGACATCATTTGTACGGTGAAAAGTGTTGAATACTCACTGATCACAAAAGTTTGAAATATTTGATGACTCAAAAAGATTTGAATTTGGGACAAAGAAGATGGCTAGAGTTGATTAAAGATTATGAGCTAGTGATCGATTATCACCTAGATAAGGCAAACGTTGTTGTTGATGCTTTGAGTAGGAAATCTTTGTTTATATTAAGAGCTTTGAATACTAGTCTAACCTTATCAGATGATGGTTTTATCTTAGCTGAATTGAGAGCTAAATCAATGTTTCTTGAAGAAATTTGTGCAGCTCAGAAAAATGACAGTGAGTTGTTAGCCAAAAGAGCTCAGTGTGAGTCGGATATAGAGTTAGATTTTTAGATCAGTTATAACGGTTGTTTGATGTTCAGAGACAGGGTATGTGTATCGAAGAATGATGAGCTTATTCGAAAGATCTTATAGGAAGCACATAGTAGTTCTTTGTCTATTCATCTAGGTAGTACAAAGATGTATAATGATTTGAAAAAAATGTACTAGTGGGTAGGAATGAAAAGGGACATTTCAGAGTTTGTTTCTAGATGCTTGATCTGTCAGCAGGTAAAGGCCGAACATCAGGTACCTTCAGGTTTATTACAGCCTGTGCTAGTCCCTGAGTGGAAATAGGACCGAGTTACTATAGATTTTGTGATAGGATTACCGTTGACACTGAGAAAGAAAGATGCAGTATGGGTTGTGATTGATAAGTTAACGAAGTCGGCACATTTTATCCCAATTCGTATGGATTAGTCACTTGACAAGTTGGCCGAGTTGTATATTTCAAAGATAGTCAAACGACATGGGGTACCATTATTGATCATTTTAGACAGAGATCCGAGATTTACTTCATGGTTTTGGAAGAAGTTATAGGAAGCTTTGGGCACAAAGTTGAGTTTTAGTACAACTTTCCATCCTCAGACCGACGGTTAGTCAGAGAGAGTTATTCAGGTACTTGAAGATATGCTTAGATGTTGTGTACTGGAATTTCAAGGTTGTTGGGAAAAGTACTTACCATTAGTAGAGTTTGCCTACAATAATAATTATCAGTCGAGTTTGAAGGTGACACCTTATGAAGCTTTGTATGGACGTAAATGTCGCACATCTTTGTATTGGACAAAGCTTAAGGAAAATCAAATTTACGGGGTTGATCTAGTTAAAGAAACAGAAGAGAAAGTAAAAGTCATCAGAGATTGCTTGAAAGCAGATTTAGATAGACAGAAGTCATATGCAGATTTGAAGAGAAAAGAGATTGAGTATCAAGTTGGTGACAAAGTGTTTTTGAAAGTATCCCGGTGGAAGAAAGTTCTCAGATTTGGTAAGAAAGGCAAACTAGGTCTACGTTTTATTGGACCGTTTGAAGTGATTGAGAGAGTCGGACCATTAGCATAACGGTTAGCTTTGCCGATTGAGTTAGAGAAGATTCATGATGTATTTCATGTGTCTATGCTACGTTGTTATCGTTTAGATCTGACACATGTGATTTCTTAGACAGAGGTTGAGATTCAGCCAGACATGACTTACGGTGAAGAACCGGTAAAGATTCTAGCTCAAGAGGTAAAGCAATGAAGGAACAAAAGTATTGCGCTTGTGAAAGTATTATGGAATAGACATGGGGTAGACGAGGCTACATGGGATCCCAAAGAGGCTATACGAAAACAGTACCCAAATCTCTTCACAGGTAAGATTTTTAGGGACGAAAATCCCTAAAGGGGGAGAAATGTAACATCCCGAAATAGGGCCTAAACATAATAGTGGTTACGAAACCAAAAATCTGAGGGAGAAAAATTTATTTTATTATCATTTTAAGGTCTATGGCATGATTGCATGATTGTGCGAAAATTTCGTTTAGAAATTTAATCGATAGATGGTCCAATTTGATATTTAGGACTAAATTACAAAAGTTGTAAAATGTGTGTTCTAGTTCACAAAGGTACTAAGTACTTGTGAGTAATGGGTTTTTAAAGTGGAGGTCCTTGGATAGTAATTAGACCATTATACTAGTTTGGACAAAAATACCTAAAGGAAGATAAAACACCATAGATTTTAATTAAGGGCATTTTGGTCATTTAGTTATTAAAATGAATTAAAAACAAAATTAAAAGCCAATTTTTGTCCATCTTCAACCCCTTGGCCGAATTTCACATGAGTAAGACATAGCTAGGGTTTTTCAAGCTTCCAAGCTTGATTGTATGTTCGTTTTAGCCCCGTTTTTAATGTTCTTTACGTTTTTAGAGTCTCGGTAACTTGATTAAGCTTATTCTAGCAATAATTTAACCTAGGGTTTATATTTGGAAAAATACCCATAGATTAAATGTGTTTATTTTGATGTTTTATGGTAGAATATGGAGCTTGAAATTGTGTTAAACAACTTTTGCTAAGCGATTTTACGTGAAAACGAGTAAAACGACATAATCGGTAAAAATACCTAATGTTCATAAGTACATGTTAGAGTGAGAATTTGATGTTGCCATAGAAGGGAGAAATGATTAGCATTTCTTAAAATATAAGAAAATAGGATGAAGTTTAATTTCTCAGCCTTGGGGCAAAAGTGTAAATATATAAAAGTTTAGGGCCAAAAGTGTAATTTTGCCAAAGTTTGAGTCAAGGACTGCTTTAATAAATGTGAGTATTAAATAATCTAAATTTGTTATTATAGATAAAGAAGAATGAAATCCAGAGTTAGACCGGGGAAAGAAAAAGATAGTGGACTAAATCGATATAGTTGATCTTATTTTGTTTCGAGGTAAGTTTGCGGTAAATAATGCAATATTCTATTATTTTATGTTATTGTTGTTAATTCCATCATGTGTATATTTATTTTATGAAATTATTCAAAGAAGACTCAAGCATGAATTGACGGAGAAGTAATTTCAAAAAGTCCCGGTTGGACCTTAGGAATGTGTAGGATACAAATGTCATGACCTTAGGGTTTAAGGATACCATGTAAGACCATGCCAAGGCATGGCATTGATAAGTTCTGTAAGGCAAGGAAATCATGTAAGACCATGTCAAGACATGGCATTGATGAGTTATTATAAGGCAAAGGTCCCATGTAAGACCATGCCAAGGCATGGCATTGGTGAGTTCATAAGGCAAGGATACCATGTAAGACCATGTCAAGACATGGCAATGGTAAGTTTCAAAAGGATACCACGTAAGACCATGACAAGTCGTGGCAATGGTAAGGTACCTATGTATCCTTAGTATTCCAAGTGGTTCAACGGGAAAATTTAAAGATAATATCAAGGTAAGGTAAGGTAAGATGAGTTATACTAAAAAGGTAAGACAAGTTCATGCTAGAAGAGCAAAGGTAAGTATATAATGTCCATGTATGCTTGATAAGGAAAATGTTAGGCAAAATGTATTAATAAATTTGATTAAGTAAGTAAGTATTTAAGTAAGTGAGTAAGTGAAGAGATTTAAAATATGTCTATGACAATTAATGAAGTTGCATTAAGTAGTATAATGCCAAGTAATAAGATAATTCTTATGAATGTTGTTATTTATTTACATGCAAACTTACTAAGCTTAATACTTACCCCCTTTATTTTCCTTCTTTTTATAATTTTTTCAAGCTAACTCGGAGATCGTAAAGTATGTCAGAGGTCCGAGCACACTATCACAAGGATTATTTTGGTGTAGCTAGACATTTCATTTTGAGTATGGCATGTATAGCATCATAGCCATTTTTTGTGTATGATCTTATGATATGGCTAATGAATGGTATGTAAATGCTTGATAATGATTAGCTATTGGAATGGCTAATCAAGGACATGTTTGGTGTTATGTATGCCAAAATGCTAGTTATTCCATGGAAATCATGAAAAAGGTGAAAGTAGCTTTAAAACAGTATTAGTCAGCAGTAATGACTTGAATTTGGAAAATCATTAAAAATAGTAGAAATTGATTTAAATAGTGAATGAGATATATAATTAAATCCTATTGAGTATATTTTCATATGAAAAAAACAAAGTAAATAAAGAAGTTTTATTTTATGAGATATTTAAATTTTGGTGAGATAGGGTCAGAGTGATTTCTGAATCCCCTGTTCTGAACTTAGAAATTCACTAAAAATTATAAAAAATAATTTGTAGTTATAATTTATATGTATAGGTTCCTTATTGAGTCTACTTTTAAAAGAAATAAACGGAATGGTTATTTAAATTTTGTACAGGGAGAAAATTAATTCGTAGTGAAAAGAGGTCAGAGCAGCCGAACACTGAAATAGGGGAAAATTTAACTAATAAACTGTACTAATTGGATAAACCAAAAATTCTGAAAAAAATTTAGTAAGAATATATATGAGTCTAGTTTTAGTGAAAATTTACCGATTTGGATTTCAAGTTTCGTAACTCGAGTTATGATTTATTTAGTGACTATGATGCAGATGGACAGTTTATTTATGAAAGATGAAATAAATTGTTTTGATTTGTTTAAGTGATCGGAAAATTTTTATTGATTTCGGTTTGTTCTCGAACCATTTCAATATCATGTTTTAGAGTCTCTAGGATCCTTTTTAAGGACATATTGAATGAATGAAACTAAATTAATTTTAAAAGGAAATTTTTATGCCCTGAAATAGTAAGCTAAGTCCACTAACGCCTCGTGCTCGACTCCGGCGACGGTCTCGGGTAAGGGGTGTTACAAACACATTGGCCTGAACACATCTCATATTCTTTCAAGATCTATTTTAATGAATATACTCCCCTTTCAATAGCTTCTACAAATAAAATGTAATCATTTGCAAACAGTAAATGTGAGATAGTTGGGCCACTTCGACTTGCTTTTACTCCTTTAAGTATATTTTCTTCTATTGCAAGCTTCATAAGACTAGAAAGGCCTTTCCCACAAAATAAGAACAAAAATGGACTTAAAGGATCTCATTGTCTAAGACCTCTAGTTGGATGAAAAGTTTACCCTATGTTTCCATTGAAAACCATTGAATATGATACTGTAGACACATATTTCATTATCGAGTCAACCCATCCTGGATCAAATCCCATTTTCTTCATTATCCCTTCTACAAAATTCCATTCGACTCTATCGTATGCCTTACTCATATCTAGTTTCACCGTCATAAGCCCTTTTTTCCCCATCTTCTTATGTTTTAAAGTGTGTAAGATTTCATAAGCCAGCAACACATTATCAAAAATCAACCTTCCTGGTACGAAAGCACTTTGTGCTACATCTATACATTTTTTAATCACTACCAGAAGCCGATTAGCTATGACCTTAGCTATCAATTTATAAAGTACATTGCATAAGCTAATTGGTCTAAATTGAGTAATACTGGAAGGATTAAGAATTTTTTGGATTAGCACGATATTTGTTTTGTTGATCGAGCGTATTTCCATACCTTCATTCAGTATTTGAAGGCAAAAAGCTGAAACATCCTCTCCAATGATCGACCAAAATTTCTGATAAAATAGAACTGAAAAATCGTCCTCTCCTAGTGCTTTTGTGGGGCCCAGTTATGATAAAGCTTCTCATATCTCCTCCTTAGTGTAGCTTGCTTTTAATCTATAATTATCATCTTCACAAATACAACAATCAACTCCTGATAATGTTTGATCATAATTTCCTTGTCTTTCTGCTGAAAATAACTTTTGGAAATATGATCTAGCAATTTCTTCCATCTCCTCGACCTCCTCCATCTCCCTGCCATCTTCAAATTGCATTGTATGGATAAAATTCCTCTTTCTTCTTTGTGTTGCTTGCTTATGGAAAAATGCGGTATTTTTGTCTCTGAACTTCAGTCAATTTTTTTGAGCCCTCTGTTCCCAGTAACATTCATCCTTCTCTATCTCAAAATTCAATTGGATCTTTGTATCTAAAAGCTCTGCCAAATTTTCTTCAGGTCTATCAAATTCCAATAACGTTGTCAGTTTTGAAGTTAGTACCTCTTTTTTCATTTTTCTGCTTCGTCGAATTTGGCTTGCCCATCTCTCTATGCCCCTCTTCATATTTTCCAGTTTGCTCAAAAGATCTCCTGTGGAATTTTCCCAAATACACCTAACCTCCTCAATAAACATTTCCTCTAAAACCCACCAAGCTTCAAACTTAAAATTTTTATTAATCTGCCCTCTAGCTTTGCACTCTATATTAATGAGTAATGGACAATGATCTGAGAAGGAGTGAGGTAGGTGTGATATCCCGAATTAGGGCCTAATCAGAATAGTGGTTTCAGGACCACAAAGCCGAGATAGAAACAATTATTTTATAATAATTTTTAGATCTATGATATGATTGCATGATTGTGTGAAAATTTCGTGAAGAAATTCTATGCATAAAGTGTTTAATTTGAAATTAGGGACTAAATTGAATGAGTTGCAAAACTTGCATTCTAGAAGTTTTTAGTGTGAAATTGCTTTGGAATATTAATTAGGAGGTATTAAATAGCAATTTAACCAATTTCTAAAATTTTGGACAAAAATGGGCTTGTACATGAAAAATTACAAAGAAAGGTATTAAGGGCATTTTTGTCATTTGGTAAATATAGTCATTAAAAAGGGAAAAATAACACAAAATAGACTCATCTTCTCCA
This sequence comes from Gossypium longicalyx, assembly GCA_025698465.1. NCBI lineage: Eukaryota > Viridiplantae > Streptophyta > Magnoliopsida > Malvales > Malvaceae > Gossypium > Gossypium longicalyx. The sequence goes on along the minus strand of CM046995.1, from coordinate 32,710,311 downwards.
TAAGAGGCTGCCAAAATTTGCTTATCACCATAGATAGGGTTTCCAACATTTTTAAGCCTTGATTGTAAGTGATTCCAAGTCTCGTTTTAATGTTCTTTACGTTTTTTGAGTCCCGGTAACTTGATTAAGCTTATTCTAGCAATAATTTAATCTAGGGTTTATATTTGGAAAAATACCCATAGGTGAAATGTGTTTATTTTTATATTTTATGGTATAATATGAAGCTTGAAATTGTGTTAAAAGACTTTTGCTAAGCGAATTTACGTGAAAACGAGTAAAACGACATAATCGGTAAAAATACCTAATGTTTATAAGTATATGTTAGAGTGAGAATTTGATGTTGCCATTGAAGGGAAAAATGATCAGAATGTCATAAAACATAAGAAAATAGGATGAAGTTTAATTTCCAAGCCTTGGGGAAAAAGTGTAAATATGTAAAAGTTTAAGGGCAAAAATGTAATTTTGCCAAAGTTTGAGTCAAGGACTGTTTTAATAAATGTGAGTATTAAATAAGCTAAATTTGTTATTATAGATAAAGAGAAACGAGATTCAAGTTGTGATCGAGGGAAAAATAAAGTTTCCGAGGAATAGGCTCGATTTCTAACATTTTGTACCGAGGTAAGTTCAAGTGTAAATGTGGTAACATAATTGTCATTTTAAGTAATTTTAATGATATTTAAATGATATGATGATTATTATCATGAAATATTATGCTTTGTGGTTATTATTGAATAACATGCAAATTATGTGAGCTACTTGGTAAATATGAAATGCTACCAAGTATCGGTTCTGACATTCCGTGGAAGATGGCAAAGATGTGTGATCGAGGAAAATATCATTTGAACATTGGGAATAGATTAGAATACAAGTGACATGTCACTAGGATATTTGAGTTCCGAACTCGTTGAGTTGAGTCCGAGCTCACTTATGGATACGAACGTCCGAGCTCCTTGAGTTGAGTCCGAGTTCACTTATGGGCAAGTTATATGGTAACTTGGCTACATAATTCCCCCAGGCTATTGAGTTTGTCTAGCTGCAGGTATGCTACATATGTGCATGAAATCCGTGTATTCGAATTATATTCCGATGTGTTCAACGGGTGAATCTTAAATGAATAAGGAGAACACCTAAAACAAAGGTGACATGTTGGTAAGTGTGATGAATGAGAAAATTTGACAGGTATGTGCTTAAACTCTCAAGTTGAGAACTTGGTATGATGAAATCGTGGTAAGATAGTAAATGTATATGTAACATGATTATTTTGATGATATTTATGCAAATGATGTTTGCGTTGGATTGCATGATTATGTTACTTGCTATTTGCATGTGAACTTACTAAGCATATATGCTTACTCCCTCCTTTCCATTCTTTGTAGTTTTGACAAGCCAACTCAGAAATCGAGAACGGTCGGAGGCTCGTTCACACTATCCGTGGATCATTTTGGTATAATGGCTTGTATACTTTGAGTATGGCATGTATAACATTATAATCATTTTGTGTATATATTCTTATGATATGGCTATTGAGTGACAATGAAATGCTTGGTAAAGATTAGCCATTGGAATGGCTAATCAAAAATCATATTTGGTGATATGTATGCTTAATGTGCTATCTATTCCATGGAAATTCATGAAAAGGTGAAATTTACTATAAAATAGTATCACATAGCAGAAATTATGTGAGTTTGAAAAATAACTAAAAATAGTAGAGATAGAATTAGATGGTGAGTAAAATATGAAGTTGAAGCTTGTTAAGTCTATTTTCATATGGAAGAAACAAAACAGGAAATGAGTTGTATTTCATGAGATATTTGGGTTTTAGTGGAACAGGGTCAGAGTGATTTCTGAATCCCCTATTCTGAATTTAGAAATTCACTAAAAATTGTATAAAAATAATTAGGAGACATAATTTATATGTACAGATTTATTATTGAGTCTAATTTTAAGAGAAACAAACTTCATAGTCATTTGAATTCTGTACAGAGAGAAAAGTGATTCGTAATGAATAGAGGTCAGAGTAGTCAAACACTAAAACAGGGGGAACTTTAACTAATAAACTGTACTAATTGGCCCAACCAAAAATTCTAGAAAAAAATTAGTAAATAGATATATGATCCTAGTTTCAAAATTTTTTTATAGATTTGAATTTAGAGTTTCATAACTCAAGATATGAATTTTTTAACGATTGTGATGCAGATGGGCAGTTTATTACGAAAGGTGAAATTAAATGTTTGAAATTGTTTAAGTGATAATTTAAATCTGTTAACGCCTCGTGCTCGACTCCAGCGACAGTCTCGAGTAAGGGGGTGTTACAGTAGGTGTTGAATTAATAAATCTGGGACTAAGGATATCCATTCTTCTGTAGCTACTCCCCTATCTAATCTTTCTTGTATATTCGTTTTTGGCAAATTTCCCCTCTCCCAAGTGAAACAATTCCCTGAATAGCCCACATAAACCAAATTACAGTCTTCTAACACGTTTCAAAAAGCTTCCATCCTTCTCTCCTCTCAATGTAAGCCTCCTTTCTTCTCAAAACCATATAAGATTTCATTAAAATCCCTACAAACCAGTCATGGATACTCTCCATTATTACGTAAGTGCCTCAATAGATTCCATGATTCATCCCTATCATGTGTGTAATGAGAACCATAAAAACCTGTAAATCTCCACTTCTTCCTACCTCCTAAATCCTCAATAATCACATCGATATGACAGTTTGAGAAGCTTTGGAGTATTATATGAACATGCCCTAGCCATGCTAAACATAATCCTTCCCTGGAACCAATCGAACCTACATCAATACCATAATGAAAACCACAACTCCGTCTTACTTTTTCCATCTAACTCTTGTTGATTTTTGTCTCCATAAAGAAGACCACTTGGGGATATTGTAACTTCTGCGAATGTCGAAGTCTTTGAATTGTCCGTGGATTCACCAAACCACAGATGTTCCAGCTCAAGATTTTCATTGTGCCTGATCGACTTACCTTTTGGCAGCCACTGATGATAAATGAGTAATTTTTGACAACCTCCTATTTCTAGTCACCACATTATTGCTTTCTTCAATCTCCCAGCTAGCTCTCTTTTTCCCCTCTTCACCTATTACCACCTCATCTTCCAGATCATGATCCATTGCAGTTTGGATTTGACCAGATAATAAAATTTCTTTCCTTTGTCGCAAAGAAGACATTTTTCCTTCCAGGTTGAATCCTAAAATAGGATCAATATCCTTAGCACATCCGATTCTTTTATCTATTCCCCACCCACTATTTCCTTGGAAATTACCACCTATATTGATGCCACCCAATACTCCTCTTTCCTCCCGTAACCAGACGCTATTCATTGCTTGGGCTCTCCTTGATTGTGCTTGCAAAGATAAATCCCGACCAATATCAGCGATTTCTACCCCTAGCGCCATTTTAGCTTCACAAAAGGAATCACTATAGCCTAAACGACCACAATAGAAGCAAAAAAGAGATAGTCTTTCATACTTGAATCTGACATAAGAGCATTTACTACAAAACATGACTTGTTTCTTCCTTTTAAGAGGGTGTCGGATATCAATTTGAACTCGCATTCGCATAAAATTTCTATTTTCTTTCCTCAAACTTGAGCCATCATATTCCAGAAAGTTTCCCATAAAATTTCCTAGTTGCATAGCCAGATTTTTAGAATAATAGCCTATGGGAACAACATGAACTTGTACCTAGAAAGGCGTTGAGATTAAAGGAATTCTTAATGGATCTTCCCCCCATTGTAACTTATACAAAATCAATAGATGATTATTAAACGTCCATGGTGACCCCTTTAAAACCCTTTCCATATCTATAATATGAAAATATTGAAATAAATACCTTTTCCCCCCTAGATCTCTAATTTGAACACCCCTAACAGGATGCCATAAATTAGCCATAGTGCTTTTCATTGCTAGGAAATGAACAATACTGGCTGTTAAAAAACACCCCACCAATCTGAGAGCTTTTTTTTCCCTTTCTGTATTTGGATCTACTTGAACTTGCAAAACTGCTTCTTCTTCTTCATCGAGAGTTTATCTGGCAAAATCTATTTCCATGGCTGCAGGAAGATAACCAATAGTGTGGAGGAACTGTTCCTAAGACTTTAAGAAGATTGTAGAGATGGCTGTTGCCAACAAAGAAGACACAATAAAACCCTAAAAAACTTGCCATAGAGAGCAGACAGTAACGTGCTAAGGTAGCAAACTTTTCTATTTTATTAAAAATTTTAAGTATGTTATATTATATGAAAATTTTGATGCATTTTTTAAATCACCATTAAAACCTTCAAACCGTAACTATGTTATTATTTAAAAATTAATTATATAATATTATGATGTAAATCTTAAATATATTATTTATTTTTAAAATTTTAATAAGATATATAAAATTATAAAATATTAAATAAAAATATATATTTTTTAAAAATTATATAGATAAGTCTAAATAAATTTAGGTTAACTACTTACAAATATAGACAAATTTAGATAAAATTTGTAACATATATTTTGAGTTAAATAAAACTTAAACAACTATATACAATATTAATTTTATACATGAACTTGACCTGAGCACAATTCAACTTAACTCGAAATTACCATACTCAACAACTTAAAAAAGTAAATTTCCTTGTTTAATTTTAAATTGTTAGGCTAATAGCGGACATGGTTCCTGATTTTCGTCAAAATAATATTGTGACTTGTTGATTAACAAATATCATATTATATGTTATCACTTAATCAACATGCCACGTTAGGAAATTTTTTATGAAATTTAATAACATTGTAACATTTAGATTAACATTTTAGAACCTAGTAAATAGGAGGACCTGTTATATATTTAAACATATTTAAAACAATTTTTATTTAAATTTAGTCATAAAATAAAAAGTATTTTCTAAATATCTTATTACTTTTAAATAGTAAAAGAAGCTATTGAATAATTTCAATTCAAATTTAGATAAAGAACTTTCAGAAAATAAAATTAAGGTTAGACATGTGGACACCATTATATCGCAATGTAGAAAAAAAAAAAGTCTCTCACCCAAACTTAATCAATGATTTTTACTAATAATATGGCATATTTATTTCGTGGGTGAAAGAAATTAAAATGATATAAAATATTTAAACAATAATTTTTAAAATATATATTTTATGAATATCGTATTAAATGGATATTCATCATGATTAAAATAAAATTTTAATGTACTTTAAGTTCTAATAGTAATTTGAATTAAATCTCTACTTTTTTTTACTTCTTATGCCTATAAATAGAGACTCTGATGAAGCATTATAATTATCTATTTTGATCAATAAAGTACATTCTCTATTGCTTTTATTTTTATTTTTTGTTCTTTATTCTCTCCATCTCTCTTTATTTTATAACACGTTATCAGCACAATTTTGCTCAAAATGATAGTTCCTTTTATCGACGATCAAATTTATCCTCTATGATTTTCAATATCTTTGATGGCAAGATGCAAAGTTTTTATAAGAAATTTCTTTTATTTAATATTTCATATCTGATTATTATTTTTCATTCTTTTTTCATTATACGTTATCATTATTTTAATTAACTTATTTTATTTTTTATTCTTAAGGATAGTGAAAGATTCAATACTATTACCTATCCGAAATCGAGACACAAGATCTACTTTTAAAATTTGCTTTTTAATATTTACTTGGGAATGATCTATTTCTCTTTATTTTATAACAATATATATTTATTTATTTTATAACAATATATATTTATTAACAAAGTAATAAAAATGCAAATGAAGAAATAGTTGATTTTGCAATTACAGTTACTAGTGGAATTGCGCAATAACAGAAATAAAAAGCAAATGATTACGTAGTTGGTTTTCATGCGTCTGCGTAAAAATAGTTTAGTGCTGATAGTAACAGTTACAATTGCTATTAGAATTGTGCAAGAAGAGAAATACAAAAAAAAAAAAAAAATTTATTTATGTAATTTGGTTTCGTTACGTTTATTGAGCCTTATCTAGAAAGATAAAAATTATCTTTAATATTGTAAAAATAGTGTTCTTATTGGAAAAATAGTTTAAGAAAACGTTTTTACAATTACAATAGAAGTTTTAAAATTTTTTAAATTCGAGCCCTCTTGTGATATTTATTATAATAAGCCCTAACTGAATAGTACTTGAACTTTGTGCGAGATGGATTTAAGTTGATCCTGACTTTCCACCAAACAGTCTTCTTCGCTATTCTCGTACCATGAATTTTGTTAAGTGTAACCTCAAACAACATGAACCAAAGAACATAAAAAAATAAATTAATTACTTTTAGTAGGAAAATAATTTCTCTCTATAAAAACCAGTAAAGATCGTAATTCTAGAAAATAGAGGGAAGTACAAGAATCCTTGTTGAACAAGCCCTTGATAAATAACATTATTAAATAGAAAACACAATCTCACTCTAAGTGAGATAGGGACGGGTGGCACACCAAAGTGTTTTCTACTAGGGTTATCGTCCCTCACATGCTCCATGAGGGCATGCTAGGCTTGTCATATATTAGATCCAATTATATGTGCTTCCTGAACTTTTGACCTAACAATTGATAATTTAATATAATCCAATATTTATTTTGTATTTCCCAAAATAATTATTAGTTATTCAATTAATTAATTAAATTAAATTCTTAATTAAATATTTTTCTCAACCCAATTCTAATTCTATTAAAGTCATAACAACTCTACCACAAAAAAATTTATGAGAAAATATATTGAATTTCATTATTCAACGGATTCATAATGACTAATTAATTTAATTCAATTTTCGAACTTCAATTATTTAATTATAATTAATTAAATAATAATTTGAAAAACCTTATATTAATTCTCGAGTCATTTATGCATTCATTTCTGTTCATTTGATTCTACATGCAATTTATTTTTTGTTTCAACGAGATAGCGGAGGGATTGATTTGTCATATATAGTTAGAGATCAAATAATTTACAAGTAAGTTTAAGCTTTTTGCTTATTAATTAAAAACTTATTTAGTCATGAAGTCATTCCACTAAAGTATTGCGATTGAGCTCTCCCTAATTATATACCATTATGAAAGCTACTTAACAAGTGCTCATCCAATGGCATTATCATAAATGTGTTACCCTCATAGGATATCCTTACTTTTTTTTATGATAAATCCATTCTCCCAATATGGTCTTATTTTATCTCATGTTAGTCATTATGTATTCCTTCATGAAAAGTTAATTATAATCAAATAGCAATCAAGTCATTCATCACAAAGACACATGACCTGTGTCCACGTTTACTCTGTATCTATCATGTAATGCCAATGAGAGGATGTCATTTACCCTTTAGTTAGGATGTTATATACCCAACACACTAGTTTTCAGTTCCTTATCTATTTTAACTTAGGCTTTTACGTACACCAAAATATATGAGTCACGCACACATAGTCCATCATCCACTTAAGATTAAGGTATGTCACACTATAAGCATTATAAGTGGATAAATTCAAAAATTGATCTAGGATCTCTTTAACTTGGGTCCTATCAGTTGTACTACCAGTCCGGTCAGTCATATCTAGGTCTCTATCTTTTGGGAGTCATCCACTCCGTTACTCAATACAAAGCATCTCTCTAATTTGAGTTGATAGAAGAAACATTAGTTTATTAATCAGTTTCCTTGTTTTTTATTAGACTAATGGCATGTTTAGATTATCTACTAATACAAGTTGTCTTTTAGTATTACGATTTGACCCCGTAATATCGCTTAGTATTAGTTAAACGTTAGATAACCAGTAAGCTATTATTTGTTTCCATTTTACTTTGCGTGCAAAAACATTTAGGATAATATATAGAGAATATTATTGTAATAAATAGATATTATACCAAACCAGTTTGTTCAAAAAATACAAGTAATAAACAAAAATGCTACACTAAGGGTTTTAGATCCAACAATCCTAACACACATTGGTATAACAACCTCACTTTTGCATCCAAGATCTAGATCAATCTCTTCCAAGTTTTCCCCTTGAAAACTATCACATCCCAAAAATCGGGTTATTAGAATCGGGTTAGTTAACTGAGAGTTAGATTGGGATATAGAAATTAGGATCATAGTGATTAGTTGAATTAAATGTCTAGGTTAGGCTATTAAAATTAGGTGTCTGAGAATTAATTTTCTTAAAACGGACTTTAAAAATGAAATTGAATTTGAAAATAATTTAGAAAATGTGTTTTAATTAAAAATAATGACTGATTTGAAAATGGGAAGAAACTGGAGGTGGCTAAAAGGGAAATTCCCAATTTTTGAAAATTGGTTGGTTATTTATACTACCCACCGTTCCTTCCTTCTTATTTTTATCTTGCATTCAAAATTTTTCCAAAATCCAAATTTGAGATTTTTCTCAAAATTGATTCATCCTTTAGAATTTCTAGCCTTCCAAACACAAATTCCTCCTTCAGTTTTAATGAAAATTTATTTTTCCTCCTTTAGTTTCACCATTGTTCTTCAATATGTTTTTGGCCGACTTTGATCCTAAACTTGTTTGTTACTTCAAATTGAGGTAATATTTTGACTTTTTATGATTAAACTATGTTGTTAATTCAGTTTGAGTTTTAATTGATTTAATAAAGATCACAATATATCTAATGATTTTAAATCAATTTTTTGTCTTGAAAACGATAGATCTCGTAATACTAAGCTAAGTTACTATTTTCAAGTGATTTTCAACTCATTTTCATCTAAGTAAAAGGTTTTTAATCTTAATTTAACAAATATTCAAAGAATTTTAAAGAATTGGACATTTTCCCTTTTTTAATGTTCATACAAGCTTAATTTTCCGGAAAAGTTATATCCGAGTAATTTAATGAAATTGATAGTTTAGATATATAATTAAATGACATTTAGGAAGTTTGAAAACAAATTTAAGGATTAGAAACGATATTTGAGTGTCGAAACTTCTATTTCAGCAAAACTAGCTAATTTTCGGTATTGTGAATGAGAAGCTTAGATTTGTGATTCTAAAGTGATTTGATTGTGTTTGTTGCTATTTGTAATGTATTTGCATTGCTTTTGATGTGTATGCAAATTGCCAAATCACTTGGGAGTTTCTACAAGCATGGACAAAGGCAAACAAAAGTTTACTTGAGCTTTGGTCATTGAAGCAAAGGTTGCAAAGGTGAATGGTCTAGGGTGTTGCAATTATGCACAAACCAGTGTGTTAAAGAAGAGCTTATGTAACACCTTGTAACAGTCCACTTCTTTGATGTGTCAGAATAGTGGTTTCAGGATAACAAAATTGACGTGAGTCTGTAAATATTATTATTTAATATTTAAAAATATTATATGGTGTAATAATAAAATTTGATTTAATAATTTTTGGTTAAATAGAAGAACAATTAGGTTCAACTAGTAAGCCCCTAAAGTCAAGTGATTTTAAAAAATGAGGTATCGGGACCTCATTTCTATAAAATGAGCCGTAAATATTTATAAAATACTTACGGTGTGTTATAAAGATTGTATTAAATTTTCGTTGAAAAATTTTAATGTTTCAATAGTTAATTAATTAAAAAGGACTAAATTGTAAAAGTTGAAAAAGTCAATCGCTATTAACTTAAAGGTGTTAATTTAATAAATAATTATAATTGGATGGCCTTAATGGATAATTTAGCCATACCTAGGCTGGTGGGACAGTTTTAAGCTTTAAAATCTTTTAATTTTATATGTTTTATAAGTTAATTTATTATTATAATAAAGAAAAGGTTAAAATATATGAAACAAAAGGTTGTATTCCTAATTTATTCTCTTTTACATTGACTGAAAGCCATTTTTGGTGATTTTGAAGCTTCAACCTAGAGTCAATGGATGCATGTGAGTCTGTTTTTCACTCATTTCTAATAATTTTTATGTTTTTGAGATCGTTGCAATTAGGTTTAGCTATCTCGTACTTTCATTTTTGTAACTATTAAAGATTTTGAATGTTTCCATTGATGAATCTTTGTGATTTTAGATGTTAAATGATGAATTTGAAGTATTACTTGTTATTTATAAGTGTTTTGTTAAGTGATTTTTGATGAATTTAACGATTAGGGATTAAATTGTTGAAATAATAAAAAAACTAGGACTTGATGTGAAATTTTTATAAGTATGGGCTGTATTGGAAGTTATAAACATTTGGTTGGCATGGGTTTTCTATAAAAATGGTTAATTTATATGTTTTAGGCTTAGAGACTAAAATGAATAAAAGTAAAATGTTGGGGGTAATTTTGTAAAAATGTCAAAAATGGCTAAATTGTATAAAATGAATTAGTTTTACTATATAAATTTATAAATTGAATGAAATTGTTAATTTAGATCAAGAATGAGTGAAAAATCGATAAGGAAAAATTACCAAATAGCCCTTGTACTTTGTCATTTCTACAATTTAGCCTGGTAAGTTCATACAGTTTAAAATTTAGCATCTATATGATATATTGGATGATATGAAATATTATAGTAGATATATTAGATTATAAATGTGTAAGTTATTTGAGAAAATTTGTTGAAATTCAATACTTAGATCGGATTGAACGCGGGGTAGAGTACAATCGAGATATGGTGTGTTATGGGGGATTGGAGTGGAGATTGTTAATACATGCATGGGAGCATCTGGTGAAGAATCAATTGGAACAAAATTAAATTCGTCTATGTAAATACCAATTGGGTTGAAAGATGAGGAGAATTCAAGAAGAAATCCAATTGAAATTCCCGTTGGGCCTATGACTCGAGCTAAATCCAATAAGTTGAAAGAGGTGATGTTAGGGTTGATTCAACAAGTTTGGGCCGAGCATGAGAAGTCCAATTTTTATTGGACTCAAGATAATGATCCAATTTCATGCAATGTGTTGCATGTGACAGTTTGATTAGTTTGATCAAACTCTTCAATTTGTTTGTTAAATGCATCTTTGTTTAATGATCTACTTCATTATATGTTTTGTTTGTTAAATGCATCTTTATTTAATGTTTAGTATTAATACATCTACATCTTTTAAAAATGTGCATTAATACATTAGCATTATTTAAGACTTGCATTATGTGTTTTTTTCATATTTAATAGGTCATGCATTAAATCATCTCATTTGTTAATTTACTTCAAGTATGGTTTAAGTTGCATGTTAATTTAATTTTTGAGCATGAGAGTTATTAAATATGAGAGTTATTATCACTTTTATCCTTTCTTTCTTTGTTCTGAAGTGTGACGTTCTAACATACTACTGGTTCCTATTTTGCTAAATAGCAGGTCACAGTTACTTCTTCTTCTTCAAGACTTGTTTGTTATTTCTCTTTATAGAAATCGAGTCATGATCATTTATATCGTTGGTTCTTTTCTAAGTGCTTAATTCGTACAAGTCATCCTTCCGAAACTTCTTTGTTGTTTTCATTAAACCTATTTTCTATTACTGACAATTTCATTTTGAATTTCAACTTGAAACGATATTGAAATTAGACGATCAGGAAATTTAGCGTCTGGTAATTGAATTCACGAATACGAGCACGCATCATTTGGTATTAGATCTACGAAAATCTAATCCATGTATTGTATTAGAAATATCGAAAAAAAAGAAAAAAAAAGTGAAAAAAGTGAAAAAAAAGTGAAAGAAAATTCGAAAAAAAACAACAACAACAATTTGAAGTTGAAAGAAAAATTGTAAAAAAAAATTATATCCTGGAGTATATCTTATATTTTCCAACAAGTTGTCACGCTACTAAAATCTTTCGAATAAAAAAACCTTGTTACCTTTTCCCTTTCTATTTTTTTTTGAACCTATCCTACCACATATCAACAGTTTGTTGTTAACCAACTATTGCAAGTGTTCTTTGATCAGGTCCTAACTAGTTCAATCCAGAACTTTGAGAAGAACTTGAGAGGAAAAAAGACACGAGTGGTGAGATTAAAAGAGTGAGAAAAAGCCAAAGTTGAGTGAAACACGAGCGGAGTAATTTTTTTTATTTTCTGAGAGAAAATTGAGAGGTTTGATTTTGTGAGGAATATTTCATTATTAACATTGTTTTGTGGTTAGTAGAAATCATGTCAAGGAGTCCTATAAGGAATAATCCTAAAGAAGGAAGGGGAGCTCCAAACTTGGCTTATCAAGTGTTGCTAAGAGAGGTGGAATGCATGATGCAAAACCAATTGGAGCTCATCCAAGAGCGACTTGATCAGTTAGAGGGGAGACCACAACGAGGTTGTTCACCTCCACAACGAGTTCATTTACAACCACAACGAAGCCGTTCACCTCCACCTCGAGACCGATCACCTCATGTTCCTAATGCTCAATGGCAACAAGCACTTGTAAGAAATTATCGAGATGACTACTATGGCAATAGTGAAATGGAAAGTGATCAAGTGTCAGAACGAAGTGGGAGACAAAATGATCATAGAAATCAAGAGCCAAGGAGGCGAGAGCAAGTTGATAACAATCTTGAAAATATTAAGGTGCAGATTCCTTCATTCCCAGGAAGAATCGATCTTGAAGCTTATTTGGAATAGAAAAAAAAGATAGAGTTGCTATTTGAGTACCATAATTATTTAGAACTAAAAAAGGTAAAAATCACAGCCATCAAATTTTCAGATTATGCTATTATATGGTGGGATCAACTAACCATGAATAGGAGATGAAATGGAGAACGAATCGTGGAAACATGGGCTGAAATGAAGGCACTCATGCGAAAAAGATTTGTTCCTAGTCATTACCAGCGGGACTTGTTCCAGTAACTCCAAAATCTTTGTAACACCCTAAACCCGGCCTAGACGCTATGGCCAAATCTAGTGTGTCACATTGAAGTATTTTAGCGAAAATTGTGTTTTCAGTGAAAACTCTTCTTAAAATAAAAGAAACCCTAATTAACTTAAAAAAAACACATTCAGTTATGAAAGCCTTGTTTAAAACATTTGATTAAAAAAAACTTAGTTGCGGAAACATAGAAAACATACTATAATTTAAGAAATCCATGTTCTGTGACAGCCCTAATTTGACCCTAGTCGGAAAGTGGTTTCGAGACCACAAAATCGAGTCACAAAAATAATTGATTGTTATATTCTATGCTTATTGTATGTGTACATGCATGTGTGAAAGTTTCATGCTTTAATTTTGTCATTTGTATGTGAAATTTATAAGATAGGACCCATGTAATAAAACTTGAAAATGTCATAAGTAAATTTTAAAGTGCCAAATAATGCATGAATTGTGACATGGGGGACTTGCATATCAAATGGACCAATTTTAGTTTAGTGGCCGGCCATAGTGATGGTTGATAGATAATTTATATTTTATTTAAGCATTTTAATAGGTAATGGCATTATATTAAAAAAATAATAAAAACATAGTAAAATAACAAAATGGTGAAAAGAACAAAGCTTGTCCATCTTTGTTCTTCACAGCCGAATGTAAGAAAACAAATTGGGGAAGGGAAGCTCATGAATGTTCGGTCACTTGGGGAAGAAAAATCCAAGGTAAATTCATGGTAGTTTGCTTCTATTTTGATGTTTATGAGTTCCTTTCTTGAATTTACCTTAACCCATGAAATATATTTTGGTTTTTGGTTGTGTTGTGAGCAATTGTTCTTGATTGAAATGAAGGAAATGGTTGTTGTTTCATGTTCTTTTGATGAATAATGTTAGATAGGTGAGGTTGAGCTAAACAAATTAAGCATATATGTGCATAAGATGCTAAGTAGGAAATCGGCTAATATGTTGAGTGTACTATGGCCGATTGTGGACTTGGATAAAATTTAGTAATGTATGTGCTTTAAAGGTGTTATGAATTATTATAAGTTAAATTAAGTTGAGGCTTGGTAAAATTGAATAATTGTGGCTTAATTTCTTAATGGCAATTGGATATTATGGTGAAATGCAAATGTTAATATTTAGTTGCTAGTGTTTATATGTGTGTTAGCCGAATTTGAACTTGAATAATGATTTGAGCACAATGTGTTGTATTGATATTATGCTTAAGTGAAATTATAGATATATATGATGAAATTGATTGGTGTTATACATGTTTAAATAATATGTATGCAAAGAATGTGTGAAAGAGTGAATTGGTAATAATCTGTTTGGGACAGCAGCAGTAAAGTGATTTTGAAAAATCACCATAAATTGTGGGAGTTGAGTTAGAAGCTGAATAAATTATGTAATTAAAGCTTAATAAGTCTAGTTTCAAATGAAATAAATGAGAACATATTTTGAATTCTGTACAATGAGAAATTTATTTTGAAGTGAAGAGTGGTCAGATTAGTCAAACAGCAAAACAAGGGAAACTTTAGGAAAAATATGGTATTAATTGGCTAAACTAAAAATTATGAAAATTTTATGGATAAAAGATAAATGAGTCTATTTTTAGGGAAAATTTACGGCAATTGATTTGGAGTTTCGTAGCTCCAGTTCTAAATAATTTAGTGATGTTGCTCAGGAAGTCAGCTTATATTGGAATTGTGATTATATTGTAAACATTGATAAAAATTTGCTAATGAATTGCTTATTGATTTCTTATAAGCTTACTATAATCTGTATGTGTGAAAGTCGAAAATATATGTATTATATTCTGAAAGTAATACTTGAATAGTCGAATAATGACTAGTTTAAAATTTGTTGAATTAAAGCTCAAGAGCATAGGGGGGCAATTTCGAATAAGGGAAAAGAGAAAGTAACCGAGTAGCCATTTCGCAACCGTTCAAGTATATCCGAGGTAAGTTTTGAGTAGTTTCCTTTATTATATATAATTGATGATGCCTCTATACGGGTATATTAGTGAACTGCGATCTTTTGGTTTGTACTTGAATTAGGTTGTGAAATAAATAATTCATGTATATGACTTATATTCTAATGGTCACTTTGGATCTAAGCTTGAATAGTGAAATGAATATATGATATTATGTATGACTCTTGAGTCGAATGGTAAAATGGTGATGTGCATATTGGGCTTATATCCGAATGTATCAAATGACTACTAAAGTGATAAGTTGAATGAGATGTGTCCAATATGACTAAGCATGCATGATATTTGGAACATATCTGGACTTGAGGTCCGCAGGCTACGTGCTGGAACATATCCGGACTTGAGGTCCGCAAGCTACGTGCTGGAACATATCTGGACTTGAGGTCCGCAGGCTACGTGCTGGAAATATATCTGGGCCTAAAGTCCTGTAGGCTTTGTGCTAGTAACTGGACTCGGGTTTTAAAACCTAGCAGGCTTAACGCCGGTGATTCAAGTAAGATTATGAATTTGAATATTCGAAGAAACCACTATTGATTATGTATGATACATTAAGATGGCTAGGTACGTATTATGCACCCATATGTAAATTGATTTTTAAAGCAAGCTATTATTATCAATATATATATATATATGTGGATGATTACCGTATCTACAAATAAGAGAATGGCCTACTCGGTTGATGTTCATTATTATATGAAAGTATATGTCTAAATTTAATTGTATGAGCCAAATAGTATAGTAAAAAAAATGTGCTGAAAATCTCTTGAGTATTTATATATATATTCGGCCAATAAGTCTTATAACTAGTGTGCTTGTGTATAATTGGCCAAATGATTTACAATTTGAATATGAGCTTTGTGATACTTAATGCTTGATTTTAATGACAAGCTTTAATTGTTTGAAATGCTTAAAACTTACTAAGCATAGAAATGCTTACTTTGTTGCTTTAATTCTCTATTTTATAGATCTCGTTCGTTAGCTACGGTCTCGGGGATCTCAAAGTCGAAGTCACCCACACTATCTAAGCCCATTCGGTACTCTAGTAGTTAAACTTTGATAATGGCATGTATAGGCTTGACTTTTTGTTGTTAAATATGTATCTTTTTGATGATGTATATATGTATAGCCATGCAAAAATGGCTTGTTAAGTTACTATATGTATTCTACATAGTTAATGTGAATGTGTGGTTGATATTCAATTAATGTTTTCAATGTTTTGATGTGAATTGAACTTAAGAATGAATCAATATACTCATTATCTCGAGATGACTCTTTTATAGGTGTGCCAACGGAAGTTATTTAAATAAAGTAACTGGAATTTTGTGCTTGTATGGTAATACTCTTTAACCCTCCGGCGACAGGTACGGGTTAGGGGTGTTACATGTTCAACTTCTCTCAATTACATTGAAAATAATAATAATTCAAGTAATAATAACACAATGAAAACCTCATTACAATCTGGTCTAGAACATACTTAAAAAGAAGTAAAAACTTAAATGCTTAAAAAAAAACCCAAGTCCAAATCATCTTGCTAGCTGGCCACCCAGAGTCCCTCCAAACATCGAACCTTCTACTGAGCATCACCTGAAAATAAAATAAAAGAGGGGGTGAGTTTTCGCAAACTCAGAGTGTACAACCCTCGAATAAAACAAGTATTCAAAAATAAAAAACATCATTCATTATTCATGCAATGCAATCCCATCCAAATTATCCATCCGCTACACACCGGCTCCGTCCCTCGTCATACCATGTGGGGATATAAATATCGACCCACCCAACCCACACACCATGGTAGCCCGGTTGCAGAACTACCTTCATTTACATATTGGGCTTTAAAAGCAGTCGGTGGATCTACGGTCAAGTAACTATGTGATCGTCAAATAGTTCCTCTGTTCCATAATTCCCAACCCATATACAACCTAAGTAGAATATCATATGTATGCATGTCGCATCCACAAAACTTACATTCAACACCTAGGGGTATTTTGGTCATTTTCACCCTTAGGGGCATTTTTGTAATTTTCCTTTAATTACGGTTTTCACTTATCTTGGCCCGTTAACAAGTCCTGTGAGCTAAGATGAGCGAATATTATGCACCAGGTAAGATTCCAGAGAAGAGGAGGTGGGTCATTAAGACCGCTTAAGTACCAAGCTCTCCCTAGATCCAATCCTAGACATGCATATACCCGTTGCCACACCTTAACCCTTTGACTTGCCCACGGTCGCAATATATTAATTAAGTCTTATGTGGATATCATATACTAGGCCCAAAACCCCTTACAAAGCCCAAACAATTTCACATACCTGTATCTGGCCAATTAAGCCCAATCATATTCGTATGGCCCATTAGGCCCAAATCACCTGTATATGGCCCATTAGGCCCAAATCACATTTATATGGCCCGTTAGGCCCAGTCACATTCATATTCATGCTCACATACAAATTCCTATCACAAAGCATCAATATTCAGTTTTTTGGTATTTTAGCTTTTCGGCTTTTGCTGATTTGTTGTGTGTGTGCAGTGTATGTACACACTTGGTAAGCAAGCATGCTACGATTTCCGTAGCCTAAACCTACAACCGATATCACTCAAAGATTAATATCACATACTTATCGAATACTTTACGAAAAGCCAGAATCTCACCTTAACCTTACCTGAACGCTAAGCCTTTACTAGCTTCTACTTTGGTCACTAATCACGGATATCTCTCAAATCTGAATAGCAAATTGGTAGGAATCCAAAATTGAGATCTGAAACTAATTCCCTACCAAAGTCAATTAGAAAGAAGTGAGGAACTGAATACTCGATACTTATCAAGAACCGATTGGGAGAGCGAACACTTACACTAGAATCGACTGGGTGGAAAGAGTAGTGGCGGCACCAAGGGTATTCGGCCAAAGGATATTCGGCTCTTAGAGATTTGAATGGCAACAGTTGATTACTCGGCACTAAAGAAGAGAATAAGAAGAATTGGCTAAAGCAAAGAAAATATTGAGAAGAGGAGAAATAGAATTGGGCACAAGGAAGAAGAAAAAGAAAAAAAGGCAGAGAGTTTTTGGCTTTTAGAGAAAAGAGTTTTTGGCAACAGGGTGGAGGAAATTCGGCATTAGCTTCAACCCTAGCATTCGGCACCCATTTATAAACCTTATAGCCGAATTTTTCCTATGCCCAATTCCCCATTCGGCTCCATGACTTCTCCCTTCTCATCTCCTTATTTTTCTCCCTAATAACCCCTTAATCCCTCCTTTAATTTTCTATCCTGAACACTTCCTTTGGAGTCCACTTTCACGCCACTTCCATCCTTCTAGAAGGCTAAAATTAAACTTCTAAAAACACTAAGCTAGGATTCGAACCTTGGACCTCCTTGCTAGCTATTAACGCCACCTCTCTACACCTTAAATGTCGTCACTTAGCAACTCCTCCACAGGGCTTTTCGATGCTATTTTCCCCTAACTTTATTTAAAAGCCCAACTACTTGTCAGCCCTAATTCTTTTAATAATTAAATTATAATTTCTTCTACCCCTTGATTCAAACTCAAACCTTAATTAAGACCTACTGTAATTATCGTTGGGCCAGAAATATAAAACACAATTTTTATCGAAACCGAAAACAAAGAAAGTTTGGGATTTCAGGATTTTTAGGTTTCGGGATTTTTTGGGCGTTATAATCTTTCAAAAGGAAATCGAAGTGTGGAATATTATTTCAAGGAGATGGAGATAGCTATGATCCGAGCCAATATTGATGAAGACTGAGAGGCTACCATGGCGAGGTTTTTTTCTGGCTTAAATCAAGAAATAGCTAATGTTGTTGAACTATAACATTATGTTGAGTTGACTGATATGGTTCATATGGCCATAAAAATTGAGTGGCAACTCAAGAAGAAATCAGTGTTTCGAATGGCATCTGACACTGGTTCTACTTTAAAATGGGGCCAAACATCTTTTAAAAAGGATGTAACCATGCCAGCAAAAGAAAAATCCGGACCATCCAAATTCCAAAAGCCAAGTGACATTGCATATAAAGGAAAGGCAAAAATGTAGCAAAATCATTTGTGAGATGTCAAGTGCTTCAAGTGTCTGGGCCAAGGGCATATTGCTAGCCATTGTCCCAATTGAAGTACGATGGTCCTTAGAGACAATGGAGAAATTGAGACTGAAGATGAATTTGATGATGAGTCTTTACCGCCACTAGATGATGTAAATGAAATTTAATATGCTATTGGTGGTAAACTTCTTGTGGTAAGGAGTTTGAATATTCACGTCTCGGAAGATGAATAGCAACGGGAAAATATCTTTCACACTCGATGCCGTGTTCAAGGAAAGGTATGTAGTGTAATAATTGATGGTGGGTGTTGCACTAATGTCGCAAGTAATACAATGGTGGAAAAACTTGGACTGCCAACACTTAAACATCTTCAGCCATATTAGTTGCAATGGTTGAACGATGGTGGGGAGATCAAGGTGACTAAGCAAGTTGTAGTTCCTTTTTCCACTGCCAAGTATAACAAAAAGGTGCTTTGGGATGTTGTTTCCATGCATGCTGGACATCTTTTGCTAGGGAGGCCTTGGCAATACGATCGACAAGTGGTGCATGATGGCTACACCAACTACTATTCATTCAAACACAATTCGAAAGCTATTACCTTAGCTTCAATGACACCAAAGTAAGTTTACGAAGATCATATTTTTTTGAAAGAAGAAAGTAAAAAAAAAAACAAAATCAAAAGAAAAAGAAAAAGAATGATGAGAGTGAAAAAAAAAGCAACTAAAAGAAAAAAAGAGTCTAAGGTAAAATCAAAAGAAATCAAGAAAATATAGGAGAAAGAAACTGAAAAAGTGAGTTTTTATGTCAATGAGAGAGAGGTTAGGAGAACTTTAGTTCTCAAACATCCACTGCTTGTACTTGTGTACAAGGAAGCCTTGTTTAATACTAACGAACTCGATGAGAGTTTGTCATCTTCTATTGTTTCATTGTTACAGGAATTCCAAGATGTCTTTCCTGATTATGTGCCAAATGGATTATCATCTCTTCAAGGAATTGAGCATCAAATTAACTTTATTCCTGGTGCCATTATACCAAATCGACCGGCATATCGAAGCAATCTTGAAGAAACTAAGGAGTTGCAAAGACAAGTTGAAGCATTAGTGGAGAAAGGTTACGTTCGTGAGAGTCTAAGTCCCTATGTCGTACCTATGTTTCTAGTTCCAAAGAAAGATGGTACGTGGCGTATGTGTGTCGATTGCTGAGCTATCAATAAGATAACTATTAAATATAGGCATCCGATACCCCGACTCAATGACATGTTGGACGAGTTGAGTGGTTTGCGCATTTTTTTGAAATATTGATTTGAAGAACGGTTACCACTAGATTTGAATACGAGAAGGCGATGAGTGGAAGACAACCTTCAAAATGAAATATGGTTTGTATGAGTGGTTATTCATGCCATTTGGCCTAACTAACGCACCAAGCAGTTTCATGAGGTTGATGAATCATGTGTTGCAACACTTTATTG
Source organism: Gossypium longicalyx (assembly GCA_025698465.1). Taxonomy (NCBI): domain Eukaryota; kingdom Viridiplantae; phylum Streptophyta; class Magnoliopsida; order Malvales; family Malvaceae; genus Gossypium; species Gossypium longicalyx. The sequence goes on along the minus strand of CM046995.1, from coordinate 32,690,037 downwards.
GTAAATTTTGTGTTGTTTATTTTGATGATATTTTGATTTATAGTAAGAATTTAAATGATCATGTGCAGCACTTAGGTTCGATTTTAGAGCCTTTTACGCAAGGAGAAGTTATTTGCTAATCTTAAGAAATGCTCATTTTGTACTGAAAAACTTATTTTCTTAGGTTTTGTAGTTACTTCCAAAGGCCTCGAAGTTGATCAAGAAAAGGGGAGTGCTATCTGAGACTGGCCAAGACAGACAAGTGTAAGTCAAGTTAGAAGCTTTCATGGACTAGCTAGCTTCTATCAAAGGTTTGTTAAGAATTTTAGTACTTTGGCCGCACCTTTAACTGGAATCATTAAAAAGAATTCGAACTTCCAGTGCAAAGATGAGCAAGAAAAGTCCTTTAATTAGATAAAAGAACGACTCACCAATGCTCCATTATTAGCTTTACCTGATTTTACTAAAACCTTTGAAGTTGAGTGTGATGCTTTAGGTTTAAGCATTGGCCCTGTGTTGATGTAAGAAGGACGTCCTGTGGCATACTTTAGCGAGAAGTTGAATGGTGCTTCTTTGAATTACCCGGCTTATGACAAAGAAATGTATGCCTTAGTACGAGCGTTGGAAACATGGCAACATTACCTTTGGCCAAAAGAATTCATTATTAACATTGATCATGAGTCATTGAAGTATTTGAAAGGGCAGCATAAGTTGAACAAACGACACGCGAAATTGGTAGAGTTTCTTGAAACTTTTCCCTATGTCATCAAGTACAAACAAGGTAAAGAAAATATTGTTGCTGATGCGTTGTCACGTAGGTTGTAACAACCGTTTTTGGTTAAATTGGAACAGTTATTTTGGAACCATAAATCCAAAGTCAAAATATTTATTTTATTAATATTTTAATGTTTACAGCATTATTGAGTGATTGTGTGAAAGTTTTGTTAAGAAACTTTATCCTTTGGTTAGTCAATTTGGTGAAAAGGACTAAATCGCGTAAAGTGCAAAAAGTGTTGTTCTATTAGCTAAATGTGTCAAATAGTTATAGAATTTTAAATTTAAGGTCCTTAAGTGATGATTAGACCATTAATCAGATAGTGGATGTTAATGGCTTGGTGTTATTAAAATTTTGAAATAATTTTAAGGTTAGTTTGGTAAATTGGTTATTAAATGATAATTTAATAAAATAAAAGCCATTTTATTCATTATCATCTTCATCTAGCATATTTTACAAAGTGAAGAAGCCATTTTCTTAGCTCCAATATTTAGCCATGCTATCTACTCTCAATTAGGTACGATTTTTGTCTTATTTTTAATGATTTTTACGTTTTTGAGATCATTGCAACTTAGTCTAGCTAGCCCAGGGACTATTTGTAAAATTGTTAAAGATTTTAGATGTTTCCATTGATGAATAAGCATGTGTTTTGAAGTTTCTTGATAGATTATGAATGCTTGTTGATTGATAAACAAGTTGTGTTAAGTGATTTTTGAGAAAAATGTAAAATAGGGATTAAATTGAGAAATGTTGAAACTTTGTGGTTAAAATGTGAAATAAATGGAAAATATGGGCTGATAGGGTATAATGGTAATTCAGCTAGCATGGGTTAGTCTTGAATTTCATGAATTTGTGATTTTGTGTAATAAGGACTAAATTGTAAAAAGTGAAAGTTTAGGGGATAATGTGTAAAATATCTCAATTGCATATTCTGTATTGAATTGAATAATTAGAAGAATAAATAAGCTGATTTTGATTACTTATAGATCAAGAAAAGAGGAATTCAGACTTAGATCGGGGAATAGTCGGTCCGTTTCGTCATTTACGTAGACGAGGTAAGCTCGTATAATTGAACTGAAATGTGCATTTATTTAATTGATGGATGTATTATGATTGTACTTATCTTATTGGTAAAATTTGAAGGATTTCAAATTAAATATACGATTTAAGTAAGGCGAGTTGCCAAATAAGACCATAGCTGGGCTATGGCAATCGGCTAATAAAACCATAACCAAGTTATGGCATGTGAATGTAAGACCATGGCACGGCCATGGCAATGTATGTGTAAGACCATAGTTGGACTATGGCATCGAAAAATCAATGTACTCGTACCGTAAGTATCTATAAACTCGGAGTGATTTGATAAGTGAATTGGTGAGAAATAGATAAGTATTGGTACAGGTATGTAGGCAAAACTATTCGAATAACGAACTAATGGAAGTTGAGAACTTTAAGTTAACTTAATGATTGATGCTTTAATGCAATTTATGTTATCTATTTAGAAATATTAATGAATGATGAGATTATTTCATATTTACATATGAACTTACTAAGCTTTATAGCTTACTTTGTTTATTTTTCCATGTTTTATAGTATTTCGAAGCTAGCTTGGATTCGGAGATCATCAGAGACTTTATCACACTATCAAACATATATTTTGGTACTTTTGATTTGTGTAAATATGGTATATGGCATGTATAGACTTGATTCATTTTGGTATGTTTGATGAATATGTATTTTGGCCATTTGAGTTGGCTTATGATGATGAATTTGATGATGTTTATAAATGTGTAAATGATTCTATTTTGAGTTTGATAATTGACCTATACTGTGCGATGAGGTTGAATTTATAATGCTTAATGATATTAGGTAACTTGATTGCTAAAAGGGTTGGTAATTTGAGAAGTTATGTGCTTGTGAATTGGTGAATGATAATGCATGTTTGGAATGGTTTAGTAAATTGAATTGTATATGTGAATCAGGTATACAGTTAGATGGAAAATTGTGAAAATATTTGTGACTTGTATGGTAGGTAATGAAATGGTATGATTTGAATATTGGTTGATGATATTTCGCTGCTTATTTGTGTCTTGGAATAGAACTATTTGAGTTTGTATAGGTATATGCAAAATGGGTGGCAAAATGGATTGGTAAATAGCCTATTTTTGTCCACACGGGCAGAGACACGAGCATGTGTCTTAGCTATGTATGACACACAGTCATGTTACATGGCCGTGTGTCCCCTGGTGTTGAAATTGAAAATAAGTCAGTATGCTCCACATGGCCTCACACACAGGCGTGTGACTTGGCCGTGTGGCATATGTCAGTATACCCTACAAGATTAGCACGACCTAGCACACGGCCTGGCACACGGGTGTGTATGGCCATTTTTAGGGCACACGGGCTAGCCACACGGGTGTGTGTTCTGGCCATGTGACCCAAGTCAAAGAGTTACACGGGGTCGGACATGAGCCGGGACAAGGCCATGTGCTTCCATTTCAAATGTCCACACGACTTGTAACACAGGCGTGTCTAGTGGCTGTGTGAGACACACAGCTAGGCCACATGGGTATGTGTCCCCTATTTTGGAGAAAAATTTTCAAAGTTTCATGAAAATTTCTTGAGTTATCGATTTAGTCCTGAACCACTCATAAAGCATGTTTAGGGCCTCATAGGCTCGTATAAGGGACAAATTGATTGAGATTGAATGATGAACACTTGAATTGAGAAAATGTATGCTAAATAGATGTTTAATTGTTTTGTAAGTCCGGTAGTGCTCCGTAACCCTATTTTGGCGTTGAATACGGGTGAGGGGTGTTACATAGGTATACTCTGTTATCAACTCTGAATACAAAATTGCTTGGATTTGAGTATAGTAAAGACTTATATGATTCTGATGTTTATTTTGGAGATGTATATCAAGCTTGTGAAAAAGGAGCTTTTGGAAAATTTTTCAAACATGACGGTTTTCTTTTTAGAGAAAACAAGCTTTGTGTTCCACAGAGATCCATTCGTGAGCTGTTTGTGAAGGAAGCACATGGAGGAGGACTTATGGGTCATTTTAGTGTGATTAAAACTTTAGTTGTGTTACAAGAACATTTCTTTTGGCCACACATGAGACGAGATGTTGAAAGAATTTGTGAACGGTGTATCATGTACAAAAAGGCTAAGTATAGACTTAAAGCTCATGGTTTGTATACACCTTTACCCATACCTATGGAACCTTCGGTTGATTTATCGATGGACTTTGTGTTAGGACTAGCTAGATCGAAAAATCGTAGAGATTTTATTTTTGTGGTGGTTGATAGATTTTCTAAAATGGCACACCTCATACCTTGCCACAAAACTGATGATTCTATACAAATAGCAAATTTGTTTTTCAAGAAGGTAGTTCGATTGCATGGAATTTCGAGAAGTATAGTTTCAGATCGAGATGCTAAGTTTTTGAGTTACTTCTGGAAGACTTTGTGGAGTAATTTAGGCACAAAGCTGATGTTCTCAACTACTTGTCATCCACAAACGGATGGACAAACTGAAGTAGTTAATCGAACTTTGTCTACATTGTTGAGAGCGATCATACAAAGGAACTTAAAGACATAGGAAGATTGTCTACCTTATATTGAGTTTGCTTATAATCGTACCATTCATTCTGCTACAAAGTTTTCACCATTTGAGGTTGTATATGGTTTTAATCCTCTTACACATTTAATTTATTGCCCTTACCTTCTAATGAGATTGTTAATTTAGATAGTAAAATTGCATCAAAAGGTGAAAGATAATATTGAGAGAAGCTGCAAGAAAATTTTGTTTGAACCCGGAGATTAGGTCTAAGTGCACGTGTGCAAAGAAAGATTTCCAGCCCAACGAAGGTTAAAACTCCTTCCAAGAGGAGACGGGCATTTCCAAGTTATAGAGAGGATTAATGACAACTCTTATAAGCTAGACCTGCCAGGTGAGTTCAACATTAGTGCTAGCTTTAATGTATCTGATTTATATTCTTATGATACAGGTGAAGATTTAAGGACAAATTGTTTTGAAGAGGGAGGGGATGATACATACATGGGAGAGTCTGATGAAGAATCAACTGGAACAAAACTATAGTCGTCTATGTCAATACCAATTGGGTTGAAAGATGAGGAGAATTCAAGAAGTAATCCAATTGAAATTCCCGTTGGGCCTATGACTTGAGCTAGATCCTAGAAGCTCAAAGAGGCGACGTTAGGGTTGATTCAACAAGTTTGAGCTGAGCATGAGAAGTCTAATTTTTATTGGACTCAAGATAACGATCCAATTTCATATAATGTGTTGCATGTGACAATTTGATTAGTTTGATCAAACTCTTCAATTTTTAACTGTGTTTTTTCGTTAAATGCATCTTTGTTTAATGATCTACTTCATTATGTGTTTTGTTTGTTAAATGCATCTTTATTTAATGTTTTGCATTCATACATCTACATCTGTTAAAAATGTGCATTATGTTTCTTTTTTTATTGAATGTATCTTTAGTTAATGCTTTGAATTAATACATTAGCATCATTTAAGACTTGTATTATGTGTTTTTTTCATATTTAATAAGTCATGCATTAAATCATATCATTTGTTAATTTACATCAAGTATGGTTTAAGTTGCATATCTTTTTAATTTGTGGTGCATCAGAGTTATTAAATATATTGGTTTTATTTATGTTTTAAGTTATCATTTAATCTTAAATATTTATTTTGCAGGTGACTTTTCATATGATTAAAGACTCTTAAAAGTTGGATAGTTTCATAGCTTTTAAAAGAACATTAATGAGGCTGTTTAATGGACCAAAAGAGACTCTTCAAGTCTGAACATTTTTGGAATCTTAAGTCTTCATCATGGTGTCATTTAAGAGGATGTTACACAAGCTTTTATCATGTGGTTACAAGGGAGCTGAAGGGACATCAATCAAACACATTAAGGATACTTTAAGTCTTCATTAAGGAGAATTGACATGCCTTTTCAACTACATCAGATTCCAATGAAGAGACATGACTCATTGGCTTCCCTACATGAATTTAAAATGAAATTAATACTTGTAATAACCTTACTTAATTGCTGAAGATGAAAGGTCTCACATAGGCATTTGAATAGTAGCAAAAGTGCTTATAAATTTCCTGTAAACAAAATTTTGATGGTAAGTTGAATTTTTCTGAGTTTTGTGTGAGAATTCTATCTCTTTGTTCTTGGTCTAACTTACTTGGACTTATCAAAGTTCTCCTTGTGGAGTCAAACCCTTTTCTTTTTCCAACTTATCAATTCCATCCTTTTCTTCTTTGTTCTGAAGTGTGGTGTTTTAACATACTGCTGGTTCCTATTTTGCTAAATAGCGAGTCAAAGTTTACTTCTTCTTCAAAGACTTGTTTGTTATTTCTCTTTATAGAAATCGGGTCATGATCATTTATATCGTTGATTCTTTTCTAAGTGTTTAATTCGTACAAGTCATCCTTCTGAAACCTTTTTTATTATTTTCATTTAACCTATTTTCCATTACTCACAATTTTATTTTAAATTTCAACTTGAAACGATACTGAAATTAGATGATCGGGAAATTCAATGTCTTGTAATTGAATTCACGAATACGAGCACACACCAATTGTTGTGGAGACTATTTTCCCGAGTGGATCGAGGGTTGCGAACTCTCATATTATACTCTCTATTTTGGTATGTTTTGGATGGATAGCTCTTATATGTATTGGTGTGTTTCAGATGGATTAGCTCTTATGAGCATTGATGTGTTCTGGATGGATTAGCTCTTATGAGCATCTGGTGTGTTTCGGTTGGATTATCGATATACTTGTATCCGTAAGTCATTCATCGGATTGTATATCTTGGTAAGGTAACTTGTTTAGTGATTTTGATAGACTTGTCATATATTTAGGTTTGAGTTGAATGTTACAATTCACCAGTTGAGATTGTGGATGACAGGAACACATAAGGTTAATTTTTATGTTTGTGCTTTGTACTATACAAATGAAAAAAGTAAATAAAAGGAATAAAAAGGTAATGTTCAATAAAAGTACATTTATGTTCATGAAATCGATGATTTAAAATGATGTTGCTCATGTATTTTACTTACTTTATGTTATTTCAAGTGATTTACAAGTTGATGCACTAACATGTGTTGTGGATAATGCTTAGACTTGTGTCAAGCTTAAGATTGGATTATATCATGCTTAATCTTTATGATATACATTGAAATGGTAATTTTTCAAATGGAAGTATGCTTATGTTCATGAAAGGTAGTATAAATCAAAAGATGTAATTTCTTATGAAATTATTTATCATGTAGTTGATCCCAAAAGAGTTGTGTATCAATGTACTAACTTGTGTATTGATGATGACGATTAGGCTTGTATTAATCTTGTTGTTATGGTTTATTTTATGCTTATGTCATATGTTAAGCAAATGAAACGGGTGAGAAAAAGGTAATGAAATGGTAAGTTCACAATTGAGATGTAATGTGATAAGGTAAAAGGATTGATGAATTAAAGGACTTACCTATACGTGAGAAATTTACTTATGCTAAAGGTGAATTTACCTATGTCATGAGTAATCACACTAATTTGAGAATTGGTAATGTAATTAAGCTTATGCTAAGTAAATGGAACGGAAAGTAAGTAAGTTTTGAATGGTTCATCATTTTAAGAAAAGATTGATGACTATGTCGTACAACTGATAAGATCTTATTATGTTATGAATAGAAAGTATATATGAGTTGATAGTTTTATAGTTTGATAAATCTTGTGGTATTGGTAAAGCTTTACATTTGTCATATAAAGTTCATATTTATGATGAAATGTTATGTTTAATATTCATACGAGCTTAGTAAGCATTCATTGCTTGCGTAGTTATTTTCCTTTACTTTTTAGATTATCGGAAGCTTGATTGGTTTGGAAGCTAGTCAGAGATCTATCACACTATCTAGAGATTATATTGGTAGATTTTGATGTTATAGTCAAGGTTATAATAACATGTATAGGTGGACTTATGTTTAAGGGTTAGTTGATGTTTATGGTATGTAAGTGTTGATTTGAGTTGTGCTACTTTTGGTACTTTGGTCCTTGACAATTGATGTTATTATGGCTAAGTTGATGCATATTTTGAATGAATAATTATGTATGTGATGTTGTAGTTTTAATATGGTCAAGTTGAAGCATGGTTTTATAACTAAATTTGTAAGTGTTGGTATGTTTGCAATGTGGTCAATTGTGGTATGCTTTGATGTAGAATTAAGTTAAATGTGTTTAGATGAAATAAGATCTATTAGACATATGTTTAAGTATATTTGATTGTTTGTGTTTGAGGTGGCTGGCATACTGTTTGGATGGTTAAATGGCTTATTGAATTGGTCTTATTATGCATGATTTAGGTATGCTTTAAGGTCTTGATTATATGTGCAAGTTGCTTGTAGGTTCATACTTGAATGGGTGAAAGAATTGGCTTGAATTTTAGCCATTGTCCACACAGCCTAAGACACGGGCATGTATCTCAATTGTGTGTGACGAACAGCTATGCGACACGACCATGTGTCCCCTGTAGGTTTTAAAGGTTGCTTTTCAAAAGTTACATGACCTAGCACACCGCCTGGCACACGAGTGTGTGAGGCCATTTCGAAGGTTACACGACTTGGCACATGGGCATGTGGCTTGGTCGTGTGACCCAAGTCAGAGAGTTACACGGCCATGGACACAGCCGTGTGTCCCTATTTCGAATGTTACATGGCCTGAGACACGGCCATGTGTCTTAGCTGTGTAAGTCACACGGCCTTAACACATGGTTGTGTGACCCCTGCAGTGTGAATTTTTCTAACTTTTTCCTCAATGTTTTAAATGTTTCTGATTTAGTCTCGAATCATTTCATGTAATAGCCCATTTTTGGTCAAATCAAAATAGTGGTTTCGAGACCACAAATTTGAAGTTGAAATAATTATTTTATTATTATTTTAATGTCTACAACATGATAGTATGTTTGTGTGAAATTTTCATTAAAAAAATTTATCATTTGAATGCTTAATTTAATAAAAAAGACTAAATCACGTAAAGTGCAAAAGTGATGTTCTAATAGCTAAAGGTATTAAATGGCTATGAAGTTAAATAGTGGAGGTCCTTATGTGGTAAATAAACCATTGTAAATGTTAGTGGACTTTTATGGACATCTTTTAAGTGAATTTCAATGTTATTATTAAAGGTTAAAATAGCAATTTACATAATAACTTAAGTAAAATAATACAAACATTGTATCATCTTCTCAACTAAGCTTCCACTATAGAAATTAAGGGTTTGAAACACCATTAAAGAGCTTGAAACATCCGGCCTAGTCTCATTGAGCATGTAAGTTTGTTTTTGTCCCTTTTTAATGATTTCTATGTTTTTGAGATCGTTGCAGCTTAATCTAGCTAGCCCAGGGACTATTTTGCAAAATTGTTAAAGGATTAAGGTTTTTCCATTGATGAATCTATATGTGTTTTGATGTTTAATGGTAGAAAATGCATGCTTGTTGTTAGATAAACAACATTTGTTAAGTGATTTTTAGTTAAATGTCCAAATAGGGATGAAATATGTAAATTTTCTGGTTAAATTGTGAAATAAATGAAAAATATGGATTGCTTGGGACCTAATTGAAATTCGGCTAGCATGGGTTTTGGTTGAATTGCATAAATTTGTGATTTTTTGAAATAAGGACTAAATTGTAAAAATGTTGAAATGTTAGGGACAAAAGTGTAAATTTACCTTAATGTGTGTTTTGGATTAAATTGAATAGAGAGATTATTAAATAAGCTAAATTTGATATTATTTAGATCAAGAAAGGCGAAATATGGATTTAGATCTGGGAAAGAATAAGGTTTCGGATTAATCATTTTATTACAACGTTTTTGCATTCGAGGTAAGTTCGTATGTAATAAGCTTTGTTATAAATGAATTTTAAATACTTTAATATTGCATAAATTGTGAGTATGACTCTATGGACATGTTCGAATATGATTCGACAAGTGAGAAATCCCGGTTGAACCTTAGGAATAGGTTAGGATATGAATGACATGTCATTAGCGGTTATGTGATTTGGGTGCTGGTCTGTACATCCTACTGGTGGCTTGTGTGAGCAGCACCTGTAGCTTCGTCATGACCATCAGCTTGTGTGAGCAGCACCATGTAGCTTTGTCATGATTGTTAGCATGTGTGAACAGACCTGTTGATAGCTCTAGTGTGAGTATTATATGTGATATGAGATTGAGATAGCTTCGACTATATTTGTGGCACTTAGGATGTGAGATTCTCGTGTATCCGATAGTATTTCAAATGGTTCAACGGGTAAATCAATGATGTGGATGAGTGTGTATTTGATACGAGGTGGCATAAGTATGTACATAAATCGTACAAGTACTGAATCAAAGAAGCTTGTGAAATGTATAACTAAACTTGTGAATAGAAATTGTGGTAGGTTAATGGTTTAAATTGAGGTATGTTATGATATGTTTCAATTGCTTAAATTGTGCATATTTAATAAGTTAAGTTTATTACTATACGAACTTACTAAGCTTTATAGCTTACTTTGTTTATTTTTCGTGTTTTATAGTGAAATCAAAGCTAGCTCGGATTCAGGAATCGTCAGAGAATTCATCACACTGTCCAACTATCACTTGGTACTTTTGAACTTAAGTATTTTGGGTATATGGCATGTATAGGATTATGGTCATTTTGATATATAGTGTGTATGAATTTAGTCATTTGAAATGACTTGTAAATGTCTAAAGCTTGGTTTTGTATTTAGCCATTAGAGTTGGCTTATTTTGGTAAATATTATCATGTATATATTTACGCGTATGACTTGTGTTGTGAGTTTGATGATGGATATGTGTTGCTAGTTGGTATTTGGTAATTAGGGGTACTAAATGATTGTGAATTGAATTTGGTATGTTTGTGAAATTAGGCTAAATGATGCATAGTTGAAAGTGATTGTATTGTTGATTTGAGATTATGAGTTTTTGGTATGAATTGAATGCCACATTGTAGTATAAATATGTTTGGTATTGGTTGGTATTGAAATGGTAAAAATTATGTTTGTTTGAGGTTAGTTGAATGCCTAATTATACCATGTTTTTGTGCCAATTGGATTGGTTTAGGTGTGTGTAAGTTTGGGTGGCAAAATAGCCTGGTAAATAGCCTATTTTTGTCTATACGAGCAAAGACATGGGCGTGTGTCTCAGCCGTGTGTGATACACGATCAGGTTACACGACTGTGTGTCCCCTGGTGTTGAATTAAAAATCAAGTCAGTATGCTCCACACGGCCTAGCACACGGGCGTGTGACTTGATCGTGTGGCATAAGTCAGTATACTCTACAGGTTTGGCACGGCGTAGCACACGGCCTGGCACACGGGCATGTGTGGCCATATCTTAGGGCACACGGGCTAGCCACACCGGCGTGTGTGTTGGTCATGTGACCCAATTCAAAGAGTTACACGGTGTAGGACATGGGCTGGGACACGGCAATGTGATTCCATTTCGAATGTCCACACGGCTTCTGACAAGGGCGTGTCTTTGGCTGTGTGAGACACACGGCTAGGCCACACGGGCATGTGACCCCTGTATTTTGAAAATTTTTCTAAGTTTTGTAAAAGTTTCATGAATTATCGTTTAGTCTTGATCTACCCTGAATGCATGTTTAGAACCTCGTAGGCTCATAATAGGGACAATGTGAATGTTTTGAAATGATGATTACATGAAATTGAAATATGTATGTGGAATGTATGTTTGTTTGTGTTATAAGTCCGATAATGCTCTATAACCTTATTCCAACGTTGAATACAGGTGAGGGGTGTTACATTTCTAAAGTCTTTCAAAGGCCTAGAGGGCTCTAAAAAGAGACGATATGCATGTGTATGAATGAATTATCCTATGGTTAATGAAATATTTGGAAATGTATGCTCTTATGTTACGATTTGACGGTAATGTTCTGTAACTCTATTTCAATGACAGATATGGGTTAGGGGTGTTACACAACCCATTATCGGATTAGGGTTACAAAATGCTACAACACATAATTGAACAAAATCATGTGATATCTAATCAAATTTCTCTAAACGGTCATTAATCATGAATCATATAATCAAAAACATATTATTCATACCATATCGAGGTTAAATCAAACATATAAAAACTCTAAAAACAATTTAGAACAAATCAGGGACTAATTTGAACCATTTCAGAAAAGTGTGGCAAAAATGCAAAATAGAGGTCATATGATAGTGTATCCAAGTCGTGTGATAGGCTAAGGCCATGTGGAGTTGAACCATAAAACTATGTACTCCAATCGGGTACAAGGCTGTGATATAGGGTCACACGACTGTGTTGCCAAGCTGTGTAACTAATTGTAGCCATGTCAAACAACTTGTACCTAATTCATTAAGAGCACATAGTTGTGTCACATGCCCATGTGAGGCACACGACCATTTGTAAGACCGTGCTCACCTATATGTACCCTACAAGGCAAGTTACAAACCATAAGCAATTAAAATATACCAAAACATACCAAAAACATTAATTAAAATATAATTCCTAAATGACTAACCAATATGTCATTTAGGACCATCACAACCAATTCAAAACATACGACTTAACTATTCATACAAGCATATGTAAACATCAATATGAATTTTACCATAAATACTTTCCAAACCTTACCTTCCTATTAACCTAAAACATGTCTTAAATTTTGCCAAAGTAAATCCTACACGAATCTCAATCATATAATTCTTTAGTACATATTCAAAGCTTACCATATCCATTAAACATCTTAATACCATAATTGCATATACCATTACTATCAACTAACACTTATATTAATCATTTCATTCATGTTTAATCATTTCGCATCCATCTCATAATCTAAGATCAAGCATACCACTTCCAAACATGCTTTCATAATTTACCATATATGTATACCATATTAATATTTAAATTCAACCTATTACATGATAATAATTAAAATACATTAAAAATTTAATTTAGAACTTCAAAACCATCAACCCAAAATAACCTTTACATGCCACAAAACTGGAGGAAAATGAGTCAAAATCTATCAAGACTGAAGCTTGATAGTGTGAGCCTTAAAGTTGATATTGTAACAGCTCGTTTTTAGTCAAATCAAAACAATGGTTTTGGGACCACAAATCTGAGGTCAAAATAATTATTTTATTATTATTTTAATGTCTATAGCATGATAGCATGATTGTGTAAAAATTTTGTTAAGAAATTTTATCGTTTTAATGCTCAATTTGATAAAAAGGACTAAGTCGCGTAAAGTGTAAAACTTGTGTTCTATTAGCTAAAGGTGTTTAATAGTTATAAAACTTTAAAGTAAAGGTCCTTAAGTGATAATTAGACCATTAGCATGTTAGTGGACATTTATGAGATTGGTATTGTTGAAATTTGATTTAAATTAAAAGGTTAATTAAGTAATTTAACAATTAAGGTTAATTAAAATAAAACAAAACAAGTTTTCGTTCCCATTCATCTTCTTTAACCAATTATTCAAGGGGAAAGAAATCATTTTTCTTCATTTAGGGTTCGGTCACTTTGAAGCTTGATTGGTAAGTATTTTTGTCCTGTTTTTAATGATTTCTATGTTTTTGAGATCGTTGCAACTTAATCTAGCTAGCCCAAGGACTAATTTGCAAAAATGTTAAAGATTTAGGGTTTTTCCATTGATGAATGTATGTGTATTTTGACGTTTGATGATAGAAAATATATGTTTGTTGTTAGATAAACAACATTTGTAAAGTGATTTTGGTAAAATTGTCAATTAGGGTTTAAATTGAGAAATGTGTAAATTTTGTGGTAGAAATGTGAAATAAATGAAAAATATGGGCTGCTATGGTAATACGAGAAATTCGGCTAGCATGGATAGGGACTTAATTGCATGAATTTGTACTTTTATGAGATAAGGACTAAATTGTAAAAATGTTGAAATGTTAGAGGCAAAAGTGTAAAGTTGCCTTAAGATACATTTTGAGTTAAATTGAATAGAATGATAATTAAATAGGTTAATTTTGATTACATATAGATCAAGAAAAGCGAAGTTCGGATTTAGATCGGGGGAAAACAAAGTATCAGACTAGTCGATCCGTTTCGTTGTTTTTACGATTGAGGTAAGTTCGTATGCTAATAAACATTATTGTAATTGTGTTTTAAATGCTTTATATTTGAAATGTTGATGAGTATGATTGTACGGAAATTTTTGATGAAGATTCGACAAAGTGAAATCCCGGTTGAACCTTAGCAATAGATTAAGATACAAATGACATGTCATTAGGGGTTATGTGATTTGGGTGGTGGTCCGTACGTCCTATTGGTGGCTGAGTTATCCAATATGTGTTGCGGATTCTCATCAGCTTGTGTGAGCAGTACCATGTTGCTACGTCATGATCGTCAACTTGTGTGACCAGACCCGTTGATAGCTCGAGAGTGAGCATTATATGTGATATGAGATTAAGATAGCTTCGACTATGTATTGGCACTTAGAGTGAAAGTTCCTGAGTATCTGATAGTAATCCAAATGGTTCAACGGGTATAACAAGGATATGTATGAGTATGAGATTGATACGAACTTGTATAGGTATGTACGTGAACTATACAGTCATCAAATCGAAGAAGTTGATGGAAATTGTGCTTAATCTTAGGATTGAATATATGTGTTAAGTTATGCTTCAAATTTGAATTGCATTACATGATGTTTAAATTATTGAATAGTTGGTTGTTAAGTTTTAGTTACTTAGCATACAAGCTTAATAAGCTTTATAGCTTACTTTGTTTACCTTTCCGTGTTTTATAGTGAATATCGAAGTTAGCTTAAATTAGGAGTCGTCAAAGATTGCATCACACTATCAAGTTTCCACTTTGGTACTTTTGAGCTTATGTAACTTGGTTATATGACATGTATAGGAGTTATGGTCATTCGGTATATAGTTTGGTAATGGATTTAGCCATTTGAATTGGCTTGTAAATGTTGAATGGTTAGTTATGTGTATAGCCATATGAATTGGCTTATTTTGGCATTTTGGTGTGTAAATATATATATGCATATGGGCTTTTGTTATGTAGTTGGTAATGGTTATGTGATATTTATTATGAATTGGTAAATTGAGTACCATTTGGTTGAAAATTTGAGATAGATATGCTTGTGATTTTAGGCCAATTAGTGCATAGTTGAAAGTGACTATTACGGTGATTTAAGAATGTGAATTTGGTATGAAATTGATTAGCATATTATGGTACTTGTGTGCCTTGTAGTTGTTGGTATTGATATAGCATGAATTGAACTTGGTTTGGATGAGTTTAAATGCCATTAGAAGTTGTGGTTATATGCACATTTGGTTGATGTAGGTGATTGAGAATTGGGTGAGACACGGGTAGAGACACGAACAGAGACACGGGCGTGTGTCTCAGCCGTGTGTGACACACGGTCAAGTGACACGGCTGTGTGTTCCCTGGTGTTTAATTAGAAATCAAGTCAATATGCTCTACACAGGCGTGTGACTTAGCCATGTGGCATAAGTCAGTATACCCTACAGTTTTGGCACGGCCTAGCACATGGTCTGGCACATGGGCGTGTAAGGCTATTTCGAAGGGTACACGGGCTAGTCATACGGATGTTTGGTTGGCCATGTGACCCAAGTCAAAGAGTTACACGAGGTCAGACACAGGCTAGGACATGGCCATGTGATCCCCTTTCAAATGTCCACACGGCTTGTGACATGGGCGTTTCTTTCGCCGTGTGAGACACACGACCAGGCCACACGGGCGTATGTCCCCTGTATTTTGAAAATTTTTTATGTTTCCCAAAAAGTTTTCTAAGTTCTTGGTTTAGTCCCGAACCATTGCTAAAGCATGTTTTGGGCCTCGTAGGCTCGTATTAGGGACCTGATAAATGATTGTGAATGACTTGTATTTGAATTTGATAATTGTTTGAGAAATGTATGTTCTACTGTGTTATAAGTCCGGTAATGCTCTATAACCCTATTCTGACAACAGATACGGGTTAAGGGTGTTACAGATTTGATTGCCTAGTTTTGCAAAACGTCAACTACAAGAAACATGAAAAGAAAGAAACTTATATAGCTTAGTATGAATTTTCCACAACATTTCTTACGGAACCATTTCTCTCAGTGTTCGCCATACACATTATTCCTACAATGTTCGCCATATGTATCATTCCTTCAATGTTCTCAATACGTACTATTCCTTTAGTGTTTACCATGCCATCCAGTCTTTCAGAGCTAGCCACATATATCATTTCTTTAGGGTTTGTCATACTTTCCATTTTTCTTTTTGAAGGTCTACATCAAAATCGTTTCCTTCAGATGATTGCCACAAGAGTCTTCCTTTAGACTGCGCCATGATGGCAATCCTTTCCATAGATTTCCACAAAGGCTTCCATTTCATAGATTTCCGAAAAGACTTCTATTTCAGATATGCCACAAAGGCTTTTATTTCATAAATTTCCACAAAGGCTTCCATTTTAGATACGCCACAAAGACTTCCATTTCAGATATGCCATAAAGGCTTTCATTTCATAGATTGCCACAAAGACTTCCATTTTAGATATGCCATAAAGGTTTCCATTTCATAGATTGCCACAAAGGCTTCCATTTCATATATTTCCACAAAATCTTCCATTTCAGATACGCCACAAAGACTTTCATTTCATATATTGCTACAAAGGCTTACATTTCTAGCATGTTCACGATAAGGATTCGCCTAGACTCACATTATGTGAGGTTTTCCCCTCATTGCATTGGGTCATGCAGAGAAATCCATTAGGTAATAAACTTCCTTTAGTTCCTTCAGTATGATGCCATAACCCATCAGTTATAGTCTGATATGATATGGTCCTTCCATATGACGCCATAGCCCACCAGCTATGGTTTTACACAATATGGTGTCATGGACTTTTCTTTTCAAAGAATCGTGTTTAAAGCCCCGACGGACTCCTTTAGATGACTCTGCAGAGACAGACACGAACTCATCTTAACTTGACTTACTCTTAATAGGCATGAACTCTTACATACTTTCAAGATACGCATATACATTTCAATAATTCACATATGAGCGTTCTTCATACTTAAGATTCACATCAAATGCTGAGATCAACAGATCTCATATCGTACCTCTCATTCACTTAAACCAAACTTAACATATATCACAGACATTCACTTACAGTCATACTTTCAATTCTAGACTTTTCATCATATACCCTGTACCTAACAGATTCACACAAACTATACAGCCAAATCTTGTCCAACAATCATGTATCAACATATTCATCATACCCTTGCTATTAGGTTCAGATCATATTTCATATGATCTTTCACAGAAATATTTAGAATAAACAACGTCCAACATATGATAATCGACTTAGGGACTCACCTGACATCCTCGAACGATAGCTTGATCTCTAGATCCCAATCATCCAGCATGAAAAGTTAGTAAACACTATTTATGAGACATAGAAAACCCATTAAAACTCATTCATATAACTTTTATTACCATCAGAACCCCGTTAACTTCATGCAAAGCCTTACTTGTAACAACTCATTTTCAGTGATATCAGAATAATGGTTTTGGGACCACAATTTTGATGAGTGAGTCATTGTTTTATTATCATTTTAATGTCTTCAGGACTATATTAAGGTCATATTAGAGTTTCATTTAAGAAATTTTGATATTTAATTGGTTAATCAAGTGAAAAAGACTAAATTGTAAAAGGTGAAAAAGTTGAGTCTGATTAGTTAAAAGGGTCAAACGGCTATGAAACCTTAAAGTAAAGGACTTGAGGGATAAATAAACCATTTAAGGTATTAGTGGATGTGCATGACATGGTTTTATTGAAATTTTGTTAGTTTTAAAAGGTTAATAAGGTAAATAGGTAAATAAATTTAAAACCAAAAGAAATTAAACAAGGTATCATCTTTTATTTCTGAACCCTAAACCAAATTTAAGTGAAGAATACCTCCATGGATGTGTGCTTAGTTCACTAGCTTATCTCCTTAGATGGTATGTGATTTCAACCCCATTTTTAATGATTTTTATGTTTTTGAGTTCGTTTTAGCTTAATCTAGCTAGCTTGGGGGTTAATTTGTAAAAATTTTAAAGGTTGAGGGTTATTCCATGAATGTTCTTGAATGCTTTTTGATGTTAATTGGTATATTATAAATCTTTGTTAAGAAATAAACAAGTTTTGTTAAGTGATTTTTTTATTAAATTGCATTTAGGGATCTAATTGTGAGAATAGTAAAATTCCATGATAAATTTTTGAAATAATGGTTTAATTGGGTTAGTATAAGTCCCTAAGAAATTCAGCTCGCTTGAATAGATGATTAAAATGGTTAGATTTCAATTTATGAGCTTAAAGACTAAATTGTGAAAAGTTAAAATGTTAGAAGTAAATTGGTAATTTTGCATACATATGAAATGTGGATTAAATTGAATACTAGAAGTATTTAATTGATTGAAATTACCTATTTAGATCAAGATAAACCACATACGAACCTAGATAGAGGAAAAACAAAAGCTCCGGATTAGCTAGATTTAACTATTATGCCCCTAATTATCGAGGTAAGTTCGTATGAATGATTATCATTTTTATGTTATTCTAAATTGAATGTTATTATGTTATTTATAATGTAAATGGATCGATATATAAACATATTAATGCTATGATAAATTGACGAATATTGAGTCCAAGTTGAACCTTAGGAATTTGTAGGATACAAATGACATGTTATTAGGGATTTCATGTTTTAGGTGTTGGTCTTGAGTGACCTACTTATGGCTGAGGTCCTGTATTTGTTGCGAATTCTTCACAAATTGTGTGAGCAGTACCGTGTAGCTTACATTTCGACCCACAACTTGTGTGAGTAGACCCATTCCACAGCTCGTGTGAGCAATGATGTAAAGGAAATGTTACAATTAAATGTAAAGGCACACTTCGTGTGGGCTTTCCCGTGTATCCGATGAAATTCTAGATGGTTCAACAGGCATGAAAAGGGAACGAAAAGGTAAGTATGCAATTGGATTGAATCCTGACTTATTGAATGGAAATATGAACTACATGATGTTATACATATGGTTGATTTCATTATATCATGGAAAAACGTACTAACTTGTCAGTTGATGATGTTGATTAGACATTTCTAAGCTTGTGACATTGGTGTTAAATTGTATTTTAAACTATGACATGTTAAGTTGTGTTTATGTTGATTCGAGCTTACTAAGCATTGTTTCTTACGTAGTTTCTTTCCTTTGTTTTATAGATTATCAAAAGCTCGATTTGGTTGAAAGCTTGTCAGAGATCTATCACACTATCCAGAAGTCTTTTCGATGGTTTTTGAGTAGTTTGGCCAAGGTTTATAATGGCATGTATAGGGTGGTTTATAATGGTGTTTTTGATGAATATGTAAATGGTAACTTGGTATGTTTTTGCTTTGATGTTTATGTATGGTTGATGAACTTAAAATGTTTGTTTAGGTAAGTCCTTTTGGTCACTTTTTGATAATGGATGTGTATCGCTTATTAGTACAAATTGTTGGATTGAAAATAGTCAATTATGATGTCATAAGGCTCTTATGGTATGTCTTGAATGATTTGGAAATGGTTAAATGTGGTATGTTTTAGTACCTAAATGGATTAGTTTCATATGCATGAAATGTGTCATATGTAATTGTTTATGTATGTAATGTTTGGATACTAATTGTCGTGCCTTGAATGACATATTGGTTAGTTGAACTAAGGTCTTGGAAATGGAAAATATATGTGTGCTTAGATAAGTTTTGGTGCTTTGAAAGTGTGCATAATTTGTCTAAACGTTCATGCATGGAATAATTTTGACATGGCTTAATTTTAGATAAATTTGGGTCCACATGGCCTGAGACACGGGCGTGTGACTTAGCCATGTGAGGCACACGGCCTGGCGATACGGCCATGTGTCATCTGATTATTTCCTTAAACTGCAAGTCAGTGAGTTACACGGCCTAACATATGGCCTGGCACACAGGCAGGTGGGGCAACTCATGGAGGTCATGTGACCCTACTCAGAGAGTTACACAAGTGGGGATATGGGCAGAGATACGGTTTTGTGTCTCTATTTCGAAAGCTACATGGCCCAGGGCCATGTCACAAAGCCGTGTGACCCTTGTTTTGCACATTTTCCATCTTTTTTCTAAACTTTCTAAACTATTTCAAATTGGTCTCAAATTGTTCCTATGTTATTTTTAGGGCCTCGAAGGGTCGATTTAGGGACAGATTGCATATGAATGAATGGATTATGACATGTTTTAATTTATAAAATTGTTTGGATGTTAAATGTTTTTGAATTGTAAAATAATGCTCTGTAACCCTAATTCGATGACGAAAATGAGTTAAGGGTGTTACATTACTTCTTCATTTACTATCTACGCTCGTAAATAGACTGAATCAATCAGAATACCACATGCAAGTCCAAATTATTTACCCTAAACATGAAACAACCATTTGCATGAACTTCGATCCTTAATTTCAACTTAGCAAGAAAGATCCCTGATATATATAGATATATATATAGAAAACCCATGTTTCATAATGGAATTTAACATGTGTCATCAACCTTCAATACTGCCCTTTTAGGGGTTAACATCTGTTAGGATACATATACAAGAGTCCATAATCTATATGCATCTTTAATTTTCCTTATCATTCATTCCTGACCATCTTGTTAGAATGTAATAAGGACTGTAAATAACCAACTCGACACATAGTACTTTTCGGCAATAACCCAATTACCCGAAATTCCTTAATACATTACTGAGCTCCTTTTTTAACAAATCATCCTTTCTAAGACAATCCATTGCAATAATCTGATGCCTGCTATGAGCCCACTTTTACACGCCAAGAACATTGGTTGGGTGGATAGAACTCTATTAAGAGTATCATTCGATTTACCTGCCAACTTCAAAACCCACCAAGAACGGGGTGCTACACAGGGTGTGTTGGATGAACCACCTCAGACTGTGGTTGTTATTGTTTTTTAGGCTCTTGATTGTTTCCCCTAAACTGATCGAATAACTATGCCATTATAGTGAAAAACACATTCTTAAATGCATTCCTTGCATTTCCATATTACTTGTAATAGTAGCTTGTTCTTGCGTAGGCATATGACTTTCCATTTCCTCACTTGTGGCTTCTCTCGAACCTTCAGACATTTTCTTATAATACTACAAAAGAAAAATTAACTCAGTTTGAAACACCAAAGACAATGCTAAAGGCATACTATGCATGATGGGCTGTGACACCACCATTAGTTTTTTGAGAATCGGGTAAACCTTGACTTTGATACCAACTTGTAACACGCCAAATCTGATCACTTAGGAGTATCTAAGTAAGACATTTCAGTACAAAGAAATTATTCATCTTCAAAATTGATTTTGGCGTTAACTTTGTAAAACCATAGTGTTTGAAATAAACCTTTAATAATATTTGGAAAATAAAGTATAAGCCAAATATTGTATAGAATTTTAGTAATGTATTTTATCAACCCAAAATAGAATACTTTTAAATCATTCCATAAAATTTAATGAAACTTCATTAAATCATAATTCTTCAACATGAGTCTTACGTACAATTTCTTTTCAAAATACAATCAGACATCACCCCCATCATCATGCATAATACAAATGAACAAGTATCTCACAACAGTAGATGTCCTATGTCGTAGTCCTTTAGAAAGTCTTCCTTCAACAATAAGCCTAAGAAGGGACAGGGAAACGAGGTAAGCTTAAAAGAACTTAGTGAGTTCTAGGAGAAAGTGTATTAATAGATACTAATACTTTAAGCAAATCTTTTCAAAAATTCGAGCACAATCACACAATTCGCCAAATGGCGAGTACCAAACACAAATAGACTATAAATCAATTTACTTTTGCTTTGGCATATATAATACACCTATATGACCATTCAGACAAACCTTTTTCTTGTTGGTCGTGTACCCAAATCCATAGTCAGATTCATATCATTCATTCCATTCATATTCCTTTGGTTTATATCCTTTGTCATGATTTGCTAATCTGGTTTGCAACATACATTTGCCCTACTAGAGGATACACAACCATTTTCATGTACTGCGATCTACCAATTCAATGTACATTCCATCAAAGGCAAAACCATGAATATATTTCTTTAACATAATTTCCATGAATTAGTCCATATCATTCTTGTTAGAAGCGAAAGTGGCTTAAGCATAAAGTATGGTTCTTACACTTTAGCACAGACATAATAGGCTCACACTGATAACTCTTAAACACCTTATTTCATGTACATATTACACCTTTACAGAGTATGAGTACATACCTTACTGAAATATAAAACAAGAATGTAAGACCCCTAACCCATCTCCATCGCTGGATTAGGGTTATGAAACATTACTATAGAAAACAAAACCTTAAAATTCAAACAAAACAATAATTCAACTTAAGTATAAATTCCTAATAACTCAATCCAATTATAGCAAGCATACACAATTGGACCTTAAGTCGAACTTTCGAGGCCCTAAAAATAATTTAAAAATGATTAGGGATCATTTTGAATAAATAAAAAGAATTTAGGAAAAACATAAAAAAATTGGGAAATCAGAGGTCACATGGCCATGTGGCCAGGCAATGTGACATGGCTCAAACTGTGTGAACATTTAAAGTAGGGATACACGGCCGTGTCCTAACCTGTGTGGCCACCTATGTATGTTTTCGAAATAGGGTCACACGGCAGTGTCGCAGGTTATGTGCTAAACCATGTGACCAACTATTTTGAGACAGACAATCGCTTTGTAAGCCATGTCTCAGACCGTGAGAACCTTGCACTTAAAATATAAATGACACACAGCCATGTGAGGTGGTCATGTGTAGCACACAGTAGTGTGGCAGCCCGTGTCCCAGGCCATGTGCACCAAATTTATCCCCTAAAACAAGTCATTTCTAAACCTAAACTTGCATACCAAAACACACCTTTCTCATACAAATTTATATGACCAAAGTACACCTTAAACACATACAAAACATACCAATTCAACCATCTTATATGTTCTAACAAATATGCCATTTAAAGGCACCACATATCAAACACCTAACCTGAATCAATTTATCATCATAAATTCACTCATTTAACATACTTCAAACATACCTAATATCCACATCCAAAAACATAATCAACTATTTCCTTCAATTTCAAAAGGCCATGCACAACCATTAACATAAGCATTAAGGCACACCAAGGCTTGCCATAATCCAATACATACCAAGTAGACATACAACCCTATACATGCCATTTATAACCATTTCAATATATTAAAAAGCTACCAAATCAGATCGATGGATAGTGTGATCTTCCTCTGACGAAGATTCCAACTGTTCAAGCTTTCCAATGATCTACAAAACAAAGAAAACAACTATATAAGCAACTAGTGCTTAGTAAGCTCGTACAAAGGAACTTAAACTTACCAATTGTATTAAATTATTCAACCATGAGTAATTCAATTCAGTTATAGACAAAATTTCCTTTTCTTATACACCATACCTTACAAGGTTAGTAGGTGAAGCAATGCACATATAAATCGAAACCAATCAGTGCATATAACATAACAAGCATTTTAATTTCACTATTCATCTATCATATGACTACCATAAACCTTTATTTTCTGTTAACTATACTTATCATATATTCCATATCCTTACTTTAAATCATAGATAATTTCATATAGTCTCATACTCTATAAAGCTTTAATTACCGGTTCATATAATGAAAAGAATTTCACTATATAAATCATTCATCGACATAATTCAAATGTTAACTTTTCAATCCAAATACATCATAATGACCTCTTTGTAACACCCCAAACCCGGCCTAGATGTTAGGGCCGAATCTGGCATGTCACATTAAAATGCTTTTTCGAAAAACTTTGTTTTATTAATAAATCACGCTTGAAAGATAAAAGCCCCTTTGTTTAATTCTAAAGTCAACTTAATTATTTGCTAACCATTTCAAACCAGCCTTACTTTTAGAAACATGGTTGTTGCGGAAGCACTTAAAAAGAGTTATGAAAGCTTGTAAGATTTATAGTTTGCGGAAACGCGATGCTTTGAAAACAGTTTAAGTTTTTTAGAAAAAATGCATCCAATTACTAAAAGATGTAAAACGTAATAAACCAAAAGTCCCAAATAAAAATCCAAAAATCAAGAGAGGCCTTATTACAACCCAAATAAAAAATACTCAGCAGTAAATAAACAAATCTGAAAACATAAACAGTGTGTGTGGCCATCTCCGAGTCCCTCGTAGCACCGATCCACCTATCGCTGGGGATTACCTACACAGTTAATAAACTGAGTGAGTTTATGAAAGCTCAGTGTGTAATCCCCTAGCATCCAAATAGTCAATCAAAAATAGAATTTAGAACCATTCTGGGCTTGAGCCCTATCCAGTAACAGTACTGTAACGCCTTGAATTTGGGCCTAGAAGAATTGGGCCTTGAGTATGGGTTTGTAAGGAGGTTGTATATAAGTATTTAATTGTGCAAGGAAATGACACAATTAAATGTCTGCTTTCATGTTTAATGGCCCTGAGAAGTGTTGGAGAAATCTTGGGTTCAAACTTGGGCTTTAGCAAAAATTTTGGTTTTAAGTGAATAAAACCTTGTATGCTTGGAAGTAGGCCTTTTAAATTATTGTGTTAAATAAATGACACAAGGAAGCACGTGGTCTAGTGGTTGGGGCATCATTAAGGTTGCAAGGGAGCCTAGGTTCAAGTCTTGGCTCTTGCAATTTATTTTAGTTTTTCTTTTAAAGGAACCTCGACTTTGGCTTAGAGACCTTTTAATTAATTGAGGATAAAATATGACACAGAAAAAGCCTGTGGTGGAGTGGCAGGGTGGCGTGTTGTGTAACTATGAGGTCTGCGGTTTAAGTCTTGGGATGCGTAATGGAGTATTTATTTTGTTGTTTAAGCTGTGTAGAAGGTGGAGTTGGACTGGAACTCTGTGGTTGAAGTGGTCATAAGAATGTGGAAAAATCCTAATGGTTGAAAGTAATCCCACATCGGGAAGCTAACATGAGAATAGGTGAGAAATTGGCTTTAAATAGAGCGAACCAGATGGGTTGGTGAGGATGGAAGTGATTAAGATTCAATACAGGATGTGCCAAGGATTGGTGACCACTGGTTTTAGGAGGGATTATTTCATACTTGTTTAACCAAGGTTGGAGATCGTGGACTTCGACGCGTTCTCATAAACAGGTGTGTATTCACGCCCTTCTTTGTTGGAAGTCAGCAAAAGCCAAAAAGCCAAAACTTCAGCATTTGAGGCTTCACGAGCGTGCAATCGCTCGTGTGGTAAATCAA
Source organism: Gossypium longicalyx (assembly GCA_025698465.1). Classification (NCBI taxonomy): domain Eukaryota; kingdom Viridiplantae; phylum Streptophyta; class Magnoliopsida; order Malvales; family Malvaceae; genus Gossypium; species Gossypium longicalyx. Next base: position 32,664,849 of record CM046995.1, on the reverse strand, counting down.
CCCCATAGATCAGGGGCAATAGACTGTAGAGGCCACCATGAGCGTTCTCGTGCACTAGGGCTGTTCTGGGCCTCGATGGGTCGAATAGGCCGTGTGGGCCCAATAGGCTTGTGGGCCCACACGGATAAGATCTACGGTAAGTGACTACTAATGAACTGGGCTATGGTGTACACATAGCCGTAACTAATTTTGGGCTAAATGGGCCACAAGAGCGTGTGGGCCCACTTGGGTCGAGTAATGGGCCTTAGGCCCACTTGCACCATTATGTCTCTTTAGGTTACTAGGGTCGCTCAAAGCGACAATGGACCCTTGGTTGGGTCGTTAAGACCCTCGATTTGTGAATGACTGTAATACCCCTGTAGGGTAAAATGACCGTAATACCCTTATATGGTAGAATGACGATTATGCCCTTATGTTCCGTATGACTGATGTGCTTATGATTTACATATATTATTGTACTGGATATGACTTTGCATACAAAATATTTATGACATGACATACTGCATGGGGTTGGGTTATTAGTGACGGAGGAAGTGTATGGCTTGTAGCTGTTCTGAACAAGGCTTTCAGCCTTTCTGCGATACTTATGGCTTATAGTCATTTTGTTAACTGGCAGCGTTGCTGTGATATTTATGGCCTTGAGCTGTTCTGTCTATGGCGTTGAGCCGTTCTGTTGACTTAGTGCCGCAACCGTTGCTAAGCTTCGTGTGTTGGCTGGGTGGGTCGATTTCATCCCCTCATGGTGTCTTGGTTGGTACGGGTGGTGTGTTGGTTGGACTGGGTTGGGTATCTGTCTGCATATCTCGCATCGATCATCGATTGCATCGGGCTTAGGCCCACCTGATTCTGTTAATGGGCTAGGCCCAACTGTTACTAATTTTGAGAATGGGCTAGGCCCAATTGATTCTGATGAGGGCTGAGACCCAAGTGAAATTGTACTGGGCTTTGGCCCACACACACTGTTACTATAATGGGCTCCGGCCCAAATTAGTTCTAAATTTTGTCGGTTTACTAAATGTTTTAGTTTAGGAGGGGATTACACACTGAGTTTTCATAAACTCACCCCGTTTATTAATTGTGCAGGTAATCCCCAGCACTAGGAGGATCAGTGCTGCGAGGGACTCGAAGGTGGCCACACAACTGCTATTGTTTCTGAATTTCTTTTAAGTTATCTATTTACAAGTACTTATATTTGATCTGGGTTGTAATAAGGTCTCTTTTAATTTCTGGTTCTAAATTTGGAATTTTATATATTGTTTTATAACTGCTAGAGTAGAACACGGTTTTTCTAAAACTATAACTGTTTTTCAAAATATCACATTTCCGCAACTATTTAAATTAAGCTTCCGCAGCAAATAAAGTTTTAAAGATAATAATGTTTTACAAGACAATGACTTTTAATAAACAAACGTAAACTGAGGTTTTCACAAGTTTTAAATAATAAGAAGGTTTTAAACAATAAGAAGGGTTTTCAATGAGAACATGGTTTTTGAAAAAAACTTCAACGTGACATGCCAGATTCAGGCCTAACTTTTAGGACGGGATTGGGGTGTTACAAGTACAGTCCAGTTCAGAATATATTGGGCCCAAAGCCCGATTCATTAACATTTGGGTCTCAACCCATCACAGTATCAATTAGGCATGGCCCATCTCAGAATCAATATCAGTTGGGCCTAGCCCATATCAGAATTAATATCAGTTGGGCCTAGCCCATATAAGAATCAATATCAGTTGGGCCTAGCCCATATCAGAATCAAACCAATATGAATAATGCATGATAACCCATCCAACCCTGCACTTGCCTCCGTCCAACCCTGCACTACCTGTGGGGAATAAATCACCCACGCCATCCCTACACTTATAGTGTTAGCACCGGTTGCGGCACTAACTAGAGTCGCAGCAAAGCTGCTAATATTAGAATATGTGGCATAGCCACCAATACGGTTTCTTCCTCTATAACAATATCCCAATCCTAAGCAGAATGTCATGTGTGTAGAATGTCATGCCCAAAATCAGTCATACAAATCACAGACAAATCAGTCATTTACCCTCGAGGGGCAAACCAGTCATTTTACCCTTAAGGGGTATTTTGGCCATTTTACTAATTTTGGGGTCCCAGTACAGATTACGACCTCATAGATGGTCTACTGTCGCCTCGAGTGACTCAGGTAACCTAGATGGTCAAAACGGTATAAATGGGCCCAAAGCCGATTACTCGACACAAGTGGGCCCACACGTTCGTGTGGCCCATTTAGCCCAATTTTAGTCGTGGCTTTGCGAACACCATAGCCCAGTTCATTATTTGTCACTTACCACATATTATATTTGTGTGGAGCCCACGAGCCTATTGGGCCCACACGGCCCATTTCGATCCATCGAGGCCCAGAACAGCCCCAGTACACGAGAACGCTCGTGGTGGCCTCAACAGTCTATCGCTCTTGATCTATGGGCTCGATTTTCTACACGAGGGATCGTACGTTCGTGAGGCCTCAAATGTCGAAGTTTTAGCTTTTCGACTTTTGCCGATTTCCAACAAAGAAGGGCGTGAATACACATCTTTTTGTGATACGTGAGCAACTCTCCACAACGCCTACCTTGACTATGCAAGCAGAGTTCACTCCTTCCTTAACCTAGTGATCGCTACTCCTTGTCAAGAATCTGCACTACCCAAAGCGGTCCATTAAATGGTGGTCTCTCATACATACTCAACTAGAATCAAAATAGCCTTATAGAACATACTAGATCCAATATAGGGAAGTAGGACATTCGGCTAACACCCTCTACTACCAAACACACACGAAGTGAACCATAAGATATTTAATGGTTGAGTTACCTTTAGTCGAGTGATGGCACAAGATCTTGAACGCCACAGAAGTCCCTTGAGAATCCCTTCACTCCTCACATAGGAATAAAATACAAGAACACTATGAACGAGGGCAAAAAGGTAAGAACCGAGGATGAAGGAACACAATAGACTTACCTGACACCAATCGGCCAATGCACCAAACGCAATGGAAGGGTGAAAAGAGAAAAGAAATAGAGGGGAAGAAGAGACTAGATAATCGACTAGGGAAAACAAGGGTTGAGGAAGAATGTTGATAGAAGAAATCGGTCTAGAAAGAAGGCTCAGAGGGAAAGAAAGGAACCATCAGTTTCAAGAACCAAATGGTCAAAAAGAACAAGTACTAACAATTGAGAAAAACAAAACAGAGTTACCCGAATGAAAATTAATATCCGGCTTCTACCAGAAAGTGCAGGGAAATAAAAAAGGAATGTTTTGGCCAAAAACTGAAATGGAAGAGCAAACCCTAAACAAATTCGGTACCAAGTGCCCCAAAATCGAAATTGCACAGGAGAACAACTCTTAAATCTCTCCAATTTCCAGAAATGCACACAAAGGGACCCCTTAGCCAAATTTGCACACACTAACTTCCCTATTCAGGTACAACACTCTCCAGGTTTGAAATTCCTTGATTCACTCCACCCTTTTCTCCATAATACACTCCTTCAAATCCCCAAAAACTAACATCCTATCCCTTGATCCCCTCCCCATTTACCAAGTCAACAACCACCTCAGGAGAGTTTTAATCCAACTCTACCTCTCTCACCTCTTGGGAATAAAATAAATGTACCCTGCAAATCATGAGATTCGAACTCAAGATCCTCTTTCCACCATAATGACGCCACAACCACTAGACCACATGCTTCCTTGTGATACATTTTAACCTCTAATATTTATTAGGCCTACAAGCTAAAGCCAAAATTCACTTAAGGGAAAAACTAAAATTTTGCTAAAGCCTAGATTTGAACCCATGACTTCTCAGACATCCCCAAACACACCCAAATCACTTAACCACCGCACCAAACATGCAATTTATGTCATTTTCTTGCTCAAATAAAATATTTATAAGCCGCCTACTAACATTTCCCACGCTCAAGGCCCAATACTTCTAGGCCTAGAATTCAAGGCATTACAACCTACCCCTTGAAAGAAATTTTTTCCTCAAAATTTCCAACTATCCAATAGCCGCACAATCCAAGTTACACCACTACGCTTCTGCTGCGCGCTCTAATTCTAATTTCAAAATAGATAAATAGTACACTATGGAAAAAGTACATACCAGTATTCGCATCTGGAGCGTCTTCGTCCTCTCGGCGGCGTGCTGCATAGACCAAAGCTGGCTGCCTCGCTTCAGTATGACTAGTACCTCTTCCTGGTGCACCACAACTCAAATTGTTTCTACCTCTAACCTGACCACGGCCTCTAAGCGGTTGCTGTGTAACACCCCAAACCCGGCCTAGAAGTTAGGCCCGAATTCGGCGTGTCACATTGAAGCGTTACTGTAAAAGTCATGTTTTAACTAACGTCTTTCTTAGTGTTTAAAGAGTATTTTTGTTATAGATTAAAGTGAATGGAAGTCATGCACCGTAGGATGCCTAAAAAAGAGGAGGTGAGTCAATTAGACTACTTAAGTACCAAGCTCTCCATAGATCCACTCCTAGGCATGCACACAACCATTGCCACACTTTAACTGAATGATTGTTCAGGAAAAATCATTTCGTTTTAAGCCCTTGAAAGCACTTGTTAATTTTTTTTTAAAACATTTTCGTTCCTGAAGCTTTGTCTTGTTTCACGATATTTTGAAATCAGATAATTTCTTTTAAAAACGCGCCCTAGAGCTATACAATCCGAAACCTTTAAATCCATATCATGCCTAAGCTAATAATCATACTAAAGCAATTAAAAATAATTAAAGCGGCCTTATTACAACTTAAAACCCGAAAACATAAAGGAAGTAATCTAGAATAAAAGTGAAGGCATAATCACTTATTTTAAACAGTCTACATGGCCATTCTGAATCCCCTTTGGCTCCAAGTCTCCACATCAAGTCTCACCTGCAAAGATAAGGAAAGGGGGGTGAGTTTGGAAACTCAGTGTGCAACAGGCCTTTTCAGAGCCCAAACTAATACCAAAGATATCGGGTCAAGCCTTTCATTTAATCTACATCTTGGGCAAGCCTTTTCATAAATCATATCATCGGGCCAAGCCTTTATTGTAATCGGTATGTCCCATAGGCCCATTTCAATATCACATATAATACCAATGAATGTATGCAAGCCCATTTGGGGAGACTACTCAACACACCATCCGCTACTCTCCACTCATACCAACCAAGCTCTCCATGTGGGGAATAACTCAACCCACCCAACCAAACTCTCCACCGGCAAATAGTCGCTTTATCATATAACCGGAGGCCTAGCCTCTTTAATAATCTGGGCAAAGCCCTTTTTGATAAATCGGGCAAAGCCCTTTTCGTAAACTAGGGCAAAGCCCTTTTTGCACTCCCTCCATTTATATCAAACCCAACCCATGCATATAATGAGTATATCATGTGCATCTCATAACATATCATGTGCATATCATGTCATATCATGTATATCAAAATCTCATGCTTCATATTCATAATTAAACCCTAGGGGTATAATGGTCATTTTTACCTAGGACACAACAGTCATTTTCCATATTTTAGGGGTAATTTCATAAATTTATCAAATATTATGGGTTTTCCACGATCATTAACAATTATCAACATTCTTAAGTGTTTAAAAAGTGATTTTAACGCAATTTATCAAATTAGGGATTTTGGGCCCAAAACCCCTAATGGGTCCTACGAATGCCGATTTAGCCCTTTTAGCCCACTTAACCAAATTTTTACAACAGATCTAACCGTGTTAACATGCAATTTATCGAAGTTCCATTTTTTATCAGTTTTACCCAAATGGGCCCGAAAGCCCATTGGACCCAATTTCAGCCCATTGAGGCCCAACTTACCATCGTGCACAGAATTGCGCTCTTACCTGTTCCATCGATCCAAACACTAATCATATCATTTTTGTCGCATCTAAAAATACATGCAAAATCTCAAGTTCCCGAAATGCCGGAATTTTGGCATTTCGGCTTTTCTGCAAATATTAGCCTAAGCTATTACGAGGGTTGTTACACACCTATTTTGTGACGACTGCCACTGAGATCCCTTACGATGTCCTACAATTGATTACCACAATTCTTAGATTGCAAACCACAATAACCAATCCCAATATTCACCTACCATATTCGAACCATGCCCTTAAAGCCTTTAGAATCTTACCTTTTTGCCGAAAACCGATGACTAGATCTAAGTCTAGTTGTTCCAAAGATCCAAGCCTTTGATCCAACCTCTGGAAGACACTAAGCACCAAAAGAAATCATCGGTTAAAGACCTTAAAGCCCTATGCCCAAATCAACAGCCTCCCTAGATTTTAGGGGCTCCGGTTTTTTCCAAATTGTAAAATAAGACTAGATCTGAGGTGATGAGCACTTACCACCTATTCCTCTTTGATTTCTACGCAGATCTTATGCAGATCTATCCTCTAAACGATAGTAGAACTCGAATCCAGGAGATCTGAAGTTTCGGCTATAAGTCCCTAAATCTATGGTACTTTGGCTTTTTAAGTGATGGAGAAGATGACGATTTGAGGCTATAACTTTGAAGTAATGTTGTCGACAGATACTAAGGGTTTAGAGAAGATGAAAGTTAATCAAAAGGAACAAAAATAACTGAATGATTTTGGCTTGGAGAAATCGGCACAAGGAGTGAGTTTTGGGGATTTCGGCTTTTATGGCGATCGGTAATGAAGGTTTTGTGGAGGATGGGATCAATACAAAAGGTGAGTAAGGTGATCAGAACATTTCAGCTAGAAGAAAAAGCAAAAAGGAAGAAAGAAAATGGAGGAAAAAGAGAGGAAGAAGAACTCGGCACTAAGGAGAAGGAATTTTCGTTTTCGACTTTTATGAGAACTCAGAAGGGATGAATGATAGTGAAAGCTTTCAAGTGGCTAACCCTAATTCTCCAAGACAAAAAAAGAAAAGAACCTAACCCTAATATCAACTAAAACAATCGGCCCAACCTCCTTAAGGCCCTTGTCGAAATTCACTTAAGTGATCACATGCCCGGCGCATGCTTAAAATTAAAAAGTAACAGTATGCCTACCTTGCAACTTGAACCCTGGACCTTTAATTCCTTCCCAGGCGCCATATTTTTAGAAACTTAGTGGCGCCACCTTGCCACTTTACCAAGGCCTTATTTGTATCATAATTTACCACCTAAATTTTAAAAGCCCATACCTCTAGAACACTCTTTCTCCAAAATTAAGAATTCAGGAATTGCCTCTAATTAAATTTACTCTTGGGCCTTTTTCCCACACCATAATCCTTCGTAATTTATTTAATTACATACTAAATAATAATAATAATAATTATTATTATGATTAAAACATCCAAATTGTTTGGGCCGTCTTCTACCTGAACCTAGACTCAAGGCCCATTACTCCTAGGCCCAAAAATCGGGGCGTTACAACTCTACTCCCCTTAAAGAAATTTCGTCCTCGAAATTTCAAACTACCAACTAACCGTATTACTTATGTCAAACCACTGTGCTTCCGCTGCGCACTCTAATTTAATTGAAAATTTAAAAAAATATATAATTCTTAGTATGACCCAGAACATCTAATTACCAAAGTAAAGAAACAATTATCAAGCACGCATACAATTCGTAACACACACTTAAATAGAATAAGCTTGGCAATCCCGAGCTCGATGCTCCTTGGACCCACATCTAAAGCATGCTCCTGTCTTCTTATGGCATTCACCTGGATGATGCCCGTTGTAGTTCTTGCAGGTTGGAAAGTTTGGTCGTGTCTTAACATGTTTCACAAAACGAGGCTTAGTCTTCTGAGAACTAGAATCCTTCCTCTTCTTACACTCCAAGCACCCTGCTTAAATCGTTTCCCTAATTTCCTTAACCTTGGTCTCCAATACTTCTTCTACCACTTTTCTTACTAACTCGGTCAGTGCCTCAGTCCCAAGCTCTGAGTTACCGCTACCCGAAGTTGGCAGACTTTGCTTACCCTCAGAATCTATATCAATACTCTACATTACCAGTACATATATCAAATAACTACAAAGATCTCAAAATTTTACTATTCATTCATATGTCTTATGCAGAGATAGTATTTTAGAGTTTTTGTTCGTTACAGAATCATAGCCTAGCTACAGTCACAATCTTTTTGGGTTTTTAGTTCCTATTGCCTCAGTCTCTATGGTTTTAGTATCAACCTAGCTACAGTATTATAGTAAAGTCTCAATCCTATCTACAGTAAGGTTTTAGTACAGTACAGTATTTAAGAAGAAAGTACTTACAGACTTGGTGCCGGGGATTCAGTGTGCCACTTCTTTCTTCAAACCATTTAGAACAAAAACATGTATTTGGTTACAGAGAATAGAAATTCTTAAAAAAATTTGATTTAAAATACCCTTATTTTGAAATTCTTGATTTTAAACCCATTTAGAAACCCACAGCTGAGTTGTTGTAACTTGGCTCTGATACCACTAAATGTAACACCCCAAACCCGACCTAGAAGTTAGGCCCGAATTTGGCATGTCACATTGAAGCGTTACTGTAAAAGTCATGTTTTAACTAACGTCTTTCTTAGTGTTTAAAGAGTATTTTTGTTATAGATTAAAGTGAATGGAAGTCGTGCACCGTAGTAGGATGCCAGAAAAGAGGAGGTGAGTCAATTAGACTGCTTAAGTACCAAGCTCTCCATGGATCCACTCCTAAACATGCACACAACCATGGCCACACTTTAACTGAATGATTGTTTAGGAAAAACCATTTCGTTTTAAGCCCTTGAAAGCACTTGTTAATTTTTTTTAAAATGTTTTCATTACGGAAGCTTTGTCTTGTTTCACGATATTTTGAAATCAGATAATTTCTTTAAAAATGCGCCCTAGAGCTATTCAATCTGAAACCTTTAAATCCATATCATGCCTAAGCTAATAATAATACTAAAGCAATTAAAAATAATTAAAGCGGCCTTATTGCAACTTAAAACCCAAAAACATAAAGGAAGTAATCTAGAATAAAAGTGAAGGCATAATCACTTATTTTAAACAGTCCACATAGCCACTCTGAATCCCCTCCGGCTCCCACGTCTCCACATCAAGTCTCACCTGCAAAGATAAGGAAAGGGGGGTGAGTTTGGAAACTCAGTGTGCAACAAGCCCTTTCAGAGCCCAAACTAATACCAGCATACTGAGCCGAAGCCTTTCGTTTAACGGTTACTAGGCCGAAGCCTTTTCATAAATCATATCACCGGGTGAAGCCTTTATCAGACCGGTATGGCCCATAGGCCCATTTCAATATCACATATAATACCAATGAATGTATGCAAGCCCATTTGGGGAGACTACTCAACCCACCATCCGCTATTCTCCACCCGTACTAACCAAGCTCTCCATGTGGCGAATAAATCAACCCACCCAACCAAACTCTCCACTGGCAGCATAGCTGCTTTATCATATAACTGGAGGCCTAGCCTCTTTAATAACTGGGGCAAAGCCCGTTTTTGATAAACTGGGGCAAAGCCCTTTTTGCACTTCCTCCATTTATATCAAACCCAACCCATGCATATAATGAGTATATCATGTGCATCTCATAACATATCATGTGCATATCATGCCATATCATGTATATCAAAATCTGATGCATCATATTCATAATTAAACCCTAGGGGTATAATGGTCATTTTTACCTAGGGCACAACAGTCATTTTCCATATTTTAGGGGTAATTTCATAAATTTACCAAATATTATGGGTTTTCCACGATCATTAACAATTATCAACATTCTCAAGTGTTTAAAAAGTGATTTTAACGCACTTTATCAAATTAGGGCTTTTGGGCCCAAAACCCCTAATGGGTCCTACGAATGTCGATTTAGCCCTTTTAGCCCACTTAACCCAATTTTTACAACAGATCTAACCGTGTTAACATGCAATTTATCCAAGTTCCATTTTTTATCAATTTTACCCAAATGGGCCCTAAGCCCATTGACCCAATTTCACCCATTGAGGCCCAACTTACCGTCGTGCACAGAATTGCGCTCTTACCTGTTCCATCAATCCAAACACTGATCATATCATTTTTATCGCATATAAAAATACATGCAAAATCTCAAGTTCCCAAAATGCTAGAATTTTGGCATTTCGGCTTTTCTGTGAATATTAGCCTAAGCTATTAAGAGGGTTGTTACACACCTGTTTTGTGAAGACTGCCACTGAGATCCCTTACGATGTCCTACAATTGATTACCACAATTCTTAGATTGCAAACCACAATAACCAATCCCAATATTCACCTACCATATTCGAACCATACCCTTAAAGCTTTTAGAATCTTACCTTTTCGCCGAAAACCGATGACTAGATCTAAGTCTAGTTGTTCCAAAGATCCAAGCCTTTGATCCAACCTCTGCAAGACACTAAACACCAAAAGAAATCATCGGTTAAAAACCTTAAAGCCCTATGCCCAAATCGACAGCCTCCCTAGATTTTAGAGACTCCGGTTTTTTCTAAATTGTAAAATAAGACTAGATCTGAGGTGATGAGCACTTACCACCTATTCCTCTTTGATTTTTACGCAGATCTAATATAGATCTATCCTCTAAACGATAGTAGAACTCGAATCTAGGAGATCTAAAGTTTCGGCTATAAGTCCCTAAATCTATGGTACTTCGGCTTTTTAAGTGATGAAGAAGATGACGATTTGAGGCTATAACTTTGAAGTAATGTTGTCGACAGATACTAAGGGTTTAGAGAAGATGAAAGTTAATCAAAAGAAACAAAAATAACTGAAGGATTTTGGCTTGGAGAAATCGGCACAAGAAGTGAGTTTTTGGGATTTCGGCTTTTTTGGCGATCGGCTATGAAGGTTTTGTGGAGGATGGGATCGATAGAGGAGGTGAGTAAGGTGATCAGAACGGTTCGGCTAGAAGAAAAAGCAAAAAGGAAGAAAGAAAATGGAGGAAAAAGAGAGGAAGAAGAACTCAGCACTAAGGAGAAGGAATTTGCATTTTCAGGTTTTATGAGAACTCAGAAGGGATGAATGACAGTGAAAGCTTTCAGGTGGCTAACCCTAATTCTCCAAGACAGAAAAAGAAAAGAGCCTAACCCTAATATCAACTAAAACAATCGGCCCAACCTCCTTAAGGCCTTTGCCGAAATTCACTTAAGTGATCACATGCCTGGCACATGCCTAAAATTAAAAAGTAACAGTATGCCTACCTTGCAACTTGAACCCTGGACCTTTAATTCCTTCCCAGGCACCATTTTTTTAGGAACTTAGTGGTGCCACCTTGCCACTTTACCAAGGCCTTATTTGTATCATAATTTACCACCTCAATTTTAAAAGCCCATACCAGCAGAACCCTCTTTCTCCAAAATTAAAAATTCAGGAATTGCCTCGAATTAAATTTACTCTTGGGCCTTTTTCTGACACCATAACCCTTCGTAATTTATTTAATTACATACTAAATAATAATAATAATAATAATAATAATAATAATAATAATTATTATTATTATTATTATTATTATTATTAAAACATCCAAATTGTTCGGGCCGTCTTCTACCTGAACCTAGACTCAAGGCCCATTACTCCTAGGCCCAAAAATCGGGGCGTTACAACTCTACTCCCCTTAAAGAAATTTCGTCCTCAAAATTTCAAACTACCAACTAACCGTATTACTTAAGTCAAACCATCAGTGCTTCCACAAGCACTCTAATTTAATTGAAAATTTAAAAAAAATATAATTCTTAGTACAACCCAGAACATCTAATTACCAAAGTAAAGAAACATTTATCAAGTACGCATACAATTCGTAACACACACTTAAATAGAATAAGCTTGGCAATCCCGAGCTTGATGCTCCTTGGACCCACATCTAAAGCATGCTCCTGTCTTCTTATGGCATTCACCTGGATGATGCCCGTTGCAGTTCTTGCAGGTTGGAAAGTTTGGTCGTGTCTTAACATGTTTCACAAAACGAGGCTTAGTCTTTTGAGAACTAGAATCCTTCCTCTTGTTACACTCCAAGCATCTTGCTTGAAGCGTTTCCCTAATTTCCTTAACCTTGGTCTCCAATACTTCTTCTACCACTTTCCTTACTAACTCGGTCAGTGCCTCAGCCCCAAGCTCCGAGTTACCGCTACCCGAAGTTGGCAGACTTTGCTTACCCTCAGAATCCATATCAATACTCTACATTACCAGTACATATATCAAATAACTACAAAGATCTCAAAATTTTACTATTCATTCATATGTCTTATGCAGAGATAGTATTCTAGAGTTTTTGTTCTTTACAAAATCATAGCCTAGCTACAGTCTCAATCTTTTTGGGTTTTTAGTTCCTATTGCCTCAGTCTCTATGGTTTTAGTATCAACCTAGCTACACATCTCATAGTAAAGTCTCAATCCTATCTACAAAGAAGGTTTTAGTACAAATCAAGATTTAAGGAGAAAGTACTTACAGGACTTGGTGCCGGGGGATTCAGCAGCTACTTCTTTCTTCAAACCATTTAAAACAAAAACATGCATTTGGTCACAGAGAATAGAAATTCTTAAAAAAATTGATTTAAAATACCCTTATTTTGAAATTCTTGATTTTAAACCCGTTTAGAAACCCACAGCTGAGTTGTTGCAACTTGGCTCTGATACCACTAAATGTATCACCCCAAACTCGACCTAGAAGTTAGGCCTGAATTTGGCGTGTCACATTGAAGCGTTACTGTAAAAGTCATGTTTTAACTAACGTCTTTCTTAGTGTTTAAAGAGTATTTTTGTTATAGATTAAAGTGAATGGAAGCTGTGCACCAGGTAGGATGCCGGAAAAGAGGAGGTGAGTCAATTAGACTGCTTAAGTACCAAGCTCTCCATGGATCCACTCCTAAACATGCACACAACCATGGCCACACTTTAACTGAATGATTGTTTAGGAAAAACCTTTTCGTTTTAAGCCCTTGAAAGCACTTGTTAATTTTTTTTAAAATGTTTTCATTACGGAAGCTTTGTCTTGTTTCACGATATTTTGAAATCAAATAATTTCTTTTAAAAACGCGCCCTAGAGCTATTCAATCCGAAACCTTTAAATTCGTACCATGCCTAAGCTAATAATCATACTAAAGCAATTAAAAATAATTAAAACGACCTTATTACAACTTAAAACCCAAAAACATAAAGGAAGTAATCTAGAATAAAAGTGAAGGCATAATCACTTATTTTAAACAGTCCACATGGCCACTCTGAATCCCCTCCAGCTCCAAGTCTCCACATCAAGTCTCACCTGCAAAGATAAGGAAATGGAGGTGAGTTTGGAAACTCAGTGTGCAACAAACCCTTTCAGAGCCCAAACTAATACCAGCATACTGGGCCGAAGCCTTTCGTTTAACGGTTCTTGGGCCAAAGCATTTTCATAAATCACATCACTGGGCTGAAGCCTTTACTGTAATCGGTATGGCCCATAGGCCCATTTCAATATCACATAAAATACCAATGAATGTATGCAAGCCCATTTGGGGAGACTACTCAACCTACCATCTGCTATTCTCCACCCATACCAACCAAGCTCTCCATGTGGGGAATAACTCAACCCACCCAACCAAACTCTCCACTTTGCAAAGATAGCCGCTTTATCATATAACCGGAGGCCTAGCCCTTTAATAATCTGGGCAAAGCCCGTTTTGATAAATGGGGCAAAGCCCTTTCGAAATGGCGGGCAAAGCCCTTTTGCACTTCCTCCATTTATATCAAACCCAAACCATGCATATAATGAGTATATCATGTGCATCTCATAACATATCATGTGCATATCATGTCATATCATGTATATCAAAATCGATGCATCATATTCATAATTAAACCCTAGGGGTATAATGGTCATTTTACCTAGGGCACAAATGAATCATTTTCCATATTTTAGGGTAATTTCATAAATTTACCAAATATTATGGGTTTTCCACGATCATTAACAATTATCAACATTCTCAAGTGTTTAAAAAGTGATTTTAACGCACTTTATCAAATTAGGGCTTTTGGGCCCAAAACCCCTAATGGGTCCTACGAATGCCGATTTAGCCCTTTTAGCCCACTTAACCCAATTTTTACAATGGAACTAACCGTGTTAACATGCAATTTATCCAAGTTCCATTTTCTATCAATTTTACCCAAATGGGCCCGGAAGCCCATTGGACCCAATTTCAGTCCATTGAGGCCCAACTTACCGTCGTGCACAGAATTACGCTCTTACCTGTTCCATCGATCCAGACACCGATCATATCGTTTTTATCGCATCTAAAACCACATGCAAAATCTCAAGTTCCCGAAATGCCAAAATTTTGGCATTTCAGCTTTTTTACGAATATTAGCCTAAGCTATTACGAGGGTTGTTACACACCTGTTTTGTGACGACTGCCACTGAGATCCCTTACGATGTCCTACAATTGATTACCACAATTCTTAGATTGCAAACCACAATAACCAATCCCAATATTCACCTACCATATTCGAACCATGCCCTTAAAGCCTTTAGAATCTTACCTTTTTGCGAAAAATCGATGACTAGATCTAAGTCTAGTTGTTCCAAAGATCCAAGCCTTCGATCCAACCTCTGGGAGACTCTAAACACCAAAAGAAATCATCGGTTAAAGACCCTTAAGGCCCTATGCCCAAATCAACAGCCTTCCTAGATTTTAGGGACTTCGGCTTTTTCTAAATTGTAAAATAAGACTAGATCTGAGGTGATGAGGACTTACCACCTATTCCTCTTTGATTTCTACGCAGATTTGATGCAGATCTATCCTCTAAATGATAGTAGAACTCGAATCTAGGAGATCTGAAGTTTCGGCTATAAGTCCCTAAATCTATGGTACTTCGGCTTTTGAAGTGATGAAGAAGATGACGATTTGAGGCTATAAATTTGAAGTAATGTTGCCGACAAATACTAAGGGTTTAGAGAAGATGAAAGTTAATCAAAAGGAACAAAGATAACTGAAGGATTTTTGCTTGGAGAAATCGGCACAAGAAGTGAGTTTTCGGGATTTCGGCTTTTATGGTGATCGGCTATGAAGGTTTTGTGGAGGATGGGATCAATAGAGCAGGTGAGTAAGGTGATCAGAACGTTTCAGCTAGAAGAAAAAGCAAAAAGGAAGAAAGAAAATGGAGGAAAAAGAGAGGAAGAAGAACTCAGCACCAAGGAGAAGGAATTTGCGTTTTCGACTTTTATGAGAACTCAGAAGGGATGAATGACAGTGAAAGCTTTCAGGTGGCTAACCCTAATTCTCCAAGACAAAAAAAGAAAAGAACCTAACCCTAATATCAACTAAAACAATTGGCCCAACCTCCTTAAGGCCCTTGCCGAAATTCACTTAAGTGATCACATGCCCGGCACATGCCTAAAATTAAAAAGTAACAGTATGCCTACCTTGCAACTTGAACCCTGGACCTTTAAGTCCTTCCCAGGCGCCATTTTTTTAGGAACTTAGTGGTGCCACCTTGTCACTTTACCAAGGCCTTATTTGTATCGTAATTTACCACCTCAATCTTAAAAGCCCATATCGCCAGAACCCTCTTTCTTCAAAATTAAAAATTCAGGAATTGCCTCTAATTAAATTTACTCTTGGGCCTTTTTCCCACACCATAACCCTTCGTAATTTATTTAATTACATACTAAATAATAATAATAATGATGATAATAATTAGTAAAACATCCAAATTGTTCAGGCCGTCTTCTACCCGAACCTAGACTCAAGGCCCATTACTCTTAGGCCCAAAAATCAGGGCGTTACATGCTGACCACCCCTCGGTGGCTGCACATTACCCATACCAGTAGCTCGCACAAAATTCGGCCTTCGAGAACACTCTCTAAAACGGTGCTCCATCGATCCGCACCTTAAACAGGCTCCCGTCTTTCTCCAGCACTCGCCAAGATGACTTCTCCCATAATCTACAAAAGACTGTGATCCAGTAACAGCAACTGGGGCCCCAACTTAGATTGGCCCATTAACTCTAGCCTTTTTCTTAGACCTACCAAATGAACCAGAGGGCTCTGAATCCCTCTTACTTCTGCGTCTTTCCTTCTCACAGTTCTGGCACTCCATACGCTTCACCTCCTTGGTGATCTTTTCCTTTTCCACTAACGCAACAAAATCTCGCTCCCTCTACGGAGCTATCAAAACTTGAAGACTATCTCTGAGGCTGTCCTCGAAATGAACACAGTGCTCATATTCTGTTGCTACCATTCCACTAGCATAGCGGCTAAGTCGTAAGAACTCCACCTCGTATTTTGCCACAGATTTATCCCCTTGAGTCAAGTTCAGAAACTCCCTTCTTCGAGCGTCCACGTAACAAGCACCTACATACTTTCCTTGATATGCAGACTTGAAGAAATCCCAAGTTAACTGGTCAGGCTGAGTACCCTCTTTCACTGTAAGCCACCACTGATAGGCTTCGCCTCGCAGAAAGACACTACACCTTTTAGCTTCTGCTCAGGGTACAGTCGAGGTCATTCATTATCCTTTCCGTGGCCTCAATCCAATATTCAGCCACATTAGCGGCTACTCCAGCAATACCTCTCGAAGTCTCAGCTCCATTTGACCAAAGTCATTCTCTAATCGATCCACGACCTGTAGTACCATTATTGGGCCTAGCGACCCTTTCCAGAATCCACAACATAACTTGAGAGAGTGCATCATCCCCAGCTACTCGATCATGAAATCTAGTTCCAGTTACAGGTGAAGCTAGTGCTTTCCTCGCCTCAACGCTAGACATGTGACCTGATGCCGAAGATCACTTCTAGTGCTATGATCACTTGCGTATAATCTGGTTTAGAAATTTTATGCAATTTAGCTCATAGTTTCAGTAATTAAACAGATGTTTTATGGGAAGTAGAAGTTTAGAGTTTGTTTTCGCATTCGTAGGCTCACTATAGTCTTAGTTTCACACGGTTTCACAGTTTACTCTAACTAGAGTAGTATGGTCAAGTCTCTAAAGTAATAACAATGTTTCCTATTGCATAATAGTTTAAAAGCAGACAATAGTATTCAAAAAACTTAAGATTCAATGCTGGAAACTTGGTGAACCACACTTTCAGGAAACATCCAGTAAAATAGGTCAAATACTCAAAATCTTTTGAAATAGTTCTTTCAGAAATTCCATTTTAAAACCCAATACACAATCGAGTTTTGCAACTTGACTCTGATACCACTAAATGTGACACCCTAAACTCGGCCTAGATGTTAGGATCGAAACTAGCGTATCACATTAAAATGCTTTTTTCGAAAAACTTTGTCTTATTAATAAATCATGCATGAAAGATAAAAGCCCCTTTGTTTAATTTTAAAGTCAACTTAATTATTTGCTAACCATTTCAAACCAGCCTTACTTTTAGAAACATGGTTGTTGCAGAAGCATTTAAAAAGAGTTGTGGAAGCTTGTAAGATTTTGTAGTTTGCGGAAATGCAATGCTTTGAAAACAGTTTAAGTTTTTAAAAAAAAACCCGTCCAATTACTAGAAGATGTAAAACATAATAAACCAAAAGTCCCAAATAAAAATCCAAAAATCAAGAGAGGCCTTATTACAACCCAAATAAAAAATACACAGTTAATAAACATAAGTAGTGTGAGTGGCCATATCCTAGTCCCTCGTAGTACCGATCCACCTATTGCTGGAGATTACCTACACAGTTACTAAACAGGGTGAGTTTACGAATACTCAGTGTGTAATCCCCTAGCATCCAAACAGTCAATCAAAAATAGAATTTAGAACCATTCTGGGCTTGAGCCCTATCCAGTAACAGTACAGTATAGTTCAAAATATATGTGGGCCCAAAGCCCGATTCATTAACATTTGGGTCTCAACCCATCACAATATCAATTGGTCCTGGCCCATCTCAGAATCACTATCAGTTGGGCCTAACCCATATCAGAATCAATATCAGTTGGGCCTAGCCCATATCAGATTCAAACCCATATGAATAATGCATGACAACCCATCCAACCCTGCACTTGCCTCCGTCCAACCCTGTACTACCTGTGGGGAATAAATCACCCACGCCATCCCTACACTTACAGTGTTAGCACTAGTTGCGGCACTAACTAGAGTCGCAGCAAAGCTGCTAATATCAGAATATGTGGCACAGCCACCAATACTGTTTCTTCCTCCATAACAATATCCCAATCCTAAGCAGTATGTCATGTATGCAGAATGTCATGCCCAAAATCAGTCATACAAATCACAGACAAACCAGTCATTTACCCTCGAGGGGCAAAATAGTCATTTTACCCTTTAGGGGTATTTTGGTCATTTTACTAATTTTGGGGTCCCAGGAAATATTATGACCTCAAAGATGGTCTACCATCACCTCGAGCGACTCAAGTAACCTAGATGGTCAAAACGGTATAAATGGGCCCAAGGCCCATTACTCGGCCCAAGTGGGCCCACACGCTCGTGTGGCTTATTTAGGCCAATTTCAGTAGCGGCTATGCGAACACCATAGCCCAGTTCATTATTTGTCACTTACCACATATTATATTTGTGTGGAGCCCACGAGCCTATTGGGCCCACACGGCCCATTTCGATCCATCGAGGCCCAGAACAGCCCCAGTACACGAGAACGCTCGTGGTGGCCTCAACAGTCTATCGCCCTGATTTATGGGCTCGACTTTTTACACGAGCAATCGCACGCTCGTGAGGCCTCAAATGCCGAAGTTTTGGCTTTTCGGCTTTTGCTGATTTTCAACAAAGAAGGGCGTGAATACACACCTTTTTGTAATACGTGAGCAACTCTCGACAACGTCAACCCTGATTAAGCAAGCAGAGTTCACTCCTTCCTTAACCTAGCGATCGCCACTCTTTGTCAAGAATCTGCACTACCCAAAGCGGTCCATTAAATGGTGGTCTCTTAGACATACTCAACTAGAATCAAAACAACCTTATAGAACATACTAGATCCAATACAGGGAAGTCGAACATTCGACCAACACCATCTACTACCAAACACACACGAAGTGCACCATAAGACATTTAATGGTTGAGTTTCCTTTAGTCGAGTGATGGCACAAGATCTTGAATGCCATAGAAGTCCCTTGAGAATCCCTTCACTCCTCGTGTAGAATTGAAATGTAAGAACACTATGAACAAGGGCAAGAAGGTAATAACCGAGGATGAAGGAACACAATAGACTTACCAGACACCAATCACCAAATGCATTGGAAGGGTGAAGAAAGAAAAGAAATAGAGGGAAAGAAGAGACTAGATAATCAACCAAGGACAACAAGGGTTGAAGGAGAATGTTGATAGAAGAAATCGGTCTAGAAAGAAGGCTCAGAGGAAAAGAAAGGAACCATCGGTTTCAAGAAGAACCAAATGGTCAAAAAGAACAAGTACCAACAATTGAGAAAAGCAAAACTGAGTTACCCGAATGAAAAGCAATATTCGGCTTATACCAGAAAGTGTAGGGAAATAAAAAAGGAACATTTTGGCCAAAAATTGAAAAGAAAGAGCAAACCCCTAAACAAATTCGGCACCAAATGCCCCAAAATCGAAATTGCACAAGAGAACAACTCCCAAACCTCTCCAATTGCCGAAAATGCACACAAAGGGACCCCTTAGCCGAATTTGCACAAACTAGCTTCCCTATTCAGCTACAACACTCTCCAGTTTGAAATTCCTTGATTCACTCCACCCTTTTCTCCATAATTCACTCCTTCAAATCCCTAACAACCAACATCCTATCCCTTGATCCGCTCCCCTTTTACCAAGTCCACAACCACCTCAGGAGAGTTTTAATCCAACTCTACCTCTCTCACCTCATGGGAATAAAATAAATGTACCCTGCAAATCATATAATTCGAACTCAAGATCCCCTTTCCACCATAATGATGCCACAACCACTAGTCCACATGCTTCCTTGTGATACATTTTAACCTCTAATATTTATAAGGCCTACAAGCTAAAGCCAAGATTCACTTAAGGGAAAACTAAAATTTTGCTAAAGCCTAGATTTGAACCCAGGACTTCTCAGACATCCCCAAACACACCTAAATCACTTAACCACCACACCAAACATGCAATTTGTGTCACTTTCTTGCTCAACTAAAATATTTATAAGTCGCCTACTAACATTTCCCACGCTTAAGGCCCAATACTTCTAGGCCCAGAATTTGGGGCGTTACACTCCATTTCAAAGGAATTTTCATTCCATAAATCACATTTACTCAAAGTAACAACCCATACATGTAACTAAGGAAATCATTATAATATCTTTCACTTACCAATACTATAAATATGCCATAATATATAAGCACATAATTGATTGTAATTCAATTATTTCATAGGCCGATGAACTAGTAACTTGACTTGGATACTCAGCTAACTACACCACACCAAAAGCATCGTAGATGCATAACAGAGGCACCGAAGTTCAAACAGAGACACAATTTGTGCAATCATAGGCATCGAATTGCAAACAGAGACACTGAAGTGTAACAGAGGCACCAAAGTACAATCCCGTACAAACGCACATACTAACCCTATAGGCATGCTAATCGTATCCTAAGCGTTTACTACGTTCAACTGGGCATTAAGCATAAATTCATTACTTTTATACACATTCATCATTCGAAAGCACTTCATCATTTTTGTATATTTATAATAACTCCAATACATTCATATCAATAGTGTGAAATCAAAAAAATGCTATCATCAACTATTCATTCTCATATTTACTCATTTGTAATAATCGATATCCAATAATAATAAATGAAATTTCTCAAAGATATATTCAACTAACTAACAAACAATGATATAATAACAAGATATTTAAATTTACATATCAAAACACTATGAGTTTACCTTAATCAAAGTAAACATTCAAAGAGACAATCTATAATTCCTAATCACCAAATACAATTTCATCAATCACTTTAATAATTGTTCACAATCCTTTAATTTGATTAATTTCTCTAATTTACCCATTATAATAATAATAATTTATCACACCTTTATCAATATAATTTAAACATAACATAAATATCTATTTACATTCATCCAGAAAAAAAAATAATGATTTCAATCCTTATATGAACTTACCTCGACAAATACAGTTGTAAAAATGAAGCCGACGACTAATCCGACATATAGCTTTTCCTCAGTTTCGATCTGCTTGACTCTTTTTGTGATCTAAATATTAATTTTTCACTCAATTAAACCATTCAAATAACTTCAAATAATTAATTTAACTTATAACCCTTATTAATGGGAAATGTACATAATTTCCTCCAATGTTTTACCTTTGATGCAATTTAGTCCTAAATCCCAAATTTTACACTTTAAACATTTTTAATTAAAAAATCATGCTAAATGATTTTCATAGGGTTCATAATCAGCCCATTTTTATCATTAGTTCACAATATTTAACTTGAATTTTACTATTTCTACAATTTAATCCCTAAGCATTAAAATTATCAAAAATCACTTAACAAAACTTGTTTATTTAGCGACTAAATTTAGTAATCCATCATCTAAATTCAAAACACATGCTAACTCTATCATGGTAAGTCCCTAAAATTTTAAAAACTTTACAAATTAACCCCCGGACTAGCTAGATTAAGCTAATACGGTTACAAAAACATAAAAATCATTAAAAACAGAAATAAAAAATGCTTACATGCAAAGTTTCTAATGTTGGCCAAACCTTAAAGCCAAGAAAAAAGGGTGTTCTTTAGTCTTCAAATTTGGTGGAAAAGAAACATTTAGGAAGATGATACATTATGTCATCTTTTACTTTAATTACTAATTACTAATTACATAATTACTATTTTAACCTTTAAAAACATCGAATTTTACACAAATACCAAACCACCAACATCCACTAACTTAATATATGACATTATTACCATATAAGTCCTTTCATTTAAGATTCCACATCCATTTACCCTTTTAACAAAAGAAATAAACTTTTCCACCTTTTTCAAATTAGTCCTTTTTAATTAATTAACTAGCTAATCGTTAAAATTTCTTAACCAAACTTTAATATGACCCAAATAACACTCCGTAAATATTTTATTAAATATTTACGGGCTCAGTTTATAGAAACAAGGTCCTAATACCTCATTTTCTACAACCACTTGACTTTAGAAATTAACCACTTGAACTTGGCTATATGATTAATTAGCAAAATTTATTAAATCAAAACTTCAATAATAATCAAAACCATTGCTTCTTTTTTTCTTTTCTTGTGCCGATTTTCTGTTCTTCTTCTACTCTTTTTCTTTAATCTGTGCTAAATAAATCTTATTCACCATACTAAGCTTGAAAGTTGAATACTCTTTGACCGAATCTAGTGTAAGTGTTTGCTCTTCCAATCGATTTTGCTATAAATCTATTACGCTGTTCTTCCCTCACTCTTTCTAATCAACTTTGGTAGGGAATTAGTATCGAATCTCAGATCTTAGCTCTCTGCCGAATTGCTCTTTAGGTGTTTGCGGTTTTGGTAAGTATTCCACTCCCATTGGCTAAGGTGGCCGAATGTTCATAATTAAGGTAAGGGGACTTGTGTTGGATACGAGTCATCAATTATTCTTGTTTTAATAGTTAAGATTGGTGTAGATCTAGGAGTTGATCGTGGTTAGTGATTTAAAAAGGGGGCTTATCGCGCAAGGTAAGGTTAAGGTGAGGCTTCGATTTTTGAAAGGATATGTATTAAGCATGCGATTAATTGAAGGGAGATATCGTTTGTAGGTTGGTGACTAAGGGAATCGTAGCACGCTTACTTACCAGGTGTGTACTTCTACCCTATGATAACTTGATATAAAGTCGAAGGTGTGTACATACACTGCACACACACAATGAATTGGCAAAAGCTAAAATGCCGAAATGCCAAAATGCCGAAAAGCTGAGAGTTGGGCTACGGTAGTCTTGCGAGTGTACGAACACTCGTGATGAGGAAACTGATAGGTTGTCTGAGGCCCATGGGCAATTCCATGGACTTGGGCTGTGATTTGGCCAATTGGGCCAGAATAGGCTTAATGGGCCTGATGGGCTATTGGGCCCATAATAGGCAAAATTGATATTTGATACTGTGTGATGGAAAATTCGTATGTGAGCAGGTATATAAATTTTATTTGGGCCTAATGGGCCATATAAATATGATTTGCGGCTAATGGGCCATATATAGGTGATTTGGGCCTAATGGGCCATATGAATATGATTGGGCCTAGTGGGCCATATACAGGTATGTGCATTTGACTGGGCCTTGTAAAGGGGTTTTGGGCCTAGTATCTAATGACTACATAAAACTTAATTAATTAATTGCGACCGTGGACAAGTTAAAGGGTTAAGGTGTGGCAACAGGTATATGCATGTCTAGGATTGGATCTAGGGAGAGCTTGGTACTTAAGTGGTCTTAATGACCCACCTCTTCTTCTTTGGAATCCTACCTGGTGCATAGTGCTCGTTCATCTTAGCTCACGGGATTTGTTAACTGGCCAAGGTAAGTAAAAACCCGTAATAAAGGAAATTTATTGAAATGCCCCTAAAGGCGAAAATAACCAAAATACCCCTATGTGATGAAGGTAAGATTTATGTATGTTTTGAGTATAACTACTGCCTACATACTATATAAACATGATATTCTATTTAGGATGCACCTGGGTTGGGAATTTTGGAACGGAGGAAGAATATAAGGATCGCATTGTTGCCTGACAACCGTGGATCCACCAAAGGCTTTTTAAGCCCATTATATGATTAGTAGCTTGCTACAATAAAGGTAGTTCTGCAACCGGGCTACCATTGAAGTGTATCAGTTGGGTGGGTCAATATTTATATCCCCATATGAAGTGTACCAGGGGATGGAGCTGAAGTGTAGCGGATGGATTATTGGGGTGGGTTGCATTGCACTGCATTGCATGTGTGATTTTATAATGATTGATGAATGCTTGCTGCTCAACGAGGGTTTACACATTGAGTTTCTGAAAAATCACCCCCTCTTTTATTTTTCTTAGGTAATGCTCAATAGGTGGTTCGAGGTTTGGAGGGACTCTGGGTGGCCAATTAGCAAGACAACTTGGACTTGGTTGTTTTAAAAGCATTTAGTTCCTGATTTATTAAGTGATTTTAGACTGGATTGTAATAAGGCCTCCCCTTTTTGTTATTATTTGGATTATTATTCTTATGCATTGTAATTGCGAGAAGTTGAACAGGGATTTTCTAAACCATAGTTTTTATATACTACGTTTCCGCAACCAAACTTTTAATTGATAAACTTTCTTAAATCAAATGTTTTAAACAAAGCTTTCGCAACTGAAAAGAGTTCTTTCATAAGTTAACTAAGGTTTCATATCTTAAGGAAGGGTTTTCAATGAAAACAAGGTTTTCGCTAAAACACTTTAATGTGATGTGCCAGATTCGGCCATAACGTCTGGGCCGGGTTTGGGGTGATATATTTTATCGTATCAAAGCCCAGATTGCAAAACTCGGGCTGTAAAGTGGGCCTTATTATTATTTGGTTTCCCTTTTCTACTTACTATTTGGATTTTAAAAATATTTTGGATCACACCGTTTTGAAAAAAGGGAAAAGCTTGCTGAGTGGCACACCGAGTCTCTGATGTCGAACCAAGTAAGTACTTTTATGTTTAAGTTTGTTTAAATTGTTATACAGTAGATAGTTAGAGGGCTACTTTAGATGATTGTTAGAATGGAACTAAAGCCCGTAGGATCTGGAAACTGTAGAGGATTTTCGAAAATAATCTTCTCTTTAAATATTTTCATAAAACATCGGTGTAATTACTAAACTAACTAAAACTTCATAAAATTTTAATTTAGATAATACGCGAATTGACGATGAGTGCTAGAAGAGGTGCAATAGGCCATGGCCGAGGCCGTGGAAGTGTTAGGGCTGAATCTTTAGCATCGGGCCATATGCCCGATGTTGGAGTAGAAAGGGCTCCAACCTCACCTGTGGCTGGGAATGAACCGTATGATCGGGCCGAGGGAGAAGATGCATTGTCGCAGGTAATGCTAAGGATTTTGGAAGGGGTCGCTGGGCCCAATAATGGCACTTGAAATCGGGGGTCCATTCCGGAGTGACTTCGTTCAAATAGGGCTGAGATCTTTAAAGGTGTGGCTGGCGTGGCTCCTAACGTGGCAGAATATTGGTTAGAGGCCACTGAAAGGATAATGGAGGACCTGGACTGTTCACCAGAACAAAAGCTGAAAGGGGCAGTGTCGCTGCTTAAGGAAGAAGCCTACCAGTGGTGGTTGACAGTGAAAGAGGTCACCCAACCGGAGCGGGTCACTTGGAAGTTTTTCAAAGCTACCTTCCAAGTGAATTATGTGGGTGCAAGCTATGTGGATGCTAGAAGGAAGGAGTTCCTGAACTTGACCTAAGGAAACAAATCGGTGGCAGAGTATGAAGCAGAGTTTCTACGCTTTAGTAGGTATGTAAGAGTAGTGATGGCAACGAAATATGGGCGTTGCGTTAGGTTTGAGGATAGGCTTAGAGATAGCCTCAGGGTATTGATAGCTCCACAAATGGAGCGAGCTTTCTCAGAATTGGTGGAAAAACCAAAGATAGCGGAGGATGTAAAGCGCACTGAGTGCTTAAATTGGGAAAAAAATGGTAGAAATAAAAGGGAGGCTGAGACTCCGGGTGTTGGACAGAGGCCTAGGGCTAGGGCCAAAAATAATGGGCCAGTTAGAGTAGGGCCCCCTGCTGCTAATCCAAGGGTGCCACCTTGTGCTAATTGTGGGAGAAGCCATAGAGGCGAGTGTTGGAAGATGATGGGAGCTTGTTTTGCTTGTGGGTCTATAGAGCATAGGATCAAGGATTGCCTCTAAATGCTAGGTCGAGTGCCAGTAGTGGGCCAAGATGGTGCTCAACCACCAAGGGGTGGTCAACTGCCGCTAAGGGGTCGTAGGCAGGCCAGGGGCGGTAACGGTAATGGGCGTGGACTTAGAGCACCAGGGGGAAATATAGGCCCTGCTGAGGCGAGATAGCCAGCTTTGGTTTATGCTGCTCGTCGCCGAGAAGATGGGGATGCCCCAGATGTGATAATGGTTATGTTACTTATATATGATTTACCTTACATAGCATTGATTGATATTGGATCGATGCATTCATATGTTGCATGCAATATGACTGAATCTTTGGGTGATATGTTTGAAATTACTACAAATAAGATGACTGTGATTAGTCCGTTAGGGCAGTCAGTATGACTGAATAAGTTGTTTAGGGAGGTACCGTTAGTAGTCTAAGGAGTTACCTTTTTAGCGAATTTGATAGAGCTGCCGTTCAGTGAATTCGACTTAATCTTGGGTATGGATTGGCTGGTGAAGCACCGAGCCACCTTGGATTGCGCTGTAAAGCGAATGGTTTTAAGAACGGCAGAGGATAAGGACGTAGTGGTGATTGATGAACGCTGGAATTACCTGCCGCATGTGATTTCAGCGTTGAAGGCTAAGAAGTTAGTACGAAAGGGATGCGAAGCCTATTTGGCTTATATTAGTAATACAGAGGCTAAGAGCCTTCCTATTAGGAAGTTGAGAATAGTTAAGGAATTTTCGGATGTCTTTCCCGAGGAGCTGCCTAGGTTGCCACCCAGGAGGGAAGTAGAATTTGGAATCGAGTTTTAACCTAGGACGGCTCCGGTGTCTATCGCTCCTTATTGAATGGCACCAAAGGAGTTGGTGGAACTTAAGGTACAAATTCAGGAATTGTTGGATCGAGGATTCATACGACCAAGTGTGTCTCCATGGGGAGCACCAGTGTTATTTGTGAAGAAGAAGGATGGAACATTGCGAATGTGCATCGACTATCGACAGTTAACAAGTTAACTGTTAAAAACAAGTACCCTCTACCGAGAATCGATGATCTTTTTGATCAGGGTTCATTGGTCCATATCGGGTTGTAAGGCGGATTGGGCCAGTCGCGTACCAGCTGGAATTACCTTCTAAACTAAGCCAGATCCACCACGTGTTTCATGTTTCCATGCTAAGGCGGCATCACTTGGATCCTTCAGATGTCGCGGCGATTGAAGAAATCGAGGTCAGGCCAGACCTAACTTTTGAGGAAGAGCCTATACAAATAATTGGTTGAGATGTCAAAGAACTGAGAAGGAAGTCTGTTCCATTAGTCAAAGTGCTTTGGCGGAATCACAAGGCTGAGGCGGCTACTTGGGAACCTGAGGAAGCAATGCGACGTCAATATCCTCAACTGTTTGAATCAAGTAAAATTTTGAGGATGAAATTTCTTTTAGGGGGTAGAGTTGTAATGCCCCAAAAATCTCGAAATCTCAAATTTTTTTCTTTATGTGCTTAGCAATTTCGATTAAGTGTTAATTACATGATGGTAGGTCTTGGTCAAGGTTTGAGTTCAAATCTAGGGGTAAAAGAAATTATAGGTTAATTATTAAAGGAACCCTGATGGTAAGTGGTTGGGCTTTTAAATAAATATAGGGGAAAATAGCATCAAAAAGCCTTGTGGAGGAGTGGCTAAGTGATGCCACTTAGGGTGTAGGCAGGTGGCATTAGTGGCTAGCAAAGAGATCTAAGGTTCGAATCCTAGCTTAGTATTTTTAGAAGTTTAATTTTGGCCATCTAGAAGATTGAAAGTGGCGTGAAGATGGAATCCAAGAGGATTGTTCAGAAGAGAAAATTGAGGAAAGGATCAAGGGGTTATCAGGAAGAAAAACGAGGAGATGAGAAGGGGGAAGTGATGGAGCTAAATGGAGAATTGAGGGTCAAGCAATTCGGCTATAGGGGCTATAAATAGGTGCTGAATGCAAGGGTGCCAGGCTAATGCCGAAATCTCTCTCACTTTGTTATCAGAAACCCTTTTCTCTTCAAGATCCAAAAAGTCGAAAACCTTTGCTTCTTTCTTTCTTTTCTTGTGCCGATTTTCTATCCTTCTTCTACTCTTCTTCTTTAATCTGTGCCAAATAAAATTTATTCACTATACTAAGCTTCAAAGTCGAATACTCTTTGACCGAATCTAGTGTAACTGTTTGCTCTTCCAACGGTTTTGCTATAAATATATTACACTGTTCTTCCTCACTCTTTCTAGTCAACTTTGGTAGGGAATTAGTATCGGATCTCGGATCTTAGCTCTCTCCCGAATTGCTCTTTAGGTGTTTGCAGTTTTGGTAAGTATTCCTCTCCCATTGGCTAAGGTGGTTGAATGTTCATAATTAAGGTAAGGGGACTTATGTTGGATACGAGTCATCTATTATTCTGGTTTTAATAGTTAATATTGTTGCAGATCTAGGAGTTGATCGTGGTTAGTGATTTAAAAAGGGGGCTTATCGCGCAATGTAAGGTTAAGGTGAGGCTTCGGTTTTAGTAAGGATATTTATTAAGCATGCGATTAATTGAAGGGTGATATCGTTTGTAGGTTGGTGACTAAGGGAATCGCAGCACGCTTACTTACCAGGTGTGTGCTTCTACCCTATGATAACTTGATATAAAGCCGAAGGTGTGTACATACACTGCACACACACAATGAATCGACAAAAGCCAAAATGCCGAAAAGTCGAAATGCTGAAAAGCCAAGAGTTGGGCTACGATAGTCTTGTGAGTGCGCAAACACTTGTGAGGAGGAAACCGATAGGTTGTCTGAGGCCCATGGACGATTCCATGGACTTGGGCTGTGATTTGGCCAACCAGGCCAGAATAGGCTTAATGGTCCTGATGGGCTATTGGGCCTATAATAGGCAAAATTGATATTTGATGCTATGTGATGGAAAATTCATATGTGAGTAGGTATATAAATGTGATTTGGGCCTAATGGGCCATATAAATGTGATTCGGGCCTAATGGGCCATATACAGGTGATTTGGGACTAATGGGCCATATGAATATGATTGGGCCTAGTGGGCCATATACAGGTTTGTGAATTTGACTGGGCTTTGTAAAGGGGTTTTGGGCCTAGTATATGATGACTACATAAAACTTAATTAATTAATTGCGACCATGGACAAGTCTAAGGGTTAAGGTGTGGCAACGGGTATATGCATGTCTAGGATTGGATCTAGGGAGAGCTTGGTACTTAAGCTGTCTTAATGACCCACCTCCTCTTCTCTAGAATGCTACCTGGTGCATAGTGCTTGTTCATCTTAGCTCACGGGAATTGTTAACTGGCCAAGGTAAGTAAAAACCCGTAATAAAGGAAATTTATCGAAATGCCCCTAAAAGCGAAAATAACCAAAATACCTCTATGTGATGAAGGTAAGATTTGTGTATGTTTTGAGTATAATTGCTACCTACATACTGCATAAACACGATATTCTATTTAGGATGCATCTGGGTTGGAAATTTTGGAACGGAGGAAGTATATGAGGATTGCATGGTTGCCTGACAACCGTGGATCCACCGAAGGTTTAAGCCCATTTTATGATTAGTAGCTTGCTGCAATGAAGGTAGTTCCACAACCGGGCTACCATTGAAGTGTATCGATTGGGTGGGTCGATATTTATATCCCCATATAAAGTGTACCACGGGATGGAGCTGAAGTGTAGCGGATGGATTATTGGGGTGGGTTGCATTGCACTGCATTGGATGTGTGATTTTTTAATGATTGATGAATGCTTGCTGCTCGACGAGGGTGTACACATTGAGTTTCTGAAAACTCACCCCCTCTTTTATTTTTCTCAGGTAATGCTCAATAGGAGGTTCGAGGTTTAGAGGGACTCTAGGTGGCCAGCTAGATAGACAACTTAGACTTGGTTGTTTTAAAAGCATTTAGTTCCTGATTTATTAAGTGATTTTAGACTGGATTGTAATAAGGCCTCCCTTTTTTGTTATTATTTGGATTATTATTCTTATGCATTGTAATTGCGAGAAGTTGAACAGGGATTTTCTAAACCATAGTTTTTATATACTACGTTTCCGCAACCAAACTTTTAATTGATAAACTTTCTTAAATCAAATGTTTTAAACAAAGCTTTTGCAACTGAAAAGAGTGTTTTCATAAGTTAACTAAGGTTTCATATCTTAAGGAAGGGTTTTCAATGAAAACAAGGTTTTCGCTAAAACTCTTCAATGTGATGCGCCAGATTCGGCCATAACGTCTGAGCCGGGTTTGGGGTGTTACAGGGTGTCACCAGTAGTAGTGTATGCTTGAATTTGTTGTAAGAGGTTCACCAGTTTCTTTACGAGGTAGGTTCAATAATGTGATGGCAGGATAGTGTTTGCCAGTTAAGTTTCGAACAAGGGTTTACCAGTCAAAGATACAATCAGACTCGAATTAGGAAATAACAATTCAATGTATCTATACTTTATGTGCAAGTAATAAGTTTCCTAAGTTAAGTAACGTATCCAATGATTCTCAAGACTCTTAGGTCTATAAATACATCCCTTAATTATATGAATTCTTCACTAAATATTCTACCATCAAAGTTTCTATTCAGTTCGTAGCTATTAGGGTAAGCCTTTGTCTTGTTGGGTGTGATTGTCTAGGTTCACATTGCATTAATTCGTATGTATTGTTCTAGTTAAATAATATGTGTGTATGTTGTTGTGATCAGCCAGACCATCTACGAACAAGGATAAACACAAAACTAAACTTTTTTAAGTATCTCTATTTTTTGATGAGCGGTTTGGAGTTATTTGGGGTATTTAATTGCCATGTTGTTCAATTTACACTGTTATGTTTTTTGAGAATTATGTTTCAAAACAAGTTTTATAAAAAGATATGTTTTAAAGCTATGAACCTTTGTTTTCAAATATGGTTTTCAAATATAACTTTTAAAGCACAATTTTATACGAGCTCTTATGCAAGTTAAGGATTTAAAGAATGTTTTCAAAAACAAAATTACAAGTTATGTAATCAGCGAAGCTCCCTTTATGAGCTTAAGTAATAAGCTATTTAATCAATAAAGCTCCCCACATGAGCTTAAGTGACAAGTTGTGTATTAGCAAAGCTCCACATGCAAGCTTAAGTGATTGTGCTCCTTAGTGAGCCCAACTCTATGCAAGCTAGTGTGATATGTCTCAAAGTGCATGCTCCTCTACGAGTTCAGTTGGATTATATACAACGATACATAGTGACGAGTTAGCTTGTGACCTAAGGGAGACTTTGGTTGCAAGTGTGAACCGGTCTTGCAATCTAAGGCAAACCTTGTTCAAAGAAAAGGTTTGTTTTAAAAGTGTAGGCTACCTTCTCGATTTTAGGGCAAATTCAGACTCAATTTTTAAAGGTTTTTTATAAATGAAAAGGCCACGCAATTTTAAGGTGAGCCTTGCCAAGCATGTTTTAAGAAAAGAATAATGAATTTTCAAAGCTATTTTCTAAAGATATTATTCCTAATAGAACGTGCGAACTAGGTCTCGCAACCTCACTTGCAAACCTAGCACGCGAAATGTTTTCAAGACTATTTTTTTTTGTTTTAAAAACTCTGTTTCGACAATGTATCCAAGGTTTCTGATTGTTCACTAAGTTCATTATGAACTCACCCACTCCTCTTTTACTTCTTCTTAGGTAAGCAGGTCGCAGATTAGCATTGGTGATGTCGATGTTGTGGCGAGAGGCACTCCTGAGCAAATGTTGGCGAACCAGGATTAAAGGCGATAGGATTATTATTATGTGTTTAGAATTAAAAATATATTTCTGACTTTATGAATAGGATAATACTATTTGAAGTTTAGACTATTTAGTTAAAATTACATTCTTAGTACATTGATTTGCGAACCCTGTTTAAAAAACTTGTAATTTCATGAATTAAGTCGATGCTATCCATGCATGAGAGTATTGTGTTATATTTACGTACAAGTTAGACTTAAGGTTAAGGTTCACTACATGTTGCGTGCCATAATTACATGAGTACCCATGTTATGATTATTTTGTTACATTTGAATCAGAAGTAAGATACGCAGACCCATATATGCATGCAAACCCATGATTATTGTAACAACCTGGTTTAGACCCTAGTCGGAATAGTGGTTTTGGGACCATAAATCAGAGTTTGAAAAATATTTTAATATTATTTTCCGTGCTTATAATATGTGAATTAATATGTGTGAAAGTTTCGTATAAAAATTTTACCGTTTGTGTGCTTAATTTGATAAAAAAGACCTAATCGTAGAAAATGCAAAAGTGGTGTGCTACATGAATAAGTGCCGAATTGCTATGTCTTTATATATGTGGGGTCCTTATGATGCAATTATACCATTGAATTAATGCATGGACATAGTTAGACATGAGTTAGTGGATTTTAAATGATATTAGTAAGGTTAAAAATGGTATTTGATTATTAAGTTAATGTATTAATTAAAACAAAACAAAACGTGGCCATTAGTTCATCTTTTCTAACCGATTGAAAGAGAGAAAACAAGGGTTTTTATCTTCTTTATATTCGGCACTCATTTTGGTTAATTGAGGTATGATTTTTTATTTTTTTGATGATTTTTACGTTTTTGATATGGTTGCTTAGTAATCTATCAAGCCCATGTCTCAATTTCTGAATTTGATTATGATTTTAAGATGTGCTATTGTTGATAATGTGAGTTTTATAAAGTTTGATAATAGAAAATGAAAGATGTGTTAGATTACTATGTTTTGTATTGGGATTTTTGATGAATTTGAGTACTTTGGGATAAATTGTGAAAATGAGAAATTTAGGGGCTAAAATGTGAAATAAATGAAATATTTGGGCTTATATGAGCTAAGGGAAAATTCGGCTAAATATGTGTATAAGGAAATTTTGTGTATTTTGTGATTTTGTTAATTAGGGATTAAAATGTCAAAATGTGAAAATATGAGAGCTAATTTGCAAAATGAGCTAATTATATGTTTTTGGATTGAATTGAATGATTTGGTGAATAAAGGAGTTAAATTTGAATGTGTATAGATCAAGAACTAAAGAAGATAGAATTAGATCGGGGAAAGTCGAAAGTAGTTGAATAGCCGTTCGTTTCTGTTTATTCCCTTACAAGGTAAGTCTATATACAAATAAATGTATTTGAATTGATTTATTCATGCTTATATGATATTGAATTGTGATGAATGGTTATAGAAGCTGAATATGTGAAATTGAAAAAGTTTCAACAATGTGATGACGTCCGAAAGCCTCGTACGAACCATAGGAATAGTTAGGATACATATGTCATGACATAGGATTCCGATATGTGATTTCATGTAAGACCACGTCTGAGACATTGGCATCGATTTGAGATTTATGTGTAAGACCATGTCTGGAACATCGGCATCGTATTTGACTTCATGTAAGACCCTGTTTGGGACAATGGCATCGATATTTGTTTACATGTAAGACCACGTCTAGGACGTTGGCATTGTACAAGTTTTCCGAGCTATTCGCGTATCCTATTTGATTCCGTACTGTTCAATGGGAACTCTGAGAAATGAATGAATATATGAAATGTGTATTCGATTCAGGTATGTTTAAAATGTGTATAAAGTTGAGAATGAGAAGTGAGTATATGTTTAATTGTGATTAAAAGATGATATGTGATATTCATGAAAGTGAAATATGCTATATATGTAAGTGAAATGAATTGGGATTATATGATTTGTATATGAACAAAAGAGTATGATGTGCTTCATAAAATGCATATGTGAAATGGTGATGAATCCTAAATGAATGAATTAAATTATACTTGATTCATGAGTTGAATTTATTTGTACTAAGCTTTCAAAAGCTTACTTTGTGCATGTTTTCAATTGTTTTGTAGTTATCGAAGCTACTAGGAGTTCGGGGATCGTCAAGGATCATCACCTCACTATCGAACTTAATTTTGGTGCGTTTTGAAATGTAAATATTTAAGTATGACATGTATAGTCTAGTTAAATTGAGATATGTTTTTGAGTTGTGAATATTTAGCCATGTGATATGGCTTGGTTTTGGTTGTGTTTATGAATGAATTTTGGGTTTAAACTATGTGATGCAAATTTATCAATATGATGTGTTCATGGATAGCCAAGAGAATTGGTCAATTTGATAAGATTTTGGCATGAGATTGAATGAAGTAAATTGAAGTTATGAAACATATGTTTTGGTATGACTTTGGCTTATGTTTTGGTGTGGATTATAAGCATGAAATTGGTAGATAATGATATGGCATGAATAGTGTATGTTTTGGTTATGTCTTGGTTGAAATTTTGGTATGAAATGATTTGATTTTGGACTTGTAGGGAGGACCCAAAAATTTGCGTGGCATATTGGCCTTGTAAATAGACTATTTTTGCCCAAACGGGCAGGGACACGGGCGTGTGTCTCTGCTTTGTTGCTCAAGGGCCATTTCGAAATGAGCCTGTGTAGACTACATGGTCGCACACACGGGCGTTTGCCAGGCCGTGTGGGCAAGTCAGGGAGTTACACGGTGTAACACCCCTAACCCGTATCCGTTGCCAGAATGGGGTTACGAGGCATTACCAAAAGACATAGTTTTCAAACATTCACTGATTTATACAAGTCATGTTCACATTACAAAAATCATATGACTAATTAATTATTAAACTTACCTTATAAATTGTGAAACAAAATATAATTCATATCTCAAGTCAGGTATAATATGCTTTTAAAATATAAACACATTTTCAATATATACACATAATAAACTAAATACATCTTGAGCAATTATGTACTTCCATAATCCATCTTAACATAGATACAAAAAACTCATATTTATTTAACAAATTCATATATAAGCATTTTAATATTAATTAGCAAAAGATACTACTCATTTGGTCAATTCTTATCTCATTTGCAGAATGTACACATGCTTAATACCATTTTCATTCCAATTTTACTCCATTACTAAACAAATATGCAATCACTCATGGAAGCATATTTATACATACTATAATTTGTATTTTACAAACACATTAATTCATATGTATATATATATCTTATACCTTAATGAAATCATCAATACAACATGCTTATAATATAGTCATGAAATCAATCCAATTCTACTAATTACATAAATAAAAATACTAAATCATATCATATATATAATGCACATTACTTTCGAAACATGCTTAGATCACAAACAAGTTCACTCAACCATTACCAATTCATATCACACTTATAAACCAAAACCTAAAACACATACACTTAGGTAACATATTTATAATTATTCATAGCACATAGCATATTGGCCAAAATGAACTTAAACCATATCCAAACCAAAACTAAATTCAAGCAAAATAATTAAGCCATTTTCACATGGCTAATAAACATACATTTCCAAAAATTCATCATTTCAAAACGTAATCCAGCCTATACATGCCATAAATCTAAAAATTTAACTTATAAAATACCAAAGGCAATCGATAGTGTGATAGACTTGACTGATGATCCCCGAGCTTGTAACTTGAATCCAAAATCTATAAAACAGAGTAAGCTAACTTAGCTTAGTAAGCCTTAAGCAAATTAAACAATTAATGCATAATAACATCTCAATACTAAATCATTTCAATCAAATAATTCAACTTACGTATTCATAATCACATTTAATTTTCAAGCTTTTATTTCCATACATATATAACATATACTTTCATAGAAAAATTTCTCCTTGGTTGAATTCTCATATAATCAAAATAATTAATTATCATCCAACCTTCAAAATCAAGATGTCAATATATAACCAAATGTACATACACTTATATATACAAGCTCAAAAATCTTAATATAACATCATATACATGAATTATCCATATGGCCGAATATACATGGTCTTTTATACACGTATTCAAAGACCAAATCCATAATATTCATATCATTTGTTCATAAGGCCGAATACACATACCATAATCCCATATATACTTCATTTGCATCACACATGATTTGTAACAAATAATCAAGTTACTTACTTACCTTATTTTAAGTAGGTAACAAGTTAATTCATACCTGTCCATTTAGCTCGTTTAAGGTATTCAAATACCACATCAGCATGCATTCTTTTTGGCCTAAACTTATAATAATTCACCGGCATAAAACCTGCTAGGCCTAAGCCTGTATCACACACCGGCACAAGGCCTGCTAAACTCAAATTTTGATTTTTATACACCGGTAATAAGCCTGCTAGGCATAAATTCACCAGCACAAGGCTTGCTAGGCTCAAAGCCCGAATATCAATAAAGTTGTCTCGTAAACAATTCTTATATAAAAAATTCCAGATATTCCATATAGTTCGTACGGACTTTCAAATGTTATAACTCAGTCGAATTAAACTCAAATACATTATTTCCATGATTAAACATATTCGGCTAACTTACTATAAATCTATGAATTCCAAATCAGCATACTAACTAATTTACATTCAAAGTTAACGATGTTTAATTGCTTAAAGACTTACCTCGGACAATGAAAAATTTGACAACTTTAGCTTTCCCTCGATCTAAGTCTGATTTTCTCTTTTCTTGATTTGGTTTAATATAAATTAAACTTATTAAATCAAATATTCAATCAAATTCATCCAAAAACACATAAATGGGCAAATTACACTTTTACCCCTGAAATTTCACATTTTTCACAATTTAGTCTGTATTGCATAAAACACAAAATATGCAAAATCTCACAACAACATAGTTACTAGTCCATATATTTCATTTATTTCACAGTTCAGTCCCTCAATTTATTATTTTTACAATTTAGTCCTAATTACTCAAAATCATCAAAAACTCCAATACAAAACATGTTAATCTAAAACATATCTTTAATATTTCATCATCAAATATCACAAAACACAAATAGTCATCAATGGCATAACTTAAAACATTCATCCAAATTAGAAATTCTAGAATGGGTCGGATAGTATTCAAAGCAACGATCTCAAAAATGTAAAAATTATAAAAAAATCGAGCTAGAACTCACCTTGAATCAAGCTTTCAAAGTGCCGAATACCTTAAAGGTTATTTCTTTTATTTTTTTCTCAAGTTTTGATTGATGAACAAAGTGAGAAAAATGAATATGATAACTTTATTTTAACTAATATATGTTTTTTAACTAAATTACTTATATAACCTTAATAATATAATATAAAACCGTTATAAATCTTGGCTATTTCCACCCACACATTATGTAAATGATTTAATTGCAACATAAAGCCTCCATATTGAAAGAAAAGCCACTATTTGGCCCTTTCACAAATAACCACCAATTCTTCATTTTACGCGATTAGGTCCTTTTATTTAATCGGACACTCAAACGACAAAATTAAATCACGAAAATTTCACACATGCTAATTCACACATAATAAACACAGAAAATAATTTTAAAATATTTTTCTAACTCGGATTTGTGGTTTCAAAACAACTATTCTGATTAGGGTCTAAATCGGGCTATTACACACGGGCGTGTCTTGTGGCCGTGTGGATAAGTCAGTATGTATTCCCTGTTTTGCCACGGCCTGGACACACAGGCGTGTCTAATGCCATCTGGGGCACATGGCTTGTTCACACGGGCATGTGACCTTTGTAACTTAGAAAAATTGTTTAGTTTTGAAAAATTTTGTATGAGATCTGTCTATATCGGACCCCTTCTTAAAGCATGTTCAAGATCTCGTTGACCTAAGAAAGGGACTATGTGTTGATGTTTGACTATGATGCTTTGATGTGTGGATGATGTTTGTAAATTGATCATAAAATATTCTGATATGTCTGGTAATGCCTTACGGCCCTAGTCCGGTGACGGATACAGGTTAGGGGTGTTACATTTGGTTGGTATCAAAGCTACGGTTTAGTCAATTCTAAGACTAACATAGCATGTGAGAGTCTAGCTATACGTGCCATATATATAAACTGCAATAGTGTGATGATTCCTGATAGATTAAAATGTGATGATCCCGAACGAGCTGTAGCTGACGATGTTGAAAGTAATGCACCCTCTCCCGCTCAATGGGTAGTACAATCTGATTCTAGACTTGTTTTGAGTAGTCAGGAGGGAGAGGCTAAGCAAGCCTTTTTCCAAATGATAACTGATTGGTTTGCTCAATATATTATAACTAATTTTGCTACTCCACAACCTTCACCCCCGCCTAATCTTTCACAAGTCCCTGTCATGCCATAAGTTAATCCGATTTATTGAATAAACCTTCGGTTGATAAAATTAAAAAATATAGGGCTAAAGATTTTCGTGCTACTACAGATGATGATGCTGAAAGAATTGAGTTCTGGCTCGAGAATACAATACTAGTATTTGATGAAATGTCATTACTTCGAACGAATGTCTTAAATGTGCTGTTTCACTTTTGAGAGATACAACGTATCATTGGTGGAAAAGGTTAATATCAGTGGTTTCGAAAGAATGAGTCACTTGAGAGTTCTTTCAAACTGAGTTTAGAAAGAAGTACATCAGTCAAAGATTTATCGATCAGAAATGCAAAGAGTTTCTTGAGCTGAAACATGGTCGTATGTTTGTTACGAAATACGAGCGAGAATTTGTGAGATTGAGCCGGTATGCTTGAGAATGTGTCTCGACTGAAGCAATAATGTGTAAAAGGTTTGAAGATGGCTTAAATGAAGATATTCGCTTGTTAGTTGGGATTCTGGAAAAAAGAGAGATGGTGGTGCTTGTTGAACGAGCGTGTAAAGCTGAAGAATTGAGTAAAGAGAAAAGAAAAGCCAAACAAAAGCTAGAGAGGTATGAAAAAGATCAACGAATAAGTTATTTCAGTTCGCATCAAAGAAGTTCCGAGATGATTATAGCAGTTCAAAGGCTACTATGGGTCATTCGAGTAGAGATCGTGTAAGATCACATTCGAGGTTTAGAGCTCCAGCTACTTCGATTGCTAGTGTCAAAAATGTCAGATCTGATTGGCCTGAGTGTAGACATTGTGGTAAAAGATATCCTGGCAATTGTGGACTGTACGATCGGGCTTGTTTCAAATGTGGATCTTTAGATCATTTTATTCATGAATGTCCCGAGTCTGTACAGCAAAAGATTGTGCAAAATCCAAGGCCAAGTGGCAGTATAGCTCGAGGTAAACCATCCAGAAACACAGGTAATGTGAATGTCACTTAGAAAATGACTAAAGACACCATTGTTAGATCTAAGGCTCGAGCACTTGCCAGAGCTTATGCTATTAGCGCTCGTGAAGATGCTTTGTCTCTAGATGTTATTACTGGTACTTTCATTCTCTATGATACTAATGTAATTGCATTGATAGATCCAGGATCTACTCATTCTTATATATGTGAGACTTTAGTATCCAGTAAGACTTTTCCTGTAGAATTTATTGAATTCGTAATTAGAGTATCAAACCATTTAGGTAAAAAAGTTCTAATAGATAAAGTGTGCAAGAATTATCCATTGATATTTTGATATATTTGTTTTTTGGCTGATTTAATGCTATTACCTTTTGATGAATTTGATATAACTTTGGGTATGGATTGGCTAACTTTGCATGATACTATTGTGAATTGCCAACATAAAACTATTGATTTGAGATGCAAGAATGATGAAATAGTCCAAATTGAATCTAGTGACTTAAATGGGTTGCCCGCTGTAATATCTTCAATGAAAGCTTTGAAAAATGTGAAAAGGGTTGTGAAGCCTACTATGCCTATGTGATCGATTTGAATGTGATAGAAAATAAAGTTGAATCAGTGTCTGTTGTCTATGAATTCCCTGATGTGTTTCCTGAAGAACTTCCGGGATTACGTCC
The DNA here is from genome assembly GCA_025698465.1 of Gossypium longicalyx. Classification (NCBI taxonomy): domain Eukaryota; kingdom Viridiplantae; phylum Streptophyta; class Magnoliopsida; order Malvales; family Malvaceae; genus Gossypium; species Gossypium longicalyx. Next base: position 32,625,299 of record CM046995.1, on the reverse strand, counting down.
TATTCGAGAGGTTGAATTTGGCATTGAATTAGTGCCAGGGACTACTCCAATTTTGATAGCTCCCTACAGAATGGCTTCGACGGAGTTAAAAGAAATAAAAGCTCAGTTAAAAGAATTAACAGATAGAGGTTTCGCACAACCAAGTTTCTCACCGTGGGATGTTCCTATTCTGTTTATGAAAAAGAAAGACGGCACGATGAGAATGTGCATTGATTATTGTCAATTGAACAAAGTGACCATAAAGAATAAATATCCTTTGCCACGAATTGATGATTTGTTCGATCAGTTAAAAGGGGCTACAGTGTTTTCAAAGATTGACTTGAGATGGGGTAACTGTCAGCTGCTGGTAAAAGACTTCGATGTGTCGAAAACTACTTTCCGAATGAGGTACGGACATTATGAGTTTTTATTTATATCTTTCAGATTAACGAATGCACTGCTGTTTTTATGGATTTGATGGACATAATTTTTAGACATATTTAGATCATTTTGTTGTCGTATTCATTGATGACATATTGATTTATTCGTGTAATAAGAAACTATTGGCATAATTCAGTAAATTTGTTACAGACTCTGTGTGATAATCAACTATTCGCGTAATAAGCATTTGAAAACTGTGTTACATGCTCTGCGTGATAAGCAACTATTCGTGTAATTCAGTAAATGTGAGTTCTAGTTATGCGAAGCTGGTTTTATGGGCCATAATGTATCAGCATCTGGTACCTGAGTTGACTCGAGTAAGATTTAAGCTATTTTGGATTGGAAGCCTCCGAGAAATGTTTCTGAAGTTAACAGTTTTTTGGGACTTGCTGGTTATTACCGACGGTTCGTAAAAGGCTTTTCTATGATCGCGACTCCCTTGACTAAATTGCTTCAGGAATATGTGAAATTTGAATGGTCTGAAAAGTGTCAGAAAAGTTTTGATCAGTTGAAAGCCTTATTGACTGAAGCTCTCGTGTTAGTACAGCCAGAATCAGGTAAAGAATTTGTCATATATAGTGATGCTTCGATGAACGGTTTAGGTTGTGTTCTGATGCAAGAAGGTAAATTTATAGCCTATGCTTCGAGATAGTTAAAACCACATGCAAAGAATTATCTGATGCACGACCTTGAATTAGTTGCTATTGTATTTGCTTTAAAAATCTAGCGACACTATCTATTTGGTGAGAAATGTCACGTATATTCTGACCATAAAAGTTTGAAATATCTGATGACTCAGAAAGATTTGAACTTGAGACAGTGGAGATGGCTAGAACTACTAAAAGACTACGAGCTTGTTATTGATTATCATCCAGGAAAAGCAAATGTTGTTGCTAATTCTTTGAGCCAAAAATCATTGTTTGTATTGTGTGTGATGAATACTCGTTTAGTTCTGTCCGATGATGGTTCGGTATTAGCCGAATTGAAAGCGAAACTGTTATTTATTCAGCAGATTTGCGAAGCTCAGAAGGTTGATAATGAGATTATAGCAAAATGAGCTCAGTGTGAATTGAATTCTGATTTAGAATTTAGAGTTAATGATAATGATTGTTTGAGATTTTGAGATAGAATTTGTATTCCTAGAAATTTTGAGTTGATTCAGATGATTCTAAAAGAAGCACATCACAGTTATCTATCAGTACATCTGGGTAGTACGAAAATGTATAATGATTTGAAACAACATTACTAATGATTCTGAATGAAAAGAGATATCCCTGACTTTGTTTCAAAATGTTTGATCTGTCAACAAGTTAAAGCTGAACAGCAGGTGCCATCCGATTTGTTACAACTAATTATGATTCCGGAGTGGAAATGAGATAGAATAACGATGGATTTTGTTTTGGGTTTGCCTCTATCTCCGAGAAAGAAAGATGCAATTTGGGTTGTGGTTGACCGATTGAAAAAATCAGCTCATTTTATTTCGGTACGATTTGACTACTCGCTTGATAAATTAGTTGAGTTATACATTTCCGATATTATGAGATTGCATGGGGTGCTATTGTCTATTGTGTTAGATAGAGATCTGAGATTCACTTCGCAATTTTGGAAGAAACTGCAAGAGGCTTTAGGTACAAAATTGCACTTCAGTACTACTTTTCACCCCAGGTGGATGGTCAATCCAAGCAGATTATTCAAATTTACGAGGATATGTTAAGATGTTGAATTCTTGAGTTTGAAGGTACGTGGGAGTAGTATTTGCCATTGATTGAATTTGTTTATAGTAATAGTTTTCAATCAAGCATTAAAATGGCACTGTACGAAGCCTTATATGGTAGAAAATGCCGTACACCATTGTATTGGTCAAAGTTCAGTGAAAATAAGATAAACGAGATTGACTTGATAAAAGAAACTAAACAAAAAGTATAAACAATCCGAGATAGTCTGAAAGTAGCTTCCGATCGTCAGGAATCATATGTAGATTTGAAACAAAAAGATACTGAATTTGAGATTGACAAAAAAGTGTTTCTGAAAGTATCTCCGTGGAAGAAAGTACTTCGGTTCGGTAGAAAAGGTAAATTGAGTCCGAGGTTCATCAGACCGTATGAAATCATAGAACGTGTCAGGCCAGTTGTGTAATAGCCTGATTTAGATCCTAATCTAAATGGTAGTTTTAGACCACGAATACGAGTCAAAAAAATGTTTTAAAATTATTTTCTATGTTTATTTTGTGTGAATTTATATCTGTGAAATTTTCGTGATTTAATTTTGTCGTTTAGGTGCCCGATTAAATAAAAGGACTTAATCGCGTAAAACAAAAATTTGATGGCTGATTATAAAAGGGCCAAAATGAGTGTCTTTATTAATGGAGGCACTTATAAAGCAATTATACCCTTGGATGTTTGCATGGACACATTCGGTCGTAGGAAGGTGAAATATAAATGATTTAAAATAAGGTTAAAATGGTAAATTATGTGATAAAATGTTTATAATATAAAACATATCATAAAAAAATAAAATAAAAAACATTAGTGCTCATACTTTCTCATTGCTTAAATATCAAAATAACAAAAGAAAAGAAAAGAAACTTAGGGTTCGGCGCTATCAAGCTTGATTCAAGGTAAGTTCTAGCTCGATTTTTGATAATTTTTACATTTTTGAGATCGTTGCTTCGAGTACTACAAAACCCATGCTTGAATTTTTTATTTTGGTTAATATTTTGAGTTATGCCATTGTTTTGAGCTTGTGATTTTTGTTGTTTGATGATGAAATATGAAAGATATGTCTTAGATTAACATATTTTGTATTGGAGTTTTTGACGATTTTGAGTAATTAGGACTAAATTGCAAAAATAATAATTTGAGGGACTAAAATGTGAAATAAATTAATTTTATGGGCTTGTATAAACATGAGTAATATTCAGCCTAGCTTGGGTATGGAGAAATTTGGTGTATTTTGTGTTTTGTGCAATAGGGACAAAATTGTAAAAATTATAAATCTTAAGGGTAAAATGGTAATTTTACTATTTATGTGTTTATGGACTAAATTGAATGAAAATATGTTTGAATGAAATTAATTTGAATATGTTTAGATCAAGAACTAAAGAAATCGGATTTGGATCGAGGGAAAACGAAAGTTGTCGACTAACTGACCCGTTCCATTTTATATCGTCCGAGGTAAGTTTATAAGCAAATTGATGTGTTTAATTGTAGTTAAATGCTAGAGCTACATGTTGTTATGAAATGTATGAATTTATATTTGTTATGGCGGAATGTGAAAAAGGTTGGTTACTACATTTCTGAATTGTTTCAACCAAGTTACGACGTCCTTAAGCTCCATATAAACCTTAGGAATAGTTAGGATACATATGTCATGACATAGGATTCCGATATATGTGTACGAGTAAGACCATGGCATCAATATGTGATTCTGATATGTGTTTACGAGCAAGACCCTGTCTAGGACAGTGACATCGATATGTGATTACATGTAAGACCACGTCTGGGACGTTGGCATTGTACAACTTGTGTGATTATCCAAGTGTCCTATCCAATTCTGAATGGTTCATCGGGCAAAGGTAAATTGAGTTTGAATGTGTAAAACGAGCCATATGCTAGGTATGAATTAACTTGTTACCAACTTGAGGTAAGGTAAGTAAATACCTTGGCTATTTATTACAAATCGTATAAAATGCAAATATGTACATGTCATATGCATATTTGGCTTTGTGAATAAATAGTATGTTATGAATAGTTATTATATTTGTATATATATGTTGAGATATGTTTGGTTATATGATTAGTATGTGTATATGAGATTATTTTGTGGCACATAGGCTTATAAGTCCATGGTGTGTGAACTAGGTTTGTGATGACTATTTGGTTGAGAAAGTAAAATGGTAAAATGATAATTTGGTTATATGAATATTCGGTCAAAGTGATAACTAAGAATGGAGGTATATATACTATATGAACTTTATATGTTTGGATTTAAATGTGTTATAATATTATAAGTTGTCTTGGTTTAATTTGGTTGACAATGTTATCAAGTTGTTTATTTGCTTATGACTTACTAAGCTTCAAAAGCTTACTCTGTGTTTTATGTGTATTTCTATTTTATAGATTTTGGATTCAAGTTACAAGCTCGGGAATCTTCAGCAAAGTCATTCACACTATCATCCGCCTGTAGAAATGTTGGCCTAGCCTTTAGCTCTACCAAGACCGAACCATCATCAAGCAATGTCAAATGAGTATCCATGGCTTTTAAAGCAAATAAGGATTTTCTGCTCAAAGCGTTGGCAACCACATTCGCCTTTCCCGGATGGTAGTCAATGATTAGATCATAATCCTTTATTAATTCTAACCATCTCCTTTGTCTCAAATTTAATTCTTTTTGAGTCATCAAGTAATTTAGACTCTTGTGTTCCGTAAAGATACGACATGTTTCACCATATAAATAATGCCTCTAAATCTTCAAGGCAAAAACAATCGCAGCAAGCTCTAGGTCATGGGTCAGATAATTCTTCTCGTGAGGCTTCAATTGTCGAGAAGCATAGGCTATCACCTTGCTATCTTGCATAAGCACACAACCCAATCCATTTAAGGATGCATCACTGTAGACCACGAATTCTTTTCCTAGTTCAGGTAGCACTAAAACAGGAGCTTCAATCAGCAATGTCTTTAATTTCTCAAAACTTTGCTGACACTTTTTCGTCCATTCAAACTTAACATCCTTCTGTAGCAACCTCATCATCAGAGTCGCTATCATAGAAAATCCTTTTACAAACCTTCAATAGTAACTGGCTAAGCCCAAAAAGCTTCTAACCTCGGTTACATTTTTAGTCGATTTCCAATCAACAATAGCAGAGATTTTACTTGGATCAACTCGGATGCCTTCACCCGAAACAATATGACCCAAAAATCCAACTTCTTGGAGCCAAAATTCACTCTTGCTAAACTTAGCATACTGTTGTTTTCTCGCAAAGTCTGCAATACAATTCTCAGGTGCTTCACATATTTTGTCTCATTTTTGGAATAAATCAAGATGTCGTCAATGAACACAATAACAAACTTATCCAAATATGGCGGAAAGATCCTATTCATTAGATCCATAAATACGGCTGGTGCATTCGTCAGCCCAAATGGCATAACAAGGAATTCGTAATGACCATACCCCGTCCTGAAAGCTGTCTTTGGCACATCCGATTCCTTGACACGCAACCGATAATAGCCAGACCTCAAGTCTATCTTAGAGAACACAATGGCTACTCTCAACTGATCAAACATGTTGAGAGCATCTACATCGTTTGTTAAGATAGGTGCACAAAATAGGGTAAAATTAAAAAGATGGTAATGTGGCCTATAATGTAGTTAATTTGCAATAAATAGACCATTAAGCTCAAAAGTAAAGTTTTAAAGATTAATTTAAATAGGTCGGCTTGAAAGGCTTAAATGATCCAAAAAAATGTGCCTATATTGTAAAACCCCTAACCTGTATCCGTCATCGGAATAGGGAGTACAAGAATGTTACAGCAAGTTAACAGAAATAATAGGTAAAAATCATGATCATTACAATATAATTTCTCAAATGCCACCAAAGTAATTGAATTGCAATAATCACTTACATTTACGAGGCTTGAATCGAGCTTAAGGGACTAAAGAAATAATCTTAAAACTCTTAGGGACAAATTTGAAACAAGTCAAAAAATTTAAGGAAAATATGAAAACTTCAAAAACAGGGAATACACGACCGTGTGGCTAGGTCGTGTGGAATGCCCCAAACCATGTGACTTTCAAAATTGGGACACATAACAACATCCCAGCCTGTGCCTCTACCCGTGTACCTCACTAACTTGATACACACGGTCGTGTAACTCTTTGGCTTGATACACATGACTATGTCACAGACCGTGTGCCAGCCTCTATGACTCATTGACTTAATACACATGGTCGTGTCGCAAACCGTGTGTGGCACACGACCGTGTGGCAAACCATGTCCCAGGCCGTGCGCACCTAAATGAACCTTAAACATCAAGTTTACCATTTCAAGATTTCTTGGACATTAAATAATCCATTTACCAACCATTTGACCTATTCAAATTACCATTAAACATGTTCAAATCATGCTAATTTGACCATCTTAAGTGCCTAACCAATGTACCCTCAATGGTACCACAAGTATACACACTTATATAACAATATAAATCATCAACCAATAATACGTCTCGACACTAAGTGCCTAGCTTGTAGGCTATACATCCACCCCTCATAACATGCCAGAACAGGCTAGTATAACACGAAGGTTCGCAACAAATGTTGAACCTCAGTATACTCGAGAAAAAGTGTATAAAGCATGCCACATTAATCTGCACTATAACCTCGCATAACACGTCGTCGTTTAGTTGTACTCTATCTCGCATACATCTAGCCCAAGTACTAAAGTTCAATAACATTCTCCCAAACAACTTTACATCATCAATAAAAAAATTAATATCCACTATTTCATATCATATCATCATACAAATCATATAGATGTTAAATTACAAACTGAACGAACTTACATGGACTGAATTGTAATAGTTGTAGAAGTTCAGAGATTATTCTACAATTTTCCCTTTTTTGTGTAAATCAACAAGGTCTTTCTAAAATGTAAAATTTCCCAATTATTAGCCTACAATTCATATTCCAATTTATCCTACAATTTATACCCTTTTATTTTTAAAATTTACACAATTGCCCCTAACTTTTACAATTTATGCAATTTAGTCCCTTAACCTGAAAATCATCAAATTAACCATTTCTAAAAACTCATCATACCAACCAAATGTTCAAGGCTTCTAAACAACCCATGAAATACCTTTTATTCACCAATTAACCATGTAATTTTAACATTTTAACAATTTAATTCTTTAATTAAAAACTCACCAAAATCACTTTACAAAACAACCAAAAATCACAATCAAAGCTTCAAACACATAATTATCATAAAAACCATTCAAGATTCATCAATGGAAACTTCTAAAATTTTTAACAGATTCAAAAAATGAATGTAAGGGTTAGCTTGACCTAGTTGTAACAATCCTAAATACATATAAATTACAAGAAATAAGTAAAGAAATTACTCACATGCAAGGTGTTGGACTTGGCCGATTCTCAAAGCTTAAACAACCATAAAGATTCAGTTTTAGCGTGAAAATAAAGGAAGAAGATGATAGATTTCATGTTTTGTTTTTCTTTATTTATTACTTATTTACCTTTTTAACCTTTAAAATCAAAAAAAATTCTTTAAATACCACACTAAACCGTCCACTTGATTTATATAAGGTCTATTTACCTATTTAAACGCTCTAATCTTGATATCATGCTCTATTAACACATTTAACTCAATAGCGATTAATCATTTGCAGTTTTTTATAATTTAGTCCATTTTCTTTAATTAACTATATAAATGTTAAAATTTCTTAACCAAATTTTAATATGACTCTAATGGCTCCGTAAATATTCTATAAATAATATTTACTAGCCAACATGATAAAAATTTGTGATCCCAAAACCACTGTTCCATCACCATTGAAACACGGGTCGTTACAACTCTCCCCTTTTAGGAAATTTCGTTCTCGAAATTTTTACCTGAGAATAAATCCAGATACTTTAGTTTCATCGATTCCTCAGCTTCCTAGGTAGCCTCTTGAGTACCATGTCAATGCCACAAGACTTTTATCAACGATACTCGTTTATTCCGAAGTTCTTTGACTTCCCAAGCTAAAATTTTATCAGGTTCTTCAGAATACATCAAATTTGGCTGTAATTTAATTTCACTAGGAGGAATCACGTGTGAAGGATCAGATCTATACCGTCTTAGCATTGAAATGTGGAACACATTATGAATTTTCTCAAGTTCAGAAGGCAAAGCTAATTTTGAAGCTACAAGACTGATTCTTTCAGTAATCTCTTATGGCCCGATAAATCTCAAACTCAGCTTTCCTTTCCAGCCAAATTGTAGTACTTTCTACCACGGGGAAAATTTTAAGAATACTCGATTGCCATCAGCAAATTTTATATCTTTTCTTTTCAAATTTGTGTACTATTTCTGACGAACAGATGAAACTTTCAAACAATCTCGAATAATTTGAACGTTGTCTTCCGTACAAAGCTTCAAACGATGTCATTTTAATACTTGACTGATAACTGTTATTATAAGCGAATTTAGCTAACGGTAGATATTTCCCAGCTACCCTCGAACTCGAGTATACAACATCGTAGCATGTCTTCTAGAATCTGTATTACTCGTTCTGATTGTCCATCAGTCTGAGGATGAAATGTTGTACTAAAATTGAGCTTTGTGTCCAAAGCCTCGTGAAGTTTACCCCAAAATCTTGATGTAAACCTATAATCACGATAAGAAATAATAGTTTTCGGAACTCCGTGTAATCTTACAATCTCTGACACATATAAGTCCGCTAACCTCTCAAGTGAGTAGTTTATTCTGATTGGAATAATGTGTGTCGATTTAGTCAATCTGTCAACAATCACCTAGATCAAAATTTTCTTTTCTGTAGTTATTGGAAAACTAGATATAAAATCCATCGTTACTCACTCCCACTTCCACTTAGGATTCATAACAGGCTTAACAATCCTGACGATACCTGATGCTCTGCTTTTGCCTGCTGACAAATCAAACATTTAGCTACGAACTTACAAATCTCACTTTTCATACCCGGCCACTTGTACATTAGTTTCAAATCACAATACATTTTCGTGCTACCAAGATGAATGAAATACATACTACTATAAGCTTTTGATAGAATATCATGTTTCAAATCTAGATTATTCGGAACACAAGTTCTATCGCGGTAATATAATATATCATCAAAAACAATACTGTATTCAGTAGTCAAATTTCCCTTAACTAAATTTTGCTTCATAATCAACTTCGGATCTTCATTTTGTAACTCCTGAATTAATTGAAGAAATAGGGTTTTAGTCTTCAACTCTTCAAATGAGCATTCAATGCTCTTAGTGCAAAAAATGATGATTTTTTACTAAGCGCATCTGCAACCACATTTGCCTTACCTAGATGATAATCAATAACCAGGTCATAATCTTTCAATAGCTCTAACCAACATCGCTGTCTCAGATTCACTTCCTTCTGCATCATTAAATACTTTAAACTTTTATGATCAATATACACATGACTTTTCTCACTGTATAAATAAAGCCTCCATATCTTCAAACGAAAGATAATCATGGCCAATTCGAGATCGTGAGTCGAATAATTTCTTTCATGTGGCTTTAAGTGTCATGAGGCATAATGTAACACCCCTTACCCGTACCCGACGCCGGAATAGGGTACGAGGTATTACCAGATCATAATACATACCATTAATTGAAACCGAGACAAAAATATGCCATCCAATTAGATCATGAATCATTATAACATATGCCTTTAACAATATTAGCCAATTTCAATGGCTTTGTACAAAATAATCACAAATCATAACTATTATTTTTTATACCTAGGCAATTATGACACATAACAAAATAACTAAGCCTACTATACATGCCATAATTCAAAATGTTTAGTTCAAATACCAAAAGTATTGAAAGTGCGGGCAGATCTTCAACGATCTCTAACTCCTGTGCTAGCTGGATGACACTATAAAACAAAAGAGAGAAAAGGAAGTAAGCTTATAGCTTAGTAAGTAAGTATATATATAATGAATAAGGAATCTAATATGTTCACAAAATAACTCAACCATATCTATTTTTAATTTCACTATTTACTCCAATTTGATCAAGCTGTCCCTCTTGCGTCATGTTCACTGAATAAATCATAACTTGAGTTACGAAATTTGAAATTCAAATCCGTAAAATTTTCCTGAAACTAGACTCATATTAATTCTTACTAAAATTTTTCTATAATTTTTGGTTCAGCCAATTATTACAGTTTATTAGTTAAAGTTCCCCTGTTATACAGCTCGACTGATCTGACCTCTGTTCACTACGAATTGGTTTTCTCCCTATACAAAGGTCAAATAGCCATGAAATTTGTTTCATTTAAAACTATACTCAATAAGGAATATAGGAATATAAACTATATTTCTTAATTAGTTCTGTACAATATTTAATGATTTTTCAAATTCAGAACAGGGGATCACGTAGTCATTCTAAACAAGTCTCACAAAAATATAAATATCTCAAATTATAGGATTTCTTTACTTGCTATGTTTCTTTTGCATGAAAATAGAATCATTAAGCTTTAATTTCATATCTCATTCAGTCTCTAATTAAATTCTTACTATTTTTGGTGATTTTTCAAATTCACGTCACTACGACTATCCAAAACAGTATTATTGCTAATTCACTCTTTCACACTTTCTTTGTATTAACCTCATTTTAACATGCATATCACAATTCATTTTCACCACATTTCATACATCACAAGTATAGGTCCATGATTACAATGTCACCATAAAATCATCCCGTTGAACACTTTAGATCAATCCTCGATACTTGGTGGTTTCAGCATATAGCTCCACTCATCATATTTCACATAGTTCGGCTCTCTTGTACACATGGTAAACACTTAGTACTACCCATGTGACCTAGCCAGTTTATCTCGTAGCTCTCTTGTCTACATGGTGTCCTTCACTTGGAACCACACATGCGACCTAGCTACATTTATTCTCTCCCGTAGCTCTCTTGTCTACATGGTATACATCCCGTATCACACGTGTGACCTAGCTACCACATCGTATCTCGTAGCTCTCTTGTACACATGATGTGCACTCAGCACCATACATGTGACCTAGCTACGTACCATCTGTATTATCCAATCTTTCCAAAGGTTCAACCGTGATTTTTCTCTCTATTACTTATTTTCATTCTTCCAATAGTCGATTATGATTCAAAATCAGCTAAAATATATATAATATGCTGAAATATAAAACGTAAATAAAGATAATGTATTATTTATATACAAACTTACCTCGGTGCAAAATATGGAAATTTTGCAATTTAGTCCAAAATCTTTTCCTTCCCCCATTCGAGGTTGATTCCACGCCTTTCTTGATCTATAACAACACATTTAGCTCATTTAACACTCATACTATCTATTCCAATCCAAAAATCACATTATGGAAAACTTACGTTTTTGCCCCCTAACTTTTACAAAATTATGATTTTGCCCCTAGGCTCGGAAATTTAATTTCAGCCCTTATTGTTATGTTTTATGACATGCTGATAATTTTTTCCTTCTATGGCAACATCAAATTCTCACTCTAACACATAGTTATGAACAATAGGTATTTTTACCGATTATGTCGTTTTGCTCCTTTTTGCTAAAAATCGCTAAGAAAAGATCGTTCTCCTAACTTTAAACATCCATATTCCACCATCAAACATCAAAATACATGCATATTATTCATGGGTAAATTTTTAAACATAAACCCTAACTCAAAAAATGGTAGAAATAGGTAAACCGAGCTACGAGGATTTCAAAAATGTAAAGAACATTAAAAACGGGGCTTGAATGCACTTACTATTGAGCTTGAAAGCTTGGAAAAACCCTAGCTATGGTGAGCATACAAGGTTCGGCCAAGGAAGAAGATGGATGGACAAAATTTTGGCTTATTTTTCCCATTTTATTTCTTTTAATTACCAAATGACAAAAATACCCTTAAGGCCTTTCTTTAAAATTTTGTCATATTCATGCCCATTTTTGTCCATATAAAGTATAATGGTCTAATTGTCATTTAAGGACCTCTACTTAAAACCCCCATTTCAATCAAGTACCTTATGAACTAGAACACACATTTTTCACGTATTTCAATTTAGTCCTAAACATCAAATTAAACACCTAGTCATAAAATTTTCAACCTCAGATTCGTAGTTTCGAAACCACTGTTCCATTTTGGCCCTAAATTGGGCTGTTACAACTCTCCCCCCATTTGGGATTTTCGTCCCTGAAAATCTTACCGGTAAAGAGGTTTGGGTACTGTTTTCTCATGGCTTCTTCCAGTTCCCGCGTAGCTTCTTCTACCCCATGTCTTTGCCATAACACTTTCACTAGAGCTATACTTTTCTTCCTCAACTGTTTCACTTCTCGAGCCAAAATCTTAATCGGTTCCTCATCATAGGTCAAGTCCGATCGAATCTCAATTTATGTTGGAGAAATTACATGTGAAGGATCAGAACGATAACGTCGCAACATTGATACATGAAACACATTATGAATTCTTTCTAACTCTGCTGGTAAGGCCAACTGATATGCCACTGGTCCAATCCTTTCAATAATCTCGTACGGCCCAATAAAACACGGACTCAACTTGCCTTTTCGGCTAAATCTCATAATCTTCTTCCATGGTGACACCTTCAAGAACACTTTATCACCCACCTGAAATTCAATCTCTTTTCTTTTTAAATCTGCATATGACTTTTGTCGATCTGAAGCAGCTTTCAAGCAATCACGAATTACTTTTACTTTCTCTTCGATTTCTTTAATTAAATCAACTCTGTAAATCTATTTCTCACTAAGTTCGGTTCAATATAAAGGATTCCGACACTTACGACCATACAAGGCTTCGTATAGTGCCATCTGTATACTCGACTGAAAACTGTTATTGTAGGCAAATTCAACCAAAGGTAGATATTTCTCCCAACTACCTTCAAATTCTAAAACACAGCATCTAAGCATATCTTCGAGTACCTGGATTACTCTTTCGATCATCATATCTGTTTGTGGATGAAACGCGGTACTAAAATTCAATTTTGTACCCAAAGCTTCTTGTAACTTTTTCCAGAATCTCGAAGTAAACCTCGGATCTCTATCTGATATTATAGACATAGGTACCCCGTGCAATCTCACAATTTCAGCAATATATAATTCAACTAATTTATCAAGTGAGTAATTGGTACGTACCGGTATAAAGTGAGCCGACTTTGTTAACCTATCAACCACTACCCAGACAACATTCTTCTTTTTAGGAGTTAAAGGCAAACCGGTTACAAAATCCATTGTAATTCTATCCCATTTCCACTCAGGTACCATCACCGGTTGGAGTAATCCTGAAGGCACTTGATGCTCAGCTTTTACTTGTTGACAGATCAAAAACTTAGTTACAAATTCAGAAATGTTCCTTTTCATGCCTGGCCACCAATATAACTTCTTTAAATCATTATACATTTTTGTGCTGCCAGGGTGAACTGACAAATAACCACTGTGCGCCTCATGTAATATTCTCTGAATCAATTCATCATTTTTCGGTACACATATCCTGTCTCGAAACATCAAACAGTCATCTGGTCCAACTCAAAAATCTGAGTCGTAACCCGATTCGCACTGAGTTCTCTTGGTTTGCAACTCACTATCGTTCTTTTGAGCATTACAAATTAGATGGAGAAATAATGGTTTATCCCTCATCTCTGCCAAGATTGACCCATCATTAGACAATGCTAACCTCGCATTCATGGCTCTCAAATTAAAAAGAGATTTCCTGCTCAAGGCGTTGGCAACTATATTCGTCTTCCCCGGATGATAATCAATCACTAGCTCGTAATCTTTCAATAATTCAAGCCATCTCCGCTGTCGCAAATTCAAATCCTTTTGATTCATCAAATACTTCAAACTTTTGTGATCAGTAAAAATTTGAAATTTTTCACCATACAAATAATGACGCCAGATCTTCAAGGCAAAGACAATAGCTGCCAATTCCAAATCAAGTGTAGGATAGTTCTTCTCATGCAGTTTTAACTGTCTCAAGGCATAAGCTACCACTTTACCCTCTTGCATCAGCACACATCCAAGGCCTGTCAATGATGCATCACTATAAATTACGAACTCCTTCCCTAGCTCGGGCTGTACTAAAATCGGTGCTTCAGTCAATCATGCTTTCAGCTTTTCAAAACTCTGCTGACATTTATCAGTCCATTCAAACTTAACATTCTTTTGCAGCAACTTAGTCATAGGAGAGGCAATCATCAAAAATCCCTCGACAAAACGTCTATAATACCCGGCCAATCCTAAAAAGCTTCTAACCTCGGATACATTCTTTGGCGGTTTCCAATCAACGATCGCGGAAATTTTGCTCAGATCCACCCGAATACCATCACTTGAGACTATATGTCCCAAAAATCTAACTTCATGAAGCCAGAACTCACTTTTGCTAAACTTAGCAGACAGTTTCTTTTCTCTCAAGATCTACAATGTGGTTCTCAAGTGTTCGACATGCTCAGACTCATCCCGAGAATAAATTAGGATGTCATCTATGAACACTACCACAAACTTATCCAAATATGGTCAAAAAATTCAGTTCATCAAGTCCATGAATATAGCTGGAGCATTAGTTAAGCCGAAAGGCATCACAAGGAACTCATAATGTCCATACCTTGTCCTGAAGGCAGTTTTCGGCACATCTGACTCCTTAACTCTCAACTGGTAGTAACCGGATCTCAAATCGATCTTTGAAAACACTGTTGCCCCCTTTAACTGGTCGAATAAATTGTCAATCCTCGATAACAGGTACTTGTTCTTTATATTCACCTTATTGAGCTGACGGTAATCAATGCAAAGCCTCATTGAGCTATCTTTCTTCTTTACGAATAATACAGGAGCATCCTAGGGAGAGAAACTCGGTCTCACAAATCCCTTGTCTGTTAACTCTTGCAACTGAGCCTTCAATTCTTTTAATTCAGTCGGAGCCATTCTATATGGAGCAATCGAGATCGGTGCAGTCCCCAGCAAAAAGTCAATGGCAAACTCTATCTCTCTATTCGGAGGCAACCCAGGCAATTCCTCTGGAAATACATCCAGAAATTCATAGACTATCGGCACTGATTCAAGCTTCAATTCAGACATCTCAGTATTCATTACATAGGCAAGATAAGCTTCACACCCTTTCCTTATATATTTATGTGCAGACATGTGCGAAATCACCATAGGTAATTTATTTGATTCATCTGTTTCAACCCACAGAATTTCACCATTTTCACATTTCAACTCTAGTGTTTTCTGTTTACAATTTACCTTGGCATCATACAATGTCAACGAGTCCATTCCAAAGATAACGTCAAACTCATCAAATGGTAACAACATCAGATTAGCTGGAAAACAGTGACCTTGAAACATTAATGGGCAATTCTTGCAAACCTTATCAACTAGCACATATTGGCCTAAGGGGTTTGACACTTTAATCGCAAACTCAGTAAACTCAGCAGGCAACTTCTTATTAGATACTAAATTCACACAAATATAGGAATGAGTAGACCCGGGATCAATCAATGCAATATCAATAATATCATAGAGAAAAAATGTACCAGTAATCACATCGGGAGATGATGCATCCTCTCGGCCACGTATGGTATAAGCTCTAGCAGGCGCTCTAGCTTCTGATCTTGCCGCTGAATCTTTCATCACAGTTTTACTGCTAGCTCCACTTCCAGTATTTCTCGGTGGTCTACCTCTGCTAGTGATAGTACTCTGTCTAGCACTCTGAAATTTTTCTTCTTTAACTTTCTCTGGACAGTCTCTGATAAAATGCTCGCGAGAACCACACCTGAAACAAGCTCGCTCGTTTCCCCAACACTCACCAAAATGTTGCCTCCCACATTGCTGACATTCAGGCTTTCTAGACCGCACATTACCCACACTTGCCACTGAAGTAGCTTGAGCTTTAAACCTCGAATATGCCTTACCACGATCTCTGTGTGAATCCCTAGATGAAACTGTCATTCGATGGTTTGTCTCTTTGGACCTCTTTGATTGAGATTGAAATGACTTGCTTATCAGCCTCTTTTTAGCATCTCGGGCCTCAATAGCAGCTTTTCTTCTTTCTTTGTTCAATTCTTCGGCTTTAAGAGCTCAGTCAACCAGTACTACAAATTCATTCAGCTCCAGAATTCCCACAAGCACTTTAATGTCCTCATTAAGACCATCCTCAAATATTTTGCACATAATAGCCTCGGTGGACACACATTCCTAGGCATACTTGCTAAGTCTAACAAATTCGCGTTCATTCTCTACCACAGACATCTTGCCCTGCTTCAATTCAAGGAACTATTTCCGTTTTTGATCAATAAATCGCTGACTTATGTATTTCTTTCTGAATTCTTCCTGGAAGAAATCCCAAGTAACCCTTTCTTTTGGCACCACTACTACCAAAGTCTTCCACCAATGGTAGGCCGAATCTCCCAAAAGTGATACATCACACTTTAAGCACTCCTCGGGTGTACATGAGAGCTCATCAAATACATGGGTAGAATTTTCAAGCCAGAACTCTGCTTTCTCGGGGTCATCATCGATCTTTGCTCTAAACTCTTCGGCCCCTTGTTTTCGAATCCTGTCGACCGGAGGTTTGTTCGTTCTTACCAAATCTATGCCTTGAGCAGCTACAGGAACTGTCTGAGGTATGGGAGGGGTGGAGGAGGTTGAGCATTTGGGTTTGCTCGAATAAACTTAGTATACCAATTGTTCATCATTTGGAGAAAGGAATCTCGAGACTCATCTCCCTGTCTCAATGTCTCAGGTCTACTTTCTACAGGTGTGGTCCCTTGCACAGGAGCTGGCGCATTACTAGCAGCATCATCAGCCGCAGTTCCGTCAGGATCCATTACTATATTAAAACAAAACACAATTTAGAATGATCAGGAGCTACCACACTATCACAGTATATTTATGGCATGTATAGCTAGACTTTTACACACACTATATTAGTCCGAGAACTGACTAAACTATAGCTCTGATACCACTAAATGTAACATCCCTTACCCGTACTCGACGCCGGAATAGGGTACGAGGTATTACCAAATCATAATACATACCATTAAATAAAACTGAGACAAAAATATGGCATCCAATTAGATCATGAATCATTATAACATATGCCTTTAACAATATTAGCCAATTTCAAATGGCTTTGTACAAAATAATCTGTCAAATACTGTAACTAATATTTTATACCTAGGCAATTATGACACGTAATAAAATAACTAAGCCTACTATACATGCCATAATTCAAAATGTTTATTTCAAATACCAAAAGTATTGATAGTGCGCACAGATCTTCAATGATCTCTAACTCTTGTGCTAGTTGGATGACACTATAAAACAAAAGAGAGAAAAGAAAGTAAGCTTATAGCTTAGTAAGTAAGTATATAAATAATGAATAAGGAATCTAATATGTTCACAAAATAACTCAACCATATTTATTTTTAATTTCACTATTTATTCCAATTTGATCAAGCTGTCCCTCTTGCGTCATGTTCACTGAATAAATCATAACTCGAGTTACGAAACTCAAAATTCAAATCCGTAAAATTTTCCTGAAACTAGACTCATATTAATTCTTACTAAAATTTTTCTAAAATTTTTGGTTCAGCCAATTACTACATTTTATTAGTTAAAGTTTCCCCTGTTATATAGCTTGACTGATCTGACCTCTATTCACTACGAATTGGTTTTCTCCTATACAAAGGTCAAATAGCCATGAAATTTGTTTCATTTAAAACTAGACTGAATAAGGAATCTAGGAATAAAAACTATATTTCTTAATTAGGTTTGTACAATTTTTAATGATTTTTCAAAATCATAACAGGGGATTATGTAGTCATTCTGAACAAGTCTCACAAAAATATAAATATCTCAAATTATAGGATCACTTTATTTTATCTGTTTCTTTTACATGAAAATAGACTCATTAAGCTTTAATTTCATATCTCATTTAGCCTCTAATTAAATTCTTAATATTTTTAGTGATTTTTCAAATTCACGTCACTGCGACTGTCCAAAACAGTATTATTGCTAATTCACTCTTTCACACTTTCTTTGTATTAACCTCATTTTAACATGCATATCACAATTCATTTTCACCACATTTCATACATCACAAGTATAGGTCCATGATTACAATGTCACAATAAAATCATCCCGTTGAACACTTCGAATCAATCCTCGATACTTGGTGGTTTCAACACATAGCTCCACCCATCATATTTCACATAGTTCGGCTCTCTTCTACACATGGTGAGCACTTAGTACTACCCATGTGACCTAGCCAGTTTATCTCGTAGCTCTCTTGTCTACATGGTGTCCTTCACTTGGAACCACACATGCGACCTAGCTACATTTATCCTCTCCCGTAGCTCTCTTGTCTACATGGTATACATCCCGTATCACATATGTGACCTAGCTACCCCATAGTATCTCGTAGCTCTCTTGTACACATGATGTGCACTCGGCACCATACATGTGACCTCGCTACGTATCATCTGTATTATCCAATCTTTCTGAAGGTTCAACTGGGATTTTTCTCTCTATTACTTATTTCCATTCTTCCAATAGACGATTATGATTCAAAATCAGCTAAAATATATATAATATGCTGAAATATAAAACGTAAATAAAGATGATTTATTATTTACATGCAAATTTACCTCGGTGCAAAATATGGAAATTTTACAATTTAGTCCAAAATCTTTTCCTTCCCCCGTTCGAGGTCTATTCCACGCCTTTCTTGATCTATAACAACATATTTAGCTCATTTAACACTCATACTATCTATTTCAATCCCAAAATCACATTATGGAAAAATTACATTTTTGCCCCCTAAGTTTTAAAAAATTATGATTTTGCCCCTAGGTCGAAAATTTAGTTTCAGCCCTTATTATTATGTTTTATGACATGCTGATCATTTTTCCCTTCTATGGCGACATCAAATTCTCACTCTAACACATAGTTATGAACAATAGGTATTTTTACCGATTATGTCGTTTTGCTAGTTTTCGCTAAAAATCGCTAAGAAAAGATCGTTCTCCTAACTTTAAACATTCATTTTCTACCATCAAACATCAAAATACATGCATATTATTCATGGGTAAATTTTTAAACATAAACCCTAACTCGAAAAAATGGTAGAAATAGGTAAACCGAGCTACGAGGATTTCAAAAAGGTAAAGAACATTAAAAACGGGGCCTGAATGCACTTACTATTGAGCTTGAAAGCTTGGAAAAATCCCTAGCTATGGTGAACATACAAGTTTCGGCCAAGAAAGAAGATGGATGGATAAAATTTTGGCTTATTTTTCCCATTTTATTTCTTTTAATTACCAAATAACAAAAATACCCTTAAGGCCTTTCTTTAAAATTGTCCTATTCATGCCCATTTTTGTCCATATAAAGTATAATGGTCTAATTTCCATTTAAGGACCTCTACTTAAAACCCCCATTTCAATCAAGTACCTTATGAACTAGAAAACACATTTTTCACCTATTTCAATTTAGTCTTAAACATCAAATTAAACACCTAGTCATAAAATTTTCAACCTCGAATTCGTGGTTTCGAAACCACTGTTCCGTTTTGGCCCTAAATTGGGCTGTTACAAGAAAACTTCACACTTCTAAATTTTTTTTAGAGTTTTCCAACTCATTACAGCAGAAACTTTACTTAGATCGACTTAAATCCTATCAGTTGATACAATATGACCCAAAAATCCAACCTCCCGAAACCAAAATTCACATTTACTGAACTTTACATACAATTGTTTTTCTTGCAAAGTTGTAACATAATTCTCAAGTGTTGAGCATGTTCAGATTTTATTTTAGAATAGATCAATATATCATCAATAAACACAACAAAAAATCTATCCAAATGAGGCTAAAAAACCCAATTCAATAAATCTATAAAAGTAGCAGGAGCATTTGTTAATCCAAAGGGTATTACTAGAAACTCATAGTGGCTATAACAAGTTTGGAAAGCAGTCTTTAGCATATCATAATCTTTTACTCGCAACTGATAATACTTGAATTTGATATCATCTTTTAGAACATTATGGCACCTTTTAATTGATCAAACAAATTTTCAATACGTGGCAAGGGATATTTATTCTTTATTGTAACTTTATTCAACTGTCTATAGCCAATACACAATCTTAAAGAGTTGTCATTCTTTTTCA
This sequence comes from Gossypium longicalyx, assembly GCA_025698465.1. Taxonomy (NCBI): domain Eukaryota; kingdom Viridiplantae; phylum Streptophyta; class Magnoliopsida; order Malvales; family Malvaceae; genus Gossypium; species Gossypium longicalyx. The sequence goes on along the minus strand of CM046995.1, from coordinate 32,604,939 downwards.
CAAACAACACAGGTGCACCCCAGGGAGATACGCTCAGTCAAATAAACCCCCTGTCTAACAATTCTTGCAACTGTGCTTTCAACTCTTTTAACTCAGCTAGTGCCATATGATATGGTGATATCGATATCGGTGCAATTCCGAGAACCAGATTAATAACAAACTCAACTTCACAGTCAAGGGGAAAATCAAGTAACTCTTCGGGAAATACATCATAAACTCATTAACAGCGAATAGCTGATCTAACTTCAATTCTGAATCTCGGGTATCAAGTATATATGCTAGAAATGCCTCACTACCTTTACATATCAATCTGTGAGCAGAAATAGTTGAAATAATTCTAGCGATACTGATCGGTCTGTCAGCTTTAACTGAAATCACTTCCCCTGTCCGGCATTTCAAATCAATTTGTTTCTGTCTACAATTTACCACAGCATCATGTAGTGATAACCAATCCATACTTAGAATAACATCATTTTCCCAAAAGGGTAATAACATCAAATCAACAAGGAATTCACATATTTTAATTTTCAGTGGACATTTACGACAAACTAAGTTAACTATCACACTCTGACCCAGTAGATTAGTAACTTGAATATCATATTCAGTTGATTCAATAGGTAGTTTCTTTCCCATAACTAATGCAGTGCAAATATAAGAATGAGTTGACCTAGGGTCAATCAGTGCATATACTGTAACATCAAAGAGAGAAAATGTACCAGCAATCACATTAGGCGCAGTAGCTTCCTCTCTGGCTCTGATTGCATATGTTCGAGTAGGTTCTCTAGTCTCTGATCTGGCAACTATATCTTTTGCTCCTGTACAAGGGGTTCCAATATTATTACTCTGGCCCAGACATCTACCTTTCTGAGATGTAGACATTTTCTTTTCATTTTGTTCTTCACTTTTCCTCACCTGTCTCGCACAATTTCATAGAAAATGATCAGTAGATCTGCATCTATAACATGCTCCCAATTTAGTTATACAATCACCAGTATGAAATTTTCCACAGTGTTTACAATTGGGCTTCAGAGCGTTCCATACACTTCCCACATTATCAATTGGCTTTATAGGAGATCTAAAATCATGCTGAATTGATTAATTTTTATTCAAATGCTCAGACGCTAAAGTAGCTCGACTAAAGTCTTTTTTAGTCTTCTTCACTGGTGGTAAAGAAAATGATTTCGAGGAGCCTCTCTTGTTAAATTCTCAAACCCGCCTATCTTTTTGTATTTTGCGGTTGTACACTTCTTCCATTTTTTGTGCATGATGAAATGGAACAAAAAGTTCTCGGGTTTCATTACCTCTAATCATCATTCTAATTTCTTATTCTGGCCTTCTTCAAGTCAGATGCACATTTCTTCTTCGGTAGGCACAATTTCTCGAGCATATTTACTAAGATACACAAACTCTCTCTCGTATTTAGCCACTAATTTATTTTCTTGTTTTATTTCAAGAAATTCTCTCTTCTTTTTGTCCAAATATCATTTAGCAACATATTTCTTTTTGTACTCAGATTGAAAGAAATCAAGGAAATTTTATCTTTCAGTACCATAGCTGTCAATGCAGTTCACCAACTATATGTTTCTTCTTTTAAGAGTGAAACGGCACATCTAAAAAAATCATTAAGGGGCAAGCCATTTCTTCAAAAACTCATAGAATATGCTGAAGCTAATTTTCAGCTTTAACTAGATCATCTTTTGACCTACCTCAAAATTCTTTAGCGCCACACTTCCTAAGCTTTTCAATCGGTATACTTCGATTAGATTCAGTCACTAGAGGATATGGAAGTGCAATAGAAGGTATAAAAGGGGGTGGAGATTGTTGAACCGCAATATTCATTTGCATAAATTATTTAAACCACTATTTTGTAAACCCGAAGAACATGTTAAGTTCATTTTTAGATGCTTGTGGGATTGGAGTGTTGCTATTTGTTCCATATTCTTTAGTCGGTATAGTACTATTAACCTCATTAGTGTTAGCACGACTAGATCTAGCTGGTATTGTTTCAATCTATAAGAAAAACAAAGGTTAGACCGGATCAAACATGTCACATTATTATAGGTTTATATGGCATGTAATTTTAGACATTACGCACACTACGTTAAGTTCGAGAATTGACTAAACCGTAGCTCTGATACCACCAAATGTAACACCCCTAACTCGTATCCTTCATCTGAATAGGGAGTACAAGAATGTTATAGCAAGTTAACAGAAATAATAGGTAAAAATCATGATCATTATAATATAATTTCTCAAATACAACGAAGTAATAGAATTATAAGAATAACTTACATTTACGAGGCTTAAATCGAGCTTAAGGGACTAAATGAATAATCTTAAAACTCTCAGAGACTAATTTGAAATAAGTTAGGAAATTTTAGGAAAATATGAGAAATTTGACACATGACCATGTGGAACACCCTACATCGTGTGACTTTCAAAGTTGGGACACACAGTCGTGTCCTAGCCCGTGTCTCTGCCTGTATAACCCTCTAACTTGATACACACAGTCGTGTCACACACCGTGTGCTAGCCTGTGTGGCTCACTGACTTAATATACATGGTAGTGTTATAGGCTGTGTGTTAGATTGTGTAACTCTCTGACTTGATACATACAGTCGTGTCACAAACCGTGTGCCAGCCTATGTGAGTCATTGACTTAATACACACGGTTGTGTCGTAGGCTGTGTGTGGCACACAGCTGTGTGGAAACTCGTGTCCATGTCGTGTGCACCTAATTGAACCTTAAATATCAAGTTTACCATTTCAAGATTTCTTGGACATTAGGTAATCCATTTACCAGCCATTTGACCTATTCAAAATGTCACTAAACAAGCCTAAATCATGCTAATTTGACCATTTTAAGTGCCTAACTAATGTAACCTCAATGGTACCACAAGTATACACACTTATACAACAATATAAATCATCAACCAAAACATTCCAATTCACACAACTTAAAGTTCTAACCAATATGCCTATCATAAGCACCACAATTCACAACATTTCAATATAACCTATTAGTCATACACATGCTAAAAGTTTGTATCAAAGACATCTTCCATTATTCATAGTTCATAATAAGTTATCAACTAAACATTAATCAAATGAACACCAAGATCATTGTAATGATGCTTATTGTTTTAACTTGCATTTAAACAAACTTTATATATTTACATACCAAAACAAAAGTAATGACATCACAATCCTATTACATGCTATATAATCCAAAATAAGCGTTCAAAAACCACCGAAATTGGATGGATAGTGTGACTTAAGTGTTGATCTTATCGTCCAATCCCTTACAAGTATCTACAAGAAATAGAATTTAACACAAGTAAGCTTATTGAAGCTTAGTAAGTTCGATAGATAAAAACAATAAATCTTACCAAAGTAAATAAAATAATCTAATCAAATATAATTCAATAGCAAGTGTTTTCTATTATCCCCAATTGCAAACCGATGAATTTCATAGTTCAATTTAAAGCTCAAAAATTAATTTTTGAGAAAACATACATGTCCATAACGGAGTCGATTCAAGATGTCAAGTACATGTCATGCCATTCAAATTCATTAAACAAGTTATAATACAATAATTTACGACCTAATGAATGACTTACAAATACGAGTGCATAAGTAGTCCAACCAAAACATGCTAAACACTCATAAGTGCTAATCCAACCAATAACATGCCAAACACTCATTAGAGTTAATCCAATCAATAACATGCCTCGACACTAAGTGCCTAGCTTGTAGGCTATACATCTGCCCCCATAACACGCCAGAACTGGGTAGTATAACACGAGGGTTCCAACAAATACTGAACCTCAATATACTAAAGAAAAAGTATATAAAGCATGCGATATCAATCTGCACTCCAACCCCGCATAACATGCCGTCATTCAGTTGTACTCTCTCTCGCGTTCATCCGGTCCAAGTACTGAAATTCAATAACATTTTCCCGAACAAATTTATATCATCAATAGAACAATTAATATCCACTATTTCATATCATATCATCATACAATTCATATAGATATTAAATTACAAACTGAACAAACTTACATGGACTGAATTGTAATAGTTGTAGAAGTTCAGATACTATTTTGCAATTTTCCCTTTTCTGTGTAAATCAAAAGGGTCTTGATCTCAAATGTAAGATTTCCCAATTATTAGTGTACATTTCATATTCCAATTTATTCTACAATTTATACCCTTTTATTTTTAAAATTTACACAATTGCCCCTAACTTTTACAAATTGAAGCAATTTAGTCCCTTAACCCGAAAATCATCAAATTAACCATTTCTAAAACTTCATCATACCAGTCGAATGTTCAAGGCTTCTAAACAGTCCATGAAACAACTTTTATTCACCAATTAACCATGTAATTTTAACATTTTAACAATTTAATTCTTTAATTAAAAACTAACTAAAATCATTTTACAAAACAACCAAAAATCACAATTAAAGCTTCAAACATAGAATTATCATAAAAAAAAACATTCAAGATTCATCAATGGAAACTTCTAAAATTTTTAAAAGATTTACAAACAAAGGTACGGGTTAGTTGGACCTAGTTGTAACGATATCAAAAACCTATAAATAACAACAAATAGGTAATTAAATCACTCACATGCATGGTGTTGAACTTGGCCGATTCTTAAAGCTTAAACAACCATGGAGATTCTATTTTAGCATGAAAATGAAGGAAGAAGATGATAGATTTCATGTTTTGTTTTTGTTTATTTATTACATATTTACATTTTTAACATTTAAAATTAATAAAAATTTATTTAAATACCATACTAGGCAGTTCACTTATTTTATATACGGTCTATTTACCTATTAAAACCCTCTAATATTGATATCATGCTCAATTAACACATTTAACTCTATAGCAAATAACCTTTTGCACTTTTTTATGATTTTGTCCTTTTTCTATAATTAACTATCTAAATTTTAGAATTTATTAACCAAATTTTAATACGACTCTAATGAATCCGTAAATATTCTATAAATAATATTTATGGGACGACATGACATAAATTTGTGGTCCCAAAACCATTGTTCCGTCACCACTAAAAAATAGGCTATTACATATATCATGTTTTGATTCTTATACTTTCTAGGATTTCGCCTCAAGAAAGTTACTAAGTGTAACGCCCTGATTTTCGGGACTTTTCAGGATTTCTGTGAGTTTTGGTGAATCTTGATTTTTGGTATGATCTGATTGTATAAATCATGTTTAAGAATGTTAGTGGGCCTCTAGAAGGCCCAAGACTAAGTTAAAACCCGGTAGATTTAATAAATTTTGATTTTAAAAGAGAAGGGAGTTCTGGTGTATTGGGCTTTTAAGATTAAAAGGGTAGAATAGGCCACAAGAAGACCTGTGGTAAAGTGGCAGGGTGACGCCACTGAGGTGCTAAAAGGTGGCGTGTGGAAGTCAAGGGGGAGCTAAGGTTCAAGTCACAAGGTAAGCAAATAAAGGTATTATTTTTTTATGAGCAGGAATGGTATGTGATGGAACTCAGGTGAAACTCTGTCAAGAAGAGTTTGAGTTGCTCAGGGGATTGAGTAAAGGAGGGATAAGGGGAGAAAATCAAGGAGTTTGAGTAGGAAGCAAGAGTTGGTCGTATAGGGGACTCTATAAGTGCAAATTCGGCTAGGTCTCTTAGTGATTTCAATCTCGACATTTGGGTTAGTGGCTGTCGAATTCTTTTTGTGCATTTTTGGGATTTGTTTGGTCATTCTCCTATTTTGCCGAAATAGGGTAGGGTACTTTAGGTTCTTCTCTTTTTCTTTTCTTTTGCTAGAAGCCGAAACCTTCACTTTACACTTGTGCCGACTTGTGTAAGACAAAAACTACCATCCTTTCTTTTCTTCAAAATTGAATTCTCTCATCTTCTCCCCTCTTCTTTTCTCTTTTCTTATCGACCCTCATCTTCTTCACCTATGTTTTCCCTCAAAACCAAATACCTGCTACCGATTTCTCCTTAGCCGAACCTATATCCTCCATATTTCTCTTCTTCTTTTCCTCATTAACCTCCATCAAAGCTGGTTAGCCGAATCCCCTTTAAAGCCGAACCTCTCATCCTTTCTTTCAAACCAAAACTTTTCTACACTGAGGTACTTCAAAAGCCGAATCTTTGATTATACTTTTCTCTTCTTGTGTGGTGGTTGGATCTATAGTAGATCGGGAGCAGTGTCATAACATTTTAGTGTGGACAAGGGGACATTCAGCAAAGGGCTTTGAAGGCTAACACTGTTGGACATCTAGATCTAGTCCAAATTTCGGCAAAGGTAAGAACTTTAGGGCCTAAGGTATTAATGGCCGAATATGGTAAGGAGTTTAATACATGATAGTTATTGACTTGTAGTCTAACATATGGGTAACCAATTGTAGGATATTGTAAGGGGATCCCGTCGTCAATTCATCACAAAACAGGTGTGTAAACGACACCCACTCGTAGACTAGATCGGCAAAAGCCGAAAAGTCAAAATGCCGAAAAGTTGACATTTTGTGAACTTGTGAGCGTGCGAGCACTCGTGAAATAGTTTGATTGTTAATCCTGGTAATCTCAAGTAGTAAGATTGTAGAGTACGCAATTTTGTGCACTTCGGTATATTTGGGCTTAATGGGCCGAAAAGGGGTTAATGGGCTAACGAGCCCAATTCGGTAAAAATGCTCGGTAAGTGGTTCTGTTAATGTGTTGATGGTTGTAATATGCAAGAAAATCCTAAAATAGTAAATTCACTAAATACCCCTAAGTATGAAAATTACCATTATATCCCTAGGTGCAAAATGACCGTTATACTCCTAGGGTTGATTTTGACTGAATTGCATGATATTCTAATTCTATTGCGATATGCTATGACATGTATATCTGTTGCATGGGATAAGGGTTATTTTGATGGAGGAAGCGTTATGGTGGCTTTGCCACATTTATCTGTTTCTGGTGGCACTGCCACAAATATCTATTCTGGTGGCTCTGCCACAATATCTATATCTGGTGACTCTGTCACAATATCTGTCCTGGCAGCCATGCTGCAAATTTTGTGGTGTGTAGCGAATGGGTGGGTCGAGTTGTCTCCCCACATGGTGTAAGGTTGGTACGGGGGTGTATACAGATGGATATGGGTTGGATTTTATGCATACATGATATTTCTGCTCTATATCTGTTATGGGCCTATAGGCTTCATTCTGAATTTTGTATAGGGCTAAGGCCCAACTTAATCTGTTTCTGCGGTTTGTACTGATTTGGACTATGGTTGGGTTATTTTACACACTGAGTTTTCCAAACTCACCCCTTAATTTTATCCATGCAGGTAACCTCCAACCATAGTGGACTTGGAGCTGTGAGGGATTCGGAGTGGCCACATGTTTTGCAAGCTCGGTTTTCTTCTTATGACTTGATTAATTACTATTTACATTAATTATTTTGGGTTTAAGTTGTAATAAGGCCGCTTAAATTATTTTTAATTACTTTAGTATGATTGTTAGCTTAGGCGAGATATTGTTTTAAATGTTTGAAATCGAATAGCTCTAGGGTACATTTTGAAAAAGAAAGATAAAAAAAAATACCTTATTCCAAAATATCACAAAACAAGACAAAGCTTCCTAAACGAAAACGTTTTCAAAATTAATAAGAGTTTTCAAATGGTTTAAAACAAAATGGTTTTCCTGAACAACCACTCAGTTAAAGTGTGGCAATGGTTGTGTGCATGTGTAGGAGTGGATCCGTGGAGAGCTTGGTACTTAAGCAGTCTAATAGACTCACCTCCTCTTTTACTGGCATTTTACCTGGTGCACAGCTTCTATTCACTTTAAGCTATAATAAAGATACTCTTAAAACACAAAGAAAGATTTTTGATAAAACATGACTTTTACAGTGACGCTTCAGTGTGACACGTCGGATTCGGCTGTAACATCTAGGTCAGGTTTGGGGTGTTACATTTAGTAGTATCAGAGCCCGGTTGCAACAACTCGATTGTGGAATGGGTTTTAAAAAAAATTGATTTGGGAATTCGTTTTTTTTAAGAGAAGGTGGCACACCAAATCTCCGGCCCAAGTTCGTAACGTCTGGGCCGGGTTTGGGGTGTTACACTAAGTCAATTCTAAAGGCTTAAATCTTCATACATGTCTATTTCTAAAGAAATCAAATTTTCATGGAAATTACTACATAAGACTAAAGAATATAGAAGCATTCCATCACTCAAGATAACACAAGAATAACTTAGATAAAATTAGAAATCATGCTTGCATTTGAACAAACTTAAGAACAAAAATTTTCTCTAAACATTCATTTATTTCAGCATACTTAGGTAAAAAGATTGAAACATACTTGCAAAATTTAAAAATTCATGCTACAAAATATTTGCCTTACCCCCTTTAAAATGAAACAATGTCCTCATTCCAAAAACAAAGTAATGAATGAAAATTAAACACCAGGTAGGGTTGTAAGAAAATAGAGGTGAGTCATAAAAATTGATTAAGTGCCACATCACTTTGCTTTTCCTAATGAAGAGGGATAGAGCTTATTTTATTCATGCTTGTGATTTATTATGCTGAAGCAAAATTCTAACTAGGAAATAAATAAAAAAACATAAAAAGAAATCAATACTAAAGAAAAAAAATTCCCCCTTTTATTTATTTGACTTATCCCCCTCGTCTTCATCCTCGCTTTCATCCTTATCTTCCTTCCATGACTCGAAGATATAATCTGGGAACTCAGGAATAAAATTGTTAGAGATATTTTTTAAAGTATTTCTTACAGAATCATCTCTAATCTTTGCATTTTTTCAACAAGCATGTTATTGGTTATGCATAAATTTTATCATATTCATCATAATTGAAATTCTAATTTCTTCATAGTGTATGAATAAGTAGGCATAGAATGGTCAACTCAGGATCAACACTTGGTTCAATGGGTTCATCAACATTTAGCTCTTCTCTGGGTTCAAAAACTTCTGGTTCTTTCTTAGATTTTATTTCTTCTATCTCATCGACTGAGTCAACTTTCGGTTCATATTTGTTTGATGACTCGTCAGTTTCTAGTTCAGGTGGTTCACTCGATTTAGTTGGGTTTAGCTCATGGACATTCTCCATTAATGTAACACCCCTAACCTGAATCCGTCGCCAGAACTAGGTTACGGAGCATTACTGGAGATTACGAATCAATCAAATGGAAATTTCAAACATTTCATAACATATAAATATTCATAATAAAACCAACCAAATTCATACATAATGTTCCTTATACGAGCCCTCGAGGCCCTAAATACGCGTTAGAAATAAGTCAGGACTAAATTGAAAACTAAAACTCAGAGAATTTTTTGAAAAATATTAAAAATTTTCAAAGCTGCAGGGGTCACACGACCGTGTGGGCATTCGAAATAGGGACACACGGCCATGTGGGCATTCTAAATGGGGACACGTGTGTCCCAGCCCATGTCCATGCCCATGTAACTCAATGACTTGGGCCACACGATCAAGCCACACGCTCGTGTACTGGGCCGTGTACCTTTTGAAGTAACCTCATATGCCCGTATGCCAGGCCGCATGCTAGGCCGTGTAACAGCCTGACTTGCAACCCAATGAAAGCTACAGGGGACACATGGTCGTGTCACCTGGCTGGGTATCATACACAGTTGAGATACAAGCCCATGTCTTTACCTATGTGGACGACAATAGGTAATTTTATAGGCCATATTTCTCACCCAATTTGGTATAAACCTACACCCAAAAATGCACATATACACAAGCTATAATAAGGCATCCAAAACAAGCATAATCAGGCCTTATACAAATGGTATAATCACATACAACCACTCAAATGACAACTTATAAACGTGACTAATCATGTGTTCAATATAACCAATTGTTCAACTAGCATATATGTAAATTTAAACCAAAACTTACCATGTAAATCATTTAACAAAACATACCATTTGATACCAAATCTCTATCCTAAAACTAGCATCAAATGACCATATAAATCATTTCCACCAAAACACCAATTTACCACAATTACATACTATCACAAAGCACATATTCAATATGCATACTCATACCACAATTTTCATCTTCCATAATTCAACCATACCAAGTTATTTATCAACCATTAGAGAGCAAATATTTACATACTATATACTAGACTTATATTATCATTAAAGTGCCAAAACATGGACTTATACAAGCTTCCAACCCGAATGAGCTTCTAAATCACTAAAAATACAAAAAATACACCAAGGAAGCATTTAAGCTTAGTAAGTTTGTATAACATAGAATTTAACTTACCATATAGTCACAATTTAGGAAAGTAAACATAGCATATCCCAACTCAATCTGGCCAAATGCTTAATCACATATTCACCAACATGTTAGACATGTAAAACACATATAATAGTTAATAAACATGGATGAACATAACCACTAAGCAAGTTTCATACACATGTATCATCCATTTCATGTTTCAATATATCATGTAATATCATTTCCATGTATTTCATGTATATACCTATAATAGTTCGTATCGAACTCATATCATCTCGTAACAGAACATTGCTGTTGAACCATTTACAATATCGTTGGATACTCGCGATAGCTCATACATAGTGTACTAGATAGTAATCCGTAAATTCTTGTACATGTATGCTCATACAAAATATGAATCGATATGCTCCCATGAGTTGCAAATTAGTAAGCTCATGTGAGCTGAGAATCGGTAAGCTCTCACGAGCTGTAATCAGTAATCCCTAATGACATGTCATTCGTATTCTATGAATTCCTAATGTTCAAACAGGACTCGATAATCATCGTATGCTGTTGGATATGCGATCGGTATTTATACATGGAAATTATACAAAACACATACATATAATTCAATTAAAACATATAAATACTCAATTTAATTAAACGAACTTACCTCGATGAATATACTTAGATACGGAGGCGATTAATCTGAGATTTTCTCTTTGCCTCGATCTAACTCCGTACGAGGTCTGACTGGATCTATACAGATAAATTTAACTCAATCTAATATATATTTCATTCAATTTAGTCCAACACATATTTTGCAAAATTACCATTTTGCCCATATACATTTAATTTCTTTACAATTTAGTCCTTAGGCTTAGAAAATGAAATTCATACAAATTTACCCCTACGCAAGCCTAGCCAATTTTTATACATACTAATAGCAGCCCATATATTTCACAAATTCATAAATTTTACCACGAATTTATCACATTTTTCAATTTAGCCCTAATTGATAATTTCATCAAAAATTCCTTTACAAAAGTTATTTATCTATCAATAACCGTTCCTTATCTATCATCAAACTTCAAAATTCATGTATATTCAACAATTTTAAAACCCTAATAGTTTAACAATTTCACAAATTAGTCCTCGAGCTAGCTAGATTAAGTTACAACGATCTCGAAAACATAGAAATTATAAAAATGGGACAAAAACGCATTCCTAATTGAGCTTACAAGCTTGGCCGAATGTTTATCACAAAAATGGCTTCTTTCCCTTGTAAAAAACCGTGGAATATGGTGATGATAGATGATGATAATTTTGTTTTGTTTATTTTTATCATTAATTACTATTTTATTTAATTAACCTTAATAATTAATTCAAATATCAATATTGTCAAACCATTATCATCCACTAACATTAAAATGGTCTAATTACCATATAAGGACCTCCACTTTAAAGTCTTATAGCTATTTAATACCTTTAGCTATTAGAACTCAACTTTTGCACTTTATGCGATTTAGTCATTTTTATCAAATTAAGCATGTAAATGATAAAATTTCTTAACAAAATTTTTATGCGGTATTTCTATCATATATGTAATAAGATAATAATAAAATAAATTTTCCAACTTTGAATTTGTGGTCTCGGAACCACTATTTTCGTCTAAAAGGGATTTTTGTCCTTGAAAATCTTACCAGAAAAAGGTTTAGATATTGCTTTCTAATTGATTCCTCAAGTTCCTAGGTGGTTGTTTCTATTCCCTGTCATTTCCAGAGAACTTTTACTAAAGCTATGTTCTTGTTTCTCAATTCTTTCACCTCTCGTGCTAGAATTCTAATCGGTTCCTTACTATATGTCATGTTAGACTGAATCTCAACATCTGTTGGGGAAATAACATGTGAAGGGTCAGATCGGTACTGTCGTAACATAGACACATGAAAGACATTATGAATTCTTTCAATTTCTAACGATAAAGCTAATAGTATGTTACAGGTTTGATTCTTTCAGTAATCTCATACGACCCAATAAATCATGGACTCAGCTTTCCTTTGTGACCGAACCAAAGAACTTTCTTCCAGGCCTATACTTTCAAGAATACTCTGTCGTTGACTTGGAATTCTATATCTTTACGTTTAAGATTCGCATATGATTTCTGATGATCTGAAGCTACTTTCAAGCTATCTCGGATTACTTTCACTTTTTCTTCAGTCTCACGAATCAAATCAACCCCGTGTATATTTTTCTCACTAAGCTTGGACTAGTATAATGGAGTTTAGCATTTACAACCATACAGAGCCTCATACGGTGCCATTTACGACCATACAGAGCCTCCTAGTTGCCTTCAAACTCTAATACACAACAATGAAGCATATCTTTAAGAATCTGAATCACTCATTCAGACTGACCATCAGTTTGAGGGTGGAATGCAGTGCTAAAATACAACTGTGTACCAAGAGCTTCATGTAACTTTCTTGAAAATCGTGATATAAACCATGGATCTCTATTCAAAATAATGGAGATTGGCACTCCATGTAATCTGACAATCTTAGAGACATAAAACTCAGCCAATCAATCAGGGGAGAAATCTATACATACCAGAATAAAATGTGCAGACTTTGTCAAACGGTCAATGATAACCCAGATGGCATCTTTCTTTCTCGGTGATAGGGGTAACCCTAATACGAAATCAATAGTAACTCTATCCTATTTCCACTCCAACATCATCACTGGTTGTAACAATCTTAAAGGTACCTAATGTTCAGCTTTAACTTGCTGACATATCAAACATCTCAATACAAAATAAAAAATCTCACGTTTCATTCCTGGCCACCAGTACATCTGTCTCAAGTCACTGTACATTTTATTACTTCCCGAATGAACATATAAGCTACAACTATGAGCTTCATGTAAGATTCTCTGAATAAGCTCTAGATTCTTCGGTACACAAACTCTACCTCTTAACAGTAAACAATCATAAGGTCCTATCTAAATTTCTGAATTAGAAGTCGATTCATACTATACTCATTTAGCTAGCAACTCACTATCACATTTCTGAGCTTCACAGGTTTGTGGTAAAAACATTAGTTTAACTTTTAACTCGGCTAAGATTGTAACACCCCAAACCTGACCTTGACGTTATGGCTGAATTAGCGATGTCACATTGAAGTGTTTTTCGAAAAACATAATTTCGTTGGAAACCCGTTCTATATTGAAACCTCTTTGCAATCTTAACAAAAATTTAAGATATCTTGTGCATTGTTAAAACTCAAGTTCTTTAGCAAAATGTTGATCCTATTAGATTGTTATTACACTTTAAAACAATGCTTATTGTAATATGTCGTATAAATGTAGTGTTATGGAAAAACGTTTATATATATTTTTTAAAACCCGCAGCCTACTACTTAGCAGATATAAATCAAAGTAATAAATCCCAAATTAAAATAAAAACTTAAAGAGGCCTTATTACAAAACAAATACCCAAATTAAATTACTTAAAGATTAAAAGTTAAAAAACGAAGAAAATACGGTTGTGTGGCTAGCTGCGAGTCCCTCGCAGTATCGATTCGCTTAAGGATTACCTACGTAGAAAACAAAAAGGGTGAGTTTATGAAAACTCAGTGTGTAATCCCTTAACAACAGTCAGTCATACAGTAGGCATTTACAGTTTGGGCCTAAGCCCATTTCAGTAACAGTTTAATCTCAACTAGGGCCTTAGCCCATTACAATATCAGAATCAGTGTGGGCCTTAGCCTAATACAATAGCGGTCACAGTACAGATATGCAATAAAAAATCCTACCTAGCTAGCCTCTACACCACTCCGTCCAACCCTACACACCATGTGGGGATAAAATCAACCCACCCATCCCTACACACTAAAAATAGCACTGGTTGCGGAACTAAACAGAAATTGCAGCAGAGCTGCCAGAACAGTACACTTCCTCCAATCATAATAACCCATCCCCATGCAACACATCATATTATCATGCATGTATGCAACATATATATAAAATGGCATGCGCAGTACAGTCATACATTCCATAAGGGCATAATAGTCACTTTACCTCATAGAGGCATAACAGTCATTTATCAATTTGGGGGTCGAGATATGTTTACCGACCCCAATAGTAGGTCCACAGTCATCTCGGGTGACCCGTACAACCTTAACAGTGAAAAAGGTAAAATAGGCCCAAGGCCCACAATGTGGGCCCATGTGGGCCCACACACCCGTGTGGCCCATTATGCCTAAAAATGGCCTTGGCCATGTGAAGTACATATCCCAGCCTAATATTCTCCGTACTTTCGTGTGGTTTACCTATGAGGGGCCCACGAGTCCGTGGGGCTTGCACGACCTATTTTGGCCCAATATGGCCCAAATCGGCCTAAGCCCATGAGATTGCTCATGGTGGCATTTACGATCAAACGCCCATGTTTATGCATTCAAACTACCACACAAGCGAACACACGCTCTTGTAGTGTCGACGATCACCTATTCCGACTTTTGTCGAGTGACGATAATGACAGTGTGATTACACACCTAATTGTGAAAATGCACTACTAGCCCACGAGTATTCCAAACCTATCACAATCAGAACTTCGGTTAAACACTTATCAAATGAATTAAAAAGAACCGAAGCCAACACTTGTTCAAGAAATTACCTATCACTTGTTTTGATCGATCACCCTGGAACCGTTGTAAGAGATCTAATCATAAGGCCTTAGGGGTTTTCTACACTCCACTAAACCTTATCAACAATCAAATAACAGAACAGTTTAAACTAGTTGAACAATCACTTACCGAAACCATAATGTCCAGACTAGAAGGGAAGAATATTCAGCCTACACCCACAAGAGTCGGAAGTACACAAATGGTAGAGGCAAAAAGGAACAGTTGTACCTTTCCGACAACAGCAACATAGGGAGATGTTAGATGAAACTATTAGTGCAACAGAAGAGAGAAAGGGAGAGAGAAGGAATAACCACATACCTTCACACCTGGTTAGTCGAATATCAATAGTCCAGAACCGAAAGTATAGAAGGAGAGAATAGGGTATTCGACTACAATACTAAGATGAAGAGAGGGAAAAATTGCAAGAAGCAATCGATCAAGGTAACAATGTGGAAAAGAATGGGGATCAGTTAATGCATAAGACTCGAATGAGGGGAAGAAGAAAAGAAGACAAGAGGTTCAGCTAAAGCAAACCGATTTGAAGAGAGGAAGAAGAAACAAGGGTATTCGGTAATGGGTTGTGGAGGGAGGAAAAGAGTGTTTGGTCAAAAAGAGAGCACAAAATGCAAAACAAGAATACCTGAATGGTCAAGCAACATATGGCCTTAACAAGGAAAAGAAAAAAAGCAATCAAGAACTATTTGGTAGAAACTGCAAAATGAAAAGAATAGATAAAATCGACAATTGAGAGAATGACTAATTCAGCCAAAATTTTTGTTCACCTATTAGCCAATTTTGGTACCACTCTACCACTTTCAAATCCTACATAAACCTCTAAAAGTCACTCCACCATTACCTCCTTAAACATCGAATTTAAACTCTACTCAACTAGTATAGTTTCCATCAACCTCAACTTCCCACACAGCAGAGCAACAAAATAAACACACCTTGTATGCAACAGGACTCGAACTCAAGACCTTTAGTAGGAATGAAATGCCACTTACCCCTTGACTAGCAAACTTTTTCTTTCATGCAACACTCACATCAGTTTATAAGCCTAGTAACTAAAAGAAAGGGTTTATCACTTAAAAACAAAACTTTGTACAAGCCAAGGCTTGAACCCAAGACTTCTCAGACTCTTTCCAAGAAACTTAACCACTGAAGTAGGCATGCATTTGTGTGTCACAACATACATAAATAAATATCTAAGATTTGGGGCGTTACAACTCTACCCCCTAAAAGAAAATTTTGACCTCAAAATTTACCTAATCAAAACAGATGAGGGTATTATTGTCGCATCACCCCCTCAGAACTGTGATTATGCCAAAGTACCTTAACCAGTGGAATAGACTTTTTCCTTAGGACCTTAACATCATGATCTAGGATCTGAACTGGCTTCTCCTCAAAGGTCAGATATGGTCCAAGCTTAACCTCCTCAATCGAGATAATATACATTGGATTAGAGCGGTAACGCCTCAGCATAGAGATGTGGAACACATAGTGAATCCGGTCCAACTCTAGAGGTAACTCAAGTTGATAGGAAATCATTCCCACACGATTCAGTATGCGGTAAGGCCCGATGAACCTAGGGCTTAGCTTGCCTTTCTGCCCAAACCTCAGCACCTTCTTCATGGTGAGACCTTGAGAAATAATAAGTCCCCCTATAGAATACTCAATCTCTTTGCACTTCAGATCCACATAAGACTTCTGTTTGTCTGATGCTACCTTCAGTCGATCCCGAATTAGTCTAACTTTATTCTCGGTATCAAAAATTAACTCAGGGCCCAGAACATGCTGCCCGCCCAACTCAGTCCAACATGAGGGAGTACGGCACCTACGACCATATAATACCTTGCAAGGTGCCATCTGTATGCTAGAATGATAACTATTGTTGTATGCAAACTCTGCCAATGACAAGTAATCCTCCCAACTGCCCCGAAAGTATATCACACAACTCCTTAACATGTCTTCCAGTACTTGAATCACCCTCTCCGACTGACCATTTGTCTGAGGATGGAACGCAGTACTGAAGTCTAACCTTGTAGCCAGAGCTTCATGCAGCTTCTTTTAGAACCGAGACGTGAAGAGAGGATCCCTATTAGAAATTATGAAAACCGGAACCCCATGCAGTCTCACTATCTCTGACACATACAGCTTAGCCAACTTATGCAATGAGTAATCGGTATGAACTGGTATGAAATGGGCAGACTTGGTCAATCGATCCACGATAACCCATACCGAATCCTTCTTAGTAGGCGTTAGGGGTAGCCCACTTATGAAATCCATAGTTACTCTCTCCCACTTCCAAAGTGGAATCTTGACTGGCTGAAGCAATCCTGAAGGTAACTGATGTTCAGCCTTAACCTGTTGGCAAGTCAGACATTTACTCACAAAGTCGGTGACTTCACGCTTAAGACCTGGCCACCAATATAACTCCCGAAGGTCTCAGTACATCTTACTCCCACCAGGATGCATAGCATAAGGACTACTATGCACCTCTCGCAGTATAGATTGTCTCAAATCAGTATCCCTTGGTACACAGACTCTCTCTATAACAGCCCGATTTTGGGCCTAGTCGGGACAGTGGTTTCGGAACCACTATTCTGAAACTGGAGAAAATTATTTTGATGCTATTTTATGAGTTATAGCATGATTATTTAAGTACATGAAAATTTTGGTGAATTAATTTTAGCGTTTGAGGGCTTAATTTCGAAAAAGGACTAAATCGCGTAAAAGGTAAAAGTTGTATTTTAGTGCCTAAATGTGTTAAATGGCTTGATAACTAAAATTAAAGGACTTTAAAGGGCAATCATACCCTTTTTATTTGTGGTGGTCGGCCATAGGGGTCATAAAGGCTGAATAGTCAAAGTTGGTATGTGTTAGGTGACTTTTGACCAAATAAGTAATAAAATAAAAATAGGATGATATCATCCCTTTTCATCTTCTTCTTGACTGATTTTCCCAGAAAAAGAAAGGGTTTTAGAAGATTTGAAATATCAGCCACTTACATCCCTTGCAATTAAGTGATTTTAATGTCTTTTCTTTATGATTTTTGTGTTTTTGGAACCCCTAAAGCATGAGCTTTCAAAAGAGTGGACTATTCTGCAAAATATTTGAGAGTCTAGGGTTTTTACATGAAAGAATATCTATTGTTTTCTGAGTTTTTATGGAAGAATATGAGTCTTGGTAGTGTTATAAACAACTTTCATGAAAGAAATTTGCATGAAAGCACTTAAATGGACTATTTTGTAAAGTTTGTGAAATAAGTGATAAATGTGTGAAATAGTTGAAATTATGAGTTGCTATAGTTATGAAAATGGTTAATCTAGACTTAAGGAGTAAAGAAATTGAATAAAAATCATTTTACGGGCCTAGGAGCAATTTGGTAATTATGGCAAAGTATAGGGGCAAAATTGAAAACTTTACCAAAATGTGTCATTGGACTAATTTGATTAGTATATTGTTTTAATAAGTTAAATGTGATGTTATAGATGATGAAAAACAAGATTCGGGCTTAGAACGAGGAAAAACGAGAAATTGATGTTTAGGCCTCTTCTACCAATTTGGTGTCGAGGTAAGTTGGTATGATAATAATAATGCAAAGTTATGTTTGAATTACATTCCTTATTAATATTTCATATATTATATGATTTAAAATTTTGGAAGATTGATAGAACATGATGTTTCTTTGAAACGAGTAAGTTGGTATGAAAGTAATTTATCAACTTCATTATCATGTGCTTAATACTTGATATTGCACGAAATATGGATGTATGCCTTTCTTGGAATTGAATTGTGATGATTCAATGAAAATGTGATGATATGTGTGCTAGTATAAGACCATGGCTGGGATATGGCATCGACACTGACATGAGACCTTGTATAAGACCATATTCGGGATATGAAAACGATATGTGGATCCATGTAAAACCATGTATGTGACATGGATTTGGTATTCTATTTGGTGTATGATAATTTCGAACATCCTTTAGCATCCCGAGTGTTCAACAGGTAATGTAATGGATGATGTGATGAAAGCTCTAAGGAGAGCATGTTAAAGAAGGTATGATTATATACTTTATTATTAGTTGGTATAGATATGTACACTAAACTTATGAGTAATGCCTTGATATGTGATAATCTATGATGTATATAGTATTTGGTGAATACTATGAAAATGGCATGATTTAGAATAAGTCTTTGATACTTGATGACATTGAGATTATGGGTCCATGCTTATGATGTATAACTATGCTTTTTTACCATGATAAATGAAATGATGTTGTATTAATTTGGTGAACAATAATTGTGAATGAGTATATTAGCCGAGATAGTTTTAGGCTAATGTAGTGGTGTAACTTTGAAAATACACTTAAAGTAGTGGAAAATGAGTTAGAGGCTGACTGAAATATGAAATTAAAGCTTATTGAAGCTAGTTTCACATAGAGGAAACGATGTAAGTAAAAGAGTTTCATATTATGAAATATTTAAATTTTTGTGAGACAAAGTCAGAATGACTTCGAAATCCCCTGTTCCAATTTGAGAAAATCATTATAAATTGTACAAAAATAGTTATAAGTTATAATTTATATGTTTAAAATATTTAATGAGTCTATTTTCAAAGAAAATAGATGGGAACATTATTCGAATCTTGTGCTATGAGAAAATTTAACTTTAGTTCAGAAGGGTCGGACTATCAGGCAGTGAATCAGGGATAACTTTGAGGAATAAACTGTACTATTTGGCTAAACCAAAAATTAAGAAAATTGTTTGGTAGAAAGGTACATGAGTTTAGTTTCAAGGAAAATTAACGAAACTTAATTGGAGTTTTTTAGCTCCAGATATAAATATTTTATTGACTGTTGTACAAGAAGACAGTTTATCATGAACTTGAGAATATGTTGGGAACATTGACAAAAATATGGTAATGAGTTGCTTATTGTTTTCATATGAACTTACTAAAAGTAAAAATTACCCTCCCTTCCTTTCCCATGTTCTCTAGTGTTGCCAGGTTAGCTCAGGTTGGAGTTCATCGAAGATATTATCACACTATCAAGCTGTCGCCATTGGTGTAAGTGATTTCAAGTACTTTGAGTCTATGGCATGTATAGGAGTTTAAATATTTGAGTGTGTGATAATTGTTTTAGCCAAATGTATCGGCTTACATTAGCTATTGAGGTTGTAAACCTATTTATATATGCATGCATGTGCTATGGTATTATGTGATGTGCTTAAAATGATTATGGCATGAATGTGGTAAAGATGTGAGTGAAATCTATGATACCTATTGCATGAGAAATTGACATGATCATAACATATTTATGGATGTTTAAGTGCCCATGTATGCTTTGTTGTATGCTATTGTATAAGTGTGTGCGCGTATGTTGTAAGGGTGACAAAATGGCTTGGAAAATAGCCTTGCATTTGTCGACATGGGTAGGCACACGGGCGTGTAAAATGGCTGTGTGACATTTTGGGGATGCTGACGTCAGAGACAGAATACCCAGGTTTTTTGCACACGAGCTAAGACACGGGCGTGTTGTGGCCATGTGAGGGACATGGGCCAATGACACGGGCATGTATCTGGCCATGTTAAAAACCCCTGTAGGTGTGAATTAGAAATTAATTCCACACGGGTGTGTGCCCTATACCCACACGGGTGTATGGAGCCTTAAAGCATGAAATTTTCCAAGTTTTTCTTCAATTCTCAGTTTAGTCCCGGACCACCCCGAATGTATGGTTTGGGCCTCGTAAGCCCGTTTAAGGGATAAAATGTATAGGCAATGAAAATTTTTAAATTCGAATGAAATTTTATGGCTTGGTTTTATATGCGTATGCTTGAGTTAAGTCCGGTAGCACCCTGAACCTTGTCCCGGCATCGGATACGGGTGAGGGGTGTTACACTCCCATGAAAACATAGTACCCTTTCACTATTCAGTCCAAAGTCTGAAGTTCCCCCACTCTCTACTTGTCGAAAACAAGGACCCAATGATTCATCCTCCAACTGTTTGCCCTTAATCTGTTCAATCCACGTCGGTTTAACTTGAAGCTCAGCCAACAAGCTACCATCATTAAATAAGCTGAAACGAGCAAACATTACCTTCAGATCAATCACAGCCCTACGGCTCAGTGCGTCAGCCACCACATTTGCCTTACCAGGATGATATTCAATCGAACAGTCATAGTCATTCAGCAGCTCGATCCATCTACGCTACCTAAGATTTAACTCCTTCTGAGTGAAGAGATACTTAAGGCTTTTGTGATCTGTATAAATGATACACTTCTCATCATATAGGTAATGCCTCCAAATTTTCAGTGCAAAAACCACTGCGGCCAACTCCAAGTCGTGCGTCAGATAATTCGCCTCATGAGTCTTAAGCTGACGAGACACATATGCCACCACCTTACCCTCTTGCATCAACACACACCCCAGACCAACATGTGATGCATCGCTGTAGACAATGAATTCTTTCCTAGACTCTAGCTGTATCAAGACAGGGGCCTCAGGCAGAACTTTCTTAAGTTTCTCAAAACTTTCTTACTGAGCATCAGTCCAGTTAAATGGCACACCCTTACACAACAACTTAATTAGAAGTGCAAAAATCAATGAAAACCCCTCAACAAACCATCTATAATACCTTGCCAGACCTAGAAAACTTCGAATCTCAGATACCGTCTTAGGCAGCTTCCAATCCAGAACAACCTCAATTTTTTGAGAATCAACCCTAATCCCTTCAACAAATACCACATGGCCCAACAATGTTACTTCTCGTAACCAGAACTCACACTTACTGAACTTGGCGTATAGTTGTTTCTCCCTCAGAATCTGCAGAACAATTCAGAGATGTGCATCATGTTCATCTTCAGTTTTTGAAAACACCAAAATGTCGTCTATAAAGACCACCATGAACCAATCCAGATAGGGCTGGAACACTTGGTTCATCAAATCCATAAATGCTGCCAGTGAATTCTTCAGTCCGAATGGCATCACTAGGAACTCGTAATGACCATAACGAGTCCTAAATGTTGTCTTGTAAACATGAGCCTCTTTGACTCTAAGCTGATGGTACCCCGATCGGAGATCAATCTTAGAAAAGACCAAAGCTCCTCGAAACTGGTCAAATAGATCATCAATCCTCGGTAGGGGTACTTATTCTTAATAGTCAATTTATTCAATTGACGATAGTCGATGTACATACGCACGGATCCATCCTTCTTTTTCACAAATAAAACCGGTGCTCCCCACCAAGACACACTAGGGCGGATGAACCCTCGGTCCAGTAACTCTTGAATCTGAGTCTTAAGCTCCACTAGCTCCTTCGGTGCTAGTCTATAAGGGGCGATGGACACCGGATCTGTACCAGGCAGGAGCTCAATCCCAAACTTAACTTCGTGATTTGGCGGTAACCTAGGCAGTTCATCGGGAAAAACATCTGGAAAGTCCTTAACTGTTCTGATATCTTTAACAGAAGAAACCTCATAATAAAAAATATCGATGTAGGCTAGATACGCCTCACAACCCTTACGAACCAACTTCCCGGCCCTTAGTGTAGAAATCACATTTGAGAAATAATCCTGACGCTCCCCAGTTACAACTACCTCATTACTGTCCATAGTTTTCAGTACTACCCACTTAGCAACACAATCCAAATTCACTTGGTGCTTAACCAGCCAGTCCATACCTAGTATTAAATCGAATTCTCCAAAAGGAAGTTCCATTAAATCCACCAAAAATATAGTTCCTTGAACCTCGAAAGGTACATCCCTGACCAACTTATTTACCCTCACTAACTACACTAATGGACTTAACATAGTAACCTCTGTAACACCCTTCGCCTGTATCCGACGTCGAGATAGGGTTCGAGGCGTTACCGATAATTCACCTTTACAAACTTACACAATCGGGTTACTAAATTTTGCTCATAATTTAAAGCTTTTCAAACGTGTGCACTTTGTCTCTCATACAGGTCTCCGAGGCCTAAAAACACTCCTAGGGGCAGTACGGAACAAAACCAAAATTGTTCGATAGACTTGGGGCACTTCAGGAAATTTCCCTTAGTTGAAGTGTAACACGCCTGTGGGGCATAGAACACGCCCGTGTCCTTTTTCTAGTATGCAAAACAGCCAAGGCACACGCCCGTAGGCTTAGCCCGTGTGCTACACTGACTTCAACCTCACCGTTCTATTAAATAAACACGGCCAAGGCACACGCCCGTGTGCTTAGCTCGTGTTCTATACTGACTTAAAATTTCAGGTGCAGGAGACACACGGTCATGGCACACACCCATGGGAGTAGCCCGTGTGTCACACATAACCTAGACACACGCCCGTGTGTCTACCCATGTGGACCTTGTTAGGCTATTCTCGAAGCCTTAAGTCACCCTCTACTAGCCAATTTCACTTATAGATTACTATAGTGCATATTTGGGCCTAATTATCCATTTGTAAGTATGAAAATTTGATTAACTTCATTGCATGTGAACCTCATGTCATTGGTTTCAACATGCTAAGTTAATTCTTATCTTGCATTTATTGATTTATATGTCTGCTTGACATATTAAGATTGGCTCGTTATTATAACTCATTGCCGATTATAACTAAGCCATCGCATATGAATATAAACATGCATAGATTTGTAGGGCATAGCCTATTTCAAAATGAGCCAATTCCCATGGCCATATACAAAAAAGATAAACATATTTTTACATGCCTTCACTAGAAAAATCAAATGACATATATAACAAAATACTCAAAAATCCTATACATGCCATTGGACAAAATAGAAATGTCTTTATACCAAAGCTTGTCTAGTTGATAGTGTGCTGACTCTCCAATTGTCTTCCAATCCTTATGAGTCCTCGAGCTCTGAAAAGCAGGGAAAATAGAGGGGTAAGCATTTACATGCTTATTAAGCCCAAATAACTGGAAAATAAACTTACCGATTGTTTAGCATGCATCCATAATAGATAATGAAACCAATGAACATGAAAATGGTTTCCCTATCACATGCACTCAATCAATGAGTTAGTCACATAACAAATACTATGAACATTTTTATCTTAGATGAGCTTATCATTTTACGTGTCATTTGTACATATACCTTGTGTTAGTCCCGTTGAGTTTCTAGGAAATCTCGATGGATTATCCAGTCATCGAAAATTCATACAAATGATCATTTTGAGTATGCACTCCCGCGAATCTCACATCTTACAGCGGAATTACCAGTCCAGGCTAAATCCCCCGCAATATAAACTCATAAGGTGATGTCGGGATTACCAGTCTAGGCTAAATCTCTTACACGACAAACACCCTTAATGAGCTCGGATCTGAATTACCAATCCAGGCTAAATTCAGACCCTAATCGATTACCCGTCCGAGCTAAATCCACAATGCACACATATTCTTCGGGAGGCTCGATCACTCAAGGAACACCAGTCCAAGCTAGATCCTTTTTATACTTGAGATCTTCGGATTACCAGTCCAGGCTAAATCCTTTTCTGCAACACAAGCAGGATCTCAAGTCTCATGTAAATCATGGTTTATCCATCGGATTCCCTTTCCAACCTCAACCGAGACATTATCCAACAATTCATTATTAAAGATGCAATTCATACATTTTCATTCCATCAACAATGCAATTATCATGCATTCACAAATCATACAATTATGCATGTTATAGGTTTACTTCGAGTTATCCGAACTTACCTGGTATTCGTTTCGAAGCTGTGTTTTGGTTATTTTGAAACCTTGCGTTTACCTCAATCGACATCCAGAATTTGTTCCTTAGGGTCTATAACAACAAAATTATATCATTAATTCACTGCATTACACTTTTCAAGTTTAATTTCTACCCCCGGTCCAAATGACTGTTTTGCCCCTAACCTTTGACATTTTTACGATTTAGTCCCTAGGCTCGTATAATGAAACACATGGAATTTCTATCTTACCCAAGCCTATCCGAACACTTTTCCCTCATATGCCAGCCCACATTTTCCATTATTTTCACATTTCTACCACATATTTAACAACTTTTCCAAAAAAGTCCCTTTAGGGGTTTTTCATGAAAATCACCTAAGAAAAGATGTTTAATACACCTTCAACTTTCATACCCCTCCATAATCTACCAAAATACAAGCAACTCATGCATGGGTAAATTTTTAAACATGAACCCTAGCATGAAATATGGGTAGAAATGGAAAAATCAAGCTACCGGGATTTCAAAAATACAAAGAACATTAAAAACGGGGCTTGAGAGCACTTACTATTGAGCTTGGAAAGCTTGGAAACCCTAGCTATGGAGACTCTTCAAATTTCGGCAGCCATGGAGAAGAAATGGCTGATTTTTGCCTTCTTTTTCCCATTTTATTTCATTAAAAAGCTAAATGACCAAAATGCCCTTAAGTCTTTTCTTTAAGATTTCATCCATGCAAGCCCATTTTTGTCCAAAAACTTAGAAATTGGGCAAATTGCTCTTTAAGACCTTCTAATTTATAAGCTAAAGCAATTTCATACAAATTGCTTCTAAAATCCAAGTTTTGCAATTTATTCAATTTAGTCCCTAATTTCCAATTAGACACCTTACTTAAGGAATCTCTTCATGAAACTTTAACACATGCATAATCTCATATTCTAGGTCTCATAATAATCATAAAATAAATATTTAGATGTCGGATTTGTGGTCCCAAAACCACTGTTTCGACTAGGCCCTATTTCGAGATGTTACAACCTTACTCGTAGTGCTTTCAACCATTAAACCCAAAGTCTCAAACACCGTACATGCTATATATGAATACGTAGATCCAACATCAATCTGTGCAGTATAAGGTACATTATGAATAAATAATGTACCCATGATAACATTTGGGGCGTCTCCGTCCTTTCGGTGTCGTGCAGCATATACCAGAGCTGGCTGCCTCACCTCAGTATGACTAGCACCTCTGCCCGGTGCTCTTTGACCATGGCCCATACCATTTCCACCTCTGGCCTGACCACGACCTCTTGATGGTTGTTGAACACCCCTTGGCTACTGTACATTACCCAAACCAGTAGCTTGCATATGCTCAGGCCTCTATGGACAATCTTTGATACGGTGCTCCAAAGATCCTCACCTAAAACATGCCCTAATCCTTCTCCAGAACTCGCCCTGATGGCATCTCCCACAATCAGTACAGGGCTGCGGTCTAGTAGCAGCAATAGGGGCCCAACTCTGACCGGCCCATCAATTCTGGCCTTTTTCTTAGGCCTCAAAACTGAACTTGAGGGCTCCCAAACCCTCTTGCTCCTACCTCTGTCCTTCTCATGGTTCTGGCGCTTAACGCGCTTCACATCTTCGGCGATCTTAGCCTTTTCCACTAATATAGCAAAATCTTGCTCCCTCTGTGGAGCTATCAAAACCCTTAAATCATCCTTGAGGCCGTCCTCGAATCGAACACAACACTCATATTCAGTAGTCACTATCCCATGTGCATCACGGCTAAGTCGCAAAAATTCAGCCTCGTATTCAGCCACAGATTTATCCCCCTGGATCAAATTTAGAAACTCCCTCCTCCGGGCATCCACATAACTAGCGCCCACATATTTTCCCTGGAAGGCAGTCTTGAAAAATTCTCAGGTCAACCAGTTGGGCTGAGTACCATCTTTAACTGTAAGCCACCACGATAGGCTTCATCTCGCAGCAGTGACACCGCACCATTTAGTTTCTGCTCAAGGTGCAGTCGAGGTCATCCACTATCCACCTCGTAGCCTCAATCCAATATTCAGCCACATTAGGGGTAACTCCAGTTATACCCCTAAAAATCTCAACCCCATTAGACTGGAGTCGTTCCGTAACTAACCCACGGCCCATAATACCATTATTTGGCCTAGCGACCTTCTCCAAAATTCGTAACATAGCTTGGGACAGTACGTCGTCCCGAACTACACGATCATGAGACCCTGTCTCAGTCACAGGTGAAGCTGGTACCTCTCTTGCTTCAACGTTAGGCACATGACCAGAGGACGAAGACCCAACTAGCTTGATGGAACTACAAATGATAGAAAAGAGAGGGGAGTAAGCATTTAAGCTTAGTAAGTCCACATGCAAATAATATGCAATATTAGTAAACCATAATCATACAAGACATAATAACATAACCACCAAGATTATTCATCATTCAAGCATTCTAGCTCATTTATCAAGTATTCATATATACATATACGAATGTACTTTCTCGTCACATATCATCTTTTAACAAGGCATCACTCATGAGTATAATGTATGTACCTGTACATACCTGTAGCATATCAAATAACTTTACCTTCATTACCATGCCCATCTTGGGACTTTCATCGCATCATCCATTATAATACATGTTGAACACTCGGAATACTATTGGATACACGAAAACTTGCACATAAGTGCCACATAAACATAAGTAGCCGAAGCTACCTCATATCATGCAACGCTCGTAATGGAGCAACTCACGGGCTTGCTCATATAATGTATCGATCAAGGTGTAACTACACAGGCTGCTCACAAAAGCTGTCAGGTATCCGACAACTCAAGGATTACCTAGCCACCAGTAGGACACCCAAGACCATTGCCTGGAACTCAATCACATGTATCGCATCCATTATGAACTCGGATCACTCAACGAGCTCAGATGCCACATATATCACGAACCCAGACCACTCAACGAGTTCAGACTTCTTAATTCCTAGTGACATGTCACTTGTATCCTAAACTATTCCTAAGGTTCAAGCGGGGTTTTTCTCACTTTCACATTGCACCTCTATTGCACTTGCTCGTGACATTGTGGATAGCAACAATATCATTCATGCTTACAATAGTACCATTAGACGTAGCATACAAAATAATCAATAAAATAATTATCACATAATGTTAACACAACATAACATACCACATTGTCACATTATTTACACATGTCCTTACCTCGGTACAAAAATAATGGTAATCGAGCCTAATCATCGTATACTTTATTCTTCCCTCAATAACGACCTGGTCCACGTTTTTCTTGATCTATAATTCCAAATTTAAGTTGTTTATTAATCACATTACTCAAATCGACCCATAAGTCATGCTTTGGTAAAATTACCTCTTTACCCCTATCTTTCCACTTATTTACGATTTAGTCCATAGGCTCATAAAATGAAATGCATGCATTTTCTTGGTTACCCAAGCCTAGCCGAATCTTTACCATGCTCATATCAACCCATATTTTCCTTTATTACACTATATTACTATCCATTTTTACACTTTTACAAACAAGTCCCCTTTTTAAGTGTTTTCACTAAAAATTACCTAGTAAAAGATGTTTATCATACATCAAACATTCATATTCCTCCATTAATCAACAAAATACATGCATGCTACACATGGTTCAAATTTCATACATGGACCCTAGCTCAAAATATAGCTAGAAATGGATAGATCATGCTTCAAACATTTCAAAAATGCAAAGAATATTAGAAACAAGGCTAGGATTGACTTACAATCAAGCTTGAAATGTTGAACAAAACCCTAGCTATGGTGTCTTGCAATTTTCAGCAATGAGAGAAGAAGATGGACACCAATTTTGACTTATTTTCCCTTTTTATTCTTTTATTTACCAAATGATCAAAATAGACTTAATGCTTTTCCTTCAAAATTTTCTTATACATGTCTATTTTTGTCCAAACTTTTAGAAATTGGTCAAATTGCTAATTAGGACCTTCTAATTTATAATCTAATGCACTTTCATGCTAAAAGCTTCTAAAATTCAAGTTTTGCATCTTATTCAATTTGGTCCTCGAAATTCAATTTGACATTTTATGCATAGAATTTCTTCATGAAATTTTCACATAAGCATGCATTCATATCATAGAACTCATAAGAAACATAAAATAATTATTTTTATCTCGAATTTGTGGTCTCAAAACCACTGTTCCGATTAGGCCCTAATTCGGGATGTTACAACTCTCTCCCCTTTAGGGATTTTCGTCCCCAAAAATCTTACCGATAAAAAGGTTTCGGTATTGTTTCCTCATGGCCTCTTCAGGCTCTCATTTAGCTTCTTCAACCCCATGTCTTTGCCATAGAACTTTCACAAGAGTAACACTTTTATTTCTCAACTGCTTGACTTCTCAAGCCAAGATCTTAACTAGTTCCTCACCATAAGTCATATCCGGTCTAATTTCAACCTACCAGTGCAATCACATGAGAAGGATCGGATCTATATCGGTGCAACATGGACACATGAAACACATCGTGAATATTTTCCAACTTAGACGGCAAAGCCAACCGATATGCTACCGGTCTTATCCTTTCGTTAATCTCATACGGTCCTATAAAACGAGGACTCAACTTGCCCTTTTTACCAAATCTCAAAACCATTTTTTCATGGAGATACTTTCAAGAATACTTTATCACCGATTTGATACTCAATTTCTTTTCTTTTCAAATCTACATACAACTTTTGTCTATCGAAGGCCACTTTCAAACTATCATGAATTACTTTCACTTTTTCTTTGGTTTCCTTAATCAAATCAATTCCATGAATCTTATTCTCCTTAAGTTCAATACAGTACAAAGGTGTACGACATTTACGTCCATACAATGCTTCATAAGGTGCCATTTTCAGGCTCAACTGATAACTATTATTGTAGGTAAATTCAACCAACGGTAGTTATTTTTCCTAGCTACCCTGAAACTCAAGAACACAACATCTAAGCATATCTTCAAGTGTCTGAATTACTCTCTCGGATTGTCCATCAGTCTGTGGGTGAAAAGTGTACTAAAATTCAGCTTTGTACCCAAAGCTCCTTGTAACTTCTTCTAAAACCGCGAAGTGAACCTCGAGTCTCTATCCAAAATAATCGACAAAGGTACTCCATGAAGCCAAACAATCTCGGAAACATACAACTCGGCTAACTTATCAAGTGAACAATCAGTGCGTACGGTATAAAATGAGCCGATTTAGTCAATCTATCGACCACAACCCATACGGCATCTTTCATTCTTGGTGTCAATGGTAAGCCTATCACAAAATCCATAGTAATTCGGTCCCATTTCCATTCGGGAACCAAAATGGGCTGAAGTAACCCTGAGGGTACTTGATGTTTAGCCTTTACTTGTTTACAAATCAAACATCTCAATACAAACTTGGATATACCTCTTTTCATACGGTTCCACCAATACATTTTCTTTAAGGCATTGTACATTTTCATACTACTCGGGTGAACTGACATACATCCGTTGTGAGCCTCTTGCAAAATATTTTGAATCAACTCAGTATTCTTCGAAACACAAATTTTACCCTGAAACCTCAAACAACCATCAAAGTCTGCCTGAAAATCTGATTCGCTGCTCGACTCACACTGAGCTTTTTTTGCCTGTAACTCTTTATCAGCTTTTTGAGCATCACAAATCTGTTGTAGAAAAGTTAGTCTAGCTCTCAACTCTGCTAGAATTGCACCATTATGATACAAGGTCAACCGTGCATTCATGGCTCTCAAGGCAAATAAAGACTTCCTACTCAAGGCATCGACGACCACATTTGCCTTACTAGGGTGATAATCTATCACAAGCTCATAGTCTTTTAACAATTCAAGCCATCTTCGTTGCCTCAAATTCAAGTCCTTTTGGGTCATTAGATACTTAAGGCTTTTATGATCTGTATAAACATGGCATTTCTCTCCGAATAGGTAATGTCGCCAAATCTTCAAAGCAAATACAATGGCAGCCAACTCTAGATCATGCGTAAGATAGTTTTTCTCATGGGGTTTCAGTTGTCTCGAGGCATAAGCTATTACCTTGCCATCTTGCATAACCACACAACCTAGTCCACTCAAGGATGCATCACTATAAATCACAAATTCTTTCCTTGATTCAGGTTGTACTAACATTGGTGCCTCAGTCAATAATATTTTCAATTTCTTAAAGCTCTGCTAACATTTTTCTAATCATTCAAACTTGACATCTTTTTGAATTAATCTCATCATAGGAGTGGCTATCATAGAGAATCCTTTCACAAATCGTCCGTAGTAACCGGCCAAACCCAAAAAGCTCCTAACTTCAGTTACATTCTTTGGCAGTTTTCATTCAACAATAGCAGAAATCTTACTGGGATCAACTCGTATACCATCTCCTGAAATGATGTGGCCTAAAAATCTGACCTCTCGAAGCCAAAACTCGCTTTTACTAAACATGGCATATAACTGTTTATCCCTCAAAGTTTGTAACACTGTTCTCAAGTTCTCAACATTTTCTGCCTCATCTTTAGAATAAATCAGAATGTCATCGATAAACACCACAACAAACTTATCCAAATATGGTCGAAATATTTGATTCATTAAATCCATAAACACGGTAGGAGCATTCGTTAACCCAAATGGCATAACAAGAATCTCATAGTGGCCATACCTCGTTCTAAAGGCAGTATTTGGCACATCCGACTCTTTAACTCGTAATTGGTAATATCCGGACCTTAAGTCTATCTTAGAGAACCATGTCACTCCTTTTAACTGGTCGAACAAGTCATCAGTCCTTGGAAGAGAATACTTACTTTTAATTGTCACCTTATTGAGCTACCAGTAGTCAATGCATAATCTCATGGAACTGTCCTTTTTCACGAATAACACAAGAGCACCCCATGGCGAGAAGCTTGGTCTCACAAAACCTTTGTCAGTCAACTCTTACAACTGTAACTTCAATTCTTTCAGCTCAGTCGGGACCATCCTATATGGAGCAATAGAAATAGGTGCCATCCCTGGCATCAGTTCAATACCAAACTCAACTTCTCTAATTGGAGGCAAACCTAGCAACTCCTCCACAAATACATGCGCATACTCACATACAACTGGCATTGATTCAATTTTCAATTCAGATTCCTTTGAATTCAATATTTATGCCAAATAAGCTTCATACCCCTTTCTCAAACACTTTTGAGCAGTCATTGAAGAAATTACATTTGGCGACTTCTCTGCATCATCTGATTCATCCCGAAGAACCTTACAATTTTCACATTTCAATTCCATAACTTTTTATCTACAATTCACTATAGCATCATGTAGTGTCAACCAATCCATACCCAGTATGACATCAAATTCATCAAACAATAACAACATCAAGTTGGCCAGAAAATAATGATCTCTACCAATCAAAGGGTATTTCTTACATTATCAACTATCACATGCTTTCCTAACGGGTTTGACACCTTAATCATAAATTCTGTAGACTCAACAGGTATATTCATACTAGATGCCAATTTCATACGCACATACGAAAGAGTAGAGCCAGGGTCTATTAAAGCAATAACATTAGTATCATAGAGAGAAAAATTACCAGTGATCACATCAGGAGAAGTTTCATCTTCACGTATGCGTATGGCATAGGCTCTAGCTAGAGCCCTAGCATCAAATCGCACTACTGTATCTCATGTCACATTCTTTCTACCGGACCAATTCCCAACATTTTTTTAGGGTCTTCCCCTAGAAGCTGCGCCACTCAGTCTTGGACTCTAAAATCTTTCTTTCTCTATCATCTCGGGACAATCCTTAATAAAGTGGTTTAGTGAACCACATCTAAAAAAAAGATCATTCACTCACCCTACAGTTGCCAGAATGACGTCTACCACATTGCTGACATTTGGCCTTGGAAGGTTTAGCGTTACCCACACTAGCCATAGATGTGGCCTAAGATCTAATGCCTAAATTCTGCTTTCTTCAGTTCCCGTATGAATGTCCAACTGACACATACAAACGAGAGTACATCTCTCTAGATTTCTTAGACTGAAATGGAAATGACTTACTCGTATGCCTCTTCCTTGTGTCCCTAGCCTCAGACTCAGCTTTCCTCTTTTCTTTAATCAGTTCTTCAACTTTACAAGCCCGTTCAACAAGTACCACAAATTCCTTCAACTCAAGAATACCCACTAACGTCTTTATGTCCTCATTAAGTCCATCTTTAAATCTTCTACACATCTTAGCCTCGGAAGATACACATTCCTGAGCCTACTTACTGAGTCTGACGAATTCTTTCTCGTACTCATTAATCGTCATACGACCCTATTTCAAATCCAGAAATTCCTTGCACTTTTGATCAATAAACCATTCACTAATGTACTTCTTTCAAAATTCCTCTTGAAAGAATTCCCAAGTAACTCTCTTCGGAGGTACCACAAATATTAGCGTTCTCCACCAGTGATATGATGCATCTCTCAATAAGGATATGACACATTTTAAGCACTCCTTGGGCGTATAGGATAATTCATCAAATACCCGTCTCGAGTTCTCTAACCAGAGCTCTTCTTTCTCAGGGTCATCATTAGCATTCGCCTTAAACTTCTCAGCGCTATGCTTCCGAATCTTATCAACAAGTGTTCTAGAGAATATCATAAAATCTATACCTTAAGGCATCACGGGTGTAGGTTGAGGATTTGGGGGAGGTTGAGCATTCGGGTTCATTCGAACAAACTCCGTATACTATGCATTCATCATGTGGAGAAAGGCCTCTCTGCCTTCTTTACCTTTACTGACAGTTCCGGGTCTACCCTCGAATGGCACCGCTTCTTCAGCTAGAGCAGGAGCGTTACTTTCTACATCATCCGCCACTTCTCTGTCGGGATCCATTTGCTATATGAAAGCACATTTTAATAATGTCAGGAGTCGTCACACTATCATTATATATATACGTATGGCATGTATAGCTAGACTCAAATACACTAGGTTAGTTTGAGAATCGACTAAATCATAGCTCTGATACCACTAAATGTACACCCTTTACCCATGTTCGACATCGAGACAAAGTATGAGGCATTACCAAAAACACACACATCATTCATGCAAAACTGAGCTATAAAATTTTCTTCAAATCAATTTCATTCATACATACACAATTTATCCCTAATATGGGCCTACGAGGCCTAAAGCAGCCATCGAAAAAGGATCGGGACTAAATCGGGAACTTTTAGAAAACTTTGGTAAATTTTTTGAATACAGAGCCACACACCCGTGTGAGACAGGGGACACGGCCGTGTAACTCTTTCACTATGATGTCAGCACCAATTTAGGGTCACACGGCCGTATCACACGCCCGTGTGACCAGACCGTGTGGTCAATTAAAATTAAATGAAATTTTCATAAAAAGGTGCAGACTTCACACGACCAGAGTACACACCCATGTGGGTAGGCTGTGCCCGTGTGTTTACTACTGAGCATACTGACTTGCAAAATTAGGGTGCAGGGGGCACACGGCCATTCATCACACCCGTGGGACAGGCTATGTGTCAAACACGGCCTAGACACATACCCGTGTGGACAATTTGAAGGCTATTTTCCAAGCCGTTTGCCACCCTTAATCACTCATGCACTTAAGCATATTTCATATCATGCAACATGACATACTTAGACACTCAATATTCAACACCATAGCATTTTCACATCTTTATAATATCATCCTATTGCACATTCCCTTAATCACACCATTTGGAAACATTCTATTTAAACTTCACGCATATCAACTTAATTATCAAAATTTCAAGTTGCACATTTATAACTATTGTGATCTTAGGTTATTAAACCATTCATTATCTCCTAGTATTTAATCCATACATCTTTATACATTCACCAAGCAATCATATTCCACATCATCAAGACAATATCTCATCATATATCCATCACACAAACCACATAGCACATCATCAAGGCATCAACACATGCATGCATGAACAATTAGTTATTACAACTCAAGAATCAATCATGAACCATATTACATGGCTATTGCAAAATGAATCATCAACATCATAGGCCTTCACAATTTGGCCAAAATAGAATGAAACATATCATAAAATAACCCAAGTCCACTATACATGCCATACTCAGAATAACAAATTCACTATACATAATATTCTTTTGATAGTGTGATCGAATGCTTCGAGAACTTTCGATCTCCGACCTAGCTTGACGGAACTACAAAGGATGGAAAAGAGAGGGGAGTAAGCATTTAAGCTTAGTAAGTCTACATGAAAATAATATGCAATATTAGTAAACCATAATCATAAAAGACATAATAACATAACCACCAAGATTATTCATCATTTAAGCATTCTAGCTCATTTATCAAGTATTCATATATACATATACGAATGTATATTCTCGTCACATATCATCCTTTAACAAGGCATTACTCATGAGAATAACGTACGTACCTGTACATACCCATAGCATATCAAATAACTTTACCTTCATTACCATGCCCATCTTGGGACTTTCATCGCATCATCTATTATAATACCCGTTGAACACTCAGAATACTATTGGATACATGGAAACTTGCACATAAGTGCCACATAAACATACGTAGCCAAAGCTACCTCATATCATACAATGCTCTCAATGGAGCTACTCACGGGCTTGCTTATATAAACTATGGATCAATGTGTAACTACATGGGCTGCTCAAAAAAGCTGTCAGGTATCCAACCACTCAAGGATTACTTAGCCACCGGTAGAACACCCAAGACCACTTCCCATAACTCAATCACATGTATCGCATCCATTATGAACTCGGACCACTCAACGAGCTCGGATGCCACATATATCACGAACCCAGACCACTCAACAAGTTCAGACTTCTTAATTCCTAGTGACATGTCACTTGTATCCTAAACTATTCCTAAGGTTCAAACGGGGTTTTTCTCACTTGCACATTGCACCTCTATTGCACTTGCTCGTGACGTTGTGGATAGTGACCATAATATCATTCATGCTTACAATAGTACCATTAGACGTAGCATACATAATAATCAATAAAATAATTATCACATAATGTTAACACAACATAACATACCAGATTGTCACATTATTTACGCATGTACTTACCTCGGTACAAAAATGATGGTAATCGAGCCTAATCATTATATACTTTATTATTCCCTCGATCAAGACCCGATTCACAATTTTCTTGATCTATAATGCCAAATTTAACTTGTTTATTAATCTCATTACTCAAATCGTTCCATAATTCATGCTTTGGTAAAATTACCTTTTTACCCCAATCTTTCCACTTATTTACGATTTAGTTCGTAGGCTCGTAAAATGAATTGCATGCATTTTCTTGGTTACCCAAGCCTAGCGGACCCTTTACTATGCTCATATCAGCCCATATTTTCCTTTATTACACTTTATTACTACCCACTTTACACTTTTACAAACAAGTCCCCTTTTGAGGTGTTTTCACTAAAAATCACCTAGTAAAAGATGTTTATCATGCATCAAACATTCATATTCCTCCATTAGTCAACAAAATACATGCATGTTACACATGGGTAAAATTTCATACATGAACTCTAGCTCAAAATATAGCTAGAAATGGATAGATCATGTTTCAAACATTTCCAAAATGCAAATATATTAGAAACGGGGCTAGGATTGACTTACAATCAAGCTTGAAATGTTGAGCAAAACCCTAGCTATGGTGTTTTGCAATTTTCAACAGTGAGAGAAGAAGATGGACACTAATTTTGACTTATTTTCCCTTTTTATTCTTTTATTTACCAAATGACCAAAAATACCGTTAATGTTTTTCCTTCAAAATTTTCTTAGACATGTCCATTTTTGTCCAAACTTTTAGAAATTGTTCAAATTCTAATTAGGACCTTCTAATTCATAATCTACAGCAATTTCATGCTAAAAGCTTCTAGAATGCAAGTTTTGCACCTTATTCAATTAGGTCCTTGAAATTCAATTACACATTTTATGCATAGAATTTCTTCATAAAACTTTCACATAAGTATGCATTCATATCATAGACCTCACAAGAATCATAAAATAATTATTTCTATCTCAGATTTCTTGTCTCGAAACTACTGTTCTGACTAAGCCCTAATTTAGGATGTTACATTTTCTAAATTTAGAAAATAATTATTTATCTCCCAATGTTTGTAACACAATCCTCAAATGCTCGGCATGTTCAAATTCATCTCGAGAGTAGATCAGAATATCATCAATGAATACAACATCGAATCTATCTAAATACGGTCTGAAAATTTTATTCATCAAATCCATAAAAACTGCAAGAGCATTAGTTAACCCAAATGGCATAACAAGAAAGTCATAATGCCCTTACCTGGTCCTAACTGCAGTTTTTGGCACATTTGAATCTTTAACCCACAACTGATAATAACCAGATCGTAGATCAATCTTTGAGAATACTGTTGCTCCTTTCAATTGATCGAACAAATCATCAATTCTCAACAAAGGATACTTATTCTTAATTATAACCTTGTTAAGTTATTTATAATCGATACACAGTCTCATTGATCCATCTTTCTTCTTTACGAATAAAACTGGTGCAACCTAGGGTGAGAAACTCAGTCGTGCAAAACCTTTATTCGTTAGCTCTTGCAACTGAGATTTCAACTCTTTCAACTCTGTCAAAGCCATTTTGTACGGAGCTATTGACATCGGTGATGTTCCCAGTATTAACTCAATAGCAAATTCAACCTTTCTGATAACTGGTAGCCTAGGTAACTCCTCTAGAAAAATATTTGAATATTCACAAACCACTAGTACTGATTAAATCTTCGATTCAGACACCTTTGTATCAAGTACATAAGAAAGATAAGCATTGCAACCCTTTCTCACATATTTCTACTCTAACATAGCTGATATCACTATAGGCAACTCACTCGAACTATCGGATTCAATACGAAGAATCTCACCTTCTGACATTTCAATACAATAATCTTTCGTCTACAATTCACAACCACATCATACAAAGTCAGCCAATCCATACCCATCATTATATCAAACTCATCAAATGGTAAGCATATCAAATCAGTCGAAAAATAGTAACCCTGTGTCATCAAAGGACAATTCTTGCAAACTTTATCAACTAGGACATACTAGCCTAAGGGGTTCGATACTTTAATCACGAATTCAGTGGACTCAATAGGTAAACTCTTACTATACACTAAATTCGTACATACATATGAATGGGTCGATCCAGGATCAATCAGAGCAGTTACATCAGTGTCATAAAGAGAATACCGGTGATAATATCTGGTGCTGATGCATCCTAGCGAGCATGAATAGCATAAGCTCTGGCTGGCGCTCGAGCCTCGGATCTCACAGTAGAATCCTTTGTTGCACCTTTGCTACTATTCACATTTCCAGTATTTCGAGGCGGCCTCTCTCTGGCAGTTGTATTACTCGGCCTTGTATTCGGAAATTTATCTTTCTCAAGTAACTCAGGGCAATCACGAATAAAATACCCTTGCGAGCCACATCTGAAATAGGCTTTATTATTCATCCAACAATCTCCAAATTACCGTCTTCCACATTGTTGACACTCAGGTTTGTTGTTTTTAGCACTACCAACACTAGATACTAAAGTAACTTCAGCTTTTGGACTCGTGTAATGTTTCCCACGATCTCTGTTGGAATACCCCACTGAAGCAGTCGAATGGTTATAAGAATCCTTTGATTTCTTTGATGATGAATGATATGATTTACCCATTAACCTCTTTCTCAAATCTCTAGCCTCAGAATCGGCTCTTCTCTTTTCTTTGTCAGCTCCTCAGCTTTGTAAGCTTTATCGACCAAAACAACAAATTCTTTCAGTTCCAGAATTCTGACTAAAAGCTTGATATCCTCGTTCAACCTGTCTTCAAACCGTTTACACATAATTTCTTCAGTGGAGACACATTCTCGGGCATACTTACTCAGTCTTACGAATTCTCTTTCATACTCGATTACGGTCATATGACCTTGTTTCAACTCTAGAAATTTTTCTAATTAAGAAACTACTGACTTATGTATTTTTTCCTTAACTCGGTCTAAAAAAATTCCCATGTGACCCAATCTCTTAGTACAACAGATATCAAGTTATTCCACCACTGATAAGCTAAATCTCTCAGAAGAGACACAACACGTTTAACACACTCAGATGGTGTGCAAGAAAATTCATCAAATACTCACATTGTATTCTTTAGCTAGAACTCGGCTCTTTCAAGGTCATCATCAACTGTAGCCCTAAACTTTTCAACCCTATGTTTGCAAATTTTATCAACTGGTGGCTTACTAAATCGGATTGGTTCAAAACATTGAGGAATAACAGGAATTGTTTGGGAAACAAGAGGGGGTGGAGGTTGTTGAGTAGCTGGATTCGTTCGGACATATTCAGAGAACCACTCATTTATCATTTGGAAGAAGGCTTCCTTGGCCTCCCTTTCATGACCCTCAGATACGGGTCTCGATCTAGAAGGCGTTTCTCTGTGAACGGAGGCTGGCACATTACTTTCTACATCGTCGGAGTTAGCTCGATTGGAATCTATTACTATATGAAAATATGATTTAGAACTGTCAGGAGATATCACACTATCACAGGTTAAATATGGAAAGTATAGCTAGACCCACATACGTTACGTTAGACCTAGAATCAACTAAACTGTAGCTCTGATACCAATAAATATAACAACCTTAACCCATATTCAATGCCAAAATAGAGTATTATCGAACATATAACTTATAAAATCAAGCATTTCATAAACAATTATCATTCAAAACAAAAACCATTCCTAATCATTCATATGGTCCCTAATACGAGTCCTCGAGGCCTAAAATAGGCATTAAAACTGGTTCGAGACTAAACTGAGTGCTTAAGGAATTTTTAGGAAAACATGGATAATTTTCAAAGTATAGGGGACACACGCCCGTGTCACAGGCCGTGTGGGCATTCAAAATGGGATCACATGGCCATGTCCAATCTCATGTCTGACCCTGTGTAACTCACTGACTTGGGTCACACAGCCAGACCACATGCTTGTGTGCCAGGCCCTGTACCCTTCGAAATGGCCTCACACACTCGTGTGCCAAGCCATGTGCTAAGCCGTGCGAAAACTGAAGAGTATATTGACTTGTGCCACACAGCCAAGCCACATGCCCGTGTGCTAGGCTGTGTGAAGCTACTGACTTGTTTCCTAAAGAAGTATTAGGGGACACACGGCCATGTCACCTGGCCATGTGTCACACACGGCTAAGACACACGCCCGTGTAGAAAAAAATAGGCCATTTTCCAAGCCTTACTTCTCACCCAATGTGGTACCAACTTACACATACCAAATAGCATATAACCATATCATCAATAGCCATTCAAACCAATCACAACCAAGTCTATATCATGCAATTTCATTACCAATAATCCTAAGCTCTTAAGCATCTCAAATGATCATTTTTTTTAAAAATGCCAAAATCACCCCCAAAAACTACCTAAATGGTCAATTACATATATGCACTATCTTGCCTAAATATAACATGATTATCATTTAAGTTCACCTATTAAGTACCAATCTACTAATACATAATCAAAGCCTTCCCAAGGCAAACATAAATCATACAAGATGAGGCTAGCCACACATATATATACATACCAACATATACCAAATCAAGCCACATTAAATGGCTAGTTACATAACAAAACATATAGGCTTCTATTAGCCAAATGACCTATACATGCCACATAACCAAAATACATAAAGTCTAAAAGTACCAAAATAAGAGTTCGATGGTGCGATGCAATCTCTGACAAATTCCAAAACAAGCGAGCTTCCAAATCACTATAAAACATAGAAAAATAAACAGAGTAAGCAATTAAGATTAGTAAGTTCATATAGCATAAAACTCATCTTACCATTTAATCATAATTTAAGTAATTAAACATAGTATAATGCAACTCAATTTGATCCACAAGCCTATCATATATTCATCCACAAAGTTAGACATGAAATCACAAATCTCATAGATTCAATTCTCACATGATTCACATACATACCTGTTCTGGTTTATATCGAATTCACATACTCTCGTAACATCACTGTGCATGTTGAACCATTTCGAATAATATCGGGGACTCAGGTATCTTTCATACTAAGTGCCAATACATGGTCGAAACCATCTCTATCTCATATCTTATAAAGATGCTCACTCTCGAGCTATCACTGGGTCTACTCATAGAAGCTGACGGTCAAGACGTAGTTACATGGTACTGCTCACATAAGCTGGCGAGTAACCGTAACACATGCTGAAAAACTTAGCCACTGGTAGAACGTACGGGAGCAGCACCCAAAGAAATAACCCCTAATGACATGTCATTCGTATCCTATTTATTCTTAAGGTTCAAACGGGATCTCATACGTTGCCAAATCTTCATCAAGTATATCTGTGAAATCGTATTCATCAAGAATGCAATATTAAAGCATTTAGCACACAATTATTTAATTCTTATTAACATACAAACTTACCTCGAATAAGTACGAAGATAATTGAAAGATCAATCCACTACTTTGTATTTTCCTCAATTTTCTTCCAAATGTTGTTTTTCTTAATCTAAAACATCAAATTTAACTACTTTAATCATTATTCTATTCAATTCAATCCAAATTTCATAATTTGGAAAAATTACTATTTTACCCCTAGACTTTTGACTTCTTTACAATTTAGTCCCTAGCTCATAAATATGCAAATTCATTCAATTTATTCCACACCCATGCTAACCAAATATCATCGATGCTTAAAACAACCATACATTTTATTAATTCACACATTTCACCACATATATTTTACTTTTCTCAATTTAATCCCTATTTGACATTTTCAATCAAAATCACTTTACAAAACTTGTTTATTTAACAACAACCATGTATTTTCCATCATAAAACATCAAAACACATACATATTCATCAATGGTAAAACCCTAATACTTTACCAATTTTACAAATTAGTCCTTGGCTAGCTAGATTAAGCTACAACGACTCCAAAAACATAGAAATCATTAAAAATGGATCAAAATTTCATACCTAAATGAAGAAATAGAGATGGCCGAATAAAGCATTCAAAAATGGCTTCCTCCCTTGAATTTTCAGTTGCAAAATAGATAATGGAATATGATTTTTTTTGTTTTATTTTAATTAACCTTTATTTACTAATTTCCAAAATTAACCTTTAAAACATTTAATAATTACACAAAATACCAAGCCATTATCATCCACTCACTTATTAATGGGCTACTTACCATATACGGACCTCTACTTTAAAGTTCTATAGCTATTAGACACCTTTAGCTATTAGAACCCAACTTTTGCACTTTACATAATTTAGTCCTTTTTCACAAATTAAGCATGCAAACAATAAAATTTCTTAACGAAATTTTCATATAACTCTACTATCATGTTGTGGACATTAAAATAATAATAAAATAAATATTTTTTCATTAGATTTGTGGTTCCAAAACCACTGTTTCTATTTCACTAAAAACGGGCTGTTACGGTGGCACCTTTCAGCTGATCGAATAGATTGTCAATACGAGGCAATGGATATTTATTCTTGATTATAACCTTGTTGGGCTGATGGTAATCTATACAGAATTTCATCGATCTGTCCTTTTTCTTAATGAATAGAACCGGTGCACCCCAAGGTGAAAAACTAGGTCGAGCAAAACCCCTATCTGTCAACTCTTGCAGATGTGCTTTTAACTCTTTTAACTCGGTAGGAGCCATTTTGTAAGGTGCTATTGATATCGATGATGTTCCCAGTACAAGTTCAATAGCAAATTCAACCTCTTTAACCGGCGGTAATCCAGGTAATTCCTTTTCAGACACATTAGGATACTCGCAAACCACTGGCACTGATTGAAGTTTCGATTCAGATACTATAACATCCAATACATAAGCAAGGTAAGCATTGCAACCTTTTCTCACATATTTCCTCACTAACATAGCTGATATAACCATAGGCAACCCACTTGGACTATCTGATTCGATACGAAGCATCTCATCTTTCTAACATTTCAATATAATAAGCTTATGTCTACAATTCACAATAGTGCCGTGTAGAGTTAACCAATCTATGCCCAATATCAGATCAAATTCATCAAACGGTAACAACATAAAATCAGCCGAAAAAACTGTAACCTCGAGTCATCAAAGGACAATTCTTGCAAACTTTATCAACAAACACTGTAATATCCCGAATTAGGGCCTAATTGGAATAGTGGTTTCGTGACCACAAATCCGAGATAGAAATAATTATTTTATAATTATTTTGAGGTTTATGATATGATTGCATGATTGTGTGAAAATTTTGTGAAGAAATTTTATGCATAAAGTGCTTAAATTGAAATTAGGGACTAAATCGAAAAAGTTGCAAAACTTGCATTCTATAAGTTTTTAGTATGAAATTGCTTTGAAATATTAATTAGGAGGTCTTAAATAGCAATTTGACCAATTTCTAAAATTTTGGACAAAAATGGGCTTGTACATGAAAATTTTCAAAGAAAGGTATTAAGGGCATTTTGGTCATTTGGATATTTAATGAAATAAAATGGGAAAAATAACACAAAATAGTCATCTTCCTCATTTAGTTGCTGCCGAAATTCACTCTCACCATAGCTAGGGTTTCTTCAACTTTCAAGCTTCATAGTAAGTGATTCTAAGCCCCGTTTTTAATGATTTTTACGTTTTTGAGATACCCGTAACTCGATAAAGCTTATGATAGCAATAATTTAACCTAGGGTTTATATTTGGAAAAATATCCATAGGTGAAATTTGTGTATTTTGATGTTTTATGATAGAATATGAAGTTTTAAATTATGTTAGACAACTTGTACTACTCGATTTTAAGCAAAAACGAGTAAAAGGGCTTAATCAGTAAAAATACCAAATAGTCATAAGTACATGTTAGAGTGAGAATTTGATGTTTCCATATAAGGGAAAAGTGATCAGCATGTTATAAAACATAAGAATAAGGAATAAAGTTTAATCCCGAGCCTAGGGGCAAAAATGTAAATATGCAAAGTTTAGGGGTAAAATTGTAATTTTGCCAAAATTTGAATTAAGGGTTAATTTGATAATGTGAGTATTAAATAAGCTAAATGTGTTATTTTAGACCAAGAAAGACGTGGAATCGACCCCAATCGAGGAAAAGAAAAGATTGTGGACTAACTTGCAAAATCTTTGTATTTTGGTACCAAGGTAAGTTCATGTGTAAATAATGTAGCATAATGGTTATTTTTAAGTTATTGATGTTAATTATATGATATGCTGATTTTTATCATGAAATAGATGCTTTGTGGTTAATTTCGACTAAAATGTAAATTATGTGAGCTACTTGTTAAATATAATTGTTACCAAGTATTGATTTCGGCATTCTACGGAAGACGGCAAGGATATGTGTTTGAGGAAAATCCCATTTGAACCTTAGGAATAGATTAGGATACAAGTGACATGTCACTAGGATGGTTGAGCATTCGAACTCGTTGAGTTGAGTCCGAGTTCACTTATGGATGCGAATGTCCGAACACGTTGAGTTGAGTCCGAGTTCGTGAGATGTAACTAGGCATCCGAGCTCGTTGAGTTGAGTCCGAGTTCACTTATGGATGCGAACGCCCGAGCTGATTGAGTTGAGTCCGAGTTCGCTTATGGGCGGGTTACATGATTGCTTGATTGCATATGTGGCACTTATGTGCAAGTTATCCATGTATCCGAATTATATTCCGATGTGTTCAACGGGTAAAGTTTTACTCAAATGGAGGAATATTCGAGATGTAAAGAGACGTATTGGTAAGCGATGTGAAATGGATATTTTGGATAGGTATGTATTTAACCCTCGGTTTGAGTATTGATACAACCACGATAAGGTAATAAGA
The DNA here is from genome assembly GCA_025698465.1 of Gossypium longicalyx. Taxonomy (NCBI): domain Eukaryota; kingdom Viridiplantae; phylum Streptophyta; class Magnoliopsida; order Malvales; family Malvaceae; genus Gossypium; species Gossypium longicalyx. The sequence continues at coordinate 32,560,333 of CM046995.1, read as the reverse complement.
GGATGAAAAATGATTAGAAATGTGATATGTGTTGTGGTGATATATGCTAATGTTGATTGGTTTGATTGTTTGTTATGTTACTTATTATTTGCATATGAACTTACTAAGCATTTATGCTTACTCCCTCCTTCTTACTCATTGTAGTTTTGGACAAGCCATCTCAGGAGTCGGGATAGGTCGAAGGCTCAGTCACACTATCTGAAGAACTTTTCGGTAAATGGTTTGTAAATTTAAGTATGGCATGTATAGCAATATACCTATTTTGTGTAAATGATCTTATGATATGGTGATGGAATGGTTGAGAAAATGTTTGATAATGATAAGTTATGGAAATGGTTAGTTTAGATTATGTTTGATGTTATGGAAAGTTATTAAGATACTTAGTGCATGAAAACTCATAAAAAGGGATGAAATTTGCCATAAACAGAACATTGCAGCAACACTGACGTGAGTTTGGAAATTTACTAAAAATCATAGAAATCGAATTAGGTGATGGATTAAATATGAAATTGAAGCTTAATATGTCTAGTTTCACATAAAACAAATGAAACAGGTAAAGGAATTATATGTTAGAAGATATTAGAATTTTAGTGAAACAGGGCCAGAGTGATTTCTGGATCCCCTGTTCCAATTTTAAAAATTCACCATAAATTTTACAAATGTAATTAGGTGGTGTATTTTATATTCTAAGAATCCTTATTTAGTCTAGTTTTAGGATAAACAAACTTCATAATCATACGAACTTTTTACAGAGAGAAATGTGGTTCGTAGTAAACAGAGGTCAGTCCAGTCAAGTCCTGTAACAGGGGTAACTTTAACTAATAAACTGTACTAATTGGCCCAACCAAAAATTCTAGGAAAAAATTAGTAGATGGGTATATGAGTCTAGATTCAGGGAAAATTTACGGATTTTGATTTCGAGTTTTTTAACTCGATATATGATTTTTCTTGTGACTGTGACGCAAGTAGCTAGAAAGCTGTGAATGTAGAAACAAATAATCCAAAGTTCTAAAAATGTTAAATTAAGTCTAGTAACTCCTCATACTCGACACCGGCGACGGCCTCGGGTAAGGGGGCGTTACATTTAGTGGTATCAGAGTAGGTTTAGTCGGTTGTCGGACTACATGTTGTATGTACGTATTTTGCTATACATGCCATATGTATAAATTGTGATAGTGTGACGACTTCTGACATTTTAAAATGATTTTTTTATAGTAAATGGATCCCGATCCAGCTGTGGTAGATGAAGTAGAGAGTAATGCGCCAGCTCTGGCTGAAGGAGCAGCGCCGACTGAAAATCCACCTCCTACTGTTGGTCAGGGAGGAGGAGAAAGGGATCGGGAAGCCTTTCTCCAAATGATGAGTGCATGGTACACTCGAGTTCGTTAAATGCGAACCCAAATGTACAACCTCCCCACCTCCCCAATTCCTCAACCTGCACTCCCAATGCCTCAAGGTATGGATCTGATGAAATTTCATAGAACTCCAGCTGATGAATCCATAAGCAAGGGGCTGAAGAATTTAAGGCAAATATTGATGATGATGCCGAGAAAGCAGAGTTCTGGCTTGAAAATTCTATCCGGGCATTTGATGAATTATCTTGTACACCTGAAGAATGTTTGAAATGCGCTATATCTTTGTTGAGGGATTCGGCCTATAATTGGTGGAAGACTTTGATTTCGGTGGTACCGAAAGAGAGAATAACTTGGGAATTCTTTCAAGAAGAGTTTCGGAAGAAATATATTAGTGAAAGATTTATTGATCAGAAACGTAAAGAATTTCTTGAGTGAAGCAAGGTAATATGACATTCTGAATATGAAAGAGAGTTTGTTCGATTAAGTAAATATGCCAGAGAGTATGTTCCTACAGCGGCCAAGATGTGCCGACGATTTGAAGACGGGCTCAACGAAGACATTAAGGTATTTGTAGGAATTCTTGAATTAAAAGAAATGGTAGTGCTGGTTGATCGAGCTTGCAAGGCTGAAGAACTACTTAAAGAGAATAAAAAGGTAGAGGCTGAGACTAGAAATTGGAAGAAAAGACCGACGAGCAGTTCATTCTCATAGCAACCTGGAAAATCAAGGAATATGAATCCTCGTTCCCAAGCTTCAGCTGGGCAATCATATGAGAATTATAAGAAGCAGAATGTGGGTCCTAAGTCCCAGACTACTTCGGCAGCCAGTGTAGGGAATTCGAGATTTGTTAAACCCGAGTGCCGTGTGTGTGGTAGGAATCATTTTGGTCCGTGCAGAGCAAATGAATGTTTTCGATGTGGTTCTCCGGATCATTTTATTAGAGACTGCCCAGAGAGACCTGAAAAAGAAAAATTTCAGAATACAAAAACAAGTGGTGTTCATTCGAGAGGAAGATATCCAAGAAAAGCTGGGAGTGAAGCAAGCGGTAAGAATGTAGCCGAGATGCATGCAGATTAGACTGAAGGAAGGGCTCCGGCTAGAACTTATGCTATTAAAGCGCGCGAAGATGCTTCCTCACCTGATGTGATTACCGGTACATTTTCTCTCTATAATGTTAATGTTATTGCTTTGATTGATCCTGGTTCTACTCATTCATATGTGTGTATGAAACTGGTGTCTAGTATGAATATACCTGTTGATAATTCAGAATTTATGATTAGAGTGTCGAATCCGTTAGGCAAATGTGTGATTGTTGATAAAGTATGTAAGAAATGTCCTTTAATGATTCGGGATCATTACTTTCCGGCCGACTTGATGTTGTTGCCGTTTGATGAGATTGATGTTATTTTGGGTATGGATTGGTTGACATTGCATGATGCTAAAATAAATTGCAAAGAAAAGGTTATAGAATTAAAGTGTGAAAATGGTGAAACTCTGCGGGTTGAATCAGATAAATCAGAGGCATTACCTAGTGTGATTTCTTCAATGTCGGCTCAAAGATATCTGAGAAAGGGTTATGAAGCTTATTTGGTGTATGTAATTAATACAAAAGAAGTTGAAAAGAAAGTTGAATCGATCTCTTGGTTGTGTGTGAATTTGCGGACGTATTTCCAGAAGAATTGTCGGGTTTGCCTCCAGTCAGGGAAGTAGAATTTGGTATTGATTTGATACCGGGAACAACTCCAATCTCGATTGCTCCATATAGAATGGCACAAGCAAAGTTGAAAGAATTAAAGTCGCAGTTGCAAGAGTTGGCTGATAAAGGCTTTGTGAGACCGAGTTTTTCACCTTGGGGTGCTCCCGTGTTATTTGTAAAAAAGAAGGATGGTTTTATGAGGTTGTGTGTTGATTATCGGCAATTAAACAAGGTAACAATCAAAAACATATATCCGTTGCCAAGAATTGATGATTTGTTTGATCAGCTAAAAGGAGCGACATGGTTTTCAAAGATTGACTTGAGATCTGGGTATTACCAATCATGGGTAAAAGAGTCGATGTGCCTAAAATCGCTTTTAGAACAAGGTATGGTCATTATGAATTTTTAGTTATGCCATTCGGGTTGACAAATGCTCCTGCTGTGTTTATGGATTTAATGAATCGCATATTTCGACCATACTTGGACAAATTTGTTGTGGTGTTTATAGATGATATTTTAATTTATTCAAAAGATGAGACAGAGCATGCTGAGCATTTGAGGACAGTTTTGCAAACTTTGAGAGATAAGCAGCTGTATGCTAAGTTTAGTAAAAGTGAATTTTGGCTCCGGAAAGTTGGATTTTTAGGTCATATTGTTTCAGGTGATGGTATACAGGTTGATCCTAGTAAAATTTCAGCCATTGTTGATTGGAAACCACCGAAAAATATAACTGAAGTTAGAAGTTTCTTGGGGCTAGCTGGGTATTATCGGCGGTTTGTAAATGGATTTTCTATAATTGCTGCTCCTATAACTAGACTACTGCGAAAGGATGTTAAATTTGAATGGATGAAAGAGTGCCAACAGAGTTTTGAAGAATTGAAAAAGTTATTAACAGAGGCACCAGTGTTAGTACAGCCCGAATCAAGTAAAGAATTTGTGGTGTATAGTGATGCTTCTCTAAATGGTTTGGGGTGTGTGCTTATGCAAGAAGGAAAAGTGGTGGCTTATGCTTCGAGGCAGTTAAAACCTCATGAGAGGAATTATCCTACTCACGATTTGGAATTGGCTGCGGTGGTGTTTGCTTTGAAAATTTGGCGACATTATTTGTATGGTGAAAAGTGTCGGGTATATACTGACCACAAAAGTCTTAAGTACTTGATGTCACAAAAAGACTTGAATTTAAGACAACGAAGATGGTTGGAGTTATTGAAAGATTACGAGCTTGTTATTGATTATCATCCGGGAAAAGCGAATGTGGTTGCTGATGCTTTAAGCAGAAAGTTGTTGTTTGCTTTGAGAGTTATGAACACTTAGTTGAAAATGTCAGATGATGGTTCGATTCTAGCAGAGTTAAGAGCAAAACCGATGTTTTTACAAGAGATTTACGAAGCTCGTAAAGATGATCAAGATTTGCAAGCCAAGAGAAAGCAGTGTGAAGTTGATACAGAGTCAGATTTCAGAATCGGTTCTGATGGGTGCTTAATGTTTAAAGATCGGATTTGTGTATCGAAGAATGAAGAATTGATTCAAAAGATCCTACAGGAAGCACATAGTGGTTGTTTCTCGATTCATCCGGGTAGTACGAAAATGTATAATGACTTGAAGAAAATGTATTGGTGGAATGGAATGAAAAGGGATATATCGGAGTTTGCATCCAAATGCTTAATTTGTCAACAGGTGAAAGCTGAACACCAAGTGCCTTCGGGATTACTTCAGCCTATTATGGTTCCTGAATGGAAATGGGATCGGATTACTATGGATTTTGTTTCAGGATTGCCATTGACTCCAGGAAAGAAAGATGCCGTCTGGGTAATAGTTGACAGATTAACTAAGTTGGCTCATTTTATCCCGGTACGAACGAATTATTCTCTTAACAAGTTGGCTGAACTGTATGTTAGAGAAATTGTTAGACTACATGGAATACCATTGTCGATTATTTCAGATAGAGATCCAAGGTTTACCTCGCGGTTTTGGCAAAAGTTGCATGACACGTTAGGTACAAAGTTAAATTTCAGTACTGCTTTTCATCCACAAACTGATGGACAATCAGAAAGAGTAATTCAGATTCTTGAAGATATGCTTAGATGTTGTGTATTGGGATTTCAAGGAAGTTGGGAAAAATATTTACTGTTGGTAGAATTTGCTTACAATAATAGTTATCAAACGAGCTTGAAGATGGCATCTTATGAAGCATTGTATGGTCGTAAATGTCGAACTCCATTGTATTGGACTGAACTCAAGGAAAATCAGATTTATGGAGTTGATCTAATAAAAGAAACCGAAGAAAAAGTGAAGGTAATTCGAGATTGTTTGAAAGCTGCTTCAGATAGACAGAAATCTTATGCAGATTTAAAACGAAAGGACATTGAATTTCAAGTTGGTGATAAAGTATTTTTAAAGGTGTCTCCGTGGAAGAAAGTTCTTAGATTTGGACGGAAGGGCAAATTAAGTCCGCGTTTTATTGGGCCGTATGAAGTAATTGAAAAAGTTGGACCGGTAGCATATCGGCTAGCTTTACCACCTGAATTAGAGAAGATTCATGATGTGTTCCACGTATCTATGTTACGCCGGTATCGTTCGGATCCTTCACATGTAGTTTCACCGACAAAAATTAAACTACAACCAGATATGACCTATCAAGAAGAACCGATTAAGATTTTGACTCGAGAGGTCAAACAACTAAGGAATAAAAAGATTGCATTTGTGAAGGTGTTGTGGCAAAAGCATGGAGTAGAAGAAGCTACATGGGAATCCGAAGAAAATATGAGAAATCAATACCCACATCTGTTTACCGGTAAGATTTTCGAGGACGAAAATCCTTAAAGGGGGGAGAGTTGTAATATCCCGAATTAGGGCCTAATCGGAATAGTGGTTTTGTGACCACAAATCCGAGATAGAAATAATTATTTTATAATTATTTTCAGGTTTATGATATGATTGCATGATTGTGTGAAAATTTTGTGAAGAAATTTTATGCATAAAGTGCTTAAATTGAAATTAGGGACTAAATCGAAAAAGTTGCAAAACTTGCATTCTAGAAGTTTTTAGTATGAAATTGCTTTGAAATATTAATTAGGAGGTCTTAAATAGCAATTTGACCAATTTCTAAAATTTTGGACAAAAATGGGCTTGTACATGAAAATTTTCAAAGAAAGGTATTAAGGGCATTTGGTCATTTGGATATTTAATGAAATAAAATGGGAAAAATAACACAAAATAGTCATCTTCCTCATTTAGTTGCTGCCGAAATTCACTCTCACCATAGCTAGGGTTTCTTCAACTTTCAAGCTTCATAGTAAGTGATTCTAAGCCCCGTTTCTAATGATTTTTACGTTTTTGAAATCCCAGTAACTCGATAAAGCTTATGATAGCAATAATTTAACCTAGGGTTTATATTTGGAAAAATACCCATAGGTGAAATTTGTGTATTTTGATGTTTTATGATAGAATATGAAGTTTTAAATTATGTTAGACAACTTGTACTACTCGATTTTAAGCAAAAACGAGTAAAAGGGCTTAATCGGTAAAAATACCTACTAGTCATAAGTACATGTTAGAGTGAGAATTTGATGTTGCCATAGAAGGGAAAAGTGATCAGCATGTTATAAAACATAAGAATAAGGAATAAAGTTTAATCCCGAGCCTAGGGGCAAAAATGTAAATATGCAAAAGTTTAGGGGTAAAATTGTAATTTTGCCAAAATTTGAATTAAGGATTAATTTGATAATGTGAGTATTAAATAAGCTAAATGTGTTATTTTAGGCCAAGAAAGACGTGGAATTGACCCCAATCGAGGAAAAGAAAAGATTGTGGACTAACTTGCAAAATCTTTGTATTTTGGTACCAAGGTAAGTTCATGTGTAAATAATGTAGCATAATGGTTATTTTTAAGTTATTGATGTTAATTATATGATATGCTTATTTTTATCATGAAATAGATGCTTTGTGGTTAATTTCGACTAAAATGTAAATTATGTGAGTTACTTGTTAAATATAATTGTTACCGAGTATTGATTTCGGCATTCTACGGAAGACAGCAAGGATATGTGTTCGAGGAAAATCCCGTTTGAACCTTAGGAATAGATTAGGATACAAGTGACATGTCACTAGGATGGTTGAGCATCCGAACTCGTTGAGTTGAGTCCGAGTTCACTTATGGATGCGAATGTCCGAACACGTTGAGTTGAGTCCGAGTTCGTGAGATATAACTAGGCATCTGAGCTCGTTGAGTTGAGTCCGAGTTCACTTATGGATGCGAACGCCCGAGCTCGTTGAGTTGAGTCTGAGTTCGCTTATGGGCGGGTTACATGATTGCTTGATTGCATATGTGGCACTTATGTGCTAGTTATCCATGTATCCGAACTATATTCCGATGTGTTCAACGGGTAAAGTTTTACTCAAATGGAGGAATATTCGAGATGTAAAGAGACGTATTGGTAAGCGATGTGAAATGGATATTTTGGACAGGTATGTATTTAACCCTCGGGTTGAGTATTGATACAACCACGATAAGGTAATAAGATGATGAAAAATGATTAGAAATGTGATATGTGTTGTGGTGATATATGCTAATGTTGATTGGTTTGATTGTTTGTTATGTTACTTATTATTTGCATATGAACTTACTAAGCATTTATACTTACTCCCTTCTTCTTACTCATTGTAGTTTTGGACAAGCCAGCTCAGGAGTCGGGATAGGTCGAAGGCTCAGTCACACTATCTGAAGAACTTTTCGGTAAATGGTTTGTAAATTTAAGTACGGCATGTATAGCAATATACCTATTTTGTGTAAATGATCTTATGATATGGTGATGGAATGGTTGAGAAAATGTTTGATAATGATAAGTTATGGAAATGGTTAGTTTAGATTATGTTTGATGTTATGGAAAGTTATTAAGATACTTAGTGCATGAAAACTCATAAAAAGGGATGAAATTTGCCATAAACAGAACATTGCAGCAACACTGACGTGAGTTTGAAAATTTACTAAAAATCATAGAAATCGAATTAGGTGATGGATTAAATATGAAATTTAAGCTTAATATGTCTAGTTTCACATAAAACAAATGAAACAGGTAAAGGAGTTATATGTTAGAAGATATTAGAATTTTAGTGAAACAGGGCTAGAGTGATTTCTGGATCCCCTGTTCCAACTTTAAAAATTCACCATAAATTGTACAGATATAATTAGGTGGTGTATTTTATATTCTAAAAATCCTTATTGAGTCTAGTTTGAGGATAAATAAACCTTATAATCATATGAATTTTGTACAGAGAGAAATGTGGTTCGTAGTAAAAAGAGATCAGTCCAGTCAAGTCCTGTAATAGGGGTAACTTTAACTAATAAACTGTACTAATTGGCCCAACCAAAAATTCTAGGAAAAAATTAGTAGATGGGTATATGAGTCTAGATTCAGGGAAAATTTACGGATTTTGATTTCTTGTTTTGTAACTCGAGATATGATTTTTCTTGTGACTGTAATGCAAGTAGCTAGAAAGCTGTGAATGTAGAAACAAATAATCCAAAGTTCTAAAAATGTTAAATTAAGTCTAGTAACTCCTCATACTCGACTCCGGCGACGGTCTCGAGTAAGGGGACGTTACAAACACATACCGACCTAGGGGGTTCGATACCTTAACCACGAATTCAGTGGACTCAACTGGTAAATTCTTACTAGACACTAAATTCGTGCACACATATGAATGAGTGGATCCCGGATCAAAGCAGTAATATCAGTATCAAAAATAGAGAAAGTACTAGTAATAACATCTGGCGCAGAAGCATTCTCTCATGTGCGAATAGCATAAGCCCTAACTAGTGCTCGTGCCTCAGATCTTAAAGCAGAATCTCTCGTTACACTACGGCTGCCACTCACATTTCCAGGATTACGAGGTGGTCTACCGCTTTTAACTGTGTTGCTCGGTCTTGTAGTTTGAACTTTCTCTTTCTCAGATTTCTTTGGGAAATCTCTAAGATAGTGGTCGAAGGAACTACATCTAAAGCACGCTCCATTCTTCACTCAACACTCACCATAATGTGATCTGTTACAGTTCTTACACTCGGGTCTGGTGTTTCTGACACTTCCAACACTTGCTACAGATGTAGCCTGAGGTTTAGGATTGGAGCATCGAATACCTCTGCCTCTACTGAAATATCCCACAGAAGCAGTTGAATGGTTGTGGTGTTCTTTTGACCTCTTTGATACTGACTAGTATGACTTTCCCGTCAATCTCTTTCTTGAATCTCTAGCTTCAAATTCAACATGTCTTTTCTCTTTACTCAGTTCTTCAGCTTTATGTGCATGGTCAACCAGTACAACGAATTCTTTCCACTCAAGAATTCCAACTAGAAGCTTTATGTCTTCGTTTAACCCATCTTTGAATCTTTTACACATAGCAGTCTCAGTCGAAATACACTCTCGAGCGTATTTGTTCAATCTAACAAATTCTTGCTCATATTCTGATGCAGTCATACGGCCTTATTTGAGCTCTAGAAATTCTTTACCTTTTCGATTCGAAAACCTCTGACTGATATATTTCTTCTGGAACTCGTTTAGAAAAATTCCCAGGTGATCTGGTCTCTTGGCACAACTGAAATCAATGTGTTCCACCACTTATACACTGAATCTTTTAGTAACAATATCGCACATTTAACGCACTCGGCCAGTGAACATGATAGCTCAGTACAAACCCAAATTGTATTCTCTAACCAAAATTTAGCTCTCTCGAGATTGTCCTCAGTAGTAGCTCGAAATTCTTCAACCCCATACTTACGAATCTTATCGATAGGCAACTTACTAATTCAGATTGGTTCCAAACCTTGAGGAATAATGGGAACCGATTGGGGAGCATGAGGGGTTGAAAGTTGTTGAGCACTCGGGTTCATCCGTACGAACTCACTGAACCATTCATTCATCATTTGGAAGAAGGTTTCCTTAGCCTCTCCTCCCCGACCCTCAGATATGGGCCTCGTACCTCTCGAAGCTACTCCGTGACCGAAAGCTTAAGCGTTGCTCTCAACTTAATTGGAATTAGCTCAGTTGGATGTCATTGCTATATAAAAACATGTTTTAAAATAGTCAGGGTTATGGAGCATTATAGTAGATTACAAATCAAAGAAACAGAAATTTCAAACATTTCATAACATATAAATATTTATAATAAATCCAATCAAATTCATACATATTGTTCCTTATACGAGCCCTCGAGGCCTTAAATACGCGTTAGAAACAAGTCGGGACTAAATTAGAAACTCAGAGAATTTTTTGAAAAACATTAAAAAATTTCAAAGCTACAAGGGTCACATGGCCGTCTAGCTAAGTCGTGTAACACCCCTAACCCGTATCCGTCATCGGAACAGGGTTTCAAAGCATTACCGTAACTTTTAGAAATATTTACAGATAAATGTTGCAAGTTACTATTCAAATTCTGAAATTATTCATAACATCCTTTAAATGGACCCCCGAGGTCCAATACGAGTCTTAGAATCGAGTCACGACTTAATCGGAACCTCTAAGAATTTTTCGTGACATTTTAAATTTTTTCCAAGGTGAAGGGCTCACACACCCATGTGGTCCAAGGGACACACCCATGTTGGAGGCCGTGTTCGATCCCGTGCAACTCTCTAACTTGTGCACACGGCCATGCCACACGCCCGTGTGCTAGGCCGTGTGGTACACACGACTAAGACACACACTCGTGTCTCTGCCTGTATGCTCAATTTTGAGCATTCTGTTTCTCAAAATTTAGGTGCAGGGGACACACGGCCTAACTACACGCCCATGTACTCGGCCGTGTGTCACACACCATCTAGACACACGCCCGTGTGGACAAAATAAAGCCATTTCTAGCTTAATTTCTCACCCAAATTCACATCCATGACCTGCACTTGAAACAAACATCCAATACCAACCATTCCAAGCATTCAAATTTAAAAAAATTTATCATTCAACATGGTATACCATTACATGCATACATGTTCACAACCTTCCCTTAGTTTAGTCCATATGGTAGGCATAATAGATCAACTACTTAACACATATGTAGCTAGCGTAGTATGACATTACAAATATATCAAAACAAATCATTACTAGCCATTCCAATGGCTAGACTACAAGCATCATTTACATTTACATGCCAATATGGCCAATATATCCTATACATGCCATTACGACCATAATTGATTTACCATATATACTGATATAGGCCGATGGATAGTGTGAGTGATCTCTGCCAAACTTCCATTCCATCGAGCTTCTGATTTTCTATAAAATAGGGAAATAAAACTAAGTAAGCATAAAATGCTTAGTAAGTTCGTATAACATGGTACTTAACTTACCATTCATTCTATTTTGAGGTAACTATGTAAGGCAAATTCAATCAATTTGCCCTCAAGCCCTACACATATCCTCATTGCCCTTGTTAGTCATATAATTCATAATAACATCACAAACATATATAGGCTCAACAACAATCAAGTTTCCTTGCACATATGCTTCCCACAACATGTATTCATTTAACACGTATAAATCATCTCTTTATATTACAAGTATAATTTCATAACAGTTCATCTCGAGTTCAGATTATTTCATGTCAGAACTTTACTCATATCATTTGAAATATCAAGGTCACCCAAGTAGTAGTACACTCAAGGTGTATAAGTCTATAATCAAGGATGAACATTCTCATCAAATAAATTCCATGTACAATATCATCATTTCATATTTTCATATATCAATTATCACGTATCGTCATTTTCATGTGTTTCAGGCCGATATGTGTAATAACTCATTTCTTATTCATATCTTCTCACGTCAAGAACTTTTACTTGTTGAACTTATCTGAAAATATCGATGGATACGCAAGTAGTACACTCGAGGTGTACAAAATTCGTCAATTCATGTCCAATGGTACCCATAGGGTACTATATCAAAGAGTACACTCTCGAGCCACACATGTATACAACAAAATTACAAGTCCAGGCTAAATCCTTTTTATGACATATGCTCTAAATAGCTTGATCTGGATTACCTGTCTGGGCTAAATCCAATCCATAACATATGCTTGAGAGGACTCATATCAAGATTACCCGTCCGAGCTAAATCCCATCTGCAACAAATGCAGGACTTCATTCATTTCGAGAAATCACATATCCATCGAATTTTCCATTTATTGAAACGAAATTTAGCATCTTTCAAGCATTATCAAGCATGTGGTCAATCTCATATATTTATGCAATTATGAAATTCAAATGTTCACATTCAACTCAAGCATAAAATTAACATTTTTATCATTTATCATTTGTCGGGCATTATAATTTATCAAGCACTTTCATTTATCGGGATTTAATGAGTATGTGATCATTTCACATATTTATGGCATTCATACAACTCACAAACACAACATTTAATTCAAGCATAAAAACATATAAAATTTAGTTACATGAACTTACCTCGACAATGTTTATGCACATAAAATCCACTAATCCGACATTTTCCTCTTTCGTCGTTCTAGCTTTGAATTTGGTCTATCCAGATCTATACGAGTAAATTTAACATCAATTTACCATATTTCACATTCAATTGGATTTAATTTTCATCCCCTAACTTTTCCATAAATTCCCATTTTGTCCCTAGGCTCGAAAAAAAAAATTTGTGCAATTTACTCCCTATTCCAAGTCTATCCCAAATCCCATTACAAACTTTACAGCACATGTATTCATAAAAATTCAACATTTTTTCTTCAATTTCACAACTTTATATTTTACTCCCTAAATCATGTTTTCATTAAAAATCACTTTGTAAAAGTTGTTTATCTATCAACAACATTTTATTTTCTACCATAAATTTCTAATTTTCAGCATATACATCCATGACCCATTTTCCATACTTTGATAACTTCTCAAATTGATCCCTCAAATAGAAATATTAAGCTATCCCGGTTTCAAGAATATCAGAATTACTAAAAACGGGCCAAGGAAACTTATCCAATTTGGCCATGAAAGTTTCCTCTCTCTCTCCTAGGGTTTCCATGTATTATTTTGGGGAAGAAGATGAGAAAATAAGATCATATCTCTTTTATCATCTTTTAATTAATTAAATATTTTCACTTTCCAATTTAGTCCTTACCCATTTTCTAAATTTACATGGATGAGTCACCAAAATATCTCTACATACTTTTCTTTAATGGTCTAATTACCACATAAGGACCTCAAGTTTTGAATTCCATAGCTATTTAATCCTTATAGCTACTAGAATTCAACTTTTGCATTTTATTCGATTTGGTCCTTTTTGTAATTAAGCACAGAATCGATAAAATTTTCTTATCAAAATTTTCACATGACATTTCTATCATATTATGGACCATATAATAAAATAAAAATAAATTTTATTTTTCGGCTTGATTTTGTGGTTCCGAGACCACTGTTTCGATTTCACCAAAATTTGGGCTACTATAAGCCATGTGGGCATTTGAAAGGGGGACACACAGTCGTGTCCCAACCCGTGTTCGTGCCTGTGTAACTCACTAACTTGGGCCACACAGCCAAGCCACATGTTTGTGTGCTAGGCCGTGTACCCTTCGAAGTAACCACACATGTCTGTGTGCTAGGCAGTGTACTAGACCTTGTAACAGCCTGACTTGCAACCCTATGAAAGCTACAAGGGACATACAGCCGTGTCACCTAGTCATGTGTCACACACGGCTGAGACACAAGCCCATGTCTCTGCCCGTGTGGACGAAAATAGGTCATTTTACAAGCCATATTTCTCACCCAATTTGGTATAAACCTACACCCAAAATTGCACATATACACAAGCTCTAATAAAACATCTAAAACAAGCATAATCAAGCCTTATACAAATGGAATAATCACATACAACCAATATGCCCTTAGGCACCTCAAATGACAACTTATAAATATGAATAATCATGTGTTCAATATAACCAATTGTTCAACTAACATATATGTAAATTTACACCAAAACTTACCATTTAGATCATTTAACAAAACATACCATTTGATGTCAAAACTCCATTCTAAAACCAGCATCAAATGACCATATAAATCATTTCCACGAAAACACCAATTTACCACAATTACGTCCTATCACAAAGCACATATTCAATATGCATACTCATACAACAATTTTCATCTTCCATAATTCAACCATACGAAGTTATTTATCAACCATTAGAGAGTAAATATTTACATATCATATATTAGACTTATACTATCATTAAAGTTCCAAAACACTAGTCAAACAGTTGGCCAAATTATTAACAAAGTATATAGGTCAAATTTAGCCAAAATTACCTATACATGCCATTATAACCAAACTTAAACCAACCGAAAGTACCGAGTGAGCCGATGAATAGTGTGATATAGCTCCGACAAGCTTCCAACCTAAACGAGTTTCTGAATCACTAAAAACATGGAAAATACACCGAATAAGCATTTAAGCTTAGTAAGTTCATATAACATAGAATTTAACTTACCATATAGTCACAATTTAGGTAAGTAAACATAGCATATCCGAACTCAATTTGGCCAAATGCCTAAGCACATATTCACCAACATGTTAGCCATGTAAAGCACATATAATAACCAATAAACATGGATGAACATAACCACTAAGTAAGTTTCATATACATGTATCATCCAGTTCACATTTCAATATATCATGTAATATAATTTCCATGCATTTCATGTATATACCTATAATAGTTCATGTCGAACTCATATCATCTCATAACAGAATATTGCCCATTGAACCATTTAAAATATTATTGGATACTCGGGAAAGCTCACACATAGTGTGCTAAATTGTAATTCATCAATTCTTGTACATGTATGCTCATACGAGCTATGAATCGATATGCTCTCATGAGCTGCAAATCAGTAAGATCTCACGAGCTACAATCGGTAATCCCTAATGACATGTCATTTGTGTAACACCCCAAACCCGGCCTAGACGTTATGGCCGAATCTACAATGTCACATTGAAGTGTGTTTTGAAAAGTATCGTTCTTTTTGAAAATTCCTTACTATATTAAAACCCTCATAATGGTCTTTTACAAAACTTTTAAGTTTTTATTTCATTGTTGAAAACTCAAGTATGTTAGCAAAAGTTTAATAATTTTAGACTGTTATTACATTTTAAAGGAAATCTTTGTTGCGAAAGATTTTGAAATACGTTTTAGTTGCGTAGTGTTTTGAAAATAGTTATCTTTTTTGAAAACTCGCGCCCTACTACTAGCAGTTATAAATTAGAATTAGTAAAACCCAAATTAAAGTAAAATTTAAAGAGGCCTTATTACATAACAAATACCCCAAATAAAATAGCTTAAAGTTTAAAAGTTTAAAACAGTAGCAAAAGTAGTTGTGATGCCTCCATCGAGTCCCTCGCAGCACCGACCCGCCTAAGGATTACCTGCACATGATGGTAGAAGGGTGAGTTTATGAAAACTCGGTATATAATCCCTTATTAAACAAACAGCCAGTCATATAGTAGGAAAATACAGTCTGGGCCTAAGCCCGTTTCAGTAATAGTCCAGTAACAATTAGGGCCTTAGCCCAAAACAGTATCAATGGTAGTGTGGGCCTTAGCGCATTACAATAATAGTAACAGAAATGCAATTAGAAGTCCTACCCATCCATCCTCTACACTTCACTCTGTCCAGACTTACACTCCATGTAGGGATAAAATCGACCCACCCATCCCTACACTCCATAATATAGTACCGGTTGTGGCACCAAACAGTATATGCAGCAAAGCTACCAGTACAATACACTTCCTCCAAATATATCAAACCAAACCCCATGCAACATGTCATGTCATAATATGATACGTTTATGCAAAAATGGCATGCTTGAATACAATCATACAAATCATAGGGGTATATCAGTCATTTTACCTCATAAAGGTATAATAGTTATTTCATTAGTATAGGGTCTAAGTGTACTTACCGACCCAACAGTAGGTCCACAGTCGTCTCGGGCGACCCGTGCAACCTTAACAGTCAATCAATGAAAATGGTCCCAAAGCCCATAACACCATGTGGCCTAGAACAGCCTAAGCCTATGAAACCACTCATAGTGGCCTCTACGATCATACGCCCACAATTTATGCATTCGGATTGCCACACGAGCGAGCGCACGCTCGTGTAACATCAATAGACATATTTTCAGCTTTTGTCGATTAACAATTATTGCAATGTGATTACACACCTGTTTACAAAAACGCGTGAATAGACCACGAGCACCAAACCTACATTCAATCAAGGTATTCTATTAGTCGATTGACAATAGGGTAAATCACCCTCCCCTTTAATACTTAATCCCAATATATTGGATACTTGCCTTGATTGAACGAAGGTGGTTTTAGCCCGCTTAGATCGTTGACGAAGGTTGATGATAGACTCCTTGAAGAATATCTACATGATAAGCGAATCCATTACTCATGTTTGTTTATGCACAAGGGTTGAAACAGCGTATCCCAACCCAAAGAAAACACAAACCCTAAAATAAAGGAAAGAAACATTCGGCCAAAACCGTAGGATCCAAGCCAAAACACCAGTTCAATATAATACCAACGAATAGTGTTACCTTCGAATGAGAGATAAGAGAAAGGTTTTGATTGTTACTGCAACACTAGCGAACTCCTTCACTCCTTGAGTAGTACTAAGACCCGAAAGAACACCATGACCAAGAGAGAAAAAGATGAGAATAGACATTGAGGGAAAAGAGGAGAAAAACTGAAAAAGCAGAGATAAACAGAAACTCACCAATCAGTATTCGGCCACCCACAAATGAGAAGGGAAGGAATTGAGAGAGAGCATAAAAGTAAAAAGGAAAAAGGAGAGGAGAAGAGACAAGGTAATCAGCCTAAAGACTACAACCGATTATGGGAGGGAGAAGGTGGAATCAAACCGAAAGTGCTGAGAGAGGAATAGCAGCAATTAGTCAAGAAGGAAATGAAAAAGCTAAATGAGAAAAAGGGAAAAGTAATCGATTAACCAAAGTAAAAAGGTCCAAAAGAGAGCATAAGACCGTAAAGCACAAAAAAGAGAAAGACTCGAATGAGCAAGCACTATTCGGCCACAACAAGCAAGGAAGCCAAACCGAAAAAAAGCCAAGTTCGGCACCAAAGGCAAAGAAAGAAGCTAATGCTAATTTTGCCAAAAGGAAGTCCTAACTCGGTAAGACCTCAAACAACCCTCACACTAGACTCATTCAACCCTTTCCCACCTCAGCTGAAACTCTCCTGAACAAGAGTTCAATTTTGGCACAACCTTCCCCAATTTCAAATTCCACAAAATCCTCCTAAAATCCTTCCTCCGTTATCTCCTCAACTGCCCATTCAAACTCTCCTCAACTAGCAGAGTTTCGGTCAACTTCAACTTCCCACACGGTAGAGCTGCAAAATAAACACCCCTTGCACACAACAGGTTTCAAACTCAAGACTTCCTAGCAACAGTAACACGCCACTACCCCCTGAACCAACATCCTTTTATGACTTGATTTCTCCACAATTATTTAAGAACCCATTATCAAGAAGCAAGGGTTTTATTCAATTAAAATAATTTTTTTGCTAAAGCCTAGGATTGAACCCAGGACTTCTCAGACACTTCCTAGGACACTTAACCACTGAAGTAGACATGCAGATGTGCAACATAACATATAAAAATAAATACCTAGATTTTAGGGAATTACAATTTGTATCCTACGAATTCCTAAGGTTCAAACGGGACTCGATAATCATCATACGTCATCAAATATGTAATCGATATTTATACATGGCAATTATACAAATCACATACATATAATTTAATTAAAACATATAAATACTCAATTTAATTACACAAACATACCTCGACGAGTATACGTAGATATATAGGCAATTAATCCAAGATTTTCTCTTTGCCTCGATCTAACTCCATACAAGGTCTAACTAGATCTATACAGATAAATTTAACTCAATTTAATATATATTTCATTCAATTTAGTCCAACTTTTTTTGGCAAAATTACCATTTTGCCCTTATACTTTTAATTTCTTTGCAATTTAGTCCCTAGGCTTGAAAAATGAAATTCATACAATTTTACCCCTACCTAAGCCTAGTCGATTTTAATACATACTAATAGCAGCCCATATATTTCACAAATTCATAAATTTTACCATGAATTTATCACATTTTTCAATTTAGACCCTAATTGATAATTTCATCAAAAATTCCTTTACAAAAGTTGATTATCTAACGACAACTATTCATTATCTATCATCAAACTTCAAAAACTCAGGTATGTTCAATAATGGTAAAACCATAATAGTTTAACAGTTTCACAAATTAGTCCCCCGGCTAGCTAGGTTAAGCTAAACTATCCCGAAAAGATATAAATCATTAAAAACAGGACAAAAACTCATACCTAATTGAGCTTACAAGCTTAGCTGAATGTTTTGTAACACACCAAACCCGGCCCGAACGTTACGGCTGAATCTGGCGTGTCACATTGAAGTGTTTTAGTGAAAACCACGTTTTCATTGAAAACCCTTCTTAGAATAAAATAAACCTTAATTAACTTAAAAAAACTCCTTTCAATCACTTGTTTAAAACATATGATTTTACGAAAACATGTCATTTTAAAATTTAGTTGCGGAAGCGTAGAAAAATATACTATAATTTAGAAAACCCATGTTCAATTGCTCGTAATTACAATGCATAAAATAATAATCCAAATAATAATAAAATGGAAATCCTTATTACAATCCAGTCTGAAATCACTTAATAATCAGAAACTTATATGCTTTAAAATAAAATAAATAAATAAAAACAAGTCTAAATTGTCTTGCTAGCTGACCATACAGAGTCCCTCCAAACATCGAACCTCCTACTGAGCATCACCTGAAAATAAAATAAAAGAGGGGAGGAGTTTTCGCAAACTCAATGTGTACAACCCTCGACAAAAAAAAAAAGCATTCAAAAATCATCATACATCAATCATGCAATGCAATCCCATCCCAATTATCCATCTGCTATACACCAGCTCCATCCCTCGTCACACCATGTGGGGATATAAATATCGACCCACCCAACCGACACATCAATGGTAGCTTGGTTACGAAACTACCTTCATTTACATATTGGGCTTTAAAAGCCGTCGGTGGATCCACGATTGTCAAGCAACCATGCGATCCTCATATACTTCCTCTATTCCATAATTCCCAACCCATATGCAACCTAAGCAGAATATCATATGTATGCATGTCACATCCATAAAACTTACGTTCATCATCTAGGGGTATTTTGGTCATTTTTGCCCTTAGGGCATTTCGGTAATTTTCCCTTTATTACGGTTTTCACTTACCTTGGCTCATTAACAAATCCTGTGAGCTAAGATGAACGAATACTATGCACCAGGTTGGATTCCAGAGAAGAGGAGGTGGGTTATTAAGACCGCTTAAGTACCAAGCTCTCCCTAGATCTAATCCTAGACATGCATATACCCGTTGCCACACCTTAACCCTTTGACTTGTCCACGGTCACAATATATTAATTAAGTTTTAGTAGTTATCATATACTAGGCCCAAAACCCCTTACAAAGTCCAATCAAATTCACATACCTGGATCTGGCCCATTAAGCCCAATCATATTCATATGGCCCATTAGGCCCAAATCACCTGTTTATGGCCCATTAGGCCCAAATCACATTTATAAGGCATGTTAGGCCCTGTCACATTCATATTCATGCTCACATACAAATTCCTATCACATAGCGTCAATATTCAGTTTTTGCCTATTATGGGCCCCACAGCCCATCGGACTCATTTAGCCCATTCCGGCTCATATGGCCAAATCACAACCCAAGTCCACAGAATCGCTTGTGCGCCTCAAGAAACCTATCGGTCTCCCCCTTATGAGTGTTCGCACACTCGCAAGACTACCGTAGCCAAACTTTCAGTTTTTTGGCATTTCAGCTTTTCAGCTTTTCGGTTTTTCGGCATTTCAGCTTTTGCCGATTCATAGTGTGTGTGTGCAGTGTATGTACACACCTGGTAAGCAAGCGTGCTGCGATTCCTTTAGTCACCAACCTACAAACTATATCACCCTTCCGTTAATCGCATCCATAATACATATCTTTACTAAAACCGAAACCTCAACTTAATCTTACCTTGCGCGATAAATATAACAGCCCCTTCTTAAATCACTAACCACGATCAACTCCTAGATCTGCACCAATCTTAACTATTAAAACCAGAATAATAGATGACTCGTATCCAACACAAGTTCCATTACCTTAACTATGAACATTCGGCCACCTTAGCCAATGGGAGTGGAATACTTACCAACACCGCAAGCACCTAAAGGCAATTTTGGCAGAGAGGTAAGATCCAAGATCCGATACTAATTCCCTACCACAGTTGATTAGAAAAAGTGAGGGACAATAATCGATACTTAGCAAAGAAAAGCGATTGTAAAACACTTACACTAGATTTGTTCAAAGAGTATTCGGCCCTTGGGAGATTCGACTTTTAAACTTAGTATGGTGAATAAGGTTTATTTGGCACAGATTAAAGAAGAAGATTAGAAGAAGAAATCGGCTAAGTGAAACAAAGAAAATTGTGTAGAGAAGAATAGAAATCGGCACAAAGAAAAGAAAGAAAGACAAAAAGGTTTTCGACTTTTTGGATCTTGAAGAGAAAAGGGTTTTTGGCAATAAGGTAAAGAAGAATTTAAGCAGTAGCCTGGCAACCTCGTATTCGACCCCTATTTATAGCCCTTATAGTCGAATTTTCCATGCCTAATTCCCAATTCGGCTTCATCACTTCTCCCTTCTCATCTCCTCATTTTTCTCCCTAATAACCCCTTGATATTTTCCTTAATTTTCTCTTCTGAACACTCCCATTGGGGTCCATCTTCACGCCACTTCCAACCTTCTAGAAGGCCAAAATTAAATTTCTAAAAATACTGAGCTAGGATTCGAACCTTGGATCTCCTTCCTAGCTACTAACGCCACCTCCCAACACCCTAAGTGGTGTCACTTAGCCACTCCTCCATAAGGCTTTTTTGATGCTATTTTCCCCAATCTTTATTTAAAAGCCCAACTACTTGCCAACCCTGATTCTCTAATAATTAAATTAGAATTCCTCCACCATAAAACTCAAACCCAGAACTTCTTCAACATACCTAGACACTTCAAATTTCTTAAACCCTTAAGGCCAACATGTCATTTGCCATTTTCTTGCTCACTTAAAAATTTTATGAGACCCAAAGCCCAAAGCCCAATTCATCTAGGTCCAAAATTCTAGGCGTTACAACTCTACCCCCTAAAAGAAATTTCATCCTCAAAATTTCCAACTATCAGTACAGCTACATAACACAGACTACCACACCACGCTCCCGCTGCACACTCTAATTCTAAACTAAATAAATAGCATGCTATGATAAGTACGTACCGGTATTCGCCTCTGGAGCGTCTCCATCCTCTTGATGACGTGTTGCATAGACCAAAGCTGGCTGCCTCGCCTCAACATGACCAGCACCCCTGCCCGGTGCTCCACGACCCAAACCATTTCCACCCCTGGCCTAATCACGGCCTCTCGGTTGTTGCTGACCACCCCTCGGTGGCTGTGCACCACCTCGGTCCACGACTGGCACTCGACCTACCATTCTAGCGGTAATCCCTGATCCTATGCTCGATAGACCCACAAGCTAAACAAGTTCATGTCCTCTTACAACACTCACCTAGATGACCTTTCCCACAATCAGCACAAGGTGGCACCTGTAGATTAGCAGTAGGGGGCCCTACTCTAACTGGCCCATTAACTCTGGCCCTAGCCCTAGGCATCTGTCCAACACCTGGAGTCTCAGCCTCCCTTTTATTCCTACCCCTTTCTTCTTCCCGATTTAAGCGCTCAATGTGCTTAACTTCCTCCGCTATCTTTGCTTTCTCCTCTAACTCTGAGAAAACTCGCTCTCTTTGTGGAGCTATCAATACCCTAAGGCTGTCTCTTAGTCCGTCCTCAAACCTAACGCAATGCTCATAGTCTGTTGCCACCATTACTCTTGCATACCTACTAAGGCGTAGAAACTCTGCCTCATACCCTGCCACCGATTTGTTTCCTTGGGTCAAGTTCAGGAACTCTTTCCTTCTAGCATCCACATAACTCACACCTACATATTTCCCTTGGAATGCAGCTTTGAAAAACTCCCAAGTGACCCGCTTTGGTTAGGTGCCCTTTTTCACCGCCAGCCACCACTGGTAGGCTTCTTTCCTAAGTACTGACACTGCCCCTTTCAGCTTTTGTTTAGATGAGCAGTCCAGGTCCTCCATTATCCTTTCGGTGGCCTCCAACCAATATTTCACCATGTTAAGAGCCACACCAGCCACGCCCTTAAAGATCTCAGCCCTGTTTGATAGAAGTTGCTTCTGAATGGACCCCCGATTTCCAGTGCCATTATTGGCCCCAGCGGCCCTTTCCAAAATTCTCAGCATTGCCTGTGACAATGAATCTTCTCCCGCAGCCCGATCATATGGTCCATTCCCAGCCACAGGTGAGGCCAGATTCTCTTCTACTCCAGCATCGGGCATATGGCCCGATGTCGACGATTCAGCCTTAATACTTCCGCAGCCTCGGCCACGGCCCCTTGCACGTCTTCTAGCACTCATCGTCGATTCGCGTATTATCTGGATTAAAATTTTATGAAGTTTTAGTTAGTTTAATAATTATACCGATGTTTTATGAAAATATTTAGAGAGAAGATTGTTTTGGAAAATCCTCTATAATTTCCAGATCCTACGGGTTTTAGTTCCATTCTAACTATCATCTAAAGTAGCCCCCTAACTATGTAATGCATAACAATTTAAACAAACTTAAAAAGTACTTACTTGGTTCGACATCGGAGACTTAGTGTGCCGCTCAGTAAGATTTCCCTTTTTCCATAGTGGTGTGATCCAAATTTTTTTTTAAAACAGAAAAAGAAACCAAATAGTAATAAGGCTCACTTCAAAGCCTGAGTTTTGTAACCTAGCTCTGATACCACTAAATGTAACACCCCAAACCCAGCTCGAACATTATGGTAGAATCTGGCGTGTCACATTGAAGTGTTTTATCGAAAACCATGTTTTCATTGAAAACCCTTCTTAAAATAAAATAAACCTTAATTAACTTAAAAAAAAACTCCTTTCAATCACTTGTTTAAAACATATGATTTTACGAAAATATGTCATATTAAAATTTAGTTGCGGAAGCGTAGAAAAATATACTATAATTTAGGAAACCCAAGTTCAGCTACTCGTAATTACAATGCATAAAATAATAATCCAAATAATAATAAAATGGAAAGCCTTATTACAATCCAGTCTAAAATCACTTAATAATCAGAAACTTATATGCTTTAAAATAAAATAAAATAAAATAAAACAAGTCTAAATTGTCTTACTAGCTAGCCACCCAGAGTCCCTCCAAACATCAAACCTACTGAGCATCACCTAAAAATAAAATAAAAGAGGGGGTGAGTTTTCGCAAACTCAGTGTGTACAACCCTCGACAAAAAAAAAAGCATTCCAAAATTATCATACATCAATCATGCAATGCAATCCTATCCCAATCATCCATCCGCTACACACCAGCTTCGTCCCTCGTCACACCATGTGGGGATATAAATATCGACCCACCCAACCGACAGATCTATGGTAGCCCAGTTGCGTAACTACCTTCATTTACATATTGGGCTTTAAAAGCCGCCGGTGGATCTACGATTGTCAAGCAACCATACGATCCTTATATACTTTCTCCGTTCCATAATTCCCAACTCATATGCAACCTAAGCAGAATATCATATGTATGCATGTCACATCCATAAAACTTCTGTTCAACATCTAGGGTATTTTGGTCAGTTTCGCCCTTAGGGCATTTCGGTAATTTTCCCTTTATCACGGTTTTCACTTACCTTGGCCCGTTAACAAATCCCGTGAGCTAAGATGAACGAATACTATGCACTAGGTAGGATTCTAGAGAAGAGGAGGTGGGTTATTAAGACCGCTTAAGTACCAAGCACTCCCTAGGTTTAATCCTAGACATGCATATACTCGTTGCCACACCTTAACCCTTTGACTTGTCCACGGTCGCAATATATTAATTAAGTTTTAGTAGTTATCATATATTAGGCCCAAAACCCCTTACAGAGCCCAATCAAATTTACATACCTAGATCTAGCCCATTAAGCCCAATCATATTCCTATGGCCCATTAAGCCCAAATCACCTGTATATGGCCCATTAGACCCAAATCACATTTATATGGCCCGTTAGGCCCAATCACATTCATATTCATGCTCATATACAAATTCCTATCACATAGCATCAATATTCAGTTTTTGCCTATTTTGGCCCCAACAACCCATCGGGCCCATTTAGCCCATTCCAGCCCATATGGGCAAATCACAACCCAAGCCCACGGAATCGCCTGTAGGCCTCAGGCAACCTATCAGTCTCCCCCTTACGAGTGTTCGCGCACTCGCAAGACTACCGTAGCCAAGCTTTCAACTTTTTGGCATTTCAGTTTTTCGGCATTTCGGCTTTTGCCGATTCATAGTGTGTGTGCAGTGTATGTACACACCTGGTAAGCAAGCGTGCTGCGATTCCTTTAGTTACCAACCTACAAACGATATCACCCTTCCATTAATCGCATGCTTAATAGATATCTTTACTAAAACTGAAACCTCACCTTAACCTTACCTTGCGCGATAAATATAACAGCCCCTTCTTAAATCACTAACCATGATCAACTCTTAGATCTACACCAATCTTAACTATTAAAACTAGAATAATAGATGACTCGTATCCAACACAAGTCCCCTTACCTTAACTATGAATATTCAGCCACCTCAGCCAATGGGAGAGGAATACTTACCAACACCGCAAGCACCTAAAGGCAATTTCGGCAGAGAGCTAAGATCTGAGATCTGATACTAATTCCCTACCATAGTTGATTAGAAAGAGTGAGGGACAATAATCGATACTTAGCAAAGAAAAGCGATTGTAAAACACTTACACTAGATTTGTTCAAAGAGTATCCGACCCTTGGGAGATTCGGCTTTCAAACTTAGTATGGTGAATAAGGTTTATTTGACACAGATTAAAGAAGAAGATTAGAAGAAGAAATTGGCTAAGTGAAATAAAGAAAATTGTGTAGAGAAGAATAGAAATTGGCACAAAGAAAATAAAGAAAAACAAAAAGGTTTTCGACTTTTTGGATCTTAAAGAGAAAAGGGTTTCTCGCAACAAGGTGAAGAAGAATTTTGGCAATAGCCTGACAACCTTGTATTCGGCCCCTATTTATAGCCCTTATAGTCGAATTTTCCATACCCAATTCCCAATTTGGCTCCATCATTTTTCCCTTCTCATAACCTCATTTTTCTCCCTAATAAGCCATTGATCTTTTCCTTAATTTTCTCTTCTGAATACTCCCCTTGGAGTCCATCTTCACACCACTTCCAACCTTCTAGAAGGCCAAAATTAAATTTCTAAAAATACTACGCTAGGATTCAAACCTTGGACCTCCTTGCTAGCTACTAATGCCACCTCCCTACTCCCTAAGTGGCGTCACTTAGCCACTCCTCCACAAGGCTTTTTTGATGCTATTTCCCTCTATCTTTATTTAAAAGCCTAACACTTGCCAACCCTGATTCTTCTAATAATTAAATTAAAATTCCTCTACCACAAAACTGAAACCCAGAACTTCTCCAACATACCTAGACACTTCAAATTCCTTAAACCCTTAAAGCCAACATGTCATTTGTCATTTTCTTGCTCTCTTAAAAATTTTATGAGAACTAAAGCCCAAAGCCCAATTCATCTAGGCCCAAAATTTGGGGCGTTACATGTTTAGTACAAAAATGGCTTCTTTCCCTTGTAAAAATCAATGGAAGATGGTATTGGAAGATGATGATAATTTTATTTTGTTTATTTTTATCATTAATTACTATTTTACCTAATTAACCTTAATAATTCATTCAAATTTCAATATTGCCAAACCATTATCATCCACTAGCATAAAAATGGTCTAATTACCATATAAGGACCTCCACTTTAAAGTCCTATAGCTATTTAATACCTTT
Organism: Gossypium longicalyx; assembly: GCA_025698465.1. Classification (NCBI taxonomy): domain Eukaryota; kingdom Viridiplantae; phylum Streptophyta; class Magnoliopsida; order Malvales; family Malvaceae; genus Gossypium; species Gossypium longicalyx. Next base: position 32,534,163 of record CM046995.1, on the reverse strand, counting down.
AGCTATTAAAACTCAACTTTTGTACTTTACGCGATTTAGTCATTTTTATCAAATTAAGCATGTAAACGGTAAAATTTCTTAACGAAATTTTTATACAGTATATCATGCTATAGGTAATAAGAAAATAATAAAATAAAATTTTTGACTTCAGATTTGTGGTCTCAAAACCACTGTTTCTCATTTCATTAAAAATAGGCTCTTACAATTAACCTTTCAAGATCATGGGTTGTGATGTAACCTTAAACATATGGGATTTTTAGGTTTGCTTTTGTGTTAACTTAGGCCCTTAAGCAAAGTGAAGTTATCAATTACGGGAAGTAAGCACTTCTTGTCTTCTTTCTAGCACAATCATGGATATCTTTATAAATAATCCTTCCAACATTCATAGTCTTTTCTGTTATAATTGCATACAACAAAAGTATTCGCTCCATCGAGATGGTGGAACTATGTGAGATAGGCATGAAACTATATCAAACAAAGTAGAACCATACCTTGACCACTAGTTTTAGATAATCCCTTTGGCAAAATGACTACCATACTTTCTTATAATCCATTGGGATCCCAGATTTGTCACAACATTAAGCACTTGTTGAAGAAAATCCCAATTTATCTTTGTTATCATAGCAAAGTACTCATCTTCTTCAACATCAAGTAGGTTAAACAAATCATTATTGGATTTAGACGTTAGGGGTATCTTTTTCTTGTGAACAAGAACTTCTGTATAATCAAGCATAGTTAAATTAGCATAGAACTCTCGAACTAACTCCTCTTTAGGCAATGATCATGCATCACAAAAATAGTTCCAATTGAGGGCATCAATTGTCTTTCATTTTGGCCAAGGCACAACCATCTTGTCATTACTCTGGCATCATGGGTTGATTTTTGAAGATAGAATCAAACCCTTCTTTTATTTTCTCATCTTGGATCACAATTGGATTTTCGACAGAGGTTTTAAAAGATCTAGTTATTTTGTAAGAAATGGTGATTTTTCCCCAAAAAATAGGCAAAGTTTCGACAAAAGGAAGAGAAAAAAAATCGGTAAGGGATGGTAGCAAGATGTTTGCGACGTTGATAGACGTGCAACAAAGATAAGGTTTCTCCCAAAAAAGACTTGCGATAGTAAATACTGAGGGTTTTGCGACAAGAGAAGGAAATTGGGGAAATTCTTTGAGATTTAGGCCATGGCTAAGAGCAAAAAGAATAAGTGGCTAATGTTTAAGCTAATTTCTTGAAGGGATGTGAAAATTATAGTGGTAGAGAAAGGTTTATATAGTGGTGAATTAAGGAAAACTTGTAGCAAAAATTTAGCTACAAGGGTTTCTTGGGCAGCAAGTATAAAGGAAGGGAAAAAGTGGCAGCAAAATTAGGGTTTATAGAGAACCCTTGGACAGCAATGTGGTGTAAATTTCTCCTCTTTGTTGTTTCAGGCCTTGAGCCCAAACTGTATTTACAAACTAGACTGCTTAAGATAAAATAATCTTATTAGTACTTGGGCCAATTTGACCCCTTTATTAAACATAAACAAATAAAAATAAAATTTTTGAAGTTAATTAGAAAATTTCTTCTTAGAAGATTACACTAAATTAATTCCCAAGAAAGGTTAGAGAGGTCACAACGGTCCCACTTAAGTTCCAATCTCCTTGGATAGAATTAATTAAATGTACTAATTAAGAAAAATAATTTCTAATTATTTATTAAAAAGTAAGATCATAAAAATTAAAGGTTTATCAATTTGAACGAGGTTTTAATTCGCTCAACTTCACCATCCCAATAGTGCTTGAGATGTTGACCATTAACTTTAAACGTACTTCCATGGTCATCGTACAATTCTAAAGTTCCATATGGATAAACTTTCTAGATGGTATAATGTCCTCTCCATCGGGATTTGAACTTCTTAGGGAATAACCTTAGCCTTCAATTAAATAAAAACACTTTTTGACCTTCTTTGAATTCATAAGGTTGTATACTACTGTCATGCCATCTCTTAGATTTTTCTTTACACATCTTGGTATTCTCGTATAAAAATAACCTCAACTCTTCCAACTTATCAAGCTGCAGCATCTTTCTCTCACCTACTTGCTTAAGATCCAAATATAATTGTTTCAAGGCCAAGTGAGCTTTATTTTCCAATTCAAGCGGAAAATGACATGCCTTTTGTAATAGTCTGGTTTAGACCCTAGTTAAAATAGTGGTTTTGGGACCACATGTTCGAGTCAAAAAAATATTTAAATATTATTTTTCGTGCTTATGATATGTGAATTAGTATGTGTGAAAGTTTCGTATAAAAATTTGATCGTTTGTGTGCTTAATTTGCAAAAAAGACCTAATCGCGTAAAATGTAAAAGTGACCTACTACATGTTAAAAGTGCTTGTTTGATTTGTCTTATTAAAAGAGAGGTCCTTAGGATGTAATTTGACCATTGAAAGTTTGAATGGACATTTATGCCAAAGGTTAATGGAATTTTAATGTTTATAATAAGGCTATTATGGTAAAATGTATATTATGTTAATATTAATAAAAAAAAACACGATTTTTCTTCATATGTTCATCCATTTGTGACAAGAATAAAAGAAAAAGAAAAAGACCATTAGGGTTCGACCAATACTTTTCTTGATTAAGGTATGTGTTTTGATCCGTTTTCGATAATTTCTACGTTTTTGTAATCATTGTTCTGTATACTATCAAGCCCATGTCTCAATTTCTGATTTTGATGATGATTTTTAAATGTGCCATGGATGAATTCTTGAGCTTTATGTTGTTATATGATGAAATATGAAAGTTTGATGTTGGGTTTATATGTTTTATTTTTGGATTTTTGATAAATTTGAGTAAAATGGGCTAAATTGTGAAATTTGTAAAATGAGGGACTAAACTAAAATAAATGAAATGTGTGGACTTGTATGAGTACTAGGAGAATTCGGCTAAGTATGAGTATATACAAATTATATGTATTTTGTGATTTCGTGAATTAGGGACTAAAGTGTCAAAATGTGAAAATGTGAGGGCTAATTTGTAAAATGCCCTAAATTTGTATTTAAGGATTGTTTAGAATGAATGTGTGATTAAATGAGTCAAATTTGAATTTATATAGATCAAGAGTTAAAGAAAACAAAATTAGATCAGGGAAAGTCGAAAGTCGTCGAATAGCCAATTCCGTATATCCGAATCTGAACGAGGTAATTATATATACAAATAAATGCACTTGAATTGATTTATTTATGCTTATATGTTATTGAACTATGATGAATGGGTTTATGCCTTGATTTCGAGACATCTGAGAATTTATCGACGAATTTTCGACGTCCGAAAAGCCCTATACGAACCTTAGGAATAGTTAGGATACATATGTCATGACATAGGATCCGATATATGTTTTCGTGTAAGACCACGTCTGGGACGTGGGCATCGACTTATGCTTTATGCGTAAGACCATGTCTCGAAAGTTGGCATCGTATTTATTTTCATGTAAGACCCTGTCTGGGACAGTGGCATCGATATTTGGTTACGTGTAAGGCAATGTCTGGGACGTTGGCATTGTATATGTTTTTTGAGCTATCCGCGTATCCTTATGTTTTTGAACGGTTCAAATGGGCATTTTGAGAAAATGAATCAGTATGTCAACATAAATCCGATTCAGATACGTTAAAAATGAGTACCATATTTGATATTGAAAGGTAAGTATATGTTCTTTAATGAACAAAAGATTATATGTGGTAAAAGCATGAGAATTTATGCTATATATGACATGGAAATTGGAAGATATGAAATGTATATGAATATGGAAGTTGTGATAGATTATGACTTGAAGTATATGTGATTTGATGATGACATAATGTTTAATGTGTTAAGTTTATTTGTATATGGCTTACTAAGCTTTTATAAGCTTACTTTGTGTGTCTTTTAACTATTTTACAGATATCGTAGCTACTGGAAGCTCAGGGATCATTGCGGATCATCACCGCGCTATCGAACTTTATTTTGGAACATTTTGGAAGTTTAAATACTGGAGTATGGCATGTATAGGCTAGAAGTACTTTGAACATGTTTTGTAATGTGTATATATCTAGCCATCTGATTTGGCTTGATTGTGGATATGTTATGAATGAGTTGTGGTATAAGTTATGTGATGAAATTATGTTTATTACATGTTCTTGTTTGGCCAAAATAAATGGTTAATTTTGCAGATATTTGGTAAGATTATGCGATGAGTTTGAATGATGATATTATAATTGTTGAAGCTTATGTTTTAGTATGTCTATGGCGTGAATTTGGTATGATTTGGTTGATTATTTGAGGATAAAATTGATTAATAATGAAATGGTATGATTGATATTGTATTTGTCTATGAATTGGCTAAAATTATTGTGCATATTGTTGTGGTTTTAGTGCTTGTAGGTTTGACCCAAATTTGGGTGGCAAATTGGCTTTCCAAATGGCTTATTTTTGTTCACACGGGCAAAGACATGGGTGCGTGTCTCAGCCGTGTGCGACACGCGGTCATGTTGTACGGTCATGTGTCCCTTGGGGTACCCTACGATTTTTAAGTCAGGCTCGAGCACGACCAAAGTGCACGGGTATGTGGCTAGCCGTGTGACCCAAGTCAGTTTCGACTATGGCCAAGGCACACGGGCATGTTTTGTGGCCATGTGTGCAAGTCAGTATGTATGCCCTGTTTTGACACGGCCTAGACACATGGGCATGTCTAATGTTGTGTAAGGCATACGGCCAGTTCACACGAGCGTGTGACCTGTTCAATATTGAATTTTTTTGTATGAGCTCGGTTTAGTCCTGACCCCTTTCTAATACATGTTTTAGGTCTCGATAACCTATATAAGGACTTTATATTGATGTTTGATCTCTGATGTTATGATAATTATGAATTGAATGTTAATGTTCCATTTTGTCCGGTAATACATTTAACCCTAGTTCGACGACGGACACGGGTTATGGGTGTTACATTTGGTTGGTATTAGAGTTATGGTTTAGTCGATTCTAGGACTATCATAGCATATGTGAGTCTAGCTATACATGCCATATTTATGAACTGCAATAGTGTGATGAATTCTGACAATGAAAATGTGTTTCTATATAGCGTATGGATCCCGAACGAGCTATAGCTGACGATGTAGAAAGTAATGCACCTGTTTTCGCGCAAAGGATGACGCCATCTGATTCTAGACCGACTACGAATAACCGTGATAGTGAGGCTAAACAAGCCTTCTACCAGATGATGAACTATTGGTTTAGTCAATATATTAGAACCAATCTGGCTATTCAACAACCTCTACCCCTGGTTAATTCTCCACAAGCTCCTACTATACCATCAGTGAATCCGGTTCAGTTAAGTAAGCATCCGATAGATAAGATTAGAAAGTATGGGGCCGAAGAGCTTCGAGCTACAACAAATGATGATGCTGAAAAGGCTGAGTTCTGGTTGGAGAACACGATAAGAGTGTTTGAAGAATTGTCTTTGAATTCCAAAGAATGTATAAAATGTGTCGTTTCACTTTTGAGGGATACAATGTACCATTGGTGGAAAACTTTGATATCGGTAGTTCTAAGTGAGCGAGTCACTTGGGATTTCTTCCAAGCCAAATTTCGAAAGAAATACATCAGTTAGAGATTTATCGACCAGAAACGTAAAGAGTTTCTAGAGCTTAAACAAGGTCGTATGCCTGTTACTGAATACGAGCGGGAATTTGTAAGATTGAGTCAGCATGCTTGTGAATGTGTATCTACTGAGGTAATAATGTGTAAGAGATTTGAGGATGGTTTGAATGAGGACATCCGTTTGTTAGTCGGGATTCTTGAGATTAAAGAATTTGTTGTGCTTGTTGAACGAGCATGTAAAGTCGAAGATCTCAGGAAAGAGAAAAGAAAAGCTAATTCTGAAACTAGAGAAGTGAGAAAGAGATCTGTGAGCAAATCATTTCAGTCTGCATCAAAGAAGTTTAGAGATGATTTTAGTCGTTCAAGGGCTAATGTGGGGCATTCGAGTAGAGATCGTGCTAGATCGCATTTGAACATTAGAGCTCCAGCTTCTTTTGTTGCAAGTGTTGGTAATGCTCGATCTAATCAACCAGAATGTAAGCATTGTGGTAAAACACATCTGAGGAGTTGTAGATTGAATGATCGAGCTTGTTTCAAATATGGATCTTTGGATCACTTTATTCGAGATTGTCCCGAGTCTGTTGAGCAAGAGATTGTGCAAAATCTGAGGCCAAGTGGAAATGCTTCTCGTGGTAGACCTTCCAAAAATATGAGAAATGTGAGTGGTAGTCAAAGAGGGACAAAAGATACAGCTGTTAGATCCGAGGCTCGTGCACCTACTAGAGCCTATGCTATCCGAGCTCGTGAATGAATTTAGTGAATTTAGTGAATAGTAAGACTTTTCCTGTAGAGTCTACTGAATTTGTAATTAAAGTTTCGAACCCCCTAGGCAGATCTGTTTTGGTTGATAAAGTTTGCAAGAACTGTCTGTTAACGTTTCGAGACATTTGTTTTTCTTCAGATCTAATGTTATTACTTTTTGATGAATTTGATAGAATCTTGGGTATAGATTGGTTAATTTTGCACAATGCTATTATGAATTGTAAATGGAAAACTATTGATTTAAGATGCAAGAATGATGAAATAGTCAAAATTGAATCTAGTAATTTGAATGGATTACCTGTTGTGAACACTTCGATGAAAGCTTTGAGTATTGTGAGAAAGGGTTGTGAAGTTTATTTTGCTTATGTAATTGATTCGAAAGTGTCAGAAAAGAAAGTTGAATCAGTGCCTATTGTATGTGAGCTTCCTGATGTGTTTCTTGAAGAACTTCTAGGATTACCTCCGGATAGAGAAGTTGAATTTGACATTGAATTGGTACCTGATACTACTCTGACTTCGATAGCTACGTATATAATGGCTCTAACCGAATTAAAAGAATTAAAATCTTAATTGTAAGAGTTAATAGATAGAGGGTTTGCTAGACCGAGTTTCTCACCTTGGGGTGCTCTTGTTCTGTTTGTGAAAAAGAAAGACGGTACGATGAGAATGTGCATAGATTATCATCAGTTGAATAAAGTCACTATCAAGAATAAGTATCCTCTGCCCCCTATTGATGATTTGTTTGATTAGTTGAAAGGAGCTGCTGTGTTTTCAAAGATAGATTTGAGATCAGGCTATTATCAGTTGTGAGTGAAAGACTCAGACATTCCAAAAACTGCTTTCAGAACGAGGTATGGACACTATGAATTCTTATTTATGCCATTCAAATTGACTAACGCACCTGCTATCTTTATGGATTTGATGTATAGAATTTTCAGACGTATTTAGATCGATTTGTTGTTGTATTCATTGATGGCATATTGATTTATTCACGAGATGAAACCGAATATGCTAAGCATCTGAGAATAGTACTACAGACTTTGCGTGATAAGTAATTGTATGCAAAGTTTAGCAAATGTGAGTTTTGGTTGTGCAAAGTTGGTTTTCTGGGCCATATTGTGTTAGTATCAGGTGTCCGAGTTGATCCGAGAAAAATTTCAACTATTTTGGATTGGAAGCCTCCGAGAAATGTCTTCGAAGTTCGCAATTTTTTGGGACTTACAGGTTACTATAGACGGTTTGTAGAAGGCTTTTCTATGATTGTAACTTCGTTAACTAAACTGCTTCAAAAAGATGTGAAGTTTGTGTAGTCTGAAAAGTGTCAGAACAGTTTTGATCAGTTGAAAACTTTATTTACTGAAGCTCTGGTATTAGTACAACCTGAATCAGGTAAAGAATTTGTGATATATAATGATGCTTCGTTGATCGAACTAGGATGTGTTTTGATGCAAGAAAGTAAAGTCATTTCCTATACTTCAAGACAATTAAAGCCACATGAAAAGAACTATATGCGCATGACCTGGAATTAGCTGCGATTGTGTTTGCTTTGAAAATCTAGCACCACTATCTGTTCAGTGAGAAATGTCATGTATATTCTTATCATAAGAGTTTGAAATATCTGATGACTCAGAAAGATCTGAATTTTTGACAGAGAAGACAGTTAGAACTGCTAAAAGACTATGAACTTGTGATTGATTATCATACAAGAAAATAAAATGTTGTTACTGATGCTTTGAGTCGAAAATCATTTTTTGCTTTACATACAATGAATGCTCATTTGGTTCTGTCCGATGATTGTTCAGTATTAGCTGAATTGAAAGCAAGACATTTGTTCTTACAATAGATTATCAAAGCTCAGAAGATTGATAATGAGATTTTAGCCAAACGAGTCCAGTGTCATTTAGAGTCTGATTCAGAATTCAAAGTTGACAAAGATGATTGTCTGAGATTTCGAGATAGAATTTGTGTCTCGAGAAATCCAAAGTTAATTCAAATGATTTTGAGTGAAGCTCACAATAGTCGGTTATCTGTGCATCCGAGTAGTACAAAAATGTACAATGATCTGAAACAGTATTACTGGTGGTCTAGAATGAAAAGAGATATCTCTAACTTTGTTTCTAAATGTTTGATCTGTCAGCAAGTTAAAGCTGAACATCAGGTACCATCTGGTTTGTTACAACCGATTATGGTTCCAGAGTGGAAATTGGATCGAATGACAATGGACTTTGTTTTGGGTTTGCCCCTGTCTCCGAAAAAGAAAGATGCTATCTGGGTTGTAGTTAATCGTTTGACAAAATCAGCTCATTTTATTCCAGTATGATCTAATTCCTCGCTTGATAAATTAGCTGAATTATACATTTCTGATATTGTGAGATTGCATGGTGTGCCATTATCCATTGTGTCAGACAGAGATCCGAGATTTACATCGCGATTCTGGAAGAAGTTGCAAGATGCCCTAGGTACAAAATTGCATTTTAGTACTGCTTTTCATCCGCAAACGGATGGTCAATCCATGCAGATTATTCAGATACTCGAAGATATGTTGAGATGTTACATTCTTGAGTTTGAAGGTACGTGGAAACAGTATTTGCCTTTGATGGAATTCGCTTATAATAACAGTTTTTAATCGAGCATTAAAATGGCACCATATGAAGCTTTATTCGCAAATGCCGTACACCTCTATATTGGACTAAGCTCAGCGAAAATAAGATTCACGGGGTTGATTTGATAAAAGAAACTAAACAGAAAGTGAAAGTGATCTGAGATAGTTTGAAAGCAACTTTCGATCGTCAAAAATCTTATACGAACTTGAAAAGAAAAGACATTGAATTTAAAATTGGCAACAAAGTGTTTTTGAAAGTATCTCCGTGGAAGAAAGTGCTTTGGTTCGGTAGAAAAGGCAAATTGAGTCCGAGGTTCATTAGGCCATATGAGATTACCGAGCGTATTGGGCCGATAGCATATAGATTGTTGTTGCCACCAGAGTTAGAAAAGATTCATGATGTGTTTCACATATTGATGCTACGATGATACAGATCTGATTCTTCGCTTGTAATTCCCCCTTCTGAGATTGAAATTCAGTCTGATATGACTTACGAAGAAAATTTGATCCGTATCTTAGCTCAAGAGGTTAAAGAGCAGTGAAATAAGAAAATTTCGTTAGTAAAAGTGATGTGGCATTGACACGGTATTAAAGAGGTCACGTAGGAGTCTGAAGATGCTAGGAGACAACAATATCTGAATCTATTCAACGGCAAGATTTTTAAGGATAAAAATCCCTAAGGGGGAGAATTGTAATAGTCCGATTTAGACCCTAGTCAAAATAGTGGTTTTGGGACGACATATTCGAGTCAAAAAATATTAAAATATTATTTTCAGTGCTTATGGTATGTGAATTAGTATGTGTGAAAGTTTCGTATAAAAATTTGATCGTTTGTGTGCTTAATTTGCAAAAAGGACCTAATTGCGTAAAATATAAAAGTGACCTACCACATGTTAAAAGTGCTTGTTTAATTTGTCTTATTAAAATAGAGGTCCTTAGGATGTAATTTTACCATTGAAATTTTGAATGGAGATTTATGCCAAAGGTTAATTAAATTTTAATGTTTATAATAAGGCTATTATGGTAAAATGTATATTATGTTAATATTAATAAAACAAAACATGATTTTTCTTCATATGTTCATCCATTTGTGCTGAAAATACAAGAAAAATAAAAAGAAAAATACCATTAGGTTTCGGCCAATACTTTTCTTGATTAAGGTATGTGTTTTGATCCGTTTTCGATAATTTCTATGTTTTTGTAATCCTTGCTTCGTATACTATCAAGCTCATGTCTCAATTTCTGATTTTGATGATGATTCTTAAATGTACCATGGATGAATTCTTGAGCTTTATGTTGTTATATGATGAAATATGAAAGTTTGATGTTGGGTTTATATGTTTTGTTTTTGGATTTTTGATGAATTTGAGTGAAATGGGCTAAATTGTGAAATTTGTAAAATGAGGGACTAAAATGTGAAATAAATGAAATGTGTGGACTTGTATGAGTACTAGGAGAATTCGGCTAAGCATGATTATATGCAAATTATGTGTATTTCAAGATTTTGTGAATGAGGGACTAAAGTGTCAAAATGTGAAAATATGAGGGCTAATTTGTAAAATTCCCTAAATTTGTATTTATGGATTGTTTAGAATGAATGTGTGATTAAATGAGTCAAATTTGAATTTATATAGATCAAGAGTTAAAGAAAACGAAATTAGATCGTGAAAAGTAGAAAGTCGTCGAGTAGCTGATTCCGTATATCCGAATCTGAATGAGGTAAGTCTATATACAAATAAATGCACTTGAATTGATTTATTTATGCTTATATGTTATTGAACTATGATGAATGGATTTATGCCTTGATTTCGAGACATCTGAGAAATTTTCGACGAATTTTCGACGTCCGAAAAGCCCTGTACGAACCTTAGGAATAGTTAGGATACATATGTCATGACATAGGATCCGATATATGCTTTCATGTAAGACCACATCTGGGACGTTGGCATTGACTTATGCTTTATGTGTAAAACCATGTTTGGGATGTTGGCATCATATTTATTTTCGTGTAAGACCCTGTCTGGGAAAGTGGCATCGATATTTGGTTACATGTAAGACCACGTCTAGGACGTTGGCATTGTATATGTCTTCTGAGCTATCTGCGCCTTCTTATGTTTTCGAACGGTTCAAATGGGTATGTGAACATAAATCCGATTCAGATATGATAAAAATGAGTACCATATTTGATATTGAAAAGTAAGTATATGTTCTTTAATGAACAAAAGATTATATGTGGTAAAAGCATGAGAATTTATGCTATATATGACATGGAAATTGGAAGATATGAAATATATATGAATATGGAAGTTGTGATAGTTTTTGACTTGAAGTATATGTGATTTGATGATGACATAATGTTTAATGTGTTAAGTTTATTTGTATATGGCTTACTAAGCTTTTATAAGCTTACTCTGTGTGTCTTTTAACTATTTTACAAATATCGTAGCTACTGGAAGCTCGGGGATCATTGTGGATCATCACCGCACTATCGAACTTTATTTTGGCACATTTTGAAAGTGTAAATACTAGAGTATGGCATGTATAGGCTAGAAGTACTTTGAATATGTTTTGTAATGTGTATATATCTAGCCATGTGATTTGGCTTGATTATGGATATGTTATGAATGAGTTGTGGTATAAGTTATGTGATGAAATTATGTTTATTACATGTTCTTGTTTGGCCAAAATAAATGGTCAATTTGGCAGGTATTTGGTAAGATTATGCCATGAGTTTGAATGATGGTATTAGAATTGTTGGAGCTTATGTTTTAGTATGTCTATGGCATGAATTTGGAATGATTTGTTTGATGATTTGAGGATAAAATTGATTAATAATGAAATGGTATGATTGATATTGTATTTGGCTATGAATTGGTTGAAATTACTGTGCATATATGTCGTGGTTTTGGTGCTTGTAGGTTTGACCCAAATTTAGGTGGCAAATTGAATTTTCAAATGGCTTATTTTTGTCCACACGGGCAGAGACACGGGCGTGTGTCTCTGCCATGTGCGACACATGGTCATGTTGTACGATCGTGTGTCCCCTAAGGTACCCTACGATTTTTAAGTCAGGCTCGAGCACGGCCAAGGCGCACGAGCATGTGGCTAGCCGTGTGACCCAAGTCAGTTTCGACCACGGCCAAGGCACACGGGCGTGTTTTGTGGCCGTGTGTGCAAGTCAGTATGTATGCCCTGTTTTGACACGGCCTAGACACAGGGGCGTGTCTAATGTCTTGTAAGGCACACGGCCTGTTCACACAGGCGTGTGACTTGTTCAACTTTGAATTTTTTTTTGTATGAGCTCAGTTTAGTCCTGACCCCTTTCTAATGCATGTTTTAGGTCTCGATGACCTATATAAGGGACTTTATATTGATGTTGGATCTCTGATGTTATGATAATTATGAATTGAATGTTAATGTTTCGTTTTGTCCGGTAATACATTTAACCCTAGTCCTGCGACGGATACGGGTTAGGGGTGTTACACCTTTCCAAAAAGTAACTGATAGGAAGTCATTCCTAACGGTGTCTTGAAAGCAATTCGATAGACCCATAAAGCATCATTGAGCCTTTGAGACCAATATTTTCTGTTAGGGTGCACTACCCTCTCAAGATTACCTTTGATTTCATGATTCACCCTTTCAACTTGTCCATTTGTCTATGGTATAGGCAATAGCAATTTTAGTTTCACATCGTACTTGTCAAAAAACCACTGAAGCCATTTATTTACAAAGTGAGATCCTTCATCGCTAATTGTAGCTCTAAGAGTCCCAAACCGTGTAAAAACATGCTTATGTAGGAATTGCATGACTACCTTAGCATCATTTGTTGGGTATGCCTTAGCTTCAACCCACTTGGATACATAATCCACAACTACCAAAATATACTTGTTCCCATAAAAAGAAGGAAACGAGCCTAGAAAATCAATGGCATCTTGTTCCTTCTTGATATGTTTCGGGTTCTTTGGCATCTATCACAATTTTTCACATATGCATAAACATCCTTAAACACTATAGGCCAAAAGAATCTTGCTTGTAAAATCTTCGTTGTGGTGCGAGAACCACCAAAGTGTTCCCCACTTAGAGATGAATGGAAGTGGTTCAAAATCTCATTAGCCTCACTTTCAGCTATGCACTTCCTGATTATGTTATATGCACATTGTTTAAACAAAAATGGATCCTCCTAGAAATAATACCTACTATCATTAAGCAATTTCTTCCTTTGTTGGTATGTCATTTCTCAAGGAATTATTCGACATGCTAAATAATTGGCAAAATCAATAAACCAAGCTGTTCCATGAATTCAACTTACCTCAAAGATATGCTCATTAGGAATATTCTCATTAATTGGAATAAGTGAAGAAGTTACCTCATTTTGTTCCAACCTTGACAGATGGTTAGCTACTTGATTTTCAACACCTTTTCTGTCTTGGATCTCAAGGTGAAATTCAAGGAGTAAAAGTATCCAATGAATTAACCTCGGTTTAGCATCTTTCTTTGTGAATAAATACTTAATAGTCACATGATCAGTAAACATTGTAACTTTGATACCTATAAGATATGAATGGAACATAAAAAAAGAAAAAACTATAGCAAAGAGTTATTTTTTAGTTACCGTATAATTGAGCTAGGCTGCTATCAAAGTTTTGCTTGCATAGTAGATAATATGAAACACTTTGTTTCTTCTTTAACCCATCATAGCTTTAACAACAAAATCATTTACGTCACACATCAACTAAAAAGGTGAGTTCTAATCAGGTGTAACAATTATTGGGGTTGAGATAAACCAACTTTTTAATTCCTCAAAAGCTTCTAAACATGCTTTGTTAAAACAAAAAACGACATCTCTTTCTAAAAGCATACACAAAGGTTTAGAATTTTTTTAAAAATCTTTGATTAACCTATGATAGAAACCAGCATGGCCCCAAACTTCTAACTCCTTTCACGCTAATTGAAGGTGGTAATCTTTTAATTACGTCCACCTTTGCTTTATCCACTTCAATTTTGTTTTTGGAAATTTTATGTCCTAAGACAATTCCCTCATTAACCATAAACTGACATTTCTCTTAGTTAAGGATAAGATTCATCTCCTCATATCTTTTTAGTACCTTTGCCAAATTACTCAAACAAATATCATAAGTGTTGCCAAAAATAGAAAAATCATCCATGAAAACCTCAACAAAATTTTCAACCATATTAGTAAAAATTGCCATCATACATTGCTAAAATGTGGCAAGTGAATTACATAAGTTGAAAGGCATTCGCTTAAAAGAAAATGTACCATACAGGCAAGTAAAAGTAGTTTTATGCTGGTCTTCCAAGGCTACAACTATTTGGTTGCATCCCAAGTATCCATCTAAACAGCAGTAAATTTTGTTACATGCTAGTCAATTTAACATTTGATCCATAAAAGGCAACGAAAAATGGTCCTTACGAGTGGCTTTATTCAATTTTCTATAGTCAATATAGATTCTCCAACCCACGACAGTTCTTGTCAGGATTAACTCATTACATTCATTCTCGACAATTGTGATTCCACCTTTCTTTGGTATACATTGTACCGAACTTACCCAAGAACTATATGAGATGGGGTAGATAATTCCCACATCTAACCATTTGATCACTTTCTTTCATACTACCTCTTTCATGATAAGGTTAAGTCTCATTTTTCCATCGATTCTACTTTGCTCACCTTTCTCTAAAATAATCTTATATATACAGAAGGAAGGGCTTATACCTTGTATGCCAGTTATGGTCCAACCAATTGCATTTTTAAATTTATTTAAAATAGCAATCAGTTGCTCCTCTTAATGTTTTGTTAGTTTTGCTGAAACAATCACAGGCAAAGTTGAACAGTTACCTAAATAAACGTATTTTAAATGGGGCAAAAGTATTTTTAGTTCAAGCTTAGGCGGTTCCTCGATTGACAACTTGGGTTGTGTACATTCTTGAACTTCCAACTCTTGCGGTTCGAACCGTAGTGGTTGAATATAACTCCTCAAATTGGCTTCCATCAAAGCCATGTTTTCATTACCTTTTTCATCTTCCAATGTTTGAAACCCTAAAGTGTTTTCCAACGGGTCTTCTTCAAGTTTTCTCTCCCATTCCATAGAAATTAAGGTTTCTAATTCCTTTGTCAAACCAGGAAATTTCATGGCCTTTAGAATGCTAAATGTTACCTGGTCGTCTTGAACTCTAGTTGTGAGTTCTCCTTTTTACACATCTATCAACGTTCTTCCTGTGGCTAGAAAAGGTCTCCCTAAGATGATCAAAACTTACTTATTTGCTTCAAAGTCTAACATAATAAAGTCAGCAGGAAAAATATACTTATCAACTCTTACCAAAATATCTTCAATCCTTCCCTCAGGATATGCTAATGAATAATCCGCTAGTTGAATTATCACGGTAGTGGGTGTTATTTCACCTATTCCCAACAGTTTGAAAATAGATTTGGGCATCAAGTTGATGCTTGCTCCAAGGTCACACAAAGCTTTACTACAGTAAGATTATCTGATGTTATAGGGTATCGTAAAGCTTCTAGGGTCTTTCAATTTCAGAGGTAGCTTGTTCTGTAAGAATGCACTTCGTTAGAGCAACAGTGTCATACTCACTAAGCCTTTTCTTCTTGGACAGAATATCCTTCATAAACTTCATGTAGTTGGGCATTTGCTCTAAAGCCTCCACAAATAGGATGTTAATATGCAGTTGCTTTAGAACATTCAAGAACTTCTTGAATTGCACCTCTTGTTTATGTGTCACTCGGCAAGGCTCTTTGTGGTCTACTATGAAGCTTAGTAGCTAACTGACCCATCTGGTTCTCTAAATTTTTCAGTGTTACTGCTTGAGTTTTGATCAAAGTGTCATTTTTTGACATATACAGTGTTACTGCTTGAGTTTTGATCAAAGTGTCATTTTTTGCCATATACGCCTTCAACAATTCCTCAAAATTATTTGATGACTCAGCTTAAAGTGATTTTGGCACTTGTTGACTAAATCTTTGTGATTGGTTAGGTCTATGTTGCATATGATTGTTCAGTCCATTTCCTTGGTTACTCCAGGAAAGTTTAGATGATTCCGCCATGATGGATTATAGAAGTTGGACTGTGGTTCTTGTCCACTTCTATTTTGATACTGATTCCTTGCATAACAAACAGACTCGAGGTTTGAAGGGAAATTCTCGAAAGAATGACCATCCCCACA
This sequence comes from Gossypium longicalyx, assembly GCA_025698465.1. Lineage (NCBI taxonomy): Eukaryota > Viridiplantae > Streptophyta > Magnoliopsida > Malvales > Malvaceae > Gossypium > Gossypium longicalyx. The sequence continues at coordinate 32,517,991 of CM046995.1, read as the reverse complement.
ATACACACAGGAAACAACATAATACTGACTTGGTGATTGAGCTGCAAAATTATTCAAACCATTAGTGGTAAACTGTTTTAACATTGAGGAAATAAAAGATACTTGAGCAGAGAGTGAAGTCAATGCGTCCACTTCGTGCACTTCAGCTACTGGTCTTCCGAAAACTATTCAATTTGTCGGCCATTGGTAATTGTTGCTAGTGATCCTTTCAATGATCTCATTAGCCTCGTTATAAGACTTAGACAAAATCACACCATTTGCAGAAGCATCTACCATTAATCTTGTATGTGCGTTGAGACCGTTACAAAACATCTCAAACTGGATGCAATGAGGAATCCCATGATGAGGACACTTACGAAGCAATTCCTTAAATCTTTCCCATGCCTTGTATAAGGACTCATCATCCAATTATTGGAAAGTAGTTATCTCATTTTGAAACTTTGCATTCTTACTCGATGGAAAATACTTTACCAAAAACCTTTCTACTAATTCTTGCCAAGTAGATATTAAACTTGGTGGCAATGAATTCAGCCAAGCTCGTGCTTGATCTCACAACGAGTACGGGAATAGCTTCAACCTTAATACATCTTCAGTCACACTAGTTATCTTAAACGAATCACTCACCTTCATTAATAATTGAAGGTGAAGAGGTGGATATTTCGTGGGCATACCACTGAACTGGCCTACCATTTGGAGCATTTGAAACATCACTAGTTTCAATTTGAATTGGGGTACCTCGATATCGGACCTCCTAATTCCCAGATTTAATCCATTGAAGAGTGGCACAGTGTATTGTCTTATGGCATGATCCCTATCATCAGCAACAAGGATTGGGTTGTGCACATGATTAACTCCATTACCTTATCCATCATTTTTATTTCCAAGGTCCATCTCGGCTTGTCTTTGAGCAAATCTCTCGTGTCTTCTTTGTCTAAATGTCCATTCAATTTTAGGGTCTACAGGTAATAGATCGATGATTCAATCTATGCTCATAAACACGTGATAAATAAATCACAAATAAATAATAAGTAATAATTTAGTAATGTTAGAAATTAAATAAAAACCAAACTACAAAAATAATTTCACAAAAAATGATTAAGGTAACAGTCCCCAGCAACGGGGCCAAAAACTTGTAACGGGATTTTCGTGCAAGTGTACACAGTCATTCAAGTAACAAGTAAGTAAAATGAGTTATCATCTCCATAGGGACTGTATATGTTAATCGATTATTTGTAAATTTATAGGTTAACAATTTGGTGGTACAAACATAATATTTTGAGTGGTGGATGATTAAATTAAATTATCTAGATGCAAGATGATCCCTATGTAATTAAATCTAAATGCAAATGATCTAAATGTATGAATGGATTATAGCAACAAAAACACAATTTCAACAATCAATAACATGAATAGGCTAGGATAATCATATTAATCAATTTAATTCATTTTCATCATGCTTAATAATGTTCGAAAAACATTCCATGGCAACTCGATCTTTCATGAGTTTGGAAACCAAATTAAGTCCTTTCGAATCTTTTACTTAGTGAAGCATACATTTTACTAATTATATTAAACTAAGGGTTCTTAGTATTTATGCAAGGTAACATGGACAATTAAGTTTGAAACATTTTAATAAAAACTATGCAAGATAATAGAGATAACTAAAGATATTATGAACCTCTAATTTAGTCAGGTTTAATGATCTAAATTGAGCATTGCACTTTTCAATTATGTGTCTACTAGTCCTTGTCTGGTTAGGATCGCTTAGCTAATCTGAATGCATCAAATCACGTATGAATAAAATACATCTTGATTTTAATTGAAAACATGTTTGACTGAGGCACAAACACGTTAAACATGGTTCAAACAAATATTATTGAATTAACATAGTCATCCTAGCTAAACAAAATAAAGCTATCATTGTAACAAATACATAACAAACATATTTAAATTAAACAACAAGGAGGAAAGAGTAAAGTCTAATTCAATTCAATTACCTTTTGGATCTTTCTGGCTAAGGTGTTTCTTCAATCCGCCCATTGCTCTTTTGCTAAGGGTTCCTCAAGATGGCCGGACAAGAGATGGTCTTGACAAGGCTTTTGTTGGCTAAAGAATGGAAAGGGAGATGGAGTGGCTTGGCACGGGGAGTAGAGAGCATGAGAGAAAATGATAAAATGCTTAATGAATGAATGGATTAAGGGATGATTTGAAAGGTGAAAGGTGTGTGCTATTTATAGGTAAATTTGGTGGCTGATTTTACTAAAAATAGCATCACATCTCCCTTGATTCTCTCCCTTCTAAGGCCAACCATGATGTGTGGAAAGGTGGGTGATTTATTTACTTGATTTGAGCATAAGATCATGCTATATTTAGCCAAGGTTGGATGGTTTCTCAAGCAAACCCTGTGTGCCAATTTCAAACATTCTTCCAAAGTGTAGGGACCTCTAAATAATTATCCCAAAGTTGATTTTTGGTTGTCCAAGTGTGGTTCCCAAATTGGGCTTCTCTCCTCCTAGATTGGATAGTTCCATGATCCAATAAACTTGTAGACTATTCCAACATATATCACCCTTTTTTATTAGATCAAGATGATAATTAAATGTCCCAATTTTGCATGTTTGTTGTCATCCAATACATGAGAAAGTAGCCCATGTCCATGCACATTATAATATACTCAATTTATTGAATCAACTCTATGGCCCCACTGCATGATAAAAATCAACACATTAATAAATGACTTGAAATAATGTAATTTATGCTAAAAAAATCATGTCATAAAACACAATTTCTCATATTTTATAAATTCATATCTATTATTAACATTTAAGCAAAATCCACTTAATTTATTAGTAATTAGTCAAGATTAATATAATTATTAAGTCAAAAGGTGGTAAAAATATATAGAAAAATCCTATATAATTTCAAGTTTACAAATATATAGCTTCTTTTGTGAAGAAGAAATATGGCTTTAGAAGTTCCTTATGGGTCTCAAAGTCATTCCTTATGTGGAAAAAAGTTATCACACTATATTGTGATAATAGTGCTACAAAAGCTAACACCAAGGAAACCAAAAACCACTAAAGAAAAAACACATTGATAGAAAGTATCACATCATATAGGAGGTAGTAGCAAATGGAATGGTGGATGTAATCAAATTCGTATCAAAATATAACCTTACGAATCCATTTACCAAGACTCTATTAGATAGGAGCTTTGAGAAACGTGTAGAGGGCATGGGAATCTGAAATTTTAGTCATCTATTTCACTAGGGCAAGAGGGACACTGTTAGAGCTAATGTCCTTAGTGAAGTATTTATGTACTTGTATTTTTCAAACAAATTGGTTTAATAAAGTATCCATCGGTTACATTAATATTCTTTGTATATTGTCATCAATGGTTTTTGCATGCAAAGAAAAATAAAAGCAAATATTGGATCACTAATTATCTAACGTTTAACTAATACTAAGAAGTATTATGTAGTTAAATCATAATACAGAAAAACAACTTATATTAGTAGATAATCTAAACATGTCATTAGTCTAATCGAAAACGATCAAACCATTTTAAAGACTAATATGTTGTCTGTCAAGTCTAATCATAGAGATACCTTGTCTTAGGTATCAGATGTAACTCCTCAAACCGAGCCTAGACGTTATGGCCCAATCTAAGTGATCACATGGGCAATGGAAATTGCCAAAACACGACTTGAAATAAATAGATTTAATTTTTAAAAGACGTATTTAATATTTCTTTAGAATTCATTATTTAAAACATAATCTTGAGAAGTAATCTTCTTTATTATTTGAAAGATGTTCGAATTGTTTTAAAAATTTAGATTCGATCAAACAAGTTTGTAGAAAATAGATTTTATTAAGAAAACATCAAAACAATTTATCCATATTAAAAACCCATGCAAAAAGTTCAATCATCCATAGTTTTTAAAATAAAACATCCATGCCATAGTTCAATGATAAAACACAAATTAAAGTCCCAAAATAATGAAATAGTCCATTGCCATAAAAATCGTCTATTTCCAAGAGCCTCTCTGATGTCAGAATCTGAGTCCTAGCCACGAGGATTATCTAAAACACATAAATAACTTGGGTGAGCTTTTTTAAAGGCTCAGTGCGAGATCACCACATAATATACATATATTTGCATACACATCAACACGTATATCAAACATGACATAATCATATATCAAAATTATGGAATTTATCATTGATAACTATGCATGAATGTACTGATGCACATTTAAAATCAATTCACATTTTATAAAATTTCCTACTCATCTCCGCCACACACCAATATTGAGTTCCCCAAAACTCGTCCATCCAAACACCATTTGTGGACATGCCACTGCTGATTTGCAGATAAACTGCCATTGATTTGCAGAAAAACTACCACTGAATTACAGATAAACTGTCACTGATTTGCAGATAAATTGCCACTGATAACACTAATGTGGACAAGCCACCACTGATTTGCAGATTTACTGCCACTACTTCCACCTTTCACATAACCCCACCTCATGCATGTGATATGGCAATTTCACTTATTACACATATAGATCACTTTATACACTTATGTGTAAACATGCTCTCATAATCACTTATCACATAATATTCACTTTTAACATGAATAACATGTTTTTTCACATTAGATCGTAGATCTTGACTCATTAGACATATATACACATATATCGTATATATTTAAATCATCACATATAACACATGAGCCATACATCACATATCTTGAGCATGAGAACTACACATATAACACAATCACAATCATAAGCATATCATTTGTCATGTATTTCATAGATTCACTTGGTTAAAACACTTACTTAGTATCCATCTCGATGAGTCATACATCTCTTTATACATATTTAGTGTATTCATAATTTAATATAATTATTTTGTTAACAATAAAAATATTGATGTCACACAAACAAATAGTATCGATCCCACACCTTAGATTGTAGATTCAATTTGCTTCAACCCTTATTAATCGGTTTCACTCAATGTACCTCACAAAATGATTATCACATAATTAACACATATTAGTACGGATCTTTGAAAACATTTCATCACTTTAGATTTCAATCAATAATAGTCTCATTGCTTACCTTCGCGATCTAAGACTTTTGAAAAGAGAATTTTCGTTGTGAAGTTCAAGGTCTCCCCTACAATTATTGTTTGGTACTTCAAAACGATATGATGTAACACTAGTACTATAGTACATAAACAATTAATATTAATAAAATACCATTATGACTCATGGCACTATGCCATTCGACCATGTTAAGAAAATACTAGGAGAAGAATTTTTATGACTTAAAAATGTTCCATACTTACACTTAATCAATTCAAATCGAATGATGAATCGAGTAATCTAGAAATATCATTGAGATAAAAGAATAAGTTTGATTAATTCAAAATGAGAATTGTCACAAAAAGAAGAAAAGAAAAAGAAAAGAAAGAATTTGATCAGTGGTGATAGTGGTCCAGCGGCAACAATCCGACGATGGTTCGACGGTAGTGGAGTTTGGAGGTTTGGCTAAGGAGAGGAGAAGAAAGAAGAAGGAGAAGAAAATAGAAGAAGAAGTGGAGGAGAAAGTGGACCCACGGTGGCACACAGTGATAACCATGGCGACACTCACGGCAACGATGGGATGAGGGATATGAGAAAAGAAAGAGGAGCAGCGGCCATGAGAGGTGGTGATTGGTGGCAGGTTGTTTGGTTCAAGGTGGAGGAAGGAAAGTGTTTTGGAGGAAAGGTGGTGATTGTTTGCACAAATAGAAAGAAAAATGGAGAGAAAGAAATGAAAAATAGAAGCAAATGAGAGGAAGAGGGGTATGGATGGCATAAGCAAGGGAGGAGCTTGGCCAACTATGGCCAAGTTCAATGTATCAAGCTACATGGTAAGAGGTGAGGTTATGGCAAGGAGGGGGACATGGAGCAAAAAAGGGATCATGTACCCCCTAACATGGTAAGTTTGACCATCAAATGGAGGAAAGAAATCCTCCTTATTACGGTGCACAAGGTGGATGGCAAGCATGTAACACCCCTAACCCGTATCTATTGCTAGAATAAGGTTACGAAGCATTATCAGAGTTTACATTTCAAAATAAAAAAAAAAATTTAAACATTTTAATTCACAATATCAATCATAGCAAAACCAATCAATGACATGCATATTGTCCCCTACACGAGCCCTCGAGGCTCTAAAAACACATTAGAAACAAGTCGGGACTAAATCGAAAACATATAGAACTTTTAGAAAATAAATGAAAATATTCAAATTATAGCGGTCACATGGCCGTGTGGCTAGGCCTTGTGACTCACACGGCTATGACACACACCCGTGTTTCAGGCTGTATGGGCATTCGAAGTAGGGACACATGGCCGTGTCCCAGCCTGTGTCTGTGCCCATGCAACTCTCTGACTTGGGTCACACGGCCAAGCCACATGCCCGTGTGCCAAGCTGTGTACCCTTCGAAGTGGCCTCACACGCTCGTGTGCCAGGCCGTGTAACTGCCTGACTTGTAACCATTTAAAAGCTACAGTAGACACATGACCGTATGTCACACATATATGATACACATGCCCGTGTCCTTGGCCGTGTGGACAAAAAATAGGCCATTTCCAAGCCATTTTTCTCACCCAATCATGTAAACACCTACAACCAATTTTCCACATGTAAACAAGCATTCAAAATGCACCAAATAATGCATCCACAAGCTAAACCAATAAGGTAAATGTGCATACAACCAATATGCCTAAAAGGAACCTCAATCACAACAATTAAACATGTATAACCATAAGCATAGTTTAGCCAAAAGTTCAATCAACTTATAAGTAAGTTTATGTCAAAACTTACCACTTTATTTACCTATCAAATTCACACCAAAAATACCAAATTGGCCATTTGACATTTAGAACCATTAGCCATATATGTCCACTATATTCCAAATACCAAAATGACCATATTCAACCATGTCAAAGAACATTCCATTACACACATTTTAAATACCATTTCAACTTCTATCATTTAAGCATAATAAAGACTATAAAATCAACCATCATAAGCCACATATATATACTATAATTACAAGCCAAAACATAATGGCTATAACATCAACCAAAATGACTATACATGTGCATATTTAACCAATTATCACTTAACTTGTTTTCATGCAAAAATATAACATAATTGATACAAAACAACCATACCAATTTTGGTCATTTCAAAACATACACCAATTTTGACTATATTAACCACATCCAACAAGCAATCAATAGTACTTAAGTACATCAAATCCAAGGCAACATTTCATGCCATAATCATCAACCAAAATGGCATATATATATATACCAAACTCATCAATTAAACATTAGACATGGTCCACCTATACATGCCATTATAACTGTGACCAAAGCATATAAATCTATTGATAAAATCGATGGATAGTGTGATGGATCTCTGACTAGCTTTCAACCCGATCGAGCTTCTGATAATCTAAAAAGTAAAGGGAAAAAAACTACAAAAGCAATGAATGCTTAGTAAGCTCATATAAACATTAGTCATACCAATCCATTTCAAATATGAAATTTATACATATCAAGAATAATCCTATACCAATATCGCAAGAGTCATGAAACCATATTCAACAACTCACCAAGTGAATAAATCCATAGCATCACATATACATATCATCCCTAGCATGTAAGATTTTATAAAACTTTTAACCCTTTCAAATTATCTTATTTTCATTTGCATTTCATTACTTTCCATTGCATTTACTTTTTTTAGCTTAAATAACAATATCAATTCAACTCATTATTCCCTTTTCATCATTTTACACTTCAAGTATGGACTTACTATTTCATTACCTTTCCATACCCATTTCATATGCATATCACACAAGAAATAAGTACATAATCAACCATAACCACAAGCTAGTGCATTTAAATATAGCTCTTTTGGAATTAACCACATGATAAACCATTTCATAAGAAATTACATAATTTAAACCTTACCACTCTTTCATGAATACAAGCATATTTCCATTTGGGCACTTACTATTTCCAAGCATAACTTTATAAGTAAACATAATACAATCCAACCAATAGCTTGGCACATGCCTAAGTATCAAACAACAACACATGTTAGCATACTTGAACATATTTCATATGAATTCAACATGGATAACCATTATAATTGAATATGATTAATTTAGATATAATGTCCTTCATAACATAACATGTTTTCCATATATCTCATCATTTCAATGTATTTTATATATACATGTATTTGTTTATATTGAACATTTACTATTTCCTTTCCAATTCATGCTAGTTGAACCATTTAGAATATCGTTGGATACCGGGATACCTCACACAAAGTGTTCTAACTCATATAAATGTAATCCGTCAATTCCTATACATATATGCTCACACGAGCTGTGAAAATGGGCCTGCTCACATGAGCTGTGAGTAGCTACACGATGTTGCTCACACGAGCTGTAGAGTATCTGCATCACATGCCAGACCTCAGCCATCGATAGGACATTCAAGACCAGCACCCAAATCATGTAAACCCTAATGATATGTTATTTGTATCCTACGAATTCCTAAGGTTCAAACGGGGCTCGATAGTCGTCATACGTCATTGAATTTCTATCGTTTCATGACATAATAAATTGCATAATAACACCTATAAATTAATTCATGTAAAATAGAATAGCACATTAAACAATCAATTTAACTCACATTTAAGTGTTTATAGTTTATATGAACTTACTTGGCTAAATTGCAGAAATGTCAAAGTACAGGGGGATTTTAGTAATTTTCCATTCTCTTCAATTTTCCACTCGATCTTGATATAAATTAATAATTTCACTCAATATATTAATTTTGACAGTAAAATAATATATTTTATGCAATTTAGACATTTTTGATATTTTTACAAAATTACCCCTAAAATTTTACTTTTATTCAATTTAGTCCCTAAGCCCAAAACACGCAAATTAACCATTTTTAATGCCAATTATAATAGCTGAATATTCATGGTACCCATATCAGCCGATATTTGCAATGATTTCACATCAAATCCTTGTACTTTTTCTATTTTAACAATTTAGTCCAAAATTAGACAATTCATCAAAAATCACTTAATAAAATACTTTTAAATAACAATGAATATCTCAAATTCATCATTTAACATCTAAAATCACAAGGTTCATCAATGGAAACATTCAAAATCTTTAACAGTTTCAAAATCGAAGTTACGAGCTAGCTCGACCTACTTGCAACGATCACAAAAACATAAAAATTACAAGAAACGTGGCTAAAATCCAAGCAAAAAAAATGGCTTCTTCCCCCATTTACAATCGGTGATGAAGCTTTGAAAAAGATGATAAAACTTTCGTTTTATTTATTTTAATATAATTATCAAATTGTCATATTAACCTTAGTTAATAATTAAATAAAACATCAAATTCATGTTCATTATTGTCCACTAACACCTTGAATGGTCTAATTACAATTTAAGTCCCTTTTCCTTTATTCAATTAACCATTTAATCACTCAAATCAAATAGTGATCAAATTTTACATCTTTTACGATTTAGTCCTTTTTAATTAATTAACTATCGAAACGTTAAATTTTTTAAATGAAACTTTAATACCACCTTAATGAAACTTCAAAAATATTTGTAAAAACATTTACGACTCAGTTTATAAAAACGAGGTCCTGATACATCATTTTCTAAAACCACTTGACCTTAAGGTCTAACCACTTGAACTTAATAATTCTACAACATAATTTATCAAATCAAAAACCTTTTTAAAACCATATTTGACTCATAAATATTAAATAATAATATTTACGAACTTACTCATCGGCTTTAGTGGCCCCAAAACCACTATTTCTGACACCACTGAAAAATGGGTTGTTACAAAGCACACTAAACAAGGGAAATTTTGTCAAAAAAAAGTAAATATAAGAGTTTGAACAATGAGGCTTGAACCTTAGACCACTAAGATAGATAATTAGTTACTAAACCACTTGACCACTAATTCCCTTGTGTCCAATCTTGCACATTTAATTTAAAACATAGGAGATGACAGTTTCACTATTGCTTAAATAATCAAAATGTAAGATGTGACAACTCTACCCTCCTTAAAAGAAAATTTAGGCCTCGAGATTACCTAATAGGAAAAATGTGAGGATATTGTTGGCATGTCGCATCGCATCTTCTAGCTCCCAAGTGGCCTCACTTGAATCGTGATTCCTCCATAAAACTTTGTCAAGTAGAATCTACTTCCTTCGCAAAACTTTGACCTTTCTATCTAGGATCTGCATCGGTTCGTCTTCAAATGACAAGTCCAATCGAATCTCAATCTATTTAATTGGAACAATATGAGAAGGGTCAAATTGGTGTCGCTTAGCATGGACACATGAAATATGTCGTGGATACGATCTAACTCTAGAGGTAACTCTTGCTGATACACCACTAGTCCCACTCTCTAATATGCGATAGGGTCCAATGAACCTCGGACTCAATTTCCCCTTGCGACCAAATCTCAACACTTTTTTTCAAGGCGAAACCTTAAGGAAGATTTGATCACCAACACTGAACTCAATATCCTTTCTTTTTAAGTCAGAATATGATTTCTACCAGTCTGATGTTGCTTTGAAATGGTCCCAGATAAGCTTCACAGTATTCTCAGCCTCTTGCACTAAATTCGATCCCAACACTTGCTTCTCCCCTAACTCATTCCAACACAGTGGTGCTCTACACTTGCGTCTATAAATAGCTTCATAACACCCCTTACCCGTATCTGACACCAGGGCAGGGTCCAAGGTGTTACTGGACTCAAACATAAACATTCATACAAAACTTGGCCATAAAATTTCGCTCAAGTTAAAATCATTCTTACACAAGCATATTATCCCTTATAAGGGCCCGCGAGGCCTAAAACATACATTGAGTGTGGTTTGGGACTAAACCGAGAACTTTTGGAACTTTTGCAACACTTAGAAAATTTTCTTGTTTTGGAGGGTTACACGCTCGTGTGGGTAGGCCGTGTGATCTCACATGCCCGTGTAGCTTGGGACACGCCCATATGGGTAGGCCGTGTGATCGCACACACCCATGTGGCTTGGGACATGCCAGTGTACTCAACCTATATAACTCTTTGTTTATAACGCCATTAACACAATTAGGGTCACACAGTCAAGTCACATGTACGTGTACTTAGGCCATGTGGCGAATTAAATTTCAAAAATCAAGTGCAAATTTCACATGGCCTGGACACATGCCCATGTCCTGAGGCCGTATCCTTCACACGGTTGAGACACACAGTTGTGTCTCTACTCGTGTGTTTACTACCGGAGATTCTGTGTTACCTAATTAAGGTGCAAGGGACACACAGCTGGATCACACGCCCATGGGGCAGACTATGTGTCACACATGATTTAGACACATGTTCGTGTGCCTACCCGTGTGGACAACCTTGAGGCTATTTTCCAAGCCTTTTGTCACCTTTAATAACACATGCACACTTAATCATCTTAATGACATCCTACATGGCATAAATGAGCACTTACACATTCATAAACATGGCTCATGCATGTTAACTTCTTATCAATTTATGCTAGCTTAAGACTTCATATTTTATTTAGACCAACCTTACCAAATCACATGCAATATGTAACATCAATTTACTTCCATTTTATACATTCATGCCTTAGTTGTTATTGTGCCATTTATTCACAATTCCATCGTCAAACATCCATGATCATATTCACAATTCATTCATGTCAAATGCATTTAACCACATCATGAGTGACCATAGCACATGCATGCATATATGAATAGGATTCATCTCCATAATTAATATGGGCTATATCTCATTGTCATATACAAAATGAATCATCAAATCATTATAAGTCAACAAATTTGGCTAAACCAATATGACACAACAAAAAGACCAAGTCCCTATACATGCCATACTCAAAATACTTGAATTCACTATACCTAAAAGATTAGTTTCATAGTGTGAATAGAGCTCCGACGTCCTTCGATCCCCGAGCTAGCTTGGTGATACTATAAGAAAATGGAAAAGAGAGGGGAGTAAGCATAAAGCTTAGTAAGTTCACATGTGAATAAATAGCAACATAAGTATGAATATTATACAATTAACATAGCATAATTTACATATATGTCATCATAGTTACATAGGCATAACTTACTCATTCTCAATCTTACCAAAAGTTCATTCATATGAGTTTTTCTTACATACCTGTACCAACTCGTAACACATTCTCATATTTCCTCATCATTGACTTACTTGTTGCATATCTCACTCATTTTCTCGTTGAACACTTGGAATATATCGGATACACGGAAAGTTTACACATAAGTGTCATATACGAAGCCAATGCTACCTCATATCTCATATCACACATTGCTCGTTCTCGAGCTAATCACATGCCTGCTCACACAAGCTGACAGTCAGGACATAACTACACAGGCTACTCACACAAGCTGATAGGTACCCGCAACACATGCCGGGCTACCCAGCCACTTGTAGGACGTACATGACTAGCACCCAGATTCACATAGTCACATATACACATAATCTCATGAGCTCACAATCACATAGTTCCTAGTGACATGTCACTCATATCCTAATCTATTCCTAAAGTTCAAACTGGATTTTCTCGATGTCACATATTCGTCGAACTCATTCACAATGTCATCCTCATAGACTATAGCATCGTTTATACACTCATCATAACAATTAAACATAGAGACTCATACATTAATAAAACATTAAAACATGATATAACATTGCATTATTTACACATGAACTTACCTCGGTTGTAACACCCCTCACCCATATCCAACGTCGGGATAGGGCTCGAGGCATTACCGGACTTAAACATTCATAAACATACAAAATCGGGTCACCAAAATTTCGTCTAAAATTAAAATTTTTTGAACACATGCATATCATCCCTTATGCAGGCCTTTGAGGCCTAAAACATACATTAGGGTGATTCGGGACAAAACCGAAAACATTCGGTAAACTTTGGGCGACTTAACAATTCTCTAGCTTTGGAGAGTCACATGCCCGTGTGAGTAGGCTGTGTAGACATACACGCCCGTGTGGCTCTGGACACGCTCGTGTCCTCAGCCCATGTAACTCTCTGACTTAATTCCTTAACATTCTGTTAAAGACACATGGCCAAGACACACGCCCGTATGGCCTGCCCGTGTAGTCAAAAATTAGGATAATTTCCTAATTTTTTGTCATCTTTACAAGTACACACATACATGGTTTCTATGGCATTCCTCAATAGCTCATTATTATGCATTTGCCTTACACATTAATGTGACCTTGTCATCGACGACCACATTTTCCTTACCTCGAGCGACTCAGATAACCTAAATGGTCAAAACGGTGTAAATGAGCCCAAGGCCCATTACTCGGTCCAAGTGGGCCCACACGCTCGTGTGGCCTATTTAGCCCAATTTCAGTCACGGCTATGCGAACACCATAGCCCAGTTCATTATTTGTCACTTACCGCAGATTTTACCTGTGTGGGGCCCACAAGCTCAACACGGCCCATTTCGACCCATCGAGGCCCAGAACAGCCCAAGTACACGAGAATGCTCATGGTGGCCTCTACAGTCTATCGCCCTTAATCTGTGGGTTCGGCTTACCACATGAGCGATCGCACGCTCGTGAGGCCTCAAATGCCGAAGTTTCAGCTTTTCAGCTTTTGCCAATTTTCAATAAAGAAGGGTGTGAATACACACCTGATTGCGAAACTTTGCGAAAATCCTTCAAGCAACAACCTACATCATTCATGTTATTTAATTAATCTCTTGGCAACAAGGGTCAACACCCACTTACTATCACTTAAGGAGAAATAGATCACAGTCGACCTAAGCCCCAAGGTGAAATATGGCATCGCATTTACCTTAGTGGGAGAGAGGTTCGATTGCTACCCAAACACCAGCGCTTCTTCACTCCACTAGAACTCTATTGATTTGTCAAAACCTTGCAAGACCGTAACCACAACACCAATAGCAGACACAAAAGCAAATGGCCAACACCATAAAGCAGGAAAATCGATAGAAGGTTAAGAAAAGGAAAGTGAATAAATTGGTTAGGAGAAAACCCAAGGAAACGAAATATAGGGGCAGAGGAAAACTATATTCGGCCAAGAATCAAAAGGGATATTGAGAGGAGAAGAAAGGTAATTAAAGAATGTAGTCGACTTGATTGCGAGAAAAGAGAAATAAAGGTTCGGCTAATCAAGGAACAACATACCAAGAAAGATAATACTGAGAGCAAGAGGGAGGAGAAATCGTTCAAGCGAATGCACTTGAAAGGTAATAAAGAAGTAAAAAGTCGCACAAAACTGCCCAAATGGTCACACTTGGATTCTACTACACTTGCAAAAGGAGAAAATAAAGGTGCCAATTCGACACTAAATGCCCCAAAACTGAAATTGCACAAAGGGAACAACTCCCAAAACTCTCTAATTACCGAAAATGCATACAAAAGGACCCCTTAGCCATATTTGCATACACTAGTTTCCTTATTCGGCTACAACACTCTCTAAGTTTGAAATTCATTGATTTTCTCCACCCAATTCTCTTCCATGTCCATAACAACCATTATCATATCCCTTGATTTTCTCCCCTTGACCAATTCCACAACCACCTCAGGAGAGTTTTAATCCAACTCTACCTCTCTCACCTCATGGGAATAACATAAATGTACCTTGCAAATCATGGGATTCGGACTGAAGATCCCCTTCCCACCATAATGACGCCACAACCCCTAGACCACGTGCTTCCTTGTGATAAATTTTAACCACTAATATTTATAAGGCCTACAAGATAAAGCCAAGGTTCACTTAAGGGAAAAACTAAAATTTTGCTAAAGCCTAGATTTGAACCCAGGACTTCTCAGACATCCTCAAACACACCCAATTCACTTAACCACCACACCGAACATGCAATTTGTGTCACTTTCTTACTCAACTAAAATATTTATAAGCCGCCTACTAACAGTTCCCACGCTTAAGCCCAATACTTCTAGGCCCAGAATTCGAGGAGTTACATTACCTGCTCAGATAAACAGAAGGGTGAGTTTATGAAAACTCAGTATGTAATCCCATAACAAACAACCACACAGTGAGCAAATACAGTCTGTGCCTAAGCCTATTTCAGTAATGATTCAGTTTCAGTTAGGGGCTTAACCCATTACAATATCAGTATTAGTTTGGGCCTAAGCCCATCTCAGCGACAGTAACAGTACAGATATGCAATCAAGAAATCCTACCCAACCAGCCTCTACACTCCATCTCCGTCCAACCCCACACTCCATGTGGGGATATAATCAACTCACCTATCCCTACACTCCAAGTAGTACCTGTTACAACACTAAACAATATTTGCAGCAGAGCTGCCAGTACAGTACACTTCCTCCAATCATATTAAACCCATCCCCGTGCAACGCATCATGCAACATGTCATGTCATATCATAATGTTACACATGTAATCAATGCAGTTAAAATAGCATGCTAAAATATAATCATATATGAATATAGATCCATACATCACATAGGGGCAAAATAGTTATTTTATCAAATAGGGGGTCTAGGTAAACGTACCGACCCAATAATAGGTCCACAGTCGTCTTGGGAGACCTGTGCAACCTTAACAGTCAAACAGTGAAAATAGGCCCACGGCCCATATTGCGTGCCCATATGGGCCCATGTGGGCCCACACGCCCTTGTGGCCCACACGGCCCATAATGGCCTTGGCCGTGTGTATTACAAATCCTGGCCCAATAATTTCCACACGTCTGTGTGGTTTACTCGTGTGGGGCCTACGGCCCAATTTGGCCTAATATGGCCCAACCCATGAATTCGCACATGGTCAGCCTCGTCAATCATATGCCCATGTTTAGTCATGCAGCCTACCACACGGGTAGTTGCACGCCCATGTGATGTTGATTATACACACTTTTCGGCTTTTTGCTAATTTATGATTAAGGGTAGTGTTTTCACACACCTGGTTTCTATTTGCCGAATGAAAAGACTGCCCACACATTTGAACCCTACACTTAATCAACAATCCCCAATTACTCACGTAAACAAGTACTCAATTAAATACACACAAACTACCCCATTCTTCAATCTCACAACAATATACCTTCGATCAAGTAAAGAGGGGAGTTTCGTCCACCCTAACGCCAACTAAAGATCTTTCACCCTTTGAAAAGTCCCTAAGCACCAACTGGAAATAGGTAAGCACTCAATCAACAAGTAACAAGATAACACTATACCATTACACTTAAATCACCCAATCAACAACCACTTACCTTGATTGAACAACCAACGCCCTATCCACCTAAACCGTAAAAAAAATGATCACTTAAGCCCTCGGTTACAACCTGCAATTCAGCCAACCTCCTATTAACAGCTATTCGAAAGAACAGTTTGAACCAAACCAAAAATTAGACTTACCGAAATGCAAAACTGAAGAATTGTAATGACCACAAAATTGACAGAGAGCAATGAAGGAAAAGTCAGCACAGTGAGGGTAGGAGAAGGAGTAGTTTTGGCAATGAAGAGGAAGAAAAGATGGATGGAGAAAAGGGCAGAGTTTGGCTACAAGCAAAGAGAGTATACGGCCACAAAGGCCAAGACGAGAAGAGAGGGGATTGCTAACACCAATTGAGAGAGAGAAGAAGTATTCGGCAAAAGCAAAACTGAATGAAAGAGGGAGAGAAGAAGAAGTGAAAATCGATAGGCAAGGGAATTGTAGGGAAGAGCAAAATCGAAAAAAAACAAAATAAAACTGAAAGGTACTCGAAGTCCCTACCAAAATTCGGCCTCTAAGAAGACAAAAACGAAGACAAAACCGACGAATGAAAAGCAAAAACTAGAAGTAAAATTTGGCATAATGGGAAAAAGGTGAGCTATGACCGATTTTTTTGACAAAATGAGACTCTCATTTCAACATGACCTCTAAACACTCCCCTAACTTGACTCCTCAAAACTCTCCAACCACTCCACTATCCAAATCCCAACATTTCCTCCTAAAATCCCTCCATCAAATCCCCTCAACCACCAAATTCAAACCCCACTCAACTCTGCAGTATTTCGGTCAACCTCTACTACCCATACAGCATAGGTAGCAAAATAAACACTCCATTGCACATGCCAGGACTCGAACTTCAGACCTCAGGTAAGAATAACACGCCACGCATCCCTTAGACTACCTGGCCCTTTTTGACATGTTTTACCCATATTTATTTAAAAGCCTACTGACTAGAGACAGAGGTTTATTCATATTAAAAACAAAACTTTTGCACAAGCCAAGGCTTGAACCCAAGACTTCTCAAACTCCTCCCAGGACACTTAACCATTGAACCAGACAGATATTTGTGTATCACAAACATACAAAAATAAACATTAAGGATTTTTGGGGTGTTAGATTTGGGTATTGATTTCTCATGTTTTCCTCGGTCTCCCATGTAGCCTCTTCAACCCCATGTCTTTGCCATAATACTTTCACAAGGTCAATACTTTTTTTCTCAACTATTTGAAATCCCGAGCCAAAATCTTAACCGGCTCTTCACCATAAGTCATATCCGATCGAATTTCAACCTCTTCCGGTGAAATCACATGCGAAGGATTAGATCAGTATTGGCGCAACATAGACACATGGAACACATCATAAGTTCTTTCCAAATTAGATGGCAAAGAAAACCAATAAACTATCGGTCATATCATTTCGGTAATCTCATACGGCCCAATAAAGTGTGGACTTAATTTTCCTTTCTGGCCAAACCTCAAAACTTTCTTCCACGGATATACTTTCAGGAATACCTTATCACTGACTTGAAACTCAATCTCTTTTCTTTTCAAGTTTGCGTAGGATTTCTATCTATCCAAAGTAGCTTTCAAACAATCACGAATTACCTTCACTTTTTCTTCAGTTTCTCTGACTAAATCAACTCTGTGAATCTGATTCTCTCTGAGTTCAGTCCAATACAAGGGTGTTCGGCACTTACACCTATACAATGCCTCATAAGGCGCCATTTTTAAACTCGACTAAAAACTATTGTTGTAAGCAAATTCCACCAACGATAAATACCTTTCCCAACTACCTTGGAACTCAAGAACACAACAGCGTAACATATCTTTAAGAATCTGAATTACCCTTCCGAATTGACCGTCAGTTTACTAATGGAAAGTGGTACTAAAATTCAATTTTGTACCCAACGCTTCTTGTAACTTTTTCCAAAACAGCGAAGTGAACCTCGGGTCTCTATCTAATATAATTGACAAAGGCACTCCGTGCAATCTCACAATTTCAGAAATATACAATTCAGCTAACTTATCAAGTGAATAGTTGGTATGTACCAGTATAAAATAAGTCGACTTTGTCAATCGATCTACAACAACCCATACAACATCTTTCTTTCTCGGTGTCAAAGGTAGACCCGTCACAGAGTCCATAGTAATACCGTCCCATTTCCACTCGGGAACTATTACAGGCTAATGTAAACCAGAAGGTACTTGGTGTTAGGCTTTCATTTACTGACAAATCAAACATTTAGGAACAAACTCTGAAATGTCTCTTTTCATTCCCGACCACCAATATATTTTCTTCAAGTCATTATACATCTTCATACTACATGGATGAACAGATAAACTACTACTATGTGCCTCACACAAAATCTTCTGAATCAATTCGGCATCTTTAGGAACATAGATCCTATCTCGGAACATCAAACACCCATTCAAACTAATCCAAAAATCTGATTCCATTCCCAATTCACATTGGACTCTTTTGGCTTGCAAATCACCGTCACTTTTCTAAGCTTCATAAATCTCTTAGAAAAACATTGGTTTAGCTCTTAACTCAGCTAGAATCGAACCATCATCAGATAAGGCCAACTGAGTGTTCATAGCCCTCAAAGCAAATAACGACTTCTTACTCAAAGCAATGACGACCACGTTGGCCTTTCCCGAGTGGTAGTCAATCACTAACTCATAATCTTTTAACAACTCCAACCATCTCCTTTTCTGTAGGTTCAAATATTTTTAAGTCATTAAGTACTTTAGACTTTTATGGTCAGTATACACACGACATTTCTCACTATACAAATGATGTCTCCAAATCTTCAACGCAAACACAATGGCAGCCAATTCCAAATTATGTGTCGAATAATTCATCTCATGCAATTTCAGCTGCCTCGAGGCATAAGCTATTACCCTACCTTCTTGCATAAGTACACAACCCAATCCATTTAAGGATGCATCACTATAAACCACAAATTCTTTTCCTCGTTCAGGTTGTACTAAAACTGGAGCCTTAGTCAACAATACCTTTAGTTTCTCAAAACTCTATTGGCATTTCTCTATCCATTTGAACTTAACATCTTTCTATAAAAACCTCATCATCGGAGTAGCAATCATGGAAAATCCTTCAACAAACCGTCTGTAATAGCAAGCTAAGCCTAGAAAGCTTCTAACCTCTAACACATTCCTCAGCGATTTCCATTCAACAATAACCAAAATCTTACACAGGTCAACTCTAATACCATCACCCGAAACAATGTACCCCAAAAATCTAACTTCTCGAAGCCAAAATTCGCTTTTACTAAACTTAGCATACAATTGCTTGTCTCTTAAAGTTTGCAAAACCGTTCTCAAGTGCTCGGCATGCTCGATCTCATCGCGAGAATAAATCAGTATATCATCAATAAAAACAACAAATTTATCCAAGTACGGTCCAAAAATTCAGTTCATTAAATCCATAAGTACAACGAGAGCATTCGTTAAACCAAATGGCATAACCAGAAATTCATAGTGACCATACCTCGTCCGAAAAGTAGTTTTCGGCACATCCGAGTCTTTAACTCTCAACTGGTAGTAACCGGACCTCAAGTCAATCTTGGAAAATACTGTGGCTCCCTTCAATTGGTCAAACAAGTCACCGATTCTTGGCAAGGGATACTCGTTCTTTATGGCTATGTTATTGAGTTGTCGATAATCTATACACAATCTCATTGAACCATCTTTCTTCTTCACAAATAGCACTGGTGCGCCCCACGGAGAATAACTAGGTCTCACAAAACCTTTATCCGTTAATTCTTGCAACTGAACTTTCAACTCCTTTAACTCCGTCAGAGCCATCCTATACGGAGAAATCAAAATAGGTGCAGTACCAGGAATTAACTCAATACCAAACTCAACTTCCCTAATTGGAGGTAATCCAGGCAACTCTTCTGGGAACACATCTGGATACTCACATACTACTGGCACTGACTCAATTTTTAACTCAAACTCTTTTGTATTCAACACAAAGGCAATATAAGCTTCTCAACCATTTCTCATACATTTTTTAGCAGTCTTAGAAGTAATCACTACAGGCAAGCTATCTGATTCATCTGATTCAAGATAAAGAATATCCCCATCTTCACATTTCAGTTCAATAAATTTCTTCCACAATTTACTATCACATCATGAGTAGTTAACCAATTCATACCAAGTATTATATCAAATTCATCAAACAGCAAAAGCATAAGATTAGCCGGAAAATAATAACCTCTAATCATTAAAGGAAAATTCTTACATACTTTGTCAACTAACACATACTTGCCTAGAGGGTTTGACACTTTTATCACAAATTCTATGGACTCAACAGGCATATTCATGCTAGACACCAATTTCACACAAACATACAAATAGGTAGATCCTGGATCAATCAAAGCAACAACAAAAGTATCATAAAGAGAGAAAGTACTCGTCATCACATCAGGAGATGAAGCCTCTTCGCGAGCACGAATGACATAAGTCCTCGAAGGGGCTCTACCCTCAGTCCTCACAGCCAGATCTTTAGGTGCACTCTTGCTACTCGCTCCATTTCTCGAATTTTTCTGTGGCCTCCCTCTAGAAGCCATATTACCAGATCTTGCACTCTGAAATTTCTCTTTCTCAACCATCTTAGGACAATCCTTGATAAAATGATAATGTGATCTGTACTTGAAACATGCCCGATTATTCATCTAGCACTCACCGATGTGACGTCTGCCACAATGTTGACACTCGAATCTATTAGGTCGAGCATTACCCACACTCACTATCGAAGTAGTTTGGGCCTTATGACCCGAATACTATTTCCATGGTTTCTATTTGAAAACCCAACTGAAGCACTTGTTCGAGTATTAAACTCTCTCGGTTTCTTAGATGAGGACTGAAATGACTTACCCATCTATCTCTTCTTCAAATCTCGAAACTCTAACTCAGTTTTCCTTTTTTCTTTAGCCAATTCCTCGGCCTTACAAGCTCTCTCTACGAGCACAACAAATTCTTTCAGTTCAAGGACACCCACCAACAATCAGATGACTTCGTTTAACCCATCTTCAAATCTTTTACACATGATGGCCTCAGTCAATACACATTCTCGAGCGTATTTACTCAATCTCACAAACTCACGCTCATATTCTGTTACTGTCATTCAACCCTATTTTAACTCAAGGAATTCCTTTCTTTTCTGATCAATAAATCTCTGGCTAATGTACTTCTTACGGAATTCTTCTTGGAAAAATTCCTAATTAATTCTCTCCCTTGGTACCACTGACATAAAGGTGTTCCACCACTGATAAGTCGAGTCTTTCAGAAAGGACACAACACACTTCATGCATTCTTCAAGTGTGCATGATAACTCATCAAATACTCTAATGGTATTCTCGAGCCAAAACTCTACCCTCTCAAGGTCATCATCTATACTAGGTCGGAACTCTTCGGCCTCTTGCTTTCGAATTTTAGCCACTAGAGGTCTACTCAATCTCATAAAATCCATACCTTGGCGTGCTGCAGGAATAGGTTAAGGAATAGGTGGGGGTGGAGGGGGTTGAGCATTCAAGTTCGTTCGAACGAACTCTATAAACCAGGCATTCATCATATAGATGAAGGCTTCCCTAGCCTCTTATCCTCCTCCCTGACTCACGGTCACGAGCCTACTCTCAACTAGCATTGTCCTTTGAGTGAGAGCCGGTACATTACTTTCTACATCATTAGCTTCAGCTCGATTGGGATCCATTACTATATGAAAACACAATTTAAAAGGTCAGGAGTGTCACACTATCATAATTCATTTATGGCATGTATAGCTACACTCGTACACATGCTACGTTAGTCCAAGAATCAGCTAAACCATAGCTCTGATACCACTAAATGTAACACCCCTTACCCATATCCGACACCGGGATAGGGTCTAAGGCGTTACCGGGCTCAAACATAAACATTCTTATAAAACTAGGCCATAAAATTTCACCCAAGTTAAAACCATTCTTACACGAGCATATTGTCCCTTATAAAGGCCCATGAGGCCCAAAACATACATTGAGTGTGGCTCAGGACTAAACCGAGAACTTTTAAAACTTTTACAACATTTAGAAAATTTTCTTATTTTAGAGGGTCACACGCCTGTGTGGGTAGGCCATGTGATCGCACACGCCTGTGTGGCTTGAGACACGCCCGTATCCTCAGCCCGTGTAACTTTCTGTCTATGACGCCATCAACACAATTAGGGTCACACGGCCAAGTCACACGCTCGTGTGCTTAGGCCATGTGGTGAATTAAGTTCCAAAAATCAGGTGCAGACTTCATACGGCCTGGGCACATGCCCATGTCCTGAGGTCGTGTCCTTCACACTGCTGAGACACACGGTAGTGTCTCTGCCTGTGTGTTTACCACTAGACATTCTGTTTTACCTAATTAGGGTGCAGGGGACACACGGCTGAATCACACGCCCCTGAGGTAGACCGTGTGTCACACACGGTTTAGAGATATGCTACCTCGTATCTCATATCACACATTGCTTATTCTCGAGCTAATCACAGGCCTGCTCACACAAGCTGATAGTTAGGACGTAACTACACGAGCTGCTCATACAAATTGATAGGTACCCGCAACACATACCGGGCTACCCAGCCACCGATAGGACGTACATGACTAGCACCTGGATTCACATGGTCACATATACATATAATCTCATGAGCTCACAATCACATAGTTCCTAGTGACATGTCACTCATACCATAATCTATTCCTAAGGTTCAAACGAGATTTTCTCGATGTCACATATTCGTCGAACTCATTCACAATGTCATGCTCATAGACTATAACGTCGTTCATACACTCGTCATAACAATTAAACATAGAGACACATACATTAATAAAACATTAAAACATGATCTAACATTGCATTATTTACACATGAACTTACCTCGGTACCAAAATATGGCTAATTATTCGATTTAGTCCACAACCTTATTCTTTCCTCAGTTTAGGTCTAGACTCCGTTTTTCTTGACCTATAATAGTAAATTTTACTTATTTAATTATCACATTGTTCAAAATAGTCCATAAATCATACTTTAGCAAAATTAAAATTTTGCCCCTAAACTTTTACATATTTACAAATTAGTCCCTAAGCTCGTAAAATGAAATGTACTCATTTTCTTTATTACCCAAGCCTAGTTGAACTTATAGTATGCTCATAACAGCCCAGATTTCTCATCAAATCATACATCTTACTACTCTTTTTACAAACTTTACAAATAAGTCATTTTTAGATCTTTTCATAAAAAACCACTTAGTAAAAGATGTTTATCATACATCAAACTTTCATATTCCTCCATTAAATATCAAAATACATGTATGTCACACATTGGTCGATTTTTAAACATGAACCCTAACTCAAAATAAGGATAGAAATAGGTAGATCATGCTTCAAGGATCTAAAAAACATAAAGAATATTAAAAACGGGGCTAGGGTGTACTTACAATCGAGCTTGAAAGTTGAAGAAAAACCTTAGCTATGGCTCTTCTAATTTTCGACACACACTTGAAGAAGATGAGCAAATTTTGCTTCATTTTTCCCTGTTTATTCTTTTATTAACCAAATGACCAAAATTCCCTTTAATGCCTTTCTTTCAAATTTTCCTAACTATGTCCATTTTTGTCCATAAAAATAGAAATTGGCCAAATTGCTATTTAAGGACCTCTAATTAATAATCCATGGCAATTTCATGCTTAAAGCTTCTAGAATTCACATTTTGCAACTTTTGAAATTTAGTCCTAAAAGTTAATTTGGACACTTATTCACAAAATTTCTTCATGAAATTTTCACACAAGCATGCAATCATATCATAGACCTCATAATAATCATAAAATAATTATTTCTACTTCGGATATGTGGTCTCAAAACCACTATCTCGACTTGGCCTTAATTCAAGATGTTACAAGCTTTATAAGGAGCCATCTGGATGCTCGACTAGAAGCTATTATTGTATGGGAATTTTGCAAGAGGCAAATGTGCCTCTCAGCTCTCTCTATAATCAATAACACAACCTCTCAACATATCCTCGAGAATCTGGATAACTCCCTTAGACTGCCCATCAGATTGCGGATGGAAAACAGTGCTGAAATTTAACCTTGCACCAAGAGCTTCATGTAGCTTATTCCAAAGTCAAGATGTAAACCTAGGATCGCGATAAAAAAT
The DNA here is from genome assembly GCA_025698465.1 of Gossypium longicalyx. Classification (NCBI taxonomy): domain Eukaryota; kingdom Viridiplantae; phylum Streptophyta; class Magnoliopsida; order Malvales; family Malvaceae; genus Gossypium; species Gossypium longicalyx. The sequence goes on along the minus strand of CM046995.1, from coordinate 32,493,372 downwards.
GATGGAAATCGATACCCCATGAAGTCTCACGATTTTGGAGATCTATAATCTCGCCAACTTCTATAATGAATAATTGGTACACATTGGTAAAAAATGGGCAAACTTGATCAATCGATCAGCAATCACCTAAACGGAGTCTTTCTTCGAGGGTGTCAAAGGTAAACCACTCACAAAATCAATGGTGACATGTTCCCATTTCCATAGAAGAATCTGAATGGGTTAGAGCAAACCAGAAGGAAACTAGTGCTCAACCTTAACTTATTAGCATGTCAAGCATCTTGCCATAAATTTAGTTACATCACGCTTCAATTTTAGCCACCAATATTGCTCACGAAGATCTTGATACATCTTGCTCCCTTCAAGGTGCATAGTGTAAGGACTACTATACACTTCCCTCAGAATGGATTGCCTCGACTCTGAATTTGAAGGTACACAATATCTCCAATAATAGCACAAAACTCCTTCAAAATTAAAGCAAAATTCGAAGTCTTACCTTTCTCGATAAGTTTCACATGAGGTGCAATAAACGTATTAGACAACTACTTTAACTTAATCTCCTCCAACAAAAAAGGTAATACTTGCAATTCCATCAGTAAGCCACCATCCTCAAACAAACTTAATCTAACAAGCAATGCCTTTAACTCGCCCATCTCTTTCTTTCTCAAGGCATCAGCCATGACATTAGCTTTACCTAGATGGTACTTGATAGTGCAGTCATAATCCTTTAAAAGCTCTATCCAACACCTCTATCTCAAGTTTAACTTCTTCTAGGTAAGGAGGTACTTAAGACTTTTATGATCTGTATAGATGATACACTTCTCTCCATAAATATAGTGTTTCCAAATCTTAAGATCAAAGACCACTGCTGCCAATTCATGCGTAGGATAGTTGCACTCACGCGGTTTAAGTTGTCTCGAAGTGTAAGCCACTACTTTCCTATCTTGCATCAATTCGCAGCCAAGACCCTTATGAGAAGTGTCACTATAAACCACATAATCCTTATCTGATTTGGGTTGAATCAATACAGGAGCTTGAGTCAACATTGCCTTAAGCGTCTCGAAACTAGCTTACTGTTCCTCAGTTCATTTAAATGGTGCACTCTTTCTCAACTTCATCATCGGTGCAACAATAAAGGAAAATCCCTTAACAAACCTCCGATAATACCCAGCAAGTCGAGAAAAATTTGAATCTCACTAACATTTTTAAGCTACTTCCAATCCAAAATAACCTTAATCTTCTTGTGATCAACTTGAATACCCTCAATAGATACCACATGACCTAGAAATATCACTTCTCAAAGCCAAAACTCATAGTTGCTAAATTTTACATAGAACTTTTTCTCACACAAGGTTTAAAGGACTAACCTTAGGTGCTCCTCATGCTCCAACTCAGACTTAGAGTATATTAGAATATTGTCGATGAAGACTACCACAAATTGATCTAGATAAGTTTGGAAGACTCTGTTCTTGAGGTCCATGAAAGCGATGGTAGATATTATAAGTCTAAAGGGCATCACTAAGAATTCATAATGCAAATACTGAGTTCTAAAGGTCATTTTTTGGAACATCCACCTCTCTTACTTGCAACTGATAATAACTCGACTTTAAATCAATTTTAGAGAAAAGAGTGGCACCTCTAAATTGACCAAAAAGGTCATCTATCATCCGCAATGGGTACTTATTCTTTATAGTCAACTTGTTTAACTGACAATAATCGATACAAAGCCACATCGACCCATTCTTCCTCTTTGCGAACAACACTGAAGCTCCCCAAAGCGATACCCTCGTCCTTATAAAGTCATGATCTAGCAACTCTTGTAACTACATCTTGAGCTTTTTAAGCTCTTTCGGTGCTATGCGATAGGACGCAATGGACACCGGTGTTCTCCCAGGTAGCAACTCAATACCAAATTCAACCTCACGCTCTAGAGGTAAACCAAATAACTCTTCTAAAAAGACATCGAAAAATTCCTTTACCACACAGATATTCTCCAACACTACACTATCCATCTTCGTATCTAGGATGTATGCTAAATATGCCTCACAGCCTTTATGAATCAAATTATCCTCTACCAAAGCAAATATCACATTCAGTAAGAATTTATGATAGTCCCTAATCATGATTATTTCACTTCCCTCCGGAGTCCTTATGGTGACCCACTTCGTATCGCAATCAAGTCTAACCCGATGCTCACTCAACCAATCCATGCCCAAAATGAGGTCAAATTCTTCAAAATGCAACACTATTAGATCAGCAGGAAAAACCTCACCATGGAGTTGCAATGGGCACCTCTTATTAATTTTGTTCACATGCACTGATTATCCTAAGGACTAAAAATAGTTACATCACTTACGGTTTCTTCTACCCAAATTCCCAATTTATCAACCATTTTACAAGACACATATGAATCGGTAAATCCAATTTCAATTCATGCAAAATAGGAAATAGCATGAATGGTAAAAGTACCTACTATCACATTGGCTACATCTGGGTCCTATCTGCATCTAGCAGCATACACAAGTGTTGGCTCTCTCGCATCTACCCAATTAGCCCCTAACTTGGCGCTCGTTGGCTCTGACCAACATTACCACCTCGATTTTGACCCTGATCTCTATAGGGCTATTATTTAGCTCTCTAGTTTAGGGCTCAGTTTTGTCCCTGGGATTGCATCTGATCATTAAGTTGTGGACAGTTTCGAACCTTATGGTCCAGTGACCCATACTTCAAGTGTGCTCTAATACTCCTCCAACAGTACCTAAAGTGCCTCTTCTTACAAGTGGTACAGTTCTGAATTCTAGCTCCTGCTGCAACAACATTTTGACAAGGCCGATCATCACTAGCCCACTCAATTAAGCGTGGAGCCTAAACATTAGGGCCCGATTCTATCTTTGCAAGGAATCACGCCTTCTCCTTCCTTCTGTGCTCAATGCGCCTAACTTTTTTATAGATTTTGGTTTTCTCTACCAAATCTTCAAAAACCCTCTCTTGTAGTGGAGCTACCTGCACCATCAACTTTAACCTTAGCCCAAATTCAATTCAAGTGCACTTACCTTGTTCCTCTACTACCATACCCAGAGCATATCGGCTAATCCTCAAGAACTTAGCCTCACATTCAGCCACTAACAAGTCTCCCTGTCTCAGCTCAATGAACTCCTGGCTTCTAGCCTCAACGTACCTTGCGTCCATATATTTCTTCTAGAAAGCATCCAAAAAATAATCCCATGTTAATCATTCAACTCAGGTACCTTTCACTATGGCCTACCACCAGTGATAGGCTACATCACATAAAATGACACAGTCCCCTTAAACTTCTATTCAAGGGTGCACTCCATATCATCTAAGATCCTTTCTACAGCCTCTAGCTATTATTCAACTACAGTGGGAGTCCTCAGCAACGCTTCAAATAATTTGGCCCTACTCGAACAGAGTCTCTTAGCTATAGTGATGCGACTATTAGCTCCAAATTGGGTAGCCACCACTCGCTCTAACTTTTGTAACATGGCTTGTGATACTGTAACACCTATAACTCATATCCATCACAAAACAAGGTTACAGAACATTACCAAATGTTACAGAATAATTTCACGTAAGCCATGTCATTTACTATTCATATCCAAAACTAATCATATTGTCCCTTAAATGAACCCTCAAGGCTCATTTTAAACATTTGAATCAAGTCGAGACTAAATTTGGAACTCAAAAAGTTTTTCGCAAAATTTCAAAATTTTTTTCTTATATACAGGGGTCACATGCCAGTGTGGGTAGGCCGTGTGGCTCACACGGCCAAATGACATCCCTATGTATCAGGCCGTGTGGACATTCGATGTGAGGCACACAACCATGTCCCAGCTCGTGTCCTTACCCATGTAACTCTCTAACTTGTGCTACATGGCTTGCCACACGCCTGTGTGCTAGGCCGTGTGGTAAATTTAATTTCACAAATTAAGTGCAGGTTTCACACGGCCAAGACACATGCCCCTGCGTCTACCCGAGCGGAAAAAATAAAGCCATTTCTTAGCATTATTTCTCACCAAAATTTTGCCATTAACCTACAACAACACTTACACATATATAGCAACCAATTCCAAGCATTAAACCAAGAAACATCATTAGCATATATGATATAACATCACCTATTTTTGTATAATCAAACTTACCTTTTACTAAAGGCATAGGTTTTACTTTAATTTAATCTACCATACCATACCATATACATATATATTAATATGATATAACCTTATAATAATATACCAAATTAAACTGTCACTAGCCATTCCAATGGCTAGATTACAAACATCCACTCCATGCCAACATTGGCAAAGTTATCCTATACATGCCATTAAACTAAAATAAGTTTACTATTTATACCAAAATGTGCTGAAGGATAGTGCGATGATGTTCCAACCAATTCCAACCTTTACGAGCTTCCGAGCACTATAAAACAAGGAAAACGAAACCTAGTAGGCATTTAATGCTTAGTAAGTTCGTATAACGGAAAGTAAGCTTACCAATCATATTCATTTAAATAAGCATAACAATAACATGCTTTCCAACAAATTACCAAATTTGCCTAATCACATACACTCAACTAAGCAAGTTAGTCACATAATTTACATGTACATTAAGTAAGCATAGATGAGCTCATCATGTTACAAACTTTCAAGTATTTCAAGAACATTTGAGATATAATTCATTAAATATCATAGTTTCTCATTTTAGGAATTTATCCGTTGAATCATAGAAATTTTGATGGATACTCAGGTAGTACACTCAAGGTGTACAAAGCTGTAAACCGTCAACTTATAATCAGGGGTACCTATTAGGGCACTGAATCAAAGAGCACACTCTCGAGCCACATATTAGGATGCTCAGTTGAGCCATGTAACAGGACACTTACCTGGGCTAAATAGGAAACTCATAAGATTTTTATTCAGAGAGCTCATACAGCTTAACAAATAACTTCGAAGAGTTAATATCAGGGAGCACCAGATAAGGTAACAGGGAGTTCAAGCAAGCCATGTCAGGAAGCCTATAAAAGCTTATATCAGGATGCTCACGTAGAGCTGCGTTTGTGTCCGAATTATATTTTGGATCACAACTGATCGAATCATGTAATAGGATGCTTACAAAGAGCTACAGTAGTGCACAACACATGCAAGGTCACTACCAATCAGGATGCTCACAGGAACTATATAACAGGATGCTCGAGAGGCCTTTTATCAGGATACTCGTTCGAACTATACTCTATCCGCAACATATGCAAGACCAAATTCAATACAGGAAATCATATATATATATATTGAATTTTATTATTCAAACGGAACTTAACATTTTCCGGACTTGATTGAATATGTGATTATTTCATTTATTTATAACATTTAAATAATTTATACAATCACATACCACATTCGATTCAAGTATGAAAATAAACACAATTTGGATACACGAACTTACCTCAATAATCGTTCATATAAGAAAATCCACTACTCTGACACTTTTTGTTTTCCACGATCTAATTCCATATTTGGTCTTTCCGGATCTATATAAATGAATTTAATCATCAATTTATCACATTTCATATTCAATTGGATTCAATTCACATCCTAGGAAAAATTACTATTTTGCCCCTAAACTTTTCAAAAATGATAATTTTGTCCCTAGGCTTAGAAAATGAAATTCATCCAATTTAATCCTTATTCCAAGCCTAATTGAAATTTTCATATAACATTTACAACATATGTATTTCACGAAATTTAGAATTTTTCCATAACTTTTATATCTTTACAATTTAATCCCTAAATCACAATTTCATCAAAATTCTCTTTCAAAAAGTTGTTTGTTTATCAACAACCTTTCATTTTCTACCATAAATTTCAAATTTTCAACATATTCATCCATGAAAAAATTTCTATACTTTAATATCTTTCCAAATTAATCCCAAAAGAGATAGATTAACTATCTCGATCTCAAAAATAAAAAAATTACTAAAAACGAGACAAGAAAACATACATATCTCTCTCTTAGGGTTTTCATAGAATTTTTGGGGATGAAGGTGATATAAAATGATATTATTTCTTTTTAATTATTTGTCATCCTTTAATTATTTTGATTTCCAATTTAATCCTTAGCCTTTTTTTTTCAATTTTTCCATAGATGAATCACCAAAACTATCTACTAACTTTTCTTTAATGGTCTAATTATCATATAAGGACCTCAACTTTTGAATTCCATAGCTATTTTAACCATCTAGCTACTAGAATTCAACTTTTGCATTCTATGCAATTTGGTCTTTTCCATAATTAAGCACAGAAACGATAAAATTTTCTTATCAAAATTTTCATATAACATTCCTATCATAATACAGACTATGCAATAATATTAAAATAAATTTCCTTTCTGAATCGGATTTGTGGTCCCGAAACATTGTTCTGATTTCACTAAAAATGGGCTATTACAACTCTCCCCCTTAAGAATTTTCATCCTCGAAAATCTTACCAGTAAAGAGGTTTAGGTACTGTTTCTTCATGGTATCCTTCGGTTCCCAGTTAGCTTCTTCAATACCATGTCGTTGCTAGAGAACTTTTACCCAAGCTACCATTTTATTTCTTAACTCTTTTGTTTCACATTCCAGGATTTTGATCGGTTCCTCATTGTAAGTCATATCAGGCTAAATCTCTACTTCTGTCAAAGAAATAACATGTGAAGGATCCGACTGATACCTTTGCAACATAGACACATAAAAAACATTATGAATTCAATCAAGTTCTGGTGGTAATGCTAACCGATATGCAACAGGTCTGATTCTTTTTATAATTTCATATGGCCCGATGAATCGTGGACTCATTTTTCCTTTATGACAAAACCATAGAACTTTCTTCCAAGGCGATCCTCTTAAGAATACCTTGTCGCCGACCTAAAATTTCACCGACCTAAAATTCTATATCTTTTCGTTTGAGATCATCATAAGACTTTTGACGATCATAGGCTGCTTTGAAACTATCCTAAATTACCTTCACCTTTTCTTAGTTTCACAGACTAAGGCAACTCCGTATATCTTTTTCTCACTGAGCTTTGTCTAATACAATGGAGTTCTACATTTACGGCCATACAGAGCCTCATACGGTGCCATCTTAATACTAGACTGATAACTGTTATTATAAATAAATTCAACTAAAGGCAGATAGTTTTCCCAGTTACCTTTAAATTCAAGCACAAAACACAAAAAATATCTTCTAAAATCTATATAAAACGTTCGGATTATCCATCAGTCTGAAGATGGAATGCAGTACTGAAATGTAACAGTGTACCCAAGGCTTCTTACAACTTGCTCCAAAATCGAGATGTAAATCGAGTATCTCTGTCTGAAATAATGGAGACAGGCACTCCATGCAATCTAACAATCTCATAAAGATATAATTCAGCCAATCTTTCAAAGGAATAATCCATATGTACCGGAATAAAGTGTGTAGACTTTGTCAACTGGTCGACAATTACCCAAATAACATTTGTCTTCTTCGGAGACAGGGGTAATCCTGATACAAAGTCCATAGTAATTCTTTCTCATTTTCATTCCAGGATCATAACTGGCTGTAATAATCCCGAAGGCACCTAATTTTTATCTTTTACTTGCTGACATATCAAACATTTAGATACAAATTCTGAAATACCCCTTTTCATTCCCAGCCACCAGTACATTGTTTTCAAATTATTATACATTTTGTTACTACCAGGATGAATAGACATATTATGATTATGAGCTTCATGTAAAATCTTCTGTACCAATTCCGAGTTCTTCGGTACACATATTCTGCCTTTTAATAACAAACAACCACCAAAACCAATATAAAATTTTGAATCAGAATTTGACTCACCTTGTACCCGTTTAGCATGTGATCATCACTCTTCTAAGCTTCATAAATTTGTTGCATGAATATTGGTCTAGCTTTTAACTCAGCTATAATTGAACCATCTTCAAATAATGATAATTGGGTATTCATGGCTCGTAAAGCAAATAAGGATTTTCTACTCAAAGCATCTGCAACCACATTAGCTTTTCTCAGATGATAATCAATAACTAGATCATAATCTTTCAACAATTCAATCCACCTACGCTATCTCAAGTTCAAGTCTTTCTCTGACATTAAATACTTCAAACTTTTATGGTCGGTGAATATGTGACACTTTTCACCAAACAGGTAATGCCGCTAGATTTTCAGCGCACAAACAATGGCTGCTAACTCAAGATCATGTATCAGGTAATTTCTTTCATGTTTTAGCTGTCTTAAAGCATAGGCTATTTCTTTATCTTCTTGCATCAAGGCGTAGCCTAAGCCATTTAATGATGCATCACTGTAAATTATAAATTCTTTACTCGATTCAGGCTGAACTAGCATAGGTGCTTCTGTCAATAAGGCTTTCAATCTGTCAAAACTCTACTGAAATTTATTAGACCACTCAAATTTCACATATTTTTGCAACAGACGAGTCATCGGAGAAGCTATCATTGAGAACCCTTTAACAAATCTCCAATAATATCCAGCTAATCCCAGAAAACTTCTGACTTCCGACACATTCTTAGGTGGCTTCCAATTAACAATAGCTGAAATTTTATTCAGATCCACCTTGATACCTTCAGTAGATACTATGTGCCCGAGAAAACCAACTTCTCGTAATGAAAATTCACATTTACTAAATTTGGCATACAATTGTTTCTCACGTAGTGTTTGCAACACAATTCTCAAATGATCAGCATGTTCATTTTCATATCAGGAGTAAGCCAAAATATCATCAATAAATACCACCACAAACCTATCTAGATATGGTTTGAAGATTCTGTTCACCAGATCCATAAATACTATAAATGCATTTGACAAACCAAATGGCATCACAAGAAACTCATAATGCCTGTACCTAGTTCTGAAATTTGTCTTTGGAACATCTGATTCCTTCACCCGTAGTTGATAATAGCCAAAACGGAGATCAATCTTTGAAAATATAGTGGCACCTTTAAACTGGTCAAATAGATCATCAATTTCAAGCAGTGGATACATGTTCTCTATTGTGACTTTGTTTAATTGTTTGAAATCTATAACGATCTCAATGATCTATCTTTCTCCTTTACAAACAGAACCGGTGCACCCCAGGTGAAAAATTAAGTCTAACAAAGCCTCTGTCAATCAATTCTTGTAACTATGCTTTCAACTCTTTCAATTCGATAGAAGCCATTATGTAAGGTGCTATAGATATTAGTGTTGTCCTCAAAACAAGGTCTATAAAGAACTCCACTTCCTTAACCGATGGTAAACCAGGTAATTCCTCTGAAAATACATCAGGAAATTCACAAATCATCGGCACTAACTGAATCTTCGACTCAGATACTTTAGTATCTAACACATATGCAGGATAAGCATCATATCCCTTTCTGATATATTTCTGTGCTGATATTGCTGAGATTACACTAGATAACCCATCTAGTTTATCAGATTCAACATGAAGTAACTCACCATTCTAACACTTTAACACAATGTATTTCTGTTTACAATTCACCACTGCATCATGCTGAGTTAACCAATCCAATCCCAAAATCACATCAAATTCATCAAAGGGAAACAACATTAGATCAGCAGAAAAGTAATAACCCTTTACCATCAACAAGCAGTTTTTACAAATTTTATCCACTATAACATACTGGCCTGGGGGTTTGAAACTTTAACCACAATTTCAGTGAATTCAACAGGTAAATTTTTAACAGACACTAAATTTGTGCATATGTATAAATATGTTGAACTGGGATCAATCAAAGCAGTAATATCAGTATCAAGTAGATAAAATGTACCAGTAATGACATCTGGTGCAAAAGCATCTTCTTTAGCACATATAGCATATGTCCTTGTTGGTGCTCGTGCTTTAGATTTAATTGTTGAGTCTTTTGTAGTAACCTCGACTACCACTGACATTGTCGTGGTGACAGGGTGGTCTGCCTCTCGAGGCAGGATTACTCAGCTTCGAAGTTTGATCATTATCTTTTTTAATCCTTTTCAAGAAATCTTTGAGGAAATGATCAAGAGAACCACATCGGTAACAGGCTCCACTTCTCAAACGACACTCCTCAAAATGAAATTTGTTGCAATATTTACATTTGGGTTTGGGATTACTAACACTTTCCACACTAGTTACAGATGGAGACGAAGATCTCGAGTTAGAACTTTGAGAGCCTTGCTCTTTCCCAGAATATCCCATAAATGTGGTAGAATGATCATGGTACTTCTTTGATTTCTTTGAAGTAGATGATTGTGACTTGCCCATAAATCTTTAATCAGATATTCGGGCTTCTTTCTCTACTTGTTTCTTTTTTTTACTTAATTCTTCGGCTTTATGTGCTCGATCAGCTAATACCACAAATTCCCTCAATTCAAGAATTCCAATTAACAGCTTGATATCTTCATTTAATCCTTCTTCAAAATGTTTACACATGTCAGCCTCGGTCGAAACCCATTCTCTGGCATACTTGCTTAACCAAACAAACTCCCTCTCGTATTAAGATATAGTCAAGTTTCCCTATTTAAGCTCTAGAAATTCTTTCTTTTTTTGATCCAAAAATATCTGAATAATATACTTCTTCCTAAATCTTGTCTAGAAGAATTCCCAAGTAACATTTTCTCTCGGTACAACAGAAGTTAAGGTGTTCCACCAATGGTAGGTTGTATCTTCACATTTCAAGCATTCGGCTGGTGTACATGATAATTCATCTAAAACCCTGATGGTATTTTCCAACCAAAACTCAGTCCTCTCTGGATCATCATCAACAGTAGCCCTAAATTCCTTTGGCCCACACAGATTTTATCCACTAGAGGCTTACTGATTCTAACATATTCAGCACCCTGTGGCATCTCTAGAACCGATTGAGGAGTAGGTAGAGGAGGTTGTTGTACATTAGGATTTCTTCTCAAATCTTCAGTGAACCACACGTTCATCATTTGAAATAAGGCTTCTTTTGCCTCCTCACCTCGGCCTTAAGATATAGGCCTTTTACTACTACTAGATACCACTCATTGACTGGAAGCTTGAGTAGTGCTCTCAACTTCCTCAGATTCAGCTCTAGTTTGGTTGGATGACATTACTTGTAACATCCCAGAATAGGGCCTAAACAGAACAGTGGTTACAAAACCACGAATCTGAGATAGAAAAGTTTATTGCGATTAATTTTATGATTTATCGAGTGATTAGATGCATGTGTTAGAATACCGATAAGAAATTTCAGTGATTGCATGTCCGATTTGCATATTAGGTCTTAATTGCAAAAGTTGATAAATATGAGTTCTAAATGCTAAGGGATTAAATTGAAGTGCATAATTGAAGTAGAGGTCCTTAAATGGTAATTAGATCATTATATTTTCATGGTAAAAAATGGATATACATAGGTAAAAATAACTAAAGTTTTAATGAAGGGTATTTTAGTCATTTTGTAAATAAAAGAATTAAAAAGGGAAAAAGATGGCAAAAATGTGCTCATCTTCTTCCTTAGGCCAAATGTCAAGGGTTCTCCATATCTAGGGTTTGTCTCAAGCTTCCAAGCTCCATAGTAAGTGATTCCAAGCCCCGTTTTTAATGTTCTTTACGTCTTTAGAGTCCCGGTAACTTGATTAAGCTTATTCTAGCAATAATTTAACCCAGGGTTTATATTTGGAAAAATACCCATAGGTGAAATATGTTTATTTTGATGTTTTATCATAGAATATGAAGCTTTAAATTGTGTTAAACAACTTTTGCTAAGCGATTTTACGTGAAAACGAGTAAAACGACATAATCGGTAAAAATACCTAATGTTTATAAGTATATGTTAGAATGAGAATTTGATGTTTCCATACAAGGGAAAAATGATCAGAATGTCAAAAAACGTAAGAAAATAGGATGAATTTTAATTTCTGAGCCTTGGGGAAAAAGTGTAAATATGTGAAAGTTTAGGGCCAAAAGTGTAATTTTGCCAAAGTTTGAGTCAATGACTGTCTTAATAAATGTGAGTATTAAGTAAGCTAAATTTGTTATTATAGATCAATAAGAACGAAATCTGGAGTTAGACCGGGGAAAGAAAAAGATAGTGGACTAAATCGATATAGTTGATCGTATTTTGTTTCGAGATAAGTTTGCGGTAAATATATGCAATATTCTATTATTTTATGTTAATGTTGTTAATTTCCAGCATGTGTATATTTATTTTATGAAATTATTCAAAGAATACTCAAGCATGAATTGACGGAGAAGTAATTTCAGAAAGTCCCGGTTGAACCTTAGGAATGTGTAGGATACAAATGTAGGGTTTAAGGATACCATGTAAGACCATGCCAAGGCATGGCAATTGGTAAGGTTTCTAAGGCAAGGAAATCATGTAAGACCATGTCAAGACATGGCATTGATAAGTTACTATAAGGCAAAGGTCCCATGTAAGACCATGCCAAGGCATGGCATTGGTGAGTTCATAAGACAAGGATACCATGTAAGACCATGTCGAGACATGGCAACGGTAAGTTTCAAAAGGATACCACGTAAGACCATCACAAGTCATGGAAATGGTAAGGTACCCATTTATTTTAGTATTCCAAGTGGTTCAACGGGAAAATTTAAAGAGAATATCAAGGTAAGGTAAGGTAAGACGAGTTATACTAAAAAGGTAAGACAAGTTCATGCTAGAAGAGAAAAGGTAAGTATATAATGTTCATGTATGCTTGATAAGGAAAAAGGTAAGTAAAATGTATTAATAAATTTGATTATGTAAGTAAGTATTTAAGTAAGTGAGTAAGTGAAGAAGTTTAAAATATGTCTATGACAATTAATGAAGTTGCATTAAGTAGTATCATGCCAAGTAGTAAGATAATTCTTATGGATGTTGTTAATTATTTGCATGCAAACTTACTAAGCTTAACGCTTACCCCCTTTATTTTCCTTATTTTTATAGTTTTGTCAAGCTAACTCGGGGATCGTAAAGTACGTCGGAGGTCCGGGCACACTATCACAAGGATTATTTTGGTATAGCTAGACATTTCATTTTGAGTATGGCATGTATAGCATCGTAGCCATTTTGTGTGTATGATCTTATGATATGGTATGTAAATGCTTGATAATGATTAGTTATTGGAATGGCTAATCAAGGACATCTTTGGTGTTATGTATGCCTAAATGCTAGTTATTCCATGGAAATCATGAAAAAGGTGAAATTAGCTTTAAAACAGTATCGGACAATAATAATGATGTGAATTTGAAAAATTACTAAAAATAGAAGAAATGGATTTAGATAGTGAATGAGATATAAAATTAAATATTATTGAGTTTATTTTCATATGAAAGAAACAGAGTAAATAAAGGAGTTGTATTTTATGAGATATTTAAATTTTGGTGAGACAAGGTCAGAGTGATTTCTGAATCCCATGTTTTGACTTTATAAATTCACTAAAAATTGTAAAAAAATTAACTAGGAGTTATACTTTTATTAAGTCTAATTTTAAGAGAAATAAATGGAATGGTTATTTGAATTCTGTAGAGGGATAAAATTATTTCGTAGTGAGTAGAGGTCAGAGTAGCTAAACACTGAAATAGGGGAAACTTTAACTAATAAATTGTACTAATTGGCTAGAGTAAAAATTCTGAAACAAATTTAGTAAGAAGATATATAAGTCTAGTTTCAGAGAAAATTTACGGATTTTAATTTGGAGTTTCGTAACTCGAGTTATGATTTATTTAGTGACTATGACGCAGATGGACAGTTTATTTATGAAAGATGAAATAAATTGTTTTGATTTGTTTAAGTGATCGAATATTTTTTATTGATTCCAGTTTGTTCCCGAACTGTTTCAATTTTCATTTTTTAGGGTCTCGAGGACCCTTTTTAAGGACATATTGAATGAATGAAACTAAATTAATTTTAAAAGTAAATTTTTATGCCCCGAATTAGTAAGCTAAGTCCGGTAACGCCTCGTGCTCGACTCCGGCGACGGTCTTGGGTAAGGGGTGTTACATTTATTTGTATCAGAGCAAAGGTTTAGTCGGTTCTCAGAATATTTAGTATGAGTAAGAGTCTAGCTATACATGCCTTACTTATATGTTGATAGTGTGACGACTCCTGACGATTTTAAAATGTTTTCTTTTATAGTTATGGATCCCGAACAAGCTAGTGCAGATGATGTAGAGAGTAACGTGCCCGCTCCCGCAGAAGGGACGGTGCCACCAGATAGTAGTGAAAGGCCCGTTACAGTTAGTCAGGGAGGAGGGACTCGAGAAGCCTTCTTCCAAGCTATGAATGAATGGTTGATCGAGTTTGTTCGTACGAATCCGACTGTTAGACCTCCATCCCCTCATGATCCTCAGACCACTCATGTAGCTCCCCCAGTCATAGGTACAGTTATAAGAGAAAAGCCACCAGATGATAAAATTAGAAAACAAAGAGCTGAAGAGTTTCGAGGTACAAAATATGATGATGCAGAAAAGGAAAAATTTTGGTTCGAGAATACTATCAGAGTCTTTGATGAGTTATCCTGCACACCTGAGGAATGTATGAAATGTGTTGTATCTCTTCATAAAGATTCGGCCTACCATTGGTGGAAGACACTTGTATCAGTTGTACCGAAAGAGAGAGTCACTTGGGATTTCTTTCAAGAGGAATTCCGTAAAAAGTACATCAGTCAGAGGTTTGTTGACCAAAAAAGAAAAGAGTTTCTAGAGTTGAAACAGGGCAATATGACAGTGACTGAATATGAGCGCGAGTTTGTTAGACTCAGCAATTATGCTCGAGAGTGTGTGTCAACAGAGGCTATTATGTGCAAAAGATTTGAGGATAGGCTTAATGATGATATCCGATTGTCGGTTGGTGTCCTAGAAATAAAAGAGTTTGTTGTCCTAGTTGAGAGAGCCTGTAAGGCAGAGGAGCTATTAAAAAGAAAGGGCAAAGTTGAAATTGAGACGCAAGACATGAAGAAAAGACCAATGAGCAAGTCGTTTCAGTCTACATCCAAGAGGCCTAGAGAGTTCTCCACTAGATCTAATTTTTCAGCTGGATATTCTAGCCGAAACAGAGGTAGAAGATTTATGAGTCTGAAAGCTCAGACCACTTCGATTGCAAGTGTTGGCAGTGTTCAGCCTAATAGGCCAGAGTGTCCCCGATGTGGTCGACGTCACCCAGGTCAGTGTCGAGCAACTGAGACAGGTTGTTTCCAATGTGGTGCACCAGACCATTTTATTCGAGAGTGTCCCGAGATGATTAAAAGAGAAGCAATACCTAGTGTAAGATCAGGCAACGCTTCTGTTAGAGGCAGACCACTGAGAAATCCGAGAGCTGGGGCAAGTAATAGAGGTGTATCTAGAGATTCAGTAGTGAGGCCAGATGTTAGAGCACCTGCGAGGACCTATACTATCTGTGCTCGCGAAAAGGCATCCTCCTCCGATGTGATTACGGGTACATTTTCTCTCCATGATACTAGAGTTATTGCTTTGATTGATCCGGGTTCGACCCATTCATATGTTTGCATGAAATTGATGCCTAGTATGAGTATGCCTATAGAATCTACAGAATTTGTGATTAAAGTACCGAATCCATTAGGCAAGCATGTATTAGTAGATAAAGTATGTAGAAATTGCCCTTTGATGATTAGAGGTTACTGTTTTTCGGCTGATCTCATGCTATTGCCATTTGATGAGTTTGATGTGATTCTTGGTATGGATTGGTTGAATACACATGATGTGATAGTGAATTGTGGAAAGAAATTCATTGAGTTGAAATGAGAAAATGGTGAAATTCTTCGGGTTAATTCAGAAGAGTCAGATAGTTCATTTGCCATGATTTCTATTATGTCTGCTCAAAACTATTTGAGAAAAGGGTATGAAGCTTATCTTGCTTTTGTGTTGAACACTAAAGATCTAGAATTGAAAATTGAATCAGTGCCTATGGTATGTGAGTTTCCCGATGTGTTTCCAGAAGAACGACCAAGTTTGTCTCCTGTTAGAGAAGTTGAGTTTGGTATTGAGTTGATTCCAGGTACCACACCCATTTCTATTGCTCCTTATAGAATTGCCCCATTGGAATTGAAAGAATTAAAAGCTCAGTTGCAAGAATTAACAGATAAAGGCTTTGCAAGACCTAGTAGTTCACCATGGGGTGCACCAGTGCTATTTGTGAAAAGAAAGACAGATCGATGAGATTGTGCATAGATTATCGGCAGCTTAACAAGGTAACAGTAAAGAACAAGTATCCATTACCTAGAATTGATGATTTGTTTGATCAATTGAAGGGAGCCACTGTGTTCTCCAAGATACATTTGAGATCCGGATATTATAATTTGCGAGTTAAAGAGTCAGCTATCCCGAAAACTGCTTTCCGGACTAGGTATGGTCATTATGAGTTCCTTGTGATGCCATTTGGCTTAACTAATGCTCCTGCCATTTTCATAGACTTAATGAACCGAATTTTTAGACCGTACTTAGATAAGTTTGTAGTTGTGTTCTGTAACGCCCTAATTTTCCGGATTTTCTGGGTTTCTGTGATTTTAGGTAAATTTTGAAATTTTGGTGTTCTGAATATTGGAATTGCGTTTAAATGTGTTAGTGGGCCTTTAGAAGGCCCAAGCCTAAGTTAAACGCGGTAAAATATCAAGGTTGGATTTTAAGTGAATAGGAGACTTGGTTAAGTGGGTTTTTAAGAAGAACTTCGTAAATTATGACGCAAATAAGGCCTTGGTAAAGTGGCAAGGTGGTGCCACTAAGTTCCTAAAAAAATGGCGCCAGGGAAGGAATTAAAGGTCCAGGGTTCAAGTTGCAAGGTAGGCATACTGTTACTTTTTAATTTTAGGCATGTGCCGGGCATGTGATCACTTAAGTGAATTTCGGCAAGGGCCTTAAGGAGGTTGGGCCGATTGTTTTATTTGATATTAGGGTTAGGTTCTTTTCTTTTTCTGTCTTGGATAATTAGGGTTAGCCACTTGAAAGCTTTCACTGTCATTCATCCTTTCTGAGTTCTCACAAAAGCCGAAAATGTAAATTCCTTCTCCTTGGTGCTAAGTTCTTCTTTCTCTCTTTTTCCTCCACTTTCTTTCTTCCTTTTTTTCTCTTTCTTCTAGCCGAAACCTTCTGATCACCTTACTCACCTCCTCTATCGATCCCATCCTCCACAAAACCTTCATAGCCGATCGCCATAAAAGTCGAAATCCTAAAAACTCACTTCTTGTGCCGATTTCTCCAAGCCAAAATCCTTCAGTTATTTTTGTTCCTTTTGATTAAATTTCATCTTCTCTAAACCCTTAGTATCTGTCGGCAACATTACTTCAAAGTTATAGCCTCAAATCGTCACCTTCTTCATTACTTAAAAAGCTGAAGTACTTTAGGGACTTATAGCTGAAACTTAAGATCTCCTGGATTCGAGTTCTACTATTGTTTAGAGGATAGATCTGCATCAGATCTGCGTAAAAATCAAAGAGGAATAGGTGGTAAGGGCTCATCACCTCAGATCTAGTCTTATTTTACAATTTAGAAAAAGCCGAAGTCCCTAAAATCTAGGGAGGCTGTTGATTTGGGCATAAAGCTTTGAGGGTCTTTAACCGATGATTTCTTTTGGTGTTTAGTGTCTTCTAGAGGTTGGATCGAAGGCTTGGATCTTTGGAACAACTAGACTTAGATCTAGTCATCAGTTTTCGGCAAAAAGGTAAGATTCTAAAGGCTTTAGGGGCATGGTTCGAATATGGTAGGTGAATATTGGGATTGGTTATTGTGATTTGCAATCTAAGAATTGTGGTAATCAATTGTAGGACATCGTAAGGGATCTCAGTGGCAGTCTTCGTGAAATAGGTGTGTATCGAACACCCTCTCATAGTTCAATTCGACAAAAGCCGAAATGCCGAAATTCTGGCATTTCGTGGGCTTGTGAGTGTGCGAGTGCTCACAAGACGTTTAGAAATCATTTGATCTGAAATCGCAAAGTGGTAAGTTAGTCGTGTGTGAAATTTCGTGCACTTCGGTAATTGGGCCTCGATAGGCTAAAATTGGGCTCAATGGGCTTACGGGCCCATACGGGTAAAATAATAAAAAAAAATAGGCAATAAGTATGTTCTGTTAGACTGTAGAATCAAAACTGCTTAAACCGGTAAACTGGTCATAAAACTTGAATTAAATGGGCTTAAATTGCTAGTGGACACTGTAGGGCCCATAAGGGGTTTTAGGGCTCAATGGCTAAAATTGTGAAATTGAGATAAATAAATTACTGCGATGACAAATGGGCTTGTAAGGACCTTATTATTCATGAGAACCCTTAAAACGGATAAAATTACTGAAATACCTTTATAGGTGGAAAATTTACAGATTTACCCTAAGGAGTAAAATTACTAATATACCCCTAGGGTTAAGGTTGACCTGAATGCATGTTTGACTGTTACTATTTACTGCATGCCATGTTATTATTATCTTATGCATGGGACTAGGTTATTGATGGAGGAAGTACTGAAAGTGGCTTGTCAACGTACTAGAGGCTTTGCCTCAACTTACTAATATCTGAGCAGCAATGCTGCAACTGTGGAGTGTAGGGCTGGGTGGGTTGAGCTATTCCCCACATGGAGTGTAGGGCTGGTACGGGTGGAGTGTAGCGGTTGGTTATAGGCTGGGTTGGGCTTGCATACATGAATATGCATGTTCTGTTTTGGAATGGGCCTATGGGCCATACTGTTATCTGAAAAGGGGCTAAGGCCTAGTTTACTGTATTCTGAAAATGGCTTCAGCCCAATACTCACTATTATCGGAATAGGGCTTAAGCCCAATGGGCTTGAGCTGACTTGGGCTTTGGATGGGTTTTCCATACACACTGAGTTCCCCAAACTCACCCCTTTTCTCTTCCATCCTTGCAGGTGAGCCCTAGTTGGTGGACTTGGAGCTGGGCAGGATTTAGAGTGGCCACGAAGATTAAATTCCTGGTTTTTAAATAAGTTTCAATTAGCTTCTTTTTAAATTTCGCATTTATTTTTGATTATTTCTATTTTGGTTAAAGTTGTAATAAGGCCACTCTATTATTTTTATTTTGGGTTTTTAAAATTACTTAAATCGTTTTCAACTTAGGATTCACATCACTTAAATTGATTCCTTAAATTTTGTTAGCTCTAGGGCGCGTTTTATAAAAGTTACTTATTTTCAAAATATCACGATAACCGAGCAAAGCTTCCGTAACATAAATGTTTTCAAGGGAAATAAATATTTTAAATAGACTTGAACTTAATTTGTTGTTCGTGGACAAGTAATAAGCTTAAAGTGTGGCAATGGATGTGTGCATGTCTAGGATTGGATCATGGAAGAGCTAGGTATTTAAGCAGTCTAATTGATTCACCTCCTCTTTTCTTGAATCCTACCTGGTGCGTAGTATCCATTCGATTTAAGCCATAACAAAGAAGGTTTGATTTTTTTTCGATACTTAACTATTTTTAAAATAACATGTTCCTGCCACTATAAAGGGTTACAAGTTTAAACGATAAAAGTTTCTAAACATCAAGAAGGGTTTTCAATGAAAACATGGTTTTCGAAAAACACTTCAATGTGACACACCAGACTTGGCAATAATGTCTGGGTCGGGTTTGGGGTGTTACATGTTCATTGATGATATCTTGATTTATTCTCATGATGAGACTGAGCTTGCAGAGCATTTAAGAACAGTTTTACAGATTCTGAGAGATAATCAGTTGTATGCCAAGTTTAGCAAAAGTGAGTTCTGGTTACGAGAAATTGATTTTCTTGGACATATTGTCTCAGGTGAAGGTATCAAGGTTGATCCGAGCAAGATTTCAGCCATTGTTGATTGGAAGCCTCCTAGAAATGTATCAGAAGTCAAAAGTTTTCTTAGTCTTGCCAGATATTATAGAAAATTTGTAGAGGGATTTTCCATGATAGCTACCTCACTAACAAGATTGCTACGAAAAAATGTCAAGTTTGAATGGACTGAGAAGTGTCAATAGAGTTTTGACAAGTTAAAGGCATTGTTGACTGAAGCTCCTGTTTTAGTACAACCAGAACCAGGTAAGGAGTTTGTGATTTATAGTGATGCGTCCTTGAATGGACTTGGTTATGTACTTATGCAGGAAGGAAAGGTAATTGCTTATGCCTCTAGACAGCAAAAGCCACATGAGAAGAACTATCCAACACATGATTTAGAGCTAGCTACCATTGTTTTTGCGCTAAAGATCTGAAGACATCATTTGTACGGTGAGAAGTGCCAAATATTCACTGATCACAAAATTTTGAAATATTTGATGACTCAAAAAGATTTGAACTTGAGGCAAAGAAGATGGCTAGTGTTGATTAAAAATTATGAGCTAGTGATCGATTATGACCCAGGTAAGGCAAACATTGTTGCTGATGCTTTGAGTAGGAAATCTTTGATTGCATTAAGAGCTTTGAACACTAGTTTTGCCTTATCAGATGATGGTTTTATCTTAGTTGAGTTGAGAGCTAAACCGATGTTTCTTGAAGAGATTTGTGAAGCTCAGAAAAATGACAGTGAGTTGCTAGCCGAAAGAGCTCAGTGTGAGTCGGATATAGAGTCAGATTTTCAGATCAGTTCTGACGGTTGTTTGATGTTCAGAGACAGGGTATATGTACCAAAGAGTGATGAGTTATTCGAAAGATCTTACAAGAAGCACATAGTAGTTACAAAGATGTATAATGATTTGAAGTAAATGTACTGGTGGGTAGGAATGAAAAGGGACATTTCAGAGTTTATTTCTAGATGCTTGATCTATCAGCAGGTAAAGGTCGAACATCAAGTAGCTTCAGGTTTATTGTAGCCTGTGCTAGTCCCTGAGTGGAAATGGGACTGAGTTACTATGGATTTTGTGACAGGATTGCTGTTGACACCGAGAAAGAAAGATGCAATATGGGTTGTGATTGATAAGTTAACGAAGTCGGCTCATTTTATCCCAGTTCGTATGGATTATTCACTTGACAAGTTGGCCGAGTTGTATATTTCAGAGATAGTCAGACTACATGAGGTACCATTATCGATCATTTCAGACAGAGATCTGAGATTTACTTCAAGGTTTTGGAAAAAGTTACACGAAGCTTTGGGCACAAAGTTGAGTTTTAATACAGCTTTCCATCCTCAGACCGACGGTCAGTTAGAGAGAGTTATTCAGGTACTTGAAGATATGCTTAGATACTGTGTACTGGAATTTCAAGGCAGTTGGGAAAAGTACTTACCATTATTAGAGTTTGCCTACAATAATAGTTATCAGTCGAGTTTGAAGATGGCACCTTATGAAGCTTTGTATGGACGTAAATGTTGCACACATTTGTATTGGATAGAGCTTAAGGAAAATCAAAGTTACGGGGTTGATCTAGTTAAAGAAATAGAAGAGAAAGTAAAAGTCATCAGAGATTGCTTGAAAGCAGCTTCAGACAGATAGAAGTTATATACAGATTTGAAGAGAAAAGAGATTGAGTATCAATTTGGTGACAAAGTGTTTTTGAAAGTATCCCCGTGGAAGAAAGCTCTCAGATTTGGCAAGAAAGGCAAACTAAGTCCACATTTAATTGGACCGTTTGAAGTGATTGAGAGAGTCGGACCATTAGCATATCGGTTAGCTTTGCCGATTGAGTTCGAGAAGATTCATGATGTATTTCACGTGTCTATGCTACATCGTTATCGTTCGGATCTGTCACATTTGATTTCTCAGACAGAGGTTGAGATTCAGCCAGACATGACTTACGGTGAAGAATTGGTAAAGGTTCTAGCTCGAGAGGTAAAGCAATTAAGGAACAAAAGTATTGCACTTGTGAAATTATTATGGAACAGACAAGGGGTAGACGAGGCTACATGGGAGCCCGAAGAGGCTATGCGAAAATAGTACCCAAATCTCTTCACAAATAAGATTTTCGGGGACAAAAATCCCTAAAGGGGAGAAATGTAACATCCTGGAATAGCGCCTAAACGGAACAGTGATTGCAAAACCACGAATCCAAGATAGAAAGGTTTATTGCGATTAATTTTATGATTTACCAAGTGATTAGATGCATGTGTTAGAATACCGATAAGAAATTTCAGTGATTG
The DNA here is from genome assembly GCA_025698465.1 of Gossypium longicalyx. Classification (NCBI taxonomy): domain Eukaryota; kingdom Viridiplantae; phylum Streptophyta; class Magnoliopsida; order Malvales; family Malvaceae; genus Gossypium; species Gossypium longicalyx. Next base: position 32,471,315 of record CM046995.1, on the reverse strand, counting down.
CATGTCTAATTTGCATATTAGGGCTTAATTGCAAAAGTTGATAAATATGAGTTTTAAATGCTAAGGGATTAAATTGAAGTGCATAATTGAATTAGAGATCCTTAAATAGTAATTAGACCATTATATTTTCATGGACAAAAATGGACATACATAGGTAAAAATAACTAAGGTTTTAATGAAGGGTATTTTAGTCATTTTGTAAAAAAAAAGAATTAAAAAGGGAAAAAGATGGCAAAAATATGCTCATCTTCTTCCTTAGGCCGACTGTCAAGAGTTCTCTATAGCTAGGGTTTGTTTCAAGCTTCCAAGCTCCATAGTAAGTGATTCCAAGCCCCGTTTTTAATGTTCTTTACGTTTTTGGAGTCTTAGTAACTTGATTAAGTTTATTCTAGCAATAATTTAACCTAGGGTTTATATTTGGAAAAATACCCATAGGTGAAATGTGTTTATTTTGATGTTTTATGGTAGAATATGAAGCTTTAAATTGTGTTAAACAACTTTTGCTAAGCGATTTTATGTGAAAACGAGTAAAACGACATAATCGGTAAAAATAATTAATGTTCATAAGTACATGTTATAGTGAGGATTTGATGTTTCCATACAAGGAAAAAATGATCAGCATGTCATAAAACATAAGAAAATAGGATGAAGTTTAATTTTCGAGCCTTGGGGAAAAAGTGTAAATATTTAAAAGTTTAGGGGTAAAAGTATAATTTTCCCAAAGTTTGAGTCAATGACTGTTTTAATAAATGTGAGTATTAAATAAGCTAAATTTGTTATTATAGATCAAGAAGAACGAAATCTGGAGTAGGACCGGGGAAAGAAAAAGATAGTGGACTAAATCGATATAGTTGATCGTATTTTCTTTCGAGGTAAGTTTGCGGTAAATAAATGCAATATTCTATTATTTTATATTAATTTTGTTAATTCCCAGCATGTGTATATTTACTTTATGAAATTATTCAAAGAAGACTCAAGCATGAATTGACGGAGAAGTAATTTCAGAAAGTCCCGGTTGAACCTTAGGAATGTGTAGGATACAAATGTAGGGTTTAAGGATACCATGTAAGACCATGCCAAGGCATGGCAATTGGTAAGGTTTCTAAGGCAAGGAAATCATGTAAGACCATGTCAAGACATGGCATTGATAAGTTACTATAAGGCAAAGGTCTCATGTAAGACCATGCCAAGGCATGGCATTGGTGAGTTCATAAGACAAGGATACCATGTAAGACCATGTCGAGACATGGCAATGGTAAGTTTCAAAAGGATACCACGTAAGACCATCACAAGTCATGGAAATGGTAAGGTACCCGTGTATCTTAGTATTCCAAGTGGTTCAACGGGAAAATTTAAAGAGAATATCAAGGTAAGGTGAGGTAAGACGAGTTATACTAAAAAGGTAAGACAAGTTCATGCTAGAAGAGAAAAGGTAAGTATATAATGTTTATGTATGCTTGATAAGGAAAAAGGTAAGTAAAATGTATTAATAAATTTGATTAAGTAAGTAAGTATTTAAGTAAGTGAGTAAGTGAAGAAGTTTAAAATATGTCTATGACAATTAATGAAGTTGCATTAAGTAGTATCATGCCAAGTAGTAAGATAATTCTTATGAATGTTGTTAATTATTTGCATGCAAACTTACTAAGCTTAATGCTTACCCCCTTTATTTTCCTTATTTTTATAGTTTTGTCAAGCTAACTCGGGGATCGTAAAGTACGTCGGAGGTCCGGGCACACTATCACAAGGATTATTTTGGTATAGCTAGACATTTCATTTTGAGTATGGCATGTATAGCATCGTAGCCGTTTTGTGTGTATGATCTTATGATATGGCTAATGAATGGTATGTAAATGCTTGATAATTATTAGCTATTGGAATGGCTAATCAAGGACATTTTTGGTGTTATGTATGCTTAAATGCTAGTTATTCCATGGAAATCATGAAAAAGGTGAAATTAGCTTTAAAACAGTATCGGACAATAGTAATGATGTGAATTTTAAAAATCACTAAAAATAGAAGAAATGGATTTAGATAGTGAATGAGATATAAAATTAAATATTATTGAGTTTATTTTCATATGAAAGAAACAGAGTAAATAAAAGAGTTGTACTTTATGAGATATTTAAATTTTGGTGAGACAGGGTTAGAGTGATTTCTAAATCTCATGTTTTGACTATATAAATTCACTAAAAATTATACAAAAATAACTAGGAGTTATACTTTATATGTATAGATTCCTTATTGAGTCTAATTTTAAGAGAAATAAACGGAATGGTTATTTGAATTCTGTGGAGGGATAAAATTAATTTGTAGTGACCAGAGGTCAGAGCAGCTGAACACTGAAATAGGGGAAACTTTAACTAATAAACTGTACTAATTGGCTAGACTAAAAATTTTGAAACAAATTTAGTAAGAAGATATATGAGTCTATTTTCAGAGAAAATTTATAGATTTGAATTTCAAGTTTCTTAACTCGAGTTATGATTTATTTAGTAACTATGACGCAGATGGACCGTTTCTTTATGAAAGATGAAATAAATTGTTTTGATTTTTTTAAGTGATCGGAAAATATTTATTGATTCCGGTTTGTTCCCGAACCGTATCAATTTTTATGCTTTAGGGTCTCGAGGACCCTTTTTAAGGACAAATTGAATGAATGAAACTAAATTAATTTTAAAAGAAATTTTTTATGCCCCGAATTAGTAAGCTAAGTCCGGTAACGCCTCGTGCTTGACTCCGGCGACGGTCTCGGGTAAGGGGTGTAACGCCTCTATCCCGTAACCGTCATTGGAATAGGTAAGGCGTATTACCAAAAAAACAAAAAAATTTCAAACCGATTCTAAATGACAGATATCACATAATATTAATTCATAAGCAATCATCAACGAATCATCTCTTATGATGGTATACGAGACCTAAAACATACTTTTAAGGACAGTCGGGACTAAACCAAACACATTCATAAATTTTAGAATTCAAAAAGATTTTTTCAATTCTGTTGAGGTCACACGCCCATGTGACTAGGTCGTGTACCTCACATGGAATCCAGACACGCCCATGTGATCCAACCGTGGCAGAACAGAGTATATAAACTGACTTTCACCCACGGCCAACAGACACGCCCGTGTGCTATGGCCGTGTGATACTTAGCTAGCTACTAACTTGAGCCCACGGCCATATGACATGCCCATGTGTCTTAACCGTGTGATCTTAAGAGGTTACTGCTTTGCATACATAGCCACAAGGCACGCCTGTGGTCCATGACCGTGTGGCACAATGCAGGCTTGGTTTAAGCCATCTTGCCACCCCTTTTTGGGTCATTCCTACAAGCAATAGAAACAAGCATATATGCTTAACCAATTTAATCAATTTCTATACCAATATACATATCATTCCAACCATATTAAAATCAACCAATTATCTACTCATAAACCTTACCAATTCATGCCAAACCTAAGGTAAGATCATACCAAAATATTTCCTTCCATACATCATTCAAACTCATACTAAACTTACCAAAAATTACCAATACTTACCATTTCTTTTGTCCAACTAAAACATATCACATTTGCACATTAACATCACATATCATAATTCATTATAAACTATAAGTTTAAACACCAACTAGACAAATCACATGGCTAAATATATATACATCACAAAACATAATCCCACAACTACTAGCCTATACATGCCATACTTCAAAATATACATTTTCAAAGTACCAAAATGAGGTTCGATAGTGTGGTGACGATCCTTGACGATCCCCGAGCTTGAGGTAGCTTCGATATCTAAAAACAGCGCAAACACACAAAAAGTAAGCTTTCAAAAGCTTAGTAAGCTCGTACTAAAATCATCAACAATATATATAAAATTTAACACATCAATACATAAGTGTTTATATAATTTCAATCTATATGATCATATCAATTCAGTGAACTTAACATACATAATATCATCTACTACTTAGGTATTGCACATACTCGTACTTATTCAATTTCATACTTACCTCTCATTAAGTATTATAAGATTTTCATCAATTACTCGTACTTTAAACATCCGCACACTTAGTGCCAAAAAGGTTAGCTGAAGCTAGAATGATTCCGCACACTTAGTGCCATCTCAAATAACTGAAGCTAAATCGGTATCGCACACTTAGTGCCTTATATAGCCGAAGTTATTCCAACTTGCACACTTAGTGCCATTTGTAGCCAAAGCTATGTTAAACGGCACACTTAGTGCTAAGCATAGTCAAATATCATCGTACTCAAACCATAATCAAATATCTGTACAATTTATACATTTTAATTGCATTAAAACATAACTTTAACATCATTTATCATGTACGAACTTACCTCGTACTCGGAATTGTTGATTTGAATTGTTTACTCGATAGCCTTCGACTTCCCTCAATCTAAATCTGAATTCCTCCTTTCTTGATCTATATGTATTCAAATTTAACCCTTTTTATTCATCAATTAATTCAATTCAATCCATAAACATATATTTAGGGCATTTTGCAAACTAGCCCTAACATTTTCACATTTCGACACTTTAGTCCCTATTTCACAAAATTACAAAATACAAATAATTTGCATACACACAAGCATAGCCGAATTCTCCTAGCTCTCATACAAGTCCAAACATTTTATTTATTTCACATTTTAGTCCCTCAAAAATAACATCTTTACAATTTAGCCCAAATTACTCAATTTCATCAAAAATCCAAAGACAAATCATTTAAACCCAACATCAAGCTTTTATAATTCATATACTAACATCTCAAAACTCATAGTTTCATCAATGGTACAATTCAAAATCATCACCAAAATTAGAAATTGAGGCATGGGCTTGATAAAACACAAAGCAACTATCACAAAAACGTAGAAATTATCAAAAACCGAGTCAAAAATATACCTTATTCTAGCTAAACCATAGTTGAAACCCTAAGCCAAATTTTTTTTCTTTTCTTTGATGAATTCGGCAAAGATGAAGCATAATGTTTTTATTTTATGCTTTGGTTTTATTATAATATACATTAATCTACCATTTACCTAACCACCCTTTAAAAATAACCATATTTACCATAATGCCAAACCATATCATCCACTAACATAAATTTGGATTTATTTCATCATAAGGACCTCACTTTTAATGAGTCAAATCAAATAGGAACTTTTAACAAACAACAGTCAACTTTTACATTTTACGTGATTAGGTCCTTTTTGCAAAAAAAGCACACAAACAGATAAATCTTCCCATGAAACTTTCACACATGTCAATTCCCTTATATTAGGCGTGAAAAATAATATTAAATTATTTTTCTGACTCGAATATGTGGTCCCAAAACCACTATTTCGACTAGAGTCAAAACCAGACTGTTACAAGGGGTGTTACATTACTATATAAAAAACACATTTAAAAATGGTCAGGAGATATCACACTATCATAAATCATATAATGAAATGTATAGCTAAACTCGTACTTGCTATGTTAGTCCAAAAATCGGCTAAATCGTAGCTCTGATACAAATAAATCTAACACCCTTAACCCGTATCCATTGTCAAAATAGGGTTACGGAGCATTACCAGAGTTTATAGAATAATTTCATGTAATTCATGTCATTTACTATTCATATCCAAATCTAATCATATTGTCCCTTGAATGGATCCTCGAGGCCCAATTTAAACATTTGAATCAAGTCGGGACTAAATCGGGAACTCAGAAATTTTTTTATAAAATTTCCAAAAAATTTCCTTATATACAGGGGTCACAGGCTCGTGTGGGTAGGCCGTGTGAGCCATGCCCATGTCTCAGGCCGTGTGAGCATTCGATGTGAGGTACACGGTCGTGTCCCAGCCCGTGTCCTTACCCGTGTAACTCTCTGACTTGTGCCATACGGCCTGCCACACACCTGTGTGCTAGGCCATGTGGTAAATTTAATTTTCACAAACTAAGTGCAGGTTTTACACAGTCAAGAAACACGCCCGTGTCTCTTCTCGTGTGCCAAATTTTGAGCATTCTGTTTCTCAAATTTAAGACGCAGGGGACACATGGCCAAACCACATACCCTTGTGTCAGGCCGTGTGTCACACACGGTCAAAGACACACCCGTGTGGACAAAATAAAGTCATTTCTTAGCATTATTTCTCAACCAAATTTTGCCATTAACCTAAACCAACACTTGCACATATATAGTAACCAATTCCAAGCATTAAACCAAGCAACATTATTAACATATATGATATAACATCACCTATTTTCATATAATCAAACTTACCTTTTAGTAATAGCATAAATTTTACTTTAACTCAATCTACCATACCATATACATATGTATATTAATATGATATAACATTATAATAATATACCAAATTAAACTTTCACTAGCCATTCCAATGGCTAGATTACAAACATCCACTCCATGCCAACATTGGCAAAGTTAGCCTATACATGCCATTAAACTAAAATAATTTTACTATTTAAACCAAAATGTACTGAAGGATTGTGTGATGATGCTCCGACCAGTTCCAACTTTACGAGCTTCCGAGCACTATAAAACAAGGAAAATAAAACCTAGTAAGCATTATGCTTAGTAAGTTTTGTATAGCGAAAAGTAAACTTACCAATCATATTCATTTAAATAAGCATAACAATAACATGCTTTCCAAAAAATTAGCAAATTTACCTAATCACATACACTCAAATAAGCAAGTTAGTCACATAATTCACATGTACTTTACGCAAGCATAGATAAGCTCATCATGTTACAAACTTTTAAGTATTTCGAGAACATTCGAGATATAATTCATTTAATCTCATAGTTTTTTCATTTCAAGAATTTATCCGTTGAATCATTGAAATTTTGATGGCTACTCAAGTAGTACACTCAAGGTGTACAAAGCTATAAATCATCAACTTAAAATCAGGGGTGCCCATTAAGGCACTTAATTAAAGAGCACACTCTCAAGCCACATATCAGGATGCTCGGATAAGCCATGTAACAAGACACTTATCCGAGCTAAACAGGAAACTCATAAGAGTTTTTTTTAGGGAGCTCATAGAGCTTAACAGATAACTCTGAACAGTTAATATCAGGGAGCACCGGATAAGGTAACAGGGAGTTCAAGCAAGCCATGTTAGGAAATCCATAAGACCTTATATCAGGACGCTCACGTAGAGCTACGTTTGTGTCTTCATTATATGTTGGATCACAACTGATCGAATCATGTAACAAGACGCTAACAAAGAGCTACGGTTGTGCGCAACGCATGCAAGATCACTACCGATTAGGATGCTCGCAGGAACTATATAACAGGATGTTCAAGAGGCCTTTTATCAGGATGCTCGTTTGAACTATACTCTGTCCGCAACATATGTAGGACCAAATTCAATACAGGAAATCATATATCCATCGAATTTCATTATTCAAACGGAACTTAACATTTTCCGGACATGATTGAATATGTGATTATTTCATTTATTTATAACATTTATATAATTCATACAATCACATACCACATTCAGTTCAAGCATGAAAATAAACACAATTTGGATACACGAACTTACCTCGATAATCATTCGTATAAGAAAATCTACTAATCTGACACTTTTAGTTTTCCACGATCTAATTTCGTATTTGGTCTCTCCGGATCTATATAAATGAATTTAATCATCAATTTATCACATTTCATATTTAATTGGATTCAATTCACATCCTAGGCAAAATTACTATTTTGCCCCTAAACTTTTCATAAATGACAATTTCGACCCTAAGCTCGGAAAATGAAATTCATGTAATTTAATCCTTATTCCAAGCCTAAAAAAATTCATATAACATTTACAACACATGTATTTCACAAAATTCAGAATTTTTTCATAACTTTTACATCTTTACAATTTAATCCCAAAATCACAATTTCATCAAAATTCTCTTTGTAAAAGCTGTTTGTTTATCAACAACCTTTCCTTTTCTACCATAAATTTCAAAATTTCAGCATGTTCATCCATGGAAAATTTTCTATATTTTAATATCTTTGCAAATTAATCCCCAAAATAGATAGATTAGACTCTTCCAATCTAAAAAATATAAAAACTACTAAAAATGAGACAAGAAAACATACCTAATTAAGCCTGATTAGTTTCATTTCTCTCTCCTAGGGTTTCCATAGAATTTTTGGGGATGAAGATGATATAAAATGATATTATTTCTTTTTAATTATTTATCATCCTTTAATTATTTTAATTTCCAATTTAGTCCTTAGCCTTTTTTAATTTTTCCATAGATGAATCACCAAAAATATCTACTAACTTTTCTTTAATGGTCTAATTACCATATAAGGACCTCAAGTTTTGAATTTCATAACTATTTGATCCTTCTAGCTACTATAATTCAACTTTTGCATTCTATGCAATTTGGTCCTTTCCATAATTAAGCACATAATCGATAAAATTTTCTTATCAGAATTTTCATATAACATTCTTATCATAATACAGACCATGCAATAATATTAAAATAAATTTTCTTTCTAACTCAAATTTGTGGTCCTAAGACCACCGTTCTGATTTCACTGAAAATGGGTTGTTACAGATACGGCTTCGTTAGCAGGCTCCTGCTGAATTTCCTCAACTATAGGTACACATTCTACATTCTCTATTGCTGGCTCAGAAGTTGGCACCTAAGATTCAGACGAGTCAACTTGGGTCCCTTGACCTACATGAGCTCTCATCCCTCGAGTCCTAGCTCCGCGAGTACTCATTTTTCAGTTTTATGAATGTCTGTCAATAAAGATGTGTTATCACTTGAGCATTTTAAATCACAATTTTATTCAGTTGTTTTATACGAGTCTCACTATCTATTACACAAAATCAATCTAAATCTAAAGTTTCTATTGTTTTCACAATCTACAGTTTTTCACAGTTCTATAATTGTCACATCTAAGGATCACTTACCTTGGATCAGCTTCAAAAAGTCTCAGATTTTTCTAACAAATAACATGTGGTATATTTTCTTCCCAAAATATCCATTTTATGATGCAATAGTCTGAGTTTTGAACCAGACTCTGATACCACTAAATGTAACCCCTCAAATTAGGCCTAAACGTTATGGCCCAATCTAAGTGATCACATGGGCAATGGAAATGGGCAAAACGTGAGTTGAAATAAAATGGTTTAATTTTTAAAACATGTATTTAATATTTCTTTAGAATTCATTTTTCTAAAATATAATCTTGAGAAGTAATCTTGTTTATTATTTGACAAATATTATAATTAAAAATTTAGATACAATAAAATGAGTTTACAGAAAACAGATTTTATTACGAAAACATCAAAACAATTTATCCATAGCCATAAAAATTGTCTATTTCTAAGAGCCACTCCAAAGTTTGAATCTGAGTTCTAGCCACGAGGATTATTTGAAACACATAAGTAACGTGGGTGAGCATTTTAAATGCTTAGTGTGAGATCACCACATAATATACATATATTTGCATACGCATCAAATCATATATCAAACATGACATAATCATACATTATCAAAATTATGGAATTTATCACTGATAACTATGCATGAACATATCGATGCATATTTAAAATTGATGCACATTTTATACAAATTCGTACCCATCTCCATCACACACCAATATCAAGTTCCCCAAAACTCGTCCATCCAAACATAATTTGTGGACATGCTACCACTGATTTGCAGATAAAATGCCACTGCTTCCACCTTTCAAATAATCTCACCCCATGCATGTGATACGGTGATTTCACTTATTACACATATAGATCACTTTATACACTTATGAATGTAAACATGCTCCCATAATCACTTATCACATAATATTCACTTTTAAAATGAATGGCATGCTTTTTCACATTAGATCATAGATCTTAATTCATTACACATATATAAACATATATCACATATATTTAGATCATCACATATAAAACATGAGCCATACATCACATATCATGAGCACGAGATCTACACATATAACACAATCACAATCATAAGCATATCATTTGTCATGTATTTCATAGATCCATTTGGTTAGAACTGTAACACCCCTAACCCATATCCATCATTGGAACAGGGTTTTGGAGTATTACCAGAACATTCAGAAACATTTACAAATAACTTATGTAAATTACCGAGATCATTCATAATGTCCCTTTATTGGGCCCTCAAGGCCAATATGAACATTAGAATCGAGTTGGGACTTAATCGGGACCTTTAAGAATTTTTCGCAAAATTACAAAATTTTTCCAATGTGTAGGGCTCACACGCCCTTGTTGTCCAAGGGACACATCCGTGTGACCCTGGGACACGCCCGTGTTGGAGGTCATGTTCGACCCCGTGTAACTCTCTAACTTGCATACATGGCCATGCCACACACCCGTGTGCTAGGCCGTGTGGTCAATTATTTCAATTCGAAATCAGGTGTAGGTTTCACATAGCCAATACACACGCCCGTGTTCTAGGCTGTGTGGCATACATGGCTGAGACACATGCCCGTGTTCTAGGCCGTGTGGCACACATGGCTGAGACATATGCCCGTGTCTCTACCCATGTGCTTAATTTTGAGCATTCTATTTCTCAAAATTTAGGTGCAGGGGACACACGGCCTAACCACACGCCTATTTTACCAGGCCATGTGTCACACACGGTCTAGACACACGCCCATGTGTCTGCCCATGTGGACAAAATGAAGCCATTTCTAGCTTCATTTCTCACCTAAAATTTCACCCAATACCTGCACTTGAAACACACATCCCATACCAACCAATCCAAGCATTCAACTTAAGAAAATATCATCATTTACAAGGCATATCACTATAAGCATACATGTTCACAACCTTACCTTAGTTTAACTTAGGCATTCATAACATTGATCCCATATTCTTAACATAACACACGTGTATATATATTTATATCATAATAATCTACTTAGTCATACCAAAATGAACCGTTACTAGCCATTCCAATGGCTAGGTTACAAAATAACATTTCAAGCCACTATTGGCCAAGTTGTCCTATACATGTCATTATACCAAAATGATTTTACTAAGTATACCCAAAATGACTAGTTGATAGTGTGACGATGCTCCAGTGATCTCCAACCCTTGCAAGCTTCTGAGCACTATAAAATAGGGGAAAAATAAAACGGTGTAAGCATTACATGCTTAGTAAGTTCGTATAACGGAAACTAAACTAACCAATCTTGCTTATTAAATCTAGGCATACAATGTTATGCTTCCATCCATTTGGCTAAATTGCCTAATCACATACATTCAATCAAACATGCAAGTGACCAAAATCTTCATATCAATCAAGTAACATAGATGAGTTCATCAAGCAATATTCTTTCAAGTCATTTTCATATCATCTCAAGATTTTCATGCCATTTCAAGAGTTATATGTCCATTGAATCATTGAATTCCGATGGATGCTCAAGTAGTACACTCAAAGTGTACGATTCAATAATCTGTCAATTCCTAATTCAAGGGTACCCCTTAGGGCACTTAACCAAGAAACACTCTCTCGAGCCACATATCGTATAACAGGATTACTAGTCCAGGCTAAATCTTTTATATAATGTATGCTCAAAGGGACTGGATTAGGATTACCAGTCCAGGCTAAACCCTAATCATAACGTATGCTCGAGAGGTATTATATCGAGATTACCTATTCGGGCTAAATCCTTTCTATAACAAGGTCAATGGGATTACTTGTTTGAGCTAAATCCCGTCCGCAACAAATGCAGGACCTTATTAGTTTCGGGAAAGCTCATATAATCATAGGAATTCACATTCAATCAGGACTTAACCCTTTATCACCATTTCAAGCATGTATCAAATTTCCATCATAGCATACGAGTAAAGCACATCAACATAAATCACATTACATGCAAACACAACATTCAATTAACATAGTTACATGCCTGATGAAGTTACACGAACTTACCTCGACACTCGTTCACGTATAAAGTCTACTAGTCTGAAACCTTTTCTTTTCCTTGATCTAACATTAAATTAGTGTTGTTCAGATCTATATAAATGAATTTAACCATCAATTTCACACATTTCATATTTAAATGGACTCAATTTACATTCTAGGCAAAATTACCATTTTGCCCCTAACTTTTCCATAAATTTTGATTTTGTCCCTAGGCTTGGAAAATAAAACTTGTGCAAATTACTCCCTATTCCAAACCTGAAAAAAGACCAATTACAAATTTTATAGCACATGTATGCATAAAATGTCATAATTTTTCATCAAATTTTACAACTTTTCATTTTAGTCTCTAAATCATATTTTCATCAAAAATCACTTTGTACAAGTTGGTTATCTATCAATAATCTTTCATTTTCTACCATAAATTTCTAATTTCCAGCATATACATCCATGACCATTTTTCATGCCTTGATAACTTTTCAAATTAATCTCTCAAATAGAGAGATTAAGCTATCTCGGTTTCAAAAATACCAAAATTACAAAAAACGGGGCAAGAAAACTTACCCAATTAGGCCTTGAAAGTTTCTTTTCTCTCACCTAGGGTTTCCATGTGTTTTTAGGTTAAAGATGATAAAAATAAGATGATGAAAATAAGATGATATTTTCTTTTATCATCTTTTAATTAATTTAATTATTTCAAATTCCAATTTAGTCCTTGACCTTTACTAATTTTTTCAAGGATGAGTCACCAAGAATCTACATACTTTTCTTTAATGGTCTAATTACCATATAAGGACCTTTAGATTTGAATTCCATAGCTATTTAATCCTTATAGTTACTAGAATTCAACTTTCGCATTTTATGCGATTTAGTCCTTCTCATAATTAAGCACTTAATCGATAAATTTTTCATATCAACACTTTCATGCGACATGCCTATTATAATACGGACCATATAATGAAATAAAAATAAACCTTATTTTCAGATCAGATTTGTGGTCCCAAAACCACTGTTCTGATTTCACTGAAAAAAATGGGTTGTTGCAAGAACACTTACTTGGTATCCATCTTGATGAGTTATACATCTCTTTATAAATATTTAGTGTATTCATAATTTAATATAATTATTTTGTTAACAGTAAAATATTGATGTCATACAAACAAATAGTATCGATCCCACACCTTAGGTTGTATATTCGATTTGCTTCAACCCTTATTAATCAGTTTCACTCAATCTACCTTGCAAGACGATCTATCACATAATTAACACATATGAGTATGGATATTTGAAAATTTTTCATCACTTTAGAGTTCCATCACTAATAGTCTCATTGCTTACCCTCGCAATCTAAGACTTTTGAAAGGAGAATTTTTGTTACGAAGTTCGAGGTCTCCCCTACAATTATTGTTTGGTCCTTCAAAATGATATGATGTAGCATTAGTTCTATAGTACATAAATAATTAATATTAACAAAATACCACTAGGACTCATGGCACTATACCATTCGGCCATGTCAAGAAAATATTAGGAGAAGGATTTTTATTACCTAAAAATGATCCATACTTACACTTGATCAATTCAAATCGAACAATGAATCAAGAAGGGGCGATTTTGGAGAATCGAGTAATCTAGAAAGTATCATTAAGATAAAAGAATAAGTTTGATTAATTCAAAATGAAAATCAACACAATGAGGGGAAAATAAAAAGAAAAGAAAGATTTTGATCACCAGCGATAGTGGTCTGATGACGACGAAGGTGGTAGTCTAACGATGGTGATGCTATGTTTGACGGTGGTAGAGTTTAGAGGTTCGGCTAAGGAAAGTAGAAGAAAGAAGTAAGAGAAGAAAATAGAATAAAAAGTGGAGGAGAAAATGGACTCGTGGTGGCGCATGACAGCAAATACGGTGACGCTCATAGTAGCGATGAGAGGAGGGAAATGAGAAAGGAGGAGTAGCGGTGGCCACGAAAGGTGGTGATCAGTGGAAGGTTGTTCGGTTCACAGTGGATGAAGAAAAGTGTTTCAGAGAAAAGGTGGTGGTTGTTTGCAAAAAGGAGAGAAAATGGTGAGAAAGAAATGAAAAATGGAAGAAAGTGAGAGGGAGAGCGGGTATGGATAGCAAAAGGAAAGGAAGAGCTTGGTCAACTATGGTCAGGTTCAATGTACCAAGCTACATGGTAAAAGGTAAGGTTATGGTAAGGGAGGGGGACAGAGTAAAAAGTGGATCATGTACCCCCTAACTATGGTAAGTTTAACCATCAAATGGAGGAAACAAATCCTCTTTAGTATGGTGCACAAGGTGGATGACAAGCACATTAGAAAAGGGGAAAAATTATCAAAAAAAATGTAAGATTGTGAACAATAAGATTGTGAACAATGAGGCTTGAACCTTGGACCACTATGATAGATAATTAGTTACTAAACCACTTGACCATTAATTCCCTTGTGTCCAATCTTACACATTTAATTTAAAATATAGCAAATGACAGTTTCACTATTACTTAAATAATCAAAAAGTGGGATGTGACATCGAAGCAGATGATTCCCAGAAGATAGAGACATATATGTGATTGACTAAACTAAAGATACATCAGGTAGGACCCAAGTAGAATAGATCCTAGATCTGTTTATAGATTTATTCATTTGTGATGTTCATAGTGTGGCATACCTTAATCCTAAGTGGCTTATGGATTATGCATGTGTGACTCATATACTGATGTAAATGAAAGTTTGAGTTAAAATAGATAAGGAACAAAAAGTTGGTGCGTTGGGTATACGACTTCTGTAGTATGTACCATCATTCCACAATAGTGAAATTCAATTCCCAACTAAAGGGTAAATGATATCCTCTCATTAGCATCACATGATAGATAAAAAAGTAAACATGGCAATGATTCATTTGTCTTTGTGATAAATTATTTAATTACTATTTGATAGTAATTGGTTTTTCATGAAAGAATATGTAATGATTATCATGAGATACATATAATCATATTAGAAGAATAAATTTATCCTAAAGAGGTTAAGGATATCTTATTAGGGAACACTATAACATCCCGAATTGAGGATAAGTCAAAATAGTGGTTTCGAGACCGCAAATCTGAAGTAGAAATAATTATTTTATGATTATTATGAGGTTTATGATATGATTGCATGCTTGTGTGAAAATTTCATGAAGAAATTTTATTGATAAAGTGTCTATTTGACATTTAGGACTAAATTGTAAAGGTTGCAAAATGTGAGTTCTAGAAGCTTTAAGCATGAAATTGCCATAGACTATTAATTAGAGGTCCTTAAATAGAAATTTGTCCAATTTCTATTTTTATGGACAAAAATAGACATAGTTAGGAAAAATTGAAAGAAAGGCGTTAAAAGGCATTTTTGTCATTTGGTTAATAAAAGAATAAAAAGGGAAAATGAAGCAAAATTTGCTCATCTTCTTCAAGTGTGTGCCGAAAATTAGAAGAGCCATGGCTAGGGTTTTTCTTCAACTTTCAAGCTCGATTGTAAGTACACCCTAGCCCCGTTTTTAATGTTCTTTATGTTTTTAAGATCTTTGAAGCATGATCTACCTATTTCTAGCCTTATTTTGAGTTAGGATTCATGTTTAAAAATTGACCCATGTGTGACATGCATGTATTTTGATGTTTAATGGAGGAATATGTAAGTTTGATGTATGATAAACATCTTTTACTAAGTGGTTTTTCATGTATTTGTAAAGTTTGGAAAATGAGTAGTAAGATGTATGATTTGATGAGAAATGTGGGCTGTTATGAGCATGTTATAAGTTTGGCTAGGCTTGGGTAACAAAAAAAATGAGTACATTTCATTTATGAGCCTAGGGACTAATTTGTAAATATGTAAAAGTTTAAGGGAAAAATTGTAATTTTGCTAAAGTATGATTTATGGACTGTTTTGAACAATGTGATAATTAAATAAGTTAAATTGTCTATTATAGACCAAGAAAAATAGAGTCTGGACCTAAACCGAGGAAAGAACAAGGTTGTGGACTAAATCGAATAGTTAGCCATATTTTGGTACCGAGGCAAGTTCATATGTAAATAATGCAATGTTGCGTCATGTTTTAATGCTTTATTAATGTATGTATGAATTTCTATGTTTAATTATTATAATGAGTGTATGAATGATATTATGGTCAATGAGAATGACATTGTGAATAAGTTCGACGAAGATGTGACAATTGAGAAAATCTCGTTTGAACCTTAGGAATAATTTAGGATACAATGTGGCATATCACTAAGAACTACATGATTATGAGCTTATGATATTATGTGAATATGTGACTATGTGAATCCGGGTGCTAGTTATGTACGTCCTACCGGTGGCTGGGTAGTCCGACATGTGTTGCGGGTACTTGTCAGCTTGTGTGAGCAGCCCGTGTAGTTACATCCTGACTGTCAGCTTGTGTGAGCAGGCCTGTGATTAGCTCGAGAGCGAGCAATATATGATATGTGATATGAGGTAGCATGTGGCTACATATGAAGCACTTTGTGCAAACTTTCCGTGTATCCGATAGTATTCCAAGTGTTCAACGGGTAAATTAGTGAGACATGCAACAAGTAAGTCAATGATAAGGAAATATGATAATCTGTTACGAGTTGGTACAGGTATGTACGAAAAACTTATATGTATGAGCTTGGTATGTGATGAACTTTTGGTAAGATTGAAAATGAGTAAGTTATGCCTATGAAATTATGATGACATATATGTAAATTATGTTATGTTAATTGTATAATACTCATGCTTATGTTGCTATTTATTTGTATGTGAACTTACTAAGCTTTATGCTTACTCCCCTCTCTTTTACATTTTCTTGTAGTATCGCCAAGCTAGCTCGGGGATCGAAGGACATCGGAGGCTCGATCACACTATCAATTGGACATTTGGGTATAGTTAGTCTCAACATTTTGAGTATGGCATGTATAGGGACTTGGTATTTTTGTTTATGTGCCATATTAATTTGGCAAAATGTGTTGGCTTATAATGATTTGATGATTCATTTTGTATATGGCCATGAGATATGGCTCATATTAATTGTGGGGATGTAATCATATTCATATATGCATGCATATGCTAAGGTCACTCATGTTGTGGTTAAAATCATTTGGCATGAATGAATTGTGGATATGATCATGGATGTTTGATGATGGAATTGTGAGTAAATGGCATAATAACATCTAAGGCATGAATGTATGAAATGGAAGTAAATTGATGTTACGTATTGCATATGATTTGGTAAGCTTGGTCTAAATAAAATATAAAGTCTTAAGCAAGTATAAATTGATAAGAAGTTGACATGCATGAGCCCTGTTTATGAATATTTAAGTGCTCATTTATGCCATGTAAGATGTCATTGAGATGTGTAAGTGTACATGTGTTATTAAGGGTGACAAAAGGCTTTAAAATAGCCTTAAAGTTGTCCACACGAGTAGACACACGGGCATGTGTCTAGACCGTGTGTGGCACACGGTCTGCCCCATAGGTGTGTGATCCGGTCGTGTGTCCCCTGCACCCTAATTTGGTAAAACAAAATGCCCAGTAGTAAACACACGGGCAGAGACACGGCCATATGTCTCAGCTGTGTGAAGGACACGACCTTAGGACATGGGCGTGTGCCCTGGCCGTGTGAAGTCTGCGCTTGATTTTTGGAATTTTATTCGCCACACGGCCTAAGCACACGGGCGTGTGACTTGGCCGTGTGACCCTATTTTGTTGATAACGTCATAAACAGAGAGTTACACGGGCTGAGGACATGGGCGTGTCCCGAGCCACACGACCGTGTGTGGCCACACGGCCTACCCATACGGGCATGTGACCCTCCAAAACAAGAAAATTTTTTTAAGTGTTGTAAAAGTTCCAAAAGTTCACGAGTTAGTCCCGAACCAACCCCAAAGTATGTTTTGGGCCTCATGGGCCCGTGTTAGGGACAATATGCTTGTGTATCAATGGTTTTAATTTGGGCAAAATTTTATTGCCCGGTTTTGTATGAATGTTTATGTTTGAGTCCGGTAACGCCTCGGACCCTGTCCCGGTGACAGATACGGGTTAGGGGTGTTACAAACACACTTATGGCAAGGTCATTAGACGAGCACTTATTAAGTAGCTTTCGCAATGGTATATAATAAGAGAGGGTTCAATCATGATATCTTAGTGAAATGACTTCTTGACTAAATAGTGTTATAATTAATAGGCAAAAAGCTAGAACCTAATTATAAATTATTTTAGCCCTAATTATTGTTCTAGTTGGTCCCTCCATTGGCTTGAGATAACCAGAAATGAAATGCATGTAGAACCAAAGAATAGAAATGAATGGAAACAATGAAGTAAGAGAAATGGATCACATGTATCATTATCCATAGTGAATGTGTTTTCTCGCTAAGTATAAAAAATGACTTAGGAATTAAATTAAGGTTCTTTAAATTATAAATTAACTTTTTGCAGTTAAATAATTGAAGTTTGAAAATGAAATTAAATTAATTAGTCATTATAAATATATTGAATAAGAAAATTAAATATATTTACCTCATAGGTAAGGTAAAGTTGCTATGACTTTAACGAAATTAGAATTGGATTAAGTGATTTATTTAATCAAGAAATTAATTTAGTTAATTTAAATAATTAAATTAATTATTAAATAATATCTATTTTGGATAATAGAAAATAGATATTGGGTTGGATAAAATTATAAGTGTTAGAACAAAAGTCTAGGAAACACATATAATTGAGCCCGATACATGAGAGACCTAATTAGGCCTCATATAACACATGAGGGGCAGCAACGCTAGTAGAAAACAAAGGCATGTTGTCACCCTCTCTACTCTAGTTAGAGTAGGAGTGTATTTTCTATTAAAATAATATTATTCATTCATGACTTTTTCAACCAGAACTCTTGTACTCTTGTTTATAATAGAGACCATCAGTGAAGCTATTTACACATCTTTCAAACATCGTTATTCTACTATAAAGTAGTTATAAAGAATAAATTCTATTTTCTGGGAATATTGAATACGATTTATAAAGAAAATTTACTTTCCTACTAAAAGTAAACAAATTGTTTTTATTCTATGATTTGGTTTGTGTTACTAGAGCTCACATTTAAGGCAATTCGTATTACTCAATTTAAGAAAAGAATTTTAAAGTTCTGCTATAACTAAATAACTATTTTCTTAATTGAACTTTTTCCAACATATGGGGACTTGCACATAGAGATAATTCACTATCTTTAACCTTGTACAGATAGTGATTTAAATTTTATCACAGCTCGGTATAGTAACCTTAGTTTTGCACCAAATATATAGATTTCTCTCCTCTAAATTTTCCCACTAAAAAAATTGTTTGTAAAACCAAGTGACACACTTGTTTTACTTACAAAAATGCACACTTTAACAAATTCCTTAATAAAATATGTGTCAACTCTTCCTTCTGTTCTAATAAACAAGCCTTTGTTTTAATGTTTGCTAAAGTACCTATCAATTACAATCAAGATCTTACTAAAATAGCCTCATAAAAAGGCTTTATAAATATCCCCCAAAAGTTTAGAATAAATAAAATATCTCCAAGAAATGTCTTCAAGTCTTATCACACTTTAGTATAACAATCTTAATTTTGCATTTAAGGTCTAAATCTCTCTCCTCTAAAATGGGAAAATTTTGTTTGTAGAACAACATTCTTGTTTTACATACAAAATGCACACCTTAACAAACTCGTTACTAAATAAAATGTGTTAACCCTCCTTTCCTTTCTAACTAAACAAGCCTCTAATTTATAAGAGTTTTAAGGCTTGCTAATGTACCTATGAATTATAATCAAGACGGCACTAAAATAACATCATAAAAAGACTTTACAGATATTCTCATAAAGTTCAGAATAAATAAAAAATCTCCAAGATGTCTTCAAGTCAGTCAAGTTAATCTTCACAAATTAAAGGATCTGATTTGCTTAATTCGAATTGATCCAATCTTCAAGGATTTGTTGCTCCACAAGACCAATCTTTAAATATGAGCCAACATACGTCCCTAATATCATCTAAGTCATTACCCAACTATTTTGATTTAAGATATAGTAACTCTAAATAAGGAAAGTTGTAAATCATGAATAGTGTCCTGTGTATTTGTAACTTTTTGATGTCACTGCTCTCATAACAACTCCAATACAATTACCTCTTTCATAGTTGAACAAGGCTTCCATATTTAGATCACAAAACTAACTTTACGAAGTAAACTTTAATTCATTTTGATCTACCCAAATCTCAGCAAATCAATTACCCTTAATATAAAGATACAAAGGATTGAGATAAATCTTCATAAAGTCAACCTATATTTTCTTGAATTGTAAATCTCATTATATAAGGTAAGTAGCTCACATCAGGACCCATGAAAATTAATATTATTTGGTCCAATCTTTTCTCCAATTATAATCATAAGGTTGGTTGGACAAAACCTCAAAAACAATTAAACAAACAAAATACTTTTCTCCAACATGCCAAAAGTTATCAAACATTAACAGACACAACTGTAACTGTTGTCATAACTGCTCTCAAAACAACATTAACAGTAAATAATTTTCTTATTTAGATTTTGGATTTGTAGGAAAGGTTAAGACGTTAAAACATTGTGCACCCAAGTTTAAATTAGAAATAAAAAAATATTTAAGTAATGTTTTTTTTAGAAAATAATAATTATTGATAAAGTAATAAAAATTATAAATAATTTTGTTAATTAGATTTTGATTGTGCTGATAAGATTGAGATTTTAAAATCTTCTGGACCTAAGTTCAAATTATTAGATGAGTGATTTTATTTTATTTTTAAAATAAAATAAAATTATTAATATAACCTTTATAATATATGAATTTTGCTTTAAAAGTTTGAACCGTGGTTATTTGATAATTTTCCAACTGAGTTGATGTCTAGTTGATTTGTAACATCAAATGTTATATATAGTATTTTAATAAATAAAAAATTTATTAAAAAATTAAAAAATACAAAAAAGGTCAAATTTGAAATTTAGGGTGTATTTGATAAACTAAAAATTAAAGCGCTAAAAAATTAAGTATTGAATTTTTATTACTAAATTTTGTATGTGCTAAATTTATATTAGAAAATTGTTTATTAAATTAGAAAATATAAGTATTAAATATAATTATATTTTTTGAAAAAAGTAAATATTGATTTTAAAAGATTGTTTATTTTTTAGATTTTTTGATACAATTTATTTCTTTAATTTTAATCTTATTCATATAATATTTTAAATTACTTTGGATAGTTTTGGATATAGGATACATATGGTAATTTGAATATATCATTTTTTTTCTTTTAAAAAAAAGATAATTTATTTTAATTTCTAATAAAAATAAAAGTAACTTAATACTTTCTATATTAAGTGATAAGTAGCTACCAACCTATTTCTTTTATTCAACACTTTTTTTGTTAAAAATTTTATACTATGTGAAAAATTTAAATGATTACCAAACACATTTAAAATATCAAATATTAAAAATTTTCATTTTCAATTAAATGAAAAGTTCCTATTATTTATCAAATACACCCTTAATTCTATATATATTTTTTTAATAAACCTTAATTTTATATTTTAATTTGATATAATTCGAAACTTTTATTTTTATAGTGCAATTAGTTATTTCAAATGACTAATACTATTAACTTTTTCAATTACAATAATAACATGAATTTTTTTTAAAAGTATTGGTTCCATCATAAAAGAAATCCATGCTACGTAATGAGGTGGAAGGATTGTTCTTAAGGGTGTTAACTATTCGTACAAATGAATATCATTATAAAAAAATATATGTTAAATTAAAATAGATAGATTATATCTCAATTTGATCATCATAGAAAGATAAAAGTTAGATTTAGAAATTGAGTTAGTGGTGAGTTTAAATATTTTGAAGTGCATTATAAAGAAACCAATAACTCAAATAATAAGAACCCAATTCTCTCCCTTAATTGGGCCAAGTAAAGGGCGTATAATTAAAAAAAAAAAAAAAAAAAAAAAACTCCCGATAGGTGCCGAGAGCCTAATAATGATACTACGCTATCTGCAACTGCAACACAACAGCTTAGGAACGGTTAAAGATTTTGCCGCAAATGTCTCCGCTTTCTTCTTCGCTACTGAATTCGCGCCTCAGTTTTTCGCTAAAACCTCTCTTCCTTTTCTCTCAATCATCTTTCGCATGTCGGAAATTTCAAATCCCCAGGCAATTTGTCTCCGCTAAACGTAAAACCTTCTCTGCCTTAGCTTCGGAGCAGTCATCTGCAACCGACAATGGTGGCAGGAACGGCGGAGGAGGAAGGTCCGGCGCTCTATCTCCGTCTCCAGTGGTGGAGGAGGTTCAGAGGATCGACGTGAATCCACCTAAAGGGACTCGAGACTTCCCCCCTGAAGATATGCGACTCCGTACTTGGCTATTTAACCATTTCAGAGAGGTTAGTTTCCAATTCTGTGAAATGCTAGCTCCGTCTTGAATTAATTTATTTTATTTATGATTTCTTGTGTTATTGAAGGTTTCACGGTTGTTTGGATTCGAAGAGGTTGATTATCCTGTGCTAGAATCAGAGGCTCTGTTTATTAGAAAGGCAGGGGAGGAGATTAGAGATCAGGTTTGCTCTGTTTTATTACATAGTGTTTGATTACGAAACATGATTTGGTTTGCAGTTAAATTCAAATGAAGCGAAAGATAACGTTCTAATGTAGTATTTATGACACCAAATCTTCATTAAAAGTTGAATTTATTTGAGCGGAGGGCACTTATAGTTACTTGTAGAAATAAGATGATTATTATGTTAACTGGACACGCTTTCTTTATAGAAGGATTAGTGACTGGACATTTGACAGCATGAGAGCAAAAGTATTGAGAGTATGTACAATATGAATGCTTGATATTTGCCAGTGTTTTGTTTACATTTATTTTGTTTTAGACTAAGTTCTCAATGACTGTTGCAGTTTTCCATTTCTATGTGCAGTTGTATTGTTTTGAAGATCGGGGAAATCGCCGTGTTGCATTGAGGCCTGAGCTCACGCCTTCTCTAGCAAGGCTGGTGATACAGAAAGGGTATGAAGAACTTTTGTTCCACTTAATTTTGCTTCTCATTTTTTTATTAATTTCAAAGATTGATATTTTGTACTGGAAAAAATATTTGGGTATTTATTTATCTATTTTGGTATTAGTTTTGTATCCAGGTACATATTCCAGTATTTGATCCTTTTTTTTTGGTTCAGAAAATCTTTATCCCTCCCATTGAAGTGGTTTGCCATTGGTCAGTGTTGGAGGTATGAGAGAATGACAAGGGGCCGCCGCCGTGAGCACTATCAATGGAATATGGATATAATTGGTTTACCTGAAGTTACTGTATGCGCTTCCAACTTGACATGCTTTATGAACTACTAAGCTTTTGTAGATGCTATTTTTTGTTACCAATTGGCTGGGCATGGCCTTTCATTTAATCATTGCTGTAATTATAGTTTATATAACCTCTGTAGGACAGCAGTGGCAGCATCCTAATTGTCCTATATGCTTGGACACTATTTTACTCAATCCCCTGCTCATATGTGCTTACCTTGTAAAAGTGCATAATATCATCATATTTTTAGAAACACACACACACTAGTAAATTTTAGGTTGCTTCACATCCTACCAGAGAGTTGCTTGTTGATCCGAGCACAAGGAACTTACTGTTTTAACATATATATGGTTTAAATGGTGCACATGTATGATTCTGTTGGGAGATTCCTTCTTTCATTTTCTAGTTATTAAGATTATCATTTTTTCTTGTAGGCTGAGGCAGAACTTATTTCTTCCATTGTCGCTTTCTTCAAGAGAATTGGTATCACAGAATCAGATGTTGGCTTTAAGGTTTCAAGCCGAAAGGTACACTCATGCATGGACCATTTGAGGTCTGTCATTACTTTCTTGAATACATTCATTGTTATGGTTGCAAATGCTATATTCTAATGATGCTTTCGTCCTTGCAGCATGCTTTACTTTCTATGAAAGTGCAACATGCAATCACTGTTAATTATATATTCTGAGATTTTAATTCATATCTACTGCACAGGTCTTGCAAGAAGTTTTGAGATGCTACTCGGTACCGGAAAATTTGTTTGGCAAGGTTTGCATCATCATAGACAAGGTTAGTTTATTAAAATTAAGTATTTAGGATTTCCTTAGTTCTGGGTTTTATTCTCTTAGTCATGTACTATTGTTTTGTAACTGGTAAAAAATTCTGGTCGCCTGATTATAACCTCTTTTTTCTTTTTGTTTAAATTTGAAAGAAACATTGCAAGGCTGGATGTACATTTTCTCCTTTCTTTGGTTTCTCTATTCAAGCATTTGTTAATTAATTAATTAATGTAGTTTTGTTGTTCCTGAAATAGATTGAAAAGATCCCAATAGATGAGATTAAGAGAGAGTTGAACGCTACTGGGTTATCAGAAGAGGCTATTGAGGAACTATTACAAGTGCTTTCCATAAAGTCATTGACTAAGTTGGAAGGTTGGTTTTTCTGCATGTTAATTGATAATAGGTTGTTGTTGTTTTTTTTTGTTGAAGGAAAAGCTAGGTACCCTCCTCCCTCCTATCCAGAAAACAAGAAAAGAAAAGAAAGTAATGCTAGGGTAAGGTAGGGTAGGATGGGATAGGGTAGGGTTGGGTAAAAAGTCAACGAATCAAAGGGTACCCTAGATGAAGGCACTTAAAACAAAGGTTATTTTCAGCTTTCAGTTCTTCCTCCAACTTATTTCTGATTAAATTCTTAGCTTATAGGTCTAGTAGATATTTTTATGCGTACCATTCATGAATTTGCTTAGATGAAATCCTTTCTTGGCAATGGGGATAGTTTCAGTGTGTCCATTTTTATAATGGTCTGTATAACCAATATGAAAAAATGTAAAAACGTATCACCATCTCAAACAAAGAGAAAAAGAATAATGGCTGCCAAATGTTTAGTTTTCTTGAGATTGTAGCAGATAGTTGAAATGTTATCCTTGCCTTCAGATTCCCTCAAACAAGTTTCTATGTCCACATTAAAAGTTTCTAATGGAAATCTGACCGTAAATTGTAAATCATTCAGATTTTATTGAAATATCTCATAATCTTTTTGTTGATAACTAACTATAAATAGTTCTGCTTTTCCATTAGAAGATAATATTTTAATCCTAATTGTCTGTGCCATATTCTTTCTTAAATGTAGAGATACTTGGAGGTGCTGGGGAAGCTGTTGCTGACTTGAAAGAACTGTTCTCACTTTCTGAGAAGTTTGGTTACTCTGAGTGGATTCAGTTTGATGCATCTGTTGTTCGTGGTCTTGCGTACTACACGGGTATCGTTTTTGAGGTTAGATTTATGATATAATTTTTCCTCTATTGATATAGAGTGTGGGCACTTGCATAAGAAACTGAGTCTAAGGGATCCTTATTGTTTGCTTCTACAATGCCTACTTGTGGATGTAACTTTTTCTATGGCAATATGTTGTTACTGCTAATAAGCTTGATTGGTTTAACTTTTATTTTTTATTTTTTTTGTGTGTGGGGGGGGGGGGGGGTGGGTTGGTTAGGCGTGTAGGTCTCTAAGGGCCAAAAGTCATGTATTGAAAATCTTGATGGATTATGAGTAGATATGTCATTGGCCTTTACTATTGGCAGATATTATGATTATAGGGCAGCGTACCGTTTAAAGAAATTATATCCAAACTTTGTGTTCATAGCATTGAATTTGCCTCTAAGAAGTTAATTTGCCTGCGGCCTGTCCTGGAAGTCTTTACACTGTTTTACCTTTCAATCATCGGAGTTGTTTCGTGAAAATTTAAGCTTATTACAATATTTAATTTAGATTCTCTTTTTTTCTCCTTTTGAACTTTTAGTATAATAAATATTTTTCTCAGGGTTTTGATAGACAAGGAAAGCTAAGAGCTATTTGTGGCGGTGGGCGATATGATAGACTACTTTCTACTTTTGGTGGGGATGATGTTCCAGCTTGTGGCTTTGGGTTCGGTGATGCCGTCATTGTGGAAGTAAGTTAAAGCCTAATGAATTCATGATTATGTTGTATGTGAATAGATTAATACTTTATATATCAGTCAATCATGGGCCATTATGGTATGATAAGTCATGTTATTTATGTGTCTTTTTGTTGCATGAAGTAAAAGAGGGGGAAAACCAAACCTGATTATGAATATATCTAAATTGTGAAGCAAAACAAAAAGTACTTGGATAAATAGAAGGATGAGAGGAAGAGAAAGAAATAGCAAAGAAATGATATATGGTTCCCATATGTCAGGTCTGTGAAGCATCAATAGAGGGTCATCAATAATTAGCTGAATATATGTTCATTGAAGAAATATTCATCTCCTCATTTGGTAACTTTGTCTATGTATGATTTGCCTACATGTTTGCACATATATATATATATATATGACTTTTGGATGGATTCTATCATGTGCTTGTGGTGCTTTGGGCACATGTATGGGTTGTGGTTCAAAGTTGCTGAAGAAAAAGGGACTTCTACCAGAACTTAACCTCGAAGTAGATAACATTGTTTGTGCACTGGATTATGATCTTCAAGGAGTAGCTGCTGAAGTTGCTACTAAACTCAGGGAGAAAGGCCAAAGTGTTGACTTAGTCTTGGAGAGCAAACCTCTTAAATGGTACTAATACCAATGATGTCGTTCAAGATACTAAACTTCAACAGAGTTCTCAAACAATTTCTTTCTATGTTTTTGACACTTGAGTAACCATTATTTTGATTCCATTCCCTTTTAGGGTGTTCAAACGAGCTGCACGGACAAATGCGCAAAGACTAGTATTGGTAGGAAATACTGAGTGGCAGAAGGGCATGGTTGGTGTAAAAATCCTTTCGTCTGGTGAACAATACGAGATTAAGCTGGATGAACTAGAGTGAAAATGTATATCTTCTTTGGCAGTACCTTTTATGATGCTCGTGCTTTATGGACATTTCTCATTTTTACCAATTCGATTATTTTTCTCCCTAATGGCATAAAATTGTATCTTAATACTTCGTAGCATTGGTATTTGAATAATTTAAGGTTATAGAAAATGTATCTTTTGCGGTTTCATGTGGCTCAGTGGACTTTGGTTACACAATCAAAAGTAGAGAAGGCATTGCAGTTGTAATTGACAGTATGGTTAGATATGTGATCCAAGATGCATTGTCTTTCATCTGGATATATGCTTCCAAGCAATGCAAGTTTTTGTTTGTCATGAATGGATTGAATTCCTTTTTTTGATGAATTGTCTAAAAATATATTAAATTATGGTATGCCATGATGTGGGTAAAAAATTATATAAAAAATATATTTATAAAAAAATCCATTATGAACGAATGATAAATTTGAATGTTAAAAAACAGTCTTTAAGTTTCATTGCATGTGAGATTTTATTGATTTATATAAGATATTTTATAATAATATTATTTGTTTTGTATAAATAAAAAGAAATTAAATTCTTCTTAATTAAATTGATGTTGGATTTACTTATAATATTAATTCAATTCATAGTGTTGGAGGATATAGATATTTGAAGCGAAGAATATAGATCCTATGGTTAGGGTAGTTGATTAGGGCATTTTTCAATCAGCTTGGTCGTATACCTTAAGCATTCAATTCATAGTGTTGGAGGATATAGATATTTGAAGCGAAGAATATAGATCCTATGGTTAGGGTAGTTGATTAGGGCATTTTTCAATCAGCTTGGTCGTATACCTTAAGCATTCAGGTATTTTCTATTGAGCTTTCCGTCGGCCTAACCTAGTTTTCAAACAGATTGGTCCCCATGGCAAAATATCTTGATGTGTTTTGACATTACGTGGGAGATTTTTTTTTTTTCAATTGGGTTCACGGTAAGAAAGGTGGGTTTTTTTTTAAGTCGAGTTTTGGTAAATCTTTGCCCCACCTTACTAAAATAACATATTTAGTTTTGTAAGTATTTTTGTGGCTTTTAATTATAATTTCTTAATTTTATAAGAATTTATACAATATATATTTTAATTTTATAAATATTTTTTATATATTTTGTGATAATTTATTAAAATTTTATAAGATTTTATAGTATCAGTTTGATTTTATTTTATAAAAATTAAAATATTATAAAACATTATTTAAAATTTTAGATTGAATTGAATTGGATTGAAGAAATTATTTTGAAGGTTGTTAGTAATTTTTTTCTTTTAAATCCAATTTAGGATAGAATTGAAATAGAAAGTATAAAGATTTGATAAAGGTGAGACAAAAAAAAAAATCTCGTCTTACGTCATTTGCTATCCTTATCCTTAAATTTTTTATTCTTAACATCAGTTAAATTAAACGTGTTTATTAAATTTTAAATTTTAAATTTTAAATTTTAAGGAATCACTTTATATTTTGATTGTTTCATATTTGAAAAAGCTTAGATTTCAGTTATTTGAATCTGTAAATTGAGTTTTCGTGTGTAACTTTCTTAAATTTAAACAATTTCTAAGTTGTGATGATTTTGGTAAAGTAAATAAAAATGGAATGGAATTCATATTCTGGAATGAAATAAGAGGGTTTAAGCCGTCGGTATGCCTTCGACCATTGGTACAACCGCATAAAGGCGTTTTGGTGCCCATTTTTAGTAAAAACACTATTTTTGTGTTTTATATTCTGACGTCTTTTTGAAAAGCCGCAGTTTTTGAACATGAAAAAAGCCACAAAAGAATAATTTGTTGATCTCATAAAATGTATTTCAATATTTATTTTAAGACTTAATATATTTGAATATTTAAAGAAAATTATTATTAGTAGAAATCTTATTATATGCATATGCTTGTGTATATTATGAATTTAGAATATATATGTGTATTTAAAAATAACATGTAATAAATAATAAAACGTATGGTTTTGAAATTAATTAATTATAATAATACATTAAATATCTACAATATTAAAATAAAAAATTAGATTAAATTATGAGTAAAATAAAAATTAAACACAAATACATTAGATAAACAATACTAAATGCACAATAATTATTTATCATGGTCTTGTCATCAACTATGAGTTAGTATCAAGTTTGTAACACTCCTTACTCGTCTTCATTGCAAGAAACGAGTTATAGAGTGCTACAGTACAAAATGGAACTATAACAGTCAATTCATAGTCAAACATAAATTTTTATAATTTCAATCATTTAATAAAATATAGAACCTTTGTCGAGCCTCAAACGAGCTTGCGTAAGCTCTAAAATACATGTGAATAAACAGGGATCGGATTGCATCATTTACAAAAGATAAGGGTCAACCTGCAAAATATGGGTTACACGGTCGTGTGCCCAAGTTGTGTATCTCACTATGGCCGTGTAGCACAAAAACAACCATGCCCTTCGGTAGTCACACGATCATGTCGCCAACTCGTGTAACATTCGGGAATTGTGTGGACCAAAATGTAACCATTTTGCAAATTGCACACAGCTGTCTCCGGCCCATGTTTCTCACATAGTCGTGTGGCAGAAACACTTTCCTAATTTGGTCTCTTTTCAGACCATTCAACTTTTCTACATTTTGGTACGTATTTACACACTTAACCTTGCATTAAAACAAGCTAAAACATGTATAAAAAAAAAAACTCATTCACAATGCACAATACCTAACAATCCATTGTACATACTTTGGTACTAAAACATAACATTATACACATGAGCTTTCAACCCATCCAACATGTCTAAACATCTCAATTCAATATCCAAAATGTGCCATTCGAACATTTCAATACCAAACCAAAACATATCTTATTTCATACACCTAAACACCTAGCCAATATTAGGACATGATCAATCCATCCATTAGCCATACACAACATTTCCTATACCTAACTTACCATATCTTCAATGCAATCAATCATCATCAAGACAAGTAGGACCTAATCAACTAACAATCTCCATAATGCCAACATCCAAACTTTTACATTCATGATTAAGCATAACATATATTGAAGTAAATATACACAATATCCAAATTTGATATTATCCAACAGAAAGCCAAAACTATCTATTAACAACATTAACATACAAAAACACAAAATGACACCCCTAGGTACATGCCAAACTTAACTAAAACATGAAGTATTAATATTGTGGAGTTAAGAATTCTGATGGGATGCCTAACGGATGCTTAAAACGAAAGATTTGAACCTAACCTACATACGGAAATAACCATATGATGAATATACCTCTCAATGAATATTTCTACAAGTCCAATACGATAAAAGGAAATGTAATAAGTCATAACCACAATTCATTAACCATACTTCAAGTATAGATTTTGCAAGCATATATTCATCATTCTAAGAACATTTTTTGTACATGTATTCTTAGTCCATATTACCTACTCAATGATACTTTAAGCTCACAAGCTCATTCCCATCTTATTCTAACTATCAACCTAGATTGTAACACCCCCTTACCCGTATCCGACGGCAGGACAGGGTTTGAGGCGTTACTAGACTTAAACATTCACAAACATGCAAAATCAGGCCACAAAATTTCATCCAAATTAAAAACATTCAATCACATGCATAATGTCCCTTACACGAGCTATCGAGGCTCTAAACATACATTGGGGTGGTTTAGGACTAAACCGAGAACTTTAGAAAGTTTTGGAAAACTTATGAAAATTTTCATGAAATAGGGTCACAGGCCCGTGTGTCTCCAACACACCCGTTTCCTCAGGCCGTGTAACTCTCTGTTTATGACGTCAGCAAAAAAATTGAACCACTTAGCCAGGCCACACGCTCGTGTACTAGGTCGTGTCCTCCACACGGTTGAGACACATGGTCGTGTCTCTGCCTGTATAGCTAGTACTTAGGCTATTTTCCAAGCCTTTTTGTTACCATTAATACCTCACATACTTAAACACATTATAGACACATACAATGTAGCTTCAAGTAAATGATTAAACGTCCTCCATTAAGACTCAATTGTAATATTCATATATATCATCATACATGTGTTTTGCTTACTCATTTTATACCACGTCTAAACACACCAATTCACAATCAATTAAGCATGTCATTTTGATTATTACTTATACATTTATACCATGCTTGCCTAAGTCATTCCACACCAATTTCATGTTCAAGCATTATTGACTTACTGCCATATCACATTTTTATTCTCTGATTATGACCACTTTGTTTGGTCATAAGACATTCATCAAGCATACAGACCGTAATACTAACCATTCTTGTCAAACAATTATAATCACATGACCACATCACAAGGCATCAATAAATAGCTTGAATAAATAGGCTTACAAGCCATAACCCATACAAGCCACATCTCATGACTAAACACAACGAATCAATTTAAGCCAACATCTTGGCCAAATCAAAAGAATACACATCATAATGAATAAGTCCCTATACATGCCACTCACTTGAAGACATTAAGATCCAACAATATTCCAAAGGTGGTAGCCTGATAGTGTGATGCTGCCTCCGATGATCTCCAACCCCAAGCTGACCTGACAACACTAAAGAAATAGAGAGGAGGGAGTAAGCTTAAAGCTTAGTAAGTCCATATGAAAATAATAAACAAATTATCAACATGATTCCATGGTAATATAACCATAATTATACTTTTACTTATATTCTGGTCATGCTATTTTCTCAAGTCATAGTCACTAAATTATTTATATCTAGAGCTACGGAACTCCAAATTTAGATCTGCTAATTTTTCCTGAAACTAGACTCACCTATCTTCTTTCCATAAAATTTTCAGAATTTTTTGATTATCCAATAAGTACAGTTTATTCTTTAAACTCACCCCTTTTTTGCTATTTGATAGCTTCGACATTTCTTCACTAAAATTTATTTATCTCATAGTACGGGACTCGGATGATGGTCCCATCTATTTCCCTTGAAAATATACTTATTAAGGATTTATTCATATAAATTATAACCTATAATAATTTTTTTAAAATTTTTAGTGATTTTTCAAAGTTGAGATAAGGGAGCCTGAAAGCACTCTGACTCTGTCTCACAAAAGTTCAAATATCTCATAATATGAAACTCTTTTGCCTACACATTTCTTCTATGTGAAACTAGATTCAATAAGATTTAATCTCATATATTATTCAGTCTCTAATTCAATTTACACAATTTTTTGTGGATTTTCAAAATCACACAACTGCTGATGTCTAAAACGGTTTTAGTGCAATATCATAATAACTATCATATGATGGCATAATAACATAATCACCAAGATTATTCATCATTCAAACATTCTCGCTCATTAATCAAATATTCATATCCATATATGTGAATATACCTTTTCGTCATATATCATCATGTAACAAAGCATTACTCATGAGTATAACATACGTACCTGTACGTATCTGTAGCATACCGAATAAATTTACCTTCATTACCATGCCCATCTCGGGACTTTCATTGCATCATTCATTATAATACTTGTTGAACACTTGGAATAATATTGGGTACACGGAAACTTGCACATAAGTGCCACATAAACATACGTAGCCAAAGCTACCTAATAACATGTAACACATCCATAATGAACTCAGACCTCTCAACGAGCTCGAATGTTACATGTATCGCATCCATTATGAACTCAGACCACTCAACGAGCTCGGATGCTCACATCCATAATGAACTCAGACTACTCAACGAGCTCGGATGCTACATATATCACGAACTTGGACCACTCAACAAGTTCAGATTCTCACATATATCACGAACTCGGACCACTCAACGAGCTCGAATTTCTTAATTCCTAGTGACATGTCACTTGTATCCTAAACTATTCCTAAGGTTCAAACGAGATTTTCCACACTTGCACATAGATCCTTATCGCACTTGCTTGTCATGTCGTGAACAACGACCATAATATCATTCATGCTTACCAATTCACCGTTCTCATATTCTTGAAATACACATGGCATTGCTCATAATAACATTTAGACATTTGTCACATAATATAATCACCATATCAACTATACAAATATTCATCACATAATGTTAACACATCAATTTAAGTTCAAGCATAAACAATGATATTATTGCATTATTATTGACATACGAACTTACCTCAAATGCGAGCACGGCTATTTATTTCGATTTAGTCCATAATCTCATTCATTTCCAATCTATGCCCGAATCTCATTTTCCTTGATCTATAATATCACATTTAGCTTACTAATTAGTCACATTATTCATATGGGTCCAAAAATCATATTTTTACAAATTTTCATTTTGACCCCTAAACTTTCACATATTTGCACTTTGGCCTCTAGGCTCGTAAAATGAAATGTGCTC
The DNA here is from genome assembly GCA_025698465.1 of Gossypium longicalyx. Classification (NCBI taxonomy): domain Eukaryota; kingdom Viridiplantae; phylum Streptophyta; class Magnoliopsida; order Malvales; family Malvaceae; genus Gossypium; species Gossypium longicalyx. The sequence continues at coordinate 32,438,014 of CM046995.1, read as the reverse complement.
GATTTTCTTGTACTTTAAGCCTAGCCAAACCATTATTGCTCTTACAGCAGCCCACATTTCTCTTTTATTCACATGTTTACTACCCATTTTACAACTTCTACATTTTAGTCTTTTTTAGGTGTTTTCATGAAAAATCACCTAGTAAAAGATGTTTATCATGCTTTAATCTTTCATATTCTACAATTAAACATCAAAATACTAATATGTCATGCATGGGTCAATTTTTTAAACATAAACCCTAGCTCAAGCTAATGGTAGAAATGAGTAGATCATGTTTTCTAGACTTCAAAAATGCTTAAAACGTTAAAAAAGGGGCTCAAGAGTACTTACTATTGAGCTTGAAAGCTTGAAAACCCTAACCATGGCTTCCTCCTTGCTACATTCGGCCAAGCAAGAAGATGGACAAGGGTTTTTGACTTGATTTTTCCCTTTTTAATCTTTTAATTACAAAATGACTAAAATGTCATTTTTACTATTCTTTCAAATTTTAACATACAAGCCCATTTTTGTTCAAATTTTTAAAACTTGGTCAAATTACTCTTTAAGGACCTCTAATTAATAATTCAATTCAATTTCATGCATGAAGCTTCTAGAACTCAAGTTTTACAATTTATTCAATTTAGTCCTTAAAGCCAAATTAAGCACTTTAGACATAAAATTTCCTCATGAAAATTTTACCCAAACATATAAACACATCATAGGCCTTATAATAATCATAAAATAATTATTTCTAATTCAGATTTGTGGTCTCGAAACCACTGTTCCGACTAGGCCCTAATTCGAGATGTTACATGGATTAACCGAAAACGATGGCATGTCATCCCGGATTGCCCAAGGATGATGACATGCCACCCTGGATTGCCCGGTGACGATGGCTTACCATCCCAAATTGCTCGATAATGATGGTTTATCCATTTCCATAACTTATGAATATTTCCGTCTCGACTTCAACTAATTACAATTCGATCAACTTCTACTCCGTTTCGTTAAAACTAATTTACATCCCTCAATTTCATAGCATAACAAATGATACAAAGATACAAACATGCTCCAACTCAATTTCAATTTTATTAATATATGTAAACCAATTCCAAAGTTTTCAATTTATTAATTCAAATCCATATTTATACATTCCATATCAACTACTTCAAGATAATTCAATTCTTTCTTAGCATTTGACTGCAATAATAAATAATATAAAGTATCATAACATACAAAATTTAATAAACATCATAACATACAAAATTTAATAAACATCAAACCGAGAATCTACTTACTGTAAACTTCGAGTTATTCATATCCTAATCATTTACTAAGTTCTCATGGACCTATTATCGAATTCGTATCAATTCAACCTCTATAACTGTATACACGTTTTTCATATCCAAATAGCCATTCCTATACATTTAAACCATGTTATATCACTATATACATATCAATAATCAAACATAATATTCACAAATTTTCATTCAACTAAACCAATATACCTCAATATGGTATCCAAATCATACCAATTCAATTTATGCAAATCTAACTTATATCATATAACATTCAACAATTTATAATTCATTCAATTTCGTAGTATTTACTTCATACCATTCGATGCCACATATCTATTCATATCGATCATATAATTCATATAATTCATATTTTTCGATTTAATCATTTTAATGTAAAAAACATTATATAAACAATAATTCAACTATAAAACAAAACATTATAATAACAATATATCATTAATTAATAAAGTAAGTCCCATATGAACTTACTTGACAAAAATAGCGACACACAAAACGTTAAGGACTAATATGCAAAAATTATTTTTTCCTCGATTATCCCCTGATTAATTCAAATCTCGATCTATATAATAATTTATTTCAATTTATCAATTTAAAACATCTCAAAACAACCTATTGTAATCATATATTAATTCAATTTCATTTTTAAAATGTTCCCTTTGCATTTTATTCAACTTAGCCCCTAAAATAGAAACAACCATAACTTACAAATTTGAGCCTTGATTTTGAAATTGATCTCAATTTCATCTTTCTACAACCCTCTATTATAAATACTTACAGAATTTCAACATCAATTTCAAAATATTTACACTTTAGTCCCTAAGTTCAGAACTATCAATTTTCACTTTACAAATTACTCCTTTTTCATATCTAAGCTTCAAATCTAACCAAATAACATCAAGAACTTCAAGAAATCATCAATGAAAACATTTTAAATCTTTAACTATGTTGAAAACTGATATATGATTTAGCTAAATTGAGTTACAACGATCCTAAAAACATAAAATTTATGAAAAATTGACTTGAAAATCACTTACATGCAAAAGATGGAAGCTTGGTTGAAATTCTTAGCTTAAAAAAATGGTATGGTTTGGTTAGGAGAGAAGAAAGTGATAAAGATGATAGCTTTTGGGTGGTGTGTTATGTTTTCTTTTCTTTTAACACCAATTTAATTTAATTTTTAACATATAAAACACATAAAATAAACAAGCCACCCGTCCATAGCATTATAAATTGGCCAAATTACCTTTTAAAACCCTCACTAATTATTAGTTTAGCCTTTTAACAATTAAAAACTTATTATCAATTAACTTTTTCAATTTTTTACAATTTAGTCCTTGTACCTTAATTAATCACTGATTTGTCAAAATTACTTATCTAAAATTTAATCCACTTATACAATAACTATGAAAATATTTAATAAAAATATTTACAACCTCAATTTACAAAAATGAGGTCTCGATACATCAATTTTCAAAATCACTAACTTTAGAACCGATACACTTGTATCTTGTTGAACTTTCCAAATAACCAAAATTATTAGACCAAAACTCAATATAACAATGCAATACCCTCATAAATATTAATAAATAATATTCACTGACTCGATCATCAAAAAACAAAGTTTAGAAACTACCATTGTTGGTATCGCTGAAAATCGGGTTGTTACAACTCTCCCCTATTTAAGAAATTTCATCCTCGAAATTTCTACAGGCATTACATCAATCTTCTCAGAAATCTCAAACTACCTTTAAAAATTACTAATTGAACTTTCTTTTTCTCTCAAGACACAAGACTTTGAATGTCACACCCTCGTTTGGCGAACTGATATTTTTGGAGGGTTTTACTGTCAAAACCACATAACTCGCTAGATTTAGACTGGTTGGCGTTGATGAATTCCCTGGCGACGTAGTTCGCTTAGCTCTGCCAAGCTTGCAGACTCTCATTCTGCAGTTGGTAAGTTCTTTGTTTGGTGAGATCCTTGTTGGTAGATCCACTCGCTAATGAGATCGCCACCTGTGTTTTGTGTTTATGTAAACATATTAGTTGTGTTAGAAATCATGGTAAGTGGGGCACGTATAGGTCACGTGGCATCCTAATAGGAGTATCGTATCAATGGCCAAGACAACTAGAGAACCTTATAGGACGTGATTAATTAGTAGAAGCATGTGTGCATATATAGTAATTAGAAAATATGATTAAAGTGGGATTTGGGTTAGAGTTTGCTATAAATAGGACAACCCAACGGTGGAGAGAAGACTTTCATTTTCATCTTCTCTGCTTACTTTCGTTATCATGAAAGAAAATTTAGAAGTGTTCTTCATAGTTAACAGAGGAACTGATCGTTAAGCTTGTAGAAGCTACATTCTTTAAATTGTCTGCTGCCAAAGTTAAGGTAGAAGGTCCTAGTGCAAAGGGAAAAGAACCTATCGAGTGGATAAAACCCCATGTGAAGGTTTTCAAAATGTGGAAATGAGACGATGCATGTACTGTTGATGTGGGTAAATCATAGACATGAATCCTACATGTGCATTGATATGAATACTCCTTCCTTGGTGCATAAGCTCCGTATCCGGATTGAAGTGAAAAGGGTTATCGGAGTGTTGATACATATAATGGTGAAAAGAAAGAGGGAGAAATGTTGTTATATGTTTCACCTCCGATATGAAAATTTGATGTAAACTGTGACTAGTGAATACCTGACCTTGTAGGGGAACACTTATGTGTTCAAATTGACAATGAGGAATTGTGCAGGTTTTGTAGGTGTAATTGGTCTACTAGCTATTTGGAGCGACATGATGAGAACGAAATATTGGTTCTTTGGGACAAGGATCAAAGGCTATGTAACAACCCAATTTTGGGCCTAGTCGGAACAGTAGTTTTGGGACCACAAATCCGACAAAGTAAAATTTATTTTTTATTATATTTTTATGGTCTACGATTTCACGAAATAATTTCATGAAAATTTTGTTCAAAAATTTTGACATTTGGGCACTCAATTTAGTCAAAAGGACTAAATCGAAAAAAGTGCAAAACTTGTGTTCTAGAAGCTAGAGGTGTCTAATTGCTATGAAATTTTAAATTGGATGTCATTAGAAAGTAATTAGACCATTGGATAATTTTTTGGACAAAAATGGACATGAAATAGGTGAAATAGAATATTTTTAAGTTAGGGGTATTTTCGTCATTTAGTAATTAAATAACTTAATAAACAAAATAAAAACCCAAAAATTTTTCCATCTTCCTCCTTGGCCGAAATTTGCAAGAGGAAACCATGTCTAGGGTTTTTCAAGCTTTCAAGCTTGATTGTAAGTCCATTCTAGCCTCGTTTTTAATGATTTTTACGTTCTTGAAATCCTCGTAACAAGGTCTATCTATTTATACCACTAATTTGAGATATGGTTAAAGTTTATGGTTTTGAAACATGATGAATATGTGTGTATTTTTGTGTTTAATGGTAGCAAATGCATGTTTATGGTTAGAGAAATGACTTTTACTAAGTGATTTTCGATGAAAATGCCTAAAATGACTAAATTGTAAAAGTTATAAAATATGTAGTAAAAGTGTGTTTTAATGGAAATTGTGGACTGTTATAGTTATGAAAATGATTCTTCTAGGCTTGTATGATAAATAAATTGAATAAATTTCATTTTATGAGCCTAGGAGCAAAAGTGTAAATGTGTGAAACTTTAGGGGCAAAAATTAAATTTTACCATAATATGATTTTTGGGTCACAATGAATAATGTGACTAATAAGTGAGCTAAATTTGATATTATAGATCAAGAAAATGAGATTCGGGCCTAGAACGAGGGAAAAACAAGTATTTGACGGTTAAGTCTTTTTCACCATTTTTTGTATCGAGGTAAGTTCGTGTGTAAATAATTCAATATTATGTTATTATGTATTAAATGCTTCATATTGCATGAAATGTATATTTATCTCTATGGATTTGATTAATGATGACCCAATGACGATTCGACGAAGATTTGGTACCTCAAAATCCCGGTTGAACCTTAGGAATAACTTAGGATACAATGTGACGTGTCACTAGGAACTATGTGATTATGAGCTCATGAGATTATGTGTATATATGACTACGTGATCCGGGTGCTAGTCATGTACGTCCTATCGATAGCTGGGTATTCCGGCATGTGTTGCGAATACCTGTTAGCTTGTGTGAGCAGCCCAAGTAGCTACGTCCTGACTATTAGCTTGTGTGAGCAGGCCTGTGATTAGCTCGAGAATGAGCATTATGTGATATGTGATATGAGGTAGCATTGGCTACATATGTGACACTTATGTGTAAAGGTATTTCATGTATCCGATAGTATTCCAAGTGGTTCAAAGGGTAATTCAAAGATTATGCCAAAGATGAGAAAGTAAATGATTATGTTACGAGTTCGTACAGGTATGTACGTAAAGTTTATAAGCACTGGCTTCTTGATATTATGAATTCATGATCACTATGAAAGTGACTTTAAGATAACCATGTGACTATTGGTTCATGTGTATGATGAATAAATACATGGTAAGGTTGATTGATACTATGAAAAAAGGGTTTTTAGGCCAAATGGAATTGAGATATGAAATATTTTATTTTCTTTGATTGTGACTCAATGAATATGAAATGAAGGAAAGATTGCTATTAATGTCTATTAATAATATTTATGAAATCTTGTAATTAAGTGTTTATGTTTATGATGGGTAAACTCATGGTAGATTCTGTTGACGAACATGTGTAACGCTTTGGGACCAAATCGATTGGTGAGATAGTAAATGGTTGTCGTCTGAATTGTGACTTATCGATTATGAAAAAAGGAAAATATTGACATAATTGTCTATTAAAATGGTTAAGAAAGTATGGGAAGAAAGAGTTTAGACAATTTGAAATGTGCTAAGCCATATGCATGAAAACATGAATACACATAAGTAATGTGTACTTTTACTATGGTGTTTGAAATGGTTTGCTAATTATGAAACATATTACAATGAAGAGGTTATGGTTGTTAAAATAAAGTAAAGTTGTATTAATTTATGTCGATAAATCAAAAAGAACAAACATGTGAATTGGTTATATTACAATTCTTGAGATTTATAGCTATTTTATATGAACTTGTGCTTATATTGTCAAGTATGGTGTATGATTAACATGAATCGTTCATTATTTTTATGCGAACTTACTAAGCTTTGTAGCTTACTCCCCTTCCTTTCCCATATCTTATAGGGTTGTATGCTAGCTCGAGTTGGAGATCGCTAGAGATGCTATCACACTATCAAGCCATCATGTTGGGTAAATGAACACAAACCTTTGAGTCTATGGCATGTACAGGGACTTAGTCATTTGTGTAAGTGTCATTATAATATGGCCAAATGTGTTGGCTTGTAATGATTAAGGATTTGATTTGGTATGTAGCCACATAAATTGGCTTATATTGGCTAATGGGTTGCAAGCATATTAATTACTCATATGCCTATGCCAATGTCATTGTGTGATGTGGTTTAAAATGGTATGTTAATGAAATTAGACTAGATGATACATGTGGGAAGTTGTTATGTTAAAGGTGTTATGTATGTCTAAATGAAAGTTAATACAAAGAAATCATAAAAGAGTAAAACTAGCATTAAAATAGTTTTGGACAGCAGCTGTAGTATAACTTTGAAAAATCACCAAAAATTGTACAAATCAAATTAGAGGTTGAATAAAATATTAAATTAAAGCCTATTGAGTCTAGTTTTACATAGAAGAAACAGTGTAAGCAAAAGAATTTCATTTTATGATAAATTTTAATTTTTGTGACACAAGGTCAGAATGATTTCGGGTTCCCCTATTCTGAATTTAGAAAATCATTAAAAATTGTATAAAAATACTTGGGGGTTAAAATTTATACTTTTAAAATCTTAATGAGTATATTTTCAATAGAAACAAACAAGAACATCATCTGAATTCTGTACTAAGAGATAATTAATTTTTAGTGAAGAAATGTCGAAACTATCAAATAGTAGAATAAGGATGAATTCGAAGAATTAACTGTACTTATTGGTTAAACCATAAATTCTAAAAATTTTATGGTAGGAATATATTTGAGTCTAGTTTTAGAAAAATCAAGTGGATCTTAATTTAGAATTCTGTAGCTCAGGATATAAATAATTTAGAGACTATGACTCAAGTGAACAGTTTTATTTTGAACAGTAAATAATTTTTTTGATATGTTTAAGCCTTGATTATGGTTGGGTTGGTAGCTTAATTGTGCCATGTTAAGTGCCATTGAAAGTGTGTATGTGAGTGTGCAAATGAGGGTGGCAAATGGCTTGGTAAATAGCCATTTTCTTGGCCACACAGGCAGAGACACGGCTGTGTCTCAGCTGTGTGAAGGGCACAACCCCAAGACACGGGCGTGTGACTTGGCTGTGCGACCCCAAATTGTGCATGACGTCATAAACAGAGAGTTACACGGGCTGAGAAAACGGGCGTGTGTAACCACATGGCCTACCCAAACGGGCGTGTCCCAAGCCACACGGGCGTGTGACCCCTGTTTTAATGAAAAATTTTCTAAGTTTTCCAAAGTTTCCGGTTTAGTCCCGAACCACTTCCAATGCATGTTTTGGGCCTCGTGGGCCCGTAAAAGGGAGGATATGCATGTGTATGAATGGTTTTAAATTGAATGAAATTTTATGGCCTGATTTTGTATGATTGGTTATGTTTAAGTTTGGTATTGCCTCGTACCCTGTCCCGGCGTCGGACACGGGTAAGGGGTGTTACAGGCTAGCACAAGAAAGGGGATGCATTAGTATAAATGTGCATAAATGTGTTTAGATGATGTGTAGACATTTGCATGAAGTGTAAAGAATACATGAAATAGTTATAAAAGTTAGTTTACAATGTGACATACTAATAGAGTCTTCGTGACATATGTCCATCAAATGTTGGCACATGGTAGCAGATAATATCCGCTAATAGATTGTATCCACTAGACGATATTTTGAAAAGGGAATATTTCTATCTGCCTGCAGTGGAGTGTCTTTAAATGGTCTAATTTTTGGTCATGTAAAGTTGGTCGAGCTGTGATGCAAGGTTGTATTTCTACAGAACTCAGTAAGTTCTTATGAACTTAGTCTCTTATTCTTATTCTTAGGTGGTTAGCTTAGAAGCTTGTAAATGGGATTCAGCCAGAACAACGACCTTCTCAGTGAGCCATCTCTTATTTTCGCTCATAACATGTAATCAGTCGGGATAGGATAAATGTTAGATTTCGTCAGTTTTTAATTCAAAAGCCTGTACTTGAACTGTTGATTTTGTACCTTTAGGTTCTGTTGAGTAGTATTATTGGGCACTACACCAAACTATTTAAAATGATGATAGTCACCCAACAAAAAATTTTGATTTTTGAAACAAGAGTTGTCATATTTATGTTCTACTTATATTTAAGGATTAAAATGGGTTTTCGCTAAATGTTTGATTACACATTGTTCAATTATACTCAGAGTACTACCGCATGAAGTGTTCTTTTAAAGTTTATATGTCATTTGATATTTTGGGTTAGCGTCACAATATTTAGAGTAATTCGTTGAACTCAGGATATTTGATTTTATTTGGTTTGCCATTTGACTTATTTTTAGTTGTGATGCTCTATACCAGGATCTGGAAATCAAGTTGGGCGTAAGGTGTTACATTCGAAAACACATTTTATCAAAACAAAGTTCAATTTCTTTCCTTTCATATTAGCATTATATTTTTGACGGTCGGTGTAACACCGCAAACCTATATCCATCGCTGGACTAGGGTTAAAGGCATTACTGGACAAAACAGAACATTAACATTCAATTTCTTAATCATCATAGCATCAAAGATCAAACATCAATAAAAAGTCCCTTATATAGGTCATCGAAACCTAAAGCATGCATTAGAAAGGGGTCGGGCCTAAACCGAGCTCATACAAAAATTTTTGGAACTTAAATAATTTTCAAAGTTGAACAGGTCACACACCCGTGTGAACAGGCCGTGTGCCTTACACAGTATTAGACACGCCCGTGTGTCTAGGCCGTGTCAAAACAGGGCATACAAACTGACTTGCTCACATGACCACAAGACACGCTTGTGTGCCTTGGCTGTGGTCGAAACTGACTTGAGTCACACGGCTAGTCACACGCCCGTGTGCCTTGCCCGTACTCGAGCTTGACTTAAAATCGTAGGGTACCCTAGGGGACACACGGCCGTACAACATGACCATGTGTCGTACACGGCTGAGACACACACTCGTGTCTCTTCTCGTGTGGATAAAAATAAGTCATTTGAAAAGCTAATTTGCCACCCAAATTTGGGTCAAACCTACAAGCACTAAAACCACAATATATATGCACAATAATTTCAATCAATTTATAGCCAAATACAATATCAATCATACCATTTTATTATTAATAAATTTTATCCTCAAATCATCAAACAAATCATACCAAATTCATGTCATAGACATACTAAAACATAAGCTCCAACAATTCTAATATCATCATTCAATCTCATGGTATAAACTTACAAATACCTACCAATTTGACCATTTATTTTGGCCAATCAAGAACATGTAATAAACATAATTTCATCACATAACTTAAACCACAATTCATTCATTTCATATCCATAATCAAGCCAAATCACATGGCTAGATATATACACATTTCAAAACATATTCAAAGTACTTCTAGCCTATACATGCCATACTCCAATATTTACACTTCTAAAATGTACCAAAATGAAATTCGATAGTGCGGTGATGATCCAAAATGATCCCCGAGCTTCCAGTAGCTACGATATCTATAAAACAATTAAATGACACACAGAGTAAACTTATAAAAGCTTAGTAAGCCATATACAAATAAACTTAACACATTAAACATTAAGTCATCATCAAATCACATATACTTCAAGTCATAAACTATCACAACTTTCATATTCATATACATTTCATGTCTTCCAAATTCCATGTCACATATAGCTTAAATTCTCATGCTTTTACCACATATAATCTTTTGTTCGTTAAAGAACATATACTTACTTTTCAATATCAAATATGATACTCATATCGAACATACTTGAATCAGATTTATGTTTACATACTGGTTCATTTTTTTCTCGGAATGTCCATTCGAACTGTTTGGAAACATAAGGATACGCTAATAGCTCAGAGAACATATACAATGCCAAAGTCCCAGACGTGGTCTTACATTGAATCAAATATCGATGCCACTGTCCCAGACAGGGTCTTACACGAAAATAAATATCATGCCAACGTCCCAAACGTGGCCTTACACGTAAAGCATAAGTTGATTCCAACGTACCAGACGTGGTCTTACACGAAAACATATATTGCATCCTATGTCATGACATATGTATCCTAACTATTCCTAAGGTTCGTACGGGGCTTTTCGAATGTCGAAAATTCGTCGATACTTTCTCAAATATCTCGAAATCAAGGCATAAAGCCATTCATCATAGTTCAATAACATGTAAGCATAAATAAATCAATTTAAGTGCATTTATTTGTACATAGACTTACCTTGTACAGATTTGGATGGATAGAATCGGTTATTCGACAACTTTCGACTTTCCCTAATCTAATTTCGTTTTCTTTAACTATTGATCTATATAAATTCAAATTTTGATCTATATAAATTCAAATTTAACTTATTCAATCATAAATTCATTCAAAACAATCCATAGATACATATTTAGGGCAATTTGCAAACTAGCTCTCACATTTTCACATTTTGACACTTTAGTCCCTAATTCACAAAATCACAAAATACACATAATTTGCATATACTTATGCTTGGCCAAATATTCATAGTTCTTATTCAAGTCCAAAAATTTCATTTATTTCACATTTTAGTCCCTCAATTTACAAATTTCACAATTTAGCCCATTTTACTCAAAATCATCAAAAATCCAAAGACAAAACATATAAACCCAACATCAAACTTTCATATTTCATCATATAAAAACATAAAGCTCATGAATTCATCCATGGAACATTTCAAATTCATCATCAAAATCAGAAATTGAGGCATGGGCTTAGTAAAACACAAAGCAACGATCACAAAAACATAGAAATTATCGAAAATGGAACAAAAACGAACCTTTAATTGAGCTTTAGTATGGTCGAACCCTAGCTAACTCTTTTCTTTTCTTTTACTTTGTGTTTTCAGTCATGAATGAACAAATGACCAATATTTCATAACTTTATTTTAGTTATAATTCATTTAATAATTGTTTTACCATTTTGCCCTTTCATTAAAACATAAATAAACCATTATAGTAAGGCCATATATGTCCACCCATGCTTTTAAGGGTGAAATAACATAATAAGGACCTCTCATTTATAAAACCAAATCAAATTAGCACTTTTAACAAGTAGCAAATAACTTTTACATTTTATGCGATTAAGTCCTTTTTGAAATTTAAGCACACAAACGATCAAATTTTTATACGAAACTTTAACACATACTAATTCACATATCATAAGCACAAAAAATAATATTTAAATATTTTTTTAACTCAGATTTTTGGTCTCGAAACTACTATTTCGACTAGGGTCAAAACTGGACTGTTACAGTCGGTGGCATCTTTCAACGATCTTATTTAACTCTGACTTTTTCCCCTGTTTCCTGTATCAAAGCGATCTCTGTCAACATTATTTTTTCTCTGTTTCCTCTCATCTCTCATTTCTATTTTTGCTTTCTCTTTACATTTGAGAGAAAATTGAGTAAGCAGTTCTAGAGTGTTAAAGCTCTCAAGGCCGACCACTTAAGGAGTAAATTTGCATCAGATCAAAGGAGAAGAAAGGATTCTTTAAACTCTACTCTTTCTTTATTCTTTATGCATATACTCAATACCAAGTTTATGTTGTTTATTGATTCCATGAGGAACTAATCCTCTTATGGGGGATTAGCGAGTGGAGATATGATCTATTAACTATTTTATAGGGTTACTTAATGGATTAGTTGTTTGGGAGAGGCAAAACCTAAAACCCTAGGCCTGACAACCCTAGGAAGTCATCAAGGTGGGAATGACCTAAAATTAGATCTACTAGCATTTAGGTTAGAATTAATTTAGTACTAGCCTCCCTTGGGTATGATCTTTGGAATATTTAAGAAGTGTTTCGTTGTAAACAAACTATATTACAACCTAACCCGTATACTTGCAAATGCTGCCTCAAATTCCATATATTTTGTAGCAGTATTCACAATCTGGAGGTTAGTACATCTGGAGGCAGTCACAATTCACCATTAAGATGGTGTCGTTCAATATATCACAATTTCATATAAACTAACAATACTTTTCCAAGTGCATGTATAGCAGTCTTTCAAATATTTCATAGCAAATCATTCCTATAAATATATCTTGCATAAACCTCATTCTCAACCAAAAACATGTTATACACACAACAAACATTCAACATATCATATAATCATCTACAACAATTTCAATCATACAGTCATTCAGACACTCACATTTCTACTAACTTGCTAAACAATTAAGGATCGAAACATATTTGGTTCAGCCACTTATCATTTAATTACTTAGCCATTTAACCAAGCCTGTTCAGAAAGCTTATTCATCAATTATATCATTTAAAAATAATATTAAAACATTCAAATTAATGAGTTAGGACCCATACCTTAATTACGCTCTACCGCAGCACACTTGCAAATCTCACAGTTTCTAATAAACTTTAAAATCAACCTAAATTAAAAATTGTCATTAAACTCAATTAATATATCTCTTAACCCAAACACCCTTTTATGGGTTCAATCCAATCATCACAATTTTAATGATTTTTCATATCAAAACTAGTTAGATTCCTTACACTAGTTTTATGCGAAATGCACGTGCGAATGTCTATCGACTTCACTATTGATTTGGGGTGTTTAATTCGGTACCTAACACATTTAAGTACTCAAAAATCAATAACTATTCTATTTATAAAATCTTTAATTCAATCAATTAACAAATTCCCTAACATCTAAAATGAAACTACGCACTAGCCCATAATCAACCACACTTATAGTTCCAAAATTATCAAATCTGAGTCGCTGATTGATCAAGATTGATTTTTCCTTATTTACACATGATCAAAGGCTGATTAGGAATGTTTCAAGAACCTAAGATATTTCTGGAAATAGATGAGAAAAATTAAAGAAACAACAGGCCACTTTTGTACCTCTTGGCATGGCGCACCACCACCAACGGTGGTGAAATCGGGGCTAATTTAAAACCACAATTGAAATCAATTTAAAGGCTGGAAAAATACCAATTAAATATTTAAAAGCCACCCCAACTAAAATTCTAAAAAATTTGGTATTTTATTGAAATATCCATCAAGAAAAATTAAAGAAAATGACACTTACTTAAGCAAGAAGATAAGGGCGGCAATGGAGTTCTTTTAGGGCATCAATAGAGGCCGATCTTGAGTACTAAAATTTTAGATTAAAGGCTGAAATATTTATGATTAAATGACATCAAGAAGAGAAAAATACTGGTGCAAGAACCCGTTGCCAAAAGAAGAGAAATTGATGGTGAATCTTGGTGGCTTGGGTGGCGGCACATAAGTGAAGAAAAAAAATTGAAGAGAAAAGAGGAGAGAAAGAGGGTGAACGGATAGGGTAGGGAAAATTTGACTTAAAGGTTGAAAAGTACAAGAAAAATTTGTATTTATACTTATATTTCAAGGCTTGAGCGGTAGAAAAAAGGAGAAGGAGAAATTTTAGCAAAAATTAAGATATTTTGCAAGGGAAAAGAATCGAATTTGGGACCTTAACCTAATTTGCATGATTTCTCATTTTTCTTTTAACTATTAAGCTATTTCTTAATTCTTGACATAACCTTACAGTATTCATTTTAACAATAAGGCGTGTCATATACTAGGGTTTGATGCAAAATTTACAGAATAATAAAAATAGTGTGAGAGAAGGGATTTGAACTTTGGTTTCAAAGAATGTTTCATTAACACTAAACCAACAAACTAGTAACTCGTTTATTTCCTAAAAATGCATAGATAGTCTCAAAAATTAGGGCATAATCACCCTCTTTCAATTCACAAACCCTATACTACTAACCCCCGATTTTAAAGATGTAAGAGTGTCATCTTATAGCTCTAGTCCGACGACCGGACTGGGTAAAGGGTGTTACAGCACACAGTGGTGCCTCTAGACTATGTCTTTGACAAGACCGTGTGGCACAAACGCTTTGCTAATTTTGTCCCTTTTCAAACCATTCAACCTTTCTACATTTTGGTGCATATTTGCACACTTCACCCTACATTAAAACAAGCTAAAACATGTATAAAAAAACCCATTCATAATACAAAATACCTAATAATCTATTGTACATACTTTGGTACTAAAACGTAACATTATACACTGTGAACTTTCAACCCATCCAACATGCCTAGACATCTCAATTCGATATCCAAAATGTGCCATTCAAACAATTCAATACGAAACCAAAACATATTTTATTTCATACACTTAAACATCTAACCAATATTAGGACATGATCAATCCATCCATTAGCCATACACCAACAATTCCAAACCTAACTTACCACATCTTTAACGCAATCAATCATTATCGAGACAAGTAGAACCTAATGAACTTACAATCTTCATAATGCCAACATCCAAACTTTTACATTCATGATTAAGCATAACATATATTGAAGTAAATATACACAATATCCAAATTTGATATTATCCAACACAAAGCCAATACTATCTATCAACAACATTAACATACAAAATACAAAATGACACCCCTAGGTACATGCCAAACTTAACTAAAACAAGAAGTACAGACATTATGTAGTCGAGATTTTTGATAGGGCACCGAACGAATGCTTGAAACGAAAGATTCGAACCTAGCTTGCACACAAGGAATAACCATATAATGAATGTACCATACAATGAATATTTCTATAAGTCCAATACAATAAATGGAAATGTAATAATTCACAACCACAATGATCATTAACCATTCTTCATGTATAAATTTCGCAAGCATATATTCATCATTCTAAGAACATTTTTGATATATGTATTCTCAGTTTGTATTACTTACTCAATGATATTCGGAGCTCACAAGCTCGTTCCCATCTTATTCTTTCATCTTGGATTGCCCAACAATAATGACATGCCACCCTAGATTGCTTGACAATAATGGCTTACCACCCTGGATCACCCAGCAACACTGGTTTATCAATTCATTCTTGTTACCCCGGATTGTCCGAGGACGATGACATACCACACTGGGTTGCCCAACAATGATGGTTTATCAATTTATTCTTGTCACCCTGGATTGCCTGATAAAGATGATTTATCAATTTCCATAACTCGCGTATATTTTTGTCTCGACTTCAACTTATTACAATTCGATCAACTTCTATTATGTTTCTCTAAAACTAATCAACATCCCCCAATTTCATAGCATACTAAATGTTATAAAGATACAAACATGCTACAACCCAATTTCAATCCAATTAATATATGTAAATCAATTCCAAAATTTTCAATTTTATTCATTCAAATCCATATTTATACATTGCATATCAACTACTTCAAGATAATTCAATTCTTTCTTAGCATGTAACAGCCCGATTTTGGGCCTAATCGGAATAGTGATTTCGAAACCACTAATTCGAGGCTGGAGAAATTATTTTTAATAATATTTTATGTGTTATATCATGATTATATTAATGCATGAAAATTTTGGTGAAATAATTTTAGCGATTGCATGCTTAATTGCGAAAAAGGACTAAATCGCATAAAGTATGAAAGTTTTGTTCTACTAGCTAAACGTGTCAAATAGCCATGGAGCATTAAAGTAGAGGTTCTTATTGAGTAAATAGACCAATAAAATATTAGTGCTGGACATGGAGCCTTAATTTAAGGGATGATCAAATGTTAGGTGACTAAATTAAAAAAAAAATAATAAACCTAAAGACTAGCTATCATCTTTTTTCATTTTTTCTCTTCACCACTGAAATTATCAGCCATTTTATGGGTTTTGGAGCTTCAAAATTTCAGCCACTCTTTACTTTTACAAGTAAGTGATTTTGATGGTCTTTCTTGATGATTTTTGTATTTTTGGGACCCTTGTAGCATAAGCTAACTAATGGAGAGACTATTTTGCAAAATGGTTGAGAGTCTAGGGTTTTTCCATAAGAGTATTCATGTTTTTTTCTGAAATTTTATAGAATAAAATGAGTTATGGTTGTTAAATAAACAACTATTGTGAAGTGGTTTTCATGAAAACACCTAAGATGACCATTTTGTGAAGTTTATAAAATAGGTTGCAAATGTGTGAAATAATTGAAATTGTGAGATGATATAGGCTTAAATTAGTTTCTAATAGGCTTGGTTAATGTGGAAATTCGATGAAAATTGATTTACGAGCCTAGGGGTAAAATTGTAATTTTGTGAAAGTCTAGGGGCAAAATGGTTATTTTGCCAAAGTATGAATTATGAAATGCATTGATTAATATGATGATTAAATTAGTGAATTTTTATCATTTTAGATCAAGAAATACGAAATTCGAACCTAGACCGGGGGAAGGCCAAGCTAGTAGACTAAATCCAACTAGTCGTCTACTTTTTGTATACCGAGATAAGTTGTACGTAAGTAAGGCAAATTTATCGTTATTATGTGGAATGATTGATTTTTCATAATATGGTTGAATATGCTTATGAATAATGCATGATGAAATTAATGTGGTAAATTCCCGGTTGAACTTAGGAATAGATTGGATATCCATGCCATGACAATTGAGTGATACGTGCGCCAGTGTAAGACCATGTCTGGGACATGGCATCGACCACATTATGAGAGCCAGGGTAAGGCTATATCTAGGACATGGCATCAGCGTTGATATATGTGCTAGTGTAAAACCATGTCTGGGACATGGCATCGGTGTTGATAGGTGCGCGCTAGTGTAAGACCATGTCTGGGACATGGCATCGGCCACATTACGAGAGCCAGTGTAAGACCATGTCTGGGACATGGCATCGGCCACATTAAGAGAGCTAGTGTGAGACCATGTTTGGGACATAGTATCGGCATTGAAACGAGAGCTAGTGTAAGACCATGTCTGGGACATGGCATCGGCAAGTTACTATCTTGTGTGAGGTTTATCGGATATCCTTTAGTAATCCAAATGGTTTCACGGGTTATTTTAAAGCTTATGATAAAGCTATGGAATGATATAATCATGTTGTGAGTGGTACAGGTTCTTATTCGAAACTCATGAGATATGAGTCTAGTTATGATGCCTTAATGGTAAGAATGACATGAGTAAGTTCTAGCTATGAATATGATTTTGGGATGATTTTGTAATCTTTGGCTTATACTTGTGATATATAAGCATGTAGTGATATTTACCTTTGTTCACTCAAGAATGTTGTGTTGATTTATAATATGCTATGTGGTTAAATATGCATGGTTGATGTTGCTACTTATTTATATGCAACTTACTAAGTTTTATGCTTACTCCCTCTCTTTTCCATTTTCGTATAGTGCTGCCAAGTTAGTATTAGGAATCAAGGGACGTCGGAGGCATCGATCACACTATCACCTGAAGCTTTTGGTATAGCTAGTTTAAATGTTTTGAGTGTGGCATGTATAGGGACTTGACCTTTTGTTTAGTGTCATGTTAGTTTAGCCATAAGTGTTGGCTCATATGGATGTGACATTTATTTTGTATAGGCCATTAATGTTGGGTAATATTGATTATTATTAAATGCATTTGAAGAAAATTCTCATGGTTGTGGCTATTTTGGTTATGTGTGTTTGTGCTTGGGTTGGTTTTGTTTGATGTTGTGTAAGTTGGTGCAAGTAAGGTGGCAAAAAGGCTTGGTAGATAGCCTTGCTTTTGTCCACACGGGTAGACACACGGGCCTGTGTCTAGATCATGTGTGACACACGGCTTGCCCCATGGGCGTTTGGTAATGCCGTGTGTCCCCTACACCTAAATTTGGTAAAATAGAATGCCCAGTAGAAACCACACGGGCGGAGACACAGCCGTGTGTCTCAACCGTGTAGAGGACACGGGCGTGTACCATGGCCCTGTGCCCTTAAAAGGTTGCTGACGTTAGAAACAGATTGTCAAGATTTTTGTACACGGGCTGAGACACGGACGTGTCATGGCCGTGTGGGGGACACGGGTCATGGATACGGGCGTGTGCCAAGCCGTGTGAAAACCCCTGTAGGTTCGAATCGAGAAATAAATTCACACGGGCTAGGGACACGGGCGTGTCCCGATATGTTCAGGCCGTGTGAGCCACACAGGCCTTCAACATGGCCATGTTAAGAAGACACACGGGCGTGTCGCCCTTCCACACGGGCGTGTGCTCCTGTCTGCTTGAAATTTTACAAAGTTTTCTAGAGTGCACAGACTCGTCCCAAATCAATTCCAAAGTGTGTTTGGGGCCTCGTGGGCCCATAGTAAGGACATTAAGGTATTGTGAAAAGTTTTGAATTGGATTGAAATTTCATAACTAGAAAACATATGTTTGTATATGTTGAGATAGATAACGCCTCGTACTCTATTCCGGCGTCGGATATAAGTAAGGGGTGTTACATAGCATTTGATTGTTGCAATAAATAATATAAAATATCATAACATACAAAATTTAATAAACATCAAACCGAGAATTTACTCAATGTAAACTTCAATTTATTTGTATCCTAATCATTTACTAAGTTCTCATGGACCTATTATCGAATTCATATCATTTCAACCTCTGTAATCATATACACGTTTTTCATATCCAAATAGTCATTCATATACATTTAAACCATGTAATATCACTATATACATATCAATTTATATCAAACATAACATCCACAAATTTTCATTCAACTAAACCAATATACCTCAATATGGTACCCAAATCATACCAATTCAATTTATGCAAATCTAACTTATATCATATAACATTCAACCATTTATAATCCATTCAATCCCATAGTATTTACTTGATACCATTAGTCAATTGCTACTTAGTCAATATCTATTTCACATATAGATAATTCATAGCATCAAACATTACTGTTCGATATCATATATCTATTCATGTCTATCATATAATTCATATTTTTCGATTTAATCCTTTTAATGTAAAAACATTTTATAAATAAAAATTCAACTATAAAGCAAAACAATATAATAAAAATATATCATTAATTAATAAAGTAAGTCCCATATAAACTTACCTGGAAAAAAATAGCGGCACACAAAACATCAAGGACTAATCTGTAAAAATTAACTTTTTCTTGATTATCCCCTGATTAACTCAAATCTCGATCTATATAATAATTTATTTCAATTTATCAATTTCAAACATCTCAAAACAACCTATTGTAATCATAAATTAATTCAATTTCATTTTTCAAATGTTACGTAAAGTTTTGCATTTTATTTAATTTAGTCCCTAAAACTGAAACAACCATAACTTACAAAGTTAAGCATCGATTTTGAAACTGGTCGCAATTCCATCCTTTTATAACCCTCTGTTATCATTAATTATAGAATTTTAACATCAATTTCAAAATATTTACAATTTAGTCCCTAAATTCAAAACTATCAATTTTCACTTTACAAATTATTACTTTTTCATATCTAAGCTTCAAACCTAACCAAATAACATCAAGAACTTTAACAAATCATCAACGAAAAAATTTTAAATCTTTAAAAGTTTTGAAAATGAATATACAGTTTAGATAAATTAAATTACAACAATCCTAAAAATATAAAATTTACGAAAAATCGACTTAAAAATCACTTACATGTAAGAGATGGAAGCTTGGTTGAAATCCTTAGCTTAACAATAATGGTAGTTCAGTTGGGATAGAAGAAAATAATAAAGATGATAGCTTTTGGGTGGTATTTTATATTTTATTTTCTTTTAACACTAATTTAATTTATTTTTTAACATATAAAACACATAAAATAAACAAGCCAACCGTCCATGGCATTATAAATTGACCAAATTATATTTTAAAACTCACTAATTATTATTTGAGTCTTTTAACACTTAAAATTAATTTTTTCAGTTTTTATGATTTAGTTTTTATATCTTAATTAATTATTAATTTATTAAAATTATTGATCCAAAATTTAGTCTATTTATACAACAACTCCGTAAATATTTAATAAAAATATTTACAGTCTCGTTTTACAGAAACAAGGTCTCAATACTTCAATTTTCAAAATCACTGACTTTAAAACTGATACATTTATACCTTGTCTAACTTTCCAAATAACCAAAATTATTAGACCAAAATTCAATATAATGTTGGAATACCCTCGTAAATATTAATAAATAATATTTACTAATTCGATCATCGAAAAATAGAATTTCGAATCTATCGTTTCCAGTACTGCTGTAAATCGAGCTATTGCAGAGTTGATTATGACAATAGTTTAGTTAGTGGCTTAAATAATAATATATATAAATACAATTGATGAAAGTAATAAAATGTGTATAATATAATTAAAATATATCAAAATATCAAAATGAAGTTTTGTTAGAGTGGTAAATCTAAGGTTTTATTAATGCACACTAATTAGCATGGGGTTTAAAATCCTACCATATGCATATTTTTATTAGTTTTTGTAAAAATAGAAAGATTGATATACCCTCAAATAATATAACTTATTTTAATTATGAAAAATATTTTCATAATTTTTTTAACTGAGTTGATGTTCGGTTGACTTGTAACACCGACTGAATTAAAGACTTAAATAATAGTATAAATAAATGTACAACTAATAGAGATAATATACCATATATATTAAAATAAAAAAATATAAAATACATTAAAATAAAAATTTAATTGAATAATAAATTTAAAGATTTATTGATTTAATCTATATAAATTCAAATCTCTACATATTTTAACTTATTTTTATGATTGTTTTCGTAATTTCTTTAATAGTTTTGGTATTCAATTAGCTGGTAAAACCTTTCAATCGTCAAAAATAAAAAAGTCGTGATAGACCAATGATTCGGTACCATGTGTCGATTCCATCACCACGTGTCCGTTTTAACTTGTGTGGAGTCGAAACTCTTCCATCTCTTTTTCCTTCCCTTTCCCTCCTTTTATCTCCGACCCGATCATCTCTGTTCCTTCTTCCTCATCATCAATTCCCATAGATTTCCTCTCCTGAAAAAAGGAAAATAGAACCCATTTTAATGGCTAAAACGTCCACTATCTTCCTCTGCTCTTTCTCTTTCTCTTCCTTTCCTTCTCTTTCTCGTTGGAGAGAAACTAATTCTTTCCTCCCTAGTCCCCTCAGATTCTCCAATCGTCCATCTCCTTTCCTTCGGTTCTCTTCCAAACCTTCGGATTCCGGCAACTTCCTTGGTGACGATTCTTTCGGTTTCTTTCCTTGGTCCCCTGATGACAACGGTATTCAAAACTTAAAACAAAACCCGTCTCTTTATTTATTTATTTTTAATTATGCTTAATTCTCGATTCATTTTAGTTACTTGATCTAAGAGACTGAAATAAAATGTTCGATACCCTTTTCTTTAAATATTAATATTTTACGCTATTGTTTATCATCAAAATCGACGGTCAAAAAAAAAAAAAGTGGCATGATATATTTTTTTAATAAATAAAGCTGCTTCTTTTGTAAGTTGATTAAAGGGTCATATGTGTTAAGGGGTAAATCTAAGAGAAAGATGCGACTTTATAAGTTTTGCATTGTGATTTATATGTTGATGGCTTATTAGCATTCTTTGTATTTTATTCAAATTTGCAGATTTGGAATGGGTTCAAGAGGAGAGAGTCACTTTATTCACTTCAGACGGACTAATTCAAATTGGGGGTTCAATGGTTCCACGGCGTCTATCTTCTTCTGATGTATGTATTATTACTCTCTTGTTATTTTTGATGTATGTATTCAATTTTTTGCATAATTTGGTACTTCTACTATTATTAATATTCGTATCCCTTAGTCCAAATCACTAAGGTAAAAAAAATCATCAGCATGCTAATGTGATTGTTTTTAGAAACTTGAACTCAAACTCGAAATCTGAAATTTCTTATTTCATTTAGAAATTAAAATTGTGATTATCATAATAGTTATTTTTAACTAATTTATCTTTAAAAAGGATTAGCTCAACCTCATGATTTAGTCCATTTTTTAGAAAGAACTCTACCTATGAGGAAAATTTTAATGTTATTAATGATTTGGACTAAGACATAACAATGATAATAGTAGGATGCCGAATTAAAGTCTCAGGTCTAAACACGAAAACCACATTTATTAACTCTTTCTTAAGGGTATGTAAGAGCTCTCAATGTTTGATTGACCTAAAGAAAATGGAACTTTGAACTGAGATGGTATATGGCGACTCTAGTCTTATAATTTTCTTTTATTTTTTGGTTCATCATTTTAGTATATGCTGTTAATTGGACGAAGAATTTTGTTATTTGGGTAGAAGAAACAGGGGAAACTAAAATCATCTCAAAGATTTCAACGGTTTCAAGAGAGTGATTACATGGATCCTAACCAAGGCTTATGTCTAGGTGCTCTTTTTGACATTGCAGCAACAAATGTAAGACACTTTCATGCTGTTAATTTGTCATAAACTCAAGGTTTCAATCTTATAAGACTTAACATTTAGTTTGGTCAATCTAGGGACTTGACATGGGCAGACGGCTTTGTATCATTGGCTTTTGCCGTTCCATTGAGATGCTTAGTGATGTTGTAGAAGATACTGTTTTAGAGCATGGTGGAGAGGTATGTAGCATTAGACTAGAATCATCTTTTCTTAAATCATTACCACATTCCATTTTTATATACATAAAGAGCTTGAGTTGAAATTTGTAGTTTGAAATAGTATATTAAATGTCTTCTATCACATGGTCTTCACTTTTTAAGATCATCTCACCATATCTTAGTCCTTTGTTCCTTTGTTTTATCGGGTACCATAGTTCATATAGATGTGTGGTGCTTGAATATCAATATTTAGCTGAGGGAACTTTTAGTTAGTAACTTGAAAGCTTGATGGAAGTAGTCAACTAATGATTGAAACCGGGAGTTAGCAGTCTTTATGTTTGTTTAATCTGGGACTTAGTTTACTTATATTATTGATATAAAAAATGCCCAATTTCCGTCAAATTCCTACAGACTACCAATTATGAGAATTTATGTTTGTCTGTATGGTCTTTGAGCCCCGTTTTCATATTTAATCAGACATACAAGTCTGATGTTTATTAAATAAACAAACCATGAAATTGTGTTTGCTGAAATTTCCTGGTAGCATCCCCAGCTTTGAGTGGTCTTCCATTTATCGTATCTTAAGCTTTAGGGTATGCCTGGTTGGGTGGAAAAGTGGGGGATAGGAGGATAAAGTGAAAAAGTGGGGGGATAGGTTGTTAATCAGATCGGGTTTTTGGGGTTTGATTCAGAATTGACTGTGCCTGCTCATATGCTTGTGTTTTGCATTCATATGATCATTATGCACTGATCTTTTTGAGGGTTTACTTGCCTGCTCGTGGCTGCTTGGTAGTTTGAAATTTACCTATTGATAATGTTCAGGTGGTTGCAGCGGAGAAAGCCATCAAAGGTGGTTTGCATGAAAAGCTCAGCATGACAGTTGCAGTGCCATATCTGTGGGGTGTTCCGCCTGCTTCCGATACACTTCACCTTGCTGTAAGAAGTGGTGGAGGGATTGTGGAGAAGGTTTATTGGCAATGGGATTTTTTGTAAATAATTCATGAATTTCTGCTAACCTATTACTTCACTTGGTTGTCTTCCATTGTGCATTCTGTACATAAAAACTGCTGTATTCCATTGTACAAAACTGAATATTGTATTCAAACTCACCAACCCAATTCACTGGGAATTGATTGTCAATATCCAATTGATTATTCTTAATTTTGTGTTCACGCCCGAGGTTGTGTTGGTTTCAGGAGAATGGATAACTCAATTGGGATTTGGATTAACGAGTTGTTTTAAAATTTTAGAATCTCATTTTGGGTTGTAGGTTGTTTTGAGATAGGCTATTTTAAGTTCCCGTGAGTCATGATTGTCAATGTGCAACAGACGAGTCTTCCTACCTTATCTGTTTCAACAGGGCATTCTATTATAACATGGGTAGCAATCTCCTGAACACTCGCACATCCAACAAGATGGGTCCTCCGTCAAGCGGCTACGACATCTTTCAAAATTTGTTAGGAGCCCTATCACACGAAAATAGCCAAACGAAAGAGTGTTTGATTCGTTTTGGCACCGCAGTCCATATTATTCATCATCTCCCAATTGTCTCCATCAAAGATCTATAAGCTTTCGCAACTGAAAACTTGCGAGTATTCCCCATCTCCAAATGCAACGATTAGCACCTCATCCCTGTTAGGCGTCAAAATATTAGTTATAACACCCCAAAAAATTCGGCTACAACGTTTGGCACTATTCAGATTGAGGAAATTCAGAAATAAATCAGTTAAATAGGAATATTAAGGAATTAAATTGATGCTGGAGTTGGAAATCAATTTAGTGAATTGTCAATATGAAAATGTGGAAAAAGGATCATATCGTAAAATTTGAAAAGAATGAATTTTAAAATGTAATTTGACCAAAATGAGAAATGAGAGTTAATAATGAATATTGGCCATGAGAGTGACATTGAATATCTATTGGCACTCATAACATTTGGACTAAATTTGATAAGATTGAAAAATATGGGGATTAAATTATAAAATTTTTATTTTTACTGTGAAAAAGGAAAAGTGTAATTTTCACCGCAAGTGATCTTATTTTGGAGTACAATTATGATTTATGAAATTCATATATGCTAAAGTGTTATGTATAATGAGAAGAGTAAGTAGATAAAAAGGGATAAAAGTTTAAATTTTTCGTATAAGAATATTTTGGTCATTTCACGTGAAATTCATATTAGAAATATTATTTGATGAGATATTATATTGTTGGGGGCTAAATTTGAGCCATTTGATGTGATTATGTCATGGTGAATAAAAGTAGAGTTAAACATTGATTTGGATTTTTGTAGTGTACTTTACATACTTGTCGACTCCAGCTTGTCCGTGAGAGTTCTTCCTTTTTTATTTTCTTGTTATTTATCTCTGAATCAACTTAATTTAATTTCTCACTAAAATTACTTTGAAAATCACCTTCTAAACATATCTCAATCTTCATCATTTACATCAAAACTTATGGTTTCATAAATTTAGTGAGAAAAAGTGAAACTAGTGAGAGAAAGTTTCATATAAGGTAAGAAATAGTATTGGCATCATTCTTACATTTGATATTTGAGATTTTTGTTATGAGAAAGTTTTATAAGGTTGAGTATTAACAATTTTGTTATATATATATTTTTTATTTTTGAGAAAAGAAGAAATGTGGAAAGTGCACTTCCAAGCTTGCGAAAAGGACTCTTAAGTATTAAAAACCTTTTGAATTTTTAGTTTAATAAATTGATTAAAATAATTATGTATATTGGAATGTGAGTAAACATGATTGGGTTTGCAGTGCTAACTGGGAAGGAAGGATAATATTATATAATATTGTTTTTGGAATATATGAAAATGAAGTTTTTAAATCATTTAAAACTCTTGAGAGTTATAGCGTCATTTTTTGTGGAAATGAAAGTATGTGTTATTGTGACATATTAAAATAAGGTGGTCAAAATGTGATACTTGACTTATGGCTATGAGAAAGTATAGCTTAAAGTGATAAGAAATAATTATAAAAATGAGAAATCATATGCTATGAAAATGGTAAGATAATAAATTGTTTAATAGATATTTTTAGGTGAGTTGACTCTTTGGTATTCAGAATTATATTTGATAAATCACCTAATAAAGTGTGTCATATGCTGTTATGGTCACCTAATGATTAACTGATCATGTAAATGCGCATAGTTTATGATTAGGTGCCAACAAGCACCAAAATGTTATAAATGTGAAATATGAGATTCATTGTAAAATCCAAAAAATGTTTTAAAAAATGTGAATAAATTTTGTGAACTACGAAAATATTTATTTGATTAATAATGTGAGCAATCCTTGTGGGCTTGGTAGATTAGTTAGGATATAATTGGTGTACCATAAGAATTAGATGCACACTTCTATGTGTGTGGGAGATATGATGTCTTATGGCATAGCACATTCATCCTTTTGGTGTGTTTGGAGGGTATGCACTTTGTAACACCCATATCCAGTTCCGTTATTGGAATAGGGTTACAGAGTGTTACCATGTTACCGTACAAGTCGGAATAATTTCATTTTAATTAGCATCCAATTATAAAATAATCGCATAAATTCAGATAAGATTCACATGAAATAGAACATACCTTTATAGGTCTTAAATCAAGCCTTCAAAGCCCTAAAAATAAGTTACGAACATTCAAAGGCCAAATCAGAACATTCAAAAAAAATTTGTAACCAATGTGCCATCATTGACACCACAATACATTTCATAACATTTCACTTCCAAAGTTGCATATACAAGACACAATTTAAACATCAAAAACATCTTTTTCATTTCACACCATAGTTCAACATGATGTCAATGTATTTTATTCTTAACCAACAAACTCAACTTAGATAAAACATGCATATTTCCATAAGTTATTTAAACACACATCACAAGTTCAAAGTATAAACTTGATCAAAACTAAGAACTAATACAACATATACAAAAAGGGTCCTATTACATGTCATATATACCAAACCAAAATTAAAGTCTACAAAAGATTCCCGAATAATGTGATTTCTCGTGTTGATCCAATCTTCTGAGCCCACAAAATTGTAATCTACAAAATGAACCAAATACAAGTAAGTTTACATAAAGCTTAGAAAGTTTGTTTGAATAATAAATAAAATTTTACCCACTCAACATGATAAATGAAACTTTGCATTTAGGCAATGAAATTCCCAACAAACACTTCCATCAAATGAATAATATTCGGAGCATTATTTCAGTGTTTGTGTCCGATCATTGGTACAAAAAATCTTATTCAGTATAATCAATGGGTAATGCTTGTTTGAGTAAGCATTAAGTATAATTAGTGGATAATACTCATTTGAGCAAGTATTCAGTATAATCAGTGGATAATGCTCGTTTGAGCAAGCAGTCAATATAATCAGTGGATAATGCTCATTTGAGAAAACATTCAAACATTCAGTATAATTAGTGGATAGTGCTCGTTAAAGCAAGCATTCAATATAATCAGTGGATAATGCTCGCTTGAGCAAGCATTCAATATAATTAGCGGATAACGCTCGTTTAAGCAAGCATTTAATATAATCAGTATTTCATTTTTCGTCTTCAGGGTCATACTATTGAACAAGATAACATTTAATAAAATTATATCATCACGAAATATAAAAATCATTAGAAGTATAAATAACATACGAACTTACAGGACTGATTTGCAAGCATACCAAAGTACAAGGACCTACTCAGAAATCTTTTCTTTCCCACGATTGACAACACGTTCTTGATCTAAAATAATAAATTCATTCAATTAATTAAATAAGCAGCAAAATTTAGCCATCTTATGCAATTAAGTTATTTTTGGGCATTTTACAAAATTGCCATTAACTTTTCACTTTTATTCAATTTAGTCCGTAAGCCTCAAACATCCAATTTAACTATTTTTTTTTAAAACCCAATTCAGGAGAATCATTTATGACCTCCCAACAGCCAATATTTGAAATAATTTCACCTCAAGTACAAGTAAATTTATCATTTTAATAATTTAGTCCCTAAAAATTAAAATCATCAAAAATTACTTTATAAAATAGTTTAATCTAGAAACAATATTCAATAATCTTCCATAAACACTCAATAACAATCCAACTCATCAATGGAAAGAATTGTAACATTTAACAGTTTCACAAATTGGTTCTCGGATTAGCTAGATTAAGCTAATACAACCTCGAAAACATAAAAATTACTAAAAATGGGCATCAAAACACTTACCTATTGATGAATCCTAGCTAACCAAAGCTTTTCTTCTCTCACAAATGGCTACACGGTTCGTTGAAGAAGAAAAACAAGAGAAATGTTTCATTTTTCTCTTTTAATTTGATAAGTTTTAGCTTATTTACAAAATTGCCATTATGTCTTTTAATTTTAATTAAAATTTTATTTAATTAAAAACATAAATTGTCCATTCACTTTCTCTAATGGTATAATTACCATATTAGTCCCTTTTATTACCATTCTGTAATTATTTAATAACTTTAACTAATAGAATCAACTTTTTCAACTTTTGCGATTAGTCTTTTTTCTTAATTAACTATCTAAACATTAAAATTTCATAACAAAAAATTAGTACAACATCAATGACCTCGTAAATATTAATAATTTAATATTTACGGACCAACACGTTGAAGTTGTGATCTCAAAACCATTGTTTCTGGCACTGAAAACCAGGCTATTACACATTTATTATGCAAATTCTATCTGTATCTGGTGTGTTTGGTTGGGGTACCTCGAGTGCATTATCTTTGGTGTGTCCTAAGTGGAGTTTTGTGTACCCGAATCCATCTTACTAAAGATAAAAAGGGATATGAAATTGAGTTTGATAACTAATTTGATTTGATGTGTAAGAAATAAGTAAATAACTTAGTTTACAACAAGTTCAATTTGCCAACTCATAAGTGTATGGAAAAATGATTTAAGTTATTAGAGTTGTGAAATGAAAATCTACTGTTGACCATAAATTTATACAGAACGAGAAAGACCATCTTTCCATCCCTAATACATTTATAATTATAAGGTTCATCTACGTTTTGGTCAAATCCGAAAGTTTTGATTGCTTGATCAAATCTTTGATTCCATGAGCGGGATGCTTGCTAAAATCTATATATGAATATAAATAGGTTGTAAACTTTATGATCATTTCTTTTAACTATATATATCTAGTGGGTTGCATCATATAGACGTTTTCTTCAATATAGTTGTTCAAGAATGTTGTCTTGACATCCATTTTCC
Organism: Gossypium longicalyx; assembly: GCA_025698465.1. Lineage (NCBI taxonomy): Eukaryota > Viridiplantae > Streptophyta > Magnoliopsida > Malvales > Malvaceae > Gossypium > Gossypium longicalyx. Next base: position 32,408,697 of record CM046995.1, on the reverse strand, counting down.
AGATCTCATAATCAAGAGTCACTACAATATATATATCAATATGTGGATTGACTTAAGCATGAAAACCAAAAGGAAGGCTTCTTTATAATCAACACCTTTTTTCTAAGTATAACATTTTGCTACAAGCCTGGTCTTGTAAGTTTCCACTTTTCCATTCGCATTACTTTTCTTCTTTTAGATCCACTTACACCTTATGAGTTTTATCCCTTTTGCCAACTCTACAAGTTCCTACATTGAGTTGGATTACATAGAATCCGTCTTAACTTTCATAGCTATTCCCTAGAGCTTGGAATCAGCACATTGCATCACTTCATCAAATGTGAGTCAGTCATCATCTTCTTGTTCGGTAGATTTGGTGTTTAAAACACTTCTGCCAAATTGGAATAACTCAGGCCTCCAAGAAACCCTCCCACCATGACGAAGCTCCCTATGCTATTGATCATTTGCAGGTCTACTATTAGAAGTTGGTTTTGGAACCGTTACCGTAAGGATTTGTGTATTTCCCAAAAGTTCCTCGAGCACTTCTTTACTTTAAGGTTTAAAACCGTTTATGTAACTTTCTGCAATGAAAGTAGCAGGAGTCGATACTATCTGCCACATCCCATATTTTTTATTAATTTATTTGTCAATTCATAAATAAGTTAGTGAGTAGTCAAGTGGTTAAGTGCCTAATTTAATTCCTAGAGATCCTAGGTTCAATTCCTATCATCTACTTTTTTTTTTTTAAATAGCATGTAAAAAAGGATGGTCAAACCCCATAACCGTCCACCTCACTTGCCTTATAGGCAAGGATTCCTTTCTTTTTCTTTCTAGTGAACTTACCGTACATATCCCCTTTTCACTCTCATGATCCATTTTTGGTGTCTTTTTCCCCCTATTTCCATTTTCTCTCCCTTACCATATCTTGGTCGGCCATGCAACTAGACACCCCCAAATTTTCATTTTCATTTTTATTTCTTCTCCTCTCATCTTTTTCTCTCTTTTTCTTCTCCTTCAACCACCATTGTTTTTTTATTTTTACCACCATACCACCATCGTTGACCACCACTTCTTCACCAAATCACCACAACATCACCCCTAAAACTTTTCCTCTTTTCCACGCCTCCTCCTCTCTCACCACCGTTGTCGCACCATCGTCACACCTCTACCGTCGTAAATCACCATTTCTCGCTAATTTTTATCTTCTATTCATTTCTTCTGTTAAAATCAAAATTTTAATCATCCTCTATTTTTTTATAGATTACATACGATTCTAATATCTACTTTGTAACACCCCTAACTGTATCCGTCGCCGGACTAGGGTTAAGAGGCATTACTGAACATATATAAACATTTAGCACTCATTTGTCATACATCAATACAGAGTCCCTTACATAGGTCAATGAGACCTTAAACATGCTTTAGAAAGGGGTCGGGACTAAACTGAATGCATACAAAAATTTTCAAAACTTAAACATTTTTTCAAAGTTATAAAGATCACACGCCCGTGTGAACAGGCCGTGTGCCTTACACGGCATTAGACACGCCCTTGTGTCTAGGCTGTGGCAAAATAGGGCATACATACTGAATTGTCCATATGGCCACAAGGCACTCCCGTGTGCCAGGCCGTGTGAAAATTAGGGAGGCTACTGACTTAAGTCACACGGTAGTCACATGCTCATGTGTCTAGCCCATGCTCGAAATTGACTTGGCCACACGGCTTGGCACACGCCCGTGTGTGTGACCATATGGTCTGCCCAGGCTCATTTCGAAATGGCCTTTGAGCAACACGGTAGTGACACACGCCCGTGTCCCTGCCTGTGTGGGAAAAAATAAGCTATTTACAAGGCCAAAATGCCACCCCTTAAGGGTCCTCCCTACAAGCATCAAAACCAAAACATTTTGTACCAAATTTTCAACCAATTCACAACTAAGACTTACAACATTCATGCCATTTCATTAACAACAAATTTCATCCTTTTTAACCACTTCAAAACATACCAAAAATCACATAGCAAACTCATTCATTCTAACATATCCTTATCTCAATATTTCACATCCAATCTCATGCCAAAATCATAACATTTCCACAACAAAATCATATTACCAACTTACCAAATTGACCATTTATCACTAGGTCATTCATGAACACATCATATGAACATTATTGCATCCCATAGTTTATGCTCAAAAGACATTCATAATTATAACCAAAACCAAGCCATATCACATGGCTAGATATACACATTACCAAACATATTCACAAACTTCTAGCTTATACATGCCATACTTCAATCTATACAATTTCAAAAGGTATCAAAAATAGAGTTCGATAGTGTGATGATGATCCTCGACGATCCCCGAGCTCCCAATAGCTTCGATATCTATAAAACAATGCAAACACACACAAAGTAAGCTTTCAAAAGCTTAGTAAGCCATATAGAAATAAACTCATCACATAACACATTTCTAAACCATTTTATTCATGTAATTCATGGCAAAACATAACTACATTTCCATAATTCTCATATAACTCAATTGTTCATAAGTCACTTACACATAATACATTTCATACTCATATAATTCATACATATTTCATATGTCTACATATAAACATATACTTACCTTTCATTCTTAATCATAATGTACATTTCAAACGCATCTGAATTTGATTACACATTCTCATATTCATTCATTTCTCGGAATGCTCGTTGAACTATTCAAAATCAATAAGGATACTCGGATAGCTCGGAAAGCTCGTACAATGCCAACGTCCCAGACTTAATCTTACATGTAATCAAATATTGATGCCACCATCCTAGACAGGGTCTTACACGAAATCAAATACGATGCCGATGTCCCAGACATGGTCTTACACGTAAACCATAAGTCGATCCCAACGTCCCAGACGTGGTCTTACACAAAAACACATATCGGATCCTATGTTATGACATATGTATCCTAACTATTCTTATGGTTCGTGTGGGGCTTTTCGAACGTCGTTACATTATCGAAACTTTTTCTGATATCACATATTAAGCTCTCAAATAGCCATTCATCACAATCCAATGCCATATCAACATAAATATATCAACTCAAACACATTTATTTGTATATTGATTTACCTCGTATAGATTCAAACGAACGGAGTCGACTACATTACAACTTTCGACTTCCCCCCGATCTAATTTCGTTTTCTTTTGCTCTTGATCTAAATAAATTCAAATTTAACTCTTTTATTCAAAAAATCATTCAAATCAATCCATAAACACACATTTAGGGCATTTTACAAATTAGCCCTCACATTTTCACATTTTAACACTTTAGTTCCTAATCACAAATCACAACATATACAAAATTTCCATATACCCATGCTTAGCCGAATTTTCATAGCGTTCATATAAGCCCAAATATTTCATTTATTTCACATTTTAGTCCCTCAATTTCTCATTTTCACAATTTAGCCCAAATTACTCAAATTCATCAAAAATTCAAAGACAAAACATGTTAACCCAACATCAAGCTTCCATATACTATCATCAAACTTCATAAAACTCATAGTTTCATCAATGGCTCAACTCAAAATCATCAACAATTTCAGAAATTTAGACATGGGCTTGATAGAACACTAAGCAACAATCACAAAAACGTAAAAATTATCAAAAACCGAATAAAATACATACCTAAATCAAAGTGAACAATAGCCGAACCCTAGCTTGTATTTTTATTTCTTTTTCTTTGTGTTTTTCGACAAAATGATGAATAAATGGCTAATTTCATGCATTTTGTTTTATTAATCACATATTAATTCATCAATTACTATTTTACCCTTAATGAACATTCATTAAAAATCTACCAACTAGGGACATATTTGTCCATCCAATAAGCTAATGGTTTAATAACAATATAAGGACCCCACATTTAACAAAGCATAGCAAATTAGCACTTTACAAATAGAAGGCCACTTTTACATTTTACGCGATTAGGTCCTTTTATCAAATTAAGCACACAAATGATCAAATTTTCATATGAAATTTTCACACATACTAATTCACATATAATAAGCACAAAAAATAATATAAAAATAATTTTCTGACTCAGATTTGTGGTCCCGAAACCACTATTTTGACTAGGGTCTAAACTGGGCTGTTACAACTTTCCCCCCTTAGGGATTTTCGTCCCCGAAAATCTTACCGTTGAATAGATTCGAATATTACTGTCTCATAGCATCTTCAGGCTCCCATGTAGCCTCTTCAATATCGTGTCGATGCCACATTACTTTTACTAACGAAATTTTCTTATTTTTCAATTCTTTAACCTCTCATGCCAAGATACGGATCGGTTCTTCATCGTAGGTCATATCGGACTGAATCTCAATCTCAGATGGAGAAATCACATGTGAAGGATCAGATCTGTCGTCTAAGCATCGATACGTGGAACACATTATGAATCTTTTCCAATTCTGATGGCAACAACAATCTATAAGCAACTGGCCTAATACCCTTGATAATCTCATACGGCCTGATGAACCTCAGACTCAATTTTCCTTTTTTGCCAAATCGGAGTATTTTCTTCCACGAAGAAACTTTCAAAAATACTTTATCACCGATCTCGAATTCAATATCTTTTCGTTTAATCTGCGTACGATTTCTGACGATCGAAAGCTATTTTCAAATTATCTCGGATCACTTTTACTTTCTATTCAGTCTCTTTTATCCAATCGACCCCGTGTATGTTATTCTTACTAAGCTCTGACCAATACAATGGTGTACGGCAATTTCTACCATATAAGGCTTTGTACGGTGCCATTTTAATGCTCGATTGAGAACTATTAATATAAGCGAATTCAATCAATGGCAAACACTGTTCCCACGTGCCTTCAAACTCAAGAATGCAACATCTTAACATATCCTCGAGTATCTGAATAATCTGCTCGGATTGACCATCCGTCTGCAGGTAAAAAGAATTACTGAAATGCAATTTCGTTCCTAATGCCTCTTGTAGTTTCTTCCAAAACCGTGAAGTGGATCTCAGATCTCTATCTGACATAACAGAAAATGGCACACCGTGTAATATCACAATATCAGAAATGTATAACTCAGCTAATTTATCAAGCGAGTAATCAGATCGTACCGAAATAAAATGAGCTGATTTCGTCAATCGGTCAACCACAACCCATATAGCATCTTTCTTTCACGGAGATAAGGGAAAGCCCGAAACAAAATCCATCATCACTCTATCCTATTTCCATTCCAAAATTATAATCGGTTGTAATAAACTAGATGACACTTGGTGTTTAGCTTTAATTTGCTGACAGATCAAACATTTTGAAACAAAGTCAGAGATATCTTTTTTCATTCTGGACCACCAATAATGCTGTTTCAAATCATTACACATTTTCGAACTACCCGGATATACAGATAATCGACTGTTATGAGCTTCGTTCAAAATTATCTGAATCAACTCAGGATTTCTCGATACACAAATCTAATCTCGGAATCTTAAATAATCATCATTACTAACTCAAAATTCAGAATCAGAATTCAATTCACACTGAGCTCATTTTGCTATTATCTCATTATCAATTTTCTAAGCATCAATAATTTGTTGTAAAAACAACGGTCTCGCTTTCAATTCGGCTAAAATCGAACCATCATCAGACAGAACCAAATGAGTATTCATCACATGTAATGCAAACAGTGACTTTCGACTTAAAGTATCAGCAACTACATTTGCTTTTCCTAGATGGTAGTTAATTACAAGCTTGTAATCTTTTAACAACTCTAACCATCTTCGCTATCGTAGATTCAAATCGTTCTGAGTCATCAAATATTTTAAGCTTTTGTGATCAGAATAAACGTGACATTTCTCACCAAACAGATAGTGGCACCAAATTTTCAACGCAAACACAATAGCTGCCAATTCCAAATCATGTGCCGGATAGTTCTTTTCATGAGGCTTTAACTATCTCAAGGCATAAGCTATGACTTTGCCTTCTTGCATCAAAACACAGCCTAAACCGTTCAAAGATGCATCACATAGATCACAAATTCTTTACTAGATTTTGGTTGTACTAACATCAGAGCTTTAGTCAATAGGGCCTTCAACTGTTCAATGCTTTTCTGACACTTTTTAGACCATTCAATTTTCACATCCTTCTGAAGTAGTTTCGTCAACGGAGTTGCAATAATAGAAAAGCCTTTTACGAATCTTCGATAATAACCAGCAAGTCCCAAAAAAATGCAGACTTCAGAAACATCTCTCGGAGGTTTCCAATCCAGAATAGTTGAAATCTTGCTCAAATCAACTCGAATACCTGATGCTAATACTATATGACCTAGAAAACTAACTTCGCGTAACCAGAACTGTAAGAGCCTAGTTTAGACCCTATTCGGAATAGTGGTTTTGGGACCACCAATCCGAGTAAAAAAACTATTTTTGGTGTCTACAGCATGTTAATTTATATGTGTGAAAATTTCATGTGAAAATTTTATCGTTTGTGTGCTCGATTAAATTAAAAGGACTTAATCACGTAAAATGTAAAAGTGGCTAGATAATTGTTAAAGTGCTACATTGCTATTGTTTTTATAATGTGGAGACCTTAAGATGAAATTTCACCCTTGGAACCATGCATGGACAGTATTGGACTTGATATATGTAGTTTGGTTATTATATTAAAAAGGTTAATATGGTAAAAATGCAAATTAATAATGATATAATAAAACAAAAAAATTAAAAATCCATGCATTTTGTGTTCATCTTAGCTGAAATTTGAAAGAAAAATAAAAAAAAAAAGAGTTCTTAGGTTCGGCCTTGTCCAAGTCCAATTAAGGTATGTATTTAGCTCAGTTTTTGATAATTTTTACGTTTTTGAGATCGTTGCTTTGTGTTTTAGCGAGCCCATGCTTGAATTTGTGAATTTGATGATGTATTCATGAATGGCTGTTGTTGATAGCTTGATGAATTTTGTGTTTGATGATGAAAAATAAATATATGTTGTTAGATTGTTAAATTTAATTAAGTGATTTTTAGTAAAAATGCCTATTTAGGATTAAATTGCGAATTTTGTAAATTGAAGAGTTAAAATATGAAATAAATGAAAGAAATGGGCTACTAGAGACCTTAGTGAAATTCAACCAAGCATAGGTGTGGTGAAATTTTGAATATTTTGTGTTTTGTGAAATAGGGACTAAATTGTTAAAAATGTGAAATGTTAGGGGAAAAAGTGTAAATTGACCATTTATGTGTTTTTGGATTAAATTGAATGAATATGTTAATAAAAAATTTAAATTTTTATTAATTTAGATCAAGAAAAGAGGAAATCAGAATTGGACCGAGGAAAATCTAAAGTTGTTGAATAATTGTCCTGGTTCTTTCGTCGTTGTCTGAGGTAAGTTCATAAGTAAACAAATGTTGTTAAATTGAATGTATTGATTTTGTAAATAGCCGAATTGAATTTTATGTATGTAAAACTACTTAGCCGAATTGAATTTAGCATGGAATAATGTGTTACGAGCATGAATCGGTCAAGTTACGATGTTCGAAAGCCTCGTATGATCCTTAGGAATAGTTAGGATACATATGTCATGACATAGGATTCTGATATGTGATTCGTGTAAGACCACATTTGGGACGTTGTCATCAATTTGTGATTTACATGTAAGACCATGTCTGGGACATCAGCATCGTATATGGGTGCGTGTAAGACCCTGTCTGGGATAGTGGCATCGATAGTTGATCACATGTAAGACTTCGTCTGGGACGTCGGCATTGTACGAGCTTTTCGAGCTATCTGAGTATTCTTATTGATTCCGAACGGTTCAACGGGAAATGACATGGCAAAATCAAATGTGAATTCGAGTTTAAGTTTATATGAAAAGAAAGAAAAAGGTAAGTGTTGTTGCATAATATGATCATGTGAACTATTTGTGATATGTTACTATATATATATGTGAGTGAGATTGGAGGTATTCGGCCTAATTGAATTAATTATAAATGTTCTTTTGATAATTTATTTGCTTATGACTTACTAAGCTATCCAAGCTTACTTTGTGTGTTCATTTGGTGCTTTATAGATTTTGGAAGCTAGTTATGAGCTCGGGGATCATCAAGGATCATCATCACACTATCGACTATCATTTGGTACTTTTGAAGTTTGAAACTTTGAACATATGGCATGTATATGCTAGTTTTAATGTGTTTGTATTTTGAATTTGTGTATATATAGCCATGCAAAAATGGCTTGAGTTTGTTGTTAATGCTGGTTCGAATTTGGTTATGCTTGAACTCATTTTGAGAAGTATATATCATGGTATATCTTGTGTGATGCTTGGTTTATTAAATTGTGAGTGATATCAATGTGGTTGATAGATGTGTTTTTGGGTGTGGTGTATATTCAGACATGGTATAAACTTATTTTAGTAAGTGCGTTTAATGGCATGTAAATATAGTGTTTTGGCTATATGGCTTGATTGAGTAATGATAAGAATAGCCTATGATTAGCTCACTTTCGAAAAGTTTGATGCATGGTATGTTTTGTCTTTGTGAGTAGTTTTATAATTTGGCTTAGTAATGGGGCAAAATGATGATTATATATTCAATTGTGTATTGGTTATTTTGATTCGGTTTGTAGTGGCAACGTATGTGCGTAAATTATGCTTGAATGGTTGGCTAATTAAGTACAGTTGGTGAAGGCAAATAATGAATATGTTATATGATTGTTTTGGTTGATATACTTTGTTTGAGGTTTGGTAATGAAAGATCAAAATGTTAGGTCTAATATTTGAGTTGAAAATGTGACATATTGTGGTTAAATAATTTGGTATATGATAGATAGGTACTTTTGTATGATTTGCTTCGGTACTAGTGTTTAAAATTGATTATAATCATAATTGTATGTGATTAAATGAATATGCTTGTTTATGTGAATTATATATGCATGCCTATTATGCCGTGTGGATGTTTTAATCTAGACAAATATGCATATCATATGAATTGGTATAGTCATGACTTAATTAATGGAATAGGTTAATATAGATTTGGAAATTATACATAAAAAGAAAAATGATTGCATTTAGGGTAAAATGCATATATTATAATAACACCAAAGGTATGTACGACTATATTGTAATGTTGCTAATGTCGCATATATGTGATTGGACATTAAGTTGTATACATATTGGTTCGATTGGTTTCATTATGTACATATACAGAAATTATGAAATGAAATGTTGGATTCTTAGCTAATGAAATTATGTACTGTCATATATTTTGTATATGAAAAGTGAGGATATATGCTTGGATAAGATTTAATTATGAAAATTTCATTAATGTAATGGATATAGTGAATTGACTAACAAAAGTGTTAAATATGTGCACAAGGCTTTGATGTATACAAGTTTGGTTAGAATTTGGTAGGTATAGAACATGTTCAATTGAGTTTTGATGTATGTTTGAATTGAATTAGTTGAAATTTTTGAAATGTGCTTATTTGTGATACATGATTAGTAGGGAATGATTGATTTGATTTGGAGTTATGATTTATGTATTCGAATTTAAATAAGTGTATTGTGGTTATTCAAGTTTGATAATATTGTAAATGTATCGTAATTCTTTAGTGCATGAAGAGTAATAAATGACTATACTAAAATTTTTTTGTACGGTAATGCCTCATAACCCTAATCCGGTGACAGATATGGGTTAGGGGTGTTACATTTGATTAGTATCAGAGCTACAGTTTAGTCGATTCTAGGATTAACGTAGCGTGTGTGAGTCTAGCTATACATGCCATAATTATATACTGCGATAGTGTGATGATTCTTGACAATTAAAATTTGTTTTCGTATAGTAAATGGATCCCGATCGAGCCGTAACTGATGATGTGGAAAGTAATGCACCCGCTCCTGCTCAAGGTGCAGCGCCGACTAATTCTAGGCCGATTATGAGTAGCCACGAGGGAGAGGCTAAGCAAGCCTTCTTCCTGATGATGAATGAGTGGTTCACTCAATATATTAGAACTAATCTGGCTATTCAAAAACCTCCACCCCGCCTAATCCTCCTCAAATACCCGTGGTACCTCAAGTAATTGATCCGATGAGATTAAATAAGCCCCGGTTGATAAAATCAGAAAACACGGAGCCGAAGAGTTTAGAGCTACTGCTGATGATGATGCTGAGCGAGCTAAATTTTGGCTTGATAATACGATTCGTGTGTTCGATGAATTATCTTGTACCCTTGATGAGTGTATAAAATGTGCTGTATCCTTGTTACGAGACACCACATATCACTGGTGGAATACACTAGTATCGATGGTTCCAAAAGACTGGGTTACTTGGGAGTTCTTTCAGATTGAATTCTAGAAAAAATATATCATTTAGCGGTTTATTGATAAAAAATGCAAAGAATTCCTCGAGTTAAAACAGGCGCATTACGGTTATAGAATACGAACGAAAATTTGTGAGACTCAGCAGATATGGCTGAGAATGTGTATCAACCAAAACAATAATGTGTAAAAGATTCGAAGACGGGTTGAATGAAGATATTAAGCTGTTAGTCAGGATTCTTGAAATAAAAGAGATCGTGGTACTAGTCGAGCGAGCATGCAAAGCTGAAGAGCTCGAGAAAGAGAAAAGAAAGGCTGACTTTGAAGCTAGAGATTCACGAAAAAGATCATCAAGCAAGTCATTTCGGTCGGCATCAAAGAAATTCTAAGATGACTTTAGCCGTTCAAAGGCTACTGCGGGCTATTCTAGATGTGATCAAAACAGACCACCCATGAGTTCGAGAGCTACCTCAGTAGCTAGTGTTGGTAACATCTGACTGAACCAACCTGAGTGCAAACATTGTGGTAAACAACATCCGGGTAGTTATAGATTGAATGATCTAGCTTGCTTTAAATGTGGATCGATGGATCACTTTATTCATGAATATCCTGAGTTGGTTGAGCAAGACATGAAGTTGAATACAAGACCGAGTAACACAAAAGCTCGAGGTAGACCACCCAGAAATACGGGTAATGTGAGTGGCAACCAGAGGGGAACTACAGACACGACTGTTAGATCTGAGGCTCGCGCACCTGCTAAAGCTTATGCTATCCGCACTAGTGAAAAAGCTTCGTCTCTAGATGTGATTACAGGTACTTTCACTCTCTATAATACTAGTGTTGTTGCATTGATTGATCCTGGAGCAACTCATTCTTATGTATGTGAAACTTTAGTATCCAGTAAGACTTTGCCTGTGGAGTCTACTGAGTTTGTGATTAGAGTATCGAACCCCTTAAGCCGGTGTGTTTTGGATTATAAAGTATGTAGGAATTGTTCGTTCATGATTCGAGATTCATGTTTTCCGGCTGATTTGATGTTCTTGTCACTCGACGAGTTTGATATAATTCTGGGTATGAATTGCTTAACATTGCACGATGCTATTTGTGAACTGCAAACGAAAGACTATTGATTTGTGATGCCAGGACAATGAGATTATTCGGATTGAGTCTAATGATCCGAATGGTTTACTGGCAGTAATACCTTCAATTTTAGCTCAGAAATATGTGAGAGAAGGTTGTGAAGCTTACTTTGCTTATGTGCTTGATTCTAAAGTGATCGAAAAGAAGATTGAATTAGTACCAGTTGTGTGCGAGTATCTGGATGTGTTTCCTAAAGAATTACCGGGTTTACCACTGATCCGAGAGGTAGAGTTTGACATTGAGTTAGTGCTGAGGACAACTCTAATTTTGATAACTCTGTACAGAATGGCACTGACCAAATTAAAAGAGTTGAAAGCTCAGTTGCAAGAATTGATAGATAGAGGTTTCGCGTAACCGAGTTTTTCTCCTTGGGGTGCACCGATTTTGTTTGTGAAAAAGAAAGACGGAACTGTGAGAATGTGCATCGACTACTGATAGCTCAATAAGGTGACTATAAAGAATAAATATTCTTTGCCACAAATTGACGATTTGTTCGATTAATTGAAAGGGGCTACAGTGTTTTCAAAGATAGACCTGAGATTGGGTTACTATCAGCTGCGAGTTAAAACCTCCGATGTGCCGAAAACTGCTTTCTGAATGAGGTACGAACACTATGAATTTTTGGTTATGCCTTTCAGACTTACTAATGCACCTGCTATTTTTCTGGATTTGATGAATCAGATCTTTAGATAGTATTTGGATCGATTTGTGGTTGTGTTTATAGATGACATTTTGATCTATTCCCGTGATAAATCTGAGCACGCCGAACATCTGAGAATTGTGCTACAGACTTTGCGAGATACATAGTTGTTTGTGAAATTCAGTAAATATGAGTTCTGGTTGCATGAAGTTGGTTTCATGGGACATGTTGTATCAGTGTCAGGCATTCGGGTTGATTCGAGCAAGATTTCGGCAATACTAGATTGGAAGCCTCCGAGAAATGTTTTCGAAGTCCGAAGCTTCTTAGGACTCACTAGTTATTACAGACGGTTTGTAAAGGGTTTCTCTATGATCACAACCCCAATAACGAGACTACTTCAGAAAGATGTTAAATTTGAGTGGACAGAAAAGTGCCAGAAAATTTCTGAGCAGTTGAAAATCTTATTGAACGAAGCTCTAGTGTTAGTTCAGCCAGAATCGGGTAAAAAATTCATAATTTATAGTGAAGCATCATTGAATGGTCTAGGCTGTGTTTTGATGCAGGAAGGAAAAGTCATTGCTTATGCCTCGAGACAGTTAAAGCCACATGAAAAGAACTATCCAAGAAACGATCTAGTATTGGCAACTATTGTGTTTGTGTTGAAGATTTGGCGCCACCATCTGTTCGATGAGAAATGTCACATTTACTCCGATCATAAAAGATTAAAATACTTGATGACTCAGAAAGATCTGAATCTACAATAGCGAAGATGGTTAGAGTTATTAAAACATTACGAGCTTGTAATTTACTACCATTCGGGAAAGGCCAATGTTGTTGCTGATGCTCTAAGTCGAAAATCTCAGTTTGCTTTGCGTGCGATGAATGCATATATGGCTCTATCTGTAACACCCCTTACCCGTGTCTAACACCGGGACAAGATACGATGCATTACCAGACTTAAACATACGCATACATGTCAAACCGTGTAACACCCCTTACCCATATCCGACGCCGGGACAGGGTTCGAGGCATTACCAGACTTAACATTCACAAACATGCAAAACTAAGTCACAAACTTTCATCCAAAACTAAAACTTTTCAAACACATGCATATCGTCTCTTATATAGGCCTTCGAAGCCTAAAACATACATCAGGATAGTTCGGGACTAAACTGAGAACTTTAGAAAGTTTTAGGAAAACTTAGAGAAACTTTCATGAAACAGGGTCACATGCCCGTGTGGACACAAGGACACACCCATGTGTCTCCAACACGCCCGTGTCCTCAGGCCGTGTAACTCTCTATTTATGATGTCAGTAAAACAAATTTAACCACATGGCCAGGCCACACACCCGTGTGCTAGGCCGTGTCCTCCACATGGTTGAGACACATATGACCATGTCTTTGCATGTGTGGCTAGTACTTAAGTTATTTTCCGAGCCTTTTTATTTCCATTAATCCTTCACTGCTTTACACACATCAAAGTATACATCATGGCATCATTTTAATTATTTAAAATACTTTACTAAGGTATATTCTTAACTTTAACATGCTATCATTCACTTATTACACGTACTCATATAATATTAAACCTAGACACAACAATTCTATATTAATTGACCTTGTCATTTGATGACCACTTTTACCAAACTTTCATAACCATGAATTTATCAAGTAGCTTCAATCAACATCAAGTATTCATGTTCAAACATTATCAACTTATTTCAATATCATACATTTACCACATGGCTATGACTATTTCGATCGGTCAAGAAGCACCCATCATGCATATATGTCATAATACCAACCATACTTATCCCACAAGCATAAACACATCATCGCATCACAAGCATTAGAACTTATCATGGATAATTAGGCTTACAAGCCACAATCATTATAAGCCACATCTCATGGCTATATACAATGAATCAATATAAGCCAATACATATGGCTGGTCATAACAATATCTATCATAAAACTAAGTCCCTATACATGCCACTCAGTTGAAGACATTAGGATTCATCAATACTCCAAAAGAGGTAGCTTGATAGTGTGAGGTTGCCTTCGACAATCTCCAATCCCGAGCTAACCAGTCAATACTAAAGAAATGGAAAGGAGGGAGTAAGCTTAAAGCTTAGTAAGTCCATATGAAAATAATAAGCAAATTATCAACATGATTCCATGTAAAAATAATCATAATTACACTTTTACTTATTTTCTGGTCATGCTGTTTTCTCAAGTCATAGTTACTAAATTATTTAAATCTGGAGCTACGGAACTCCAAATTAAGATCCGTAAATTTTCCCTAAAACTAGACTCATATATATTTTTATCATAAAATTCTCAGAATTTTTGGTCTAGCCAATAAGTATAGTTTATTCTTTAAATTTATCATTGTTCTGCTACTTGACAGCTTTGACCTTTCTTTACTAAAAATTGATTATCTCATAGTACGAGTTTTGATTTATGTCCCGTATGTTTATATTGAAAATATAATCATTAAGGATTTATTAATATAAATCCTAGCCCATAATCATTTTTTTAAATTTTTAGTGATTTTCCAAATTTGAGATAGGGGAGCTCGAAATCACTCAGACTCTATCTCACAAAAGTTCAAGTATCTCATAATATGAAACTCTTTTGCTTACACCGTTTGAAACTAGATTCAATAAGCTTTAATCTCATATATTGTTCAGTCTCTAATTCAATTTCCTCAATTTTGGGTGGATTTTCAAAATCACACAACTGTTAATGTCCAACACTGTCTTAGTGCAATATAATGGTAACTATCATAAGTTCATTTTCAACTAATCATGAACTTACCATTTCATGGATTTTATGTTCAATTTCACAAAGACATAATAACATAACCATAAAGATTATTCATTATTCAAACCCTTTTGGCTTACTTATCATATACACATATATACTTGCTTATTGTAAACCGATCTTTATCAAGGCATTACTCATAGGTTTAGCATACATACTTGTACTCGTCGTAAAGTATCGATAACCATACCTCTTTCATATGTCCTCCCCGAGACTTTCATCATATTCATTTCATTACCCGTTGAACACTCGGAATACTATTGGATATGTGAAAACTTGCACCTAAGTGCCACATACACATACGTAGCCAAAGCTACCTCATAACATGTATACATCCATAATGAACTCGGACCAACTCAACGAGCTCAGATGTCACATGCATCGCATCCATAAGGAACTCAGACCAAATCAATGAGCTCTTATGCCTCACATATAATATGAACTTGGACCAACTCAACAAGTTCAGATTTCTCACGAACTCGGACCAACTCAACGAGCCCGGATCTCTTATTTTCTAATGACATGTCACTTGTATCCTAAACTATAGCTAAGGTTCAAATGAGATTTTTCTCATTGCACATAGCATCCCCATCGTACTTGCTGATAATGTCATGGATAACGACTATAATATCATTCATGCTTACAAATTCACCATTCTCATATTCATGAAATAAACATGGCATTGCTCATAATTACATTTAGGCATTTGTCACAGAATACAATCATCATATCAACTATATAAATATTCACCACATAATGTTCACACATCAATTTAAGTTCAATCATAAATAATGATATTATTACATTATTACTGACATATGAACTTACCTCGAATGCGAGCACGGTTATTTATTCCGATTTAGTCCATAATTTCATTCATTCCCAATCTATGTTTGAATCTCATTTTCCTTGATCTATAGTATCACATTTAGCTTAATAATTAGTCACATTATTCATATGGGTCCAAAAATCATATTTTTACAAATTTACATTTTGACCTCTAAACTTTCATATATTTGCACTTTTGCCCCAAGACTCGTAAAATGATTTTTATCCAATTTCCTTGCATTTTAAGCCTAGATGAATCATTTTCATAACTATAGCAGCCCCTAATTTCCACTAAATCACACTTTTATGACAACTTTTGTAACTTTTGCAAAACAGTCCTTTTTGACAATTTCACCGAAAATCACTTAGTAAAAGTCGTTTATTACACATCGAGCATTCATTTTCTACCATTAGACATGAAAAAAATGCATTTCATCCATGTTTAAATTTTTAACACAAACCTTAGCTCAAAATATGGGTAGAAATGAGTAGATCTTGTTACGAGGATTTCAAAAACGTAAAAATCATTAAAAACGAGGCTAGAACGGACTTACAATCGAGCTTAGAAGCTTGGAAAACCCTAGCCATGGTTTCTTCATGCAATATTCGGCCAAGGAAGAAGATGGAAAAGAAATTTTGGCTTTTATTTTGTTTTTAATTCATTTTAATTACTAGATTACCAAAATGCCCATAACTTAAAAATATTCTATTTCACCTATTTCATGTCCATTTTTGTCCAACAACTTAAAAAATGGTCTAATTACCATATAAGGACCTAAAATTTAAAATTTCATTACAATTGGACACCTCTAGCATGTAGAACTCAACTTTTGCACTTTTTACAATTTAGTCCTTTTGACCAAATTGAGTGCCCAAATGTCAAAATTTTCGAACGAAATTTACACGAAATCATCCCGTGAAATTTTAGACCATAAAAACATAATAATAATAAAATTAATATGTCGAATTTGTGGTCTTGAAACCACTATTCTGACTAGGCCCTAATTCGGGATGTTACAAACCGGGCCATAAAATTTCAATCGTATTAGAATCATTCGATCACATGGAAAATTTCCATACATGAGCCTTCAAGGCTCTAAACATGCATTAAAAGCGGTTTGAGACTAAACCGAGAACTCACGAATATTTTTACAACATTTAGAAAATTTTCATGTTTGGAGAGTCACACGCCCGTGTCACCAGGCCGTGTCCCTCACACGGTTGAGACACACGGCCGTGTCTCATCCCGTGTAGTTAAACATTAGGCTATTTTCCAAGCCTTTTTATCACCCTTACATGCACACTCATATACATGGATCCAATGGCATTCAACATCCTCAATTATGACACAAACATATCATTTACCTATCAACATGCATGTGTTACACATTCTCAAATTAAACCAAGACTAGTCATGCCATAGTTATCTTTGTGCCATTTTAATTCTAACTTATCATTAAGCATACATATTTTAGCCAAGTTATGTCTTTATAGCGTATCCACATTTGACATGCATAAAACAATATGCTTGACTAAGACATTCTACACCAATTTCATATTCAATTTAACATTATTACTGTTTCTCACATTATACCATTGTACCATGGTTACCAAACTATCCATCAAATGTCCATGTTCAAGGCATTATCATTTTATTTCCATATTACAGATTTAATTCATGGTCATGACCACCTCGATTGGTCATAAAATATGCATTCAACACACATGACATATTACCGACCATACATGGAAAACAACCATATTCACATCACAATTATCAGACATAACATGAATAGCTAAATTTACAAACCATAATCAATAGCTTAATATAGGCCAATACATTTGGCTAAATTATAATAACACATGTTATAAAACTAGGTCCTTATACATGCCCCTCACTTGATAATTCTAACATATGCAACAACATTCCAAAGGTATTGGCTTGATAGTGTGATGCTGTCTCCGACGATCTCCAACCCTGAGCCGACCTGACAACACTAAAAGAAATGGAAAGGAGGGAGTAAGTTTTACGCTTAGTAAGCTCGCATGAAAAATCATAAGCAATGCATTAACATGCTATGTTTCAATTTCTCTCTATTTATTCAAAGTCCAGTTAAACTATTTTCTTGAGTCACAGTCACTAAATTATTTATATCTAGACCTATGGGACTCTAAATTGATAACTGATAATTTTCTCTAAAACTAGACTCACATATCTTATTACCATAAAATTTTCAGAATTTTTGATCTAGCCAATGAGTAAATTTTATTCTTTAAAGTCACCCTTGTTTTGCTATCTAATAGTTTCGACCCCTCTGCACTAAAAATTAATTATCTCTTCGTACAAGATTTGGATAATGTTTCTAATTATTTTTTTTGAAAATAGACTCATTAAGGATTTTAAGCATATAATTTATAATCCATAATTATTTTTTTACAATTTTTAATGATTTTCTCAAATTAGAACAGGGGATTCTAAAATCATTCTTACTCTGTCTCACAAAAATTCAAATATCACAGAATAACAAATTCTTTTGCTTTTGCCGTTTCTTTTATGTGAAAATAAACTCAAAAATATTTTATTTCATATCTTATTCAACTTATAATTCAATTTCCACCATTTTTGGTGATTTTTCAAAGTCACACAACTGCTGCTGTCCAAAACTGTTTTATTACATATTTGACTCTTACATAATCTCACTTGCTCCATTCCATCTTACCGAAGGTTCGCTCAACTATCGAGCACATTGCTCATAAATTTTCACACAAATATACTTTCACTTATTCATCACTTATTCATATTCAATTACACTAGTCATTACATGATCACATGTATTTTCACTTAGTCAATTTCCCGTTGAACTCATCCGAATAATAACAGATACACGGTGGCCTGCACATATTACCACCCTTGTAACCGAAGCTATCTGGTGCACATAGTAGCCTGCACATAGTACTAAATCTGTGACCAAAATCGTCTCTTACACATAGTGGCCTGCACTTAGTACCACACATGTGATCGAAGCTATCGGGTATGCATAGTAGCCTGCACTTAGTATTACATGTAACAACCCGATTTTGGGCTTAGTCGGAACAGTAGTTTCGGGACCACCCTAAGGTCGGAGAAATTATTTTTGATATTATTTTATGTGTTGTGGCATAATTATATGAGAGTATGAAAATTTTGGTGAATTAATTTTATCGATTTCATGCTTAATTGTGAAAAAAGACTAAATCGCATGGAGTGCAAAAGTCCTATTTTGATAGCTAAAGGTGTTAAATAGCTAGAGAGACATAATTTGAGGACTTTAAAGTGCAATTATACCTTTAATAGAAGCTTGGCCGGCTATAGGGACAAGATTTGACCAAGTTGGCTAGGTTAGGTGGGTTTTGGTGACTAAATTAGGTGAAAATAAAATTTAATAAGAAGAGCATGATATTTTATTTTCTCTCTTCTTCTTCCCACTGTTTATACCAAAAAAATAGGGGTTTTTAAGATTCAAAAATTTCAGCCACTCTCTATTCTCATAGGTAAGTGATTTTGATAGTTTTTCTTGATGATTTTTACATTTTTGGACCCCTTGTATCATGAGCTTTCTAATGAGGGGACTATTTTGCAAAATGATTGTGAGTATAGGGTTTTTCCATGAAAGCATGTGTGTTTTTAACTGAAATTTTATGGAAGATTGTGAGTCTTTGATGTGTAATAAACAACTTTTGTGAAAAAGTTTTCATGGAAACCCTAACTAGGGACCATTTTGCATAAGTAATAAAATAAGTGATAAATGGGTGAAATAGTGGAAATTTTGAATTTCTATAAGAGTGAATAGGGTTTGGCTAGGCTTATAATATGAAGAAATTCGACAAAAATCAATTTTTGAGCATAGGGGTAAAATTATCATTTTGTGAAAGTCTAGGAGCAAAATGGTCATTTTGCCCAATTATGAATTTTCGGGTGTCTAGATTAATGTGCTGACAAAATGAGTGAATTTTGTTATTATAGATCAAGAAATTCAAAATTTGAACCTAGACCGAGGGCAGGCCAAGCAAGTAGATTAGACCGACGAGTCGCCATATTTTGTAATTCGAGGTAAGTTGTATGTAAATAATACAACTACATTGTTATTATATGTATTGAATTAATATAGCATGATTTGCTTGATTGTGGAAATGAGAATGCATGATGATAATTGAGATAGTAGAATTCCCGTTTGAACCATAGGGAATAAATCAGATATTCATGTTATGGCGTATGGGTTATTGTAAGCTATTGTAAGATATGTCTAGGACATGCATTGGCCACATTATGTGAGCCAGTGTAAGACCATGTCTGGGATATGGCATCGGCATTGAGATGAGAGCTAGTGTAAGACATGTCTGGGACATGCATCCGCCTCATGAAGTAAGCCAGTGTAAGACATGTCTGGGACATGCATCGGCTATAAGATGTGTCAGTGTAAGACTATGTCTTGGACATGACATCGGCACAGATATGCGAGAGCTACTGTAGGACCATGTCTGGGACATGGCATCAGCCTCGATGACGATAGTCAGTATAAAACCATGTCTGGGACATGGCATCGAATTGAGATATGAGCCAGTGTAAGACCATGTCTGGGACATGGCATCAGCATTCTACCCCACGTTTGAGGCTTATTGAATATTCAGTAGTGTTCCGAATGGTTCAACGGTGAGGGTTATGGCTTAAGTTAAATGAGAAAATTATAACCATGTTGTGAGTGGTACAAGTACCAATTTGAAATGTATGAGAAATGAACTCAATATATGTTATGTGAATTGTATTGGATAGTGACGAGTAAGTTGTACTCATGCCTCCTTTTGTATTAAGAGAATGATGATGAATGGTGAAGTTATTGTTATATTTAATTGCATGCAACTTATTAAGCTTTATGCTTACTCTCTTTCCTTTCCATTTTCTTATAGCGTCGCCTAATTAGCTCGAGGATCATCGGACGTCGGAGCATCGATCACACTATCGACTGAAGCACTTGGTATAGTTAGTTTTGTAATTTTGAATATGGAATGTATAGGGTTTAGACTTTTCAGTTTTGTGTTAAGTTAATTTGGCCAAATGTGTTGGCTTTAGAGGAATCCCTTCATTTTGTATAAAGCCTTGGAATAATGGCTAATGTTCGATATTGATACATGCAAATGATGATATTTTCATGAATAAGTAATGCATTGTGTGTTTGATTATACCTTGTATGTTTGGATGGATGTTGTCATATTGTGTTTCAGGGTGGCAAAGGGCTTGGTAGATAGCCCTATAATGTCCACACGGGTAGACACATGGGCGTGTGCCTCACACACGGCCAACCTCATGGGCGTGTTGTCTGGCCGTGTGTCCCCTGCACATGAGATTGCAAGTCAGTATGCATGGTAGTAAACACACTGGCAGAGACACGACCTTGTGTCTCAACAGTGTGAAGGGCACAGCTTAGCACACGAGCGTGTGCCTTGGCCGTGTGACCCTTAGAAATTGCTGATGTCAGAAACAGAATGTCCAAGTTTTTGCACACGGGCTAGGACACAGGCGTGTCATGGCCGTGTGTGGGACACGAGCCATGGACACGGGCGTGTCCCTAAATGTTTAGGCCGTGTGAACCACATGGGCCATCAGCATGACCATGTTGATATGGTCACATGAGCGTGTTGCCCTTTTCACACGGGCGTGTGCCCCTGTGTCACGTGTTATTTTTCAAAGTTCTTAAAATGACCCAAATCGGTCCTGAATGGTTTCAAATGAATTTTTTGAGCGTCGGAGGCCCATATTAAGGAATTTATGGTAAAGTTCAGAAAATTTTTAAATTTGACCAATTTTTGGTGACTCGGATAACGTGTGAATGTATGTGTTCAAGTTAGGTAACGCCTTGTATTCCATCCTGGCGTAGGGTATGGGTGTGGGGTTTTTCACTACACATGCAACCTAACCATCTGGTACACGTAGGAGCCTGCACTTAGTACTACACATGTGACCTAAAACCATTTTAAACACATAGTAGCATGCACATAGTACTACACATGTGTTCTCACATCGGATCATTCGTATCTTTTCCATTCCGAAAGTCCAACCGAGAAATTCTTCACTTTTCAACATTTTATCAATTCATCCATAATCAATTTCAATTCATAATTTACATCAAGTGATCAGTCAATATGCAACCACCTTTCATATAATAACAAAATATTATAACATAAGTAAAAACGATATATTATTTACATACAAACTTACTCGTTTCAATGAAACATCATATTCCATCAAACTTCCAATATATTAAATCATACAATTTATGCTATAATAATAGAGAATTACAATTCAAGCATGATATTGCATTATTATTATCATACGAACTTACCTCGACACCCAAAATAGCAAAAAGGAACTTAACCGTCGATTTTCCATTTTTCACCCTATCTAGGTCCAATCCTCGTTTTTCTTGATCTATAATATTATATTTAATTTAATTATCAGTCACATTATTTAATGTGATCCAAAAATCATTTTTTTTAAATTTACAATTTTGCCCCTAAACTTTATCATATTTACACTTTTGCCCCTAGGCTCGTAAAATGATTTTTATTCAATTGTTTTGCACTTTAAGCTAGCTAAATCATTTTAATGACTATAACAGCCAAAAATTTCTACTAAATCACACTTTTATGACAAATTTTATAACTTTTACAATTTAGTCCTTTTTAGCGTTTTCACCGAAAACTACTTAGTAAAAGTCATTTCTCCAACCATAAACATGCATAATCTACCATTAAACATCAAAATGAACAAATTTATAACATGGTTCAAACCCTATACCTTCATCATAACTCAAATATATGGTAGAAATAGGTAGATCTTGTTACGAGGATTTCAAAAACATAAAAATCATTAAAAACGGGGATATAACAGACTTACAAACGAGCTTGGAAGCTTGAAAAACCCTATTTATGTCTTATCCATGCAAGTTTCGGCCATGGGGTTGAATATGGACAAAAATTGGCTTTTAATTTTGTTTTTAATTTATTTTAATTACTAAATGACCAAAATGCCCCTAACTTAAAAATATTCTATTTCACCCATTTCATGTCCATTTTTGTCCAAAAAATTAACCAATGGTCTAATTACCATTTATGGACCTCTAATTTAAAATTTCATAACAATTGGACACCTCTAGTATGTAGAACTCAACTTTTGCACTTTTTACGATTTAGTCCTTTTGACTAAATTGAGTGCCCAAACGTCAAAATTTCCAGACAAAATTTTCACAAAATAATTATATAGAATTGTAGACCATAAAAATATAATAAAAATAAATTTTCTTACTTCAGATTCGTGGTCTCGAAACCATTATTCTGACTAGGTTCTAATTTGGGATGTTACACTATCTAATGATGGCTCGATTGTAGCTGAGTTGAAAGTAAGACCATTATTTATGCAGCAGATTTGTGAAGCTTAGAAAATCGATAATGAATTGTTAGAAAAACAGGTTCAATGTGATTTACATACTGATTCAGAATTCCGAGTTGATGTTGAGGGTTGTTTGAGATTCAAAGGCCGAATATGTGTTCCAAGAAATTCAAAGTTGATTCAGATGATTTTAAATGAAGCTCATAGTAGTTGGTTATTTGTTCATCCGGGTAGTATTAAAATGTATAATGATCTTAAACAACTTTATTGGTGGCATGGTATGAAACGAGATATCTCAGAATTTGTTTCAAAATGCTTAATTTGTCAGCAAGTTAAAGCTGAGCATCAGGTTCCATCTGGGTTACTTCAGCTGATTCTGATACCCGAGTGGAAATGGGATAGAGTCACAATGGATCTTGTATCAGGTTTGCCTTTGTCACTAGGCAAGAAAGATGTGATCTGGGTTGTTGTGGATAGATTGACTAAATCGGCTCATTTCATACCGATTCGCACAGATTACTCACTTGATAAGCTTGTTGAGTTGTACATTTCTCAGATCGTTAGATTGCACCCTATCTCTATTGTTTCGGATAGAGATTAGATGTTTACATCGCGATTTTAGAAGAAACTGCAAGATGCATTAGGTACGAAACTACATTTTAACACTGCTTTTCACCCACAGACGAATGGTCAGTCCGAACGGATTATTCAGATACTCGAGGATATGTGGAGATGTTGTATTCTTGAGTTTGAAGGTACGTGGGAACGATACTTACCACTGATTGAATTTGCATATAATAATTACTTTAAATCAAGTATCAAAGTGGCTCCTTACGAGGCTTTGTACGGTCGCAAATGTCGAACACCTTTATATCAGACTGAACTCAGTGAGAATAAGATACACTGGGTCGATTTGATCAAAGAGACTGAATAGAAAGTAAAAGTGATTCGTGATAGTTTGAAAGTAGAGTCAAATCGTCAGAAGTCGTATGCAGACTTGAAACATAAAGATATTGAATTTCAGTTCGGTGATAAAGTGTTTTTTGAAAGTCTCACCGTGGAAGAAGATACTTCAATTTGGTCGTAAAGGCAAATTGAGTCCGTGATTTATTGGGCAGTATGAGATTATCGAGCGTATTGGGCCAGTTGCTTGCAGACTATTGTTGCCACCTGAGTTAGAAAAGATTCATAATGTATTTCATGTCTTGATGCTCCGAAAATACCGATCTGATCAGTCGCATATGATGTCTCCATTTGAGATTGAGATTAAGCCTAACATGACTTATGAGGAAGAACCGATCCAGATTTTAGATCGTGAAGGGAAATAATTGAGAAATAAGAAAATTTCTTTAGTAAAAGTCTTATGGCATCGACACAGGATTGTAGAAGCTACGTGGGAGCCCGAGGGTGATATGAGAGAATGTTATCCAAACCTATTTCCCGGTAAAATTTTCGGGGACGAAAATCCCTAAGGGGGGAGAGTTGTAATCGCCCGGTTTAGACCCTATTTTGAATAGTGTTTTTGGGACAACCAATATGAGTCAAAAAAATATTTTAATATTATTTGTGGTGTCTACAGCATGTTAATTTATATGTGTGAAAATTTCGTGTGAAAATTTTATCGTTTGTGTGCTCTATTTAATTAAAAGGACTTAATCGCGTAAAATGTAAAAGTGGCTAGCTAATTGTTAAAGTGCTACATTTCTATTGTTTTTATAATGTGAAGTCCTTAAGATGAAATTTCAACCTTGGAACCATGCATGGACAGTATTGGACTTGATATATGTAGTTAGGTTATTATATTAAAAAGGTTAATATGGTAAAAATGTAAATTAATAATGATATAATAAAACAAAAAAATAAAAATCCATGCATTTTGTGTTCATCTTAGCCGAAAGTTGAAAGAAAAAGAAAAGAAAAGAGAGTTCTTAGGTTCGGCCTTGTCCAATCCAATTAAAGTATGTATTTAGCTCGATTTTTTTATAATTTTTACGTTTTTGAGATCGTTGCTTCGTGTTTTAGCTAGCCCATGCTTGAATTTGTGAATTTGATGATGTATTCATGAATGGACATTGTTGATAGCTTGATGAATTTTGTGTTTGATGATGAAAAATAAATATATGTTGTTAGATTGTTAAATTGAATTAAGTGATTTTTAGTAAAAATGCCTATTTAGGATTAAATTGCAAATTTTATAAATTGAGGGGTTAAAATGTGAAGTAAATGAAAGAAATGGGCTGCTAGGGACCTTAGTGAAATTCAACCAAGCATAGGTGTGGTGAAATTTTGAATATTTTGTGTTTTGTGAAATAGGGACTACATTGTGAAAAATGTGAAATGTTAGGGGCAAAAGTGTAAATTGATCATTTATGTGTTTTTGGATTAAATTTAATGAATATGTTAATAAACAAGTTAAATTTGTATTAATTTAGATCAAGAAAAGAGGAAATCAGAATTGGATCGGGGGAAATCTAAAGTTGTTGAATAATCGTCCTGGTTTTTTCGTCGTTGTCAGAGGTAAGTTCATAAGTAAATAAATGTTGTTAAATTGAATGTATTGATTTTTTAAATAGCCGAATTGAATTTTTTGTATGTATAACTACTTAGCCAAATTGAATTTAGCATGGAATGATGTGTTACGTGTAACACCCCTTACCCATACTCAAGGCCAGGATAGGATACGAGGCGTTACCGAACACATACACAATCATTCATGCAAAAATTGGACTATAAAATTTTTCTTCAAAGCAATTTCATTCATACACTCAAGCATATTCCATAGCATATAATATGACATATTTAGACACTCAAATATTCAACACAATGGCACTTTCACACCTTCATAATGTCATCTTATTGTACATTTATTTTGTTAGACCATTTAGAAGCATTCCACACCAATTTCATGCATAATCAAACTTGTCACCATAACTTCAAATGATGGATTCATGAATATAGTCATTTTAAGCCATTAAGTCATCCCTTATCTTTTAGCATCTAATCCATACTTTATCATATATTCACCAAGCAATAACATATCACATCATCAAGGCATTTACACATGCATGCATGGGTAATTAGATTACAACCCAATGATCAAATATAAGCCATATCATATGGCCATTACAAAATGAAGCATCAACATCATAGGCCTTCACAATTTGGCCAAATAGCAGGACACATATCTCAAAATAACCAAGTCCCCTATACATGCCACACTCAAAATAACAATTTCACTATACCCAATAATCTTTTGATAGTGTGATCGAATACTCTGACAGCTTCCGATCCCCGAGCTAGCTTGGCGGAACTACAAAGGATAGAAAAGAAAGGGGGTAAGCATTAAAGCTTAGTATGTAATATCCTGATTTTGGGCCTAGTCGGAATAATGGTTTTGTGACCACAAAATCCGAGATAGAAATAATTATTTTATAATTATTTTGATGTTTATGATATGATTACATGATTGTGTGAAAATTTCGTGATGAAATCCTATGCCTAAAGTGCTTAAATTGAAATTAGGGACTAAATCGAATAATTTGCAAAACTTGCATTCTAGAAGTTTCTAGTATGAAATTGTTTTGAAATATTAATTAGGAGGTCTTAAATAGAAATTTTACCAATTTTTAAGTTTATGGACAAAAATTGGACATGGATGGAATTTTTGGAAAGTTTAGTAGTAAGGGCATTTTGGTCATTTAGGGGTAAAATGAATTAAAATACAAAATTAAAAGCCAATTTTTCTCATCTTCAACCCCATGGCCGAATATAGCAAGGAGAAACCATGGCTAAGGTTTTTCAAGCTTCCAAGCTCGATTGTAAGTCCATTCTAGCCCCGTTTTTCAAGTTCTTTACGTTTTTGGAGTCCTGGTAGCTCGATTTAGCTTATGCTAGCAATAATTTAACCTAGGGCTTATATTTGGAAAAATACCCATAGTTGAAATTTGTGTATTTTGGTGTTTTATGATAGAATATGAGGTTTTAAATTATGTTAGACAGCTTGTGCTACTCGGTTTTAAGTGAAAACGAGCAAAAGGGCTTAATCGGTAAAAATAACTAATAGTCACAAGTACATGTTAGAGTGAGAATTTGGTGTTGCCATAGAAGGGAAAAATGATCAGCATGTCATAAAACATAAGAAAATAGGCTGAAGTTTAATTTACGAGCTTTGGGGAAAAAGTGTAAATATGCAAAAGTTTAGGGGCAAAATTGTAATTTTTCCAAAATATGATTTTGGGTCAATTTGAATAATGTGAGTCCTAATTAGACTATATTTTAAATGATAGAGCAAGGAAAACTGAAATTCGGGCTAAAATGGGGAAAATACCAAGTTGTGGACGAAATGGTAAAAGTAGCCATTTTCGCATACTAGGTAAGTTCATATGTAAATGTTGGTAACATAGTTATTATTTTAAATATTTTTATGTTATTTAAATGATATGATAATTATTATGAAATATTATACTCGTGATAATTGTTTGATAATATGTCAAATTATGTGATATACTTGGAAAATGTGAAACACTACCGAGTATCGGTATCGGTATTTCGTAGAAGATGGTTGAGACACATGATTGAGAAAAAGGTCCCGTTGAACCTTAGGAATGGATTAGGATACAAGTGACATGTCACTGAGATATTTGGGCATCCGAACTCGTTGAGTCGAGTCCGAGTTCACTTATGGATGCGGATGTCTGAACTCGTTGAGTTGAGTCCGAGTTTGTGAGATGCAACTAGGCATCCGAGCTCGTTGAGTTGAGTCCGAGTTCACTTATGGATGCGAACGCCCGAGTTCGTTGAGTTGAGTCCGAGTTCGCTTATGGGCGGGTTACATAGTAGCTTGGCTACATATGTGGCACTTATGTGCAAACTTTCCATGTATCTGAATTATATTCCGATGTGTTCAATGGGTAAAGTTCTACTCAAATGGAGGAATACTCAAGATGAAAGGGACATATTGGTAAGTGTTGTGAAATGGATACTTTGAACAGGTATGTACTTAACCCTCGGGTTGAAAAATCGATATAACAACAATATGGTAAGATGATAAATGAAAATATGATATGAATGTCTTGGTGATGATTATGCAAATGATGTTTTATGTTTGCTTATATGGTTATGTTACTTGCTATTTGCATGTGAACTTACTAAGCATTTATGCTTACTCCTCCTTTTCATTCCTTGTAGTGTTGACAAGCCAGCTCGGAAATCGAGAACGGTCGAGGCACGCTCACACTATCCGTATACCATCTTGGCATAATGGCTTGTATATTTTGAGTATGGCATGTATAGCATTATAATCATTTTGTATATATGGTCTTATGATATGGTTATTGAGTAGTATAAAAATGCTTGGTAATGATTAGCCATTGGAATGGCTAATTATGATCATATTTTGTGTTATGTATGTCAAATTGCTAGTTAATCCAAGGAAACCATGAAATAGGTAAAATTTACCATAAAATAGATTCAGACAGTAGTAGTGACGTGAATTTGAAAAATCGTTAAAAATAGTAGAGATATAATTAGATGATGAATAAAATATGGAATTTAAGAATTATGAGTCTATTTTCATATGGAAGAAACGAAACAGGTATATGAGTTATATTTATGAGATGTTTAAATTTTTGTGAAACTGGGCAAGAGCGATTCCTGGATCCTCTGTTCTGATTTTGAAAATTCACCATAAATTGTATAAAAATAATTATAAGTCATACTTTATATGTATAGATTTCTTATTGAGTATGGTTTTAAGAGAAACAAACTTCATAGTCATTGAAATTCTATATAGGAAGATAACTGATTCGTAATACACAGAGGTCAGAGCAGTCGAACCCTAAAACAGGGGAGACTTTAACTAATAAACTATACTAATTGGCCTAGTAAAAAATTCTAGAAAAAAATTAGTAAATAGATATATGAGTCTAGTTTCAGGAAAAATTTACGGAATTGGATTTTGAGTTTCAGAACTCGAGATATGAATTTTTAAGCGACTGTGACGCAGTTAGCCAGCTTGTCTGGAA
Organism: Gossypium longicalyx; assembly: GCA_025698465.1. Classification (NCBI taxonomy): domain Eukaryota; kingdom Viridiplantae; phylum Streptophyta; class Magnoliopsida; order Malvales; family Malvaceae; genus Gossypium; species Gossypium longicalyx. Next base: position 32,379,515 of record CM046995.1, on the reverse strand, counting down.
TTTCTAAAATTAAATTGTTTGAGCTGTTTAAGCAAAGAGTTAAGCCTGTTAACACCTCGTATTCGACTCTAGCGACGGTCTCAGGTACGGGCAATTACATTTGGTGGTATCAGAGCAGGTTTAGTCAGTTCTCGGATTAACCTGGCATGTGTAAAAGTTTAGCTATACATGCCACTGATCTGTGATAGTGTGATGTCTTCCGACACGTATGAGTACCGTCTTATTTAGACAGGGTACTCTCCAACCGAGCTGCGCCGACCATGTTCAACGTTATGTGAAGATATTTGAGTAAAATTATGATTATGATAAGTATCGATTCAGAAAAGTATGAATAAAGGTTTATGATGCATATGTGATAAATATTCATATTTGCTTAATGCTCATATGATGTAGTGTATATGGCTTACTTGATAAGATGAACGGAATAAATAGAAAGTTGTAGAGGTATGAATAAAAGTCATAATATTATGATACGAATGAAAATGTCCTTGTTTTGATTTGGACGTCGAATGTTGATGAATGCTAATGATATATAATTTTTATGAGATAAAGGATTATAATGAAATGAACTTATCTATGTTAAATTGTTGGACTGAATTATATGATTGTAATGATATGTGATGATGCACAAAATGAAAGTTATGATTGTGGTGCAAATATCTATGTTTGTTTGGCCTTATATGATGTCATGAGTATGACTTAATTTAATTAAATGAATGGATAAGTAAAGCTATCTAGAAAACATAGAATGTATGCATAAGTATATTGTCTAAATGGGACAATAGGAAAATTGGTGTAAGATGATGGAAGTTGTATCATATGTGTATGTATAAGAAAGTCGAGTCAGAGGTCCTACAACCCCTCCCCCTTACCGAAATGGTACTTATAATGGAATTTCATGAGATTTGTATTGAATAAGTTTCCGGTTGAGAACCCAAAGAGTTCAGTGATAGAATAATTATAAGTATGATCGAGACTGAAAATGAGCCGATAAGTAAAGTCAGAGCCGATAAAGTATCGGATTGACGTAAAGATTATTGGAATTATGCACCGCCCTAGTTAGAAAAGGAATTCTCCTTGGTAAACCGAATTACTCAGGTGCAAGGTCAAGAAAAGTGTAAATCGAAATTTATTCAGAATCGGCCTTCTTTAGTGAATGGTTTAATATGAAATTTGTGACGTAGAACTAGTTGGGGAAATGATATTTGAAATGTGAACTATCTGAGTGCGATAGTTATAATCGGGATGATTTAGCGATCTCTTTTTGAGATGTTCTATGTGTTTACCCGTTCTCGTAAATATTTCTATGGCTATTGATCTTCCGAAGAAATTCTTGTTATATGGGAATGTCTTATAATCCCGGTGTTGGATGAAAGCATTGGTAGTCCGATCGGTTTATAATTTATATTGCTCTATTTCATCGGGTATTCTATTTCATTTCATTTCGATAAGAATTGATGAGAGAATACATATGATATTATGATTCTGCTTTCTTCTACTTGATGCTTCATCCGATATATATGTATGGGAAGATATATTGTTCTTGTTATATTTGATTCCAAAGGGATTAAATGATGTTTTCTTTTGGACTTTCTTTCTTTGAAGAATTATCGGGGTATTCCGTATTTTCTCTTTGGTTTTCGATTCTCCGGCTTGGTTTTCGATTCTCCAACATAGTATCGTATGTTGGGTTTCTTTATTCTGGATTTCTCTATTTTGGATTTCTTTATTCGGTTTTCTTGTTATCTTTGTTCCATAATTTGTCAATTATGACTCGTGTTCGAAGTGCTTTCTTTAGCTCGTGATAATCATGTCAAATATGACTATACTTCTAATTTGATCTTGGTAATGTGGTGATTTTAGTATTGGGGTTTTTTTTTTAATTTCTGTGTAAGGATTTGACATCAGTAAAGACATAAGTGATAAAAGCGCGAGTTTCAGTCGGTATGGTGAATTGTCTATTTGAAAGATTTCATGTGACAATTATTTCAGGATTATTTTTCCCAAGTCTGATAATAGAATTTCATTTCGTACGGAAAAAAGAGTAAATAGTCTGAACGAGAAGTGTATATTTATTAGAAAAAGTTTGATATTAGTTAAAGTCACTACGAATGATAAGGTTTTCATTTTGAAAAAGCTGAAAAGTTTATTACATGTTGACAAAGTTCGGATAGATGAGAATATTGGTAACCGAAGCGTCTGAACTAGACTAGTCTACATTGAGTAAAGACTTCCTGACTTTCAGTAATGTACTGTTGTATGAATTGTGATGTGTTTCAAGACAGTGATGTAATGTTATAGTTTAGAGCATTCGATGTTACATAAAATCGGAGTTGTTAAAGGGGTTAAAGCCGAGCATTAGGGTCTATCAAAATTATCCTTGTCAGTGTTGATATTGGGATGGAAATGAGAAGGATTATTCTTGAGGCCATATCAGAATTATTTCCATGGCAGAAAGAGGAAAATGTGATGTATCCTATTGTTAAATGTTTGGCGAGATCTATAAATCATATCTCAGATTGAATGAATTCCTACTCATCGATTCATGGAAATTCGTCTCTTTGATTGTTGGATTTCTTGGAATTCCGTCTCCATTAATCAAGTTAAGATCCGGGTTTTATGTCATGATATCATGGGAAACCGAGAAGGGTTAAAAATTTAAGAACAATTGAGAGTTGAGATGTAAGCTTTCAGATCATATGAGAAATTAAAGAGATGTATTGGAGGTACAAATTTCTAAGTGAAAGTTATTCGCACCGAATATGAGATTAAAAGTGAAGACCACTTTTCTGGTAAGATTTTCGGGGACAAAAATCCCTAAAGGGGGGGAGAGTTGTAATATCCTGATTTTGGGCCTAGTCGGAATAGTGGTTTTGTGACCACAAAATCCGAGATAGAAATAATTATTTTATAATTATTTTGATGTTTATGATATGATTACATGATTGTGTGAAAATTTCGTGATGAAATCCTATGCCTAAAGTGCTTAAATTGAAATTAGGGACTAAATCGAATAATTTGCAAAACTTGCATTCTAGAAGTTTCTAGTATGAAATTGTTTTGAAATATTAATTAGGAGGTATTAAATAGAATTTTAACAATTTCTAAGTTTATGGACAAAAATGGATGGAATTTTTGGAAAGTTTAGTAGTAAGGGCATTTTGGTCATTTAGGGGTAAAATGAATTAAAATACAAAATTAAAAGCCAATTTTGCTCATCTTCAACCCCATGGCCGAATATAGCAAGGAGAAACCATGGCTAAGGTTTTTCAAGCTTCCAAGCTCGATTGTAAGTCCATTCTAGCCCCGTTTTTCAAGTTCTTTACGTTTTTGGAGTCCCGATAGCTCGATTTAGCTTATGCTAGCAGTAATTTAATCTAGGGTTTATATTTGGAAAAATACCCATAGGTGAAATTTGTGTATTTTGGTGTTTTATGATAGAATATGAGGTTTTAAATTATGTTAGACAGCTTGTGCTACTCGGTTTTAAGTGAAAACGAGCAAAAGGGCTTAATCGGTAAAAATAACTAATAGTCACAAGTACATGTTAGAGTGAGAATTTGATATTGCCATAGAAGGGAAAAATGATCAGCATGTCATAAAACATAATAAAATAGGCTGAAGTTTAATTTACGAGCTTTGGGAAAAAAGTGTAAATATGCAAAAGTTTAGGGGCAAAATTGTAATTTTTCCAAAATATGATTTTGGGTCAATTTGAATAATGTGAGCCCTAATTAGACTATATTTTAAATGATAGAGCAAGGGAAACTGAAATTCGGGCTAAAATGGGGAAAATACCAAGTTATGGACGAAATGGTAAAAGTAGCCATTTTCGCATACTAGGTAAGTTCATATGTAAATGCTGGTAACATAGTTATTATTTTAAATGTTTTTATGTTATTTAAATGATATAATAATTATTATGAAATATTATACTCGTGATAATTGTTTGATAATATGTCAAATTATGTGATATACTTGGAAAATGTGAAACACTACCGAGTATCGGTATCGGTATTTCGTAGAAGATGGTTGAGACACATGATTGGGAAAAAGGTCCCGTTGAACCTTAGGAATGGATTAGGATACAAGTGACATGTCACTGAGATATTTGGGCATCCGAACTCGTCGAGTTGAGTCCGAGTTCACTTATGGATGCGAATGTCCGAACTCGTTGAGTTGAGTCCGAGTTCGTGAGATGTAACTAGGCATCCGAGCTCGTTGAGTTGAGTCCGAGTTCACTTATGGATGCAAATGCCCGAGCTCGTTGAGTTGAGTCCGAGTTTGCTTATGGGCGGGTTACATAGTAGCTTGGCTACATATGTGGCACTTATGTGCAAACTTTCCATGTATCCGAATTATATTCCGATGTGTTCAACGGGTAAAGTTCTACTGAAATGGAGGAATACTCAAGATGAAAGGGACATATTGGTAAGTGTTGTGAAATGGATACTTTGAACAGGTATGTACTTAACCCTCGGGTTGAAAAATCGATATAACAATAATATGGTAAGATGATAAATGAAAATATGATATGAATGTCTTGGTGATGATTATGCAAATGATGTTTTATGTTTGCTTATATGGTTATGTTACTTGCTATTTGCATGTGAAATTACTAAGCATTTATGCTTACTCCCTCCTTTTCATTCCTTGTAGTGTTGACAAGCCAGCTCGGAAATCGGGAACGGTAGGCACGCTCACACTATTCGTATACCATCTTGGCATAATGGCTTGTATATTTTGAGTATGGCATGTATAGCATTATAATCATTTTGTATATATGGTCTTATGATATGGTTATTGAGTAGTATAAAAATGCTTGGTAATGATTAGCCATTGGAATGGCTAATTATGATCATATTTGGTGTTATGTATGTCAAATTGCTAGTTAATCCATGGAAACCATGAAATAGGTAAAATTTACCATAAAATAGATTCAGACAGCAGTAGTGACGTGAATTTGAAAAATCATTAAAAATAGTAGAGATATAATTAGATGATGAATAAAATATGGAATTGAAGAATTATGAGTCTATTTTCATATGGAAGAAACAAAACAGGTATATGAGTTATATTTTATGAGATGTTTAAATTTTTGTGAAACAGGGCCAGAGCGATTTCTGGATCCCCTATTCTGATTTTGGAAATTCACCATAAATTGTATAAAAATAATTATAAGTCATACTTTATATGTATAGATTTCTTATTGAGTATGGTTTTGAGAGAAACAAACTTCATAGTCATTGAAATTCTGTACAGAGAGATAACTGATTCGTAATACACAGAGGTCAGAGCAATCGAATCCTAAAATAGGGGAGACTTTAACTAATAAACTGTACTAATTTTCCTACCCAAAAATTCTAGAAAAATAATTATTAAATAGATATATGAGTCTAGTTTTAGGGAAAATTTACGGAATTGGATTTTAAGTTTCAGAACTCGAGATATGAATTTTTAAGCGACTGTGACGCAGTTAGCCAGCTTGTTTAGAATTTCTAAAATTAAATTGTTTGAGCTGTTTAAGCAAAGAATTAAGTCTGTTAACACCTCGTATTCGACTCCAGCGACGGTCTCGGGTACGGGGTGTTACATTTGATGGTATCAGAATAGGTTTAGTCGGTTCTCAGACTAACCTAGCATGTGTAAAAGTTTAGCTATACATGTCACTGATCTGTGATAGTGTGATGTCTTCCGACGCGTATGAGTACCGTCTTATTTAGACAGGGTACTCTCCAACCGAGCTGCGCCGACCATGTTCAACGTTATGTGAAGGTATTTGAGTAAAATTATGATTATGATAAGTATCGGTTCAGAAAAGTATGAATAAAGGTTTATGATACATATGTGATAAATATTCATATTTGCTTAATGCTCATATGATGTAGTGTATATGGCTTACTTGATAAGATGAACGGAATAAATAGAAAGTAGTAGAGGTATGAATAAAAGTCATAATATTATGATACGAATGAAAATGTCCTTGTTTTGATTTGGACGTCGAATGTTGATGAATGCTAATGATATATAATTTTTATGAGATAAAGGATTATAATGAAATGAACCTATGTTAAATTGTTGGACTGAATTATATGATTGTAATGATATGTACATGATGATGCACGAAATGAAAGTTATGATTGTGGTGCAAATATCTATGTTTGTTTGGCCTTATATGATTGCATAAAAATAATTATGAGTCATACTTTATATGTATAGATTTCTTATTGAGTATGGTTTTAAGAGAAACAAACTTCATAGTCATTGAAATTCTGTACAGAGAGATAACTGATTCGTAATACACAGAGGTCAGAGCAGTCGAACCCTGAAATAGGGGAGACTTTAACTAATAAACTGTACTAATTGGCCTAGCAAAAAATTCTAGAAAAAAATTAGTAAATAGATATATGAGTCTAGTTTCAGGGAAAATTTACGGAATTGGATTTTGAGTTTCAGAACTCGAGATATGAATTTTTAAGCGACTGTGACGCAGTTAGCTAGCTTGTCTGGAATTTCTAAAATTAAATTGTTTGGGCTGTTTAAGCAATGAATTAAGTCTGTTAACACCTCGTATTCGACTCCAGCGACGGTCTCGGGTACGGGGCGTTACGTAGTAAGTCCACATGCAAATAATATGCAATGGTAGTAAGCAATTAACAAGCAAAGACATAGTAACATAGACATAAAGATTATTCATCATTTAAACCTTTTGACTTATCATATGTACATATATATACTTTCTCATCACAAATCATTCTTTACCAAGGCATTATTCATAGGTTTAGCGTACATACCTATACTCATTGTAGTATATCATATAACCATACCTCTTTAACTTGCCCTCCTTGGGACTTTCATCACATCCATTGCATTACCCGTTGAACACTTAGAATACTATTGAATACGCGAAAAACTTGCACATTAGTGCCATATATACATACATAGCCAAAGCTACCTCATAACATGTAACGCTCGCAATGGAGCTACTCATGGGCTTCCTCATAAAAGCTATAGGTCAAGGTGTAGCTACACAGGCTGCTCACACAAGTTGTCAGGTATCCAACCAACTCAAGGATTACCTAGCCACTGGTAGGACACACAAGACCATTGCCCGGAACCCAATTACATGTATCGCATCCATAATGAACTCAGACCAACTCAATGAGCTCAGATGCTCGCATCCATAATAAACTCAGACCAACTCAACGAGCTCGGATGCCTCATACATATCACGAACCCAGACCAATTCAACGAGTTCGGATTTCTAAATTCCTAGTGATGTGTCACTTGTATCCTAGACTATTCCTAAGGTTCAAACGGGATTTTCCTCATTTGCACAAGGCATACATTGTCATACTTGCTCGTGATGTCGTATGTAACGGCCATAATATCATTTATGCTTTCATATTAACCAATAAGCATATAACTCATAATAATAAGAAAACATTTATCACATAATATCAAAACATTAAAAACATGCTAAAACACCACATTATTTGCATATGCACTTACCTCGGTACAAAATGATGGTAATTGAGCCTAATAGTCGTATACTTTATTCTTCCCTCGATCAAGTCCCGTATCACATATTTCTTGATCAATAATTCCAAATTTAACTTGTTTATTAATCACATTACTCAAATCAATCCATAATTCATGCTTTGGTAAAATTACCTTTTTACCCCTATCCTTCCACTTATTTATGATTTAGTCCCTAAGCTTGTAAAATAAAATTCATGCATTTTCTTGGTTAACCAAGCCTAGCCGAACCTTTACTATGCTCATATCAGCCCATATTTTCCTTTATTACACTTTATTACTACCCACTTTTACACTTTTGCAAACAAGTCCCCTTTTTTAGGTGTTTTCACTAAAAATCACCTAGTAAAAGATGTTTATCATGCATCAAACATTCATATTCCTCCATTAATCAACAAAATATGTAACGCCCCGTACCCGAGACATTCGCCGGAGTCGAGCACGAGGTGTTACTAAACTTAATTTCATCAATTAAACAGCTTAAACAATTTATTTTTAAAATTTTTAGACAAGCTGGCTAACTGCGTCACAGTCACTTAAAAATTCATATCTCGAGTTCTGAAACTCAAAATCCAATTCCGTGAATTTTCCCTGAAACTAGACTCATATATCTATTTACTAATTTTTTCCTAGAATTTTTAGCTAGGTCAATTAGTACAGTTTATTAGTTAAAGTATCCCCTGTTTCAGGGTTCGACTGCTCTGACCTTTGTGTATTACGAATCAGTTATCTCTCTGTACAGAATTTCAATGACTATGAAGTTTGTTTCTATAAAACTAGACTCAGCAAGAAATCTATACATATAAATTATGACTTCTAATTATTTTTATACAATTTATGGTGAATTTCCAAAATCAGAACAGGGGATCCAGAAATCGCTCTGGCCCTGTTTCACAAAAATTTAAACATCTCATAAAATATAACTCATATACCTGTTTGTTTCTTCCATATGAAAATAGACTCATAATTATTCAATTCCATGTTTTATTCATCATCTAATTATATCTCTACTATTTTTAATGATTTTTCAAATTCACGTCAGTACTACTGTCTGAATCTATTTTATGGTAAATTTTACCTATTTCATGGTTTCCATGGATTAACTAGCAATTTGACATACATAACACCAAATATGATCATAATTAGCCATTCCAATGGCTAATCATTACCAAGTATTTTTATACTACTCAATAACCATATCATAATACCATATATACAAAATGATTATAATGCTATACATGCCATACTCAAAATATACAAGCCATTATGCCAAGATGGTATACGGATAGTGTGAGCGTGCCTCCGACCGTTCCCGATTTCCGAGCTGGCTTGTCAACACTACAAGGAATGAAAAGGAGGGAGTAAGCATAAATGCTTAGTAAGTTCACATGCAAATAGCAAGTAACATAACCATATAAGCAAACATAAAACATCATTTGCATAATCATCACCAAGACATTCATATTATATTTTCATTTATCATCTTACCATATTGTTGTTATATCGATTTTTCAACCCGAGGGTTAAGTACATACCTGTTCAAAGCATCCATTTCACAACACTTACCAATACGTCCCTTTCATCTTGAGTATTCCACCATTTGAGTAGAACTTTACCCATTGAACACATCGGAATATAATTCGGATACATGGAAAGTTTGCACATAAGTGCCACATATGTAGCCAAGCTACTATGTAACCCGCCCATAAGCGAACTCGGACTCAACTCAACGAACTCGGGCGTTCACATCCATAAGTGAACTCGGACTCAACTCAACGAGCTCGGATGCCTAGTTACATCTCACGAACTCGGACTCATCTCAACGAGCTCGGATGCCTAGTTACATCTCACGAACTCGGACTCAACTCAACGAGTTCGGACATCCGCATCCATAAGTGAACTCGGACTCAACTCAACGAGTTCGGATGACCAAATATCCTAGTGACATGTCACTTGTATCCTAATCCATTCCTAAGGTTCAACGGGACCTTTTTCCCAATCATGTGTCTCAACCATCTTCTACGGAATACCGATACCGATACTCGGTAGTATTTCACATTTTCCAAGTATCTCACATAATTTGACATATTATCAAACAATTATCACGAGTATAACATTTCATAATAATTATCATATCATTTAAATAACATAAAAATATTTAAAATAATAACTATGTTACCAACATTTACATATGAACTTATCTAGTATGCGAAAATGGCTACTTTTACCATTTCGTCCACAACTTGGTATTTTTCCCATTTTAGCCCGAATTTCAGTTTTCCTTGCTCTATCATTTAAAATATAGTCTAATTAGGACTCACATTATTCAAATTGACCCAAAATCATATTTTGGAAAAATTACAATTTTGCCCCTAAACTTTTGCATATTTACACTTTTTCCCCAAAGCTCGTAAATTAAACTTCAGCCTATTTTCTTATGTTTTATGACATGCTGATCATTTTTCCCTTCTATGGAAACATCAAATTCTCACTCTAACATGTACTTGTGACTATTAGTTATTTTTACCGATTAAGCCCTTTTACTCGTTTTCACTTAAAACCGAGTAGCACAAGTTGTCTAACATAATTTAAAACCTTATATTCTATCATAAAACACCAAAATACACAAATTTCACCTATGGGTATTTTTCCAAATATAAACCCTAGGTTAAATTATTGCTAGCATAAGCTAAATCGAGCTACCGGGACTCCAAAAACGTAAAGAACTTGAAAAACGGGGCTAGAATGGACTTACAATCGAGCTTGGAAGCTTGAAAAACCCTAGCCATGGTTTCTCCTTGCTATATTCGGCCATGGTAAAGAAGATGAGCAAAATTGGCTTTTAATTTTGTATTTTAATTCATTTTACCCCTAAATGACCAAAATGCCCTTACTACAAACTTTCCAAAAATTCCATCCATGTCCAATTTTTGTCCATAAACTTAGAAATTGGTAAAATTGCTATTTAAGACCTCCTAATTAATATTTCAAAACAATTTCATATTAGAAACTTCTAGAATGCAAGTTTTGCAAATTATTCGATTTAGTCCCTAATTTCAATTTAAGCACTTTAGGCATAGGATTTCATCACGAAATTTTCACACAATCATGCAATCATATCATAAACATCAAAATAATTATAAAATAATTATTTCTATCTTGGATTTTGTGGTCACAAAACCACTATTCCGATTAGGCCGAAAATCAGGATATTACAAAATACATGCGTGTTACACATGGGTCAAATTTCATACATAAACCCTAGCTCAAAATATAGCTAGAAATGGATAGATCATGCTTCAAACATTTCAAAAATGCAAAGAATATTAGAAACAGAGCTAGGATTGACTTACATTCAAGCTTGAAATGTTGAACAAAACCCTAGCTATGGTGTCTTGAAATTTTTGGCAATGAGAGACGAAGATGGGCACCAATTTTGACTTATTTTCCCTTTTTATTCTTTTATTTACCAAATGACCAAAATACCCTTAATGCTTCCTTCAAAATTTTCTTATACATGTCCATTTTTGTCCAAACTATTAGAAATTGGTCAAATTGCTAATTAGGACCTTCTAATTCATAATCTAAAGCAATTTCATGCTAAAAGCTTCTAGAATGCAAGTTTTGCATCTTATTCAATTTGGTCCCTAAAATTCAATTAGACATTTTATGCATAGAGTTTCTATATGAAACTTTCACATAAGCATGCATTCATATCATAGACCTTATAAGAATCATATAATAATTATTTCTATATCAAATTTATGGTCTCAAAACCACTATTCTGACTAGGCCCTAATTCGAGATGTTACAACTCTCCCCCTTTAGGGATTTTCGTCCCCGAAAATCTTACCGATAAAAAGGTTTGGGTATTGTTTCCTCATGGCATCTTTGGGCTCCCATGTAGCTTCTTCAACCCCATGTCGTTGCCATAGAACTTTCTCAAGAGTAACACTTTTATTTCTCATTTGCTTGACTTCTCGAGCTAAGATCTTAATCGGTTCCTCACCATAAGTCATATTCGGTCTGATTTCAACCTTTGTCGGTGCAATTACATGAGAAGGATTGGATCTATATCGGCACAACATGGACACATAAAACACATCGTGAATCTTTTCCCACTCAAACGGTAAAGCCAATCGATATGCTACCGGTCCTATCCTTTTGGTAATCTCATACGGTCCTATCAAACGAGGACTCAACTTACCCTTTTTACCAAATCTCAAAACCTTTTTCCATGGAGATACTTTCAAGAATACTTTATCACCGATTTGATACTCAATTTCTTTCCTTTTCAAATCTGCATACGACTTTTGTCTATCCGAGGCTGGTTTTAAATAATCACGAAGTACTTTCACCTTTTCTTCGGTTTCCTTAATCAAATCAATTCCATGAATCTTATTCTCCTTAAGTTTACTCTAGTACAAAGGTGTACTTCATTTTCGTCCATACAATGCTTCATAAGGTGCCATTTTCAAACTAAACTGATAACTGTTGTTGTAGGCAAATTCAACCAAAGGTAAGTACTTTACCCAACTACCTTGGAATTTAAGAACACAACATCTGATCATATCTTCAAGTGTCTGAATTATTCTCTCAGATTGCCCATCAGTCTGTGGATGGAAAGCTATACTAAAATTCATCTTTGTACCCAAAGCTTCTTGTAACTTCTTCTAAAACTGCGAAGTGAACCTCGGGTCTCTATTTGAAATAATCGACAAAGGTACTCCATGAAGTCTCACAATCTTGAAAACATATAACTCGAATAACTTATCGAGTGAATAATCAGTGCGTACTGGTGTAAAATGAGCCGATTTAGTCAATCTATCGACCACAACCCATACAACATCTTTCTTTCTTGGTGTCAATGGTAAGCCTGTCACAAATCCATAGTAATTCTGTCCCATTTCCATTCGGGAACCAAAATGGGCTGAAGTAAACCTGGGGGTACCTAGTGTTTTGCCTTTACTTGTTGACAAATCAAGCATCTCAATACAAACTTGGATATATTTCTTTTCACACCGTTCCACCAATACATTTTCTTTAAGTCATTGTACATTTTCGTGCTACCTAGGTGAACTGACATACATCCATTGTGAGCCTCTCGCAAAATATTTTGAATCAACTCAGTATTCTTCGGAACACAAATTTTACCATGGAACCTCAAACAACCATCAGAGTCTGTTTGAAAATCTGATTCGCTGCTCGACTCACATTGAGCTTTCTTTGCCTGTAACTCTTTTTTAGTTTTCTAAGCATCACAAATCTGTTGTATAAAAGTTGGCCTAGCTCTCAACTCTACTAGAATTGCACCATCATGAGACAAGGTCAGCCGTGTGTTCATAGTTCTCAAGGAAAATAAAGACTTCCTACTCAAGGCATCGACGACGACATTTGCCTTACCAAGGTGATAATCTATCACAAGCTCATAGTCTTTTAACAACTCAAGCCATCTTCGTTGCCTCAAATTCAAGTCCTTTTGGGTCATCAGATACTTAAGACTTTTATGATTTGTATAAACATGGCATTTCTCTCCAAATAGGTAATATCGCCAAATCTTCAAAGCAAATACAATGGCAGCCAACTCTAGATCATGTGTAGGATAGTTCTTCTCATGGTGCTTTAATTGTCTTGAGGCATAAGCTACTACCTTGCCTTCTTACATAAGCACACAACCCAATCCACTCAAGGACGTATCACTATAAATCACAAATTATTTCCCTAATTTCGGTTGTACTAACACTGGTGCCTCGATCAATAACATTTTCAACTTCTCAAAGTTCTGTTGACATTTTTCTGACCATTCAAACTTGACATCTTTTTGAAGTAATCTCATCATAGGAGTGGCTATCATAGAGAATACTTTCACAAATCATCTGTAGTAACTGCCAAACCCAAAAAGCTCCTAACTTCAGTTACATTCTTTGGCGGTTTCCATTCAACAATAGCAGAAATCTTATTGGGATCAACTCGTATACCATCTCTTGGAACGATGTGGCCTAAAAATCTGAACAATCGAAGCCAAAACTCACTTTTACTAAACTTGGCATATAACTATTTATCTCTCAAAGTCTGTAACACTGTTCTCAAGTGCTCGGCATGTTTTGCCTCATCTTTAGAATAAATCAGAATGTCATCTATAAACACTACAACAAACTTATCCAAATATGGCCAAAAGATTTGGTTCATCAAATCCATAAACACGACAGGAGAATTCATTAACCCTAATGGCATAACAAGAAACTCATAGTGGCCATACCTCATTCTAAAGGTAGTCTTTGGCACATCTGACTCTTTAACTCGTATTTGGTAATATTTGGACCTTAAGTATATCTTAGAGAACCATGTCGCTCCTTTTAACTGGTCGAACAAGTCATCAATCCTTGGAAGAGGATACTTATTTTTAATTGTCACCTTATTAAGCTACCGGTAGTCAATGCATAATCTTATGGAACCGTCTTTCTTTTTCACCAATAACGCGGGAGCACCCCATGGCAAGAAGCTTGGTCTCACAAAACCTTTGTCAGTCAACTCTTGCAACTGTAACTTCAACTCTTTCAGCTCACTCGGGGCCATCCTATATGGAACAATAGAAATAGGTGCCGTCCTTGACAGCAGTTCAATACCAAACTCAACTTCTCTAATTGGAGGGAAACCTAGCAACTTCTCTGGAAATACATCCGCATACTCACATACAACTGACACTGATTCAATTTTCAATTTGGATTCCTTTGTATTCAATATGTATGCCAAATAAGCTTCATACCCCTTTCTCAAACACTTTTGAGCAGTCATAGAAGAAATTACATTTGGCGACTTATCTACATCATCTGATTCAACCCAAAGAATCTCACCATTTTCACATTTCAATTGCATAACTTTCTGTCTACAATTCACTATAGCATCATGTAGTGTCAACCAATCCATACCCAGTATGACATCAAATTCATCAAACGGTAACAACATCAACTTGGCCGAAAAATAATGATCTCTAACCATCAAAGGGGATTTCTTACATACTTTATCAACTATCACTTACTTTCTTAACGGGTTTGACACCTTAATCATAGATTCTTTAGACTCAATAGGTATATTCATATTAGATGCCAATTTCATACACACATACGAATGAATAGAGCCAGGGTCTATCAAAGCAATAACATTAGTATCATAGAGAGAAAAATTACCAGTGATCACATTAGGAGAAGTTGCATCTTCACGTGTGCGTATGGGATAGGCTCTAGCAGGAGCCCTAGCTTCAGATCTCACTGTTGTCTCTCGTGTTACATTCTTACTACCGGACCCATTCTCAGCATTTCTCGAGGGTCTTCCCCTAGAAGCTACGCCACTCTATCTTGGACTCTGAAATCTTTCTTTCTCCATCATCTCGGGACAATCCTTAATAAAGTCGTCTAGAGAACATCTAAAACAAGATCCTTCACTCACCCTACAGTTGCCAGAATGACATCTACCATATTGCTGGCATTCGACCTTGGAAGGTTTAGCATTACCCACACTAGCCATGGATGTGGCCTGAGATCTAAAGCCCAAATTCTGCTTTCTCCGGTTCCCGTACGAATGTCCAGCTGACACATACGAACGAGAGTACATCTCTCTAGGTTTCTTAAATTGAGATGGAAACGACTTACTTGTATGCCTCTTCCTTGTGTCCCTAGCCTCAGACTTGGCTTTCATCTTTTCTTTAATCAGTTCTTTAGCTTTACAAGCCCGTTCAACAAGTACCAGAAATTCCTTCAACTCAAGAATACCCACTAATGTCTTTATGTCCTCATTAAGTCCTTCTTCAAATCTTCTACACATCTTAGCCTCGGAAGATACACATTCCCGAGCCTACTTATTGAGTCTGACGAATTCTCTCTCGTACTCATTAATTGTCATATGACCCTGCTTTAAATCCAGAAATTCCTTGCACTTCTGATTAATAAACCGTTCACTAATGTACTTCTTTCGGAATTCCTCTTGAAAAAATTCCCAAGTAACCCTCTCTAGAGGTACCACAGATATTAGCATTCTCTACTAGTGATATGTTGCATCACTCAATAAGGATATGGCACATTTTAAGCACTCCTTGGGTGTACAGGATAATTCATCAAATACCCGCGTCGAGTTCTCTAACCAGAACTCTGCTTTCTCAGGGTCATCATTAGCATTCGCCCTAAACTCCTCAGTGCTATGCTTCCGAATCTTATCAACAGGTGTTCTAGAGAATCTCATAAAATCTATACCTTGAGGCATCATGGGTGCGGGTTGAGGATTTGAGGTAGGTGGGGGAGGTTGAACATTCGGGTTCATTCGAATGAACTTCGCATACCATGCATTCATCATATGGAGAAAGGCTCTCTGCCTCCTTCTCCTCCTTTGACAATTTCGGGTCTACTCTCGATTGGCACCCTTCTTCAACTGGAGTAGGCGCGTTACTTTCTACATCATCCGCCACTACTTTGCCGAGATCTATTTGTTATATGAAAACACAATTTAATATTGTCAAGAGTCATCACACTATCATTATATATATACGTATGGTATGTATAACTAGACTCAAATATGCTAGGTTACTCCGAGAATCGACTAAACCATAGCTCTGATACCACTAAATGTAACACCCCTTACCCGTGTTCGACGCCGGGACAGAGTATGAGGCATTACCGAAAACATACACAGTCGTTCATACAAGACCGAGCTATAGAATTTTTCTTCAAACCAATTTCATTCATACATACACAATTTGTCCCTAATATGGGCCTCGTACTCTGTCTCGGCGTCGAACACGGGTAAGGGGTGATACAGTCTAGGCCGTGGCAAAACAGGGCATACATACTGACTTGTCCACACGGCCACCAGACATGCCCGTGTGCTAGGCCGTGTAAAAATTAGGGAGGCTACTGACTTGAGTCACATGGCAAGTCACACGTCCATGTGTCTAGCCCGTGCTCGAAATTGACTTGGCCACACGGCTTGGCACACGCCTATGTGGTCTACCTAGGCTTATTTCAAGATGGCCTTTGAGCAACATAGTCACATGCGCTCGTGTCCCTGCTCGTGTGGGCAAAAATAGGCTATTTACAAGGCCAAAATGCCACCCCTTAAGGGTCTTCCCTACAAGCTTCAAAACCAAAACATTTTGTACCAAAAATTTAACCAGTTTACAACCAAAACTTTCAACATTCATGCCATTTCATTAACAACAAATTCCATCCTTTTTAACCAATTCAAAACATACCAAAAATCACATAGTAAACTTATTCATTCTAACATATCCTTATCTCAATATTTCATATCCAATCTCATGCCAAAATCATAACATTTCCACAACAAAATCATATTACCATGTAACACCCCAAACTCGGCCTAGATGTTATGGTCGAATCTTTGATGTCACATTAGAGTGTTATGAAAATCCGTTCTTCTTAAAAATTTCTTTGGGTTGATATAAAAAATTTTGAATGTCTTTTCATTAGGAAATCTTCAGTGGTTATAGCAAATATCATTCGTATTAGTTCGTCATTAAACTTTAAAACAGTGTTTGTTACGAAAACTCTTTAATTTGTGATGCGTAAACGTGGTGTTTTTAGAAAAACCTTTGTTTATAATTTCTTGAAAACCCAAGACTTGCTACTAACTGATAAAAATTTCAAGTAAATAAATCCCCAAATTAAAATAAAGAAATTTAAAGAGGCCTTATACAAAATAAAACACCCAAAATAAAATAAAATCGTAATTATAGTATATAATAAAATAACTACGTTGAGTGGCCACCTTTGAGTCATCCGTCGCCTCAATCCGTCTAAGTCTGGGGATTTCCTGCACAGATAACAGATGGGTGAATTTACAAAAACTCAGTGTGTGGAATCCCATGATAGCAAACCATTAGAGTAAACGCAATCTGAGCCCAGCCCTTTAATTCTAGTTAGGAGCCTTCACCCCTTTTTCAGTGATAGTAGCAGTCTAGGCCTTAGCCCATTTCAGTACAGTATGCAAACAAAGAATCCTACCCAATCCATCCAATCCATCCGCTACACATCAACTCCGTACCAGCCCTACACACTATGTGGGGATAACATCGACCTACCCAACCCTACACACCAAATCGTACCGAATTCGGTACTAAAACCGTATTTTTAGCAGAGCTGCAAGTAATAGGCATATAGCCTTGCAGTACACTTCCTCCTTAAATCATATATCCCACCCCATGTAATGCATCATAATATCAAATGCGTATGTAGAAATGTCATGCTCAGAAACAATCATACAAAATACAGGGGTATTTCAGTCATTTTACCTCACAGGGGTACATGGTCATTTCATCAGTATGGGGTCTAAGTATACCTACAGACCCAACAGTAGGTTCACAGTCATCTTAGGCAACCTGTGCAACCTTAATAGTCAATCAGTGATAATGGGCCTACAGCCCATATTATGGGCCCATACTCTCGTATGGCCCACATAGTCGAGAAATGGCCTTAGCTGTATAGTTTACAAGCCTGGCCCCTAATTTATCGCACTTTATGTGGTTTTTTTGTGTGGGCCAACAGGCCCATTGGAACCACACGGCCCAGTTTTGCCCAAAATGGCCCAATATCGTTTCGGCCCATAAAATCGTTCATGGCCATTTCGTCGACAACATGGCCTTGATTTACTACTCGGCCTGCCACATGGGCAGCCGCATGCCCGTGTGGGGTCGACGGTGCACTCTTCAATTTTCCGGCTTTTGCCACTCAACAGTGTTTACAGTGCGATTACACACCTGTTTGCGAAAAGTGCCAAAATCCCACGAGCGTCGAACCAACATTCATACAAGATCGTTCCATTAGCCGCTTATCAATAGGGTAAAACACCCTCCTCTTTAATACATAACTTAACTAATATTGATACTTGCCTTGATTTAAACGAGTGACCTAACCCACTTAAACTGCTAACAAGGGTTGATTTCCATGATCCTTGGAAAAACCTGCACTACAATCCATTTTGGTTAACTACCATCATAAATGTAATCCACTTGAACCAAGGAATGACCTACCGAAATATAGGCTAAGAATGGAGGATAGCAGTATTCGGCCTACCACAGCACACCCTAAAATCGAGGCACGCGATGCCACGAACACACTCTTGGTAGTAACCGATAGAGAAAAGAAGAGATTAGAGAGGAAGACTATTATAGTACAGAAAAAGAAAGAGACCGTGAACCCACACATAGATGACGACAATAGTAAGGCTCGGCTATGGCCAAGAATTCGGCAACTCGAAAAGAAACCCAATTACCTTAACCAATGCAGCGAGAGATTCAGCCACAAGGGAAAGGATATTCGGCTAGAAAAGCAGGGGAAACTCGGAGGAAGTCGAACAAGAAAAGAGGGAGGAGGAACAAGGATATACGGCACAAGCACACAAGGAGGTGATGTCTGCTTAGAACCCAAAAGAGAGAGAGTTTTATCAAGGATTCGGCAAAGGCTTATGAGGAAAACAAAGAATGCTCGGTCTAAGAGAGGAACGACTGAGAGAAAGAAGGGAAAAAAGAAATTTTGGAGAAGTTACCAAAGAAAAAATGCAAAAGGGCGAATACCTAACAAGAAGAATGATGAAAATACCACAGAGACTATTTCGGCACTTCAAGCAAAAGGGGAGAACAAATGCTGATTTTGTCAAAAGGCACTCCTAGTTCAGCCAAACCTCAACACCACCCACACACTTGACTCTTTCAACCCTTTTCCACCTCAGCCAAAACTCTCATGAAACAAGAGTTTAATTTCGACACAACTTCCCTACACCTCAACTCCACTATTTCCTCCTCTTATCCCTCTTCTAAAATCTCTCCACCACATCCTCAACTGATCACCAACCAACCCCCTTTCTTCTCCTAAGTTTCGGCTAACATGATACCTTACTTCCCTCAACAACCCAACCGACCAAGAGCATTAGTATCCCACTATCACTCAATCTCTTACACGGCACAGAAGTAAAAAGTACACCATTTGCATGCCATTGGGCTCGAACTCAGGTCTCCTAGCAGAAGCAACACACCATTTACCACTAGACTAGCAAGCTTTTTATGACATGCTTTACCCACATTACTTTAAGACGCCTACTATCAGGAGGCAAGGGTTTATTCAAGTAGAAGCAAAAATTTTCTTAAGCCAAGGCTTGAACCCATGACTTTCCAGACACTCCTAGAGCACTAAACCACTAAGTCAGACATGCATCCATGCCACAACACACAAAAATAATTTTAACAGGTGTTTTCGGGACTTGAAAAATTTAGGGAGTTACAATTCTACCCTCCTTAAAGAAAATTTCGGCCTCGAAATTTAGCTGGTCAGAATAAATGAGGGTATTGTTGTCGCATCGCCTCCTTAGGTTCCTATGTGGCTTTCTCTGAACTGTAATTACACCATAGTACTTTAACTAGTGGGACAAACTTTCTCCTCAGGACCTCCACATCACGATCTAAAATCTGAACCGACTCCTCTTCAAAGGTCAGATCTGGTCTAACCTCAATCTTCTCAGTCGAGATGATGTGCACTGGATCAGAGTGATATCGCCTCAACATAGGGACACGGAACACGTCATGAATCCGGTCTAGCTCTAGAGGTAACTCAAGTTGATAGGCAACCAGTCCCACATGCTTCAATATACGGTAAGGCTCAAGAAACCTTGGGCTCAACTTGCCCTTATGCCCAAATCTTAGTATCTTCTTCCATGGCGAGACCTTCAAAAAGACAAAATCTCCCATAGAATACTTAATTTCCTTACGCTTTAGATCTGCATATAACTTTTGTCTGTCGGATGCTGCCTTCAGTCGATCCCGAATCAAATGAACTTCATCCTCGGTATCAGAAATTAATTTAGGACCCAGAACTCGCCGCTCACCCAACTCAGTCCAACACGAAGGAGTACGACACCTACGACCATACAATGCCTCGTAAGGTGCCATTTGTATGTTAGACTGGTAGCTATTATTATACACAAATTTTGCCAATGGCAAGTAATCCTCCCAACTGCCCCGAAAGTCAATCACACAGGTTCTTAACATGTCCTTTAGTATCTGAATCACCCTCTCTGACTGATCATCTGTCTGAGGATGGAACGTAGTACTGAAGTCCAACCATGTACCCAGAGCTTCATATAACTTCTTCCAGAATCGAGACGTGAAGCAAGGATCTCTACCAGATATTATAGAAACTGGTACCCCATGTAGTCTCACTATCTCAGATACATACAACTTAGACAGTTTCTATAATGAATAATCTATATGAACCAGTATGAAGTGGGCGGTTTTTGTAACACCCTTTACTTGAGACCGTTGCCGGAGTCGAGCACGAGGCGTTACCTGACTTAACTTACTAATTCGGGGCATAAAATTTACTTTTAAAATTAATTTATTTATGGCCAAAATATCAATTTCTCATTCAAATATGCATAATTAAATGCTTATTAAACATATGAACTTACCTCAATACCGAAACGACCATTTTACCAACTTTCCCGATTTTCAATTTTTCTCTCGTTCTAGGTCCAAATCTCACATTCTGGAATCTAAAACATCATATTTCACTTATTTAATTAATTTACTATTCAAAACATTCCCTAACTCAAACTTTAGAAAAATTACAATTTTGCCCCTAAACCTTTGCATAATTACGATTTTGCCCCTAGGCTCAGAAATTAAAATTTATCCATTTTTCTTATGTTTTATGACATGATGAACATTTTTCCCTTATATGGAAACATCAAATTCCCACTTTATCATGTACTTATGAACATTAGGTATTTTTACCGATTATGTCGTTTTACTCGTTTTCACTTAAAATCGCTAAGCAAAAGTTGTTTAACATAATTTCAAGCTTCATATTCTACCATAAAACATCAAAATAAAAACATTTAACCTATGGGTATTGCTCCAAATATGAGCCATATCATGAATTATTACTAGAATAAGCTAAATAAAGTTATCGAGATTCCAAAAACGTAAAGAACATTAAAAACGAGGCTAGAACAAACTTACTATTCAGCTTGGAAAGCTTGGAAACCCTAACCATGGCTTTCCTCATGCTATATTTGTCCTCCATGAAGAAGATGGACCAATTTTGGCTTTATTTTCCCTTTTTAATTCTTTTAATT
Source organism: Gossypium longicalyx (assembly GCA_025698465.1). Lineage (NCBI taxonomy): Eukaryota > Viridiplantae > Streptophyta > Magnoliopsida > Malvales > Malvaceae > Gossypium > Gossypium longicalyx. Next base: position 32,357,840 of record CM046995.1, on the reverse strand, counting down.
ACTAAATGACCAAAATGCCCTTAAAGGCTTTTCTTTCAAATTCGTCCTATTCTTGCCCATTTTTGTCCAAAATTAAATATAATGGTCTAATTAATAAATAAGGACATCCAATTTTAGAACCCATTTCAATTAAATCCTTTTTATTATCTAGAACACACCTTTTGCTAATTTTACAATTTAGTCCTAATTATCAAATTAGGCACTTATACATAAAATTTCTTCACGAAATTTTCACACAATTATTTAATCAATAAATAAACCTTAAAACTCAATCAAAATAATTTTTTTGATCTCGGATTCATGGTTTCGCAACCACTATTCTGTTTAGGCCCTATTTCGGGATGTTACATTTCTCCCCCCTTTAGGGATTTTCGTCCCTAAAAATCTTACCTACAAATGGATTCGAAATTAACTTCCAACAATACTTTCAAATTCTCATTCAGCCTTGGCATAACCAATATTTTACTTCTTAAACTAAGGTTCTGAAATGGAATACCTACTGATAAGTAACTGACCATATTTTATCATTAACCTCATACTCTCTGATGAAACGCAACTAAATCTTCTTTTCTTACCAAAATGGAAATTCTCTGCCACTAAGGTACTTTAAAAAAATACTTGTTTCTCTTTTGAGTGTCAATATTCTTACCTTTCGATTCTGTATACAATTTTTGATAATCTATCTCTGATTTCTGTAATTAATTTTCACTTTCTTCTAATCCTTTTTACTCAATTTAATTCTACGAATTTCTCTTCCTCAATTCAACTATCAGTACAAAGGTGACATGCAGTAACATTTAGCAATTTCATGGTCAAAACTTACTATAGATTTCTTTATGAAGTCATGGTGCAGCCCTGGATTTCCAAACATAACAACTAAAATTTACACTCTGAATGAATTGACAACCTCAAAATGAATAACTTAGATAATCCTTAAGTAGAAAAACTCATTCGTACTGAGAAGAATGCACAAACTTCTTCGAGCAATCAACTATAGCTCATTTAACCTTTTGGTGATAATGCTAATTCTGTTGCACAATTCTTCGAAATACCCTCACATTTTCACACAAACATCAATATTAACTGTAATAGCTTCTGAGATACTTGAAAATCAACTTTAACTCTTTAAAAGTTCAAGTACCGGATTCAAAGTCTAGTACATAACATTTCACAGTCTTACTAGTATAAGTAGTTCAAGTTATCATCCATCTCTGTACTTCTCAAATAATCAAATAATTATCACTGTGATAGGCATCATAACTATTGCAAAATCTCTTGATTTCTCATTAACACATTTCTAGAAGCCATAAACTCTTTATTCAAACCAAGCTGAATCATAATGGATACTTCAATTGTCAGTATCTTCAACTGTTTATACTTTATTAGCATAAATTCAAGCCAAACTAAACTTCATACAAAGAGAACTTTAACAATTAGAAAACTTGGATTTGCAAAAATATACCTCTGATGCAACCATTCTGATATGTGTGTACAACTTTGTACCATAACCTCTAGAATATGTACTATTTACTTGGGTCATTTATCTATTTATACATGAAAATTTAGCATTTACCTCTGTAGCCATGAATAATTCAAACATACATATAACTCAATCAACTGCTCAACTGAACCAGTCTCAACTAAAACACAACAACTTTTCAAAAACTGTTCTTCTCTATGCTGTCATGATATCTCAAACATACATTCTTTCGTGATTTTTTCAATGAGCTAATCACAAATCATTATTACTGCATAACTTGAAAGAACATAACATTTGGTCTTTAACTCATTGATATATATATATATATCAAGATTATGCGAAAAATGAAAATCAATATACATGTCTGAACTGAACTACACTGAGGCCACAATACTCATGCTACTCAAAAATCATAATGCCATAATAAGACTGACTTCTCAATTTCTTTAGTAATAATATCCCGGGTGAAAATAAAACATCCTGATCATTTGAGAGATTTAAAAACAAATTTCAATAACAACAAGTGCAAAAGAAGAATGTTTATACCTCTGATAACTATACCTCTGTACTTTCATTATCAGGCCCGAACTCGTAATCATCATAAACATACTCATAATAAGAAGAAACCATTTTCATCAATAGAGCATTTTCTACTAATGTCTCACGGCTGATACTTTGAACAGTAATTTATTAATAAAATCTCAGAACATGAGCTACATAGAATTCCTGGTAACCACATCTCATGTAGAATAGTTAAGGTTTCAATAGCATCTCAGAAAATTTCCAAAAGGAAAGGATAATACTCACAAGCACTGGGAAAAACTATGACAGAAGCCATAAAATTATCATTTACTTTCATTAAGCAATAGTTAACAATACAGATCACTAACATCATACAGATCTTACTGTCAACCTTCCATCTATACGTTGAAGTAGAAAACTGGAATAGATAAAACAATATCAATCACAGCTCAAACAAACTATAATGCTTTCATCTGTCTGTAAATTTAACTAACATACTCATACTGCAGGAATTGCATCTATGATCTTGCATATATTTATATATATATATATCTCTGAAAGTAAATGTATGTAACTCCCCAAATTTAGGTGTTTTCAGCTTTTGTGAAATTTAGCATAGGGGGATATCTAAATATAAATTTTTGCATGGATTCATATAATATTAGGCTGCTTGTGTGATTTTGTGCTCTAGGGTGTGTTTGGGAGGTCCTAAGTTCAAGTCTAGGCTTGGGCTAAATTTTGGTTTATATTTGAATAAAGCTTGGCTTTTGGTTAATGGGCTTATAAGAATTTATTGGTAAACCTTTAACAGAATGGGCCTGCTGGTCTAGTGGTTAAGAGGCAAGGGAATTACGCTTGGGGTCTGGAGTTTGATTCCCTGCAGTAGCGGTGTGATTATTTTTGCTACAAGTTTTGGCTAAGAATTGGGCTTTGTCAGAAAATTGAGTAAGGGTTTAGGGTAAATTAGGGCTTAATCCCCTCTTTTTAACAAAAGTTTTTACTCTTTGCCATTTTCTTCTTTTCCCAAAACCATTGCTGCCGAAATTTATTCTACATTTCCCCTCTCCTTCTTTTTCTTTTTATTCTTTTTCGATAAGCCTAGGCGTATTACTAGCGGTTCTGTCGGTTTGGTAAGTATCGCTTTAACTAAGCTATGTGATTTTCTTTAGAGATTGGCTAAGAGGGATTTTTGTTACTGTTTAGGGAATAGCCAAGGCTTTGTTGATCAATAATTGAGTTCTTAACAGCAAGGAAACACCGTTCTTCTTCGAAGGTAAGTGCATCTTGTGTTTTGGGATTTGTCCATTTTTTATCTAAGTCCATTTAAGTGACTGATTTGGGTTCAATATTGTCAATCTTAGGCTTTAGAGTGCTCGTGGTTGGATTAGCAGTAAAAACGAACCAGGTGTGTACTCCGATTACGCAAAAAATGAGATTTGACAAAAGCCAAAAAGTGGTCTATCGACGCCATACGGGCATGTGGTCTGCCCGTGTGGTAGCGTGCGTCACGAGACACGGGCGTGTCTCTGACAAGCTAGGCCGTGTGCGTGCCACATGGGTGCGACGGACACTGGCGTATGAGGCTGACGGGGCCGTGTGCGAGACACGAGCTCAAACAAAAGGGTCGTATGGGCCACACAGGCATGTGAGAGTCTGGGCTAGGCCGTGTGATCCATACAGGCAAGGCCAATTTGGGCCGTGTGACCCACACGAGCGTGTGGGCCTATATGGGCAGGGCATATGGGCGTGTGAGCCCAATTAATATGAAATGTTCTGTAAGGTTGCACGGGTCACCTAAGTCGACTGTGACCTGATTGTAGGGGCGGTAAGCATTACTTAGACCCCATACTCCAATTGATTACTGATTTGTATGCAAAAGAATGTTTATTATAAGCATGTGTAACTGTCTGATTCTGTATGTCTGTTCTGCCATGATATTGATATGATCTAATATTTGCATATAAGCATGCCATGATATGTATGTTGCATTGCATTAGGTTGGGATTGCTGTGAAAAGAAGGAAGTCTGAGAGGCGATTAGCCTGATATCGGGCAATTACGCTGTCCTTATCCGTTGAATACTATTCTACGGTGCCCTTTTTTGTGTGTAGGGCTGGATGGGTTGACTAGATCCCCATACTTGGTGTGTTGGGTTGGGTGGGTCGATTTTATCCCCACATGGTGTGTTGGGTTTGTCGGAGATGGTGTGCAGGGTTGGTGGGCATGCTTATGATATCTGATCTGTTATGCATGTGATATCTGTATGGCTAAGGCTGAAATATATGGATTCTGTTATATGTTCGTATGCATGCTGATTGTGGGGATATATATACACCGAGTTTGCGAAAGCTCACCCCTTTTTTATTTTATTTGTCAGGTAATCCTCAGCAAGTAGATGGATTGGTACGACGGAGAGCTCGATGGTGACCACTGTTGGACATTTATGGATTTTTTTGAGTAACATTTTATTTGTCTGCTTTATTTAAAATGTCTTTGAACTTGAACTATTTTTAAGTTTATTTTGGGATTTTAAACTATTAAGCTATTGAATTAATAATGTTTTAGCTTCCGCAATAATGAAATATTTTTATTTAATACTTGGAATAAAGATGTCACGACTTAAGTAATGATAATGAACTAAACGATTTTTAACTTGCTAGGGTTTTTCTAAAAGCACTCTTATGTGACGCTGCCAGATTTGGCCATAACGTTTAGGCTGGGTTTGGGGTGTTACATTTAGTAGTATCGGAGCCAGGTTGCAAAACTCGACTGTAGATTTGGGTTTCAAAATAGGGTTTAAAGAAAATAATTTACGAAATGATTTGAAATATTTTTGATAATAAGTATGTGGTACATCGAGCCTCCAGCACTGATCCTGTAAGTTCTCTGAAACTTTGATATGTATTGTTTGAAAGCATGCTTAGGATAGAATATTGTCTATATTTGTCTGAAATACTATGTATGTATTGTGAGACTGCAGTAGGTACTGAACACTTAGGTAAAGTAAACTGAAACTGTAGTGAGCTTACTACTCGCAATAACTGACTCTGAAACTCTATTACCATAATGTATAAAATATCTATTAATAATTACCGAAACTATAAACTAATATGCATAAAACTTTTAAATATAGATTAATTCGAAAGTACGATGAGCACACGTGGTACTCATGGACGAGGTAGTAGAGGCTGAGGTAGAGGCTGTAGAGGGATCCGAGCTGAGTCCTTCGCATTTGATATGATCCTTAATCTGGACACTAGTGAGACGCCAGTGTCACCTGTTACTGAGATTGGTTCTGAGTCTCAGGATCGTGCAGCTGGGGACGACGCATTGTCTCAGGCCATGCTGCGAATCCTGGAGAGGGTTGCTGGGACTAATGTTAGATCTAGAGGCTGAGGGTCGGTTATGGAACGACTCCGGTCAAATGGGGCTTAGATATTTAAGGGCATCGCGAGAATTGCTCCGAGTGTGGCAGAGTATTGGATGGAGGCCACAGAGCGCATAATGGATGGTTTGGATTTTACTGATGAGTAGAAGCTCAAGGGGGCTGTGTCTCTGCTTCGCGATGAGGCATACCAGTGGTGGTTGACCATTAAGGATTGTACTCATCCTGATAGGTTAACTTGGGATTTGTTTAAGACCACCTATCATAGTAAGTATGTGGGAGCTAGCTACACTGACGCTAGGTGACGTGAGTTTTTGAATTTCACTCAAGGAGACTGTACAGTGGCCGAGTATGAGGCTGAATTTCTGAGGCTAAGTCACTATGCGAGGGGCATGGTGACGAATGAGTTTGAGCGCTGAGTTCGGTTTAAAGATGGTCATCGTGATAGTCTGCGAGTTCTGATAGCTCCTTAGAGGGAGCAAGATTTCTCAGTCTTGGTCGAGAAAGCCAAGATAGCTGAGAAGGTAAAGTGCTCTGAGCGCCAAAACCGTGAAAAAGGGAAAGTTAATAGGGATTCTAAGTCTTCGAGTACTGGGATGAGGCCTAAGAAGAGGGTCCGGACTGATGGGCCCGTGAGAGCTGGGCCTACTATTGCTGTTGCACTTACTGGGGTGGCGATCTGTCAGCTTTGTAATAGGCGCCATCCGGGTGAATGTTGGAGAGCTTCTAGAGCTTGTCTTATATGTGGGTCGATTGAGCATCAAGTTAAGGATTGTCTACTGATGGGTAATCAGATGCAAGCACAGGCTACTGAGACTGCATAGCCGCCAAGGGTAGTTCAGCAGCCACCTAAGGGTCGAGGCCAGGCTAAGGGTGGTAACGATATAGGCCGAGGGCAAAGGGCACTGGGTTGAGGTGCTTAGCCGTCTGAGGCGAGGCAGCCTGCACTTGTCTATGCTGCACGTCGCCGTGAGGATGGAGATGCTCCAGATGCCATCACAGGTACATTTTTTATTCTTAATTTACTTTATGTTGCACTGATAGACGTAGGCTCTACGCATTCTTATGTTGCATGTTTTGTGTCTGAGACCTTGGGGATTCCCCATGAGAGTACTTCTAGTTAGATTTCTATGGTGAGCCAATTGGGGCAGACCATTAGGGTTAGTAAGCTATTCAGGGACGTTCTGTTAGAAGTCTAATGGATAATATTTTTGGTTGATCTGATGGAACTTTCGTTTGGGGAGTTCGACTTAAGTCTTAGTGTGGACTGGTTGGTGAAGCATCGTGTAAGTCTGGATTGTGCTGAAAAGAGGGTCGTTCTGAGGACCGAAAAGGATAATGAGATAGTCGTGATTGGAGAATGACGAAATTATCTAAGTAGTGTGATATCTGTGTTGGTAGTAGAGAAGCTGGTGAGGAAAGGATGTGAGGCGTTTTTGGCCTACATCAGTGCTTCTAATTTTGAAGACTTATCGGTTAAGGACATCAGTGTTGTGAAAGACTTTCTAGATGTTTTTCTAAAAGAACTATCGGGATTGCCTCTGAGCCGTGAGGTAGAATTTGAGATTGAGTTGACTCCTGGTACAGCTCTGGTGTCTATTGCCCCTTACCGAATAGCACCGAAGGAGATTACGGAACTTAAGGCTCAGATATAGGAGTTGTTGGATCATGGATTTATTCATCCCAGTGTGTCTCCATGGGGAGCACCTGTCCTATTCGAAAAGAAGAAAGACGGTATAATGAGGATGTGTATTGATTACCGTCAACTGAACCAGTTGACGATTAAGAATAAGTACCCACTTTTGAGGATAGACGACTTATTCGATCAGTTCAGAGGGGCTTCAGTCTTCTCTAAGATCGATTTACGGTCAAGTTATCACCAGTTGAGGGTAAAGGAGGCCGATGTGCATAAGACAACATTTAGGACTCGTTACGAGCATTACGAGTTCCTAGTTATGCCCTTTGGGTTGACTAATGCACCAGTGACATTTATGGACTTGATGAACCGTGTGTTTCAGCCTTACTTAGATCAGTTTGTGGTGGTGTTCATCGACGACATTTTGGTGTATTCTAAGTCTAAAAACGAGCACGATGAACATTTAAGAGTTGTTCTACAGATTCTTCGTGAAAAACAGTTGTATGCGAAGTTCACGAAGTGTGAGTTCTGGCTTCGGGAAGTGACATTTTTGGGTCATGTAGTTTCTACTGAGGGGATTCGAGTGGATCCTCGTAAGATTGAGGCCGTGTTGGATTGGAAGCAGCCGAAGAGTGTGTCGAAAATTTGTAGTTTTTTAGGACTGGCAGGGTATTATCGACGTTTTGTAGAGGAATTATCGTTAATCGCAGCGCTGCTGACTAAGTTATTGCGTAAAGGAGTTCCTTTTGTTTGGACTGACGCACAGTAGGAGAGTTTCGAGAAGATCAAGACAATATTGACTCAGGCTCCAGTTCTGATATAACATGAGCCTGGTAGGGACTTCGTGGTTTACAGTGCTGCGTCGCATGTGGGTTTGGGTTGTGTCTTGATGCAAGACGATAAGGTAGTGGCTTATGCGTCTCGATAGCTTAAGACTCACGAGGCTAATTATTCGACGCATGACTTGGAGTTAGCTGCAGTGGTCTAAGTAGTTGAAGGATGAGTCTCTTCGGTTGCGATTTCGTCAAGTTGAGATTGCGACTGCTACTTACTTTGGGATTAATAGTGATGGAGTACTATGTTTCCAATGTAGGATCTGTGTACCTAATGATGAAGATTTGAGGCTGTCGATTTTGAGGGAAGCACACAACAGTCCTGACGCTATGCATCCTAGTGGAAATAAGATGTACCGAGTCCTCCGAAAGTTGTACTGGTGGCTAGGATTGAAAAGTGAGGTTACTGACTTTGTTGCTCGCTATATGACTTGTTAGTAGGTTAAGGCTGAGCATCAGTTACCTTTAGGTTTGCTACATCTGGTTAAGATACCGATGTGGAAATGAGAGTGAGTAACGATAGACTTCGTTAGTGGGTTACCCCTAACACCCATTAAGAAGGATTCTGTTTGGGTTATCATGGACTGATTAACCAAGACCGCACATTTCATTCCTATTAGGACAGACTTTTCTCTATAGAAGTTGGCCAAGCTTTACATTTCTGAGATAGTGAGGCTGTATGGGGTACCTGTCTTGATCATTTCTAATAGGGATCCTCGTTTTACATCTCGATTCTAGGGGAAACTTCATGAGGCTTTGGGTTCTCGTCTTGACTTCAGTACTACTTTTCATCCTCAGACAGATGGACAATCAGAGAGGATGATTCAGGTATTAGAGGACATGTTGAGGGGTTGCGTAATAGATTTCTGAGGCAGTTGGGAGGAGTACTTGCCCCTAGCCCAGTTCGCTTACAACAATAGTTATCAGTCTAGTATACAGATGGTACCATATGAGGCACTTTATGGTCGTAAGTGTCGCATTCCTTTGTGCTGGACTGAGTTGGGTGAGCGGCGTGTTCTAGGTCCGGAGTTGGTTTCAGAGACGGAGGATGAGGTTTGCTTGATTCGAGATTGACTGAAAGTGGCTTTTGATAGACAGAAGTCCTATGTGGATTTGAGAAGGAAGGACATCAAGTATTCTGTGTTGGACATGGTTTTTCTTAAGGTCTTGCCATGGAAGAAGGTTCTGAGGTTCGGTCGTAAGGGAAAGATGAGTCCTTGATTTATTAGGCCGTACCAGATTCTGGGGCCAGTCGCATATCAGTTGGAACTACCTCCAGAGTTGGATCATATACATGACGTGTTTCATGTCTTAATGTTAAGACGCTACCGCTCTGATCCTACTCACATTGTGCCCGTGGAAGAGATTGAGGTTAGGCCAGATCTGACATTTGAGGAGGAGCCAGTGCAGATTTTGGATCGCGATGTTAAGGTCTTACATAAGAAGTCTATTCCCTTGGTGAAGGTGCTGTGGTGGAATCATATCACTAAGGAAGCTACTTGGGAGTCGGAGGATTTGATGCGTCAGCAGTATCCTTACCTTTTCTGATCAGGTAAATTTCGAGGACGAAATTTTCTTTAAGGGGGTGGAGTTGTAACGCCTCAAATTTAGGTGTTTTTGGCTTTTGTGAAATTGTAGCGTAAAGAGGATATCTGAATATAAATTTTTGTATGGATTCGCATAATATTAGGGTACTTGTGTGATTCTATACTCTAGGATGTGTTTGGGAAGTCCTATGTTCAAGTTTAGGCTTGGGCTAAATTTTGGTTTTTATCTGAATAAAGCCTGGCTTTTGGTTAATGGGCTTATAAGAATTTATTGGTAAACCTTTAACAGAATGAGCCTGCTGGTCTAGTGGTTAAGAGGCAAGGGAATTACGTTTGGGGTTTGGAGTTCGATTCCCTACAGTAGTGGTGGGATTATTTTTGCTGCAAGTTTTGGCTAAGAATTGGGCTTTGTCAGAAACTTGAGTTAGGGTTTAGGGTAAATTAGGGCTTAATCCCCTCTTTTTAACAAAAGTTTTTGCTCTTTGCCGTTTTTTTCTTTTCCCAAAACCATTGCTGCCGAAATTTATTCTCCTTTTCCCCTCTCCTTCGTTTTCTTTTTCTTCTTTTTCGATAAGCCTAGACGTATTGCTAGCGGTTCTGTCGCTTCGATAAGTATCACTTTAGCTAAGCTATGTGATTTTCTTTAGAGATTGGCTAAAAGGGATTTTTGTTGCTGTTTAGGGAATAGCCAAGGCTCTGTGGATTAGTAATCGAGTTCTTAACAGCAAGGAAACACCGTTCTTCGTCAAATGTAAGTGGATCTCGTGTTTCAGGATTTGTCTATTTTTATCTAAGTTGATTTAAGTGACTGATTTGGGTTTGGTATTATCAATCTTAGGCTTTGGAGTGCTCGTGGTTAGATTAGCAGTAAAAATGAACCAGGTGTGTACTCCGATTATGAAAAAAATGAGATTCGACGAAAGCTGAAAAGTGGTCTGTCGACGCCACATGGGCGTGTGGTGTGCCCGTGTGGTAGCCTGCCTCGCGAGACACGGGCGTGTCGCTGACGAGCTAGGCCGTGCACACGCTATATGGGCTCGACGGACACGGGTGTGTAAGGCTGACAAGGCTGTGTGAGAGACACGATCTCAGGCAAAAGGGCTGTGTGGGCCCACACAAGCGTGTGGGAACCTAGGCCAGTCCGTGTGATCTACACGGGCAAGGCCAATTTGGGCCGTGTGACCCACACAGACGTGTGGACCCACACGGGCAGGGCACATGGGCGTGTGAGCCCAGTTAATGTGAAATGTTCTGTAAGGTTGTACGGGTCGCCTAAATCAACTGTGATCTGATTATAGGGGCGGTAAGCATTACTTAGACCCCATACTCCGATTGATTATTGATTTGTATGCAAAAGCATGTTTATTATAAGCTTGTGTAGCTGTCTGATTCTGTATGTCTGTTCTGCCATGATATTGATATGATCTGATATCTAAATATAAGCATGCCATGATACGTATGTTGCATTGCATAGGGTTGGGATTACTGTGAAGAGAAGGAAGTCTGAGAGGCGATTAGCTTGATATCGGGCAGTTACATTGTCCTTATCCGTTGAGTACTGTTCTGCGATACCTTTTTTGGCGTGTAGGGCTAGATGGGTTGACTAGATCCCCATACTTGGTGTGTAGGGTTGGTTGAGTCGATTTTATCCCCACATGGTGTGTTGGGTTGGTCGTAGATGGTGTGCAGGGTTGGTGGGCATGTTTATGATATCTGATCTATTATGCATGTGATATTTGTATGGCTAAGACTAAAATATCTTGATTCTGTTATATATTCGTATGCATGCTGATTGTGGGGATGTACACACTGAGTTTGCGAAAACTCACCCCTTGTTTATTTTATTTGTAAGGTAATCCTCAACAGTAGATGGATCGGTGCGACATAGAGTTCGATGGTGACCACTGTTGGACATTTATGGATTTTTTTGAGTAACATTTTATTTGTCTGCTTTATTTTAAATATTTATTTTTGGGATTAAAATGTCTTTGAACTTGAACTATTTTTAAGTTTATTTCGGGATTTTAAACTATTAAGCTATTGAATTAATAATGTTTTAGCTTCCGCGATAATGAAATGTTTTTATTTAAATACTTGGAATAAAGATGTCACGACTTAAGTAACGATAATGAACTAAACGATTTTTAACTTGCTAGGGTTTTTCTTAAAAGCATTCTCATGTGACGCTGCCAGATTCGGCCATAACGTTTAGGCCGGGTTTGGGGTGTTACAATGTACACATATAATAGTCGAAAAAGATTTTTGTACAATTTCTCAACTATAAACTCTACATTCAACTATTAATACAGCTCAATTATTATTCCTCTATCTAGTTCTGTCATTACTGAATTCACATTATCCCATTCACAGTTGGAATTTATTCGGAAGAAAATCTAGCAATCATATACCTTACGCATCATACTTGAATGAGTGCATTAGTTGAGCTTAACCTTTTACTGTGACATTTTAGTTATTTGGATGATTTTATTATTAACCTGGCATCCTTTCTGCAACTGTGTTCATTTGCTAAATCATTCTCGACTCTGATTACATCGTCAATAAATCTGTCACTGAACTCTTTAGTTTTCCACTTTAGCCTATTCAATCTGAATTTCATGAAATGTCATTTTGAATTACCTTGCTGATAAGGGGGGTTGAGGTTGTAACACCTCTGACTTACCTCTTACATGCTTATGCATATAACTTATCTCAATATAAACTTTCCTTTCATCTTATCTCATCTTTCATATTTCCCAAACAATTCTTATTCAATATTTATTCATTATCACATAAACATCATAACCATTATTCTTACATTTTATGAGCCTCAACTCATCATAAACATACTGTCTGTACTATCAAACTTAGCTCGGCTGGAGTGCGCATCTGTCTGACAAAACATTTTATACCTGGGTCGGGAGTCGTCACACTATCATAGTTCAATATGGCATGTATAGCTAGACTCTTACTCATACTGAATATTTTGAGAACCAACTAAATTTTTTCTCTGATACCAATAAATGTAACACCCCCTACCTGAGACCGTCGTCGGAGTCGAGCACGAGGCGTTACTTGACTTAACTTACTAATTCGGGGCATAAAAATTACTTTTAAAATTAATTAATTTACATTCATTCAATATGTCCCTAAAAAGGACCCTCGAGACCCTAAAACATGCAATTGAAACGGTTTGTGACCAAACCAGGAACATTAAAAATTTTTCGAATACTTATAAAATAATTTATTTCATTATTCCTTATAAAACTGGCCACCTGCATCATAGTCACTAAATAAATCATAACTCGAGTCACAAAACACAAAATTTAAATTCGTGAATTTTTCCTAAAACTAGACTCATATATCTTCTTACTAATTTTTTTCCAGAATTTTTGGTCTAGCCAATTAGTATAGTTTATTAGTTAAAGTTTTTCTTGTTGCACTATTTGACTACTCTGACCTCTCCTCACTTTGAATCAATTTTCTCCCTGTACAGAATTCAAATAACCATGCTGTTTGTTTCTCTTGAAAGTAAATTCACTAAAGAATCTAGAAATATAAACTATAACTCCTAATTATTTTTGTAAAATTTTTAGTGAATTTATAAATTCAGAACAGGGGATTTAGAAATCGCTCTGACCCTATCTCACTAAAATTCAAGTATCTCTTAATATAAACTTCTTTTCTTACTCTGTTTCTTTCATATGAAAATACACTCAATAAGATTTAATTTTATATCTTATTCATCACCTAATTCCATTTCTACTATTCTTGGTGATTTTTCAAGTTCACATCACTGCTGCTATTCAATACTGTTTTAATGTTAATTTCACTTTTCATGATTTCTTTGTATTAACTACCATTTAGGCATACATAACACCGAAACATGTTCTTCATTAGCCATTTCAATAGCTAATAATTAAAAAATATTTACATACCATTCTTTAGCCATATCATAAGGACATACACACAAAATGGCTAAGTCCCTATACATGCCATAAACTAGAACGTTTGTAAACGAAGATACCCATTGGTAACTTGATAGTCGATAGTGTGAAGTGATCTCTGACGAACTCCAACCCGAGCTTGCTTTTAAGTACTCTGAAACATGGGAAAGTGAAAGAAGTAAGCTTATAAAGCTTAGTAAGTTCACATGTAAAATAATATGCATTAGCAATCAATTTAGCTTACTACTATGCTGTCATAATTTGCTTAAATAATGTTTAGTTCTTACTTTCCCATCTTACTCATCAGTAACCTTACCAAAGGCTTAAAATATAAAAGGAACCTTACTTAATAGCTTGCTTACATACCTGCAACACCTCACTTAACACATGAGTACTCTTTCATAATATAGGCATATTGCCAATCATGTCATAAAGTGTCACAACCATAACTGAAAACTCATCACTTACTTAATACTTGATAATCTCAATTACTTACAATCTCAATATTAAATAACTCTTAAATGCATACCTGTACTCTTTCTTCATGTTCTCACATTTTCGTTTTTTTGACTTACTCTTTGGATTACTCGGGAACCTTTTCCTTTTTGAACTTACCATTTCCATGTCTTGACATGATCTTATGTGGTATCCTTGCCTTATGAACTCACTAATGCCATGCCTTGGCATGGTCTTACATGAGACCTTTGACTTATAGTAACTCATCAATACCATGTCTTAACATGGTCTTACATGATTTCCTTGCCTTATAGAACTTATCAATGCCATGCCTTGGCATGGTCTTACATGATATCCTTATCTTACCAAATGCCATGTTCCAAACATGGTCTTACATGGTATCCTTGTCTTACCAAATGCCATGGTCCAAACATGGTCTTACATGGTATCCTATTCTTACCAAATGCCATGTTTCAAACATGGTCTTACATGGTATCCTTATCTTAGTGCCAATGCCACATCTTGATGTGGTCTTACATGGAGTCCTTAATCAATGCCGATGCCATGTCTTGACATGGTCTTACACGGGATCCTTACCTTACCAATGCCATGTCTTGACATGGTCTTACATGGTATCCTTAACCGTCAATTCCTCCTAAAATGCCATGTTATGAATATGGACTTTTCCGTCAATTCTTAATTGCCATGGTACAACCATGGACTTTGAGATATCAATGCCTTGTCAAGTCATAGCTGAAACATACTTGCTCAAATTCTCAAGGTTAGTCGCATAACTCAATAATAGCAATACTAATAACAATAATTACATAATAAAATGCTACTCAACTTACATACTTACATTCTCAATCTCATCATATCATCAACTTAACTTATTCTCATCAAACTATGCTAGTCAATACTTTCTTGTTATCATACAAAGCCATAATACAAAATATGGTCTTACAAATAAATTATACAAGTTCTCTTTCCAATATCGAATTATTATCGAACATTAATCATTATAACTGAAACTCAATACTAAAGTATTTATGGCCAAAATATCAATTTATCATTCAAATATGCATAATTAAATGCTTCTTAAACATATGAACTTACCTCGATACCAAAACGACCATTTTACCAACTTTCCCGATTTTTTATTTTTCTCCCGTTCTAGGTCCAAATCTCACTTTCTAGGATCTAAAACATCATATTTCACTTATTTAATTAATGTACTATTCAAAACATTCCCTAACTCAAACTTTGGAAAAATTACAATTTTGCCCCTAAACCTTTGTAGAATTACGATTTTACCCCTAAGCTCAGAAATTAAAATTTATCCATTTTTCTTATGTTTTATGACACGCTCAATATTTTTCCCTTCTATTGAAACATCAAATTCCCACTCTATCATGTACTTATGAACATTAGGTATTTTTACCGATTATGTCGTTTTACTCGTTTTCACTTAAAATCGCTTAGCAAAAGTTGTTTAACATAATTTCAAGCTTCATATTCTACCATAAAACATCAAAATAAAAAAAATTTAACCTATGATTATTTTTCCAAATATGAACCCTAGCATGAATTATTGCTAGAATAAACTAAATCAAGTTACCGGGACTCCAAAACGTAAAGAACATTAAAAACGAGTCTAGAACAGACTTACTATTGATCTTGGAAAGCTTGGAAACCCTAACCATGGATTACCCCATGCTATATTTGGCCTTCATGAAGAAGATGGACCAATTTTGGCTTTATTTTCCCTTTTTAATTCTTTTAATTACTAAATGACCAAAATGCCCTTAAAGGCTTTTCTTTCAAATTTGTCCTATTCTTGCCCATTTTTTGTCCAAACTTATATGTAATGGTCTAATTACTAAATAAGGACCTCCAATTTAAGAACCCATTTCAATTAAATCCTATTTATTATCAAGAACACACATTTTGCTAATTTTACAATTTAGTCCTAATTATCAAATTAGGCACTTATACATAAAATTTCATCACGAAATTTTCACGCAATTATTCAATCAATGAATAAAACTTAAAACTTAATCAGAATAAAATTTTTTGATCTCATATTTATGGTTTCGCAACCACTATTCCGTTTAGGCCCTATTTCGGGATGTTATAGTTTTGGTCAATCGGTCCACGATAACCCACACTGAATCTTTCTTAGAGGGCGTTAGGGGTAGCCTACTCAAAAAATCCATAGTTACTCTTTCCCACTTCCACATTGGAATCTTAACCGGCTGAAGCAACCTAGAAGGCAACTGATGTTCTGCTTTAACCTGTTGGCAAGTCATACATTTCCCCACAAATTCGGTAATATCACGCTTAAGACCTGGCCACCAATATATATTACAAATATCTTTGTACATCTTATTTCCACCTGGGTGCATGGCATAGGGGCTACTATGCTCCTCTCGCAGAATAGCCTGCCTCAAATTAGTATCATTATGTAATACCCCTACCCGTATTCATTGCCGGAATAGGGTACAAAGTATTACCGGAGTTTACAAATTAAATTTTTTTTAACTCAATATAACCCCTTTATAGATATCTACCCTTCCCTGAAATTTTAAACAAAAAACAGTCCACATCAACCAATCCAAATCAACATATTTTCAAGATAAATTCATGCATATTTATAAAATAACGTCATCACATACCCAAAACCAGGTTTGTTAACCATACCGATGGCTAACTTTACATTCATTTCATAGAATCATTTACTTTATTAGCTTATACATGCCATTGATTTCCAAAATAAAGTTTCTTTATATACCGAAATCCTGAGGTTGATAGTGTGATGTATCTCCGACCAAATCCGACCTCCGAGCTCTTAACACTACAAAACAGGGGAAAATGAAACAGGGTAAGCACTTTGTGCTTAGTAAGCCCATGTAACAAGAATTATACTTACCTAATATTTTCAATACAATGTAATAAACATTCATATATCCATTTAATGCATTATTACCCTACCATGCACAACTCAACATTCAAGTTAATCCAATAATTTTCATGTGTCAATAATATATACCATGATTGATGAACTCATCAATACCATGATTACCATTCCCTTATTATTTTTCCATATTTATCCTATTGAATTTCTTGGAATTTTTAATGGATTTTCAGAGGTACACTTTTAGTGTACATTTCCGGGTCCGTCAATTCATATTCATGTCAATAACATACATTTCAAGCATTTAAGAATATAATTCAAGTTACATGAACTTACCTTGATACTTGTTTGTGTACAAAAATCTACTAATCCTGAACTTTTTCCTTTCCTCGATCTAGCTTCGTATTTGAATCTTCTGGATCTAAATAAATAAATTTAATTATCAATTTAATACATTTCATGTTCATATGCAACATTCTCTATAATTCAACTATTATTTATAGTTCATTCAAAGCTGTCTACTTAAGTCATAGTAACTAAATTATTTATAACTCGAGCTACGGAACTCCAAATTGAGTTCTGTTAATTTTCCCTGAAACTAGACTCATATATCTTTTTATCATAAAATTTTCAGAATTTTTGGTTTAGCCAATCAGTACAGTTCATTCTTTAAAGTCACCCCTGTTCTGCTGTCTAACAGTTCTGACCCTTCTTCACTAAAAATTAATTATCTCTTCATACAGGATTCAAATGATGTTCTCATTTGTTTTTATTAAAAATAGACTCATTAAGGATTCTATACATATAAATTTAAGCCCATAATTATTTTTCTTATATTTTTTATGATTTTGCAAAGTCAGAACAGGGGAACCCAAATTCATTCTGACCTTGTCTCACAAAATTCATTATATCTCAAACTTTACAAATCCATTGCTTACACTGTTTCTTTTATGAGAAACTAGAATCAATAATATTTAATTTCATATTTATTTAATCTTCTAATTCGATTTCTACAATTTATAGTGATTTTTCAAAGTTAGTCTACTGCTGCTGTCCAAATTGTTTTAGTGCAAGCTGTTTATTACCATTTTTCCCCTAAGCTTTTAATAAATGAGAATTTCGTCCCTACTCAATTAGCCTCTCAATTGAGCTTATTTTTCTCAATTAACACTTTATTATATCACCTTAAACTATTTTACAACCTTTAGGAATCAGAGTTTCAGAAATAGACTTTAATTCCAAACATTTTCACAATTAGGTCCTAAAAATCAATTTCCATTGAAATTACCTAATAAAATCATCTCATAAACAAATTAAAGCTTTAATTTCATTCTATTTCATCATAAACTTACAGCACTCAATCATGGTGACTTTCAATTTCATCCATGAAATCAAAAACTAATGAATTTAATAGTAGGACCTAGTTGTATGACTTAAGTCATAGAAACACAAAAATTACAAGAAAAAGGCAAGGATTAACTCACTTGGTGCAAAAATTATGAAATACCAGCTTAGCGAACCCTCCTATGGTGTTTTTAGCTGCTGGAATTGAAGAGAAATGAAGAGAAATCTAGATATTTCCTATTTAGTCCTAGCTTTATTTAGTTAATTTTGCAATATTCCAATTTTGCCCTTAATTTATCAAATTCCCTGCTGATTTCATGCCCTTGCCGTCCAGCCCAAATAAATTTTGGGTCTAATTGCCTTTTAAATCCTTTCTCATTAGACTCTTAAGCTATTTAATCATTCTAGAAACTTTTAACCTATTACAATTTAGTCCTTTTCATTTAATTGACTACCCAAACATTAAAATTTCCTAACGAAATTTTAATACCACATTACTAACATTTCATAAATATTTATAAAATTATTTTTGATTTGGTTTTATGAGATCGAGGTCTCGATACTTTGTTTTTACCCAATTTCTTCAATAATTTCTTTTTCTAACTAACCACTAAATCGGTAAAAAATAATTATCGATATTTTCATACGATTTTCCTATTATATAAATATTCATGCAAAAATATTAAAATAAATTTCTCTTTAAATTGAATTTGTGGTTACGAAACCACTGTTCTGATAACCTTGAATTTAGGCCATTACACATTAGGTACACAAATTCTGCCTCAGTAATAGAGTATCCCTTCAATATTCAGCCCAAAATCAATAGTATTACCCATTTCGATCTAACGGAACCGAAGACCCAAAGACTCATCTTCCCACTGTTTACTCTTAATCTGCTCAATCCACACTAGTTTAACTTGGAGCTCAGCCAACAAACTACCATCGTCAAATAAGCTAAGACGAGCAAACATTACTCTTAGATCAAACATAGCCCTACGGGTCAGTGCATCGGTCACCACATTAGCCTTACCAAGGTGGTATTCAATCGAACAGTTATAATCCTTGAGCAGCTCAATCCATCTATGCTGCCTAACGTTTAACTCCTTCTGAGTGAGGAGATACTTGAGGCTCTTGTGATCTGTGTAAATGATACACTTTTCACCATACAAGTAATGCCTCCAAATTTTTAATGCGAATACCACTACGGCCAAATCCAAGTTGTGTGTTCGGTAATTCACCTTGTGAGTCTTAAGCTGGTGTGACGCGTACGCTACCACCTTACCCTCTTGCATCAACACACAACTTAAACCAACGTGTAATGCATCACTGTAAATAGTAAATTCTTTCCCAGACTCCGGCTGAATCAAGACAGGGGCCTCAGTCAAAACTTTCTTGAGCTTCTCAAAGCTCTCTTACTACTCATCTGTCCAGTTAAAAGGTACGCCCTTACGTAGCAGCTTAGTTAAGGGCGCGATAATCAATGAGAACCCCTCTACAAACCTTCGATAGTACCCAACTAGTCCCAGGAAACTACAAATTTTTTATGTCGTCTTAGGCTACTTCCAATACAAAACAACCTAAATTTTCTGAGGATCAACACTAATCCCCTCAACAGATACCACATGACCAAGAAACGTTACCTCCTGTAACCAAAATTCACACTTGCTGAACTTGGCATACAGTTGTTTCTCCCTCAAAATTTGCAGAACTATCCAGAGATGTTCATCATGTTCCACTTAGTCCTTGAGTACACCAGTATGTCATCGATATATACTACAAAAAATCGATCCAGATAGGGTTGGAATACTCTATTCATCAGATCCATAAAAGCTATCGTGCATTTGTCAGTCCAAATGGCATTACCAAGAACTCGTAATGACCATAACGAGTCCTAAACGCCATTTTGTGCATATCGGCCTCTTTTACTCTTAGTTAATGATACCCCGATCGGAGATCTATTTTATAGAAAATCGACACTCCTCGCAGTTGATCGAACAGATCATCAATTGTAACGCCCCAAAAATCCCGAAACCCAAAAATCTCGAAATCTCAATTTTTTTCTTTTTGTGCTTAGTAATTCCGGTTAAGTGTTAATTACACGATGGTAGGTCTTGGTCAAGGTTTGAGTTCGAATCTAGTGGTAAAAGAAATTATAGTTTAATTATTAAAGGAACCCTGATGGCAAGTGGTTGGGCTTTTAAATAAATATAGGGGAAAATAGCATAAAAAAGCCTTGTGGAGGAGTGGCTAAGTGATGCCACTTAGGGTGTAGAGAGGTGATGTTAGTGGCTAGCAAGGAGATCCAGGGTTCGAATCCTAGCTTAGTATTTTTAGAAGTTTAATTTTGGCCTTCTAGAAGGTTGGAAGTGGCGTGAAAATGGACTCCAAGGGGAGTGTTCACAAGAGAAATTTGAGGAAAGGATCAAGGGATTATCAGGTAGAAAAACGAGGAGATGAGAAGGGGGAAGTGATGGAGTCGAATTGGGAACTTGGGCTTGAGGAATTCGACTATAGGGCTATAAATAGGTGCCGAGTGGGAGTTTGCCAGGCTAATGCCGAATTTCCCCTCACATTGTTGCCAGAAACCCTCTTCCCTAAAAGCTAAAAACCCTTTTATTTTGCTTTCTTTTTTTTTCTGCCGATTTTTATTCTCCTCTACACAATTTTCTTTGTTTCATTTAGCCGATTCCTTCTTCTACTCTTCTTATTTATTCTGTACCAAATAAACCTTATTCACCATACTAAGTTTGAAAGCCGAAGAGCTAAATCTCCCAAGGGCCGAATACTCTTTGACCGAATCTAGTGTAAGTGTTTACTCTTGCAATCAATTTTTGCTAAAGTATCGATTATTGTTCCTCACTTCTTCTAATCAGTTTTGGGTAGGAATAGGTATCAAATCTCAGTTTTGGATCCCTGCTGATTTGCTCTTTAGGTAAGGGGCTTTGGTAAGTACTCTTAATCTTAGCTGGCCGAATAGTCAGAGTTAAGGTAATGGGACTTGTGTTGGATACGAGTCACCTATTATCCTAGTTTCTAATAGTTAAGATTGATGCAGATCTAGTAGTTGATCGTGGTTAGTGATTTAAAAAGGGGCTGTTATACTTATAGCGCAAGGTAATGTTAAGGTCAGGTTTCAGTTTTAGTAAGAATATGTATTAAGCATGCGATTAATTGAAGGGTGATATTTTTTGTAGGTTGTTGACTAAGGGAATCGCAGCACGCTTACTTACCAGGTGTGTACATACACTGCCCACACACAAGGGATCGACAAAAGCCGAAATACCAAAAAGCCGAAAAGCCAAAATGCTGAAAAGCCGAAAGGTGGGCTGCGACAGTCTTGCGAGTGTGCGAACACTCGTGAGGAGGAAACTAATAGGTTGCTTGAGGCCACGGGCGATTCTATGGACTTGGGTTGTGAATTAGCCAAATGGGCCTGAATGGGCTAAATGGGTGAATAGGCTGTTGGGCCCATAACAGGCAAATTTGATAATTGATGCTATGTGATAGAATTTTGTATGTGAGCATGAATCTGAATGTGACTGGGCGTAACAGGCCATATAAATGTGATTTTGGCCTAATGGGCCATATATAGGTGATTTGGGCCTAATGGGCCATATGAATTTGATTGGGCTTAATGGGCCAGATACAGGTAGGTGAATTTGTTTTGGGCTTTGTAAGGGGTTTTCGGCCTAGTATATGATAACTACATAAGAATTAATTAATTTATTGCGGCCGTGGACAAGTCAAAGGGTTAAGGTGTGGCAATGGGTTTATGTATGTCTAGGATTGGATCTAGGGAGAGCTTGGTACTTAAGTGGTCTTAATGTCTCACCTCCTCTTCTCTGGAATCCTACCTGGTGCATAGTATTCGTTCATCTTAACTCACGGGATTTGTTAACGGGTAAAGGTAAGTGAAAACCGTAATTAAAGGAAAATTACCGAAATGCGACTAAAGGCAAAAATGACCAAAATACCCCTAGGTGTTGAATGTAAGTTTTATGGATGTGACATGCATAGATATGATATTCTGCTTAGGTTGCATATGGGTTGGGAATTATGGAACAGAGGAAGTATATGAGGATTGCATGGTTGCTTGACAATCGTGGGTCCACCGACGGCTTTTAAGCCCAATATGTAAATAAAGGTAGTTCCACAACCGGGCTACCATTGATGTGTCGGTTGGGTGGGTCGATATTTATATCCCCACATGATGTGATGGGGGACGGAGTTGGTGTGTAGTAGATGAATAATTGGGATGGGATTGCATTGCATGTTTGATGTATGATGATTTTTGAATGCTTGTTTTTGTCGAGGGTTGTACACATTGAGCTTGCAAAAACTCACCCCCCCTCTTTTATTTTATTTTTAGGTGATGCTCAATAGAAGGTTCGATGTTTGGAGGGACTCTGGGTGGCCAGCAAGCAAGACAATTTGGACTTGTTTTTTTTCTAAGCATATAAGTTTCTATTTTATTAAGTACTTTTCAGACCTGATTGTAATAGGACTTCCATTTTGTTAGTAGTTGGATTAATATTTTTATGTGATGTAATTATAAGAAGTTGAACATGGTTTCTTAAACTATAGTATGTTTTTCTACGCTTCCGCAACTAAATTTTAAAATGACATGTTTTCATAAAATCATATGTTTTAAACAAGTGATTGAAATGAGTTTTTTTTTAATTGAAATGAGTTTTTTTTAAGTTAATTACGGTTTCTTTTATTTTAAGAAGGGTTTTCAATGAAAATACGATTTTTGCTAAAACACTTCAATGTGATGTGCCAGATTTGGCCATAACGTCCAAGCCGAGTTTAGGGTGTTCCATTTAGTGGTATCAGAGCCTAGGTTGTAAAAATTTGGCTGTGGAGTAGGCCTTATTATTATTTGGTTTTTTTCTACTTTTTATTTGGATTTAAAAAAAAATATTTCGGATCACAATGTTTTGGAAAAAGGGAAATCTTGTTGTGCGGCACACCGAGCCTTCGACGTCGAACCAAGTAAGTACTTTTATTCTTAAGTATGTTTAAATTGTGATATAGTACATAGTAGAGGGCTACTTTAGGTAATTTTGTTAGAGTGAAACTGAAGCCCGTAGGAACTTGGAACTGTAGAGGATTTTTGAAAACAATCTTCTCTTTAAATATTTTCATAAAACATCGGTGTAATTATTAAACTAACTAAAAATTCATAAAATTTCTAATCCAGATAATACGAGAATCGACGATGAGTGCTAGAAGAGGTACAAGAGGCCGTGGCCGAGGCCCGAAAGTGTTAGGGCTAAATCGTAGGCATCAGGCCATATGCCCGATGTTGGAGTAGAAGATGCTCCAGCCTCACCTGTGGCTGGGAATGGTCTGTATGACTGGGCCGCGAGAGAAGATGCATTGTCGTAAGCAATGCTAATAATTTTGGAAAGGGTCGCTGGGCCCAATAATGGCATTGGAAATCGGGGGTCCATTTCGGAACGACTTCGATCGAATGGGGCTGAGATCTTTAAGGACGTGGTTGGTGTGGCTCCTAATGTGGTGGAATACTGGTTGGAGGCCACTGAAAGAATAATGGAGGACCTGGACTATTCACCGGAACAAAAGCTGAAAGGGGCAGTGTCGCTGCTTAGGGAAGAAGCCTACCAGTGGTGGTTGACAGTGAAAGAGGGCACCCAACTGGAGCAGGTCACTTGGGAGTTTTTCAAAGCTGCATTCCAAGGGAAGTATGTGGGTTCAAGCTATGTGGATGCTAGAAGGAAGGAGTTCCTAAACTTGACCCAAGGAAACAAATAGGTGGCGGAGTATGAAGCAGAGTTTCTATGCCTTAGTAGGTATGCAAGATTAATGATGGCAACGGAATATGAGTGTTGCGTTAGGTTTGAGGACGGACTAAGAGATAGCCTTAGGGTATTGATAGCTCCACAAAGGGAGCAAGTTTTCTCGAAATTGGTGGAAAAAGTGAAGATAGCAGAGGAGGTAAAGCGCACTGAGCGCTTAAATTGGGAAAAAGAAAAGGGTAGGAATAAGAGGGAGGCTGAGGCTCCGAGTGTTGGATAGAGGCCTAGGGCTAGGGCCAGAAATAATGGGCCAGTTAGAGTAGGGCCCTCTACTGCTAATCCAGGGGTTCCACCTTGTGCTGATTATGGGAGAAGCCGTAGAGGCGAGTGTTGGAAGAGGATGGGAGCTTGTTTCACTTGTAGGTCTATCGAGCATAGGATCAAGGATTGCCCCCGAATGCTGGGTCGAGTTCCAGTAGTGGGTCAAGGTGGTGCTCAGCCACCAAGGGAAGGTCAGCTGCTGCCAAGGGGTCGTGGGTAGGCCAGGGGCGGTAACAGCAATGGGCGTGAACGTTGAGCACTAGGCAGAAATGTAGGCCTTGCTGAGGCGAGACAACAACTTTGGTTTATGCTGCTTGTCACCAAGAAGACGGGGATGCCCTAGATGTGATAACGGGTATGTTTCTTATATATGAGTTACCTTACACATCATTGATTGATATTTGATCGACGCATTCATATGTTGCATGCAATATGATTAGTTTGTTAAGGTAGTAAGTAGGAGTGGATAAGTTGTTTAGAGAGGTACCCTTAGTAGTCCAAGGGGTTACCTTTTTAGCGGATTTGATGGAGCTATCAGTTAGCGAATTCGACTTAATCTTATATATGGATTGGCTGGTGAAGAACCGAGCCACCTTGGATTGCGTTGCAAAGCGAATGGTGTTAAGAACGGCAGAAGATAAGGAAGTCGTGGTGATTGGTGAACGCCGAAACTATTTGTCGAACGTGATTTTAGTGTTAAGGGTTGAGAAGTTAGTACGAAAGGGATGCGAAGCCCTTTTGGCTTATATTAGTAATACGAAGGCTAAGAACCTTACTGTTAAGGAGTTGAGAACCGTTAGGGATTTTCCTGATGTTAGAAATCTGAAGTCGGTGTAGAGAGGAGTGGCTAAGTGACGCCACTTAGGGTGGAGAGAGGTGACGTTAGTGGCTAGCAAGGAGATCCAGGGTTCGAATCCTAGCTTAGTATTTTTAGAAGTTTAATTTTGGCCTTCTAAAGGTTGGAAGTGGCGTGAATATGGACTCCAAGGGGAGTGTTCAGAAGAGAAATTTGAGGAAAGGATCAAGGGATTATCAGAGAGAAAAATGAGGAGATGAGAAGGGGGAAGTGATAGAGCCGAATTGGGAACTTGGGCTTGAGGAATTCGGCTATAGGGCTATAAATAGGTGCCGAGTGGGAGTTTACCAGGCTAATGTCGAATTTCCCCTCATCTTGTTGCCAGAAACCCTCTTCCCTAAAAGTCAAAAACCCTTTTGTTTTTTCTTTCTTTTCTTTCTGCCGATTTCTATTCTTCTCTACAAAATTTTCTTTGTTTCATTTAGCCAATTTCTTCTTCTACTCTTCTTCTTTAATCTATACCAAATAAACCTTATTCACAATACTAAGTTTGAAAGCCGAAAAGCCAAATCTCCCAAGGGCGGAATACTCTTTGACCGAATCTAGTGTAAGTGTTTGCTATTCCAATCAGTGCTAAAGTATCGATTATTGTTCCTCACTTCTTCTAATCAGTTTTGGGTAGGAATAGGTATCGAATCTCAGTTTTGGATCCCTGCCGATTTGCTCTTCAGGTAAGGGGCTTTGGTAAGTACTCTTAATCTTAGCTGGCCGAATAGTCAGAGTTAAGGTAAGGGGACTTGTGTTGGATACGAGTCACCTATTATCCTGGTTTCTAATAGTTAAGATTGATGCAGATCTAGGATTTGATCGTGGTTAGTGATTTAAGAAGGGGCTGTTATACTTATCGCGCAAGGTAAGGTTAAGGTGAGGTTTCGGTTTTAGTAATGATATGTATTAAACATGCGATTAATTGAAGGGTGATATCGTTTGTAGGTTGGTGACTAAGGGAATCGCAGCACGCTTACTTACCAGGTGTGTACATACACTGCACACACATAAGGGATCGACAAAAGCCGAAATGCCAAAAACTCGAAAAGCAAAAATACCGAAAAACTGAAAGTTGGGTTACGGTAGTCTTGCGAGTGCGCGAACACTTGTGAGGAGGAAATCGATAGGTTGCTTGAGGCCACAGGCGATTTCATGAAATTGGGTTGTGAATGGGCTAAATAGGCCTAAATGGGCTAAATGGGCCGATGGGCTGTTGGTTCCATAATAGGCAAAATTGATAATTGATGCTATATGATAGAATTTCGTATGTGAGCATGAATATGAATGTGACTGGGCCTAACGGGCCATATAATTGTGATTTGGGCCTAATGGGTCATATACAGGTGATTTGGGCCTAATGGGCCATATGAATATGATTGGGCTTAATGGGCCAAATACAAGTAGGTGAATTTGTTTGGGCTTTGTAAGGGGTTTTAGGCCTAGTATATGATAACTACATAAGACTTAATTAATTTATTGCGACCGTGGACAAGTCAAAGGGTTAAGGTGTGGCATCGGGTATATGCATGTCTAGGATTGGAACTAGGGAGAGCTTGGTACTTAAGTGGTCTTGATGACTCACCTCCTCTTCTCTGGAATCCTACCTGGTGCATAGTATACGTTCATCTTAGCTCACGGGATTTGTTAATGGGCTAAGGTAAGTGAAAACCGTTGTAACACCCCAAACTCGGCCTAGACGTTTTGACCGGATCCGACGTGCCACATCGGAACGTTAAAAACATTTTCTATTCTTAGTCCAGAAAATCGTACTTAGTGTTCAAAAGATGATTTCATTATAGGTTAAAGTGAATGGAAGCTGTGCACCAGGTAGGAAACCGAAAAAGAGGAGTTGAGTCTATCGGACTGCTTAAGTACCAAGCTCCATTCTGATCCAAACCTAGACATGCACACCACCATTGCCACACCTTAATTGGTGTATGTTCTTAGGAAACAATCCATTTAAGTCCAGTTTAAGAAAAAAGTGATTAACTTTGGAAAACGTTTTCGTTGCGGACGTTTTGCTTTGTTGCGTGATATTTTAAAATCAGTTACTATTTTTGAAAACGCGCTCTAAAACTAATCAGTTTCAGTGGTTAAGATAATATTATACCTATTCTAGTAAAACATATTAAAAACAATTAAAAATCATTAAAGCGACCTTCTTACAACTTAAAACCCAAATCATAAAAATAATTAAAAAGATGTCCAATTCCCCAGAAGAAAACCAAATTTGCAGAACGCGTGGTCACTCCGAATCCCACACAGCTCCAAGCCCACTATGGTTGGGGATTACCTGCATGGATGAAAATAAGGGGTGAGTTTGGGAAACTCAGTGTGTAAAATGACCCAACCATAATCTAAACCAGTTCAAACCACAGAAACAGATTAAATTGGACATAGCCCAGAACAAATTTCAAAATGAAGCCCATAGGCCCATAACGGAACAGAACAAAAATTACATGTTTATGCAGAAACCCATCCATATCCAACCGTATACACCCCCGTACCATCTTTACACCATATGGGGAGACTACTCGACCCACCCAACCACTACACGCCACAGAATTTGCAGCATGGCTACCAGAAAAGATAGTGTGATAGAGTCACCAGATACAGATATTTGTGGACAGAGCCACCAGAACAGATATTTGTGGCAGAGCCACCAGAACAGATAATTGTGGCATAGCCACCAAGACGCTTCCTCCATAAATATAACCCATGTGCCCATGCAATAGTTATACAAATCATGGCATACATCATACAGAAGCAGGGGTATAACGGTCATTTTACACCTAGGGGTATAACGGTAATTTTCATACTTAAGGGTATTCTAGTAATTTATCTATTTTAGGGTTTTCATGCATATTTTCACCATTTACGTACTAACAAAAATACTTACCGAGTGTTCTTACCGAATTGGGCCCGTTGGCCCATTATCCCAATTTTTTGGCCCATTAAGCCCAAAAATATCGAAAGCCACAAAAATCATGCACTCTGCAGTCTAAACACTGTAGTTTACTAAATACACTAATTGATCTACCTCATGAGCATTCACACACTCGCAAGTCCACAAAATACCATTTTTTCGGCATTTCAGCTTTTCGGCTTTTGCCGATCTAGTCCATGAGAGGGTGTCAGTTACACACCTAGTTTGTAGTGGTTCGACGGTGAGTTCCACACATGAGCTGCCTACAATTGGATTACCAACACGTCAATCTAAATATCGAAAACAAACTACAGACCTATCCCCCTACCATATTCGGCCAACCAAGCCTCAGACCTTAGAGTTCTTACCTCTTTCCGAAACTAGCGACTAGGTTTAGATCTAGTCGTTCCACTTGTCCAAGCCTTCGATCAGCAACCTCTAGATCACACTAACATCATAATAAAACAATTGTCACGACCCTTAGAGCCATAGGGCCCAATTGACAGCCTCCCTAAGCCTTTAGGGGTTTCAGCTTTTCTAAAACCCGAAATAAAGAATAGATTTGAAAACTTACCACCGGTTCCTTCAGTCAACGATTCCACTTTAGTTCCTATACGATTCTGATGCAGATCTAAACCCTCAAATGATAGCAGAAATCAAATCTTTAAAGGTCTAAACATTCAGCCATGCCCCTAAGACTGTGGGGTTTTCAACTTTTTGAAATAGTGAAGAGAAAGATGAAATATGAGGGTTTTGCGATGGTTTTGTCGACAAGACTTTGGGGTTCAGAGGATGAGAGAATCGGCCAAAAAGATGGAGAAGAATCAGAGGGTTTGGCTAGAAAAATCGGCACAACAGAAACAGGTTTTCAGGATTTTGGCTTTTATGGCAATCAGCTTCCAAGGCTTAAAAACGAATGGAATGGAAGAGTAGAATGGTAGGAAGGGTTCGGCTATAGAAGAAGAAGCAAAGAAGAAGAAAAGAGAATAGGAGATGAGAGGAGAAAAGAAAAAGAGAAGAGAATGGTCAGAACCCAAATGCCGAATTTTCCCCCCACTTACTAGCCGAATTTCCCCTATACTAGCAACCCTTGGCCGGCCAACTCTTGCTCCTCAAGAGTCCATCATTCGGCCAATACTACACCCCCTAATCAGCTTCTAAATCTTTTCCCTTATCCCCTCCTTACTCAATCTCCTAAGCAGCTCAACTCTTCCTAACAGAGTTCTACCTGAGTTCCATCACATCCCCTTTCTGTACATAAAAATTAATACTAATATTTGCTCACCTTGTGACTTAAACCTTAGCTCTCCCTAGCCATCCACACGCCACCCTTTTAGCACCCTAGTGGCGTCACATGCCACTTTGCCACCTGCCTTCTTGTGGCTTATTTTACCCATTAAATCTTAAAAGCCCAACTTACTAGAACCCCTTTTCCCCTAAGAATTAAAATTAGTTAAAACTTCCGGATTTCATCTCAAACTTGGGCTTCTAGAGGCCCACTAACATACTTAGACCTACACCCAGCAGTCAAAACACAAAAATTCAAAAATTCACCGAAATTCACAGAAGTCCCGAAAATTGGGTCGTTACAACTCTACCCTCCTTAAAGAAATTTCGTGCTTGAAATTTACCTAATCCAAATAGATGAGGGTATTGTTGTCGCATCGCCTCTTCTGTCTCCCAAGTAGCTTCCTCTCTGCTGTGATTATGCCAAAGCACTTTCACTAAAGGAACAAATTTCCTTCTTAACACCTTGACGTCACGGTCCAATATCTGTACAGGCTATTCCTCGAAAGTCAAATCAGATTGCACCTCGATCTCTGCAACCGGCACGACATGAGTAGGGTCAGAATGATAACGCCTTAACATGGAGACGTGAAAAACATCGTGAAATCCTGTCTAACTCTGGAGGTAATTCTAATTGATATGCCAATAGTCCTACTCGTTTCAAAACCCGATAAGGCCCAATGAACTGCGGACTCAACTTGCCGTTCTTACCAAACCTTAATATCTTCTTCCAAGGAGAAACCTTCAAGAAGACCATATCACCTACTCAGTACTCAATCTCCTTACGCTTCAAATCTGCATACGACTTTTGCCTATCCGCAGCTTCTTTTAACCGATCTCTGATTACTCTGACCTTATCCTCAGTGTCAGCTACCAACTCGGGTCCAAGAACCTGCCTCTCTCCCAATTCGGTCCAACAACTAGTGGTACGACACCTTCGTCCATACAGCGCTTCATACGGTGCCATTCGAATACTCGCTTGATAACTGTTGTTGTACGCAAACTCTGCCAACGGCAAGTAGTCCTCCCAACTACCTCAGAAGTTAATAACGCATCCCCTTATCATGTCCTCCAGAATCTGAATAACCCTTTCCGACTGACCATCAGTCTGGGGATGGAAGGCCGTACTAAAATTCAATCGCGTCCCCAACGCCTCATGCAAATTTTGCCAAAATCGAGATGTAAATCTAGGATCCCGGTCAGAAATAATTGAAACTGGGACACCATAAAGTCGCACGATCTCCGCCACATACAACTTGGCTAACCTCTGAAGTGAAAAGCCGGTGCGGACAGGTATGAAATGAGCTGATCTGGTCAACCTATCCACGATCACCCAAACCGAGTCTTTCTTTATTGGTAACAAAGGTAACCCACTCACAAAGTCCATGGTTACCCTCTCCCACTTCCAAAGTGGTATCTTCACTAGCTGCAAAAGCCCAGAAGGTAGTTGATGCTCAGCTTTCACTTGCTGGCATGTCAAACATTTCCTCACAACCTCCGTTACTTCCCGCTTAAGCGCAGGCCACCAATACAATTTTTGCAAGTCGTGATACAACTTATTCCCTCTAGGATGCATGGCACAAAGTCCCCCATGAGCTTCTTTCAATATTGACTACCTCAAGTCAGTGTCCTTCGGAACACAAATTCTCCCTCGGAAACACATAACTCCTTCATTATTCAACCCAAACTCAGAAGTTTCCCCTTCCTTGATCTACTAGAAACGAGCAACCAAAGATTCATCTCTCAATTGCTTCTCCTTAATCTGATCCACCTAGGTTGGCCTTACTTGCAACTCATCCAACAGACTACCATAATCATATAGACTCAGACGAGCAAACATTACTCTCAGATCAAATACAGCTCTTCGACTTAGAGCATCGGCTACCACGTTAGCCTTGCCCGGGTGGTACTCAATCATACAATCATAATCTTTAAGCAACTCTATCCATCTCCTTTGCCTAAGGTTCAGCTCCTTCTGAGTCAGTAAGTACTTGAGACTCTTAAGGTTGGTGTATATAATACACCTCTCTCCGTACAAGTAGTGTCTCCAAATCTTAAGCGCAAAGATTACTACTGCCAATTCCAAATCATGAGTAGGGTAGTTTCCTTCGTGAGGCTTAAGCTGTCGTGATGCATAAGCAACCACCTTACCTTCTTGCATCAACACGTAGCCCAAACCCACATGTGATGCGTCATCAGTACACACGAAAATCCTTCCTGATCTCATTGAATCAACACAGTGCTTCAATGAACCTTTTCAACTTCTCAAAAGCTTCCTGCTGCTTCTCTATCCAAACAAACGGTACTCCTTTCCGTATGAGTTTTGTCAAAGGCGTTGCCATCACAGAAAAACCTTCCACAAACCTCCTATAGTATCCTGCCAACCCTAGGAAACTCCGAATTTTTTACACCGACCTAGGTAGCTTCCATTCCAAAATTGCTTCAATCTTTCGAGGGTCCACCTTAATCCCTTCAGCTGAGACAACATGTCCTAGGAAAGTTACCTCCTTCAACCAGAATTCACATTTGCTGAATTTCGCATATAGTTCCTTCTCCCTTAACACTTGCAGCACTATACGGAGATGCTCATCATGTTTTACTTCAGTTTCAAAATATACTAGAATATCGTCAATAAAGACGACTACAAATCGATCCAAAAATGGTTGGAAAACACGATTCATCAAATTCATAAACACTGCAGGAGCGTTTGTCAGTCCAAATGGCATAACCAGAAACTTGTAATGACCATACCGAGTTTTGAATGCCGTCTTATGAATATCTGCCTCTTTGAACCTTAACTGATGATATCCAAATTAAAGGTCGATCTTGGAAAATATAGAAGCTCCTCTAAGTTGGTCGAATAGATCATTAATCCTTGGCAGTGGATACTTATTCTTAATCGTCAGTTTGTTCAATTGCCAATAATCAATACACATTCGTATCGTCCTATCCTTCTTTTTCACGAATAGCACTGGTGCTCCCCACGGAGACACACTTGGCCTAATAAAACCCTTATCCAACAACTCTTGAATTTGTGCTTTTAACTCCACCAACTCTTTTGGTGCCATCCTATACGGTGCGATGGACACTGGTGTCGTTCCAGGTAGCAAGTCGATTCCAAACTCGACTTCTCGGTTCGGAGGCAGTCCTGGAAGCTCCTCCGAAAAAGCATCTTGGAACTCCTTAACGGTTCTAGCCTTATCCACTATCAGTCCCTCATCTTCTGCCTGACTTACAAATGCCAAATAGGCCTCACAACCTTTACGAATCCATTTTTCGGCTCCTAATGGTGACACCACATTGGACAAATAATCCCTTCGCTCACCTAAAACCATAACCTCTTCTCCCTCCGTGGTCCTTAACACCATACGTTTAGCAGCACAATCCAAAGTCGCCCTGTGCTTAACAAGCCAGTCCATTCCTAGAATGAGGTCGAATTCTCCGAACGGTAACTCCTTCAAGTCTCCAGAGAAGATATTACCTTGGGTTTCTAAAGGTACATCCCTATACAGTTTGTCTACCTTAACCGAGTGACCCAAAGGACTTAGTACAGTTACCCCACTCACTATCTCCTCAGAGTGTACACCCAACGACCCAGATATGGCACATGCAACATAGGAATGAGTAGATCCAATATCTACCAAAGTAGTATATGGCAAGCTATAAACTAGGAACATACCAGTTATGACGTCAGGTGCATCGCCCTCCTCATGACGACGAGCTGCATACACCAACGCTGGCTATCGAGCCTCAGCATTTCCAGCACCTCTGCCAGGTGCTCCTCGACCTCGACCATTACCATTTCCGCCCCTACCTTGTCCACGTCCTCTTGGTGGTTGTGGTCCACCTCTCACTGGTTGAGCAACCCTCTGCTCAGCAACTTGAACCTGATCTATTTTTTGAGGACAGTCTTTGACTCTATGCTCCATAGATCCGCATCGGAAACAGGCACCGGAACGTTTTCTACACTCGCCCAGATGTACCTTACCACAGTCTTCACAGATTGGTGGTCTAATCACGTTCATCGGAACTGCCCGCATTGGCTCCTCCAGTCTTGCTCTCTTTCCATTTCTATTTGCACCACTCGAAGGTCCTGAATCCTTCCGAAAAAGGTTTCGATCCTCTCACGATTCTGCTTTTCAGCACGCTTCACTTCCTTAGCTATCTTAGCTTTCTCCACCAAGACCGCAAAGTCACGCTCCCTCTGCGGAGCAATCAACACCCTGAGTTCATCTTTAAGACCATTCTCGAAGCGCACACTACGCTCATATTCTGTAGCGACTATTCCCACGGTATACTGGCTCAACCTCAGAAACTCAGCCTCGTATTCAGCAACTATTTTACCTCCTTGCATCAGATTCAAGAATTCCTTCCTACAGGCGTCCACATAAATCGCCCCAACATATTTCCCTTTGAAGACTGCCTTAAACAGCTCCCAGGTTACCCTGTCAGCTGGGGTCCCATCTCTCATAGTGAGCCACCACTAATAAGCCTCGTCTCGTAGCAAGATACGGTTCCTTCAGCTTCTGCTCTACAGAGCAGTCCAAGTCATCCATAATCCGTTCTATGGCCTCCAACCAATATTCCGCCACATTCAGGGCTACACCAGATACACCCTTAAAGATCTCCGCTCCGTTAGCCTGGAGTCGCTCAGAAATAGATCCTCAATTTTTGTTACCCGAACTTGCCCTGATAACCCTTTCTAGAACACGAAGCATTGCCTGGGATAGGGCGTCATCCTTGGTACCACGATCATGAGACTCCACTTCTGTTACCGGTGGTACCGGTGCTTCTGCCGTTAGCATATGCCCTGAAGACGAAGTTCCTGTTCGAGCGCAACCTCGGCCACGTCCACGGCTTCTTCCACGAGCCGCCCTCGTACTCATATCGTATTTATCTGATTATGAAGTTTATGCATCAATTAAATATTCCAATGTTTATTACAGATGTTTTATGAACAGATAGTAATTCAGAGTTTGTTTTTCGCAAAATCAAAATCTAGCTACAGTCTCAGTCTTTTACCAAAATTCCTATGGTCTCAGTACCATCCCACTAGATTATCATAATAGGGTTTAAATACAGATAGATAATTCAGAAAAAATATCTCAGAAAAGTTTAGAATAATACTTACAGACTTGGGTCGGGAATTCGAGTGCCACCTTTTTAAGGATCCAACTTTGAAAACTGAGTTTCGTAATTTTTGTAAAAATTTCATTTTCGAAAATCTTTGCTTTTATAGACCCATTCCACAACCGAGTTGTTGTAACTTAGCTCTGTTACCACTAAATGTAACACCCCAAACCCGGCTTAGACGTTATGACCGGATCCGACCTGCCACATCGGAACGTTAAAAACATTTTCTATTCTTAGTCCAGAAAATCGTACTTAGTGTTCAAAAGATGATTTCATTATAGGTTAAAGTGAATGGAAGTCATGCACCGGTAGTAGGAAACCTAAAAGAGGAGGTGAGTCTATCGATCGCTTAAGTACCAAGCTCCCTTCCGGATCCAATCCTAGACATGCACACCACCATTGCCACACCTTAACTTAGTGCATGTTCTTAGGAAACAATCCATTTAAGTCCAGTTTAAGAAAAAAGTGATTAACTTTGGAAAACGTTTTCGTTGCGAAAGTTTTGCTTTGTTGTCGTGATATTTTAAAATCAGTTACTGCTTTTGAAAACGCGCCCACTTTCAGCGGTTAAGATAATATTATACCTATTCTAGTAAAACATATTAAAAACAATTAAAAATCATTAAAGCGGCCTTATTACAACTTAAAACCCAAATCATAAAAGTAATTAAAAAGATGTCCAATTCCTCAGAAGAAAACCAAATTTGTAGAATGCGTGGCCACTCCGAATCCCACACAGCTCCAAGCCCACTATGGTTGGGGATTACCTGCATGGATGAAAATAAGGGGTGAGTTTGGGAAACTCAGTGTGTAAAATAACCCAACCATAGTCTAAACCAGTTCAAACCACAGAAACAGATCAAATTGGCCATAGCCCAGAATAGATTTCAGAATGAAGCCCATAGGCCCATAACAGAAAAGAACAGAACAGAAATTACATGTTTATGTAACATCCTGATTTTCGGGTTTTCGTAATTTTCGAGAATTTGGTAAGTTTTTAAAATTTGGTATTGGTACTGAAAATTCATAGTTGGAATATGTAAATGGGCCTATGGAAGGCCCACGTGCTGGCCAAAACCTGGAAGAATTTTTCAATTTTGGACTTAAGGAGTTAGAGGCATTGGATAGGTGGCCTTATTAATAGACGAGGGTAAAATGTAACACAAGAGAGCCCCTGGAAAAGTGGTTAAGTGACGCCACTAGGGAGCTAAAAAAGTGGCGTGTAAGTGGTTGAGGAGAGCCAAGGTTTGATTCTCTAAGCTGGCAATTGTGGTGTTCTTTTTATGTCTTGAGCAGGCAGGAGTTGGAAGTTGAATGAAACTCTGTTGGAGAGAGTTTGAATCAGTCAAACGCATGGATTAAGGAGTGATAAGGGGAGAGATTTTGGGGATTTTGAGAAAAGCTAAGAGTTGGCCGAATAGGGGGAATTGAAGAGGGGATTTCGGCAGAGGAGTATTTGGCTAGTATTTCGGCATTTAGGGACTTAGTTGTGCCGTTTTCTTCTGTGTAAACACCATAGGATTATTCTTTTCTTCTCTTTTTCTTCTCTACCTGAAACTACCACCCTTTCTATCCATTTTTTTTCTTTCTTTCCTTTTCTTTTCCGAAACTAGCCTTCTATTCCTTTCTTTTCAACTACTACTTCTTTTCTATCTTCACCTTTGCCGAATAGCCAAGAGCCAAAACTTTTTGGAGGTTGGTGGTGTCGATTTCTTTAAGACCAGTATCCTACTGTTCTCTTCAATTGTTGTGGTCGATTTCTTCTTCTTCTAAATTCTAAACAGTACACAAGGAAGACTGTGGTAAGTATTCATACTCCAATCGATTCAGTAGTAAATATTAAGAAAAGCCGAAACCCCCTATAGTTTAGGGGCTGTCGTTTTGAGGTATAGGCCTTACTAGGCCTTTTTCATTTGATTTTTATGGTTTGTGTAGTGTTATAGAAAACTTTGGAGGAGCAGCAAGGCTTGGGGTATCGAGTTGGATAAGCTTGAATCGTATCATCGGACTTGGTGAAGGTAAGTGACTTATGGCCATTAGGGGTTCTTTGGCCGAATAAGGTAAGGAGGATTTTGGGTTTGATAAGCATGACTTGTGCGCTAAGAATGGTGATACTTAATTGTAGGTTGTCGTGGGAGACTCTGTTAGCAAACGTCACAAAACAGGTGTGTAACAACCCTCGTAGTAGCTTAGGCTAATATTCGCAGAAAAGCCGAAATGCCAAAATTTCGGTATTTCGGGAACTTGAGATTTTGCATGTAGTTTTAGATACGATAAAAATGATATGAACGGTGTTTCGATCGATGGAACAGGTAAGAGTGCAATTTTGTGCACGATGGTAAGTTGGGCCTCAATGGGCTGGAATTTGGCCCAATGGGCTTTCGGGCCCATTTGGGTAAAATTAATAGAAAATGGAATTTGGAAAGGTTGTACGTTAACACGGTTAGTACTGTTGTAAAATTTGGATTATGTGGGCTTAATGGGCTAAATCGGCTTTCGTAGGACCCATTAGGGGTTTTGGGCCCAAAAGCCCGAATTTGATAAAGTGGGTTAAAGATCATTGTTTAAACACTCAAAAATATTGATAATTGATTAATGAACATGGAAAACCCTGTTATTTGGTAAAATTATGAAATCACCCTTATAATATGAAAAATGTCTCTTTTTCCCTAGGTAAAAATGACCATTATACCCCCTAGGGTTTAATTATGAATATGATGCATGAGATTTTGATATACATGATATGACATAATATGCACATGATATGTTATGAGATGCACATGACGTACCCATTATATGCATGGGTTGGGTTTGATATAAATGGAGGAAGTGAAAAAAGGGTTTTGCCCTAGTTTACCGAAAAGGGCTTTGCCCCAGTTTATCAAAAAAGGGCTTTGCCCCAGTTATTAAAAGAGGCTAGGCCTCCAGTTATATGATAAAGCAGCTATGCTACCAGTGGAAAGTTTGGTTGGGTGGGTTGAGTTATTCCCCACATGGAGAGCTTGGCTGGTACGGGTGGAGAGTAGCAGATGGTGGGTTGAGTAGTCTTCCCAAATGGGCTTGCATACATCCATTAATATTATATGTGATATTGAAATGGGCCTATGGGCCATACCGTTTACAGTAAGGGCTTCGGCCCAGTGATATGATTTATGAAAAGGCTTCGGCCCAGTAACCGTTAAACGAAAGGCTTCAGCCCAGTCTATGTCGAGACTGAATTAGGGCTTAGGCCCAGTATGCTGATATTAGTTTGGGATCTGAAAGGGGCTTGTTGCACACTGAGTTTCCAAACTTACCCCTTTTCCTTAACCTTGCAGGTGAGCCTTGATGTGAAGACTTGGAGCCGGAGGGGATTCAGAGTGGCCGTGATGATCGCTTTCGAACTTTGCAACAAGTAACCGATTTTTTTAAAAATTTATTATTATTATTTGGTTTTGGGTTGTAATAAGGCCGTTTTAAGTATCTTTCTGGGATTATTTTATTTTATACTCTATATTTTACTGATAATAATTCAAAATAGTTTAGAGTTATGGCGCGTTTTCAAAATGATACTTGTTTTCAAAATAGCGCAACGATGCAACTAATCGGTTTATCAAAAATATCTACTTAAATGAATTCCAACTCGTTTTTTTTTTCAAAACCTAACCTCGCACCAGAGTGTGGCAATGGTTGTGGGCATGTCTAGGATTGGATCCAGTCAAGAGCTTGGTACTTAAGTAGCCTTCATGGCTCACCTCCTCTATTTCAGATACCTACCTGGTGCACAGCTTCCATTCACTTTATGAACTTAGCAAAGACTATCTTTTAAAACACTAAGAAGGACGTTGAAAGAGGCATGGGTTTTCTTAAAAACTTCAATGTGATACGTCGGATTCGGCCATAATGTCTGGGCCGGATTTTGGGTGTTACAGTTTATGCAGAAACCCAACCATATCCAACCGTATACACCCCCGTACCATCCTTACACCATGTGGGGAGACTACTCGACCCACCCAACCGCTACACGCCATAGAATTTGCAGCATGGCTGCTAGAACAGATAGTGTGACAGAGTCACCGGATACAGATATTTGTGGACAGAGCCACCAGAATAGATATTGTGGCAGAGCCACCAGAACAGATAATTGTGGCATAGCCACCAAGATTCTTCCTCCATAAATATAACCTATGTCCCCATGCAACAGTTATACAAATCATGGCATACATCATACAAAATCAGATCATCATGCTTTTCAGTCAAATTCACCCTAGGGGTATAATGGTCATTTTACACCTAGGGGTATAACGGTAATTTTCATACTTAAGGGTATTCTAGTAATTTATCTATTTTAGGGTTTTCATGTATATTTTCACCAT
The DNA here is from genome assembly GCA_025698465.1 of Gossypium longicalyx. NCBI lineage: Eukaryota > Viridiplantae > Streptophyta > Magnoliopsida > Malvales > Malvaceae > Gossypium > Gossypium longicalyx. The sequence goes on along the minus strand of CM046995.1, from coordinate 32,319,152 downwards.
TTACGTACTAACAGAAACACTTACCGAATATTCTTACCGAATTGGGCCCGTTGGCCCATTATCCCAATTTTTTGGCCCATTGAGCCCAAAAATATCGAAAGCCACAAAAATCATGCACTCTGCAGTCTAACCACTATAGTTTACCAAATACGCTAATCGATCTACCTCACGATCATTCGCACACTTGCAAGTCCATGAAATACCGATTTTTCGGCATTTCGGCTTTTACCGATCTAGTCCATGAGAGGGTGTCAGTTACACACCTGGTTTGTAGTGGTTCGACGGTGAGTTCCACACACGAGCTGCCTACAATTGTATTACCAACACGTCAATCTAAATATCGAAAACAAACAACAGACCTATCCCCCTACCATATTTGGCCAACCAAGCCTCAGACCTTAGAGTTCTTACCTTTTTCCGAAACTAGCTACGAGGTTTAGATCCAATCGTTCCACTTGTCCAACCCTTTGATCAGCAGCCTCTAGATCACACTAACATCATAATAAAACAATTGTCACAGCCCTTAGAGCCATAGGGCCCAATCAACAGCCTCCTTAAGCCTTTAGGGGTTTCAGCTTTTCTAAAACCCGAAATAAAGAATAGATTCAAAAACTTACCACCGGTTTCTTCAGTCAACGATTCCAATTTAGTTCCTACACAATTTTGATGCAGATTTAAACCCTCAAATGATAGCAGAAATCAAATCTTTAAAGGTCTAAAGATTCGGCCATGCCCCTAAGACCGTGGGGTTTTCGGCTTTTTGAAATAGTGAAGAGAAAGATGAAATATGAGGGTTTTGTGATGGTTTTGTCGACAAGACTTTGGGGTTCAGAGGATGAGAGAATTGGAAAAATATATGGAGAAGAATCAGAGGGTTTGGCTAGAAAAATCGGCATAACAGAAATAGGTTTTCGGGATTTTGGCTTTTATGGCAATCGGCTTCCAAGGCTTAAAAACGAATGGAATGGAAGAGTAGAATGGTAGGAAGGGTTCGGCTATAGAAGAAGAAGCAAAGAAGAAGAAAAGAGAATAGGAGATGAGAGGAGAAAAGAAAAAGAGACGAGAATGGTCAGAACCCAAATGCCGAATTTCCCCCCACCTACTAGCCAAATTTCCCCTATACTAGCAACCCTTGGCCTGCCAACTCTTGCTCCTCAAGAGTCCATCATTCGACCAATACTACACCTCCTAATCAGCTCCTAAATCTTCTCCCTTATCCCCTCCTTACTCGATCTCCTGAGCAGCTCAAACTCTTCCTAACAGAGTTCCACCTGAGTTCCATCACATCCCCTTTCTGTACATAAAAATTAATACTAATATTTGCTCACCTTGTGACTTGAACCTTAGCTCTCCCTAGCCATCCACACGCCACCTTTTTATCACCCTAGTGGCGTCACATGCCACTTTGCCACCTGCCTTCTTGTGGCTTATTTTACCCATAAAATTTTAAAAGCCCAACTTACTAGAACCCTTTTTCCCCTAAGAATTAAAATTAGTTAAAACTTCCGGATTTCATCTCAAACTTGGGCTTCTAGAGGCCCACTAACATACTTAGACCTACGCCTAGCAGTCAAAACACAGAAATTCAAAAATTCACCAAAATTCACAGAAGTCTCGAAAATTGGGGCGTTACAACTGTAATTAAGGGAAAATTATCGAAATGCCCTTAAAGGCAAAAATGACCAAAATACCCTTAGGTGTTGAATATAAGTTTTATGGATGTGACATGCATACATATGATATTCTACTTAGGTTGCATATAGGTTGGGAATTATGAAATGGAGGAAGTATATGAGGATCACATGGTTGCTTGACAATCGTGGATCCACCGACGACTTTTAAGCACAATATGTAAATGAAGGTAGTTCCGCAACTGGGCTACCATTGATGTGTCGGTTGGGTGGGTCGATATTTATATCCCCACATGATGTGACGGGAGACGGAGCTGGTGTGTAGCGGATGGATAATTGGGATGGGATTGCATTGCATGTTTGGTGTATGATGATTTTTGAATGCTTGTTTTTGTTGAGGGTTGTACACATTAAGCTTGCGAGAAGTCACCTCCCCTCTTTTATTTTATTTTCAGGTGATACTCAGTAGAAGGTTCGATGTTTAGAGGGACTCTGGGTGGCCAGCTAGCAAGACAATTTGGACTTGTTTTTTTTCTAAGCATATAAGTTTCTATTTCATTAAGTACTTTTCAGACCTGATTGTAATAAGGCTTCCATTTTGTTAGTAGTTGGATTAATATTTTTATGTTATGTAATTATAAGAAGTTGAACATCGTTTCTTAAACTATAGTATGTTTTTCTATGCTTTCGCAACTAAATTTTAAAATGACATGTTTTCATAAAATCATATGTTTTAAACAAGCGATTGAAAGGAGTTTTTTTTTAAAGTTAATTAAGGTTTCTTTTATTTTAAGAAGGGTTTTCAATGAAAACACAGTTTTCGCTAAAACACTTCAATGTGATGCGCCAGATTCAGCCATAAAGTCTGGGCCGGGTTTGGGGTGTTACATCAATCCTTGGCAGAGGATATTTGTTCTTAATGGTCAGCTTATTCAGTTGTCTGTAGTCGATGCACATATGCATGGATCCATCATTCTTTTTCACAAACAACACTGGTGCTCCCCACGGAGACACACTTGGTCGGATAAACCCACGGTCCAGTAACTTTTGAATTTGGGCCTTAAGCTCCACAAGCTCCTTCGATGCCATTCTGTAAGGGGCGATGGACACTAGAGCTGTACCAGGAAGGAGCTTAATCCCGAACTCCACTTCACGTTCTGGAGTTAATCCCGGTAACTCTTCAAGAAAGACGTCCGAAAAATCCTTAACAGTCCTGATGTCCTTTACCGAAGAGTCTCCAACATCTGAAATACTGACGTAGGCCAAGAATACCTCGCAACCCTTGCGAACCAACTTCTTGGCCCTTAGCGCAGAAATTACATTACTCATATAGTTTCGTCATTCCCCAATTACCACTACCTCTTCATCTGTCTTAGTTCTCAATACGACCCATTTAGTGGCACAATCCAAGCTTACCCGACGTTTAACTAGCCAATCCATGCCCAGTATTAAGTCGAATTTTCTGAATGGCAGCTCTATAAGATCGGCTAGAAATACAACTCCTTGTATCTCCAAGGGAACATCTCTAAACATCTTATTTATCCAAATAGACTGTCCCAACAAACTTAGAATAGTTATCTCAGTCATAGTGCTTTCAGCCATAATACCCAATATCTCAAACACAGAGCATGCTACGTATGAGTGTGTAGACCCAACATCAATCAATGCAGTATAAGGTACATTATGGATAAAGAACATACCCGTAATGAAATCTGGAGCATCTCTATCCTCTCAGCGACATGCAGTATAAACCAGTGCCAGTTGCCTCACCTCAGTATGACTAGCACCTCTGCCCGGTGCTCCGCGACCACGGCCTATACCATTACCACCCCTGGCCTGACCACTGCCCCTCAGTGGCTGTTGAACACCTCTTGGCGGCTGACCAGTACCCATACTAGTAGCTTGCATCTGATCGGGCCTCCATAGACAATTCTTAACCCGGTGCTGCAATGATCCGCATCTCAGACATGCACCCAACTTTCTCCAACACTCACCCTGATAACGTTTTCCATAATCAGCACAGAATTGCGGTCTAGTAGTAGCAACAGCAGGGGCCCTAACTCTGATTGGCCTATATGCTCTGGGCTTTTTCCTAAGCCTCTGAAAAGAATTTGAGGGCTCAGCATCCCTCTTACCTCTGCCTTTCTCTTTGCTCTGACGCTCAGCCTACGTCACATCCTTGGAAATTTTAGCCTTGTCAACCAGTGTTGCGAAATCTCGCTCCCTCTAAAAAGCTATCAAAACCCTTAGACCATCCCTGAGGCCACCCTCAAATCGAACACACCGCTCGCATTCTGTTGCCACCATCCCACGTGCATAATGGCTCAGTCGTAAAATTTTGGCCACATATTCAGCCACTGTACTATTTCCCTGAGTTAAGTTCAGAAATTCCCTCATACGGGCATCTACATAGCTGGCACCCATATATTTAGCCTGAAAGGTAGTCTTGAAAAACTCCTAGGTCAATCGATCGGCTTGAGTGCCCTCTTTGACAGTAAGCCACCACTGGTAGGCCTTGTCCCTCAGTAGAGATACTACACCTTTTAGCTTCTGATCTGGGGTGCAGTCAAGGTCATACATGATTCTTTCTATGGCCTCCATCCAATACTCAATCACATTAGGGGCAACTCCAGCAATACCCCTAAATATCTCCACCCCATTAGACCTGAGTCGTTCTGTAACCAACCCACGGCCCACATTACCAGTACCAGGCCTAGCAACCCTTTTCAGAATTCTCAACATCGCTTGGGACAGTGCATCGTCCCCAGCTGCTTGATTTTGAGACCCTGCCTAAGTCGTAGGTGAAGCTGGAACCTCTCTAGCTTCCTCATTAGGCTGGTGTCCAGAAGACGAAGACCTAGCCCGAGCACCTCCACGGCCTCTGTCGCGGCCTCTACCACGAGTACCTCCAGTGCTCATTATCCAATCGCACTCTTATCTGTTTTAAAAGTTTTATACCAGTCAGTTCATTGTTCTAGTGTTTATTATAGATATCTTATGAACAATATTATTTCAGAGTTTGTTTTTGCAATTCATAGTTTTACTACGGTTCATAGTTTACTCTAACTAGAGAGTTTCAATACAGTTTTACTATCTAAGTAGTTTCAGTAATAACATTTCTATATTCTTATTTCAGTATAGACAATCAGAAGACTTACCAGACCGGTACAGAGACTCGGTGTACCACTCCTTCAGTCAAACCTTTCCAAATAATCATTTTAAACCATTTGAAACAATGCTTTAAAATTTTTGCGTTTTTGAAAAACCTAAATCCACAACTGAATTTTGTAACCTGGCTCTGATACCATTAAATTTAACACCTCAAATCTGGTCTATACGTTATAGTCGAATCTGTGGTGTCACTTTAGAGTGTTTTTCCAAATCACAATTCTTATGAAAAACCGTTCTTAAAAATTTCTTTAGGTTGATATAAAAAAATTTGAATGTCTTTTCATTTGGAAATCTTCAGTCGTTATAGCAAATATCATTCGTATTAGTTCATCATTAAACTTTAAAATAATGTTTGTTGTGAAAACTCTTTAATTTGTGATACGTAAATGTGGTGTTTTTAGAAAAACCTTTGTTTATAATTTCTTGAAAACCCGAGACCTACTACTAACCGATAAAAATTTCAAGTAAATAAATCCCCAAATTAAAATAAAGAAATTTAAAGAGGCCTTATTACAATATAAAACACCCAAAATAAAATAAAATCATAATTATAGCATATAATAAAATAACTACATCGAGTGGCCACCTTTGAGTCCTCCGTCACCTCGATCCTTCTAAGCCTTGGGATTTCCTACATAGATAACAGATGTGTGAGTTTACGAAAAATCAGTGTGTGGAATCTGATGATAGCAAACAATCAGAGTAAACGCAATTTGGGCCTAAGCCCTTTAGTTCCAATTAGGGGCCCTAGCCCCTTTTTCAGTAACAGTAGCAATCTGGGCATTAGTCCATTTCAGTACAGTATGCAAACAAAGAATCCCACCCAATCTATCCGCTACACACCAACTCTGTACCAGCCCTACACACCATGTGGGGATAACATCGATCCACTCAACCCTACACACCAAACCGTACCGAATTCAGTACTAAAACCGTATTTGCGCAGAGCTGCCAGTAATAAGCGTATAGCCTTCCAGTACACTTCCTCCTTAAATTGTATATCCCACCCCATGTAATACATTATAATGTCATACGTGTATGTAGAAATGTCATGCTCAGAAACAGTCATACAAAATACAAGGGTATTTCAGTCATTTTACCTCATAGGGGTACGCTGGTCATTTCATCAGTATGGTGTCTAAGTATACCTACTGACCCAATAGTAGGTTCACAGTAGTCTCAGGCGACCCGTGCAACCTAAATAGTCAATCAGTGATAATGGGCCTACAACCCATATTACTGGCCATGGGGCTCATACTCTCGTATGGCCCATATAGCCTAGAAATGGCCTTCGCCATGTAGTTTACATAGCCTAGCCCCCAATTTACCGCACTTTGTGTGGTTTTTCCGTGTGGGCCCATAAGCCATTGGGCCCACACAACCCAGTTTGGCCTAAAATGGCCTAATAACATTTCGACCCATGAAATCATTCATGGCCATTTCGTTGACAACACGGCCTCGATTTACTACTCAGCCTGCCACACAGAAGGCCACATGCCCGTGTGGAGTTAACGGTGCACTATTCGATTTTTTGACTTTTGCCGCTCAACAATGTTTGCAGTGCGATTACACACCTGTTTCCAAAAAAGTGCCAAAATCCCACGAGCGTCGAACCTACATTCATACAAGATCATTCCATTAGCCGCTTATCAAAAGGGTAAAATACCCTCCTCTTTAATACATAACTTAACTAATATTGATGCTTGCCTTGATTTAAACGAGTGATCTAACCCACTTAAACCGCTAACAAGGGATGATTTCCAAGATCCTTGGGAAAACCTGCATTACAATCCATTTTGGTTAACTACCACCATAAATGTAATCCACTTGAACCAAAGAATGACCTACCAAAATATAGACTAAGAATGGAGGATAGCAGTATTCGGCCTACCACAGCACACCCTACAATCGAGGCACGCGATGCCACGAACACACTCTTAGTAGTAATGGATAGAGAAAAGAAGAGATTACAGAGGAAGACTATTATAGTACAGAAAAAGAAAGAGAGACAGCACAACCATGAACCCACACATAGATGACGGTAATAGTAAGGCTCTGCTATGGCCAAGAATTCAGCAACTCGAAAAGAAACCCAATTACCTTTACTAGTGCAGGGAGAGATTCGGCCACAAGAGAAAGGATATTTGGCTAGCAAAGCAAGGGAAACTTGAAGGAAGCCGAACAAGAAAAAAAGGGAGGAGGAACAAGGATATATGGCATAAGCACACAAGGAGGTGATGTCGGCTTAGAACCCAAAAGAGAGAGAGTGTTATCAAGGATTCGACAAAGGCTTATGAGGGAAACAAAGAATGCTCAGTCTAAGAGAGGAATGACTGAGAGAAAGAACGGAAAGAAGTAAAGAATGCTCGGTCTAAGAGAGGAATGACTGAGAGAAAGAACGGAAAGAAGCAATTTCAGAGAAGTTACCAAAGAAAAAATGCAAAAGGGTGGATACCCAACAAGAAGAATGAGGAAAATACCACAGAGACTATTTCGGCACTTCAAGCAAAAGGGGAAAACAAATGCCGATTTTGTCAAAAGGCACTCCTAGTTCGGCCAAACCTCAACACCACCCACACACTTGACTCTTTCAACCCTTTTCCACCTCAGCCGAAACTCTCATGAAACAAGAGTTCAATTTCGGTACAACTTCCCTACACCTTAACTCCACTTTTTCCTCCCCTTATCCCTCTCCTAAAATCTCTCCACCATATCCTCAATTGATCACCAACCAACCCCCTTTCTTCTCCTAAGTTTCGACTAACATGATCCCTTACTTCCATCAACAACCCAACCCACCAAGAGCATTAGTATCCCACTATCACTTAATCTCTTACATGGCACAGCAGCAAAAAACACACCATTTGCATGCCATTGGGCTCGAACTCAGGTCTCCTAGCAGAAGCAACATGCTACTTACCACTAGACTAGCAAGCTTTTTATGACATGTTTTACCCATATTACTTTAAGACACCTACTATCAAGTGACAATGGTTTATTCAAGAAGGAGAAAAAAATTTCTCAAGCCAAGGCTTGAACCCATGACTTCCCAGACACTCCCAGAGCACTAAACCACTAAGTCAGACATGCATCCATGCCACAACACAAAAATAATTTTAACAGGGGTTTTCGAGATTTGAAAATTCTAGGGCGTTACATACCAACTTAACAAATTGACCATTTATGACTAGGTCATTCATGAGCACATCATATGAACATTATTGCATCACATAGTTTATGCTCAAAAGACATTCATAATTATAACCAAAGCCAAGCCATATCACATGGCTAGATATACACATTACCAAACATATTCACAAACTTCTAGCTTATACATGTCATACTTCAATATATACAATTTCAAAAGGTACCAAAAATAGAGTTCGATAGTGTGATGATGATCCTTGACGACCCCCGAGCTCCCAGTAGCTTCGATATCTATAAAATAATGCAAAAACACACAAAGTAAGCTTTCAAAAGCTTAGTAAGCCATATACAAATAAACTCATCACATAACACATTTTTAAACCATTTCATTCATGTAATATATGGCAAAACATAACTACATATCCATAATTCTCATATAACTCAATTGTTCATAAGTCACTTACACATAACATATTTCATACTCATATAATTCATACATATTTCATATGACCACATATAAACATACACTTACCTTTCATTCTTAATCATAATGTACATTTCAAAGTACCTGAATTTGGTTACACATTCTCATATTCATTCATTTCTCGGAATGCCCATTGAACCATTCAGAATCAATAAGGATACTCGGATAGCTCGAAAAGCTCGTACAATGCCTACGTCCCAGACGTGGTCTTATATGTAATCAAATATCAATAGCAATGTCCTAGACAGGGTCATACGCAAAATCAAATATGATGCTGATGTCCTAGACATGGTCTTACACGTAAATCATAAGTCGATGCCAACGTCCTAGACGTGGTCTTCCATGAAAACATATATCGGATCCTATGTCATGACATATGTATCCTAACTATTCCTATGGTTCGTACAGGTCTTTTCGAACGTCGTTACATTATCAAAACTTTCTTGGATATCACATATTGAGCTCTCGTATAGCCATTAATCACAATTCAATGTCATATAAATATAAGTAAATCAACTCAAACATGTTTATTTGTATATTGACTTACCTCAAACGGATTCGAAGGAACGGAGTCGACTACTCGACGACTTTCGACTCCCCCGATCTAATTCTGTTTTCTTTTGTTCTTGATCTAAATAAATTCAAATTTAACTCTTTTATTCAACAAATCATTCAAATCAATCCATAAACACACATTTAGGGTATTTTACAAATTAGCCCTTACATTTGCACATTTTAACACTTTAGTCCCTAATCACAAAAATCACAACATATACAAAATTTCCATATACCCATACTTAGCCAAATTTTCATAGTGTTCATATAAGCCCACATATTTCATTTATTTCACATTTTAGTCTCTCAATTTCTCATTTTCACAATTTAGCCCAAATTACTCAAATTCATAAAAAATTCAAAGACAAAACATGTTAACTCAACATCAAGCTTCCATATACTATCATCAAACTTCATAAAACTCATAATTTCATCAATGGCTCAACTCAAAATCATCAACAATTTCAGAAATTTAGACATGGGCTTGATAGAACACTAAGCAACAATCACAAAAATGTAAAAATTATCAAAAATCGAACAAAATACATACCTAAATCAAAGTGAACAATAGTTGAACCCTAGCTTGTATTTTTGTTTCTTTTTCTTTGTGTTTTTTAGAAAAATGATGAACAAATGGCTAATTTCATGCATTTTGTTTTATTAATCACATATTAATTCATCAATTACTATTTTACCCTGAATGAACATTCATAAAAATCCACCAACTAGGGACATATTTGTCCATCCAATAAGCTAATGGTTTAATAACAATATAAGAACCCTACATTTAATAAAACATAGCAATTTAGCACTTTAACAAATAGAAGGCCACTTTTACATTTTACGCGATTAGGTTCTTTTATCAAATTAAGCACACAAACGATCAAATTTTCATATGGAATTTTCACACATACTAATTCACATATAATAAGCAAGGAAAATAATATAAAAATATTTTTTTGACTCAGATTTGTGGTCCCAAAACCACTATTTCGACTAGGGTCTAAACCGGGCTATTACATACTCATTTTATTTATTTATTTATTTGAATGACGATTTCGCTAGATAACCTTCCATTGTAAATGAAGTGCCATGGAACCAAGGACTCCTCTGATTCTTGAATCTTTCGTAAGAAACTTCGAAGTTTCAATATCGATATTTTCCTTTCATCTCTTAGGGCCAAAATTAATAACATTTTTATGCACTTGTGAAGCATTCATCTTCATGTCACTTGGATTCGTGTTCTTGCCTTAAGAGAAAGTAATCTTGCTTGGAAGATAGATACATAAACCTAGTCGTTCGAATTTTGGATTGAGACTTCAATGAATTTTTTTTTACAGTTTTAACATATTATTAATTTATTAATAAAGGATTCAAGACTAGATTTCTTCCCTCAAAGTTGGAATTGGATTTGGGATTGACTTTTCAGATCTACCAATCGAGGTGTGGATTTAACGTATCAAAAAATTTAGTTACGAAATTATTTATTAAAATGAGATTAAATATATATTAGGATTTAATCTTTGATAAAGAGTTTTATATGTGTGAAATATTAAGAATACATTAAGTATTCCAGAGGGATGCTAAATCCAAAAGAAAAAGGGAAAACACAAGTATGTATTTTGATTTGTCTATTTTGGTGATTGTTTGCTACAAACAATGTGATTAAATGATTAATGTGAAATGATTTGTATAGACCAATTCTCATGACATGTGATTTTATGGAAAAATTGATTATGCATGATATATTTTTAATCATGCCACTATTATTAATTGATATTTCATTTGCATGTTAAGCATGTCGACTATGATAAATTGAGATTTGATTAGCATGTTAAGCATGCCGACTATGATGATCTTAGATTTTATTCGCATGATAAGTTTGCCTATTGAAAAATATTATTCATATACCATATAACGTGCATAAAGTTGGGCTGAATATGAATGGAGAAAGAATTTGGCAATTTTACAGTAAAATTGAGTGGCTTGTCCATAACGCTATTAAGTGGCTTTGCCACAACAATAGCAAATGGCTTCTCTACAATGCAATTGAGTGGCTTGTCCACAACACGATTGAGTTGTTTGACCATAATGAGCAACTTGTCTATGACATTGAGTGGCTTGGCCATAACGTTGTATGTTATTAAATAGACAAGTTCTCGAAAACTCTTTATTGGTGTGTAGTAGAGACGGGTAGGAATGCTTTTGAAAAACTTGCACTAATTTTTAAAAAAGTTGCATTGACTTTCTCATATACCTTGTTATATGTGAAATTATGTGAATTATACATGTTGCTATAATTATGATATGTATGACCAGAATATTATTCCTTTTATGTTGAATTCACACTAGACTTTTAGCTCACACCTTCAAGTTTCTGACCTTTCAAATAACATACTAGGTTAGGACATGGGCTGGGCTTTTGGAAGTGGACTTGGATATTTTTGTGAATAATCTACTAAACTTTATTATCGGTATTTTGGGACTATTTTATTATTATTATTTGGGGATTGTGGTATGGACGTTAATTTCGGACATTTTGGTATATTTTGCATGATTTGGTTTGAAAATATTATTTAAAATGGTTTAATTAAATCAGTATGAAAAAACTAAAATTTTCAATACAATGATAATTTTGACTTGGAAATTTATTACAAAATCAAGCATATATTTTTACGAGAATTAAACTTTTTTGTTTAAAATTCCAATATTTTATCTAGTGGTGATTTTTAATCAACAAATAAGTTTTTGTTAAATTTTTCATTGCGACAATTCAAGTTAAATTTGTCAACTTTAAATCTTCAAATTTAGAATTTTTTAAAGTTATTCATTTTCTGAAAATATCTTTCTAAGAAATTCAAAGGGTTGGACCTTAGTTTTTCTCAAGCATATCAACTCACTAATTTTTATTTTATTAAAGGTGATAACAACATTGAATACAGAGCAACTAATCGTTTTCTGTGCCATTAACATGGCCAATGTGATCTTTGAGATTTGGCCATAACGTCTAGACCAGGTTTAGGAGGTTACATTTAGTGGTATCAAAGGCCGATTCAAAACTCAGACTGTGGTTTTTTTCGAAAGTTGCATGCATATTTGATAAAGGGGTATTTTGGGAAATATCAATACCACAACTAATAACTTATTTTTATATAAAAATGTGATTTTGTTAAAAATTCGAGACTTTGAAGTTGGTCAAAGATAAGTATTTCTTACATACTAAAATCTAGATTGTGAAACTATATACTATGAAACAATAGACAACAAAACTTTAGATTATAAAACTATAGATTATAAAGCTATAGTGAAACCGTGACGAAACTTTTAGATTGGAAACATTTTGGAATAATAACGAAAATTCGTTTCTGAATTATCTGATAATATCATAAAACTTAGACAACTGATAGCGAAATGAATACTCTTGGTGTATGAACTCGAGATATGAAAGCTTGTGGAGAGTAAGGTTAAGGTACCCAAGTCGATTCATCTGTTTCTCAAGTAAGCACTCCCAAGTCAATGGTCAAGCATGTTGGGTATGCACCTACTATTGAGTAGCGCCAACATGAGATTGCTGATGATGTTGTATCACAAGCCATGCTTAGGGTGCTACAGTGAGTAGCTGGAGCTCATTCTAGAGCGAATAGTCATGGAACTATAGCTGAGAAGCTTTGTTCTAATGGAGCTAAGTTATTTAGGGGTGTTACTAGAATGACCCCTATCATAGCTGAATATTGGTTAGAGGATACAGAGAGAATTTTAGATGATATAGAGTGTACCCTCGAGCAAAATTTAAGGGAACTATATCATTGCTAAGAGATGAGGCTTACCGTTGATGACAAGCTGTCATGAGAGGTACTCAGACAGAGAGACTAACATGAGAATAATCTCTAGATGTCGGTACCAGATATGTCGAGGCTTAGAGCTTAAAGTTCATTGAGCTCAAATAAGGAGACCAATTTGTGGCTGAGTATAAGGCCAAATTCTTATTGATATTGAAATATGTATATTTCTTCAATGAAAATGAAGTAAAGGAGAAGAAAGCTTGCTCCAAGCTTTTGGTTGCAAGTATAACCAGAATTTTACTTTATCCTAAAAAAATTAATTAGTAAGTTTAATTTGATGTATTAGTTTTTACATGACTGTAATTATTAACTATTCTGCTATACTTTAATAAGAAACTGATTGAGAACGATGGAATTAATTATTTGATTCCATTTACTTAGTGAATTATTATAGTGGAATGAAGAAATAATGAGGAAATGATTAAATTGCAAAATGTGTAAAAGTGACATGTGAAATGTAACACTATTTTGATAATGGATATGGAATATTATGAGATAGTGTGTTATATTTCATGTGCCAAAGAAATATTATTATAGTGCTTATTGAATTATTATAACAAGGACTAAATTGAAAGGAATTAAAAAGCATGTAAGTTTTGTTTTGAAATGTAAATGTGAAATTGATTCTGGTATATTTTCTCTTGTAGACAAGATATGAACTAGTAGAATATAGATGGCATACCAGTAGGAAATATTTAGCACGTTCTCTATTCTATTAATGCACTTTGGTGCCACTTTGTTTTGTTATTGCACTTTGGTGCATCTACATATTATTTTCATATATAATGTATGCTTTGTTAAATCTACATTGGGCATCCATTAAATATTAAAAGACAAAATAAAACTACAATCAATATAACAATTTTATGTGTTAGTGAAAGGGAATGATATTTAGTTGAATTATATTGAATAAAGTTATGATATGGTAATTCTAATGTTTTATGTTTCAAACTTATTTAATATAATATTATTGTACATTGTTTATATTTATTTAATATAAAGGTAAGTTTAATTCTCGTTGTACTTACCAAGCATTTCCTAGCTTAGCCCATGATTTCTAATGTGTAGGTAAAGAACTAAAGTGAAGCTATATTATGAGGATTTGAGCTTAACTCATCTCATCACATCTCCAACTTGGAAGAAAGTATGTGGATATATTTTTTGTTTAAAGTATGACATGTAAATTAGCCAAATTAATATATTTGTATTAAATTTCTAGTAGAAATACTAAGAGTACCATAATCATTTTGACATCTTAGTGAACTTATTTGAACTTACTTGAGCTATATGATGATATATGTGATAATTTAAGGTGTTTTATGGTTTAAAATGGTTGATGGATGTTTGAGAATGAGTTGAATTGATTATGGCATGAAAATAAGTGTTTTGAGCATGATATAGGGTCCCTTGCAAAGAAGTATCGATACTTGTGTCACACCCCCAAAATTGGCAGATCCGAGCGAAATGTGAGTAGATGTGAAGGGTTCCGCCAAAGTTTATTCTAATGGATGATAAATTTTGTATGAGATTCAGCCACAGGTAGAATCCGTATAAAGTTCATCTAAAAGATCAATTAGTATAAGTATCCACCAAGAATAACATCTGAGAGAAATATTCAACACATGTTTGTGTGAGAAACAACTAGAAGAAACCTTTGCATGATTATCACTATAGGAAATGTACTTATCTTCTGTCTATTTATAGTGTGGGAAATAAGATCTGCATTAAGTAGTGGTTTTGAAAATCCACCGATTAGGAGGAATGTGTATATGATGGCCAAGTGTGGAAGTCGTCATACATGTATATGACAAGAATTTAGAAAAGTGTCCATTAAAGATTGAATAATAAGATTCTGATTCTTCGAGTTGTGGAGTTCAACAACAAATGTCTAAGGTAATCCTCTGTTGAAATTCATTAAGTTTATTTGAACTTAGGAGTGTTTGATATGATGCAGGTTCTGAGAAAAGAGTTGGTATGCAGAGGAAACAAAGCCAAGAATGTGCGAAGAAGGCTGCTCGAGTGGTGATATTATACATACTGAGGACAGTGTAGGGAAATGATAAGTTACATTTTACGTAATGTTGAGTTTGTCTTTAACCAGGTTCTAAGTTGTAATGACTTGTACACTATGTTTAATATTTTTCGTATTTAATGAGAACTTCTTTTTAATGGTTGTGTAGAAATAAATAAGGAGTTTGTTGTAATTGGGTTACGCCAGTTTTAAAATTTTTATTAAGTATTTAAGTTTTGTAGCACCCAAAATTCGAATCTGGTAATTCGAATAGGGTAGAGGGTGTTACAACTTGAATAACTTGTATCGGTACAAAATACTCTAGAGAGAAAAAAATGAACAATGTCAGGTGAGTTGTACCGATACTTGAAATAGTTAGTATCAGTACAAGTGCCTTATTTTACTCAGTTTTTGCTCAATTTGACCCAAAAGTGTTTAAGATGATGATATTAATGTAACGCCCAATTTTCGGGTTTTCTGTGTTTCTGTATTTTTTTAAAATTTGGGAGTGTTCTGGTTGGTTAAAATATATATATTTGTAGGTTAGTGGGCCTTTGGAAGGCCCAAACTTAAGTTAAATCCGTGGTAGTCTTCAGAATTTTGATTTTAAGAACAAGTGATGCAATTGGCGTTTGGGCTTTTAAGAGTAAAGGGGTAAAAGATGACACAAAAAGGAGTGTGGTGTAGTGGCAAGGTAGCACCACTTAGGGGACAAGGAAGTGACGCCATAGAGGAAGCAAGGGTTCCAAGGTTCAAGTCTTGGCTCTTACAATTTATTTTGGTTTTTCTTTTCAATAAATCTGGAAGCAAGTAGGTGCACTTTAAAGTTTAATGTGTTGGACTTATAACACAAATGAGTTGATGGCCTAGTGGTGGTGGCGTGATTTGGCATGTGAGAGGACTTTGGTTCGAATCCCTTGGCACGCAAAGGTTGATTATTTTGCTATGTTGGGACAAAGAAGAGTTGGTGTTGGTTTTAAACTCACGATGATGGAGGATCCCACATCAGGAAGCTAACATAAGAGTAGATGGAGAGGTAGCTTTAAATAGAGCAAACCATGAGGAGAGTTGGCATACCCTTCTGGGCTGATCCCTTTCGCTTGGTGGCGTGCTCGTTTGGGTTGGGCGTCAGCTAAGAGTGTGGGAGCGCGGATTAACTGCAGTCTCCTAACAGGTGTGTATTTCTCATTACTCTAGTAGTACGACGGCTATTTCGGGCCGCGATGGGCTGAAATGGGCCATGTAGTCCCAATGGGTCCGTAGGCCCAAGTGGATAAGTTGTAGAATTACTAAAATACCCCTGTAGGGTAGGACTACCGATTTACCCCTGGAGGGTAAAATGACTATTTTGCCCCTCGTGCGTAAATGACTAACTTGTGTAATGATTGGGTTAGTTGACGTGGATTTATGGTAGTTATCGTTAATTCGTAAGTCTAATGTGTTAGTGATCGATCGTAGGATTATCGCGTGGGAGATATCGTCATCAATCGTCATCAACTAGGTGTGTAAATGACACCCCCCCTTAGACTGAATTGGTAAAAGTCGAAATACCAAAACATTGGTATTTTGTGAACTCGCGAGCGTGCGAGCGCTCGTGAGATAGTTGTTAATGAATATGGTACATTTGGATGATTAGAGTGCAGAGTGTGCATTTTCGTGCACAACGGTATATTTGGGCTTAATGGGCCGAAAACGGGCCAATGGGCCAACAGGCCCACTTTGGTAAAAAGACGAGGTAAGTACTTTTGATTACTTGGTAAACGTTAGAATGAGCATGAAGCCCTAGCAATAGGTAATTATTACTAAAATACCCTTATATATAAAAAATTACGATTTTACCCCTAGGGATATTTTATTTTATCTGAAAAGCATAATGTTCTGTTTCTGTGTACGTATGCCATGACATATTATTCTGTTGCATGGGACATGGGTTTATATTAATGGAGGAAGCGTTCTGGCAGCCTCGCTGCAATCTGGTGGCTTCGCCACATATATATAAACATATATATATCTGTTCTGGTGGCCTCGCCATAATATCTGTATCTGGTGACTTCGTCACAATATCTTGTAGCCTCGCTGCAATTTCTGTGGTGTGTAGCAGATGGGTGGGTCGAGTAGTCTCCCCACATGGTGTAAGGCTGGTACGGGGGTGTTATGGATGGCTCTGGGTTGGGATTTCTACATTCATGATATATTTGTTCTGTATATGCTATGGGCCTATGAGTTTCATTTTGATTTCTGTACTGGGCCAAGGCCCAGATAAGTCTGACTCTGAGGTTTGATCTGTTTTGGGCTATAGTTGGGTTATGTTACACACTGAGTTTACCAAACTCACCCTTTATTTTCATCTCTACAGGAAATCCCCAACCATAGTGGGCTTGGAGCTGTGAGGAATTCGGAGTGGCCACATCATCTGCAAAGTTGGTTTTTCTAAGTTAGTTTATTTTTTTATTATATTCTGATTTAATTTTGGGTTTTAAGTTGTAATAAGGCCGCTATATAAATTTCTCTTTCCGCTATGGTTTTATTTTCTGATTATATTTATACTATGTCAAACTCATGTAGTGTTAGGTCACATGGGTTTCAAAATTAATGAACGTTTTCAAGACTCAACAAGCACGACAAATGGATAGCCTAAAGATTGATAAACCGACTTTTTCATCCAATTGTTGTTTTTACAAAGACCACCCTAATCACTTAAACCAACGAATGCATGCGAAGTCGTAAGTCCATGTGACATGTTAGATCTGGCCATAACATCTGGGCCGGGTTTGGGGTGTTACATTTAGTAGTATCAGAGTCGAGCAAATCGGCTGTGGAACGGGTCTAAAAGTGGGAGTTTTAAAGAAATATTGAATAAAGGTTTTTGAAAATCGTTTTTTTAGAACTTGATTATAAATTGTTTTCGAGAATGTTTCCAATATTTTCTCTTTACAAATAGATGATTTTAAAGATTAAAATCAATTTTCTAAAATTAGTTTTTTAGAAGGTGGCACACCGAATCTCCGGCCCAAGTCTGTAAGTTTTCTAAGCCTTTCTGATTGTTTCTGAAATATCTATTATATGCTTGTACAAAACCTTATCATGGTACTTTAGTTAGGGTAACACTGGAACTATAGAAACTCTAATAAGTAGACTGAGACTGTAGCTAGGCTACCGCGAAAGAAAACAAACTCAAACTCTGAATTACTGTTATTTATAAGACATCTGTAATAAACACTGAAATATGAAACTGATTCATAAAATTCTTAATCAGATAATACAAAATGAGTACACGAACAGCTCGTGGAAGAGGCCGTGGACGTGGCCGAGGTAACGCTCAAGCTAAATCTTCGTCTTCAGGACATGTACTGACAGTAGATGCACCGGTACCACTGGCAACAGAGGTAGAGTCTCATGATCGAGGTGTCGGGGACGATGCTCTGTCCCAGGCAATGCTCCGAGTTTCGGAAAGGGTTGGTGGGGCAAGTACGGGAAATGAAATTCGGGGGTCTATTTCTGAGCGGCTCTGGGCCAATGGAGCAGAGATATTTAGGGGTGTATCTGGTGTAGCTCCGAATGTGGCTGAGTATTGATTAGAAGCCACAGAGCGGATTATGGATGATCTGGACTGCTCTGTGGAGCAGAAGCTGAAGGAAGCCATATCGTTACTCAGAGATGAGGCTTATTAGTGGTGGCTCACGGTGAGAGATGAACTTAGGGTGCTGATTTCTCCGCAGAGGGAGCGTAACTTCGCTGCTTTAGTGGAGAAAGCTAAGGTAGCTGAGGAAATGAAGCGTGCAAAAAGACAAAATCGTGAGAAAGATCGGAACCTTTTTAGGAGAGATTCAGGACTTTCAGGTGGTATGAACAGGAATGTTAAGAGAGCAAGGGTAATGGAGCCAGTTTGAGTAGTACCGATGAATGCTGTTAGACCGTAGGGTTGTAGAAGTTGTGGGAAGATACATATGGGCGAGTGTCAGAAACGTTCTGGTGCTTGTTTTTGATGTGGATCTATAGAGCATAGGGTTAAGGACTGTCCCTAGGAACCAGATCAGGTTCAAGTTTTAGAGCAGAGGGTCACTCAACCAGTGAGGGGTAGGCCATTGTTTCCGAGAGAACGTGGGCAAGGAAGAGGTGGTAATGGAAATGGTCAAGGAAGAGGAGCACCTGGCAAGGGTGCTGGATTTGCTGAGGCTCGTCAGCCGGCATTGGTGTATGCAGCTCGTCACCGAGAGGAGGGTGATGCACCTGACGTCATAACTGGTATGTTTCTGATTTCTAGTATGCCATACACTGCGTTGATAGATGTTGGATCTACCCATTCGTATGTTGCATGTGCTATATCTGGGTCGCTGGGTATGCGCTCTGAGGTGACCGTGAGTGGGGTATCTGTACTAAGTCCTTTGGGTCACTCGGTTAGGGTAGATAAACTGTATAGAGATGTGCCTATAGAAACTCAAGGAAAAGTTTTCTCTGGAGATCTGATGGAGCTACCTTTCAGAGAATTCGATCTCATTTTGGGAATGGATTGGCTTGTTAAGCATAGGGCTACTTTGGATTGTGCTACTAAGCGAATGATGTTAAAGACCACAAAGGATGGGGAGTTTGGTGATAGGCGAGCGTAGGGATTATCTGTCTAATGTGGTGTCGGCATTGAGAGCCGAGAAGTGGATTCGAAAGGGATGTGAGGCTTATTTGGCGTTTGTAAGCCAATCGAAAATTGAGGGTCTGGCAGTGGATAAAGTTAGAACCGTCAAGGATTTTCAAGATGTTTTTCCAGAGGAGCTTTCGGGTTTGCTCCCGAACCGAGAGGTTGAGTTTGGAATCGACTTGTTGCCTGGAACGGCACCGGTGTCCATTGCACCTTATAGGATGGCACCGAAGGAGTTGGTGGAGCTGAAAGCCCAAATTCAAGAGTTATTGGATAGAAGCTTCATTAGACCAAGTGTGTCTCAGTGGGGAGCACCAGTGTTGTTCGTTAAGAAGAAGGATGGGTCAATGTGGATGTGTATCGATTATTGTCAGTTGAACAAACTGACGATTAAGAACAAGTACCCACTGTCGAGAATCGATGATTTATTCGATCAACTTAGAGGAGCTTCAATATTTTCCAAGATTGACCTTCGATCTGGGTATCATCAGTTGAGGGTTAAGAAGGTGGATATTCACAAGACGGCATTCAGAACTCGGTATGGTCACTATGAGTTCTTCGTTATGCCATTTTGGTTGACGAACGCACCTGCGACATTTATGGATCTGATGAATTGAGTGTTTCAGCCATACTTGGATCGATTCATAGTCGTCTTTATCGATGATATTCTGGATTATTCTGAAACTGAGGAGAAGCATGACGAGCATCTTCGTATTGTGCTGCAAGTGCTGAGGGAGAAGGAGCTTTATATGAAATTCAGTAAGTGTGAGTTCTGGTTGAGAGAGGTAACTTTATTGGGGCATGTTGTCTCTGCTGAAGGGATCAAGGTGGACCCTCGAAAGATTAAAGCAATTCTGGAATGGAAGCCACCGAGGTCAGTGTCGAAAATTTAAAGTTTTCTGGGATTAGCTGGGTACTATAGAAGGTTTGTGGAAGGATTTTCTGTGATGGCAGCGCCTTTGATAAAGCTTATAAGAAAGGGGTACCGCTTTGTTTGACCGAGAAACAACAGAATCTTTTGAAAGTGAAGAAAGTTCGACCGAGGCACTGTCTTGATTCACCAGTCCGAAAAGATTTTACCGTATGCAGTGATACATCACATGTAGGGTTGGGCTGTGTGCTGATGCAAGAGGGTAAAGTGGTTGCTTATGCATCACGACAGCTTAAACCACATGAAGTTAACTATCCTGCTCATGATCTGGAGTTGGCAACAGTAATCTTTGCGCTTAAGATTTGGAGACATTACCTATACGGAGAAAAGTGTATTATATACATAGATCATAAGAGTCTTAAGTACTTGCTGACTCAGAAGGAGCTAAACCTTAGGCAGCGGAGATGGATAGAGTTGCTTAAGGATTATGACTGCGCGATTGAGTATCACCCAAGCAAAACTAATGTGGTGACTGATGCCCTAAGTCGTAGAACTGTATCTGATTTGAGAGCCATGTTTGCTCGTTTGAGTTTGTATGACGACGGTAGTTTGTTATCGGAACTGCAAGTTAGGCCGACCTGGGTCGATGAGATTAAGGAAAAACAGTCAAGGGATGAGTCCCTGGTTTCTCGATTCCAGCAGGTTAAGAATGGGGATACTTCGAGTTCGGATCAGCAGTGAGGAGGGAGTTACGTGTTACCGAGGTAGAGTTTGTATTCAAGGACTCTGACTTTAGGCAAGCAATTCTGAAAGAAACTCATGGAGGTCTGTGTGCTATGCATCCTGGAGGGAATAAAATGTATCGCGACTTAAAGGAGTTGTATTGGTGGCCTGGATTGAAGCGAGAGGTAACAGAATTTGTGGGAAAATGTCTGACTTGTCAGCAAGTGAAAGCTGAACATCAATTACCTTCCAGACTTTTGCAGCCAGTGAAAGTACCACTTTGGAAGTGGGAGAGAGTAACCATGGATTTTGTGAGTGGGTTACCCTTGACTCCGTCGAAGAAGGACTCGATTTGGGTAATTGTGGATAGGTTGACCAAATCTGCTCATTTTATACCTGTCCGCACTGATTATTCACTTCAGAAGTTAGCCAAATTGTATGTGGCAGAAATAGTGCGACTTCACGGAGTGCCAGTGTCGATTATCTCTGATTGAGATCCTAGATTCACATCTCGATTTTGGCAAAAGTTGCATGAGGCGTTGGGTACGCGGTTGAACATTAGTACAGCCTTTCATCCTCAGACTGATGGTCAGTCGGAAAGGGTTATTCAGATTCTGGAAGACATGTTGAGGGGATGCGTTATCGACTTTCGAGGCAATTGGGAGGATTACTTACCGTTCGCAGAGTTTGCATACAACAACAGTTATCAGGCAAGTATTCGAATGGCTCCTTATGAGGCACTGTATGGGCGAAGATGTCGTACACCTAGTTGTTGGACTGAGTTGGGTGAACGACAAGTTCTTGGACCTGAATTGGTGGCAGATACTGAGGATAAGGTCAAGTTGATTAGAGACCGATTGAAGAAAGCATCTGATAGATAGAAATCATATGCAAATTTGAAGCGCAAAGGAATTGAGTACTCTGTGGGTGATATGGTCTTCTTGAAGGTTTCACCTTGGAAGAAAATATTAAGGTTTGGGAGGAAAGGCAAGTTAAGTCCGCGATTCATTGGGCCTTATCGGATTCTTAAGCGAGTGGGTCCAGTGGCTTATCAGTTGGAGCTACCTCCAGAGTTGGATAGGATTCATGATGTCTTTCACGTCTCCATGTTAAGGCGATATCGTTTTGACCCTACTCATGTTGTGCCGGTTGCAGAGATCGAGGTCCAAACAGACTTGACTTTTGAGGAGGAGCCTGTGCAGATTTTGGATCGAGATGTTAAGATTTTGAAGAGGAAATTAGTTTCGCTAGTAAAGGTGCTGTGGCGTAATCATGGTAGAGAGGAAGTTACTTGGGAGCCAGAAGTGGCGATGCGTCAACAATATCCTCATCTGTTTGATTCAGGTAAAATTTTGAGGACAAAATTTCTTTAAGGAGGGTAGAGTTGTAACGCCCAATTTTCGGGTTTTCTGTGTTTTTGTGTTTTTTAAATATTTGGGTGTGTTCTGGTTGGTTAAAATATATATATTTGTAGGTTAGTGGGCCTTTGGAAGGCCCAAACTTAAGTTAAATCCGTGGTAGTCTTCGGAATTTTGATTTTAAGAACAAGTGATGCAATTGGCGTTTAGGCTTTTAAGAGTAAAGGGGTAAAAGATGACACAAAAAGGAATGTGGTGTAATGGCAAGGTAGCGCCACTTAGGGGACAAGGAAGTGACGCCATAGAGGAAGCAAGGGTTCCAAGGTTCAAGTCTTGGCTCTTGCAATTTATTTTTGTTTTTCTTTTCAATAAATCTAGAAGCAAGTAGGTGCGCTATAAAGTTTAATGTGTTGGACTTATGACACAAATGAGTTGATGGCCTAGTGGTGGTGGCGTGATTTGGCATGTGAGGAGACTTTGGTTCGAATCCCTTGGCACGCAAAGGTTGATTATTTTGCTATGTTGGGACGGCAAGAGTTGGTGTTGGTTTTAAACTCTGATGATGGAGGGATCCCACATCGGGAAGCTAACATAAGAGTAGATGGAGAGCTGGCTTTAAATAGAGCAAACCATGAGGAGAGTTGGCATACCCTTCTGGGCTGATCCCTTTCGCTTGGTGGCGTGCTCGTTTGGGTTGGGCGTTAGCTAAGAGTGTGGATAAGTTGTAGAATTACTAAAATACCCCTGTAGGGTAGGACTACCGATTTACCCCTGGAGGGTAAAATGACTATTTTACCCCTTGTGCGTAAATGACTAACTTGTGTGATGATTGGATTAGTTGACGTGGATTTATGATAGTTATCGTTAATTCGTAAGTCTAATGTGTTAGTGATCGATCGTAGGATTATCGCGTGGGAGATATCGTCATCAATCGTCACCAACCAGGTGTGTAAACGACACCCTCCTCCCTTAGACTGAATCGGTAAAAGCCGAAATACCAAAACGTTGGTATTTTGTGAACTCGCAAGCGTGCGAGCGCTCGTGAGACTGTTGTTAATGAATATGGTGCATTTGGATGATTAGATTGCAGAGTATGCATTTTTATGCACAACGGTATATTTGGGCTTAATGGGCCGAAAACAGGCCAATGGGCCAACAGGCCCACTTTGGTAAAAAGACGAGGTAAGTACTTCTGATTACTTGGTAAATGTTAGAATGAGTATGAAACCCTAGCAATAGGTAATAATCACTGAAATACCCTTATACATGAAAAATTACGATTTTACCCCTAGGGATATTTTATTTTATCTCAAAAGCATGATGTTCTGTTTTACGTATGCGTATGCCATGACATATTATTACTTGCATGGGACATGGGTTTATATTGATGGAGGAAGCGTTACGCGACCTCGGCTGCAATCCGTGGCCTCGCCACATATATATCTCTTCTGGTGACTTCGTCACAATATCTGGCAGCCTCGCTGCAATCTGGTGTCTTCGCCACATTTATATAAACATATATATCTGTTCTGGTGGCCTCGCCACAATATCTGTATCTGGTGACTTTGTCACAATATCTGGCAGCCTTGCTGCAATTTCTGTGGTGTGTAGCGGATGGGTGGGTCGAGTAGTCTCCCCACATGGTGTAAGGCTAGTACGGGGGTGTTATGGATGGCTTTGGGTTGGGATCTCTGCATTCATGATATATTTGTTCTATATCTGCTATGGGCCTATGAGTTTCATTCTGATTTCTGTACTGGGCAAAGGCCCAGATAAGTCTGACTCTGAGGTTTGATCTGTTTTGGGCTATGGTTGGGTTATGTTACACACTTAGTTTACCAAACTCACCCTTTATTTTCATATCTGCAGGAAATCCCCAACCATAGTGGGCTTGGAGCTGTGAGGGATTCGGAGTGGCCACATCATCTGCAAAGTTGGTTTTTCTAAGTTAGTTTATTGTTTTTTTTATTATATTCTGATTTAATTTTGGGTTTTAAGTTGTAATGAGGCTGCTATATAAATTTCTCTTTCCGCTATGGTTTTATTTTCTGATTATATTTATACTATGTCGAAACTGCTAGTGTTAGGCTGCGCGGGTTTCAAAATTAATGAACGTTTTCAAGACTCAACAAGCACGACAAAAGGATAACCTAAAGATTGGTAAACCGGCTTTTTCATCCAATTGTTGTTTTTACAAAGACCATCCTAATCACTTAAACCAACGAATGCATACTAAGTCGTAAGTCCATGTGACACGTCAGATCTGGCCATAACGTCTGGGCCGGGTCTGGGGTGTTACAATTAAAGTGTATAAATTGAATGTATATTAAATTGACTTAGAGTTCAAATGTAGCATCACTTACTCAGGTTATCAAATTAACCCAGAGAAAAGAGTAGTACACATAATTGAATAACCTTTAATGTAATTTACCCTATAATGAATTATAAATTAAAAACAGCATAAAGCTGGAAGATTAAGGGTATACTTACATTAATTTAAAAAGGGTATAATTGCATTAACCTTAGATCTCATTTCTTAAATCTCAAATCTTAAACACTAAATCTAAAACTTAAAGCCTTAAATAATAAACGTTAAATCCTAAAATTTAAATTCTATATACTAAACTTTGAATCCTAAAATAAACATTAAAAAAAAACGAATAAACAGGTGAAAATGGAGGGTATAATTAAATATACAAGTTTTTTTTTATGAATAATTACATATAGAAGTTGGGAACTGAAAATTAATGTAGGTTGTATTTACACAGTGTCTTGTTGTTATTGGTCTAACATGTGATTATGCATAACCTAAAAGTCAGTCCTGCTTTTAATAGGGGGTGAATTATGGTCTCTTAAAGAACAATCGACCCTTATCTTTTCTATTAGTAGCCAATCTAAGATTTCGTACCCCAAACAGAAATAGCCCCATATGATTATTTAATTTTATGAACCAACTCCATCTTATTCTCTATATTGAGAGTATTACTTATTCCAACTTGTCTCTTGGAAGCCACCTTTAAAGTGTCGGCTAAGCCATTTGCTTCTTCTTTGTCGTCATCAATAATTCAAAGAGTAACTGAAGCCTTCAATGATTTTATAATTTTCTTTTACAAATCTTTTATTGGTGAAATGTGGTTGATATTCTCACTCTGTACATGTATTAATATTTAAGTATGTTGAATGTTTTTCTGTGTCTTTTATATGGGTGGAGATATGTATTTATATGATATGATTACTATTTATAGATGTGATATCGTAGGTAGGTTTCATGTATGTTGATACGTACCCTATTCTAGGTTTAACACATGTTTATACGATGTGGGTTTGCCTATGGGATGATGAACGAACCCATATCGCATGATCCAATAGAAGGGTGTGAGTGCCTTGCACACGAATTCATAGTGCCACGAGAACTTGAAGTGCGAACCATGTAGAATCTAACTCGGACCCAATCAAATTAAGAATCGATAATAGTGAATATGATAACAAATTACTATTAAATTTAAATGAAAGTTTTTACACTTGGTCGTAATTTGTATATTCTGTTGAATAAAACATTTAAAATGTTAGGCATGAAATAACACAAAAATGTGCCACATTGGTGAAAATGGGTCCCAATACTGTTATCGTCTACCAAATCCTTCTATTTTCTGATCATCCATCCACTTCTTAATTTCAATATATAACATATAATAATTATATTTAGTCATTACTGACACAATAGCGAAGAATATATATATATATAGAGAGAGTTTGGTGTGTTATTTTGTCAACATTTTCATCCATAAATGACTGATTCTAGAATTAGACTGTTCAATGCATGCATGCTTTAAGCATTTCCTTATCAATTTCAGTAGTGACCAATTAAGGCTTAGACAGAAGACTGTTGATGTTTTATTTGCAATCAAATTAGAAAAATATTGTCCACTTTTAATGTCTGATCCATAGACAAAGCTAGTTATTTTGTTTTTATGGCATCCTTTTAAGTACAAATTGTTGCTACGTCTACTGTTGATATAGCATCAAAATAGGTAAAGGGTTTTCCTTCCCTTTCCTGAAAACAAGTATTACAAAATGAAATTAATTCATGTGTTAAAAACAAGTTTACTTTCAAATGAAACATAGTTATAATAATAAAAAAGACATTTTTTACAGAGAAGTGTATGAATGTAGATATTATTATTATCTAAGATTCAAACCTTCATAGCCTATTTGGTTGGCTATAATAGCAACGTATTACAACCTAACTCAGCGGCCCATTACCAAACCATTGTTTGATTGGTTGTAATAAGCTATTATAGCCATATTCCATTACGGGCTTATTCAGCTGAAAATGTACCATACGATTCAAGGCTCTCCCCACTGAATGGTGATTCACGGTATGGGCTGTATAAAAAATTATCCAAGGTTTCCATTTTGCCCTCACCCTTCTCCTTCCTTTCTCACGTCTTAAATACCCGAGTGATCTTTTTCTCTTTTTTTTTGACCATAATTCTTCCCCAACTTCATCTTTTCTACACTTAATTTAAAACTTTTCTTTTTAATCACATTTCCTCCCAACCTGCGTCGCACACCAAAACTCTTTTTCTTTTCAAAATTAGAAATTCTTGATTGCTTAATCCACTAAAAAAAGAAGTGAAGCGTTTTTTGGGTCGTCTCACTAAATCCAAGATCTGGTAAGTTTTAATTCGAACCCAAATTTTAAATCCTCTAAATCTGTACAGGTTCTTATAATGGGTTTTAGTTTATAGATCTAATCTCCTAATTCTTAGTTTGTTCGATACTCTTTTATCAAATTGTAAGCCTTTTGCATTAATATGAATATTTTATTTTTCAGTAGTTTCTGTTGAAATTTCTATTTTATGTTATTCATTGTTACTTTTTTTTATTGTGTATATGGATGTACTGCTTTTAAAGTTGATTTCAATGGAATTATTGTACAATTGCACTTGTGGTTTTTTTTTTGGGTTTTTATTATTTCAATGTACCTACCTTAATAATGGCCGAAAGAATTGCATACAACTCTGTTTTCAATATTTTATTTCCATTATCTTCTAATAGAACAGGTTTCATCTTTGTTTCTCTTGATTGGGTGTCAAAATATTGTTCCTTTATGTTCTTAAATATCCTTTCATTGTTGAAACAAGGCAAGAAACATAGTTGAAGAATGAACTACAAAGAATAGTGATGAAGATTCTTGAAGATGAGGACTGTGTATTTTGAGATAAACAATTATGTATATCAAGGTATGAATTAATCAATTGAATTCAAATAAAATTCAAGGATTTATAAGTTAACAGATTAATGTTCAATTATAAACCATCTAATTCATCAGTAAAACAACAAAAAAATGTATATAAATGAAACCTAGTCCCTATTCACAATCAGTGCTACAAAACAGGGTTTCTACTGTAACACCCCTAACCCGTATCTGATGCCAGAACACATCATTCACATACACAACACATAAATTTATGCATTCATGTATAAAACCCATCCAAAACATTCACATTGTCCCTTACAAGGCTCTACGAGGCCTTAAAACATGCTTAGAAAAGGTTCGAGACTAAACCGATAACATTTGAAAACTTTGGGAAACTTAGAAAATTTTCATGCATTTAAGGGTCACACGCCCGTGTGAACAGGCCGTGTGCCTCACACGACTACCAGACACGCTCGTGTTCACAGGCAGTGTGAAAACAGGGCATACATACTAACTTGCACCACACAGCTGAGGACACGCCCGTGTGCCATAGCCGTGGGAAATCTGGAGGGGTTATTGACTTGGATCACACGGCTAGCCACACGCCCATGTGCTAGCCCGTATGCCACACACGGCCAGTAGAGAAGCCTGTATGTCTAGGCCATGCCAAAACTGTAGGGTATACTACCTTAATTTGAAGGGCTACCCTAGGGGACACACGGCCGTGTAGCATGACCGTGTGTCGCACATGGCTGAGACACACGCCTGTGTCTCTACCGGTGTGGACAAAAATAGGCTATTTGCATAACCATTTTGCCACCCTATTTCACAAGCATACACAAGTATAATTTGCATCAATAATTCAACCCAACTGGCAAACACTTCAGGACAATTCATACACATATCATGCCATTTAGAAATCATCCTCTTAACTACTCAAATACATGGCCAAAACATACCAATCAGTATGTCCAAATCATCAAATTTGCATAACTTCTAAATGCATTTCTTCATCATTTCAATTACTAATTCTTGTCACAAAATATACCATTTCATCATATCAAAATCAAGCCATAACATGCTATCTTCCAAACATTAATACACCAATTATCAACTAGCTACACAAGCAAACATATAACCATCACAAAATATGCCAAAACATAGGGCCATATATATATACATATACCCCACATATATCACTTATCAAACACATAATTCAAGCCAACTTAAATGGTCATACACATCACCATTTACAAGCCAAATCTCATGACTAATATCATAACTCAAAACATATCAAAATGACACTAGCCTATACATGCCATATACCATATATACAAAGCTTCAAAAGTACCAACAAGATGATCGATAGTGTGATGACGTTTCCCGATGATCCTAGAGTTCGAGCTAGCTTCGATAATCTATAAAAATATGGAAACAACACACAAAGTAAGCTTAAAAGCTTAGTTAACCATATATAAATAAAGTCATCATATGAATATTTGCATATCAATTCAAATATGTTAAGCATAGATAAACACATTCAAATTCGCAAACCTTTCTCATTGTACACATTTTCAATATCATAATTAAATTCATCAAATACTTCCCTTTTCAATACTCATATGAATCTCGTATGTACCTGAATCATTTAACTCATTCACACATTCTTTCTCGATTTGACTTTTCTCATTGAACCGTTCGAAATCGTTAAGGATACTCGGCAATCACAATGCCATATCCCAGATATGGTCTTACATGTTATCACATATCGATGCCACTGTCCCAGACAGGGTCATACACGAAATCAATTAGCGATGCCAATGTCCCAGTCATGGTCTTACACGTAATCACAATACAATGCCAATGTCCCAGACATGGTCTTACATGTAATCACATCTCGGTAACCTAATGTCATGACATTTGTATCCTATACTATTCCTAAGGTTCATACGGGAATTTCGGATGTCGTAACTCTGTCTATTTTTGCTCGTATTTGCTCATTCAACATTCATAATGATTAAATAACAATTAAACATTTATAATTCAATTTAAAGACATTTATTTGCATATAAACTTACCTTGTATTAGGGATTGACGTATCGGGTCGACTACTCGACAACTTTCGATTTCCCCCGATCTAAATTCGATTTATTTCGTTCTTGATCTATACACATTCAAAATTAACTTATTTAATCACCTATTCATTCAATTTCATCCAAAAATACCTATTTTGGTATTTTTACACTTTAGCCCCTAAAGTTTCACATTTATTTAATTTAGTCCTAATCTCATAAAATTGCATATTCATTCAATTGGGTACAAACCCTTGATAGCCGAATTTTATACTTGTTACTAGTAGCCTATAATTTTAGTTTATTCACACTTTTAACCCCACATTTTCATCTTTTCACAATTTAATCCCTAATATGCATTTTTGTCAAAAATCACTTTACAAAACTTGTATATCTAGAATCAAACATTCATAAACCATCCTCAATCATCAAATTACACACACTTTCATCAATAGAAACTATTGAATTCTTTAACGGTTTTAGAAATGAAGGTACGAGCTAACTAGTACTCAAAGCAACGATCATAAAAATGTAGAAATCATCAAAAACTGAACACAAAACACAAACCTAATAAACCAAATTGTCTACTGGATAGTGTGATAAGTCTTCGACGAGCTTCCAAACTGAACAAGCTTCCGATAATATAAAAACAGAGGAAAGAAACTACGTACGCAACAAGTGCTTAGTAAGCTCATATAAACTTTAAACATAAGTTACCATGTAACACCTCTAACCCGAATTTGTCGCCGGATCAGGGTTAGGGAGCAGTACTAGAGTTTACAAATTAATTATCAGACATTTCATTTCATCTAGCATTCATATTAGAAACCAATCAAAATCATACATATTGTCCCTTAAACGAGCCCTCGAGGCCCAAATTACGTAGTAGAAACAAATAGGGACTGAGTCAAAGACTCAGAATTTTTTTTGGAAATATTTAAAATTTTCAACACTGCAAAGGTCACACGGCTATGTCACCTGACCGTGTGTCACACACAGCCGTGTCACCAGACCGTGTGTCACACATGGTTGAGATACACACTCGTGTCTCTACCCATATGGACAAAAATAGGCCATTTTACAAGCCATATTTCTCATCCAATTCTATGTCAATCTACAATCAACATTACACATATCAACAAGACATAATTAAACATCCAAAACAAGCCAAAATAAGTGGCTAACCCAACAAATCACATATAGACCATCATTAAACAAAATACCTATACATACCATTATAACCAAAATCAAAACATTTGAAGTACCGATAGAACCGATGGATAGTGTGATACAACTCCAACAAGCTTCCAACCTAATCGAGCTTCTGGTAATATGAAAAGTAAAGGAAAACAAATATATAAGCAATGAATGCTTAATAAGCTCGTATAAACTTTAATGATAATACTTTTTTTCAATTATTAAATTTAAACATATCAAGAATAATCCAATATTGATACCACGGTATTCATAAAGTATATTCAAAAACTTTAACTATTCCAATTCTAAATTTTCATTTGCATTTCTTTACTTTCCTCACTCACTCCATATGCATAACTCACCAGTCATAAACATAACATACCACCATAACTACAAGATAATGCATTTGAACATAGCACTTTTTAAAATTAATCACATGATAAACCATTTCATAAGAAATTGCATAAGTTAAAACTTACCATTCTTTCATGAGTACAAGCATATTTTCATTTGAGTACTTACCATTTCAATTCATCAAAATGCCTGTAACACCCCTAATCGTTATCAGTCATCGGATTAGGGTTAAAAGGCATTACCGGACATATCAGAACATTTCGCATTCATTTCACAAACATCATAGCATCATAGTTAAACATCAACATAAAGTCCCTTTCATAGGTCAACGAGACCATAAACATGCATTAGGAAGAGGTTAGGACTAAACCGAGCACATACAAAAATTTTTAAAACTAAACAATATTTCTAAGTTACAAAGGTCACACGCTCGTGTGAATAGGCCGTGTTCCTTACACGGCATTAGACACACCCATGTGTCTAGGCTGTGGCAAAATAGAGCATACATACTGACTTGACCACACGACCACAAGACACGCCCATGTGCTAGGCCGTGTAAAAATTAAGGAGGCTACTGACTTGGATCACACGACCGACCACACACCCATGTGCCTGCCCATGTGCCACACACAACAGATAGACATGCCCGTGTGTCTAGGCCGTGTAAAAACTGTAGGGTATATTGACTTTGAATCGTAGGGTACCCCAGGGGACACACGGCCATGTAACATAACCGTGTGTCGCACACGGCTGAGACACATGCCCGTGTCTCGGCCCGTGTGGACAAAAATAGGCTATTTGCAAAGCCAAATTTCCACCCATTTTAGACTATCCCTACAAGCATGAAACAAAGCACATTTCATGTCCCAAAGGTAGCCAAAAACATACTAAATCATGCACAAATTGACCCATGATATCATCATTCAATCCCATATAAAAATCCAACTCAAACATACCAATTCAAAGTACAAATTTTATATCAAAAGAACATGATTCATACATCATATTAACTTCCCAAATCAATCATAAAACTTACCAAAATTAACCATTTCATTTGGTCATTCAAGAGCGCATCCAAACATACCATTTTTGAACACATAACATTTACTAAAATTCATTCATAATTTTATCCATAACCAAGCCATATCACATGGCTAGATATACACATCTCAAAACACATTCAAAGTTCTCTAGCCTATACATGTCATACTTTTATATGTACATTTTCAAAAGCTACCAAAATTTAGTTTGATAGTGTGGTGATGATCCTCGACAATCCCTGAGCCTCCAGTAGCTTTGATATCTATAAAACTGACGAAAAACACACAAAGTAAGCTTTCAAAAGCTTAGTAAGCCATATACAATTAAACTTATCACATATCACAATTATAAACCAATTCATTCATATGAATCATGGCATAACATAATAGAAAGTTCATATTTCTCATTAACTCAGTTGTTTATAATCACATACTTATAAGTGCATCACATTTCCATGTAAGTCACATATCAAAGATCATATTCATACTCACCTTTCATTGCCAAATTTCATATATAATTCGTACGTACCTGAATCGGATATACATTCATATTGTTATCCATTTCTCGAAATGCCCGTTGAACCGTTCATATGCGAGGGATCAGATCTGTATCATTGAAGCATCGATACATGAAATACATTATGAATCTTTTCTAACTCAGGTGGCAATAACAATCTATATGCAATCGGCCCGATACGCTCCATAATCTCATAAGGCCTAATGAATCTCGGACTCAATTTGTGTAACAGCCCAAAATTGGGTCTAGTCGGAACAGTGGTTTCGGGACCACAAACCCGACGAGAAAAAAAATTTATTTTTATTATATTTTTATAGTCTATAAATTTATGGAAACATTTTGTAAAAATTTCGTTTGAAAATTTTGATGTTTGGGCACTCAATTTAGTCAAAAGGACTAAATTGTAAAAATTGCAAAAGTTGAGTTCTTTATATTTGAGGTGCCTAATTGTTATGAGTTTTAAATTGAAAGTCCTTATGTGATAATTAGTCCTTTAATAAGTTATTGGATGGATATTTGTTTGGTATTTTTGAAATTTGGTTGAAATAAAAAAGGGTAATTTAGTAAATTAATTAAAATGACCTAATAAGACAAAAATGATAAAAGCTATCATTTTTTTTTATTCTTTCTTCTTCAACTGTGGGAAAAAACCAAAAATGGCAGCCATGGATGAGCTCCATTCGGCCAAGCTTCTATGGCTTATATAGGTACGATTTTTGTCCCGTTTTTAATGATTTTCGTATTTTTGAGATCCCCGAAGCTTAAATTTTCTATTTCTACCAATTGATTGATAGATAATGAATGTTTGATGTGTTAAATACGAGTTTTATTCGATGAATTTCGGTAAAAATGTCAAAAAGGGGTTAAATTGTAAAAGTTATAAATTTGTCATAAGTGTGTGAATTAGTGAAAATTTCGAGTTGTCATAGACGAGAAAAATGTTCAGCATGTCTTAAACCTTATAGAAGTCGAATAAAAAATTATTTTACGAGCCTAGGGGTAAAAGTGTAATTTTTGAAAAGTTAGGAGGCATAATTGTAAATTTTCTAAAATTTGA
Source organism: Gossypium longicalyx (assembly GCA_025698465.1). NCBI lineage: Eukaryota > Viridiplantae > Streptophyta > Magnoliopsida > Malvales > Malvaceae > Gossypium > Gossypium longicalyx. The sequence continues at coordinate 32,285,286 of CM046995.1, read as the reverse complement.
TATATGAATTGAATTGGTTAGTGTGTTGATAAAATGTGTTAAATAAGTGTTATTTGACATGTTAGATCAAGAAAACATGAAATTTTGGATTAAGATCGGGGAGGAACAAAGTTGTGTGCTAAGTCGGGAAAGTTAACCGTTTCGACATTTGAGGTAAGTTGGTATGATAATAATACTGCAATAATGTTGTAATTTATATTTGAAAGTTAAATTTAGTGAATTAATTGAATTATGTTAAATTAAATGTTTATGGTGCCAAGTTTATGAATTGATTTAAAAATATGTCTATGGTACATGAAGTGCATTGAATTATCATACATAAATGTGATTTCTATGATTATGGATATTATGAGCAATTGTAAGTTCATATGATTTTTAATAATGCAATGTGTAATTTAATGTTATTGCCTTGATATTAAATGAGATGTAAGTTTATATGTAAGTAATACATCAATTTTACTTGTATTATGATATTTTATAATAATATTGGAAATATGTTTGTTGATAATTACTTGATTGGTGAAATTACTGGAAAAGAGAGAGAAATCCCGGTTGAACCTTCGGAAAGATTGGATGATATAGATGGTATGTAGGTAGGTCACATGTATGGTGTTGAGTGCACATCATGTGTACAAGAGAGCTACGAGACATTATGATGTAGCTAGGTCGCATGGGTGATACTATGTGTACACCATGTAGACAAGAGAGCTACGAGATATATGTAGCTAGGTCGCATGCGTGGTTCCAGGTGAAGGACACCATGTGGACAAGAGAGCTACGAGATAAACTGGCTGGGCCACATGGGTGGTACTAAGTGTTCACCATGTGTACAAGAGAGCCGAACTATATGATGGGTGGAGTTATGTGCTGAAACCACCAAGTATCGAGGATTGATCCGAAGTGTTCAACTGGAGACTTACTATGTACTGCTTTGTGAGTTTTGTGATGAATAAGTGCAGGAACTTGGTTATGTGAATGATGTGTTCATTAAGTGACCGGGATGTGGTAATGTTATAAACAAGTAAGTTATACATGAGGATGATTTTATGGTGACCTTGTAATCATGGGCCTATACTTGTGATGTATGAAATGTGGTGAAAATGATTTGTGATATGTATGTTAAAATGAGGTTAATACAAAGAAAGTGTGAAAGAGTGAATTAGCAATAAAACTGTTTTGGATAGTAGCAGTGACGTGACTTTGAAAAATCACCAAAAATAGTAAGGATATAACTAGAGGCTGAATGAGATATAAAATTAAATCTTAATGAGTCTATTTTTATATAAAAGAAATAGAGTAAGCAAAGGAATTCTATATTTTGAGATATTTATATTTTTGTGAGGCTGGTTCAGAATGATTACGTGATCCCCTGTTCTGATTTGGTAAAATCATCATAAATTGTAAAAAAATAATTATGGGGAATGGTTTATATGCTTAGAAACCTTAATGAGTCTATTTTTTTTTGGAATAATCAAAAACATTATTTGAATTCTGTAAAATGAGATAACTGAGTTTTTATATAGAGAGGTCAGAATTGTCAGACAGTGAAATAGAGGAAACTTTAAGAAAAATCTGGTATTGATTGAAAAAACCAAAAATTTTGAAAATTTTATGGTAGAAATTTATATGAGTCTAGTTTCAAGAAAAATTTATGAAACTTAATTTTGAGTTCTGTAGCTTAAGAAATAATTAAATTAGTGACTATGATTCAGGAAAACAGCCTTACCTGATCTTGTGTAAAAAGATGAAATCATGTGATTAATGATTCTATTTTCTTGAGCATATTTATTGAGGAATGGGATAATATTGTTAATTAAATTGCTTATTATTATTAATATGCCAACTTACTAAGCTTTTAAGCTTACAACATTTTCTCATTTCTCTTAGTGTTGTCAGGTTGGCTCGGGGTTGGAGATCGTTAGAAGTATCACCATACTATTAGTTTATCAAATTAGAATAATGGTAATTCTTATTTATTGTCAAATAAGTGGCATGTATTAGTTATTGATATTAAGTAATATTATGATTTAGCCAAATGTATAGGCTCATTTTGCTTCATTGTATATAGCCATAAGATTTGGCTCATAATGGTTAAAGTTATGTAAACCTATTTTATGTACGCATAGATAAATGTCTTGGTGTGGATAAGTTAAGAACACAAAAAAGGGCTTGGAAAATATCCTAATGTGATACACATGGGCTTGAGACACGGCCGTGTGTCTTAGCTGTGTGAAGAACACGGCCACCACACGGGTGTGTGGTCTAGCCGTGTGAGCAAGTCAGTAGCTAGCTAATTTTTACACGGGGTCCAGACATGGGCGTGTGAAGACCACACGGTCTACTCACACGATCGTGTCACATGCCACACGGGCGTGTGACCCTGCTTTGGTGAAAAAAATTTTCTAAGTGTCTGGAAGATTTCGGTTTGTCCCTGAACCAATTTCAATGATTGTTTTGGGCCTCGTAGGCCCTTTTAAGGGAAAAATTATATATGTTTGAAAAGTTTAAAATTTGATGAAATTTTATGTCTTGGTTTTAAATGATTACAAGTACTCAAGTTCGGTAATACCTCGTGCCCTGTTCTGGTGTTAGATATGGGTAAGGGGTGTTACAATTTGCCTTTACGTCCGAACCAAAGTGCTTTCTTCCACGGAGACACTTTCAAAAATACTTTGTCACCGATCTCAAATTCAATATCTTTTCGTTTCAAATCTACATATGATTTCTGACGATCGGAACCTGCTTCCAGAGTATCTCAGATTGTTTTTACTTTCTGTTCAGTCTGTTTTATCAAGTCTACCTCGTGTATCTTATTTTTATTGAGCTCTAACCAATACAATGGTGTACGACACTTTCTACCATATAAGGCTTCGTACGGTGCCATTTTGATGCTTGATTGAAAACTATTATTATAAGCAAATTCAATTAATGGAAAATATTGTTCCCATGTACTTTCAAACTCAAGAATGCAACATCTCAACATATCCTCGAGAATCTGAATAATCCACTAGGATTAACCATCCGTTTACAGGTGAAAAGCAGTACTAAAGTGTAATTTTGTACCTAAAGCTTCTTGTAGTTTCTTCCAAAACCGCGAAGTGAATCTTGGATCTCTATCTGACACAATAGACAATGGTACCCCGTGCAATCTCACAATATAAAAAATGTATAACTCAGCTAATCTATCAAATGTGTAATCAAATCGTACTGGAATAAAATGAGCTGAATTCATCAATCGGTCAACCACAACCCAAATTGCATCTTTCTTTCTTGGAGATAAGGGCAACCCCGAAACAAAATCCATCATTATTCTATCCCAGTAATGCTATTTTAGATCATTATACATTTTCATACTACCCGGATGTACAGATAAACGACTGTTGTGAAATTCATTCAAAATCATTTGATTCAATAAAATCATTTGATTCAAATCTAAATTTTTCGGAACACTAATCTGACCTCGGAATCTCAAACAATCATCATTACCAATTCGATATTCAGAATCAAAATTTAATTCAAACTGAGTTTTTTTTGCTATTATCTCATTATCAACTTTCTGAGCATCAATAATCTATTGTAAAAACAACGGTCTAGCTTTCAATTCGGCTAAAATCGAACCATCATCAGACAGAACCAAATGAGCATTCATTGCACGCAATGCAAATAATGATTTTTGACTCAAAGCATCAGCAACAACGTTTACTTTTCTCAAATAATAATCAATAACAAGCTCGTAGTCTTTTAGCAGTTCTATCCGTCTTCTCTATCACAGGTTCAAATCTTTCTGAGTCATCAGATATTTCAAACTTTTATGATCAGAATATACATGACATTTCTCACCAAACAGATAGTGGTGCCAAATCTTCAAAGCAAACACAATCGTAGCTAATTCAAGGTCATGCGTCAGATAATTCTTTTCATGCGGCTTTAATTGTCTCGAGGCATAAGCTATGACTATGCCTTCCAGCATCAAAAAACAACCCAGATCATTCAACGAAGCATCACTGTAGATCACAAATTCTTTACCCGATTCTGGTTGTACTAACACCGGAGCTTCTGTCAATAGGGCTTTCAACTGATCAAAGCTTTTCTGACATTTTTCAGACCATTCAAATTTCACATCATTCTGAAGCAATTTCGTCAACGGTGTCACAATCATCGAAAAGCATTTTATAAACTATCGGTAATAACCAGAAAGTCCCAAAAAACTATGGACTTCAGAAACATTTCTCGGAGGCTTCCAACCTAAGATAGCTGAAATTTTGCTCGGATCAACTCGGATACTTGATACTGACACAATATGGCCCAAAAAACCAACTTCGCGTAACCAAAACTCATATTTACTGAACTTCGCAAATAACTGTTTATCACGCAGAGCCTGTAACACTATTCTTAGATGTTCAGCATGCTCAGTTTCATCACGTGAATATATCAAAATGTCATCAATGAATATGAAAACAAATTGATCTAAATACAGTCTAAAAATTATGTTCATCAAATCCATAAAAACAGCAGGTGCATTCATTAATCCGAAAGGCATAACTAAAAACTCATTGTGTCCATACATCATTCGGAAAATAGTTTTCAGAATGTTTAAGTCTTTTACTCTCAATTGATAATATCCCGATCTGAGATCTATCTTTAAAAACACAGTGGCTCCTTTCAACTGATCAAACAAATCATCAATTTGGGGCAGAGGATATTTATTCTTAATAGTCACTTTGTTCAACTGACAATAATCAATTCAAATTCTCATTGTACCATCTTTCTTTTTCACAAATAGAACAGGAGCACCCCAAGGTGAGAAACTCGATCTTGCAAATCCTCTATCAGTCAATTCTTGCAACTGAGACTTTAATTCTTTTAACTCAATCAGAGCCATTATATACAGAGCTATCGAAATTGGAGTAGTCCCTGGCACTAATTCAATGCCAAACTCAACTTCTCGAATCAGAGGTAATCCCGAAAGTTCTTCAAAAAACACATCAAGGAATTCACAGACAACAGGCACTGATTCAACTTTCTTTTCTGTTACTTTCGAATCGATCACATAGGCAAAGTAGGCTTCACAACCCTTTTTAACATAATTCTGAGCTTTCATCGACGAAATCACAGCCGGTAACCCATTCAAATCACTAGATTCAATTCAGATTATTTCATCATTCTTGCATCTCAAATCAATAATTTTTCGTTTGCAGTTCACAATAGCTTCATGCAAAGTTAACCAATCCATACCCAAAATTATATCAAACTCATCAAAAGGTAATAACATCAGATCGGCTGGAAAACAAATGTCTCAAAACATTAACGGATAATTCTTGCACACTTTGTCAACTAAAACGCTTTTACCTAGGGGGTTCAACACTCTAATCATGAATTTAGTAGACTCTACAGGCAAATTCTTACCGAATACTAAATTCATGCATATATACGAATGTGTTGATCTGGGATCTATCAAGGCAATCATAGAAGTATTGTAAAGAGTAAATGTACCCATAATAACATCTGGAGACGAAGCTTCCTCACGAGCTCGGATGGCATAGGCTTTGGCAGGTGCGTGGGCCTCAGATCTAAAAGTCGTATATTTAGTTCCTCTCTGGCTGCCACTCACATTACCTGTATTTTTTGGGCAGTCTACCTCAAGCTGTATTGCCACTCGGCCTCGAATTTTGCACAATCTCTTGCTTTACAGACTCAGGACATTTACAGATAAAGTGATCTAAGGATCCACATCTAAAGCAAGCTCGATCATTCAATCTACAACTTCTCGGATGCCTTTTACCACAATTTCTACACTCAAGTCAATCGAAATGTCCCATATTAGCCTTAGAACTATTATAATCATGTAGGGATTTCTTTGACGCAGACTGAAATGATTTACTTCCAAATCTCTTTTTCGTGTTTCTAACTTCTGAGTCGGCTTTCCTTTTCTCTTTCCCAAGCTCTTCAGCTTTACATGCTCGTTCAACAAGCACTACAAATTCTTTTATTTCCAGCATTCTGAGTAATAAACGGATGTCTTCATTTAAGCCATCTTCAAACCTTTTACACATTATTGCTTCTGTCGAAACACATTCTCGTGCATACTAGCTCATCTCACAAATTCTCGCTCGTATTCTGTAACAGACATACAACCTTGCTTTAGTTCAAGAAACTCTTTATGTTTCTAATTAATGAATCTCTAACTAATGTATTTCTTTCAGAATTCATCTTGAAAGAAATCCCAGGTAACTTGTTCTCTCAGAACCACAGATATCAGTGTCTTCCACCGATGATATGTCATATCTCTCAGAAGTGAAACGACACACTTAAGGCATTCGTTGGGAATACATGATAATTCATCGAATACTCATATTGTATTCTCTAGCCAAAATTTAGCTCTTTCAGCATCATCATTAGTAGTAGCACGGACTCCTCGACCCCATATTTTCTAATTTTATCGACAAGAGGCTTATCCAACTGAATCAGATTAGTTTATGGCATGACAGGGACTGAAGGAGGATTGAGCAGGGGTAAAGGTTGTGGCATAGCCGGATTGGTTCTAATATACTGAGTGAACCAATCATTCATCATTTGGTAAAAGGCTTGCTTAGCCTCTCCCTCGTGGCTACTAGTAGCAGGTCTAGAGTCAGATGGTGCTGTCCCTTGAGCGGGAGTAGGCGCATTACTTTCAACAATGTCAGCTACGGCTCGTTCGGGGTCCATTTACTATATAAAAACACATTTTCATTGTCAGGAATCATCACATTATCGAAGTTCATATATATGGCATGTATAGCTAGACTCACATACGCTACGTTGTCCTAGAATCGACTAAATTATAGCTCTGATACCAACCAAATGTAACACCCCTCACCCGTATCCATCGTGGGACTAGGGTTAAAAGGCATTACCGGACAGATCAGAACATTTCGCATTCATTTCACAAACATCATAGCACCATAGTCAAACATCAACATAAAGTCTCTTTCATAGGTCAACGAGACCTTAAACATGCATTAGGAAGAGGTCGGGACTAAACTGAACACATACAAAATTTTTCAAAACTAAATAATTTTTCTAAGTTACAAAGGTCACACGCCCGTGTGAACAGGCCGTGTGCCTTACGCGGCATTAGACACGCCCGTGTGTTTGGGCCGTGGCAAAACAGAGCATACATATTGACTTGACCACACGACCACAAAACATGCCCGTGTAAAAATTAAGAAGGCTACTGACTTGGATCACACGGCCGACCACACGCCCATGTGCCACACACGACCGATAGACACGCCCGTGTGTCTAGGCCATGTTAAAACTGTAGGGTATACTAACTTTAAATCGTAGGGTACCCCAAGGGGCACACGACCATGTAACATAACCATGTGTCGCACACGGTTGATACACATGCTCGTGTCTCTGCCCGTGTGGGCAAAAATAGGCCATTTTCAAAGCCAAATTTTCACCCATTTTAGACTATCCTACAAGCATGAAACAAAGCACATTTCATGTCCCAAAGGCAGCCAAAAACATACTAAATCATGCACAAATTGACCCATGATATCATCATTCATTCCCATATAAAAATCCAACTCAAACATACCAATTTAAAGTACAAATTTTATATCAAAAGCACATGATTCATACATCATATTAACTTCCCAAATCAATCATGAAACTTACCAAAATAAACCATTTCATTTAGTCATTCAAGAGCGCATCAAAACATACCATTTTTGAACACATAACATATACTAAAATTCATTCATAATTTCATCCATAACCAAGCCATATCACATGGCTAGATATACACATCTCAAAACACATTCAAAGTTCTCTAAACTATACATGTCATACTTTGATATATACATTTTCAAAAGCTACCAAAATTTAGTTTGATAGTGTGGTGATGATCCTAGATAATCCCCAAGCCTCCAGTAGCTTCGATATCTATAAAACGGATGAAAAACACACAAAGTAAGCTTTCAAAAGCTTAGTAAGCCATAAACAAATAAACTTATCACATATCACAATTATAAACCAATTCATTCATATGAATCATGGCATAACATAATAGCAAGTTCATAATTCTCATTTAACTCAATTGTTCATAATCATATACTTATAAGTGCATCACATTTCCATGTAAGCCACATATCAAAGATCATATTCATACTCACCTTTTATTGCCAAATTTCATATATAATTCGTACGTACCTGAATCGGATATACATTCATATTGTTATCCATTTCTTAGAATGCCCATTGAACAGTTCGGAATTATTAAGGATACTCAAATAGCTCGAAAAGCTCGTACAATGCCAACGTCCCAGATGTAGTCTTACATGTAATCAAATATCGATGCCATTATCCCGGACAGGGTCTTACACGAAATCAAATATGATGCCGATGTCCCAGACATGGTCTTACACGTAAATCTCAAATCGATGCCAATGTCCCAGACGTGCTCTTACACGAAATCACATATCAGAAATCCTATGTCATGACATATGTATCCTAACTATTCCTATGGTTCGTACGGAACTTCTCGAACGTTGTCGCATTATCGAACTTTCTCAGATTATACATATTCATCTTTCATATTCATCCATCACAGTTCAAACACATATTATCATAAATTAATCAACTTAAACACATTTATTTATATATAGACTTACCTCATACATATTCGAACAGACGAAATCTACTACTTGACAACTTTCGAATTTCCTCGATCTAAATCTGTTTTCTTTGGTTCTTGATCTATATAAATTCAAATTTAACTTATTCAATCTCAAATTCATTCAAATCAATCCATTTACCCATATTTAGGGCATTTTACAAATTAGACCTCACATTTTCACATTTTAACACTTTAGTCCCTAATTCATAAAATTACAAAATACGCAAAATTTCCATATAAACATGGTTAGCCAAATTTTCATGTAGTTCATATAAGCCCACATATTTCATTTATTTCACATTTTAGTCCATCAATTTCTCATTTTTACAATTTAACCCAAAATACTCAAATTCATAAAAAATCTCAATACAAAACATAGTAATCTAACACATAACTATCATTTTTCATCAACTATCATCACAAAGCTCATAAAAGCATCAATGGCATAATTCAAAAACATCATCAAATTTAGAAATTGAGACATGGGCTTGATAGAATACAAAACAACGATCACAAAAACGTAGAAATTATCAAAAACCGATCAAAAACACATACGTTAATTCAAGTTCAAAGTGTCGAAACCCTAAGACTCTTTTTCTTTTCTTTATCTTTATAATTTCAGCAAAGATGATTGTTTTTGGCCTAATTTCATGCTTTTGTTTAATTTTAACTATCATTTAATTATCAAATACCAATTTTACCCTTAATTAATTAACATATAAAACATTAACATTAATGCCATAAATGTCCACTTATACTTTCAATGGTCAAATATCAACATAAGGACCTTTTCTTTAATAAGCCATAATAAATAAGCACACTTAACATATGGCATGCAACTTTTACATTTTATGCGATTAGGTCCTTTTTCAAAATTAAGCACACAAACAATAAAATTAACACACGAAACTTTCACACATATCAATTCACATATTATAAGCATGAAAAATAATATTAAAATATTTTTCTGACTCAGATTTGGGGTCCCAAAACCACTATTCCGACTAGGGTCTAAACCGGGCTATTACAATGCCATAGCCCAGATATCGTCTTATCCGTCAATTCATCCTTTGCATTTACCATCAATTCATCCTTTGCCACAGAACGGTTGTACTCAATCCCGCATTTCACTTGTTTTGAACATTTAATTCAATTTGATAATTTAACAATAATTTTATTTTCAGCAATAGATATGAATCAATACATAATATCATTCATCAGTTTAATAAATAACAATAAATAAACATTAAAGTTTAACCATACGAACTTACTTGAAATGAATTGTAAAAATTACAGGAGTTCAATGATTACTCTGCTATTTTTTATTTTTCACGAGTATCTATGGAATCTTGATTTAAAATATAAAATTACTCATTCATTAGCATATATTTTAGTTCTAATTTATTTCATAATTTATACCCTTCAATTTTTTAAATTTACACAATTACCCAAGCTTTTACAACTTTTATAATTTAGTCCCTCAACTAGTTAATTTATCAAATCAATTAATTTTTTTCTAGATTAATAATTTATCCAAATATTCTAGGCTATCATATAGCCCTTAATAAAACAAAAATTTAATACCAAACTCTAATATTCTAACTATTTTCACAATTTGATACTAACATCAATATTTAACAAAATCACTTTATATTATCATCATACAACAAAATTAATGCTTTAAACCCACTTAATATAAATAATTTATTTCAATACATTAACTTAGACAATAAAAAAATTCATTTCATGCAATTTTGGGCATTTTGACATTTTTACAAAATTGCCCTAAAATTTTACTTTTATTCAATTTAGTCCCTAAGCCTAAAACATGCAATTAGCCATTTTTAATGTAAACCTGTGCTAGCTGAATATTCATATATATTTTTCTCTTCGTCTTCTCCATTTCACATCGTTAATGTATATAACATGCTTATATGTAACATTATCTATAATTCCACTATTTACTTATATGTTAATTTAAAGTTGTCCACTTGAGTCATAGTCACTAAATTATTTATATCTTTAGCTACAAAATTCTAAATTAAGAACCGCTTGATGTTTTTGAAACTAGACTCAAATATATTTTTACCATGAAAATTTTAGAATTTAATATTTAGCCAATAAGTACAGTAAAATCTTCAAATTTATCCCTGTTCTGCTATTTGATAGCTTTGACCTTTCTTTACTAAAAATTAATTATCTCTTAGTACGGGGTTTAGATGATGTTTATATTTATTTCTCTTGAAAATAAACTCATTAAGAATTTAAACATATAAATTTATACCCCTAATTATTTTTTTACAGTTTTTGATGATTTTCCAAATTTAAAACAGGGGAACCCGAAATCATTCTGACCTTGTCTCACAAAATTTATTATATCTCGTAATTTACAATTCCATTGCTTGCACCGTTTCTTCTATGAAAAAATAGGCTTAATAAAATTTAATTTCATATTTTATTAAACCTCTAATTCGATTTCCATAATTTTTGGTTATTTTTCAAAGTTGAACCACTGCTACTGTCCAGAAACTATTTTAATGCTAATTTTACTCTTTCATGGTTCTTTGTATTAACTTTCATTTAGACATACATAATCATTATACTTTTAATTATTGTCCAATCTAATCCTTAAAACTCACTTATCATTAAGTTTTATTATAACTTCTCTTATTTCAATTATAAATTTCACAAGTTTACAATTTAATTCCTAATATCTTGAAAATTCATTTTTTACTATAATTTCACTTTACATCACTTTGTAACTAATTCACTAACACTTAGCATTCCATTTAAACTTCCTAACACAATAATTTATTTCACACATAAACTTTTGTACACTTTACAATTTAGTCCTTATTATAAAAAAAATTTAATGTAACTTGATATTTTCCCACACATTAACTTTTTATATCATCACACTTCATTTGTATTCTCTTTTAAACATTCAATTTCACATAACCTATTTTGTTGACTTTATAATTTATTCTCTTTTTCTACTACATCAATATACCATTTTAATTTTCATACATAATATTAGCACATTCACAATTAATTCAACTAATTTAGCATACTCTATACTTGATTAAAATTAAATAAAGTAAATTTCTTGAAGTACTTACCTTGTCTCTTTAATTTCCTAACTTTTTCTACCATTTTCTCCACTTTCACTTCCAATTTCTCTCTTCCAAAATGATATTTTAACTCTCTAGTGTCTCTACTTCACTTCTTCTTTTGGGTGGTTACGAAAATTTTCAAAGAATTTGAGAGAAAAAGTGGGATTTCATAGTAAAGGATCAAATTGTAAAGAAAAGAAAATTTATTTTCTTTCTCTTCTTCTCAAGTTGTAGCATGGAAAGATGAAGAGAATTCTTCATCTTTCTTTGCTTCTATACTAAATACGATAATAATAAAATAATAATAATATAATTAAAAATCAAGTCAAAATATTAATAAACTATTATTTATTTATTTTATTTTAATCTAAAATATCACCAACATCATCATTACTCTTCAAAATTACCTTCCTTGCTAAATGACCATTTTTCCCTTTATGAACTTTTAAAATTTCATCCTTGAGTCATCACTTAATTTGGTAAATTGCGATTTAGTCCCTCATAATTATTCACCTATTCAATTTGGTCTTAATTCATCCATTTTCCTTAGTTTCTAGATCATTCGACCCTTAAAATATTTGCACTATTGGTCCTTTAACTTTTTCATATTTACACTTTAACCCTTCAAATTTTAAGTATTTACTCTTGGGCCATAAAATTTTTTTCAGTTTTGCGATTTAGTCCTTTCTTGGAATTAATATATATCATAATATAGTTTCCAATGTTGACATAACTCAAATTTCCCTTTTGGTCACTTTATTTCCTTATTTTACTATATCAAGAATAATATCTTACTTTCTTACTGTAAAAATTTTTGGGGTATTACATACCATTTCATTTATACAATTCATAGAATAAGTCATTACCAATGACATAGCTTGGTAAAAGCCTATCCAACATCATCAACTCACAAGTTAGTATACTTGTCCATGATTAAAATAAATTTAACCATAAGATAAGTAGGTTTCTATATGTAAACATACCATTTAATTCATCAATATTTCCATAGATCATGATTCATTCCATTTGCATACTTATCATCCCGCATAATATAATTCAGAGATTAAACATAACCCAATACCAATGTCATGAGTTTAATATAAGCCTATTCAAGCATCATCAAGCTCACACGTTAGTAGGTTCATCAACAACACATATAAACTCATTTACATCATAAGTAAATTTAATAAGATACATTACATACGCATCAACCATTTCGTAAAGTCATGAACCTTTCTATTAAGTCACTTACCATTCTATTACTTTTCTTACCTGTTGAACCATCTAGAATTACGTCAGATACTCAAGAAAGCTCACATGAAGTGTGCCTTTACAAATAACTATAACCTTTCATTTACATCAATGCCCACATGAGCTATAAAATGGACCTTCTCACACGAGCTGTGGGTCGGAATCTAAGCTACACGATACTACTCACACGAGCTGTGGAGAGTCTGCAACAAATGTAGGACCACAGCCATCACTAGGACATTCAAGATCAGCAGCCGAAGCATGACATCCCTAATGGCATGTCATTTGTATCCTAAGAATTCCTAAGGTTTAACCGGGATTCGATATCCGTTAATTCATATAGCATCAATATGTTTATATATTGATTCATTTACATTATAAATAAAATAATAAACACTCAATTTAGATAACATTAAAAATGATTACAGTTCATACAAACTTACCTGTACCAAAACGATGCCTTGACATGATACAATGACTAATCCGCTATTTTGGTTCTCCCGCATTTAGTGTTCGTTTGAGTCATTTCTTGATCTAGATAAATATTTTTATTCAATTAACCCATTCAATAACTTAACATAATTAATTCAAGCCTATAATTCATTTTAAGGTGAATTTACAAAATTACCTTTAATATTTTAACATTTATGCAATTTAGTCCTTAAACCCAAAACTTGAAATTTCACCATTTTTTACCATAAATCATGCTTGTCAATTTTTACTCAATCTTATAATAGCCCATATTTATCCACATTTTTCATTATTTTCCTTAAATTTTACCTTTTTCATAAATCAATCATTAAACTTGAAAATCATAAAAAAATTACTTAACAAAATACTTATATTTAACCAAAAAGCTTAACAATCTATCATAAAATTTCAAGAACACTTCAATTTCATCCATGATAAAATTCTAAACATTTAACCATTTAACAATTTAACAAATTGACCCCTGGGTTAGCCAGGTTAAGCTAATACGAGCTTAAAAACATAAAAATCATTAAAAATAGGATCAAAACACATACCATGCATGAAATGGAAGCTTGGTCGATTGTTTTTCTCCGCAATTGTGGATGAATTGGTTTTGGCTAATCTAATTAAAGAAAATGAAAAAAATTCATCTTTTGTTTTATTAAATCCTTTAACTTAACTATTCAATTACTAAATTAACCTTTTAAAATCTATTAAATTACACCAAAACCAATCCAATATCACCCACTAAATTTAAACATGGAATAATTTTCATCCAAGTCCATGAATTTACCGTTTCATAGCTATTAGATCCATTTAACTAATAGAATTTAACTTTTGCTCCTTTTACAATTTAGTCATTTCTAATTAATTAACAATTTAAATGTTAAAATTTCTAAACGAAACTTTAATTCAACCTTAATAACACTCCGTAAATATTTTATTAAATATTTACAGCTCAGTTTGTAGAAACAAGGTCTCAATACCTTATTTTTTTTAAAACCACTTAACTTTAGGGTCATACCACTTGATCCTAATTATTCTTTCAAATAGCATAAATTTCTAATTCAAAATTTATTTTGATATTATATTTGACTCGAAAATATTAAATAATAACATTTATGAACTTACTCGTGAATTTGTGGCCCCAAAATCACTTTTTCTGTCTCCACTAAAAAACAGGTTGTTACATAGTGAGTACTACTCATAGCACTTGCAATTATCAATTTTTCTCCTCAAATTGGTATCAAAGCTCCAACTTAACATATCTAGTGGAATTCCTGGTATGGATAATTGCCTAAAATAGAAGGATCATCTATGTGTCATCCCACTGTATTAGATAGTGTCAATTATGCCTATTAGAAGGCTAGGACGAAAGTGTTCATCAAGTCAATAGATGAAAAGGTCTGATATGTTGTTCTTGTTGGATGGAAGTCCCTTGCTACTGAAACATTTGGAGTTAGGACACCAAAATATAGGTTCAACTAGACTATAGAGGAGGAGGAGAAGCTTGTAAATGCTAAATAAAAGGCATTATATCCTATATTTTATAGTGTGGATGGACATGGTTCAAGAAAATATCCAGATGCACTATCCAGATGCACTACTACTAAGAAAGCTTGGGATATTACAGAGACTTCTCACAAAGGAACAAATATTGTCAAGTAGTCTAATATGTAGATGTTGACCACGAAGTTCGAGACCCTTAGAATGCAATAGAATGAACCCATTGAAGAATTCTACGCAAAGTTGTGTGACATATGCAATCAATAATTTGCTTTTGGAAATGAATATTCCAATTCAAAACTTGTTATAAAAGTGTTGAGATCCTTACCTAAAATATTTGCCATCAAAGTTACTACTATTGTGAAAGCAAAAGACGTTGACAACATAAGGATCAATGAACTAGTTAGATCCCTACAGAAATTTGAGATTAATCTGGATGAATTTAGAAGGAGTATATCTAAAGGAAAGAAGAACATTGCCTTACAGTTGATAAGATCAATGTTAACTAAAAGTAACACTACTATTCAAGACTTATAGAGCATTGCTGACTCAAACTTTAGCAAAGCCTTTGAGAGATAATCCAAGAGGTATAAAAAGTTTGAAACTTTCAAGAATTCTCCCAAAAGCATAGCCAAATGAGTGGTTATCAATGAAGAATTTTCCAAAGAGAAAAACAAGGGCATTCGGTGTCATGAGTACAATGGATTTGACCATATCCAAACTGAGTGCGAAAACACTCTAAAGAACAAGAAGAAGTTATTGTTTGTTACTTAAAGTGATGAGGATTCCTTTATCAACTCAAACCTAGATGAGGAACATTTTAGAAATTATGTGGCCTTCACAATAAAGGCCGGTACCTCTATTACAACTAACCTTGACATAGATGATGACTCTAAGAGTGAATCCAATGCACTAGACAAAAGAGAGCAAGTATGTGGTATCATTGCCAAATTGATGGAGGGAAACTCTTGTCTAAATTAGGAAAACCAGAAGATGATAAAATAAATAAAAGAAAAAGGTTTAGTCCTTCTTGACAAAACTGCAAGTTTTCAAGCTGATAAAAAAGGATATTGTTGCAACTCAATGATTGCTTGAAACATTCAATGTTAGTAGTGGAAAATTTGATGAAATCCTTACTACTGAAAAAAAGCCTTGGGAAATGAGGTCATGAGTGCATTGAGAAGAAATGAAATTTTATGACTAAAAGTCCAATCGTATTTTTAAAAGCTACAAATAGTAGTGATCATAGTGAGTGTTCTAGGAAACCTGTTTCAATCCAAACTAAAAAGAAGGTGAACTCTAATTATCAAGTTATTTATCTTTACTATGGTGTATTTGAGCATATTAAACCATAATGCTTTAAGACATGATTTCAGATGGAAGCACGTCTTTCTAGCACAAATCTTGATGTTTGATTTTGAAGAAAATCATGAAGGTCGGATTACTTTTAGAGATGGAAAGAATGATCAAATACTTGGAAAAAGAACTCTCCATGTTCCTATAATACCAAGGTTGAAGAATGTGTTTCTAGTTGATGAACTAGAGGCAAATTTAATGCATATCAACCAATTGTGTGGTCAAGGAATGCTTGTTAATTTCACCAAAGACAAGTGCTTGGTGACTTTCCAATAGAATGTTTGTGTTATGGAGGAACCAAAGACCTTTGACAACTATTACAAGATCTTACAACCTACTCAATGCAACAAGGTTACTATTTTAAAACTTAAGCTTTGGCATGAAAAGCTTGAACATATTCATTACAAAGGTCTTCAATACCTTGTTTGTTATGATGTTGTGAGGGAACTGGGAGGAGTCATTCTAAAGTTTGTGCTAACAATTTTTGAAAAGAAAGTAACATAAGGAGTTTCATCAGCAACTAAATCTGATCTAGACCATTATTCCTCTTGAACTTCTTCTTATGGATCTTATAGGTCCTATATAGACTAAAAGTCTCGGTGGAAATGCTACATCATTATTTGCTTTGATGATTATTCTAGATTCACATAGGTGAGGTTTCTGAAGAAAAGACAAACACCTTTGATTAGCTCAATAAATTATGCAAAATGCTTACGAATAAGAATGTGAAAACCATTGGGATGACCTTGACAATTAGTAGCGACTATAGTCGTGATTTTGAGAATAAAAATCTTTCAAATTTATGTGATGATGAAAGAATAAAGCATGAATTATGCTCTCCTAAGACTCCATGTAACACCCCTAACCCGTATCCGTCGTTAGAATAGGGTTACGAGGCACTACCAGACATATCGAAACATTCATATATACTTAAGCATAACATAATCAAAACGTATGATAATCATTTACAATTGTCCCTTATATAGGTCTACGAGACCTTAAACATGCTTTAGAAAAGGGTCGGGACTAAACCGAATGCATACAAAATTTTTCAAAACTTAAACAATTTTCAAAGTTATAAAGGTCATACGCCTGTGTGAACAGGTCGTGTGCCTCACATGGCATTAGACATGCTCGTGTGTCCAAGCCACGGCAAAACAGGGGATACATACTAACTTGTCCACACGGCCACATGACACGCCCGTATGCCTTGGCCGTGGTCGAAATTGACTTACGTCACACGGCTAACCACACACCCGTGTGTCTAGCCCGTGTACCCTTCGAAATGGCCACACATGCCCATGTGCCAAGGCTGTGTGCCTAACACGGCCACCAGACATGCCCATGTGTCTAGGTTGTGCTCAAAACTGACTTGAATAACTAAGTTACAGTAGGCACACGGTCGAGAGGCACGCCTGTGTGCTCAACCGTGTGGGGTGAAATTAGGCTTGATTTAAGCCACTTTTCCCACCTATCTCAAGCACACCAAATCCATAACATTTTTGCATACATTTAAAGGCAACCAAATCAACCAATTCATACATATTCCATGCCATTCAAATACCATCCAATTTACTACTCAAATCTACAACCAAAGTATACCAAATCAATATACCTAAATCATTACAATTTATATAAGTTTCAAATGTATAAACTCATCATCCCATCACCTATTTCATACCAAAAAATTTTCCATTTCAACATTCCATATTCAAACCATCACATAAGCATTATATACACCATATAACTTACTTAGCAAACACACCATTTAGGCCAACTTAAAAGGCCATACATATCAACATCTACAAGCCAAAACTCATGGCTAATATTTACAACACAAACACATATCAAAATGACACTAGCCTATACATGCCATATACCATATATACAACTCTTAAAATGGGACCAAAATAGATATCTGATAGTGTGATTGATGTCGCTGATGATCCCTAGATCCAAGCTAGCTTAATAACACGATAAAACAAATAACATTTCACATAGCAAGCTTTAAAGCCTAGTAAGTTCATACCAAATATAATCAACAGTTTACATAATACGAAACATCATCTAATAATTACTTAGTAGTTCATAAATCATCCTTCAATTCTATTCCATCACATTTAACATGTTCATTCAATTTCATCAAGCTTCATACACGTAGTATCATTTACCACATAGGTATTGTACATACCTGAATTTTCATGTATTTTGTAACGCCCCAAAAGTCCAAGTATTTATTTTTATGTGTTGTGATGCATAAGTGCATGGTTGCTTTAGTGGTTAGGTGCCTGAGGAGTGTTGGAGAAGTTCTGAGTTCAAGCTGTGGCTTGGACAAAAAATTTTTTTTGCTTGAATTAACCCTGTCTCTGGACAGTAAGGTTCTTAATTAAATATGGTTAGGTTGTGTCATAAAAAGCTTGCTGGTTCAAGAGAGAGTGGCGTGTTACTTCTGCTGGAATACCTAAGTTCGAATCCTTGCATACTCAAAAGGGATTAATAATTTATTGTGTTGGATGACTAGAGTTTGTGTTCCAATGAAAGTCTGAGTAGTAGGATGGTTGGAGGGATTTTAGGAGGAGATTTGGGGAGTGGAACTAGGGGTTTAGTAGTGGTTGGTCGAATGTGGGATTCTCTAGTATGCAAATTTGGTCATAGGACCTCTTTTCTCTTAGTACCGAAAGTGTGTTCTATTTGCTCTCTATTTCGGCAACTTTTACCCCTTTTCGGTTCTTTACTTATTTTTTTGAATGTTCGTTTGTGTTGATCGATTTCTACTCCATTTTTCTTCTCCTTCTCAAGTTCTTTTTCCTCTTCTTTTGTTTATGCAGAATACCTTTTTTCCCTATAGCTGAACTTTGCCTTGTTTCCATCGATTTCTTTCTCCTCTCCCTCAACTGTTTTCTTTGGCCAAATATTGGTAGGGTATCTCTGCTTCATACTTCTCTTTTCCTCTATTTCGGTTCTACCTATTTTTTCCCTTCTTATATTTGTGTCTTGGCTGAATACCATCTTATTTCTTTGTTTTGTTTTTGTTTGGTAAGTGTGGTGTGATCAGTGGGGTTAGGCGCGCGACTCTCGTCTCTTGCTAAGGTGTTCTTGTGTTAGCCGACCATTGTTGGGTAAGCCACGGTTCCATCTCTTTCCCTTTTTGGATTGTTTCACCTTGTTGATCTATCTTCTAACTCTATCTCTTCTTTTCGATTATCTCCCTTGTCATTCAGAAAAATTCTTATACGGACTTCTGGGTGTGCTACTTCAATAGTCTGTGTGTTGCTCGGTTGTTATCGTAAGTATGGTACGGTGGTGATGTTGATATGTTTCAAGTGCGAGACTAACATTGGAAAATAATGCCTTTTTGTGTAGGTAGCAGTGAAGCTGATCGGTGTCTTCTCTAGGGGACCAAGGGGGTGAACTTAGGGACTTTTGGTAAGAAGACCATAATCGTTGGAATTCGATTAGTTCCCTTTTAACCACGAGTTGTTAACTGAGTGATCAATTTATGGATTAATCTTCAAGTATAGGAGTGTTGGGAGCAAGGATTTATCCAAATCGCAAAAAGGTCTGTAATCACACTCCTGTTAGCATAGATCGGCAAAAGCCAGAAAAGTACGACCTTTGACACTACACGAGCATACGCGCGCTCATGTGGTGAGCCGAACGCACAAAATGTAGGCATTCGATCAAGGAGGCCACCATGAATGTTTTCATGGGCTTTGGCTGAGTTTGGGCCACGATAGGCCGAAATCAGCCGTGTGGGCTCTACGGGCTTGTGGGCCCCGCATAGGCAAATCGCGCGGACCTGCGAAGATTATTGGGACGGCTATGTAGTTTGCATGGCCAAGGCCATTATTTGGGCTTATTCGGCCACACAACGTGTTGGCCCACATAGGTCGTATTATGGGCTTGGGCCCATTTTTACTGTTTAACTGTTAAGGTTGCAGGGGTAGCACGAGATTCTCTAGACCTATTGTTGGGTTGGTAAATATGCCTAAACCCCAATTTTTGAAATGACTATTGTACTTCTATGAGGTAAATGACGAATATACCCCTATGTGATGTATGACTGTTTGAGCATGCCATTGTTTCATCATATGTACATTTATATTATGTTACATTGCATGGGGTGGGATATATATTATTGGAGGAAGTGTACTGAAAGGCTATAAGCCTATTACTGGTAGCTCTGCTTCAAATACCGTTAGTGCCGAAACCAATACTCTATTTTAGAGTGCAAGGATAGGTGGGTCAATTTATTCCCATATGGAGTGTAGGGCTAGACGAAGTGGAGTGTAGAGGATGGTTGGGTAGGATCTTTTTATGCATCTTTGATACTATTCTAAATTGGGCTATGGCCCACACTATTACTGCTACCGTAATGGGCTAAGACCTTTACTGATACTGATATTGATATGGGCTTAAGCCCAGACTATTCAGCACTGCATGTTTGACTGTTTAATAAATAGGGATTACACACTGAGTTTCATAACTCACCTATTCTGCTTTACTGTTCAGGTAACCCTTAGGCCGGTCGGTGCTACGAGGGACTCGGAGACGACCACACCATTTTTTATGATTTTGCTTGAATTTTAGTATAAGTAGCTTTATTTGAGGTATTTAATGTAATAAGGCCGTTTTAAGTGTTTATTTTTATTTGGGCATTTTATTAAATTGGCTTATATCTGTTAGCCGTAGGATTCGGGTTTTCAAAAAATAAATGATTTTCAACTATCATGCTACGTCACTTGATTAAAAAGCTTTTACAACGATAATGTTTTAAAAATGTAATAACAACCTATTGCGAGACACGTTTTACTAAATGAACCTATAGTTTGGCAAACGGATTAAACAAGTTAGTTTTTCAAAAGAGCACAAACAAGGTTTTAACACAAATGAACTTTTCTATTAACTCTGTAGTTTTCAAAACTCATTCCAATGTGACATTACAGACGCGGCCCTAACGTCTAGGCCAAATTTAAGGTGTTAGATTTTGTGGTATCAGAGCCAGGTTACAAAACTCGATTGTGGATTTGAGTTTTTTTCTAAAAACGTAAACTTCAAAAGAATGTTTCAAATAATGGAAAATATTTTGAAGTGTTATTTCCGAATGTATGGTCAACCGAGTCTCTGGAACCGATCATGTAAGTTCTCTAAAACTACTGTTTGATTTAACTGAAATATCGAGATTATCATAGATGATAGACTGTATTGAAACCTTTATTAGGGTTACCTAAAATTGTAATAAGACTACGATATAGTAGAACGAACAACTCTGAATTATTGATGCTATTTTTCATAAAACATTTGTTAATAAACACTGGAATTGTAAAACTGATGCATAAAACTGTTAATACAGATAATAAGCAAATCGATAATGAGCACCAGAGGTACTCATGGAAGGGGTACTAGGGGTCGCGGTGGAGGCCGTAGAGGTGCTTGGGCTGGGTTTCCGGCATCTGACCATATGCCTAACGTTGAGGCAAAGGAGGCACCAACTCTACCTATAACTGAGACTGGGTCACACGATCGTGTAGCTAGGGATGATGCACTATCCCAAGCTATTCTACGAATTCTAGAAAAGGTTACTGGGCCCAATACTGGTATTGTAGGTCGCGGGTCGGTAACGGAACGACTCAGGTCTAATGGGGCTAAGATCTTTAGGGGTATCGCTAGAGTTGCCCCTAATGTAGTTGAATATTGGATAGAGGCCACAAAGAGGATCATGGATGATCTCGACTGCACCCCCGAGCAGAAACTAAAAAGTGTAGTATCATTACTATGAGATGAAGCCTATAAATGGTGGCTTACAATGAAAGAGGGTACACAGCCTGATCGATTAGCTTGGGAGTTTTTCAGGAATGCATTTCAAGGGAAATATGTGGGAGCTAGCTATGTGGATGCCCACAGAAGGGAATTTCTGAATTTGACCCAAGGGGATAAGTCCGTAGCTGAATATGAGGCGAAATTTTTACGATTAAGCCGTTATGCACGAGGCTTGGTGGCCACTGAGTATGAGCACTGTGTTCATTTCGAGGATGACATCAGAGATAATTTGCGAGTTTTGATAGCTCCACAAAGGGAGCAAGATTTTGCAGTGTTAGTAGAAAAGGCAAAGATCGTTGAGAATGTGAAGCACGCTGAGCTCCAAAATCGTGAGAAGGATAAAGAGAGGAACAAGAGGGTTTGGGAGCCCTCAGGTTCTGCTATAGGGCCTAAAAAAAGGCCAAGGTTGATAGGCCAGCTAGAGTTGGGGCCCTTGTTGCTACTTTTGGGTCACAGCCTTGTGCTATTTGTGGGAAACGCCATCAGGGCGAGTGCTAGGTACAGATGGGGGCATGTTTCAGGTGCGGATCTATGGAGCACCATATCAGGAATTGTCCACGGAGGCCTGATTAGATGCAAGCAACTAGTAAGGGTACTGTTCAGTCGCAGAAAGGGTTCAACAGCCACCAAAAGGTTGTGGTCAGGCCAGAGGTAGAAATGGTATGGGCCATGGTCGTGGAGCATCGGGCTGAGGTGCTGATCATACTGAGGCGAGGTAGCCAGTACTAGTTTATGCTACACATCACCGAGAGGAAAGAGACGCTCCTGATGTTATTACGGGTACGTTCTTTATTCAGCATGTACCTTACATAGCATTGATTGATGTTGGGTCTACGCACTCTTATATAGCATGCACTATGTCTGAGGCTTTGGATGTGATGTTTGAAAACACTACAAGCGAGGTTACTATGTTGAGTCCACTAGGGCAGTCTGTGAGAGTAAATAAACTATTTAAGGAGGTACCTTTAGTGGTTCAAGGAAAGATATTTTTGGCGGATTTAATGGAACTCTCTTTTGGGAAATTTGACTTGATACTGGGTATGGATTGGCTAGTTAAGCATCAGGCGAATTTGGATTGTGCTACTAAGCGGGTGGTCCTAAAAACTGTAGAGGGTGACGAGGTGGTCGTGATTGGGGAGCGTCGGGATTATCTCTCAAATGTGATTTCAGTGCTGAGAGTTGAGAAGATGATTCGTAAGGGTTGCGAGGCGTATTTAGCTAATGTCAGTTCTTTTGGATCTGAAGTTGCATCTGTTAAGGATATCAGAACAGTTAAGGAGTTTCAAGATGTCTTTTCTGATGAGTTACTAGGGTTACCTTCTAATCGCAAAGTTAAGTTTGGGATAGAGCTCTTGTCTAGTATAGCTTCGGTGTCTATCACCCCTTATAGAATGACACCGAAGGAGCTCGTGGAGCTTAAAGCTCAAATTCAAGAGTTATTGGATCAAGGGTTCATCCACCCTAGTGTGTCTCTGTGGGGAGCACCGATTTTATTCGTGAAGAAGAAGGATGGACCCATGCAGATATGCATCGACTATCGACAACTGAACAAATTGACTATCAGGAATAAGTATCCCCTACTGAGGATTGACGATTTATTCGACCAGTTTTGAGGAGCTTCAGTTTTCTCTAAGATTGATCTCCGATCGGGGTACCATCAACTGAGAGTCAAGGAGACTAATGTTTACAAGACAGCATTTAGGACTCGTTACGGTTTTAGTGATGCCGTTTGGACTGACGAATGCACCAGTAGCTTTTATTGATTTGATGAACAGAGTGTTCCAGTCCTATCTGGATCGGTTTGTAGTGGTGTTTATAGATGATATTTTGGTGTATTCAAAAACTGAGGAAGAGCATGATGCACATCTCTGGGTTGTTCTGCAGATTTTGAGGGAGAAGCAATTGTATGCGAAATTTAGCAAGTGTGAATTCTGGCTACATGAGGTAACTTTTCTGGGTTATGTGGTATCTGCTGAGGGGATTAGGGTTGATCCTCAGAAAATCAAAGCGATTTTGGATTGGAAGCAACCCAAGCCGGTATCTGAGATTCGAAGTTTTCTAAGATTGGCAGGGTATTGTAGACGGTTTATTGAGGGGTTTTCGTTAATTGCTGCACCTCTGACTAAATTGTTGCACAAAAGGGTACCGTTTAACTGGACTGATAGGCAGTAGGAAAGTTTTGAGAAACTTACGAAAGTTCTGACTGAGGCCCTTGTCTTAATACAGCCAGAATTTGCGAAGGAATTTACTATTTTTAGCGATGCATCACTTGTTGGCTTGGGGTGTGTACTGATGCAAGAGAGTAAGGTAGTGGCGTATGTGTCACATTAGCTTAAGACGCATGAGGCGAACTATCTGACACATGACTTAGAGTTGGTAACAGTGGTGTCCGTACTAAAGATTTGGAGGTATTACATTATGGTGAGAAGTGTATCATTTATACGGATCACAAGAGCTTCAAGTATCTCCTCACTCAGAAAGAGCTAAACCTTAGGCAACATAAACTTGTAGAGTTTCTTAAGGATTATGACTGTTTGATTAAATACCATCCTGGAAAGGCTAATGTGGTAGCCGATGCACTGGGCCGTAGGGCTATTACTAGCTTGAGAGCGATGTTTGTTGGTCTCAGCTTATTTGATGATGGTAGTTTACTGGCTGAACATCAAGTTAAACCGAAGTAGGTTGAGCAGATTAAAGGTAGGCAGTTGCAGGATGAGTCACTGGGTTCTCGTTTCCAACAGATAGAGAATGGGGAAACTTCAGATTTTGGGCTGAATAGCGAAGGGGTACTTTGTTTCTGTGGGAGAGTCTGTGTACTGAAAGATACTGATTTGAGACGATCTATACTGCAGGAGGCGTATAGTAGTCCTTACACTATGCATCCTGGCGGGAATAAGATGCACCGAGATCTTTGGGAGTTATATTGGTGGCTAGGTCTTAAGCGGGAAGTTACTGAGTTTGTGAGTAAGTGCCTGACTTGTCAACAGATTAAGGCGGAGCATCAGTTGCCTTCAGGGTTGCTTCAGCCAGTTAAGATTCCACTTTGGAAATAGGAGAGAGTAACTATGGACTTTGTTAATGGGCTACCCCTAATGTCTTCTAAGAAAGATTCGGTATGGGTCATCGTGGACTAGTTGACCAAGACTGCTCACTTCATACCTATTCGTACCTATTACTCACTACAAAAGCTAGCTAAGCTGTATGTGTCCGAAATTGTGAGACTGCATGGGGTACCGGTTTCCATCATATCCGATAGAGATCCTTGCTTTACGTCTTGGTTCTGGAAGAAGTTACAAGAGGCATTGGGTACAAGTTTGGACTTTAGTATTGCGTTCCCTCCTCAGACAGAAGGTCAGTCAAAGAGTGTGATTTAGATATTGGAGGACATGTTAAGGAGTTGTGTGATTGACTTCCGGGGCAATTGGGAGGATTACTTGTCATTGGTAGAATTTGCGTACAATAATAGCTACCAGTCCAGCATACAGATGGCACCTTATGAGGCATTGTATGGTCGTAGGTGTCGTACTCCTTCATGTTGGACTGAGT
This sequence comes from Gossypium longicalyx, assembly GCA_025698465.1. Lineage (NCBI taxonomy): Eukaryota > Viridiplantae > Streptophyta > Magnoliopsida > Malvales > Malvaceae > Gossypium > Gossypium longicalyx. The sequence continues at coordinate 32,259,561 of CM046995.1, read as the reverse complement.
TGGGTGAGCAGTGAGTTCTGGGTCCTGAGCTAGTATCTTATACCGAGGATAAGGTTATATTGATTCAGGATCGACTAAAGGCAGCATCAAACAGACAGAAGTCTTATGCGGATCTGAAGTGGAAGGAGATCGAGTTTTCGATGGGGGACTTGGTGTTTCTCAAGTTCTCGCCATGGAAGAAGGTATTGAGGTTTGGTCAGAAAGGCAAGCTGTGCCCTAGATTTATTGGACCCTACCGTAAACTGAAACATGTGGGACTGGTTGCCTATCGACTTGAGTTACCTCCAGAGTTGGATCGGATCCATGATGTGTTTCACGTCTCTATGTTGAGGCGATATCACTCTGATCATACGCATATCGTCTCGACTGAAGAGGTTGAGGTTAGGCCAGATTTAACTTTTGAAGAGGGATTGGTTCAGATTATAGACTGTGATGTAAAAGTTCTGAGGAGAAAGACTATGCCACTGGTTAAGGTGCTATGGCGTAATCACAGTTCTGAGGAAGCCACATGGGAATCCGAGGAGGCGATGCAACAACAATACCCTCATCTATTTTGACCAGATAAATTTCAAGGCCGAAATTTTCTTTTAGGGGGTAGAGTTGTAATGCCCCAAGAGTCCAAGTATCTATTTTTATGTGTTGTGATGCATAAGTGCATGGTTGCTTTATTGGTTAGGTGTCCTGATGAGTGTTAGAGAAGTTTTGTGTAATAGCCCGATTTTGGGCCTAGTCAAAATAGTGGTTTCGGAACCTTTATTTCGAGGCCAGAGAAAATTATTTTGATGTTATTTTATGAGTTATAGCATGATTATTTATGTACATGAAAATTTTGGTGAATTAATTTTAGCGTTTTAAAGGCTTAATTTCGAAAAAGGACTAAATTGCGTAAAAGGTAAAAGTTGTATTTTAGTACCTAAATGTGTCTAATAGCTAGATACCTAAAATTGAAGGCCTTTAAAGGGAAATTATACCCTTTTTAATAGAGGTGTCCAGCCATGGGAGACAGGATTGGTCAAAAAGCCATATTTTATGGGATTTAAAGTGACTTTTTGGTAATAAAATAGAAAAAAAGAAAAAAGTTGTCATTTTCTTTCATTTTTCTTCTTCTCTTTCACCGAAAATGGTAGCAACATGGGGGGTTTGAGAGCTGGAAAATTTTAGCAAGATATTTCCCTAGTAAGTGTTTTTAATGCTTTTTCTTGATAATTTTTACATTTTTGAAACCCCTAAAGCATGAGCTTTCAAAATAGGGGACTATGTTGCAAAATGATTAAGAGTCTAGGGTTTTTCCATGGAAGCATATGTATTGTTTTTTAAGTTTTCATGGAATAATATGACTCTTGGTAGTGTTATAAACAACTTTCATGAAAGAAATTTGCATGAAAGCACCTAAATGGACTATTTTGTAAAGTTTGTGAAATAAGCGATAAATGTGTGAAATAATTGAAATTATGAGTTGCTATAGTTATGAAAATGGTTCATCTAGGCTTAAGGAGTAAAGAAATTGAATAAAAATCATTTTACGGGCCTAGGGGCAATTTGGTAATTATGGCAAAGCATAGGGGCAAAATTGAAAACTTTACCAAAATGTGTCATTGGACTAATTTGATTATTATATTGTTTTAATAAGTTAAATGTGATGTAATAGATGATGAAAAATAAGATTCGGGCTTAGAACGAGGAAAAACAAGAAATTGATATTTAGGCCTCTTCTACCAATTTGGTGTCGAGGAAAGTTCGTATGATAATAATAATGCAAAGTTATGTTTGAATTACATTCCTTATTAATATTGCATATATTATATGATTTAATATATTGGAAGATTGATGGAATATGATGTTTCTTTGAAATAAGTAAGTTGATATGAAAGTAATTTATCAACTTCATTATCATATGCTTAATACTTGATATTGCACGAAATATGGATATATGCCTTTATTGGAATTGACTTGTGATGATTCAATGAAAATGTGATGATATGTGTGCTAGTATAAGACCATGTCCGGGACATGACATCGACACTGACATGAGACCTTGTATAAGACCATATTCGGGATATGGCAACAATATGTGGATCCATGTAAGACCATGTATGGGACATGGATTTGGTATTCTATTTGGTGTATGATAATTCCAAACATCCTTTAGCATCCCAAGTGTTCAACGGGTTATGTAATGGATGATGTGATGAAAGCTCTAAGGAGAGCATGTTAAAGAAGGTATGATTATATACTTTATTACGAGTTGGTATAGGTATGTACACTAAACTTATGAGTAATTCCTTGATATGTGATAATCTATGATGTATATAGTATTTGGTGAATACTATGAAAATGGCATGATTTAGAATAAATCTATGATACTTGATGACATTAAGATTATGGGTCCATGCTTATGATGCATAGCTATGCGTTCTTACCGTGATAAATGAAATGATGTTGTATTAATTTGGTGAACAATAATTGTGAATGAGTAAATTAGCCCAGACAGTTTTAGGCTACTGCAGTGTTGTAAATTTGAAAATACACTAAAAATAATGGAAAATGAGTTAGAGGCTGAATGAAATATAAAATTAAAGCTTATTGAAGCTAGTTTCACATAGAGGAAACAGTGTAAGCAAAAGAGTTTCATATTATGAAATATTTAAATTGTTGTGAGACAGAGTCAAAATGACTTCGAAATCCCCTATTCCTATTTGAGAAAATCATTATAAATTGTACAAAAATATTTATAACTTATAATTTATATTTTTAAAATCCTTATTGAGTCTTTTTCAAAGGAAACAGACGAAAACATTATTTGAGCCCTGTGCTATGAGAAAATTTAACTTTAGTGTAGAAGGGTTGGACTGTTAGGCAGTGAATCAGGGGTAACTTTGAGGAATAAACTGTACTATTTGGCTAAACCAAAAATTCTGGAAATTGTATGGTAGAAAGGTAAATGAGTCTAGTTTCAAGGAAAATTAACAGAACTTAATTTGGAGTTTCGTAGCTCTAGATATAAATATTTTATTGACTATTGTACAAGAAGATAGCTTATCATGAACTTGAGAATATGTTGGGAACATTGACAAAAACATGTTAATGGGTTGCTTATTGCTTTCATATGAACTTACTAAGCGTAAAGCTTACCCTCCCTTCCTTTCCCATGTTCTCTAGTGTTTCCAGGTTAGCTCGAGTTGGAGTTCGTCGGAGATATTATCACACTGTCAAGCTGTCGCCATTAGTGTAAGTGATTACAAGTACTTTGAGTCTATGGCCTGTATAGGAGTTTAAATATTTGAGTGTGTGATATCTGTTATAGCCAAACGTATCGGCTTACATTAGCTATTGAGGTTGTAAACCTATTTATATATGCATGCATGTGCTATGGTCTTATGTGATGTGTTTAAAATGAATATGGCATGAATGTGGTAAAGATGTGAGTAAAATCTATGATACCTATTGCATGAGAAATTGACATGATCATAACATATTTATGGATGTTTAAGTGCCCATGTATGCTTTGTTGTATGCTATTGTATAAGAGTGTGTGTGTGTGTGTATGTTGTAAGGGTGACAAAATGGCTTGGAAAATAGCCTTGCATTTGTCCACACTGGTAGGCACACGGGTTTGTGCCATGGCCGTGTGATATTTTGGGGATGCTGACGTTAGAGATAGAATACCCAGGTTTTTGCACACAGGCTAAGACATGAGCATGTCGTGGTCATGTGAGGGACATGGGCCAATGACACGGGCGTGTGTCTGGCCGTGTGAAATCCCCTGTAGGTGTGAATTAGAAATTAATTCCACACGGGTGTGTGCCCTATACCCACACGGGCGTGTGGAGCCTTAATGCATGAAAATTTCCAAGTTTTTCTTGAATTCTTGGTTTAGTCCCGGACCACCCCGAATGTATGGTTTGGGCCTCGTAAGCCCGTTTAAGGGACAAAATGTATGGGCAATGAAAAGTTTTAAATTTGAACGAAATTTTATGGCCCGGTTTTATATGCGTATGCTTGAGTTAAGTCCGGTAGCACCTCGAACCCTATCTCAACATCGGATACGAGTGAGGGGTGTTACATTCTGAGTTCAAGCTGTAACTTGGACAAAATTTTGTTTTTGTTTTTCTACTTGAATTAACCCTGTCTCTCAATAGCAGGGTTCTTAATTAAATATGGTTAGGTTGTGTCATAAAAAGCTTGCTGGTTCAAAGGAGAGTGTCGTGTTACTCCTGCTGGAAGACTTAAGTTCGAATCCTTCCATACTCAAAAGGGATTAATATTTTGCTGTGTTGGACAGCTAAAGTTTGTGTTCCAATGAAAGTCTGAGTAGTAGGATGGTTGGATTTTAGGAGGAGATTTGGGGAGTGGAACTAGGGGTGTTGTAGTGGTTGGCCGAATGTGGGATTCTCTAGTATGCAAATTCAGTAATAGGACCTCTTTTCTCTTAGTACCAAAAGTGTGTTCTATTTGCTCTCTATTTCGGCAACTTTTACCTCTTTTTGGTTCTTTGCTTCTTTTTTTGAATGTTGGTTTGTGTTGACCGATTTCTACTCCATTCTTCTTCTACTTCTCAAGTTCTTTTTCCTTTTCTTTTGTTTAGGCCGAATACCTCTTTTCCCTATAACCAAAATTTGCCTTGTTTCCATCAATTTCTTTCTCCTCTCCCTCAACTATTTTATTTGGCTGAATATTGGTAGGGTATCTCTGCTTTATACATCTCTTTTCCCCTGTTTCAGTTCTCCCTATTATTTCCCTTCTTATATTTGTGTCTTGGCTAAATACCATCTTATTTCTTTGTTTTGTTTCCGTTTGGTAAGTGTGATGTGATCTGTGGGGTTAGGCACGCAGCTCTCATCTCCTGCTAAGGTATTCTTATATTAACCGAACATTTTTGGGTAAGCCACGGTTCCATCTCTTTCCCTTTTCAGATTGTTTCACCTTGTTGATCGATCTTCTAACTTTGTCTCTTCTTGTGGATTATCTCCCTTGTCGTTTAGAACAATTCTTATACGGGCTTCTGGGTGCGCTACTTCAATAGTCTGTACATTGCTTAGTTGTTGTGGTAAGTATGGTACGGTGGTGATGTTGATATGTTTCAAGTGCGAGCCTAATGTTGGAAAATGATGCCTTTTTGTGTAGGTAGCAGTTAAGCTGATCGGTGTTTTTTGTAGGGGACCAAGGGGACCGAACTTGGGGACTTTTGGTAAGAAGACCATAATCATTGGAATTCCATTAGTTCATTTTTAATCACGAGTTGTTAACTGAATGCACAAAATGTAGGCATTCGATCGAGGAGGCCACCATGAATGTTTTCTTGGGGTTTGGTTGAGTTTAGGCCACGATGGGCCAAAATAAGCCATGTGGGCTCCACGAGCTTGTGAGCCCTGCACGAGCAAACTGCACAGACGTGCAGAGATTATTGGGCCGACTGTGTAGTTTGCACGTCCAAGGCCATTATTTGGGCTTATTGGGCCACACGAGCATCTGGGCCCACATGGGTCGTATTATGGGCTTGGGCCTATTTTTGTTGTTTAACTGTTAAGCTTGTACGGGTCGCACGAGATTCTCTGGACCTATTGTTGGGTCAGTAAGTATGCCTAAACCCTAATTTTTGAAATGACTGTTGTACTCCTATGAGGTAAATGACGAATATACCCCTATTTGATGTATGACTGCTTGAGCATGCCATTTTTTCATCGTATGTACATTTATATTATGTTGCATTGCATGGGGTGGGATATATATTATTAGAGAAAGTGTATTGAAAGGCTATAAGCCAATTACTGGCAGCCCTGCTGCAAATACTTTAGTGCCGAAACCGGTACTCTATTTTGGAGTTTAGGGATGGGTAGGTCAATTTATTCCCCACATGGAGTGTAGGGCTGGACGGAGTGGAGTGTAGAGGATGGTTGGGTAGGATATTTTTATGCATTTTTGATACTATACTGAATTGGGCTCAGGCCCACACTGTTACTGCTACCGTAATGGGCTAAGGCCCTCACTGATATTGCTACCGATATGGGCTTAAGCCCAGACTGTTCAGCACTGTATGTTTGACTGTTTAATAAATAGGGATTACACACTGAGTTTCATAACTCACCTATTCTGCTTTACTGTGTAGGTAACTATTAGGCGGGTCTGTGCTGCGAGGGACTCAGAGACGGCCACACCATTATTTATGATTTTGCTTGAATTTTAGTATAAGTAGCTTTATTTGAGGTATTTAATGTAATAAGGCCATTTTAAGTTTTTATTTTTATTTGGGGATTTTATTAAATTGACTTATATTTGTTTGACGTAGGATTCAAGTTTTCAAAAAATAAATGATTTTCAATTAAAAAGCTTCCGCAATGACAATGTTTTAAAAATGTACTAACGACCTATTGCGAGACACGTTTTACTAAATGAACCTATAGTTTGGCAAACAGATTAAACAAGTTAGTTTTTTAAAAGAGCACAAACAAGGTTTTAACACAAACGAGCTTTTCTCTTAAATATGCAATTTTGAAAACTCTGTAATATCCCGAATTAGGGCCTAATCGGAATAGTAGTTTCGTGACCACAAATTCAAGATAGAAATAATTATTTTATAATTATTTTGATGTTTATGATATGATTGCATGATTGTGTGAAAATTTCGTGACGAAATTCTGTGCATAAAGTGCTTAAGTTGAAATTAGGGACTAAATCGAATAACTTGCAAAACTTGCATTCTAGAAGTTTTTAGTATGAAATTATTTTGGAATATTAATGAGGAGGTCTTAAATAGCAATTTGACCAATTTCTAAAATTTTGGACAAAAATGGGCTTGTACATGAAAATTTTCAAAGAAAGGTATTAAGGGTATTTTGGTCATTTGCATATTAAATGAAATAAAATGAGAAAAATAACACAAAATAGTCATCTTCTCCATATAGTTGCTGCCTAATTTTGCTCTCTCCATAGCTAGGGTTTCTTCAACTTTTAAGGCTTGATTGTAAGTGATTTCTATGCCCGTTTTTAATGTTCTTTACGTTTTTGGAATCCCAGTAGCTCGATTTAGCTTATGCTAGCAATAATTTAACCTAGGGTTCATATTTGGAAAAATACCCATAGGTGAAATTTGTGTATTTTGGTGTTTTATGATAGAATATGAGGTTTTAAATTATGTCAGACAACTTGTACTACTCGGTTTTAAGCGAAAACGAGTAAAAGGGCTTAATCGGTAATAATACCTAATAGTCATAAGTACATGTTAGAGTGTGAAATTGATGCTACCATAGAAGGTAAAAATGATCAGCATGTCATAAAACATAAGAAAATAGGATGAAGTTAAATTCCCGAGCCTAGGGGCAAAAGTGTAATTATGCAAAAGTTTAGGGGCAAAAATGTAATTTTGCCAAAGTTCGTATTAAATGCTGTTTGGACGAATGTATGTATTAAATAAGATTAATTTGGCATTATAGATCAAGAGAAACGAAATTCAAGTCGCGATCGAGGGAAAAATAAAGTTTACGAAGAATAGGCTCGATTGCTAATAATTTTATACCGAGGTAAGTTCATGTGTAATGTAGTAACATAATTGTCATTTTAAGTAATTTAATGTTATTTATGTGATATGATGATTGATATCATGAAATATTATGCTTTATGGATATTATTGAATAATATATAAATTATGAATTGCTACCGAGTATCGGTTTCGATGTTCCGTGGAAGACGGAAAAGATGTGTAATCGAGTAAAAAGACCGTTTGAACTTTGGGAATAGATTAGAATACAAGTGACATGTCACTAGGATGGTTGAGCATCCGAACTCGTTGAGTTGAGTCCGAGTTCACTTATGGATGCAAATGTCCGAACTCGTTGAGTTGAGTCCGAGTTCGTGAGATGTAACTAGGCATCCGAGCTCGTTGAGTTGAGTCCGAGTTCACTTATGGATGCGAATGCCCGAGCTCGTTGAGTTGAGTCCGAGTTCGCTTATGGGCGGGTTACATGGTAGCTTGGCTACATATGTGGCACTTATGTACAAACTTTCCGTATATGCGAATTATATTCCGATGTGTTCAACGGGTGAATCTTAGGAGAATAAGGAGAATGCCTAAAATGAAGGTGACACGTTGGTAAGTGTGGTAAATGAGAAAATTTGACAGGTATGTGCTTAAACCCTCGGGTTGAAAACTTGGTAAGATGAAATCGTAGAAAGATATTAAATGTAAATGATGTTTTATGTGGGATTGTGTGATTATGTTACTTGCTATTTGCATGTGAACTTACTAAGCATTTATGCTTCCTCCCTCCTTTTCTCTCATTGTAGTTTTGACAAGCCAGCTTGAGAATCGAGATAGGTCGAAGACTCGTTCACACTATCCTAAGGCTTAAATTGGTAAAATGGCTTGTATATTTTGAATGTGGTGTGTATGGCAAAATACTCACTTTGTGTAATTGATCTTATGATATGGCTACGGTTTGGCAAGAAAAGGGTTTGTAAATGATTAGCCATTGGAATGGTCAATCTAAGTCATATTTGATGTTATGTATGTTTAAAATGATATTTAGTCCATGAAAATCCTTAGTAAAGTGAAATTTGCCACAAAACAGAATCTGACAGCAGCAGTGATGTAAATTTGAAAAATCACTAAAAATAGTAGAAATGGAATTAAATGATGATTAAATTATGAAATTGAAGCTTAATGAGTCTATTTTCATATGGATTGAACAAAACAGGTATATGAATTATAATTTATGATACATTTTAATTTTTGTGAAATAGGGCCAGAGTGATTTCTGGATCCCCTGTTTTGAATTTGGAAACTCACCATAAATTTTATAAAAATAATTAGAAGTCATACTTTATATGTACAGATTTCTTATTTAGTCTAGTTTTAAGAGAAAAATATTTCATAGTCATTGAAATTCTGTACAGAGAGATATCTGACTCGTAATATACAGAGGTCAGAGCAGTCGAACCCTGAAACAGGGGAGACTTTAACTAATAAACTGTACTAATTGGCCCAGCCAAAAATTCTAGAAATAAATTAGTAAATATATATATGAGACTAGTTTCAGAAAAAAATTACAGAATTGGATTTTAAGTTTTGAAACTCGAGATATAAATTTTTAAGCGACTGTGATGCAGATTGCTAGCTTGACTGAAAATTTTAAAATTAAATTGTTTGAGCTGTTTAAGCAATGAATTAAGTCTGTTAACACCTCGTGTTCGACTCCGGAAACGGTGTCGGGTATGGGGCATTACAAAATCACTCCAATGTGACATTATAGATGCGGCCCTAACGTCTAGGCTGGGTTTGGGGTGTTACATATTTATTCATTTCATTCTCACCTCTCGTTCAATTACATTAATTCATTTGGAAGTCTTTCCATGCTTCAAGAATCCGCACACTTAGTGATTTAATGGTTAGCCGAAGCTATAACGATCTCGCACACTTAGTGCCATCTCAAATAATTGAAGCTATTTTGGTATCGCACACTTAGTGCCTCATATAGCTGAAGCTATTCCAATTCGCACACTTAGTGCTATTTATAGCCGAAGCTATTTCAAATCGCACACTTAGTGCTGAACATTATCGATTTATCATCGTGCTCAAACATAGTCAAATATATACACAATTTATGTATTATCAAATATTAAAACATAACCGTAACATCATATATCACGTACGAACTTACCTCGTACTCAAAATTGACAATTCAGATCGTTTACTCGATAACCTTCGATTTCCCTCAATCGAAATCTGAATTCCTCTTTTCTTGATAGATATGTATTCAAAATTAACCCTTTTATTCAAAAAATCATTCAATTCAATCCATATACTCATATTTAGGGTATTTTACAAATTAGCCCTCACATTTTCACATTCTAACGCTTTAGTCCTTATTTCATAAAATCACAAGATACACCAAATTCATCAAAACCATGCCTTAGTCGAATCTTCCTATGGTCTCTAGCAACCCATAACTTTCATTTATTTCACATTTCAACCCCTCAATTTACACTTCTCTCAATTTAATCCCTAATATGCATTTTTACTCAAAATCACTTTACAAAACATGTATATCAAGCACTAAAAGCTTTCATATTTCATCATTTAACATCAAAAAAATAATGAATTCATCAATAGAATCTCATGAAATTATCAACAATTTCATGAATTTAAACATGGGTGAGCTAGAACACTTAACAACGATCACAAAAACGTAGAAATCATCAAAAACTAAGCTCGAATGCTTACCTAATTAAGCTTAAATATAGTCGAACCCTAGTTGAGCTTCAACCTTTCTTTTTATTTTGTATTTTCGGCAACAAGATGATAATATAAACTCATTTTATGCTTTTTTTTATTAATTATCATTTAATAAACCATTTACCAATTTAACCTTTATAAAATCATTATAATTCCACTAACTTATGTCCATCCATGTCATTTAATTGTAACCATGGTCAATTTGCATCATAAGGACCTCTCATTTAAGGAGACATAGCAATTAAACACTTTAACAATTACCTAATCACTTTTGCATTTTACGCGATTAGGTCCTTTTTGCAAATTAAGCACACAAACGATAAAATTTTCACACGAAACTTTCACGCATATCATTTCACAAATTATAAACGCTAAAAATAATATTAAAATAATTTTCCAACCTCGATTTTGTGGTCCTAAAACCACTATTCTGACTAGGGTCTAAATCGGGCTGTTATACTCCACAACAAAGTGGAGTAGTTGAATGCAAGAATTCCACCAAACTGGAGATGACTTGAATCATGCTAAATAGTAAAGAGACTGTTCAAAGATTCTAAGTTGAGGTAGTTGTTGGATTTGGTTCCCCAAGTGTAGTATTTTCTTTAATGTACACTTGTAAATTTTTTGAACAGTTTGGTTAATAAAACAAATTCATTTATTACAATAATACACTTTGTCAATGTGTTTTTTTCACACAAAGAAAAATAAAGCAAATGTTGCTTATTTGTTGTCTAATGTTTAAACTGATACTAAGCGGTATTATGTGGTTGGATCATAATACGAAAAGACAACTTGTATTAGTATATGAACCTAAACATGTCCTTAGCCTAATAAAAAATGAGCAAACCAATTCAAAGACTAATATGTCATTTATCAAGTCCAATTAGGGAGATATTTTGTCTTGGGCATCAAAGTAGACAACTCCAATAAGATAGAGACATAAATGTGATTGAATGGACTGATAGTAAATCAAACTGGACCCAAGCAGAATAGATCCTGATCCATTTATGGATTTATTCACTTGTGACATTCATAGTTTGGCATACCTAAATCTTGAATGGATGGCAAACTATGTATGCATGACTCGTACACTTTGATGCAAGTAAAAGCCTAAGTTCGAATGATAAGGAACCAAAAACTGGTGCACTGGGTGTATGACTTCTACAGTACATAGAGTCATTCATAACAATGGAATTCATATCTTGAGACATGGATAAATGATATCCTCTCATTGGCATTACATGGTTTATGCAAAGTAAACATGATCACGGGTTGTTCGTCTTTGTGATGAATGACTTGATTACTATTTAATATTAATTAACTTATCATGAAGGATGATGTAATGGTAACCATGAGATAAAATATGATCATATTGGGAGATCAAATATTATCCCAAAGGGCTTAAGAATATCCTATGAGGGTAACAGATTTGCGACAAGTTCATTAGATGAGCACTGAGTAAATGCTTTTGTAATGGTATGTCTTTAGGGAGAGCTCATTCATGATACTATAGTGGAATGACTTTGTGACTAAATAAATTTATAATTAATAGCGTAAATCTGAAACTTAATTATAAATTATTTGAGTCCTAATTGCATATGTCCAATAGGTACCTCCATTAGCTCGTTGAAACCAAAAATGAATTGCATGTTTGAATCGAACTAAATGGAATGAATAGAAATAGAGAAATGGGAAACATTCAGGAATGATTATGGTTTTCTCTTAAATGGAGAAATGGAATCATTTGGAAATGAATGTAGGTTTCTCAAAATGGAAATGAAAATGAGAAATGATTCATTTGCAAATAAACATGGATTACTCAGAAATGATTGAAAGAATGAGTTCATATTTTTGAGCTATTTTAAAGCCCAAATAGGAAAAAAAAAAGCATTCAGACATACTGAACATTTTGAGTAGTCAAATATTAAACATATTTTCTCAAAATTTTATCAAGGGTAAAATAGTCGTAATTTTATTGAGGGTAAAATTGGGATGATAAATTTATTTAATATAAAATATTGGACTTTATTTTAGGAAATAGAAAAATAGAATTGGGTTGAATCAAATTACAAAGTACTGGATCAAAAAGTTTGGGAAGTACTTATAATTGAACTCAATGTGAGAAAGACCCAAAATACCCTCATGGAACATGTAGGAGGCGACAACCCTAGTAGGAATACTAGGGGATGTCATCCACCCTACTCTTACTCTGAGTAGGAAGATATTTTTCTAGTTGAAATAAATTTCTACAATTCAACAAGGGTTCTACCATGTCATCTTATAAATAGATGGCACCAGTACGGCATTAAGCACAACTTTGAAAGATTTTTACTCTGTCAAAAATAGAGAGAATTTATTCTCAACTATTAAATATATTTTTCCAGAATAACAATTCCACCAGTTTCTATTAAAGACGAGAGAATTTTCATTCACCCCAAGAAGAAAAGAACTTTTTCTAGTTCTGTGTTTTGATTTAAATGGTTCGAGTCCACAGTCGAAGTAGTTCGTGATATGAGAATAGCAGATAAGATCGTTTGGTTTAAGGCCAGAAAACATCGAGGATCTACTTATCGAAAACCACAGGTTCAATTTCGGTCTAAGGCTTATTCCTATAAATATCACAAACTAGGTCAGTTTTCAAATTTTTAATTTTTCACTCTATAAGAAAACCATTTTCAAACCAGATTTTTTCCAACAATTGGTATTAGAGTCAGGTTGTGCTATATTTATAGTGCAAACCGAGACTGAATCTATCTTTTCATCTTGTTTGATTAATATTTGATATGCTGTGGCATTCTTTTAATTACTCGCATGTTTAGGGGAATGTATATGATTATTGTGATTCTTGGAAATTTATTTGTAATTTAATTTGTTTTTCAAGCATGTATATTTTAAATCATTGAGTATCATCTCTATGCAAGATTTTATTTTATTATTTATTTATTTAGTGTGAAAAATAAAATAAAATAGAATAAAGTAAATAAAATAAAATAAAGAACACACAGATTTTACGTGGAAACCCTTTCGGGAAAAAAACCACGGGCAGAGGAGAAGAAAATTTACTATGTCGAATTCGAATTATTACAAGAGGAATAAACTATGTCTATTTATAGGCTTTAAAGCCATATTCTAGTAAGACTGAAACACCTTATTCTATCAATACCAAATAGATGGAATTTAATAAGGTTTAAAAAACCTTATTCTAAAATAAAATAAAAGAAGTGTAATACTATATGGATTCTTCTTTTATTTTACTTTACCACTGTATTTTATTTAAATAAGGATTCGGGTCATTTAATTCTAACAATCTCCACCTTGACACGAATTCTCAATGAACAAGTTCTTCATCGCGAACTCTCAACGAACAAGTTCTCCACCTCTTCCATAAAACCCCTTAAGGGTTTAACTTCAACAATGAACACCAACCAAGTTTAAGCAATGCTCAAACTTGGTTATAGGAAGTGACTTAGTCATCATATCTGTAGGATTTTCATGAGTACTAATTTTGCTCACAACAATATCACCACGAGCAATAATATCACGAACAAAATGATACCGAACATCAATGTGTTTTGTTCTCTAATGAAACATTTGATCTTTTGTAAGAAAGATGGCACTCTGATCATCACAAAATATCAGTGCTGATTTGAAGGTCTTCATTGAGTTCACTAAAGAGTCCCTTCAACCAAATAGCTTCTTTACAAGCCTCAATAATCACCATGTACTCAGCTTCAGTGGTAGACAAAGCGACTGTAGTTTGCAAAGTGGCTTTCCAACTGATTGCACAACCTCCGATTGTAAAGACATAACCTGTGAGAGATCTTCTTCTATCAAGGTCTCCAGCAAAATCAGCATCAACATATCCAATGACTCCATCTTCAGTTCTTCCAAACTGTAAGCAAACATCAGTAGTACCTCGTAAGTATCTTAAAATCCACTGAACTGCTTTCTAGTGTTCTTTACCAGGATTTGCCATATATTTGCTAGCTGCACTGACTACATATGATAAATCTAGACGTGAACAAATCATAGCATACATGAGAGATCCCACTGCACTAGAGTATGGAACATGTGACATATACTCAATCTCATCATCTGATTGTGGAGACAAAGCCGATGAAAGTCTGAAAGGGGCTGCTAAGGGAGTACTAACAGGCTTAGCACTCTGCATATTGAACCTACAAAGAACTTTCTCAATGTACCCCTTCTGACTTAGGTACAATTTACTTGCTTCTCTATCTCTGAGAATCTCCATACCAAGTATCTTCTTTGCTAGTCCCAAATCTTTCATCTTAAATTCTTCACTTAGTTGGGCTTTGACATTTCTTATCTCTCCTTTATCTTTTGTCGCTATCAACATGTCATTAACATAAAGAAGTTGATACACAAAAGAACCATCACTATTTTTCTTAAAGTAAACACAGCTATCAAAACTACTTCTTTTGAAATCATGAGAAGTCATAAAGGAATCAAACCTCTTGTACCATCAGACAGGATCAAGTTTCAAACCGTAAAGGGACTTTTTTTAGCTAGCAAACATAGTCCTCTTTTTCTAAGACTCAGAAACCCTCTCGTTGTTGCATGTAAATGTCCTCCTCAAGTTCTCCATGCAAAAATGCAGTTTTTACATCTAACTGCTCAAGCTCCAAATCATGCATGGCCACAATACCAAGCAAAGCTCGAATCGAACTATGCTTCACAACTGGGGAGAACACATATGTGAAGTCTACTCCAGAAAAGTGATTGTAAACCTTTGCAACAAGTCTTACTTTATATCTGGGTTCTTCAACTCCTAGAGTCCCTTCTTTCTTTTTAAATATTCATTTACAACAAACAACCATTTTACCTTTAGGAAGTTTTACAAGATCCCATGTTTTGTTTTTGTGAAGTGATTCCATCTCCTCTTGCATAGCAAACATCCACTTTCTGAGTCTTCACAGCTAACTGCCTCAGAATAATTAGATGGCTCTCGGTTTGCATCTATATCTTTAACTACATTTAAAGTATAAGCAACTAGATCAGCCTCAGCATACTTCTTTGGAGGTTTAATTTCTCTTCTAGTTTTGTTTTTGGCAATAGAATATTGTGGTGAAGAAGCAACTCTATTCTCAATTTTTGTACTGGCTTAAGAAGTCAACTCTGTATCAATCTGATGCTCCACCTGCTTTTGATTTTCTTTATTGGAAGAGTCTTTAACAGATAAGTTAGGTAGCATAGCAGATTCATCAAAAACAACATCTTTGCTAATCACAACTTTTCTATTTTCAGGACACCATAACTTATACCCTTTTACACCAGCTTTATAACCAAGAAAAACAAATTTAATAGATCTCAATTCCAATTTTCCATTATCAACATGAGCATACGCAGGACACCCAAAGATTTCTAAATCAGAATAATTAGCAAGATTACCAGACCATACCTCTTGTGGAGTCTTGTTCTCAATGGCAACGGATGGAGATCGATTGATAAAAAAACATGCAGTAAAGGTTGCTTCTGCCCAAAACGACTTTGGTAAGTTGGCATTTGACAACATTCATCGAACCTTCTCCATGATCCTTCTATTCATTCGTTCTGCAATGCCATTTTGCTGTGAAGTATGGCAAACTGTCAAGTGTCTCACGATCCTTTCTGACTTGCACAATCTATTAAACTCATCAAAATAGAACTCTAAGCCATTGTCTGTGCGGAGGTATTTTATTTGTTTTCCTATCTGTTTTTCAATCACAATCTTCCAAGACTTAAATGTAGAAAATACATCACTTTTCTGCTTCAGGAAGAAGGCCCAAACTTTTCTGGAAAAATCATCAATAAAGGTTAGCATATAATTAGCTCCACCTCTCGAAGGCACTCTAGATGACCCCCACAGATCAGAATGAATATACAAAGGCACTCTAGATGACCCCCACAGATCAGAATGAATATACTCCAACGTTCCCTTCATGTTATGGATTCCTCTAGTGAGTCGAACTCTCTTTTGTTTCCCAAAAACACAGTGCTCACAGAAATTTAGTTTGCAAATTCCTTTCCCATCAACAAGTCCTCTTTTTCTCAATTATACCATGCCATTCTCACTCATATGCAATAGGAGCATATTCCAAAGTTTAGTAATTCATCATCTGACAAGGAAGAGGAAGCGACAGCTGCATCACCAGTAACAGTAGAACCCTACAAAACATATAACTTGGCAGTCTTTCTTTGCCCTTTCATCACAACAAGGGAACCTTTGGAAATCTTTAAAACCCCACTTTCAGCTATGTATCTGTACCCTTTTGAATCAAGAGTACTTAGCGAAATTAAATTTCTCTTCAATTCTGGAACATGTCGCACGTCACTAAGTGTTCAGACAACTCCATCAAACATTTTAACTTTAATTGTTCCAACACCTGTAATTTTACACGAAGCATTATTTCCTATCAAAGTAACACCTTCAGGCACTATTTCGTAAGTTGTAAACCAATCCCGATTGGGACTCATGTGGAAGGTGCAGCCTGAATCAAGTATCCACTCTTCGCTTACTTTAGAATCATTGACAGAAGTGACTAGAAGTTCACCATCGCTGTAGTCTTCTACAACATCAGCTTCACCGAAATTTTCTAGTTGTTTTCCCTTTTGATTCGCAACCTCCCTTTTAATCTTATTCTGTAGCTTATAGCACTCAGATTTAATGTGTCATTTCTTCTTGCAGAAGTTACAAGTTTTACCTCTGTTTAAAGACTTCGATCTACCCTTAGATTTACCGTGAGGATTCTGTTCCTGTGTCCTTCTACGATCATTATCAGTATTCCGATCTTGTCTTCCATGAGCAATGAGACTCTCTCTCTGAGAGCCGAGTTTAACCACAAGATGCTTCATCTTATCATACGAGGTCAAAGAATCATAAAGCTCATCAATTGTGAGAGACTCGCGACTATATAAAATCGTGTCTATAAAGGTTGAATAAGACGGGGGCAACGATCAAAGTAGAATCAACCCTAGATCTTCCTTATCATACTGAACCTCCATGGCCTCCAAGTTTGAGAGAATTTCTTTAAACATTGTTAAGTGTTCGTGTACAGATGCACCTTCCTCCAAACGATGAGCATAAAGATGCTGCTTCATATGCAACTTGCTTGTTAGAGTTTTCGACATACATATTTGTTCTAGCCTCTTCCATAATACAGCGGCAGTCTTCTCTTTCATTACATCCTGCAAAATTTCGTTGGACAAATGCAGATGTAAATGTGTCAATACCTTTCGATCCTTATGCTTCTTTTCTTCATCTGTTAAAGTCGAAGGCATCTTATCTATCCCTAGCAGGGTATCCTCTAGATCCATCTGCGCAAGAACTGCTTGCATCTTAATCTGCCACAACGCAAATCTAGTGTTGCGATCCAACAGCGGAATTTCATACTTCAAAGATGCCATTACCGTGAGTGATATGAACAACCCAGAAGCTCGGATACTAATTTGTGAAAAATAAAATAAAATAGAATAAAGTAAAAAAATAAAATAAAGAACATACAGATTTTACGTGGAAACCCTTTCAGGAAAAAAACCACGAGCAAAGGAGAAGAAAATTCACTATGTCGAATTTGAATTATTACAAGAGGAATAGACTATGTCTATTTATAGGCTTGTAAAGCCATAGTCTAGTAAGACTAAAACACCTTATTCTAATCAATATCAAATAGATGGAATTTAATAAGGTTTAAAAAACCTTAAAAGAAGTGTAATTCTATATAGATTCTTCTTTTATTTTATTTTACCACTGTATTTTATTTAAATAAGGATTCGGGTCATTTAATTCTAACATTTAGAATAAAATATGTGACTCAAAAACAGACATAAAAATTTTATAGCATATTTCTTTCCTGGTGAAACCCGAAAAACATGATGACGGAAACCCAACCAAGTGGCGCCAGCAATGGTCCAACAGTGATGGCTGATAGTAGTCCAATGGCGATGGTTGGCAGCGGCCTGACATTGGTCGATAGTGGCAGTGACACAATAATGGTGACAGAAAGACGATTATGACAAAAACATGAACCAATACCGCAACAAAAAAATCGTGGTGGCAAAATTGAATACCCAAAGTAAGCTTTCAGGTGAATTTTGTAATTTTATAATTTTATTTTTTAGGACAGAATCATGGAAACTTTGACTGGTCAAAGTCATTTAAATTTTATGCTTTTATATTTATGAGATGAGCATGATGATATTTATATGACTAGGAATGTATGTTCATACATATATGAGTTAAGCATGCCATACTGTAACATCCCGTCTAGTGGAGTCTTAGTGTTTGGTTACTATTTATCGAATTATGGTATGTAGAGAAAATCTTGTATGAGTAAGGTATTAATTGTGGCTAGGTATGTAAGTCTATGATTTCTCCTATGGGCGAAGTCTGTGCCTGGTGAGCTTGGTAGTTGGGCAAACTTCTCTGTAGAGAACACACCACCCCAGTTGCTAGACGTTTGGGTTAAGTCCTTAGTTTAAAAGAACTATTTATTATTTTATTACTCTGGTTGGATATTTTAGTTGGTCTGATGAGAACTTCTTAGAATGGAACTAAGTTACCATAATTGTAACATCCTGATTTACGGGTTTTCGTAATTTCCGAGAGTTTGGTATGTTTTTAAAATTTGGTATTGGTAGTGAAAATTCATAGTTGGAATATGTAAATGGGCCTATGGAAGGCCCACGTGCTGGCCAAAACCCGGAAGAATTTTTTAATTTTGGACTTAAGGAGTTAGAGGCGTTGGATAGGTGGCCTTATTAATAGACGAGGGTAAAATGTAACACAACAGAGCCCCTGGCAAAGTGGTTAAGTGATGCCACTAGGGAGCTAAAAAAGTGGCGTGTAAGTGGTTGAGGAGAGCCAAGGTTCGATTCTCTAAGCTGGCAATTGTGGTGTTCTTTTTATGTCTTGAGCAGGCAGGAGTTGGAAGTTGAATGAAACTCTGTTGGAGAGAGTTTGAATCAGTCAAACGCATGGATTAAGGAGTGATAAGAGGAGAGATTTTGGGGATTTGGAAAAAAGCTAAGAGTTGGCCAAATAGGGGGAATTGGAGAGGGGATTTTGGCAGAGGAGTATTTGGCTAGTATTTCGGCATTTAGGGACTTAGTTGTGCCGTTTTCTTCTGTGTAAACACCATAGGATATTCTTTTCTTCTCTTTTTCTTCTCTAGCCGAAACTACCACCCTTTCCATCCATTTTTTTTCTTTCCTTTTCTTTTCCAAAACCAGCCTACTATTCCCTTCTTTTCAACTACTACTTCCTTTCTATCTTCACCTTTGTCGAATAGCCAAGAGCCGAAACTTTTTGAAGGTTGGTGGTGTCGATTTCTTTGAGACCAGTATCTTACTATTCTCTTCAATTGTTGTGGTCGATTTCTTCGTCTGCTAAACTCTAAACAGTACACAAGGAAGACTGTGGTAAGTATTCATACTCCAACCGATTCAGTAATAAATATTAAGAAAAGCCGAAACCCCCTATAGTTTAGGGAGGCTGTCGTTTTGAGGTATAGGCCTTACTAGGCCTTTTCATTTGATTTTTATGGTTTGTGTAGTGTTATAGACAACTTTGGAGGAACAACAAGGCTTGGGGTATCGACTTGGATAAGCTTGACTCGTATCATCGAACCCGGTGAAGGTAAGTGACCTATGGCCATTTTGGGTTCTTTGGCCGAATAAGGTAAGGAGGATTTTGGGTTTGATAAGCATGACTTGTGCGCTAAGAATGGTGATACTTAATTGTAGGTTGTCATGGAAGACTCTGTTAGCAAACATCACAAAACAGGTGTGTAACAACCCTTGTAGTAGATTAGGCTAATATTCGTAGAAAAGCCGAAATGCCAAAATATCGGTATTTCAGGAACTTGAGATTTTGCATGTGGTTTTAGATGCGATAAAAATGATATGAACAGTGTTTGGATCGATGGAACAGGTAAGAGCGCAATTTTGTGCACGATGGTAAGTTGGGCCTCAATAGGCTAGAATTGGGCCCAATGGGCTTTCGGGCCCATTTGGGTAAAATTGATAGAAAATGGAATTTGGAAAGGTTGCACGTTAACACAGTTAGTACTGTTGTAAAATTTGGATTATGTGGGCTTAATGGGCTAAATCGGCTTTCGTAGGACCTATTAGGGGTTTTGGGCCCAAAAGCCCGAATTTGATAAAGTGGGTTAAAGATCATTGTTTAAACACTCGAAAATATTGATAATTGATTAATGAACATGGAAAACCCTGATATTTGGTAAAATTACGAAATCACCCTTATAATATGAAAAATGTCTATTTTGCCCCTAGGTAAAAATGACCATTATACCCCTAGGGTTTAATTATGCATATGATGCATGAGATTTTGATAAACATGATATGACATGATATGACATGATATGCACATGATATGTTATGGGATGCACATGATATACTCATTATATGCATGGGTTGGGTTTGATATAAATGGAGGAAGTGCAAAAAGGGTTTTGCCCCAGTTTACCGAAAAGGGCTTTGCCCTAGTTTATCAAAAAAGGGATTTGCCCTAGTTATTAAAAGACTAGGCCTGCAGTTATATGATAAAGCAGCTATGTTTCCAGTGGAGAGTTTGGTTAGGTGGGTTGAGTTATTCCCCACATGGAGAGCTTGGTTGGTACGGGTGGAGAGTAGCGGATGGTGGGTTGAGTAGTCTCCCCAAATGGGCTTGCATACATCCATTAATATTATATGTGATATTGAAATGGGCCTATGGGCCATACCGTTTACAGTAAAGGCTTTGACCCAGTGATATGATTTATGAAAAGGCTTCGGCCCAATAACCGTTAAACAAAAGGCTTTGGCCCAGTATATGTCGAGACTGAATTAGGGCTTAGGCCCAGTATGCTAATATTAGTTTGGGCTCTGAAAGGGCCTTGTTGCACACTGAGTTTCCAAACTCACCCCTTTTCCTTAACCTTGCAGGTGAGCCTTGATGTGGATACCTGGAGCCGAAGGGGATTCAGAGTGGCCGTGATGATCGCTTTCGAACTTTGCAATAAGTAACCGGTTTTTTTTTAAAATTTATTATTATTTGGTTTTGGGTTGTAATAAGGCCATTTTAAGTATCTTTCTGGGATTATTTTATTTTATACTCTCTATTTTACTGATAATAATTCAAAATGGGTTAGACTTAGGGCGCGTTTTCAAAATGATACTTGTTTTCAAAATAGCGCAACGATGCAACTAATCGGTTTATCAAAAATATCTACTTAAATGAATTCCAACTCATTTTTTTTCAAAACCTAACCTCGCACCAAAGTGTGGCAATGGTTGTGGGCATGTCTAGGATTGGATCTAATCAAGAGCTTGGTACTTAAGCAGCCATCATGGCTCACCTCCTCTATTTCGGATACCTACCTGGTGCACAACTTCCATTCACTTTATGAACTTAGCAAAGACTATCTTTTAAAACACTAAGACGGACGTTGAAAGAGGCATGGGTTTTCTTAAAAACTTCAATGTGATACGTTGGATCCGGCCATAATGTCTGGGCTGGGTTTGGGGTGTTACATTTAGTGGTATCAGAGCTTGGGTTGCAATAACTCGGCTGTGGGTTTCTAAATGGGTTAAAATCAAAAATTTCAAAACAAAGGTATTTTAAATCAATTTTTAAAAAATTTCTATCTTCTGTGACCAAATACATATTTTTAAGTTTTAAATGGTTTGGAGAAAGACGTGGCACACTGAATCCCCGGTACCAAGTCTGTAAGTACATTTTCTTTTACACCATGTGATATTGATATGATGTTATAGATAGAACTGAGACCCTACTATAATACTTTAGATAGGGTAGAGCTGTAAAATAGTAAGATTGAGACTGTAGCTAGGCTACGACGTTGCGAAAATAATCCCTGAACTACTATATGTCTATAAGATATCTCGTAACAAACAACCGAAATATTAAACTAATGTCATAAAATTCGTAAACAGATAATTCGATATGAGTATAAGAGAAACTCGTGGACGAGGCCGCGGACATGGTCGCGGAAGGGTGCAAGCTGAATCTTCATCCTCAAGGCATAGGCCAGCTGAGGAGGCATCCGTGCCACAGGCAAATGAGGCTGGGTTACATGATCGGGCTGCGGGGGACGATGCTTTGTCCCAAGCGATGTTAAGGTTTTTGGAAAGGGTTGCTAGAGCTAGCACTGGGACAGTGAATAGGGGATCCATCTCTGAGCGACTCCGGGCTAACGGAGCAGAGGTTTTTAGGTGCGTATCTAGAGTAGCCCCAAACGTAGCTGAATATTGGCTAGAGGCAACAGAGTGGATTATGGATGTCCTAGATTGCTCTGTGGAGCAAAAGCTGAAGGGGAACGTGTCATTGCTACGAGATGAGGCATACCGGTGGTGGATCACTGTAAGGGAGAGTACCCCGATCGAACGAGTAACCTGGGAATTGTTCAAGAGTGTTTTTAAGGGAAGGTATGTTGGAGCTAGCTATGTGGATGCTTGTCGAAAGGAATTTTTGAATCTAGCTCAGGGCAATAAGACTATTGCAGAGTATGAGGCGAAATTTTTGAGGTTGAGTCGATATACTAGCGGGATAGTTGCAACCGAATATGGGCGCAGTGTTCGATTCGAGGAGAGCCTCCGCGATGAGCTTAGGGTGCTGATAGCTCCACGGAAGGAGCGTGATTTCGCTGCGTTGGTAGAGAAGGCTAAAATAGCCGAAGAAGTAAAATGTACAGAACTGCAGAATCGTGAGAGGGATCGAACCAGATTCAGGAGGGATTCCTGACCCTCGGGTGCTACAAATAGAAATGTTAAAAGAGCTAGAATGGAGGAACCAATTCGACCAGCTTCGGTTAATACTTTTAGACCACAAGCTTGCAAAGATTGTGGTAGAGCGCATATGGGGGAGCACTGGAAACGAACTGGGGCATGTTTTCAATGTGGGTCAAAGGAACATAAGTTCAGAGAGTGTCCTCGGAGAGCGGCTCAGGATCAAGTTGCGGAGCAAAGAGGTGTCCAACCGCAGTGAGGAGGACCACCACCACAGAGAGGCCGTGGGCAAGGTAGAGGTGGCAATGGTAATGGACGAGGACGTGGGGCACCTGGCAGGGGTGCTGGACATGCTGAAGCTCGACAGCCAGCGTTGGTTTATGCTGCACAGCGTCGTGAGGAGGGTGATGCTCCTGATGTTATAACCGGTACATTCCTCCTTCATAGCAAGCCTTACATTGCTTTGATTGATGTAGGTTCCACTCACTCGTATGTTGCTTGTAATGTATCTGGGGCATTGGGTGTGCTTCCTAAGGAGACTGTGAGTGGGGTATCAGTGATAAGTCCTTTGGGACACTCAGTTAAGGTAGATAAACTCTTTAGGGAGGTGCCTTTAGAGACACAAGATAGGATATTTGTAGGAGATTTGACGGAGCTGCCATTTGGGGAATTTGATCTTATTTTGGGAATGGACTGGCTAAGCATAGGGCGACATTGGATTGTGTTGTTAAGAGAATGGTGCTAAGAACTACCGAGGATAAGGAGATAATGGTCATAGGGGAGTGACGGAACTATTTGTCCAATGTTGTCTCGGCTTTAAGGGCTGAGAAGTTGATTCGAAAAGGTTGTGAGGTGTTTTTAGCATTTGTGAATCAAGATGAACCTGAGGGAACGACGGTGGAATCAGTCAAGACCATCAAAGAATTTTAAGATGTTTTTCCTGAGGAGCTTCCTGGACTACCTCCGAACAGAGAAGTCAAGTTCGGAATCGACTTGTTACCTGGAACAGCTTCAGTGTCTATTGCACCTTACCGGATGGCACCAAAGGAGTTGGTGGAATTGAATGCTCAGATTCAAGAACTGTTGGATAGAGGGTTTATAAGACCAAGTGTTTCTCCGTGGGGCGCACCAGTGTTGTTCGTAAAGAAAAAAGATGGGACCATACGGATGTGTATTGATTATCGGCAGTTGAACAAACTGACGATCAAGAACAAGTATCATTTGACAAGAATCGATGATCTTTTCGACCAACTAAGAGGAGCTTCAGTATTTTCTAAGATTGACCTTCGATCAGGATATCATCAGTTGAGAGTCAAAGAAGAGGATATTCATAAGATGACATTCAGAACTCGATATGGTCATTACGAGTTTCTGGTTATGCCCTTTGGTCTGACTAATGCTCTGGCAGCATTCATGGATTTGATGAATCGAGTATTTCAGCCATACATGGATCAGTTCGTAGTCGTTTTTATCGATGATATCTTGGTGTACTCGAAAACGGAAGAGAAGCATGATGAGCATCTTCGTATTATGCTGCAAGTGCTAAAGGAAAAGCAACTCTATGCAAAGTTCAGTAAGTGCGAGTTTTGGTTGAATGAAATAACTTTATGTTGTATCTGCTGAGGGGATCAAGGTAGACCCTCAGAAGATTGAGGTGATTCTGGAGTGGAAGCCACCGAGGTCAGTAACAGAAATCCAAAGTTTTCTGGGGTTGGCAGTTTATTATCAAAGATTTTTGGAAGGATTTTCCGTGTTGGCAGCGCCGTTAACAAAACTTATAAGGAAGGGAGCACCGCTTGTTTGGACAAATAAGCGAAGAAGAGGCTTTTGAAAAGTTAAAGAAGGTTCCGACCGAGGCACCGTTGTTGATTCAAATGTAGTCCGGTAGGATTTCACCGTGTGCAAAGTGATGATCGCCATATGTAGGTTTGGGTTGTGTGTTGATGCAAGAGGGTAAAGTGGTCGCTTATGCTTCACGACAGCTTAAGCCTCATGAGGTAAACTATCCTACTCATGACTTGGAGTTGGTAGCGGTGATCTTTGTGCTTAAGATATGGAGACACTACTTGTATGGGGAGAGATGCATTATCTATACGGATCATAAGAGTCTTAAGTACTTGCTGACTCAAAAGGAGTTGAATCTTAGACAGCGAAGGTGGATAGAGTTGTTAAAGGACTATGACTGTTCAATTGAGTACTATCCAGGTAAGGCAAATGTCATGGCTGATGCGTTGAGTCGAAGGACTGTGGCAGAATTGAAGGCAATGTTTGCTCGTTTAAGCTTGTATGACGATGGAAGCTTATTGGCAGAGTTACAAGTAAGACCGACTTGGGTGGAGCAGATTAAGAAGCAGCAGTTGGTGGATGAGTCGTTGGTTTCTCGATTTCAGCAAGTTGAGAAGGGGGAGAATCCAGACTTTGGATTAAATGTTGCTGGGGTTCTTTGTTTTTGAGGAAGAATTTGTGTGCCAAAGGACTCTGACTTGAGATTGATGATTTTGAGGGAGGCATATGGTGGACCTTGTGCTATACATCCAGGATGGTGTAAGTTGTATCGAGATTTGCGAGAGCTATACTGGTGGCCTGGGCTTAAGAGAGAAGTGACCGAATTTGTGGGAAAATGTTTGGCGTGTCAACAAGTAAAGGCCAAGCATCAACTGCCTTCAGGGTTGTTACAGCCAGTGAAGATACCACTTTGGAAATAGGAAAGGGTAACTATGGATTTTGTGAGTGGCCTGCCATTGACACCTTCCAAGAAGGACTCGATTTAAGTGATTGTGGATAGGCTAACGAAATCTGCCCATTTCATACCTGTCCGAACCGATTACTCACTTCAGAAGTTGGCCAAGTTGTATATGGCAGAGATAGTGCAGTTGCATGGAGTGCCAGTATCAATAATTTCTGACCGAGACCCAAGGTTTACATCTCGATTTTGGTAAAAGTTGCACAAGCCATTGGGAACGCGATTGGATTTTAGTACGGCTTTTCACCCTCAGTCGGATGGTCAGTCAGAGAGGTTCATTCAGATTCTAGAAGATATGTTGAGGGGTTGTGTTATCGACTTTAGGGGCAGTTGGGAGGATCACTTGCCATTGGCGGAATTCGCATATAACAGCAGTTACCAAGCAAGTATTCAGATGGCTCCTTACGAGGCACTGTATGGGCGAAGGTGCCATTCGCCTACTTGTTGGGCTGAGTTAGGGGAAAGGCAAGTACTTGGACCGGAGTTAGTAGCGAATACTGAAGACAAAGTTAAAGTGATCCGGAATCGGTTAAAGGAGGCAGCGGATTGATAAAAGTCTTATGCTGATCTGAAGCGTAAGGATATTGAATATGCTATAGGGGACATGGTTTTTTTGAAGGTTTCTCCTTGGAAGAAGATATTGAGATTTGGTACGAAGGGCAAGTTGGGTCCACGATTCATTGGGCCTTATCGGATCCTTAAGTGGATAGGGCCGATGGCTTATCAGCTAGAGTTACCTCCAGAGCTGGATTGTATTCACGACGTCTTCCATGTGTCCATGCTAAGGCGATATCATTCTGACCCTACTCATATCGTACCAGTTGCAGAAATTGAGGTACAGTCAGATTTGACCTTCGAAGAAGAACCTGTGTAGATACTTAATCGTGACGTCAAGGTGTTTAGAAGAAAGACAGTCCCATTGGTGAAGGTACTTTGGAGGAACCATGGCAAAGAAAAGGCTACTTGAGAGTCCGAAGAGGCGATGCGTCAACAATATCCTCAACTGTTTGTATCAGGTAAAATTTCAAGGCCGAAATTTCTTTAAGGAGGGTAGAGTTGTAACATCCTGATTTTTGAGTTTTCGTAATTTCCGAGAATTTGGTAAGTTTTTAAAATTTGGTATTGGTAGTGAAAATTCATAGTTGGAATATGTAAATGGGCCTATGGAAGGCCCACGTGCTGGCCAAAACCCGGAAGAATTTTTGAATTTTGGACTTAAGGAGTTAGGGGCGTTGGATAGGTGGCCTTATTAATAGACGAGGGTAAAATGTAACACAAGAGAGCCCCTAGCAAAGTGGTTAAGTGACGCCACTAGGGAGCTAAAAAAGTGGCGTGTAAGTGGTTGAGGGGAGCCAAGGTTCGATTCTCTAAGCTGGCAATTGTGGTGTTCTTTTTATGCCTTGAGCAGGCAGGAGTTGGAAGTTGAATGAAACTCTGTTGGAGAGAGTTTGAATCAGTCAAACGCATAGATTAAGGAGTGATAAGGGGAGAGATTTTGGGGATTTGGAGAAAAGGTAAGAGTTGGCCGAATAGGGGGAATTGGAGAGGGGATTTCGGCAGAGGAGTATTTGGCTAGTATTTCAGCATTTAGGGACTTAGTTGTGCCATTTTCTTCTGTGTAAACACCATAGGATTATTCTTTTCTTCTCTTTTTCTTCTCTAGCCAAAACTACCACCCTTTCCATCCATTTTTTTTCCTTTTCTTTTCTGAAACCAGCCTACTATTCCCTTCTTTTCAACTACTACTTCCTTTCTATCTTCACCTTTGCCGAATAGCCAAGAGCCAAAACTTTTTGAAGGTTGGTGGTGTCGATTTCTTTGAGACCAGTATCCTACTGTTCTCGTCAATTTTTGTGGTCGATTTCTTCTTTTTCTAAACTATAAACAGTACACAAGGAAGACTGTGGTAAGTATTCATACTCCAACCGATTCAGTAATAAATGTTAAGAAAAGCCGAAACCCCCTATAGTTTAGGGGGGCTATCATTTTGAGGTATAGGCCTTACTGGGCCTTTTTCATTTGATTTTTATGGTTTGTGTAGTGTTATAGACAACTTTGGAGGAACAACAAGGCTTGGGGTATCGACTTGGATATGCTTGAATCGTATCATCGAACCCGGTGAAGGTAAGTGACCTATGGCCATTAGGGGTTCTTTGGCCGAATAAGGTAAGGAGGATTTTGGGT
This sequence comes from Gossypium longicalyx, assembly GCA_025698465.1. NCBI lineage: Eukaryota > Viridiplantae > Streptophyta > Magnoliopsida > Malvales > Malvaceae > Gossypium > Gossypium longicalyx. The sequence continues at coordinate 32,231,662 of CM046995.1, read as the reverse complement.
TTGATAAGCATGACTTGTGCACTAAGAATGGTGATACTTAATTGTAGGTTGTCATGGGAGACTCTGTTAGCAAACGTCACAAAACTGGTGTGTAACAACCCTTGTAGTAGATTAGGCTAATATTTGTAGAAAAGCCGAAATGCCAAAATTTCGGTATTTCAGGAACTTGAGATTTTGCATGTGGTTTTAGATGCGATAAAAACGATATGAATGGTGTTTGGATCGATGGAACAGGTAAGAGCGTAATTTTGTGCACGATGGTAAGTTGGGCCTGAATGGGCTAGAATTGGGCCCAATGGGCTTTCGGGCCCATTTGGGTAAAATTGATAAAAAATGGAATTTGGAAAGGTTGCACGTTAACACGGTTAGTACTGTTGTAAAATTTGGATTATGTGGGCTTAATGGGCTAAATCGGCTTTCGTAGGACCCATTAGGGGTTTTGGGCCCAAAAGCCCGAATTTGATAAAGTGGGTTAAAGATCATTGTTTAAACACTCGAAAATATTGATAATTGATTAATGAACATGGAAAACCCTGATATTTGGTAAAATTATGAAATCACCCTTATAATATGAAAAATGTCTATTTTGCCCCTGGGTAAAAATGACCATTATACCCTCTAGGGTTTAATTATGAATATGATGCATGAGATTTAGATATACATGATATGACATGATATGACATGATATGCACATGATATGTTATGGGATGCACATGATATACTCATTATATGCATGGGTTGGGTTTGATATAAATGGAGGAAGTGCAAAAAGGGCTTTGCCCTAGTTTACCGAAAAAGGCTTTGCCCCAGTTTATCAAAAAAGGGCTTTGCCCTAGTTATTAAAAGAGGCTAGGCCTCCAGTTATATGATAAAGCAGCTATGCTGCTAGTGGAGAGTTTGGTTGAGTGGGTTGAGTTATTCCCCACATAGAGAGCTTGGTTGGTACGGGTGGAGAGTAGCGGATGGTGGGTTGAGTAGTCTCCCCAAATGGTCTTGCATACATCCATTAATATTATATGTGATATTGAAATGGGCCTATGGGACATACCATTTACAGTAAAGGCTTCAGCCCAGTAACCGTTAAACGAAAGGCTTCGGCCCAGTATATGTCGAGACTGAATTAGGGCTTAGGCCCAGTATGATGATATTAGTTTGGGCTCTGAAAGGGGCTTGTTGCACACTGAGTTTCCAAACTCACCCCTTTTCCTTAACCTTACAGGTGATCCTTGATGTGGAGACTTGGAGCCGGAGGGGATTCAGAGTGACCGTGATGATCGCTTTCGAACTTTGCAATAAGTAACCGGTTTTTTTTTAAAATTTATTATTATTATTTGGTTTTGGGTTGTAATAAGGCCATTTTAAGTATCTTTCTGGGATTATTTTATTTTATACAGTATATTTTACTAATAATAATTCAAAATGGGTTAGACTTAGGGCGCGTTTTCAAAATGATACTTGTTTTCAAAATAGCGTAACGATGCAACTAACCGATTTATAAAAAATATCTACTTAAATGAATTCCAACTCGTTTTTTTTCAAAACCTAACCTCGCACCAAAGTGTGGCAATGGTTGTGGGCATGTCTAGGATTGGATCCAGTCAAGAGCTTGGTACTTAAGCAGCCTTCATGGCTCACCTCCTATGTTTTGGATACCTACCTGGTGCACAGCTTCCATTCACTTTATGAACTTAGCAAAGACTATCTTTTAAAACACTAAGAAGGACGTTGAAAGAGGCATGGGTTTTCTCAAAAACTTCAATGTGATACGTCGGATCCGGCCATAACGTCTGGGCCAGGTTTGGGGTGTTACAATAATCGATAAAACTCACATTTATGATGAGAAAGAATGTTCTTAGTCACAAGAATCGAGGAGATTAGTGGGATAATCTGACTTATCCACTAAACCTAGCTGTCGTGTTTAGTTGTTTCAAGTTAGTATTGGCTTTTTAGGCAAGTTTTACATTTTTCTTTACATTCATTCTTCCTTTCAAACTTTCTCTACACTTTCTCTCAGAAAACCTTAAACCAGAAACCTACTAGAAGATTTTGGTTCGCTATACTCAACCAACTCCTTTGTTATTTTTGCACTTGGTAAATATCGATGAAACTTAGGTTATTTTTATGGTTATTTACGTCACCTTAGAGTTGCATGCTTTAATGTCAGTTTGGTGTGTAAGGAAGGAAACTTCCTAAATCTGGGTTTTTTATGATGTTTCTTGCAAGTTTGTTTATTTTCTTGTATAATGATCTAATAAGATTAACTATTTATATTATAGCTCAAGATATTTCATAAGGTTCTCATGATAAGAGTAAAGCTCCTGCTGTTTAGACTTGTTATTTTTTCTAGTGAGTTCTTTCTTACTTCCACGTGTGTGTAAGGTCATGTTTATTTTTTTAAGTATTTATATTCTATAAAGATTAAATGTCTATACATGACTGATGGATGTTTTCAGTTGATAGTCTAGTTTGGTCTATCTGTGTTAAAGGGGTAAGAACCTTTCTTTCTATTTAAGCCACTTTGCTTCTAACAAGGATAATATGACTGGAAAACGGAAATGACTTCATGGCGTTACCTTCAATGGAATAAGTATTGAACTGGCAGATCACGATACATGAGAATGGTTGTGTAGCCTCTGGTGGGGAAGAAATTATGTTGCAAACTAGATTGGCAAATCATGACAAAGGAATATGAATGGAATGAATGATATCGCTTGACTATGGATGAGAGTAAGTGGCTAACATGAAGAAGGTTTTCTGCATGGTCACATGGGCATGATGTACACAACAAGGGAATAGTATTCGACGTTTTTTTGTCTATGATTAACACCTGCCAATTGGCGAACTGTGTATTTGTGTTGAGTTAGAAAGGATTTGCTTGAATCATGTATAGCTGATGTAATATCTACTTCTGGAACTTACAAAGTTCTTTGAACATACTTAGTTAACTTTCCTTCTTAGGCCTACTGACGAAGTAAAAGAGTTTCTGTAAACTACACCAAAGGGCAATTGTTGCCATGAGACTTCTAGTATTGTGTGTTATGCATGGCATGGAGGTGGTGTCAAGACGCTTACATTTTGAAGAATGAATTTTGTATTTAAACTTGTGTTCATAAAACTATGATTTCCATGAAATTTCAATGAAGTCTTTATGGTTCTTTAAGTGTACCATTTTATCTAGCATTGAATGATAATTTTTTTACATTTTATATTAGATTAAACTGTAGTTTAAGTTGGTTTTCACCAATATGGTTTTAAAGATATTGATTTTATGCTAGTAACACGACATTTTTGGATCCTCTTTAAAGGTCGAGTTTGCAGTGTTACAAGTTTGGTATTAGAGTTAATGTTTAGTTGATTCTCTGAAAACTGAATACTGTGTCACACCCCTATCATGCATAGTGCACTTCCAGCTTAGTTTTTAATGTTTTGTACTAGGATATCTCTTCTTTTGTAAGGAGATAAGAAAATGTCTAATAGTTTCAAAGAGGTCGCCAGTGAGGAAATAGAAAGCCATGCCCCACTCAAGTATAGGCTATTACTGCCAACAACAATGTAAGAAATGCAGGAAATGTGTTTAGAAAATATGTTATTTGCAATGATTACTCAGATATTTGATCAATTTATGAGAAATGATTAAGAACAACAGCCTTAACAACCATAGTACCCCCTCAATCATAGCTTGAAGTGGTTCATTTGGCTCAGCCTACTCCACCTGCTACAACTCCCCTGAAGGTTGATCCTGTTCGAGAGATCTGGAAAAGAGGCGTCAAGGAATTCCTTAGTGATAAAGGAGATGACCCCATGGTACCTGAGCAATGGTTATCTCGATTGTGTAGGGTAATTAAGGAACTGAAATGTACCCCTGAAGAAAGTCTTAGATGTGTTGTATCGTTGTTGGAGGGAGAAGTTTACAAATGGAGGGAAACCTTGGTTAGTGTTACCCTAGAGCCAATGATTGACTAGGATTTCTTCTTAGAAAAGTTTAGATAAAAATATGTCAATCAAATGTTTTTTTAGCAAATAAGGAAAGACTTTTTGTATCTGAAACCAGGAAGAATGTATGTTATAGAGTATGAATGTAAATTCCTTTGGCTCAATCAATATGCCAATAATATGTTTTAGATAGAAAAAGAGATATGCAATAAGTTTGAATAGGGACTCAGAGATGAAATTCATGCTTTAGTGGCAACTTTAGAATGCAAAACTTTGGCAGAGATGAAAGTCAAGGCCCACAAGATGGAGTCAATCATCAAGGATAAAAGTAGGAACTTTGAGGGAGAAAGAATGATAAGAGGAAAAACAAGTCTTCCACCTCCATCTAGTTTTATGAAACCAAAGAACCAAACTTTTTCAGTTTCAAGGAAAGATTCACAGTTCACAAGCTACAAACGTGAAGGGTTTAACAAGCCAACTATGTCTATGGCAAGTTTTGGTAGTTCTAGAATGGTAAAAGGTGAATGTGATTACTACGGTAGGAATTACAGTGGCGAGTGCAGGAAGAAATTGGGATCTTGCTTTGGTTGTAGGTCCAGGGGGCACTTGGTTAAGGATTGCTCATCTAAGTTTGAATTTAGTACTGAACAAACAGTTAAAAGCCCATAAAAGTTTCAACATTAAAATTGATCTGAGATGGCAACTAAATCTAGCTCAGTACAGGGATCACAAAGAAAGAATTTTAGTAAGATGAGTTTCGATGCATCAACTCAAGCCTACGTAATGAAGGCTCGGGAAGATGCAGATTTGCATGAGGTCATAACTAGTAATTTTCTTTTCTTGGCAATAATATTTATGTTTTGATTGATCTTGGTTTTACTCATTCTTGCATTATTACTAAGGTTATAGAGGGTCTCAGTCTTGAGATAGAATACTCTGAAACGAATGTGCTGGTAACGAATCCCTTGGGTCAAAAAACTATAATGAATAAGTTGATCAAGAATTATCCATCAGCTTTTGGTGAGCATGTATTTTTAGCGGACTTGTTATTGCTGAGATTTTACGAGTTTGATGCCATTTTGGGATTAGATTGACTGACTAGACATAATGCTATGGTTGACTGTCAAACTAGAAGTGCTAGTCAGTGATGATAGTAAAGAGATATTGATGTCTAGTAAACAGACAAAATTGGCAAACAAAATTATTTCTACAGTGTCTGCCAGGAAATGTTTGTTCAACATATGCTTACTTGGCATACATCATGGATAATCCCGATTCTAGGAGCGAGATTAGTCAAGTTTCCATTGTGAGAGAGTTTTTGGATGTGTTTCCTGAAGAACTTCCTGGAATGCCTCTTGAGTGAGAGATAGAGTTCTCAATTGAGTTGAAACCTATGACAACTCTTATATCATGTACTCCCTACAGGATGGTGTCATTAGAGCTTAAAGAATTAAAAGAACAGTTGCAAGATATGTTCAGTAAGGGTTTTATTAGGCCTAGTGTGTCACCATGGGTGCACCAATTTTGTCTGTTAAGAAGAAGGATGAATCTATGTGCCTATGTACAGACTATCACAAACTAAACAAGGTTACGATAAATAATAAGTACCCTCTGCCAATGATTGAAGATTTATTTGATTAGTTAAGTGGGGCCGCAGTTTTCTCAAAGATAGAACTACGGTCGAAATATTATTAGATAAAGATTAAAGGTGATGATATGCTTAAGACAACCTTTCAATCAAGGTATGGCCACTATGAATTTTTTGTAATGCCTTTTGGGTTGACAAATGCACCAACCATATTCATTGATTTAATGAATACGATGTTTCGGCCTTATTTAGATCAGTTTGTAGTGGTCTTTATTGATGATATATTAGTTTATTCTAAGAATGAGATCAATCATGAAGAGCATTTAAGAATTGTAATGAGAACCCTATGTGATAATCAATTGTATGCAAAGTTCAGTAAATGTGAGTTTTGGTTGAAAGAAGTGATTTTTCTACGGCATGTCATCTTAGCTAATGGTATTATCGTGGATTCTGTTAAGGTAGTTCTTGAGTGGAACTCACCTAAAAATGTTTTTAAAGTCCGCAGCTTTCTGAGGTTAGCTGGGTATATAGAAGGTTTCTGCAGGGTTTCTCGATGTTAGCATAACCTCTCACTAGGATATTGAAAAAGAAAGAAAATTTTGTACAGAGTGATGAATGTCAACAAACCTTTGAGAAATTGAAGACAATTTTGACTAAAGCTCTGGTATTAGCACAAATAGAGCTTAGGGTTTAGTACATATTTATACAGATGTGTCTCTGAACAAGTTAGAATATGTCCTTATGCAGAGAGGAAAAGTCATAACTTATGCGTCGTGCCAGTTGAAACCGTATGAAAGAAACTATCCTACACATGATCTAGAATTGATAGCAGTGTTTTTGGCATTGAAATTATTGATACATTATCTGTATGGTGAGAAATGTCATATTTTTCAATCAGAAAAGTTTGAAGTATTTGATGACTCAGAAAGACTTGAATTTACACCAAAAGAGATGGTTAAAGTTGTTAAAGTATCATGGCTTAACCATTGAGTATCATCCAGGAAAAGCAAATGTAGTGGGGGATGCATTGAGTAGGACAACTGTGGAAACCTTACTGTCTCTTTGAGCTAAGGTGACCATACCAGATAATGAAGCCTTGATGGAAGAATTAGTTGTAAAATCAACCCATCTCTCACAGATATTACAGGAACAGATGAAAAGTATCCAGTGTGATTGGTTCAAGCAAAGAATGATGTTTGGAAAAGCAGCAAACTTTAGTATAGGAAAATATGGCGAGTTAAGATTCAATTACAAAATGTTTGTACCAGTGGGGAATGGACTATGAAAGAGTTTCTTATGGAAGCTTCACCAAAGACCTTTTTCTCTTCAACCTAGAAGTATCAAAATGTATAGAGATTTAAAGGGCTCTTATTGGTAGCCTAGCTTGAAAAGAGAAATTTTAGAGTATGTCTCAACTTGTTTAACTTGTTAGAGAGTTAAGGTTGAACATCAACTTCCTTCAGGTAAATTGTGTCCCTTGGAAATTCCAAAATGGAAGTGGGATAGTATTACCATAGATTTTGTTTAAGGGTTGCCCCTCAGTCTATCCAAGAAGAATTATGTATAGGTGGTAGTAGATCGGCTTACGAAGTCAGCTCATTTTCTGCCAATGAATACTTCTTATTCCTTGGAGAAGCTAGTTGAACTCTACAATGCGAAGATAGTACGTCTACATGGAATACTATCTTCCATAGTTTTCGATAAAGATCTAAGGTTTACCTCATAGTTCTGGAATCAGTTGCAGAAATCTTTAGGGACTAAACTAAGGTTTAGTACGACATTTCATTTTCAAACTGATGGTCAATCAGGAAGAGTTATTCAAGTTTTGGAAGACACGTTGAGGAGTTGTGTAATTGATTTTGAAATTAATTGGGATATATGTTTCTTTGGTCGAGCTTGCCTACAATAATAGTTATCACACTAGCTTGGAGATGTCTCCATTCAAAGCATTATATGGTAGAAGGTGTAGAACACCTACTTGTTGGATAGAGCTTAATGAAAGAAAGATAGTGGGTCCAGATCTGGTACATGAAACCGAAGAAAAAGTTGCTATCATTTGCAGTGGCTTAAAAGCTGCACAGGACTAACAAAAAACATATGCATATTTGAAAAATAGGGAATTTATTTTGAGGTTGGAGATAAAGCATTTTTGAAAGTCTTTCCTTGAGAAAAGATAAATGAAAATTGAGTCCAAGGTTTGTAGGGCTTTATGAAGTGTTAGAAAAGGTTAGACCAATGGCATGCAATGTGTTTCTTGTATCTATGTTGAGAATGTATAGATCTAATCATGATCATGTTGTGCAGATTGAAGAACTAAAGGCTGAATCGAACTTGTCCTATGAAGAAGAACCTGTTTATATTTTAGCTAGAGAAGTAAAAGAGCTGAGAAATAAAAGAGTTTCCCTGGTTAAAGTTTTATAGAGGAATCATAAAATTGAAGAAATTACTTGGAAAATAGAAATCCTGATGAGAGATCAGTATCCTTAGTTATTCTCAGGTATGAATTTCGGAGACAAAATTTCCTAAGTGGGGTAGAGTTGTAACATCTTACCAGGTGAAGTCCTAGTGTTTGGTTACTATTTATTGAAGTATGGTATGTAGAGAAAATCCTAAGTGAGTAAGGTATTAATTGTGGCTAGGTATATTAGTCTATGATTTCTTCCATGGGCGAAGTCGATAGTTGGCGAGCTTGGTGGTTGGGCGGACTCCTCCATAGAGAACATGCCACTCTAGTTTTTATACATTCGGGTTAAGTCCTTAGTTTGAAAGGACTATTTATTATTTTATTACTCTGGTTGGATAATTTAGTTGGCCTAAAGAGAACCGGTCAAAATGGAACTAAGTTACCATAGTCGATGAGACTCACATTTATGATGAGAGAGAAAGTTCTTAGTCATATGAATCGAGGAGGTTAGTGGGATAATTTGATTTATCCACTAAACCTAGCTTCTGTGATTAGTTGTTTAAAGTTAGTATTGGCTTCTTGGGCAAGTTTTACGTTTATCTTTGCATCCATTCTTCCTTTCAAACTTTGTCTGCACTTTTTCTCGAAAAACATTAAACTAGAATATGCTTAAAGCTTTGGGTTTGTTGTACTTAACCAACTCCTTCATTGTTTTAGCGCTGGTAAATGTTGATGAACATTAGGCTATTTTCATGGTAATTTACGTGACCTTGCAGCTGCATGCTTTAATATTAGTTTAGGGTGTAAGGAAGGAAACTTCCTGAATCTAGGTTTGTGATGATTTTTCTTGTAAGCTTGTTCAGTTTTCTGGTATAAAGATTTGATAAGTTTAACTATTTATATTATAGCTCAAGACACTCATCAAGGTTCTCGTGATAAGGGAAAAGGTCCTGTTGTTTAAACTTGTTGTGTTTTCTAGTGAGTTCCTTCTTACTTCCATGTGTGTGCAATGTTGTGTTTATTTTTTTGTTTAAGGTATTTATTCATATTCTGTAAAGATTAAATGTCTGTACATGAGAGATGGATGTTCGTAGTTGATAGTCTGGTTTGGTATGTTTGTGTTAAAGGGGTAAGAACCTTTCTTTGTGTTTAAGTCACTACTCGTTGCTTCTGAAAAAGAAAATATGGACTAGAAAATGGAAATGAATTCAATGCATTGACTTCAACGAAATAAGCATTGAACTAACAGATCGCGATACATGAAAATGGTCGTGTAGCCTCTGGTAGGGCAAAAATTATATTGCTACCAGATTGGAAAATCATGAGAAAGGAATATGAATGGAATGAACGATGTCGCTTTACTATGGATGGGAGTATATGGCTAACATGAAGAAGGTTGTTTGTATGGTCACATGGGTGTGATGTACACACCAAGGGAATAGTATTCGGTGTCTTGTCTATTTGTGTTTGGTACCCGCTAACTTGTGAACTGTGTATATGTGTTGAGTTGGAAATGTTTTATTTGAATCATGTATAACTGATGTAATGTCTACTTCTAGAACTCACTAAGTTATTTGAACTTACTTAGTTACCTTTCCTTCTCTAAAGACTATGCCAGAAGACAATTGTTGTTGTGAGACTTCTAGTATTGTGTACTATGCATGGTATGGTGGTGGTGTCAAGACACTTACATTTTGAAGAATGAATTTTGTATTTAAACTTGCATTCATGAAACTATGATTTCCATGAAATTTTGGTGAAGTCTTTATGGTTCTTTAAGTGTATCATTTTATCTAACATTGAATGACAAACTATTTAACTTTTATATTAAAATAAACTATAGTTTAAGTTGGTTTTCACCAAATATGGTTTTAAACATATTGATTTTATTTAGCAACATGACATTCTTGAATTCTCTTTAACGGTCGGGTTCGGAGTGTTACACATGTAGGTTAGGGAAGAATGTCACGTATACTTTTCATACACATAATAATCATTAATGATTGAAACCAGAAAATAAAAATCTTGCATTTTTTTAATATATTGAGTGGGAGAAGGCCCCTAAACAAGACCTACAGCCTCCATCAATGCTCTTTTGTGATGACATGAAACGGATCTGCCCATAGGTAGACGTTGTCATGTGGATCTCATTGAGGAGATTTCCTGAAACTAAGCAGAATTTTCTTATGATCATATGAAAGTTGAAACGACCTCTATGGTAGGTATTATCATGCGATACATCAAGAAATTATGTCTTCAAAGAGGAGAACTAGTCACATCATGCTATTCAATGAGATTGTCCCAATATGATTCATTTGTGGTGCATGATGTGATAGGTGTTGAGTTTATGGTTATACACTCAAAATCAGATTGTTAAGTGGAAACTCATAAATTTATAGACTTTTTCAACACTTTTTGACTAACACTTTTTGCAAATTTTGAGCTTTTTTAGCATATTTTTTTAATTTTATTACAAAATATCTAAATTGGACAAATTAGAGACAACTTTATATTTTAAATAATTTTTGTGCTAAACTTACAAAGTTCTACCAATTTTTAGCAGTTTTATGTGTAATACCCCTTACCCGTGTCCGATGCCAGGACAAGATACGAGGCATTATCAGACTAAACCGAGAACCTTAGAAAGTTTTGGGAAACTTAGAAAATTTCTTCCATGAAACAAGGTCACACGTCCGTGTGGACACATGGACACGCCCGTCTGCCTTCGACACGTCCGTGTCCACAGGCCGTGTAACCCTCTGACTATGACGTCAGCAAATAATTTGAACCACACAGCCAAGCCACACGACCGTGTGCTAAGGTTGTGTTCTCCCACACGGTTGAGGCACACGACCTTGTCTTGGCCCGTGTAGTCAACACTTAGGCTATTTTCCAAGCATTCATGTTACCTATAAACCCTTACAACCTTATACATATTAAAACCAAAAATCTTGACATCATTTTAGTGATTAAACACTCTTTATTAAGACATGTTCATAACATTAACATGTCCTCTTGCAAGCAATGCATATACTCATGCAATACCAAGTCTAGATTCATTAATTCACTTTCATAAGACTTGTCATTTTGATGACCACTTTTACCATTATACTATGGTTACCAACTTATCTATCAAGCATTCATGTTCAGCCATTATCACTTTGTATTTATAATGTGAAATTACTACATGGCTATGACCACCTCGATTGGTCGTAGAGCATACATCCAACACACACATGTTATGTTATCAACCATGCATGGCAAACAAACATAATCACATCATAAACATTAGACATGACATGAATAGCTAGGTATACAAGCCACAATTAATATGAGCCACATCTCATGTCCATATACATATGCCTCAATACAAGCCAATACATTTGGCCAAAGCATAATAACACATGTCAATAAACTAGATCCCTATACTTGCCACTCACTTGAAATTTCTAATACATGCTTCATTATTCCAAAGGTAGTGACTTGATAGTGTGATGTTGCATCCGACGATCTCCAACCCCATGCTAACCTAAAAACACTAAAGAAAAGGAAAGGAAGGGAGTAAGCTTTATAGCTTAGTAAGACCGTATGAAAATAATAAGTAATTTATCAACTTGCTTCTCAAGGTAATACAATCATATTTGTACTTTTGTTTATGTTCAGGTCAAGCTATTTTCTTGAGTTATAGTCATTAAATTATTTATATCTAGAGCTATGGAACTCCAAATTAATTTCTGCTAATTTTTCCTGAAACTAGACTCACATATATTCTTACCATAAAATTTTCAAAATTTTTAGTCCAGTCAATAAGTACAGTTTATTTCTTAAAGTTACCCCTTTTTTGTTATCTGACAGTTCCAAACCCTCTTCACTAAAAATTAATTATCTCATAATACGGGACTTGGATGATGTTCCCATCTATTTTTCTTGAAAACAAACTCATTAAAATTTCTAGCCATATAAATTATATTCCATAACTTTTTTTTTTAATTTTCAATGATTTTATCAAATCAGAATAGGGGATTTCGAAATTATTCTGACTCTACCTCAAAACAATTCAAATATCTCATAACATGGACATATTTTGCTTACACCATTTCTTTTATATGAAACTAGACTCAATAAGCTTTAATTCCATATTTTATTTAGCCTCTAAATCATTTTCCACAATTTTTGGTGGATTTTCAAATTCGGACTACGACTTCTGTCCAAAACTATTTTAGTGTAAATTGATGATACTAAGTTCATCACACCTTGTTAATCTATTTTCACCACATTGGTAAAGATACATATTTATACATCATAAGTATAGACCTATAATCACAAGGTCATCATAAAATCATTCTCATAGGCATGAATTACCTATTTACATCTTCACTAATTGTGCATATAAACCAAAATCATTTCTCATGAGCTTGGCATACATACCTGTGTTACTCAACATGCTCATATTCATTCCTTACTAATCATTCAACATGAATTGAATTCACATCTCATTAATTTCATGTAAGTACCTGTACCACTCACCACATGGTCATAAGTTCTCTCATTTCGATATAAATCATAAATCTCCCGTTGAACCATTTGGAATACTGCAGGATATTTAATATCCCCAAACATAGGATAAGATGCCGACGCCATGTCCCAAACATAGTCTTACACTGGCTATCACATCAAAGTCGACGCCATGTCCCAGACAGGTCTTACACTAACTTTCATATATCGAGGCCGATGCTGTGTCCCAGACAGGTCTTACATTGGCTCTCATCTATCAGTGTCGATGCCATGTCCCAGATAGGTCTTACATTGACACACAACAAACTGACGCCATGTCCCAGACAGGTCTTACACTAGCTTGTATATCTTGAGGCTTATGCATGTCCCAGACATGTCTTACACTAGCACACATATCATCCAATGTCATGGTATGAATATCCGGGTCTATTCTAAATGTTCAACTGGAAGTCTTTATTACATTAATTCTCATAATTCACATTCTCATCACAACTCAACAATTTATGCCAAACTAATTATATAATACATGAGAACATTTAATTTGCATTATTTACGTACAACATACTCGTTTCTATGGAATATCATATTCCATTAAATTTCTAATGTATTCTAGCTTCACATGAATGTTATTAACGTTTGGCATCACTTTCATCATACTAAATATCATCAACATATAATTAAATATAACCAAGGCAAGAGAGATTTCAAGTAATTTTAACAATAACATGGATAACATGCTTATTTAGTCACACGGGCTTACCTCGAATGCAATTTCGACTAATTACTCCATTTTAGTCCATAACCTCGTACTTTCCGATTTAAGCCCAAATCTTGATTTTCTTGATCTAACATATGAAATTCACTCATTTAATCATTGCATTAATTAAAACATTCTATAATTCACAATTTGGCAAAAAAAATCATTTTGCCCTTAAACTTTACAAAAATTACGTTTTACCCTTAGGCTTGTAAATTGATTCTTATCAAATTTGCTCACTACCCAAGCTTAGCCGAATTTTTTTTATACTAGGAGCAGCCCACAATTCTCATTATTCCCCGTACTTATCACTCATTTTGTCATCTTTACAAAATGGCCCATATTAGGTGTTTTCATGAAAATCCTTTCACAAAAGTTGTTTATTACACAACCAAGACTCATTTTCTTCCATAAAAATTTAGAAAAAAACATAAATATTCGCATGGAAAAACCCTAGACTTTCAACTATTTTGCAAAATAATCCCTCCATTAGCTAGTTCATGCTACAAGGGTTCCAAAAGTATAAAAATTATCAAAAATAGGCATCTAAATCACTTACTTGCAAGAAGATAGCTTGGCTGAAATTTTAAAGCTTCAAAACCCTTACTTTTTCTGAAAATTTCGGTGAATAAGAAGATGAGAAAGAGATGATATCATTCTTTGTTTATTTTATTTTATTTCTAGTCAATTTGGTTACCAAAATTCACCTAACCATTTTGACTATTTTAATTCCTTGTCTCAAGACCGGCCATCACTCATTTAAAGGCCTATTTTCACTTTAAAGACCTCCAATTTTGGTTCTCTAGCTATTTGGTATATCTATATAATAAAATAAGACTTTTGCCCTTTATGCGATTTAGTCCCTTTTCGCAATTAGACATGAAATTACTAAAATTATTTCACCAAAATTTTCATGCACTCATATAATCATGCTATAACACAAAAAATAATATTAAAATAATTTCTTTACCTCAGATTTGTGATCCCAAAACCACTATTTCGACTAGGCCCAAAATCAAGTTGTTATATTATGCAAAGGAAGAAAAAATTTTAGATGCACCTTGAGAAGATCAAATTGCTCACTCATCTGTCAAAAGAATTTTTCACACAAGGATAGCTGATTTTTTTAATAGCCATGGATGCCCCAAATTAGCACTCTTGGACCCACCAAAAAAAATTTGTTTGATCCAATTAAAATTGGGTTGATGAAATTTTACAGTCTGATGCAAAGGAAGAGACCCAAAGTGTCCAATTAAAAATGAGAAAATTACAAGCCCAAGAGCAACCCAAAACCATCCAGGCACTTTCCAAAATCAACATCCAAAGCTAATTAAAAATAATTATAAAATAGCCCCTAAAATTCTCTACAAATTCATTCCAAGCCCTCTACTTTTCAAGCCTTCCAAATTCACACACATAGCTAAATTTAGCAAAACCATTCAACCCCTCTTTCCTCAATTCATGGCCGGCCACTTGAGGGAGAAAATCAAGGCTCTCCCATGCTATATCTAGCCATCCCTTACTAGTATAAATAAGACCTCAATTCATTCTTCATTCTCTCTTCATTTCTTCTCCACTTGTTTTCTCTTTTCTCCCTTTTTCATTTTCTATTTCTTTATCTCGAAAAAGAGATTCGCACAGCCTTGAGAGCAACCATATTTCAGTTATGTTGAGGATATTTTGGCTTAGTTGTGATGGTAAGATAGAAGAACAAAGGAATGAGCAAGTAGTTTGTGCCTCGGGAACATCCAGAATTAGTTAGATTTTTCATCTGTTTTATCTTTGTTTTTGTTCAATTCATAAACATGATTTCAACTAAGCATTTTCTTTTCAGTATAATAGTGATTGCTTAAATTCGTTTGTGTTAGAATGATCTGATTTCCATAATTTGTTTTATTCAATTATGTTAAAATTTGTTTTGTGCTTTTGATCAAGTTATTCATACAAGAAAAATCACGATTAAGTTTCTTATGCATGTTTAATGTGAAGAAATGTATGAATTAATTAATTAATATGAACTAGGCTTTAATTAATCAACATAATACTTGTATGGTGTAATGTTTAATCATGTATGGATTAAATTTGTAATAATACCAAAACTATTATTACCTTACATAACCTGGTAATATGTTTCGCTTATGAAATTTTAAGTCTATTAAACATAGAAATATGTGTGATAGGTTTCTAATTAATTAAGCTAAATACTTTACTAATTTTTATTAGGGTTGATAAATGATCAATTTAGTCATAGAATTTTTGTAACATCTTTTAATAGTATGAATAATTCTAAGTTATGAAGGATGATTGATCTGACACAAGCATGCCATTGTGATAAACTCTTAAGGTTTTCATTTTTTGTATTCATTTTATTACATACTTGATAATTTTTAGCTTATTAAATTAGTTAGTTAACTCGCTTTTATCTAATTGCACCACACTTTCAACCTATATTATTTTTCCATCTCAAATTTGTTTGAGTTCTAATTTTTCTCAAAAAAGTGCTTAACAGTCCCTGTGGAAACGTCACTCAATACTTATCACTTTATTACATGCCACGACTATTTACACTTGCACATTTTTATCGTTTCATGTTTTTGATGACATTGTCGAGGTCTGTGTTTAAAGACATTGTTTGTGAAATTATTATTTTGCAAGTTGGTTTTAATTTTTTGTTGAATTTTAATTTAGTTATTTTTTTTATTTGATGTCTTTGTGAGTATTGACCGTATCATTGACTTACTCCTAATAGATCCTAAAACCAAAAGAACATTTAGACAAATGAGAAGATAAGCAGCTCAAAGACAAATTGAATGAATGAATCTTGAGAATTAGAATCAAGATCAAGGAAATGAAACTGCAAATTTGATCCTTATTATTGATGACAGGGACCAAGCCCTAAGACAGAATGTCTTGCCACTTTTCCATGAACTTAATCCAGGTACCGTTAAACCTAAGATCGAGGAACCACAGTTCAAGTTTAAGCCTGTTATGTTCCAGATGCTTTAGACAGTGGGCCAGTTGAGTAGGATCCCTACTGAGGATCCCCACCTTTACCTTCAATTGTTTATGGAGGTGAGTGACTCTTTCAAGCTAGCCAGAGTTACTGAAGTTGTGTTAAGGTTGAATCTGTTCCCATATTCACTAAGGGATAAAGCAAGAGCTTGGCTAAATTCACTACCACCTGGTTCAATTTCTACATGGCAACAATTGGCATAACGCTTCCTAATGAAGTATTTTCCATCTAGCAAGAGTGTTGAGTTGTGGAATGAGATCACTACCTTCTAACAAATGGATGATGAATCCTTGTATGAGGCGTGGGAGAGATTTAAAGAGTTACTACAAAAATGCCCTTATCATGGAATTCCACATTGCATCTAGTTGGAGACATTCTAAAATGATCTTAACATATACACAAGGATGGTGGTAGACGCTTCTGCGAATAGAACAATACTTTCTAAGTCTTATAATCAGGCTTATGAGATTATTGAGAGAATTACTAGTGACAATTACCAATGGCCAACCAACCGAGCCACCACAGGAGGTAGAGTTGCAAGAGTACATGAGGTTGATGGGCTTACATCCCTTGTAGCTCATGTATCCTCTATGTCCTCAATGCTTAAGAATCTTACTACTAAAAGTTTCAATAATAATTTGACAGGACAACAGCCTAGCCAATTTGAAAACATCTCTTGTGTATTTTGTGGATTGGACACATGTTAAAAATTTCCATCAAACCCAAAGTCCATCTATTACGTGGGAAATCTGAATCAAAGTGGGTCAAGGCCACAGTTAAATTTTTATAACCCTTTAGGAAGAAAGCATCCAAATTTCTCATAGAGTAATCAAGGAGCAAGTCCTAATAACACTTACATGCAATCAAGACCAAGTCAGCTGGTAGGATTTAATCAACAAGTTCAAAAACCATCTCAAGCTGAATCATCCAAAAGTTTGGAGAACTTGCTGAAAATATACATGACAAAAATGATGTAATGATTCAAAGCCAAGCAACAACATTGAAGAACTTGGAGAATCAAATGGGTCAGCTAGCCAGTGAACTATGAAACAAACTACAAGGGGCTTCGCCCAGTGACAGAAAAAACCCAAGAAATCTGGGCAAAGAACATTGCAAAGCAATCAGTTTGCAGACAGGAAAAACTTTAGAGCCCAGTGTTGTGAAAATCAAAGACGAGCCCACTAAAGCTCAAGAAAAAGATGAGGTTCAACCAACTATTTAAACTCTTGTGTTACAGAAACCAAAATTAGAAAACTCTTAAGAGGTAAACCCTAACTTGGTCAATTTTGATAAACTAACACCTATGTTAGATGTAGAAAAACTACCACAGAAAAAGGATTATCTAGTACAAGTTAAGAATCCTCCACCACCCTTATTCGATCTAGTGCCCTAAGTGTATTTTCATCTAAGTATAGTTGTACTTTTTTTTAACTGATTGGTAAATAAAATTATTCATAAATTACATTAATATACTTTGTATTATTATCCTTAAATAATTTTTTCACATAAACAAAAATAGAAGCAAATGTTGCTCATTGGTTGTCTACTGTTTAAACTGATACTAAGCAGTATTACATGGTCAGATCGTAGTATAGAAAAACAACTTGTATTAGTAGAAGAACCTAAACATGTCCTCAGTCTAATCATAAATGAGAAATCTATTGAAAGACTAATATGTTGTTTATCAAGTCCAACTGGGGAGATGTCTTGTTTTGCACATCAAAGCGAACAACTACCAAAAGATAGAGATATAAATGTGATTGACTGGACTGACAATACATCGAGCAGGACCAAGCAAAATAGATTCTAAATTTGTTTATGGATTTATTCACTTGTGACGTTCATTGTGTGGCATACCTAAATCCTAAGTGGATGGCGGACTATGTATGTGTGACTCATACACTTTGATGTAAGTAAAAGCCTAAGTTCAAATAGTTAAGGAACCATAAGTTGATGCATTAGGTGTACGACTTTTGTAGTATGTAGTATCATTCACAATAGTGAAATTCATAGCCTAAAACATGGGTGAATGATATGCTCTCATTGGCATTACATGGTTGTTGAAAAGTAAACATGGCCACGGGTCGTCCGTCTTTGTGATGGATGACTTAATCACTATTTGGTAGTGATTGACTTTTCATATTTGTAGAATGGATATTATCCTAAAGAGATCAATGATAGCCCTCATACACTGATGACAAGGTCATTGGACGAGCACTGTGCAGTTACTTTTGTAATGATATGTCGTTGGGGAAGGCTCAGTCACGATACTATAGTGAAATGACTTCATAACTAAATGAGTTTATAATTAATAGGGGAAAAGATGAAACTCAATTATAAATCATTTGAGCCTCAACTACATATGTCTAGTCGGTCTCTCTACTATCTCGTTGAAACCAGAAATAAATTGCATGTTTTGAATTGAAATGAGCAGAATGAATAAAAAAAAGAGAAATGATAAACATTCAGGAAAGATTATGGTTTCCTCTAAAATGGAGAAATAAAATCATTTGGAAATGAATGTATGTTTCCAAAAATGGAAATTTACAACCTCATATGGATTACTTAAAAATGATCAAAAGAATGAGTTTATGTTTTTGGACTATTTTGAAGCCCCAAAATGAAAATAAACCATCCGGTCATAGTGAACATGTTGAATTGTGAAATATTAAACATAGTTTCTCAAAATTTTAATAAGGGCAAAATTGTCAAAATTTTACCAGGGGTAAAATCGTCAAAATTTTGTTGGGTGGTAAAACAAATAGGGATGAGAAAATTATTTTAAATATAATTATTGAATTTCATTTTGGAAAATAGAAAAACTGAATTTGGTTGGATTACATTACAAAGTACTGGGTCAAAAAGGCCCAAAAAGTACTCATAATTGGATTCGCTGTGAAAGAGGCCCAAAACCCCTTATGTAACATGAAGGGAGCGGCAACCCTAATAGGAATACCGTCAACCCCTCTCCTACTCTAATTATGAAGTTTTTTTTTCATTTGAAATAAACCACTACAACTAAGAAAGGGTTCTACTTTTTACTCCTATAAATAGATGGCACCAGTAGAGCTATTTACACAATTTTAGAGATATGGTTATTCTACCAAAAAATAGAGAGAATTAATTCTCAACTATTAAATATATATTTTTTAGAATAACAATTCTACCGGTTTCTATAAAGAGGAGAGAAATTTTAGTTTTCACCCCAAAAAGAAAAGAAATTTTTTTCTAGTTTTGTGTTTTGATTCAATTGGTTCAAACCCACAATCAAAGTAGTTCGTGGTATGAGATTAGCTGAGAAGATCGTTTGGTTGAAACCCGAAAAATATCAAAGATCTACTTACCCAAAAACACAAGTACGATTTCGATCTAAGGTTTATTGTTATAAATGTCACAAGCTGGGTTAGTTTTTAAATTTTTAATTTTCTACTTTGCAAAAAAAAACTACTTTTAAACTGGTTTTTTTTCCAACAATTTGTATAAGAGCCAGGATATGCTATGTTTATAGTGTAAACTATAACATCCCGAAATAGGGCATAGTCGGAATAGTGTTTTGGGACCACAAATTTGACATCGAAATATTTATTTTATGATTATTATGAGGTCTAAAACATGAAAACATGCATGCGTTAAAGTTTCATGAAGAAATTCTATGAGTAAGGTGTCCAATTGAAAAATAAGGACCAAATTGAATAAATTGCAAAACTTGGATTCTAGAAGCAATTTGTATGAAATTGCTTTAGATTATTAATTAGAAGGTCCTAAAGAGAAATTTGCCCAATTTCTAAGTTTTTGGACAAAATGGGCATGTATGGATAAAATTTGAAAGAAAGAGCTTAAGCGCATTTTGGTCATTTGGCTAATTAATGAAATAAAATGGGAAAAATAAGCCAAAAATCAGCCATTCTTCTCCCTCATATATCCGAATTTATCAAGCCTCCATATCTAGGGTTTTCAACATTTTCGAACTCAATAGTAAGTGCTCCCAAGTCTCGTTTTTAATGTTCTTCGTATTTTTAAAACCCGATAACTTACTCTCTCTATTTCTACCCATATTTCATGCTAGGGTTCATGTTTAGAAATTTACCCATGCATGAGTCACTTGTATTTTAATAGTATATGGAGGAATATGAAAGTTTAAAGAATGGTAAACAACTTTTACTAATTGATTTTTCATGGAAATGGCTTTAGGGACCATTTTGTAAAAGTTGTAAAATTTGGTAAAAAGATGAGAAACAATGAAAAATGTGGGCTGCTATAAGAGGGAAAAACATTCGGCTAGGCTTGGGTAACATCGAAATTGCATGTATTTCATTATACGAGCCTAGGGATTAAATCGTAACTAATGTGAAAGGTTAGGGGCAAAATAGTCATTTTGTCCAAGGGTGAAATTTAGACTCAAAAAGAAAAATGTGAGGTATTAATAATTCATTTTTATTGTTATAAACCCCGAGGAACAAATTTCAGAGGTCGACTGAGGAAAATGAAAGGTTTCGGAATAACCGAAACGCGAAACAAAAATGAGTACCAGGTAAGTTCGAATAACTTAAAGTAAACTCTTAATATGCTTAATTTCATGTTTTATGATTGTATGATAATTGTATATGTTGATGGAATGAAAATCCATGAAATGTGATAATGATAATGATGAGATGATAAATGTTCCGGTTGAAGTTAAAAAGGAAATTCGATGGATAAACAATGGCTTGCATGACTTGAGATCTTGCATGTGTTGCAAAAACGGATTTAACCCAGACGGGTAATCCGTTGATCTCAAATATAGAAAGGATCTAGCCCGAACGGGTGTTCCTTGAGTGATATAGCCTCCCGAAGAATATGTGTGCATTGTGGATTTAGCCTAGACGGGTAATTTGATTAGGGTCTGAATTTAGCCTGGACTGGTAATTTAGATCCGAGCTCATTAAAGGTGTTTGTCGCCACAAGGGATTTAGCCTGGACTGGTAATCCTGACATCACCCAATGAGTTTATATTATGGGAGATTTAGCCTGGACTAGTAATCCACCGTAAGATGTGAGGTTCGCGGGAGTGCGTACACGAGATGATCGCTCTTATGACTTGATGGTAAATGGATAATCCATCGAGATTTCTGAAAAGCTCAATGGGATTAACATGGGATATAAAAAAATGAAAATGTTGGATGATGAGCTCATCTAAGACAAATTTCATAATATATTGTTATGAGACTAACATGTTGATTGAGTGCATGTGATAGGGAAACCATTTCATGCTTGTTGGTTATATTGCCTAATATAGTTATATGCTATTTAATTGGTAAATTTACTTTCTAGTTATTCGGGCTTACTAAGCATGTAAATGCTTACCCCTCTCTTTTTCCTATCTTACAGAGCTCGAGGACTCGTAGAAATTGGAAGACGATTGGAGAGTCAAAACACTATCATCTTGTCGAGCTTTGGTATATAGATACTTTTATTTTGTTCAATGGCATGTATAGGGCTTTTGTTATTTTGTTATATGTATCGTTTGATTTGTCAATATGAAGACTTGTAAAGGTATACATATTCACTTGTAGATGGCCATGGGGAATTGGCTCATTTTGTTGTAGGTTATGACCTAAAAATTTATGCATGTTTATGTTCAATTGTTCTAGTGAAGATGAAATATGGTATATCACATTTAGATACATGTAATGTGACCAAATCACATGGGATGGCTTGTGATCTCCTGAATTAGGGTCTAAACAGAATAGTGGTTTCAAAACCACAATCTGAAGTAGACAAATTTATTCCGATTATTTTTTATAATTTATTGAGTGATTAGATGCATGTGTTAGAATATCGATAGAAAATTTCATGAATTGCATGTCTAATTTGCCTATTAGGACTTAATTGCAAAAGTTGATAAATATGAGTTTTAGATGTTAAAGGATTTAATTGAAGAGCATAATTGAAGTAGAGGTCCGTAAATGGTAATTATACCATTAGGTTTTTATGGACAAAAATGGACATACATAGGTAGAAATAACCAAAGTTTTTAATGAAGGGTATTTTAGTCATTTGGTAATTAAAAGAATAAAAAAAGGAAAAAGATGGCAAAATATGTCCATCTTCTTCATTAGGAAGAAATTTCAAGTGTTCTCCATAGCTAGGGTTTGTTTCAAGCTTCCAAGCTTCATAATCAAGAAAGACGTGGAACCGACCTTGATCGGGGAAAAGAAAAGATTTCGAGTTAAATTGCAACCTTTATACATTTTGTACTGAGGTAAGTTCATGAGTAAATAGGGTAACATAATTGTTGTTTTAAGCAATTTAATGTTGTTTATATGATATGATGCTTATTGTCATGAAATGTTATGTTTTGTGGTTATTGTTGAAAAATATGTAATTATGTGAATTACTTGATAAGTATGAACTACCATCGAAGTATCGATTTCGACATTTCGTGGAAAATGGAAAAGAAGTATGATCAAGGAAAATACCGTTTGAACATGAGGAATATATTAGGATACAAGTGACATGTCACTAGGAAATTGAGATCCGAACTCGTTGAGTTGCGTTCCGAGTTCGTGAGAATTATGAGGCATCCGAACTCTTTGAGTTACGTTCTGAGTTCACTTATGGATGCAAGCATCCGAACTCGTTGAGTTGTGTTTCGAGTTCATTATGGATGCAAACACCCGAGCTCGTTGAGTGGCGTTCCGAGTTCATTATGGGTGAAATTATGGTAGCTTGATTTCGTGTATCCGAATTATATTCCAATGTGTTCAATGGGTAAAGTTCTAGTGAAATGGAGAAATCCTCGAGATGAAAGTGACTAGTTGATAAGAGTTATGGAACAGATACTTTGTATAGGTATGTACTTAACCCTCGAGTTGAGACTACAATATAACAATAATATGATAGGATCATGAATGAGAAGTATGATATGAATGTTTTGGTGATATTATGCAAATGTGGATTTTGTATTATTGCATAGTTATGTTACTTGCTATTTACATGTGAACTTACTAAGCATTATTGCTTACTCCCTCCCTTCCTTTCCTTGTAGTTTTGACAAGCCGGATAGAGATCGGGACGGTCGGAGACACGTTCACACTATCAACGAACCACCTCGGTATAGTGGCTTGCATATTTTGGGAATATAGCATGTATAACATTATGATTCTTTTGTGTATATAATCTTATTATATGGTGAATGAGTGATGTGGAAAAGTTTTGTTGATGATTAGCTATTGGAATGGCTAATCAAAATTTATATTTAGTGTTATGTATGTTTAATGTATTTCCTAATCCATGGTAAACCATAAAATAATGAAATTGGTTATAAAACAGAATCACACAGCAGCAATGACGTGAGTTCGAAAAATCACTAAAAATAGTAAAGATATAATTAGATGATGAATAAAATATGTAATTGAAGATTAAGGAATCTATTTTCATGTGGAAGAAACAAAATAGGGAAAATAGTTTTATTTTATGAGATATTTACATTTGGTGAAACAGGGTCAGAGCGATTTCTGGATCCCCTATTCTGATTTTAGAAATTCACCATA
Source organism: Gossypium longicalyx (assembly GCA_025698465.1). NCBI lineage: Eukaryota > Viridiplantae > Streptophyta > Magnoliopsida > Malvales > Malvaceae > Gossypium > Gossypium longicalyx. The sequence goes on along the minus strand of CM046995.1, from coordinate 32,207,920 downwards.
AATTGTGTAAAAATAATTAGGACTCACACTTTATATGTATGGATTCCTTATTGAGTTTATTTTTAAGATAAATAAACGACATAGTCATTGGATTTCTGTATATAAAGAAATTTTATTTGTAGTACACAGGGGTCAGAGTAGCTAAACCCTGAAACAGGGGAGACTTTAACTAATAAATTGTACTAATTGACCTAGCCAAAAATTCTAGAAAAAAATTAGTAAGTAGATATATGAGTCTTGTTTTAGGAAAATTTACCGAATTGGATTTTGAGTTTTGTAACTCGAGATATGATTTTTTTTAGCGACTGTGACGCAGATGGATAGTTTACTACAAGAATTGTTTGAACTTGTTTAAATGCTAAAATAAGTTTAGTAATGTCTCATACTCAACTCCGGCGACGGTCTCGTGTAAGGGGGTGTTATATTTGATGGTATTAGAGTTACGATTTAGTCGATTATCGGACTAACGTGGCATATGTACGGTCTTGCTATACATGCCATATATATATTTTTGTGATAGTGTGATGACTCCTGACCTTTTTAAATGATTTTATTTATATAGTAAATGGATCTCGATCCAGCTGTGGCTGATGATGTAAAGAGCAATACGCCAGCTCCTGCTGAAAGGGTGGTGCCGACTGAAAGTCGACCTCCTACTGTTGGTCAAGGAGGAGGAGAAGGGTTCGGGAAGACTTTCTCCAGATGATGAATGCATGGTACACCGAGTTCATTCGTACGAACCCGAATGCTCAACCTCCCCCACCTCCCCCGATTCCTCAACCTGTACCCCCGATGTCTCAAGGTATGGATCTGATGAAATTTCATAGAACCCCAGTTGACAGAATTCGCAAGCAAGGGGCCGAAAAATTCAGGGTAAATGTTGATAATGATGCTGAGAAAGTAGAATTTTGGCTCAAGAATTCTATTTAGGTATTTGATGAGTTGTCTTGTACACCTGAAGAGTGCTTGAAATGTGTCATATCCTTGTTGAGAGATTCGGCTTATTATTGGTGGAAGACATTGATTTTAGTGGTGCCGAAAGAGAAAGTGACTTGGGAATTCTTTCAAGAAGAATTTCAGAAGAAATACATCAGTGAAAGATTTATTGATCAGAAGTGTAAAGAGTTTCTCGAGTTGAAACAAGGCAACATGACAGTTACTGAGTATGAAAGGGAGTTCATCTGGTTGAGTAAGTATGCTAGAGAATATATTCCTTCAGAGGCTAAAATGTGCAGACGATTCAAAGATGGACTCAATGAAGATATTAAAGTATTTGTGGGTATTCTTGAGTTGAAAGAGTTTGTAGTACTTGTTGATCGAGCTTGCAAGGCTGAAGAACTAGTTAAAGAGAAGAGAAAGGCGGAGGCTGAGACTAGAAACTTGAAGAAAATACCAATGAGTAGCACATTTCCACCGCAGTCTGGAAAATCCAGAGATATGTATTTTCGTTCTCATGCTTCGACAGGACATTCATATGGGGATCGTAAGAAGCAAAATATGGATTCCAGATCTCAAGCTACCTCTATGGCTAGTGTGGTAAATTCTAGACTTGTTGGACCTGAGTGTCAAAGATGTGGTAGAAGTCATTTTGGTCGATGTAGAATTAATGATAGATCCTATTACCGGTGCGATTCTCTAGATCATTTCATTAAAAATTGTCCGGAGATGAATGAGAAAGAAAAATTTCAGAGTGCAAAACCTAATAGTATAGTTTCAAGAGGAAGATCTTCGAGAAGAGTTGGGAATGAGGCAAGCAGCAAGAATGTAGTTAGAGATTCAGCGATTAAATCTGAAGCTAGAGCTCCGTCTAGAGCTTATGCCATAAAGGCGCGTGAAGATGCTTCCTCTCCTAACGTGATCACTGGTACTTTCTCTCTTTTTGGTGTTAATGTTATTGCTTTGATTGACCTCGGTTCTACTCATTCATATGTGTGCATGAAATTAGTGTCTAATATGAATATACCTATTGAGTCTACGGAAGTTATGATTAAAGTGTCGAACCCGTTAGGCAAGTGTGTTGTGGTTGATAAAGTATGCAAGAAATGTCCTTTGATGATTAGGGGTCATTATTTTTCAGCCGATTTGATGTTGTTGCTGTTTGATGAATTTGATGTTATTTTGGGTATGGATTGGTCAACATTGCATGATGCTATAGTGAATTGTAGACAGAAAGTTATTGAATTGAAATGTGAAAATGGTGAAATTTTGCGGGTTGAATCGATTTAATCGAGGCATTGCCTAGTGTGATTACTTCGATGTCAGCCCAGAGATATTTGAAAAAGGGTTATGAAGCTTATTTGGCGTATGTGTTGAATATAAAAGAATCTGAGAAGAAAGTGAAATCAGTGCCGATTGTGTGTGAATTCGCGCATGTATTTCCAGAAGAGTTGTCGGGTTTGCCTCCTGTCAGAGAAGTAGAATTTGGTATTGAGTTTATACCGAAAACAACACTGATCTCAATTGCTCCGTATAGAATGGCACCAACAGAGTTGAAAGAATTGAAGTCACAGTTGCTAGAGTTGACTAACAAAGGCTTTGTGAGACTGAGTTTTTCGCCCTGGGGTGCTCCCGTATTATTTGTGAAAAAGAAAGATGGTTCTATGCGATTGTGTGTAGACTATCGGTAGTTGAATAAGGTGACAGTTAAGAACAAGTATCCGTTGCCGAGAATTGATGATTTATTCGATCAGTTGAAAGGAGCGACATGGTTCTCAAAGATTGACTTGAGGTCTAGGTACTACCAGTTGCGAGTAAAAGAGTCAGATGTGCCTAAAATTGCTTTTAGAACAAGGTACGGCCATTATGAATTTTTAGTTATGCCATTTGGTTTGACAAATGCTCCTGCCGTGTTTATGGATTTAATGAACCGCATATTTCGGCCATACTTGGACAAGTTTGTTGTGGTATTTATTGATGATATCTTGATCTATTCGAAGGATGAGACACAGCATGCTGAGCACTTGAGAATAGTTTTGCAAAATTTGAGAGAAAAACAGTTGTATGCCAAGTTTAGTAAAATTGAGTTTTGGCTTCGAGAAGTCGGATTCTTGGGTCATATTGTTTCGGGTGATGGTATACAGGTTGATCCTAGTAAAATTTCGGCTATTGTTGATTGGAAACCGCTGAAGAATGTGACTGAGGTTAGAAGTTTCTTGGGTCTAGCTGGTTATTATCGATGATTTGTGAATGGATTTTCTATGATTGCTACTCCTATGACTAGACTACTCCAAAAGGATGTTAAATTCGAGTGAACGGAAGAATGTCAACAGAGTTTTGAGAAATTGAAAAAGTTACTGACTGAAGCACCAGTGTTGGTACAACCCGAGTTAGGTAAAGAATTTGTGGTGTATAGTGATGCTTCTCTAAATGGCTTGGGATGTGTACTTATGCAAGAAGGAAAAGGTGTGGCTTATGCTTCGAGGCAATTGAAACCTCACGAAAGGAATTATCCGACTCATGATTTGGAACTGGCTACTATAGTGTTTGCTTTGAAGATTTGGCAACATTATCTGTATGGTGAAAAGTGTAACACCCCTTACCCGTATCCAAGGCCGGAACAGAGTACGAGGCATTACCAGACTTAACAATACACATAGACGAAAGTTGGGCTATAAAATTTCATTTAATTCAAAACTTTTCGAACACATGCATAACAAACAAAGCTAACTATATCATCACATCAAAACATAGGACATGGCACGATTAATTAAACTTATAAAACATAATGGATAAGGACCACATCTCATGATTATATACGATAACTCAATGCAGACTGATAGGTATGGTCAAAATCATAATAAAAATACATAACACAAACCAACTTCCTATACATGCCACTCACTTGATATTTCTAATATTTAAATTAATTCTCCCAAAAATGATAATTTGATAATGTCATTTTGCCTCCGACGATCTCCACCCCCGAGCTAACCTGCCAATACTAAAGAAATGGAGAGGATGGGTAAGCTTTAAGCTTAGTAAGTTCATATGAAAATAATAAGCAATTACTACCATGCTTTTCAAGATAAAACACTATAATTGTACAATTACACATATTTAGGTTAAACTGTGTTATCGAGTTACAATTACTAAATCATTCATATCTGAAGTTACAAAACTCCAAATTTAGTTTCGTTAATTTTTCCTGAAACTAGATTCATATATCTTTCTCCCATAAAATTTCCAGAATTTTTGGTTTAGCCAATTAGTACAGTTTATTAGTTAAAGTCTCCCCTGTTTCAGAGTATGACTACTCTAACCTCTGTGTACTACGAACCAAATTTCTCCCTGTAAAGAATTCCAACGACCATGCCATTTCTTTACCTTAAAAATAGACTCAATAAGGAATCCATGAAGGTAAGGTATGACTCTTAATAATATTTGTACAATTTATGGTGAATTTCTAAATTCAAAACAGGGGATCTCGAATTCATTCAGACCCTGTTTCACAAGGATTCAAATATCACACAATATAGAATTCTTTTGCTTTTCTTGTTTATTTTATATGAAAATATACTCATTAAGCTTTATTTTCATATATTATTTTAATTTTTATTCAACTTACACAATTTTTAGTGAATTTTCAAAGTCATGCAACTGCTGCTGTCCAACTCTGTTTTACTACTAAAATTCATTCTTACATAATTCCACTTAATCCGTTGTCTTATCAAAGTTCACCCAACTATCCAGCACATTGCTCAAAATTTTCATAAACATATACCTGCACTTATTCATCATATAATCATGTTCATATATATTTTTACTTAATCGATTTTCCCGTTGAACTCTTCGGAATAATAACTGATACTCAATTGCTTGCACATATTTTCACACTTGTAGTCAAAGCTATCTGGTACGCATAGTAGCCTGCACATAGTACTACACATGCGACCAATTATCCGGTACACGTAGTAGCCTGCACTTAGTACTACACTCGTGACCTAACCATCTGATACACGTAGTAGCTTACACTTAGTACTACACATGTGATCGAAGTTATCGGGTGCGCATAGTAGCCTGCACTTAGTACTACACATGCGACCTCACAATAGATCATTCGTATTGTTTCTATTCCGAAGGTTCAACTGGGAAATTCCTCACTTTCCATCATGTTACAAATTTGTTCATAGTCATTTTTCAATTTTCAATTTACAACAAATAGTCAATCTATAGATAGCCACATTTCATATGATAACAAAATATAATAAAATAAAAAGAATCGATAAATTATTTACGTACAAACTTGTCGAAATCTCATCAGGTACAACCGTGCAGCAATTCATACAACCCAGGTAATAGTAATTTAACACTCAATTCATGTAACAATAATTTTCCATTCAATTTCACATGACACAACAAGCATTACATTTTTCCATATCATACATACCATCCATCAACTTCTCTTAAACATATTAAATCATACAATTTATGCCATATCAATAGAGAATTACAATTCATGCATGGTATTGCATTATTATTAACACACGAACTTACCTTGATCCAGAAACGGCAATTTACTATTTTAGTCCATAACCTTGTATTTTCCTGATTTAAGCCCGAATCTCGATTTCCTTCATAATCGAGCTTGGAAGCTTGGAAACCCTAGCCATGGAGTCTCCCTGGGTATACACGTCCATGGTGAAGAAGATGAGCAAAATTGGCTTTTAATTTTGTATTTTAATTCATTTTACCCCTAAATGACCAAAATGCCCTTACTACTAAACTTTCCAAAAATTCCATCCATGTCCAATTTTTGTCCATAGACTTAGAAATTGGTCAAATTGCTATTTAAGACCTCCTAATTAATATTTCAAAGCAATTTCATACTAGAAACTTCTAGAATGCAAGTTTTGTAACTTATTCAATTTAGTCTCTATCTTCAAATTAAGCACTTTATGCATAGAATTTCTTCACAAAATTTTCACACAATCATGAAATCATATCATAGACCTCAAAATAATCATAAAATAATTATTTCTATTTCAGATTTGTGGTCACGAAACCACTATTTTTATTAGGCCCTAATTCGGGATATTACAATTCTCCTCCCCTTTAGGGATTTTCGTCCCCGAAAATCTTACTGGAAAAGTGGTCTTCACTTAGATTCCTCAATTTCATATTCAGTGTTGAAGAACTTTCACTCAGGCGGTGCCTCCAATATATCTCTTTAATTTCTCATATATTTTGAAAGCTTACGGACTCATTTCTTATTTGTTTTTAAATTTTCAACCCTTCTCTGTTTCCCTTGTCATCTTGACATAAAACTAGATCTCAATTTGGTTAATGGAGACTAGAATTCCAAGAAATCCAACAATCAAAGGGACCTGCACTCTTCCAAAATAATCATACAGATTTTCATCATCAATAAATCACAATCCAATAACATCTGAATCAAATTACAGTACACGTCATTACTCTCTGAATGAATAGACAAATTTTCACTGTAAGCTTCATACAATTCTTTCTGTATAAGCCTCGGGATAATAATACCATGAATTGGATCCAATCTGAAATTCAACATCAGAAGTCGATCCTCACTATACTCTTTTAGTTTATTACTCACTATCACATTTTCCTCTTTTTGCTACGAAAATAATTCTGATATAACCTCGAAAATAATCCTTTCTTCTAGTTACAAAACAATTCATCATGCCATCCTTTACTATTCATTCATTACGTTAATCAAAACCGTCTCAATTGCATTAGCTCAAATATCAAAATATCTCAATTGAAGACATTAACTATAATTGACTTACTTGAGAGAAGTAATCCACCATACCGATTGGAACTCGCACTTTTATCACTTATACCTTTATTGTTGTCAAACCTTACACAAAAATTAGAAAAATCCCAATACTGAAATCACCACATTACTCAAATCAAATCAGAAGTATAGTCATACTTGACATGATTATCACGAGCTGAAGAATGCACTCCAAACATGAGTCATAATTGACAAATTACGGAATAAAGATAACAAGAAAATCGAATAAAAAAAATCTAAGATAGAAAAACCCAGAATAAAGAAATCTAGAATAAAGAAATCCAAGATACGATACTATGCCGGAAAATTGAAAACCAAACTCATAGGGAAATATAGAAGATCCCGATAATTCCTTAGAGAAAAGAAATCCAGTAGAAAACATCATTTAAACTCACTGGAATCAAATACAACAAGAACAATGTACTCCCATATATATATATATATATATATACATATCAAATGGAGCATCAAGTAGAAGAAACAGAATCATAGTATCATACATATTCTCTCATCAATATTTTTTTTATCAGGCAGAATTTAATAGAATGTCTGAAGGAATAAAGCAATACAAATTATAAACCAGTCAGGCTACTAATGCTTTCGTTTAACATCAGGATTAGAAAACATCCTCATATAACAAGATTTCTTCAAAAGATCAATAACCATAGAAATATTTCTGGGAACGGATAAACACATAGAACATCTTAGAAGAAACTGCTAAAATTTATCTAGCCGTAACTGTCACACTCAGATATTACACATTTCAGATATCATTTCCCCAACTATTTCTGCCATCACAAATTTCATATTACTTTTCGCTAAAGAAGACTAGTTCTGAATAAATTTTGATTTGCACTTTTCTCGACTTTATACCTTAGTAATTCGATTTATCAAAATAAATTTCTTCTCTAACTGCAACAGTGCATAACTCCAATAATCCTTATGCCAATCTGATACTTTTCTAGCTTTGACTTTACTTATTAACTCATTCTTCAATCTCTAATCATATTTATAATTATTCTAGCACTGAACTCTTTGGTTTCTCAACCGGAAACTTATTCAGTACAAATCTCATGAAATTCCATTATAAAACACCACTTTGGTAAGGAGGAAGGGGTCGTAGGGCCTCTGACTCAACTCCCATATACATATACATGTAACACAGTTTTCATCATAGCAATCATATCTCAATCATGTCATTCATTTCGAGTAACTAACATTCATATTGGTTTAACACCCACTTTCCAGTTATCTCATTTAGCCAGGTATAATTATGCATGCATCCTATGTTTTCTGGATAGCTTGACTTATCCATTTATCTACTCGAACAAATCATACTCATGACATCATATAAGGGTTAAACAAACATAGATATTTGCATAACAATCGCAACTTTCATTTCATGCATCATCATATACATATCATTACAATCACATAATTCAATCCAAACAATTTAACATAGATAAATTCATTTCATTATAATCATTTATCTCATAAAAAAATATTATTGAAATTCATCAACATTCAACGTTTAATCAAGGCAATGACATTTTTATTCATATCATAATATTAGGAACTTTTACTCATACCTCTACGAATTTCTATTTATCCCGTTCATCTTATCAAGTAAGTCAAATACACTACATCATATGAGCATCAAGCATGTATGGATATTTATTACAACATGACCTTTCATCTCACGTGTTATCACTTATATATATATCATAAATTTTTATTCATACTTTTCTAAATCAAGACTCATCAAAATCATAATTTTATTCAAACACCTTCGCATCACATTGAACATGGTCAGTGCAGCTCGGTTGGAGAGTACCTCTGTCTAACTAAGACGGTGCTCATAAGCGTCGGAAGACATCACACTATCACGGATCAGTGGCATGCATAACTGGACTTCTACACATGCTAGGTTAGTCCGAGAACTGGCTAAACCATAGCTCTGATACCACTAAATGTAACACCCCTTACCCGTATCCAAGGCCAGAACAGAGTACGAGGCATTACTAGACTTAACAATACACATAGACGAAAGTTGGGCTATAAAATTTCATTTAATTCAAAACTTTTCGAACACATGCATAATAAACAAAGCTAACTATATCATCACATCAAAACATAGGACATGGCACGATTAATTAAACTTATAAAACATAATGGATAAGGACCACATCTCATGATTACATACGATAACTCAATGCAGACTGATACGTATGGTCAAAATCATAATAAAAATACATAACACAAACCAACTTCCTATACATGCCACTCACTTGATATTTCTAATATTTAAATTAATTTTCCCAAAAATGATAATTTGATAGTGTGATTTTGCCTCCGACGATCTCCAACCCCGAGCCGACCTGCCAATACTAAAGAAATGGAGAGGATGGGTAAGCTCTACGCTTAGTAAGTTCATATGAAAATAATAAGCAATTACTACCGTGCTTTTCAAGATAAAACACTATAATTGTACAATTACACATATTCAGGTTAAATTGTGTTATCAAGTTACAGTTACTAAATCATTCATATCTGAAGTTACAAAACTCCAAATTTAGTTTCGTTAATTTTTCTTGAAACTAGATTCATATATCTTTCTCCCATAAAATTTCCAGAATTTTTGGTTAAGCCAATTAGTACATTTTATTAGTTAAAGTCTCCCCTGTTTCAGAGTATGACTACTCTGACCTCTGTGCACTACAAACCAAATTTCTCCCTATAAAGAATTCCAACGACCATGACGTTTGTTTAACATAAAATAGACTCAATAAGGAATCCGTGCATGTAAGGTATGACTCTTAATAATATTTGTACAATTTATGGTGAATTTCTAAAGTCAGAACAAGGGATCTCGAATTCATTCAGACCCTGTTTTACAAGGATTCAAAACTCATTAAGTTCTATTTTCATATATAATTTTAATTTTTATTCCACTTACATAATTTTTAGTGAATTTTCAAAGTCACATAACTGCTGCTGTCCAACACTGTTTTACTACTAAAATTCATTCTTACATAATTCCACTTAATCCATTGTCTTATCAAAGTTCACCCAACTATCCAGCACATTGCTCAAAATTTTCATAAACATATACCTGCACTTATTCATCATATAATCATGTTCATATATATTTTTACTTAATCGATTTTCTCGTTGAACTCTTCGGAATAATAACTGATACTCAATTGCTTGCACATATTTTCACACTTGTAGTCAAAGCTATCCGCACGCATAGTAGCTTTGCATAGTACTACACATGCGACCAATTATCTGGTACACGTAGTAGCCTGCACTTAGTACTACACACGTGACATAACCATCTGATACACGTAGTAGCTTGCACTTAGTACTACACACGTGATCGAAGTTATCGGGTACGCATAGTAGCCTGCACTTAGTACTACACATGCGACCTCACAATAGATCACTCGTATCATTTTTATTCCGAAGGTTCAACCGGGAAATTCCTCACTTTCCACCATGTTAAAAATTTGTTCATAGTCATTTTTCAATTTTCAATTTACAACAAATAGTCAATCTATAGATAGCCACATTTCATATGATAACAAAATATAATAAAATAAAAAGAATCGATAAATTATTTACGTACAAACTTGTCGAAATCTCATCAGTACAACCGCAAAGACAATTCATACAACCTGTAATAGTAATTTAACACTCAATTCATGTAACAATAATTTTCCATTCAATTTCACATGACACAACAAGCATTACATTTTTCCATATCATACATACCATCCATCAACTTCTCTTAAACATATTAAATCATACAATTTATGCCATATCAATAGAGAATTACAATTCATGCATGGTATTCCATTATTATTAACACACGAACTTACCTCGATCTAGAAACGGTAATTTACTATTTTAGTCCATAACCTTGTATTTTCCTAATTTAAGCCCAAATCTCGATTTCCTTCATAATCGAGCTTGGAAGCTTGGAAACCCTAGCCATGGAATCTCCCTTGGTATACACGTCCATGGTGAAGAAGATGAGCGAAATTGGCTTTTAATTTTGTATTTTAATTCATGTTACCCCTAAATGACCAAAATGCCCTTACTACTAAACTTTCCAAAAATTTCATCCATGTCCAATTTTTGTCCATAGACTTAGAAATTGGTCAAATTTCTATTTAAGACCTCCTAATTAATATTTCAAAGCAATTTCATACTAGAAACTTCTAGAATGCAAGTTTTGTAACTTATTCAATTTAGTCCCTATCTTCAAATTAAGCACTTTATGCATAGAATTTCTTCACGAAATTTTCACACAATCATGAAATCATATCATAGACCTCAAAATAATCATAAAATAATTATTTCTATCTCACATTTGTGGTCACGAAACCACTATTTTGATTAGGCCCTAATTCGGGATATTACAAAAAGTGCCAAGTATATACCGACCACAAAAGTCTCAAGTACTTGATGTCACAAAAAGTCTTGAATTTGAGACAGTAGAGATGGTTAGAATTATTGAAAGATTACGAGCTTGTGATTGACTATCATCCGGGGAAAGCAAATGCGGTTGCCGATGCCTTGAATAGAAAGTTGTTATTTGGTTTGAGAGCTATGAATACTCAGTTGACGGTATCTGACAATGGTTCAATTGTAGTAGAGTTGAGAGCAGGACCGATGTTTTTACAAGAGATTTGTGAAGCTCAGAAAAATTATCAAGATTTGCAAGCCAAGAGAAAGCAATGTGAGGCTGATACAAGATCAGATTTCAGAATCGGTTCTGATGGTTGCTTGATGTTTAAAGATCGAATTTGTGTACCAAAGAATGATAAGTTGATTCAGAAGATCTTGTACGAAGCACACAGTGGTTGTTTGTCAATGCATCCGGGCAGTACAAAAATGTACAATGATTTGAAGAAAATGTATTGGTGGAACGGAATGAAAAGAGATATTTTCGAGTTTGTATCAAAATGTCTAATTTGCTAGCAAGTAAAAACTGAACACCAAGTGCCTTCAGGTCTACTTCATCCTATCATGATTCTCGAATGGAAGAGGGGTCGAATTACCATGGACTTTGTGTTAGGATTGCTATTAACTCCGAAGAAGAAAGATGCCATCTAGGTAATAGTCGACAGATTGACTAAATTGGCTTATTTTATTTCGGTACGTACTGATTATTCTCTTGATAAGTTGACTGAATTGTATATCAGCGAGATTGTTAGACTTCACGGAGTACCTTTTTTGATCATTTCGGATAGAGATTCAAGGTTTACCTCGCGATTTTGGCAAAAATTGCAAGAGGCATTAGGTACGAAGTTAAATTTCAACACTGCTTTCCATCCATAGACTGATGGACAATCAGAGAGAGTAATTCAGATTCTTGAAGACATGCTCAGATGTTGTATATTAGAATTTCAAGGTAGTTGGGAAAGGTATTTACCGCTGGTAGAATTTGCTTATAATAACAGTTATCAAACAAGTTTGAAAATGGCACCTTATGAAGCATTGTACGGTCGTAAGTGTCGGATGCCACTATATTGGACCGAACTTAAAGAAAATCAAATCTACGGAGTTGATCTAATTAAGAAAACTGAAAAAAAGGTGAAAGTGATTCGAGATTGTTTGAAAGCTACTTCGGACAGATAGAAATCCTACACGGATTTGAAACGAAAAGAGATTGAGTTCCAAATTGGTGATAAAGTGTTTTTAAAAGTGTCAACGTGGAAGAAGGTTCTCAGATTCATTCAGAAAGGTAAATTGAGTCCACGTTTCATTGGACCATATGAGATAATTGAAAGAATTAGACCGGTAGTATATCAGTTAGCACTACCACTGGAATTAGAGAAGATTCATTCCATGTATCTATTTTACGTCGGTATCGTTGGGATCCTTCACATGTAATTTCATCAATAGAAATTGAGCTACAACTAGATATGACTTACAATGAAGAATCGATTAATATTTTAGCTCGGGAGGTCAAGCAACTAAGAAATAAAAGTATCGCTCTTGTGAAAGTATTATGGCAAAAGCATGGAGTAGAAGAGGCTACATGGGAGCCTGAGGAAACTATGAGGAATCAATACCCACACCTGTTTACCGGTAAGATTTTCGAGGACGAAAATCCCTAAAAGGGGGAAGTTGTGATATCCTGAATTAGGGCCTAAACGGAATAGTGGTTTCGAAACCACAATTTTGAAGTAGAAAAATTTATTCCGATTATTTTTTATAATTTATTGAGTGATTAGATGCATGTGTTAGAATATCGATAGAAAATTTCATGAATTGCATGTCTAATTTGCCTATTAGGACTTAATTGCAAAAGTTGATAAATATGAGTTTTAGATGTTAAAGGATTTAATTGAAGAGCATAATTGAAGTAGAGGTCCTTAAATGGTAATTATACCATTAGGTTTTCATGGACAAAAATGGACATACATAGGTAGAAATAACCAAAGTTTTTAATGAAGGGTATTTTAGTCATTTGGTAATTAAAAGAATAAAAAAAGGAAAAAGATGGAAAAATATGTCCATCTTCTTCATTAGGATGAAATTTCAAGGGTTCTCCATAGCTAGGGTTTGTTTCAAGCTTCCAAGCTTCATAATCAAGAAAGACATGGAATCGACCTTGATCGGGGAAAAGAAAAGATTTCGAGTTAAATTGCAACCTTTATACATTTTGTACCGAGGTAAGTTCATGAGTAAATAGGGTAACATAATTATCGTTTTAAGCAATTTAATGTTGTTTATATGATATGATGCTTATTGTCATGAAATGTTATGTTTTGTGGTTATTGTTGAAAAATATGTAATTATGTGAATTACTTGATAAGTATGAACTACCATCGAAGTGTCGATTTTGACATTTCGTGGAAAATGGCTACGCAGTATGATCGAGGAAAATCCCGTTTGAATATTAGGAATAGATTAGGATACAAGTGACATGTCACTAGGAAATTGAGATCCGAACTCGTTGAGTTGCATTCCGAGTTCACTTATGGATGCAAGCATCCGAACTCGTTGTGTTGTGTTCCGAGTTCATTATGAGCTCATTGAGTTGTGTTCTGAGTTCATTATGGGTGAAATTATGGTAGCTTGATTTCGTGTATCCGAATTATATTCCGATGTGTTCAACGGGTAAAGTTCTAGTGAAATGGAGAAATTCTCGAGATGAAAGTGACTAGTTGGTAAGAGTTGTGGAACGGATACTTTGTACAGGTATGTACTTAACCCTCAGGTTGAGACTTCAATATAACAATAATATGATAGGATCATGAATGAGGAGTATGATATGAATGTTTTGGTGATATTATGCAAATGTGGATTTTGTATTATTGCATAGTTATGTTACTTGCTATTTACATGTGAACTTACTAAGCATTATTGCTTACTCCCTCCCTTCCTTTCCTTGTAGTTTTGACAAGCCGAATAGAGATCGGGACGGTTGGAGACACGTTCACACTATCAACAAACCACCTCGGTATAGTGGCTTGCATATTTTGGGAATATGGCATGTATAGCATTATGATCCTTTTGCGTATATAATCTTATTATATGGTGAATGAGTGATGTGGAAATGTTTGTTGATGATTAGCTATTAGAATGGATAATCAAAATTTATATTTAGAGTTATGTATGCTTAATGTATTTCCTAATCCATGGAAACCATAAAATGGTGAAATTGGTTATAAAACAGAATTACACAGTAGCAGTGATGTGAGTTTGAAAAATCTCTAAAAATATTAGAGATAGAATTAGATGATGAATAAAATATGTAATTTAAGCTTAATGAATCTATTTTCATGTGGAAGAAACAAAATAGGTAAAAGAGTTGTATTTTATGAGATATTTATGTTTTGGTGAAACAGGGTTAGTGCGATTTCTGGATCCCCTGTTCTGACTTTAGAAATTCACCATAAATTGTGTAAAAATAATAAGGACTCACACTTTATACGTATGGATTCCTATTGAGTATATTTTTAAGATAAATAAACGAAATAGTCATTGGATTTCTTTATAGGAAGAAATTTTATTCGTAGTGCACAGAGGTCAGAGTAGCCGAACCCTGAAACAGGGGAGAATTTAACTAATAAATTGTACTAATTGACCCAGAAAAAATTCTAGAAAAAATTTAGCAAGTAGATATATGAGTGTAGTTTCAGGGAAAATTTACAGAATTGGATTTTGAGTTTTGTAACTTGAGATATGATTTTTTTAGCGACTGTGACGTAGATGGATAGTTTACTACGAGAATTGCTTGAACTTGTTTAAATGATAAAATAAGTTTAGTAATGTCTCATACTCGACTCTGTTGACGGTCTCGAGTAAGGGGGCGTTACATGGTTAGGTCATAATTTGTAATGAGTTATAATAACGAGCCAATCTTAAAAGTGTTGTAAGATATAGAAATCCTTAATACAAAGGGGATAACCTAGCATGTGTAAAATCGATGAGACGAGGTTTACATGTAATGAGGTTTATCAAGGTCGTTTAAAAATATAATTAGGCCATGTTAAATATTATTAAAACCTATAAGTATGTATGGATGTTAGAGGGTGACCAAAGGGTTGAAAAATAGCCTAATAATGTCCACACGGGTAGACACAAGGGCATGTGTCTAGGTCGTATATGACACACGGATAGCTCTATGGGCGTGTGGTATGGCCGTGTGTCCCCTGCACCTAAAATTTTTAAGTCAGAATGCATGGTAGTAAACACACGGGCAGAGACACAGCCGTGTGTCTCAATCATGTGGTGGACACGACCTAGCACGCGGGCGTGTGTCTTGGCAATGTGCTCCTAAATGCATGACCTCATAAACAGAATGCTCGAGTTTTTGGACACAGGCGACCACACGGGCATGTCTAGGCCGTGTGAAGGACACAGGCTAGGGACATGGGCGTGTGCTTGGCCTTGTAAAAACCACTGTAGGTTCAAAGTAGAAAATAAATTCAATTAATTCTACACGAGTAGGGGACACGGGCGTGTCCCAAGGCACACGGGCGTGTGCATTGTCTCCACACGGGCGTGTGCATTGTGTCCACACGGGCGTGTGGGACATTAACATTGAAATTTTCTTAAATTTTCCTTAGGACCTCAGTTTTGTCCCGGACCATTCTCAATGTATGTTTAGGGCTTCCTAGGTCCATAGTAGGGACACTAAGATGTGGTTTGATTGGTTTTAATTTGAAATGAAATTTCATAGTCCGTATTTTTCAAAAATGTCTGAGTACATGTATGGTAATGCCTCGTACCCTATTCCAGCATCAAATACGGGTAAGGAGTGTTACATTTAGTGGTATCAGAGCTACGGTTTAGTCAATTTTAAGACTACCGTAGAGAGTATTGAGTTTCACTATACATGCCATTATACAAACATTGATAGTGTGACATCTCCTAACTACTTCATTATCTTTGAATATAGTAAATTTCTTCCAATCAAGCGCAAGATGAGTCCGAGGGAGCCGAGAGCCATGCTCCAGCTTTCGTACAACGAGCTATTTCTAGTAGTAGTAGAAGGCATATGTCTGAAGGCCGGAAAGAGGCTAAAGCCGCCTTCTTTGACATGATGGATAAGTGGTTTGGGGATTATTTGAGAAATCGTCCCAACATACCATGACCTCCCCTGCCGCCTAACCGACCTGATGAGGAAGTGCCATGAGGTATGGCACCTGTAAGAATTGGAAAAGCCCCTTGTAGACAAGCTTAGAAAGTATGGAGCAAAGGAATTTAGAGCTAAAATCGATGATGATGCTGAGTGAGCTGAGTTCTAGCTCGAGAACACTACATGAGTATTGAATGAGTTATCTTGTACTTCTGAGGAGTGTTTAAAGTGTGTTGTATCTCTTCTAAAGGATACTGCATACCACTGGTGGAAAACTGTATCTTCAGTGGTGCTAAAGGAAAACATCACTTGGGAATTTTTTCGAGTAGAGTTTAAGAAGAAATACATTAGTCAAAGGTTCTTAGACTCGAAGCGAAAGGAGTTCCTGGAACTCAAATAAAGAAATAAGACTGTATCGGAATATAAAAGGGAATTTGTGAGGCTAAGTCAGATTGCAACTGAATGGGTTCAAATAGAGTCAGAAATATGTAAACGCTTCGAGGAAGGTTTGAATGAGGAAATTAAGCTGTTAATTAGGATCCTTGAGATAAGAGAGTTTGTTGTATTAGCAGATCAGGCCAAGAAGGTCGAAGAGCTCAATAACAAAAGGAAGCAAGCTAAGAGAGAAGCTCAAGTTTTGAGCAAGAGATCCAACAGTAGAACCCTTCCATTTTTCACAAAGAAGTCAATGAGCCAACATGAACGCTCCACTTCATTGGTAGGATATTCAGGTAGAGCTAGAAGCTCCAAACGACGTAACCAGAAGTCTTCTTCCCCGATGGTGACTAGTGTGGGGAGTGTAGATGACCATAAGCTAAAGTGTAAAAGTTGTAACAAATTTCACTTCGAAGAGTGCCGAATAAAGAGCGGTGCGTGCTACAGATATGGTTCTCTTGACCACTTCCTCAGAGACTGCCCAGAGAAAACTGATAAAGAAGTGGAATTAGCCCCGAAGTCGAGTGCTCCTATTCCACGAGGTAGACCTCCGAGATATCTTGGAAGTGCTAGTGGCAGTCGAGTTGCAGCCAAGGACACAGCAAAATCAGATGCTTGAGCCTCGACAAAAATGTATGCAATACGCGTTCGAGAGGAAGCCTCTGCTCCTGACGTCATCACGGGTACCTTTTCTCTTTTTAATACTTGTGTTGTTGCCTTAATTGATCTAGGATCGACACATTTATACATTTTCATGAGATTGGTGTCTAGTATGAATATACCCATTGAACCTACGAAATTTATTATTAGAGTATCAAGCCCATTAGGCAAGTCAGTCCTAGTTGATAAAGTCTGTAAGAATTGTCCTTTGACGATTCAGGATCATTGTTTTCCGGCTAACCTTATGCTATTGCCATTTGATGAGTTTGATGTAATACTTGGTATGGATTGGTTAGCCCTACATGATGTAATTGTAAACTGTGGTAGCAAGTATATTGTATTGAAGTGCCCAGATGGTGAGATTCTATAGGTTGATGCAAGAGAATTGGGTACACCGCCGGTTGTAATTACATCAATGGTTGCTCAAAGATATGTGAGAAAAGGGTACGAAGCATACCTTGCTTTCGTATTGAACACTAAGGAAATGGAGTTGAAGATTGAGTCTGTACCAATAGTGTGTGAATATTCAGAAGTCTTCCTAGAGAAATTACCCGGATTACCTCCTGATAGAGAGATAGATTTTGGTATTGAACTGGTGCTAGGAACAGCTCCTATTTCTATTGCTTTGTACAGGATGGCACCAACTGAACTGAAAGAGTTAAAAGCACAGCTGCAAGAGTTGACGGATAAAGGTTTTGCAAGGCTGAGCTTTTCGTCTAGGGGTGCTCCCGTATTATTCGTAAAGAAGAAAGATGGTTCGATGAGGCTATGTATAGATTATTGGTAACTGAACAAGGTAACTATCAAGAATAAGTATCCTTTGCCAAGGATCAATGATTTGTTCAACCAGTTGAAGGGAGCCATTGTATTCTCTAAGATAGACCTGAGATCCGGCTACTATCACTTGTGAGTTAAGGAACCAAACGTGCTTAAGACAGCTTTTAGAACTAGGTATGGCCATTATGAATTTCTTATCATGCTTTTTGGGTTGACGAATGCACCGGCAGCATTTATAAACCTAATGAATAGGATATTTCGGCCATACTTGGACAAGTTCATCGTTGTATTCATTGATGACATTTTGATTTATTCCAAGGATGAGACAGAGCATGTGAAACATCTATAGGCTGTGTTGCAGACCTTACGGGAGAAGCAATTGTATGCTAAATTTAGCAAGAGTGAGTTTTGGCTCCATGAAGTAGGGTTTCTGGGTCATATTGTTTCAGGTGAAGGTATTCGAGTTGATCCAAGTAAGATCTCTGCCATCGTTGAATGGAAACCACCTAAAAATGTAACCGAGGTTAGAAGCTTTTTAGACTTAGCTGGTTATTACTGAAGATTTGTGAAAGGATTCTCCATGATAGCAACTCCAATGACAAGGTTACTATAGAAAGACGATAAGTTTGAATGGTTAAAAAAGTTTCAGTAGAGTTTCGAAAAGCTAAAGACATTGCTGACTGAAGCTACAATTCTAGTATTACCCAAGTCAAGAAAAGAGTTTGTGGTCTACAGTGATGCATCCTTAAATGGACTGGGTTTCGTACTTATGCAAGATGGCAAGGTGATAGCCTATACTTCACGACAGTTGAAGCCACATGAGAAGAATTACCCGACGCACGACTTAGAGCTTGTTGCCATTATTTTTGCCTTGAAAATTTGGAGGCATTATTTATATGGTAAGACTTGTCGTATATTCACATACCACAAGAGTTTCAATTATTTGATGACTCAAAAAGAATTGAATTTGAGACAGCGAAGATAGTTAGAATTAATTAAAGATTATGAGCTGATCATCGATTATCACTTGGGAAAGGCAAATGTGGTCGTTGACGCATTAAGTAGGAAATCTTTGTTTGCACTGAGGGCCATGAATGCTCGATTGGCGTTATTTGATGACTGTTCAGTCTTGGCAGAGTTAGAGGCTAGGCCGACATTTCTTCAGGAAATTTATGATGCTTAGACTAATAATAGAGACCTGCGAGCTAAAAGAATTTAATATGAGTCGGGTACCGAATCAGATTTTCAGATCAATTCCGATGGATGCTTGATGTTCAGAGGCAGAGTTTGCGTACTAAGGAATGACGAAATTATTCAGAAAATCTTGCAAAAAGCACATGATAGCCATTTATCTATTCATCCGGGAAGTACCAAGATGTATAATGATTTGAAGAAAATGTACTGGTGGAACGGCATGAAGAGAGACATCTCTGAATTTGTATCGAAATACTTGATATGTTAGCAAGTCAAAGCTAAACATCAAGTACCTTCGGGTTTATTACAGCCTGTGAGGGTCCCCGAATGGAAGTGAAACAAAATTACCATAGACTTCGTGACAAGATTACCATTGACCCCGAAAAAGAAAATTGCAATATGGGTTGTGGTGGATAAGTTGACGAAGTTGGCTCATTTTATCCCAATAAGGACAGATTATTCACTTGATAAGTTGGCTGACTTGTATATATCTGAGATTGTGAGGTTACACGAGGTACCATTGTCGATCATTTCAGATAGAGACTTGAGATTCACTTCAAGATTTTGGAAGAAACTACAGGAAACCTTGGGTACCAGGTTGAACTTTAGCACAGCTTTTCACCCGTAGAACGATGGTCAATCTGAGCGGATGATTCAGATTCTTGAGGATATGTTGCAATGTTTCATCCTCGAATTTTAAGGCAGTTGGGAAAAATATCTACCATTGGTAGAGTTTGCCTACAACAACAGTTTCCAAATGAGTTTGAGGATAGCACCTATGAAGCCTTATATGGTAGAAAGAGTAGAACTCCATTGTATTGGACAGAACTCAAAAAAAGTCAAATTCACAGACTTGATCTGATCAAAGAAACTGAAGAAAAGATTAAAGTGATACGTAACTGCTTTAAAGCGGCATCAAATAGGCAAAAGTTGTATGCTGATCTGAAAAGAAAAGAGATCGAATTTTAGGTTAGAGATAAAGTGTTCTTGAAAGTGTCTCCATGGAAAAAGGTATTGAGATTTTTTCGAAAAGGCAAATTGAGTTCACAATTTACCGGACCACACGAGATCACTGAAAGAGTTGGACCATTAGCCTATCGCTTGACATTGCCACCAGAACTAGAAAAGATTCTTGATGTGTTCCATGTATCTATGTTAAGGCTATATCGATCAGACCCCTCTCATGTGATTTCATCGACGGAGATTGAAATTAAACTGGACATGACCTATGGTGAGGAACCGATCAAGATTCTGGCTCGTGAGGTTAAACAGCTAAGAAATAAAGATGTAGCCTTGGTAAAAGTTTTATGGTATCGACATGGTGTGGAAAAGGCTATATGGGAGCCAGAAGAAACCATAAGAATCCAATATCCAAACCTATTTACTGGTAAGACTTTCGAGGACGAAAGTCCCTAAGGGGGGAGAAATGTAAAATCCTGAAATAGGGCCTAGTCAGAACAGTGGTTTTGAGACCAAAAATCTGACGTCAAAATATTTATTTTATGATTATTATGAGGTCTAAAATATGAAAACATGCATGTGTTAAAGTTTCATGAAGAAATTCTATGAGTAAGGTGTCCAATTGGAAAATAAGGACCAAATTGAATAAATTGCAAAACTTGGATTCTAGAAGCAATTTGTATGAAATTGCTTTAGATTATTAATTAGAAGGTCTTAAAGTGCAATTTTCCTAATTTCTAAGTTTTTGGACAAAAATGGGCATGTATGGATAAAATTTGAAAGAAAAGGCTTAAGGGCATTTTGGTCATTTGACTAATTAATGAAATAAAATGGGAAAAATAAGCCAAAAATCAGCCATTCTTCTCGCTCATGCAATTGAATTTCTCAAGCCTCCATAGCTAGGGTTTTCAACATTTTCAAGCTATATAGTAAGTTCTCCCAAGCCTCATTTTTAATGTTCTTCGTATTTTTGAAATCCCGGAAACTTACTCTCTCTCTATTTCTACCCATATTTCACACTAGGGTTCATGTTTAGAAATTTACCCATGCATGAGTCACTTGTATTTTAATGGTTTATGGAGGAATATTAAAGTTTAAAGGATGGTAAACAACTTTTACTAACTAATTTTTCATGGAAATGGCTTTAGGGACCATTTTGTAAACGTTGTAAAAATGGGTAGAAAGATGAGAAATAATGAAAAAAATGCGGGCTTCCATAAGATGGAAAAAATTCGACTAGGCTTGGGTAACATCGAAATTGCATGTATTTCATTATACGAGCCTAGGGATTAAATCATAAATAATGTGAAAGGTTAGGGGCAGAACAGTCATTTTGTCCGGGGTGAAATTTAGACTTGAAAAGAAAAATGTGAGGTATTAATAATTCATTTTTATTATTATAGACCCCGAGGAACAAATTTCGGAAGTCGATCGAGTAAAACAAAAGGTTTCGAAATAACCGTAACTCAAAACCGAAACGAGTACCAGGTAAGTTTGAATAACTTAAAGTAAACTTTTAATATGCTTAATTGCATGTTTTATGATTGTATAATAATTGTATATGTTGATGGCATGAAAATCCATGAAATGTAATAATGATAATGATGAGATAATAAATGTTCCGGTTGAAGTTAAAAAGGAAATTCGATGGATAAACAATGGCTTGCATGACTTGAGATCCTGCATGTGTTGCAGAAAAGGATTTAGCCAGGACGGGTAATCCGTTGATCACAAAAATAGAAAGGATCTAGCCCGGACGGGTGTTCTTTGAGTGATTGAGCCTCCCGAAGAATATGTGTGCATTGTGGATTTAGCCCGGATGGGTAATCCGGTTAGGGTCTGAATTTAGATTGGTAATTCAGATCCGAGCTCATTAAGGGTGTTTTCGCCACAAGGGATTTAGCCTGGACTGGTAATCCTGACATCACCCAATGAGTTTATATTACCGAGGATTTAGCCTGGACTTGTAATCCCGCCGTAAGATGTGAGGTTCGCGGGAGTGCGTACACGAGATGATCGCTCTTACGAGTTCACGATAAATGGGTAATCCATCGAGATTTTCGAAAAGCTCAATGGGATTAACATGAGATATAAAAAATGAAAATGTTGGATGATGAGCTCATCTAAGAAAAATTTCATAGTATATTGTTATGAGACTAACCTATTGATTGAGTGCATGTGATAAGGAAACCATTTCATGCGTGTTGGTTATATTGCCTAATATGGTTGTATGCTAATTAATCGATAAGTTTACTTTCCAGTTATTCGGGCTTACTAAGCATGTAAATGCTTACCCCTCTCTTTTCCCTGTCTTATAGAGCTCGAGGACTCGTAAAAATTGGAAGATAATTGGTGAGTCAACACACTATCATCTTGTCCAGCTTTGGTATATAGATACTTTTATTGGCATGTATAGGGCTTTTGTTATTTTGTTATATGTGTCGTTTGATTTGCCAATATGAAGACTTGTAAAGGTATACATATTCACTTGTAGATGGACATGGGGAATTGGCTCATTTTGATGTAGGTTATGACCTACAAATTTGTGCATGTTTATGTTCAATTGTTCTAGTGATGATGAAATATGGTATATCACATTTAGATACATGTAATGTGACCAAATCACATGGGCTGGATAGGCCATAATTGGTAATGAGTTATAATAACGAGCCAATCTTAAAAGTGTTATAAGACATAGAAATCCTTAATACAAAGGGGATAACCTAGCATGTGTAAAACCGATGAGACGAGGTTTACATGTAATGAGGTTTATCGAGGTCATTTAAAAATATAATTAGGCTATGTTAAATATTATTAAAACCTATAAGTGTGTATGGATGTTAGAGGGTGACCAAAGGCTTGAAAAATAGCCTAATAAGGTCCAAACGGGTAGACACACGGGCATGTGTCTAGGCCGTGTGTGACACACGGATAGCTCTATGGGCGTGTGGTATGGCCGTGTGTCCCCTACACCTAAAATTTTTAAGTCAGAATGCATGGTAGTAAACACACGGGCAGAGACACGACCGTGTGTCTCAATCGTGTGGTGGACACGGCCTAGCACACGGGCATGTGTCTTGGCCGTGTGCCCCTAAATGCATGCTGACGTTATAAACAGAATGCTCGAGGTTTTGGACACAGGTGACCACACAGGCGTGTCTAGGCCGTGTGAAGGACACGGCCCAGGGACATGGGTGTGTGCTCGGCCGTGTGAAAACCCCTGTAGGTTCAAAGTGGAAAATAAATTCAATTAATTCCACACGGGTAGGGGACACGGGCGTGTCCCAAGGCACACGGGCGTGTGCATTGTCTCCACACGAGCATATGATACATTAACCTAGAAGGTTTCTTAAATTTTCCTTAGGACCTCGGTTTTGTCCCAGACCATTCTCAATGTATATTTAGGGCCTCCTAGGCCCATATTAGGGATACTAAGATATGGTTTGATTGGTTTTAATTTGAAACGAAATTTCATAGTCCGTATTTTCCAAAAATGTTCGAGTACATGTATGGTAATGCCTCGTACCCCGTTTCAGCGTCGGATACGAGTAAGGGGTATGAATAATTCTAAGCATTATATAAAAAAAATTCAACATTTAATGTCTTCATCCAAGTTGTAGCTAACAATATTTAAAATGTTAGAATCTTATTATTAATTTCTCTATTTTTTATTTTTTAATATTTTAATTATTAAAATATTTAATATATTTTAATCATGTTTAAAATTTAAAATAATATTATTTATTTTTATCAATAAATTAAAAATAAACACATAAAATTACATTTAATGAGTGTGATACTAAAAACTTATTTCTTAAAAAAGTATATTAAGAAATAAAATAATAAAAGCAATATTGTTGTTTAAAAAAATTTAACCGTGCTAAGTATATAGTGCAAATGCTATACTATTCAAAGCCTCATTTCACAATTGCTTTCTCTCTCACCCAAGTCACACCACGTCATTTAGACACTTTATTTCTTCATGCCTCTCTTCCTCTCATTTCTTCTCATCTTATGGTTTCCTTCAACCAATGCTGATTGGCCACCTTCTCTTGGCTACTAGCCAAGTTCAAAATTCAGGCCTATGAGCTTTTATAGTGGCTTTAGAAACCTTTGGGGTCCCAACCATCAACGCGTAGACCAAAGTTCATTGACAATATGGCTTGATAGAACCTCAAGTCTTATTTCATCTCATTCTTTTTTGTTATATGGTGTGAAATTTTCATTTATCCTTTTGCCCCTAGTTTTATTATTTTTCTAAAAAAAGAAAGTGGATTCAAGTCTATCCGTCCTTTTGATTCGGATTATTTTGGTGCCTCCATTAAGCTTCAATTTGGTTACACTGCAGGGGTCATAATAGCTTTTTATGTAAAATTTCTCTATTTTTAATTTGATAATCAATAAGTTTATAAAGCTGCTTGACATTCTCTCCCCCCTTTTCGAGACTTATTTGGCGAAGTGATTAGAGTTTTCGTCTATCACTTAGATAACACAAGTTCAATATCTATCTTTTTTACTCCTCCCCCAATATAATAATAAGGTAAATTGCACCCAAGATCACTAAACTATTGGTAATTTTATGTTTTAATTACTTAACTTCAAAAAGTTACAAAATGGTCACTAAATTATTCGAAAGTTTTTATTTAAATCATTGGACTGCTAAAATCAACATTGTATGGCCTTCTCTGTTTGCAACGTCTACACAAATCAAAAGTTCTTATTCCCTTCTATTCTATAGTTTAATGTGTTTTTCATGAAATAGAATTGAATGTTATGAATTTGTGAGTCAAAAACCAAATAGCTTTCTCCTCTAATCTCCAACATTGACTGACAGATCGATTAGATCTTAGGTATGTTCTTCTACTTGGCGATGGATACTGATGCATCGTACAATCATCGAATCATTACTTGAAGCTTACTAGTGACTTAAATAAAAACTTTCAAATAGTTTAGTGATCATTTTGTAATTTTCTGAAGTTAAGTAACCAAAACATATACTTACTAATAATTTAGTGACATTCAAAGTAGTTTACTTATAATAATAAAAGAAACTTTCTCTCTATATATATTATATCAAATTATTTTTCTAGGCTAGAAAAAACTAATTCTAATCAATTTAATTGATAGTCTTTGATTAAGTTCATCACAATAGTTAATTTGATTTAATGTAGGCTGCTAAATAGATTAAGTTGATTTATTTTGGTTTTAAATTTTTATAATCATATCGTTGGACTTAACGCCTTTTAATATATTTTTTTATTTTAAAAAAATATATTTAAAATATATAACTTTTTTTTTAAAAATCGAAATATTTTTTATACTGGAAGGAAATAAGAGAAAAGTGAAAATAAAATTAAAATAATCGATTTAATAAACTTAATTGATCAAATAGACTAATAAATTGTGCAGCTAGACAGATTGATTAATCAATTAAAATATGAAGCAAATTGGTTAAGTAGGTTTTTATTTATTTATCAACCAAATCAACTAATTGTTGTCTCTTATGATTTCCCTAGTGGGTTCTAAGGGACAAATGATAATACAAATGGCAACTATCAAACAATGAAGTTCATCTAGGATTCCATGATGAAGTGGATATGGAGTTCCTTTGGACTACATTTGGGAAACCTTACACTTTGCAAACCAATGTGTACATAGGAGGGAATGGTGATGGAAAAATCATTGGAAGGGAGATGAAGTTTCATCTTTGGTTTGATCCTACGATAGACTTTCATCACTATACCATTCTTTGGAGTCTTAAGGAGATAGTGTGAGTATAATTATTTTAAAGGAACTTGTTTTTTTAAATTTATTTTTCAAGCATGATATTTTCATCCAAACCTTATAAAATATTTATATTTGGGGCATTCGCTAAGTTGGAAAACGCCTTTACCAACATTTTGGTGATTTGAGGGTTTTTTCCTAAGTTGGCAAAGATGTTTGTATATATTAATCTCTTCTGTTAATTGATCTGATATTTGTATCAGATTCCTAGTGGATGATGTGCTCATAAGGAGGTATCCAAGGAAAAGTGATGCAACATTTCCTCTAGGGCCAATGTGGGTGAATAGTTCAATATGGGATGTTGGGTTTTAACAGCAGAGAAGGAAAACAGAAGCAAGTAATCTGGATGAAATATGAAGCTCTGTCTGAAAATAGAGCAACAAAGTAATAAACTCGGATGAAGAATGAAAGAAGTTTGAACTTCAAAGACTTGAGACTTGCAGAAAGAAACTACCAACAAAACAGAAATTTTTGGAAGAAATGATTTTTTCTTGCTTTCCATTTCATCCGGCTAAAGTATATATGTGTTACAATAAAATTGACAGTTACCTAACATAACTGCTCCCATAAATGCTTGTCAAAAGCTTAGCTAAAAATACAAACAAAATGTAGCTGACATACCAGTTATCACATTCAAATCTTGACCAAATCCTACTAACTTAAAAGTTAAATTACAAAGCAACCAAATAAAGTTACAAATAAACAAAATGATTCTACTTCATTTGGTTCAGCTCCAATGCTGGTTTGCATGTTGGTCTGATGTTGCATTGCAGGCCAAATTTTAACACTCCTCCTTGGACTGTATGCAACAAACTCCAATCTTTCTTCTTAAAGCATCAAATCGTGTAGCACTGAGAGACTTGGTTAAAATATCAGCAAACTGATTTTCTGAGCTGCAATGAACCAGATTTACCTCCCTCGATTGTTCAGCCTCTCGAACAAAATGGAATTTAATCTTAAAATGTTTAGTTTTGCCATGAAAAACTAGATTCTTGGCTATAGCAACTACTGACTGATTATCAGCCCTAATCTTAGTTGCTTCAACTTGTTCTTCATTTAAATAACACAAAAGTTTCCTAAGCCAAATGGCTTGATTAACAGCTGCAGTAGCTGCAATGTATTCTACTTCAGCTGTAGATTGAGCAACAGTTTGTTGCTTCTTTGAGCTCCAACAGAAAACCCCTGAGCCAAGAGTAAAAAAGTATCCAGAGGTACTTTTCATGTCATCAATGGACCCTGCCCAATCACTATCTGAATACCATATCAATTTGAGCTCTTTTGCCTTCTCAAAATTCACTCCATAATTCAAAGTTCCCTTCACATATCTGAGAACTCTCTTTGCTGTTTTAAAATGCACAACATCATAACAATGCATAAATCTAGACAGCAAACTAACAGCACACATAATATCAGGCCTAGTAGTTGTTAAGTAAAGCAAACAATATACCAAGCTTCGATATTCCTTCTCATCAACTCTCTTTTTATTCCCACTACTAGTCAGCCTCTCCCCTTGAGCCACTGGTGTGCTGACTGTTTTGCAATTGTTCATGCAAAATTTGTTGAGAATCTTCAAAGTAAAGGCATGTTGGCTAATGAAGATGCCTTGATCAGATTGGTTCACTTCCATGCCAAGGAAGTATGTCATGAATCCTAAATCTGCCATCTCAAAGACTACTTACATTTGCACCTTGAGCTCATTAACCAACTCTTCCTTGCTTCCAGTTACAAGTAAGTCATCCACATAAAGTGAGACAATCAGAAGAGTTTCATGCTGTGACTTCTTTATAAAAAGTGTAGGTTCACTAACACTTTTCTCGAACTCGAACCTGGACAGGTAAGCATCAACCCTGTCATACCAGGCCATTGGTGCCTACTTCAGACCATACAAGGTCTTTTTTAGCTTATAGACTTTGTCTTCTTCACCATGAGCCTTGAACCCCTCTGGTTGTTCAATGAAAATTTCTTCCTTGAGGAAGCCATTCAGAAAAGTAGACTTGACATCGAGCTGGTGAATTCTCCATTGTTTCTGTGCAGCCAAGGCAAACAGAAGTTTAATTGTGTCTAGCCTTGCTACTGGAGCAAATGTCTCCATGAAATCAATGTCATATTATTGACTGTAGCCTTTCATGACAAGCCTTGCCTTGTACTTGTTCAATGAGCCATCAGTATTATACTTGGCTTTAAACACCCACTTGACACCTATGACTTTCTTATGATCAGGTCTGTCAACCAATTCTTAAGTGTTATTCTTGTGGATCATTTCCAATTCAGCTTCCATGGCCTTCTTCCAGCATTTGTCCCTAGCAGCCTCTTCAAAATCTGAAGGTTTAACTATTTCAACATCACATCTTTGGTAGATGTTTGAAATGGTTCTAGTGCCTCTCACAGGAGTATCATCAAAGTCTTCATTGCTAGGCTCATTTTCAACTAGTTCCAAGCTACTGTCAAGTTGATTTTCTTCACTCAAACTTGCATCTGCATCACTCCAACTCCAAACCTTTTCTTCATTAAATCTAACATCCCTACTAACCAAAATCTTTTTTGTTGAGGGATCAAATACCCTATAGCCCTTATTGGTGCTGCTGTTACCAACAAAGATCCCAGGCATAGATCTTTTGTCAAGTTTGGTTCTCTTTTTAGCTGGTATAAGAGTGTAGCAGACACAACCAAACACCTTTAGGTGTGACACTGTTGGTTTGAGATCATGCCAAACTTCAAAAGGAGTTTTGTACTTGATAGCAGTGGTAGGCAGCCTATTGAGCAGATACACTGAAGTGTTTGCTGCTTCAGCCCAAAATTTGCTTGGCAATTTGCTTTCAAATAATAGATATCTGGCCATATCAAGCACTGTTCGATTCTTTCTTTCACAAACTCCATTTTGCTGAGGAGTATAAACTTTGTTAGCTAATGTTGAATTCCAGCTTGCTCACACAGCTTCTAAAACTTCTCAGACAAATACTCAGCACCATTATCTGATCTCAAAGCTTTGATCTTGCAGCCTGATTGATTCTCAACTAGAGCTTTAAACTTGCTGAATGCTTCAAACACTTTTGATTTTTGCTTCAAAAAATAGATCCAGCAAAATCTACTAAAATCATCAATAAACAGCACAAAATACTTGCTGTCATTCAAGGAGGAAGACTTCATTGGTCCATAAATGTCAGTGTGACCTAATTCAAGCTTGCCTCGAGCTCTCCATGCCTTATTGACTGGAAAAGGCAGTCTTGCCTGCTTACCAAGCTGGAAAATTTCACAAACATCATCACTGACCTCAACTTTGGACATGTATTCAACCAAATTCAATCTATCCAGCAAACTAAGTGACTTGTAACTGACATGGCCTAACCTCTTGTGCCATAAACTAGCTAAGTCAGTAGCACTAGTATAGGCCTTCTTCTCTAGCTGATTTACATCCAGCATAAAACACCTATCAGTCATAGCCACTATAACCAGTACTTGACCAATTAAATCCTCAACAACGCAGGAGTTATTCTTGAAAACTAGTGAATAACCCTTCTCAATTAGCTAACCAACACTAAGTAGGTTTTGGTCTATGTTAGGCACATAAAGCACATCATAAATAAATTTGTTACCTAAATATGTGTTGATCATTGTATCTCCTTTGCCTTTGGCCTCAATAAGATTGCCATTTCCAACTCTGACTTTGGAAGTAAACCTTCTGTTAAGATTCTTGAACAGCCTTTCATCTAAAGCCATATGGTGAGAACAACCACTATCAACTAACCAGTTCTTACTGATTTTGTTTAAGGTTGCATAACAGGATGCAGAGAAAACATGCTCCTCCTAAGATTGAAGGTCTTTAGCAGCCTTAGCTTGCATTTTCTGCTGATCTTGTACCTTTCTTTTGTTCTTGCACACCTTCTCAACATGACCAAACTGTTTATATCTCCAGCACTGAACATATGGTCTGTGCCAACAGTTCTTCTCCAAATGTGTAGTCTTTTTGCAGTGAATGCATGGTGGAAAGCTCTTTTTTTCAACATCCCTTTTTGGTTTCTCCATTTTTTCAAGCCATGGTTTCTTGCCTTTGTAGCTTAAACTTGAGCTTTATTTGACCTTTTCTTGGAAATCTCCTTCAGGGTACTCTTCCTGCCTATTGGCCCTCCTTTGCTCAAGTGCATAAAAGGAATTTACCAACTCAGACAATGAGATAGCTGATAAATCCCTCGAGTCTTCCAATGAAGAAATCTTATATTCAAATTTCTTAAGGAGAGTTGTAATAACCTTTTCAACAACTCTGCTCTCACTGAAATCATCACCAATGAGCCTAATATTGTTGACTATGGCCATTATCCTATCAGAGTACTGCTTGATGGTCTCTGACTCTTTCATCTTCAAGTTCACAAAGTCTCTCCTAAGGTTGATCAGCTGCTACTGCCTTGTCTTGTGTGACCCCATTAACTCTTCCTTTAGCTTCTCCCATGCTTGCTTTGGTGAGTTACAAGCCATTATCCTAGTAAAAATTACATCGGATACTCTATTTTGCAAGCAAGCCAAAGCCTTGTACTTCTTGGCACAATCTTCACTATGTTGCCTTATCTGTGCAATGGTGAGATTGTCCCTCAATGGAGGTGGTTCAGCATCATTCTCGGTCATATTCCACAAATCATGTGCTTGAAGGTATGCCTTCATCTTAACTACCCAAATGTGGTAGTTCTATCCAGCAAACACAGGTGGTGGTGGTGGTGGTGGTGGTGGTGTAAAACTCATCTTGCAGCAACAAAACAACAACTTCAACTTCTTCCTCTTTAAGTTTTCTCCGCAAAGAAAAATACCAACAGAGGCCCTCAAAGATGACATGCTCTTGATACCATTTTTTAGGTTTTAACAACAGAGAAGGAAAACAGAAGCAAGTAATCCAGATGAAATATGAAGCTCTGTCTGAAAATAAAGCAACAAAGTAATAAACCTGGATGAAGAATGAAAGAAGTTTGAACTTCAAAGACTTGAGACTTGTAGAAAGAAACTACCAACAAAACAGAAATTTTTGGAAGAAATGAATTTTTCTTGCTTTCCATTTCGTCCAGCTAAAGTATATATGTGTTACAATAAAATTGACAGTTACCTAACATAACTGCTCCCATAAATGCTTGTCAAAAGCTTAGCTAAAAATACAAACAAAATGTAGCTAACATACCAGCTATCATATTCAAATCTTGACCAAATCCTACTAACTTAAAAGTTAAATTACAAAGCAACCAAATCAAGTTACAAATAAACAAAATGGTTCTGCTTCATTTGGTTCAGCTCCAATGCTGGTTTGCATGCTGGTCTGATGTTGCATTGCAGGCTAAAGTTTAACATGGGATGCATCATCATGGGCGAATAAAGATGGAAAATACAAATTGGATTACAGATATCAACCATTCGTTGCAAAGTACACCAATTTCAAAGCAGGTGGTTACTATGCCTATGCGCCGGTTTGGTGCTACCTAGTGTCTGCTTCACCTTTCCGGGAAGGAGGATTAACCATGCAACAATATAGAATTATGAGATGGGTTCAAAAATACCACATGGTGTATGACTATTGAGGGACCCCAAAAGGAACCATGCCTTAACCCCAGAGTGCTGGAGCTAGTCAAAGTACCTTACTAACAATTGGATCAAAAACTTTTTTCAACTTCTCTGTAAGTAATGAAAGAAATTTACTATTTTTCCACTTGTTTTCCTTTGGTATCTTGAAATGGATCCCACTTCATGCAAGGTTTAGTTGAGCGTCCAAGGCACCATAATAGAAAAAAAAAAGGAAAGAAATATGAAAGAGTTTCTGTATTTTTATTGTTGTTGTTTCTGTCGTCATTTTCTCGATAAAAGCAAAAAATACACTTTTAAGAAAAATAGTACATCTACATCAAAACATATGCATATATGTAATTGACATTTATTTTTTTCAAGTTTAGAAGTTGTGAGTTTCATTGCTTATTTCTTCAAACTATAATTTTTATTATCGTAAATATAGGAATCGGGTTGAATCGTGGTAGAAACTTTTTTTATTTTATTATTATTTTTAAATCTTATTTTGACTTTGTTAAATCCATCTACTTTGTTATCTTTTATTTAAATGGTCTAAACTAGAATCAAAACATAATTACTTGAGACATAATCATATAAAATAAGGTATGATGAAAAAATTATTTTGGCGTTTAGAGATGAACCCATGATGTGTTGAAGATCGGCAAGATTCTCTCTTAAATTTAATGGTGGCTATCAATGAGACAAGTCACCGTCTTTGGTTATTTATAGTGTTAATGTATTTATTGATGGAAGAAGAGAGCTAGTCAAGTTAACTTGATTTGGACTCTCTCATTAAGGAGGGTCCTACACTTTTCATATCATGCTAAATAATATTATCTTTAAATTGAGACAAATTTAGGTATGGATCACTTCATTTATCAGTTTTCTTGATTTGATCTAGTTTCACAAGAAAAAAATCATTGACATTAAAAATATATTCTGTGACAGATCTAAATTTATTATTTATTTAATATTTTTAAAACATAGTTTCAATAGCATTCTTATGGTTTTTTTTTTAGCAAAATATAAAGTGAATTAAATCTTTTAACTCATAAAACTGTGATAAAAATTTAGATTAAATTGGTCAGAATGCCGGTGTTTAAAGAAGTCAAGAGTCTAGACTATTGATCTTTTTCTCCCTTTTTTTTCTCTCGGTCAAACTCACTAAAGATTGTAACACCTTAATTCCACTTTGAGAAATTATAATGATCCATTATAATATATGTAAAGAATAAAGCCCATACTTTTGTAGGGCCAAAGTAAAGATTTTGTGTTGAGTAACCAAGATAATATTATAAAATTTTAAATTTTATGTTAAAATTATTTAAATTGAATTATTAATTTTCAAATGATTAATTAAGAAAAAGTTTAAAAAATAAGTAGTTGTTATGAATATCTTATTAAGTGGATGTCCATCATGATTAAAATAAAGTTTTAATGTATTTTAAATTCTAATAGGTATTAGAATTAG
This sequence comes from Gossypium longicalyx, assembly GCA_025698465.1. Classification (NCBI taxonomy): domain Eukaryota; kingdom Viridiplantae; phylum Streptophyta; class Magnoliopsida; order Malvales; family Malvaceae; genus Gossypium; species Gossypium longicalyx. The sequence goes on along the minus strand of CM046995.1, from coordinate 32,174,740 downwards.
ATCTCTACTTCCTTTATACTTCTTATGCCTATAAATAGAGACTCTGATGAAGTATTGTAATCATCCCAATTGATCAATAAAGTACATTCTCTATTGCTTCTTACATTATCTGTTGCTTTCATATTTTCTCTGTTCTTTATTCTCCCCATCTCTCTTTATTTTATAGTATGTTATTAGCATGATATTGCTCAAAGTAATAGTTCCTTTTATCAACGATCAAATTTATCCTTCATGATTTTCAATATCTTTGACGACTTTGACGACAAGATGCAAAGTTTTTATAAGAAGTTTCTTTTATTTAATATTTCATATCTGATTATTATTTTTCATTCTTCTTTCATTATACGTTATCATTATTTTGATTAACTTAATTTACTTTTTGTTCTTAAGGATGGTGAAAGATTTGATACCGTTATCTATATGAAATCGAGAAGATGTTTATAATCACTACTTCTCATCCATGGTAACGATGTTGAAAGATTCAATCTCATAATGGATCATGGTGATGACGATGATGTTAAAGATCTTTAGGTATATTTTACTATATTTTATTTATAATATCATGTTGATTATAATTGGAGGCTAATCATGACAACATTAATAGATAGATTATGATTTAAAATCCACACATGTTTGCGATAGTGATTATGAAATAAAGAATCTATTGAGATGTTTATAAGTCTATCCTACAAGATTTGTTGCATTCCCCGAAGTGAATATAAATATAAAGAAAATAAAATATATACTCATAGACCACTAAAAGTGGGAACATAGTAATAAATAAGAGAACAATGAGAGTTCTGAAGATAACTTTTCAAAAGGTAAAGATAACTTATGTTATCAATATGATATGAAATATTATTAGCCACATATGTGGCGTATGCCCAAATATTTTGTTTTTTGTTAATATTCTTTGAGAAAGGATATGAGAATGTAATAATGAATTCTATCATTATAAATAGAAAATATTTATCTTATTTGATACTAAAACAAACAAATATTATTCCAATATTTGATATTTGATAGTACAAAATTAGTTGAAAGCTCCAAAAGAGCTAATAAATTAATATCTAAGAAGCACAAAATTTGCTATTCCCTGAAGCGAATATTGCATATAATTATTTGGAAATTATGTTTATTGACTTGGTGGCATTATAGACTTCACATTGATTTAGACATTTCCAGTAGTAAATGTCACAATAGTACTTATAAGTGGATACAAATTAAAAGGAATGATAATAAAATTATCAATTTGTTACAATTTAGTACAATTGAAACACATGTTAAAGTAAACTAGAAGTTTACTAATAAAATTGTGTTTACCACTTACCGTAACTAGTTAGACCATCCTAGATCATATATAATACAAAAATTTATTGAGAATTTGTAACACCCCAAACCTGGCCCGGACATTATGGCCAAATCTGGCACGTCACATTGAAGTGTTTTTGCGAAAAACCTTGTTTTCATTGAAAACCCTTCCTTAAAATATGAGACCTTGGTAAACTTATAAAAACTCTCTTTTCAATCACAAAAGCTTGTTTAAAACATATGATTTATGAAAACCTGTCAGTTTAAAATTTAGTTGCGGAAACGTAGAAAAACATACTATGATTTATGAAACTCATGTTCAACTTCTCGTAATTAAAACGCATAAAAATATTAATCCAAATAATAACGAAAAAGGGGAGGCCTTATTACAATCCAGACTAAAAATTACTTAATAAACTAGTAACTTATATGCTTTGAAAACAAATCCAAGTTGTCTTGCTAGCTGGCCACCCAGAGTCCCTCTAAACATCGAACCTTCTACTGAGCATCACCTGAGAAAAATAAAAGAGGGGGTGAGTTTTCGCAAACTCAGTGTGTACTACACTCAACAAACATAAAGCAACATCAACCACTGTAAAATCATACATGCAATGTAATGCAGTGCAGTGCAATCCCGCCTCAATAATCCAACTGCTACACATCAACTCCGTCCCCCAATACACATCATGTGGGGATATAAATATCGACCCACCAAACCGATACACATCAATGGTAGCCCGGTTGCGGAACTACCTTCATTCATATATTGGGATTAAAAGTCGTCAGTGGATCCATGATTGTCAAGCAACCATGCGATCCTTATATACTTCCTCCGTTCCGTTATTCCCAACCCAGATGCAACCTAAGCAGAATATCGTGTGTATGCAACAGATATACATGTAACATCCATAAAACTTACATTCAACACATAGGGATATTTTAGTCATTTAGGGCATTTCGGTAATTTTTCCTTTATAGCGGGTTTTTACTTACCTTGGCCCGTTAACAAATCCCGTAAGCTAAGATGAACGAATACTATGCACCAGGTAGGATTCTAGAGAAGATGAGGTGAGTCATTAAGACTGCTTAAGTACCAAGCCCTCCCTAGATCCAATCCTAAACATGCATATACCCGTTGCCACACCTTAACCCTATGACTTGTCCACGGTCTCATTTAATTAATTAAGTTTTATGCAGTCATCATAAACTATGCCCAAAACCCCTTACAAAGCCCAGATAAATCCACATACTTGTATATGGCCCACTAGGCCCAATCATATTTATATGGCCTATTAGGCCCAAATCACATTTATATGGCCCATTAGGCCCAAATCACATTCATATGGTCCATGAGGCCCAAATCACATTTATAGTCATGCTCAAATACGAATTTTTCATCACATAGCATCAATTATCAATTTTCGCCTATTATGGCCCAACAGCTCATCGGGCTCATTATGCCCATTCTGGCCAGGTTGGCCAATTCACAGCCCAAGTCCATGGAATCGCCCATGGGGCCTCAAATAACCTATCGATTTCCCCCTCACGAGTGTTCGCGCACTCGCAAGTCCGTTGTAGCCAAACTTTTGGCTTTTCGGCATTTTGGGATTTCAGGATTTGTCAATTTATTGTGTGTGTGCAGTGAATGTACGCACCTGGTAAGAAAGCGTGCTGCGATCTTCCTAGCCATGAACCGACAATCGATATCACTCAAGAACTAATCTCACATACTTATCGAACACTTTACCAAAAGCCGAAATCTCACCTTAACCTTACCTGAAACGCCAAGCCTTAATAGCTTTCCGTTGATCACTAACCACGAGTACTTTTCAGATCTGCATTAACCTTTATCGTTAAAAACATAATGGGTGACTTGTATCCAACATATGTCACCCTTTTCTACTAAAGCCTATTCGGCCAACCCTTACTAAGTGAGGAACACTTACCAAAGTCTCACACCTGAGGAGCAAATTGGCAAGGATCCAAAAGACTAGCATTCGATACTAATCCTACCAAAACCGATTAGAAGAAGTGAGGAACAAAGTAATTGATACTTAGCAAAATCGATTGGAAGAATGAAGTACTTACACTAGGACTGACCAATTAGAAATATTAGTGGCGGCACCAACGGTATTCAGCCCTTGCGATTTGTATGGCAAAAAGAGGGTTATTCGGCTCCAAGGGAAAAGAAAATAAGAAGTCGGCTAGACTGAAAGTGAATCAAAAAGATTTGAGTAAAGGAAGAATAGAAAATCGGCACAAGAACACAAAAAAAGAACAAAGGATTTTTGGCTTTTAGATCTTGGAGAGAAAAAGAAAAAAAAAGGTTTCTGGCAACAAGGTAAAGGAGAATTCAGCATTAGACTGGCAACCCTACATTCGGCACCTATATATAGCCTCTATAGTCGAATTTCCCATGCCCAAATTCCCAATTCGGCTCCACCTCTTCCTCACTCCTCATCTCCTAGTTTTTCTCCCTGATAACCCTTTAATCCCTTCCTCAAATTTCTCCTCTTATCACTCTCTACAGAGTTCATTCCAACGCCACATCTGTCCAACTCTTAAGCAAAAATAAATCCTTCTTTTGCGCAAGGTGGGATTCGAACCCCATACCCCCTTGCCTTGCCTTGCATGTGACGCCACTTGCCACTCCACCACAAGGCTTCCTTGTGTCTAATTCTTCCTTCATTTATTCAAAAGCCCACCTACTTCCCATCAAGGTTCTTTTAATTATTAACCCATAATTTCTTTTACCCCTAGGTTCGACTCAAACCTTAATCGAGACCTACTATCACATAATTAACACTTAACCGAGAATATTAAGCACACTTTTTTATTAGAATCAAAGAAAAAAAGAAAATTCTGGATTTCAAGATTTTTGGGGCGTTACAGAATTCATATGGACATTCATTAAAAAACCAGAAGATTCTTTAATTTAAAAAATTCTCATTTGTTTCTTTAATTTAAAAAATTCTCATTTGTTGCTTGTTCTCAATGAAAATTGATTCTTAGAAACTCACTAGCTAAAGTTGATATTTAATGTCCTTACATTTCTGAAATGAATATGGGCTCATTCATCCATCATGTGGATGGTTTTGATATTATATGATTTTTGTAGATGGATCTACAAAACAATCACATATGTGTTATCAACTCGCAACCTGTCGTTTGAGAGATTGCTTGTTTAAATGATTAATTTTAGATTATGCAGTTAAAATATTCATCCTGCTAATGTTGGTGAGTTTACATCCCAAGTTTTCAATGATTATTGCATGTCAATTGGGATAAAATTTGAACATTCTGTAACTCATGTTCACACACAAAATGATTTAGTTGAATTTTGTATTAAATGCCTCTAACTAATAGCTAAACCATTAATTATGAGAAGAAAACTTTTTGTTTCAACATGAGATTCATGCTTGTATTGATTTACATGTTGTACGCATCAAGCCAATAAATTATAAATACTCTCTATTGCAATTGATTTTTGGTCAAGAGCCAAATATTTCCCATCTTACAATTTTTGGATGTGCGTATATGTACTAACTACTCCACCACAACGCATAGGTCATAATAAGATATTGGGAATGTATATTTATATGAGTCTCCTTATAATATTTTTGAGCAATTAATTCGAGATTTAATTGTAACATGAGTTGTCAATTTTCCCAACATTAGGGGGAGAGAAACAATAACTTGTAATGAGTTAGGGGGAGAGTAATTGAACCAGAATTCAATAAGGATAACTTATTACAAGTTAACTGTTAGATGTACTTACAAACTTAATGAGAATAACCAAGTGTTATATACCATCTAATATTTTAATTTGAATCAAAGTCCCAGTAGGACAATCAGTTAGAATAAATAATAGATTAATCGGTTCCAAAGATGAAAATTATTCTAGATGGTCATATAGTGGAGCCGGGTGCTCTAGAAGAGACCCAAGACATAACTAATAAGTAAAACTCCAAAAGAGATTCAATTACCTGAAACTAAATTTTAAAATAATAAAAATAAGAGATCACGATAAGTTATGCCAATTCGAGAAAATATGGAATTGAATAATAAAAATTGTCGACAATGATTTTGCATGCAATATTATTATTGAAATAATGAAATAAAAGGAGGATCTTGAATAAATCTATTGAGAAATATAAATATGGAATAAATTGATAAAAATAGAAAGATGCAACTCAAGTACAATTAAATTTGTGGAGTTTTTGGACCAGTAGTCCAAATATCTAAAGGTATAAAGCCAGTGAGGGTGCAATTGAAGTAGTTTTGCAAAAGTGGAATAAAAATATGAAGTTTTCCGCTAAGTCCTGACATTGATTATGAAAAGATATAATATTCTTTTGTGGCGGATGCAATAACCTTTAGATATATTATTAAATTGACAATTCATAAAAGATTTAACTTATCTTTAATGGTTATTGTTACAACCTTTTATGAATAACTATATATTAAAGTTTATATTAAAATCTTTGAAGGATTTAGGATGCTAGAAGCATATTAAAATTCTCGAGAAATTATTCATTTATATAAATTGAAATAATTTGAATATATGTGGTAAATTTGACTTGGTGAATAATAGTTGAATGAAGATTATAAAATGATCCAAAATACCTATTTGTGTTTTTACAAGAATCATGTTTAAAGTTTGTTATGATTATTATTGAATCTCTTGAAGAGATCAAAATATATTTCCCCAAATTTCTCTCACTCGTGACTTTTAAAAGAATGGTAATATAAATGCTTATCAAAACATTCAAATAGTCATTTGAAAAACTAGTATTCAAGATTGAATACGTAGAATATAAGAAAATATGTGATGTTTTCTTGAGTGGGAGTAAATACGCGTTGCACTCTTTTTCCCTTAATCGAGGTTTTGTCCCATTGGGTTTTCCTTATAAGGTTTTTAATGAGGCAGCATATTATGTGTATTATAGTGTACTCTTTTTCCTTCATTAGGTTTTTATCCCACAGGGTTTTTCCTAATAAGGTTTTAACAAGACACATTATCTATCAATAGACATCCAAGGGGGAGTGTTATGAATATATTATTAAGTGGATCTCCATCATGATCAGATAAAGTTTTAATTTACTTTAAATTCTAATAGTTATTAGAATTAGATCTCTACTTCTTTTATACTTCTTATGCTTATAAATAGAGACTTTGATGAAGTATTGTAATCATCCCAATTGATCAATAAAGTACATTCTCTATTGCTTCTTACATTCTCCGTTACTTTCATATTTTCTTTGTTCTTTATTCTCCCCATCTCTCTTTATTTTATAACAGTAGTCAATTTTTGGAAAAAGTTAAAGGTATGATTTTTCCTTTCGATCAAAGGGACCATGAGATTATCTGTTGGAACATTTTCAACAATATTTATAATATTCCAATAACTATAAATGAAAGAGTGTAATTAATCAAAAGTTTTATCTTTTTTATTACTGACAAAGAAGCATAATTATTCAAACAACATTATTTCAAGAGTTATGGTTAATTAAGATATATTAGATGAATAATTATGTCTCTTATAAAGATATTATTATTCAGAAAAGACTCCTATTGAAAGATGTCTTTATGAAGAGATATGAAAACTCCTATAAATAGGAATGAGATTTTATTTGGAAATAATACAAACAAGTTCTAAAAATTCTTTTTATCATTCCTTCATCTTTTAATATTATTAATTTTTCTATAAAGAATTACTATAGAAATTCTTTGTAGAAATTAATTTTCTTGTTATACATTGCTCAGTGCTTAATGAACTATTCTTGTCAATACAAAACGCAAATAGTCATCGACTTTATTGTATCATCGAGGTTCATTTTCTTGAAACACTTTTGCACAAAGAATTTAGGTGGGGCCAAATAAAATCTTAAAGATAGTAGTTTGATACACGCCTTGGAGCCTTGTTCTATTTCTTTATTCTTTGTTTGAGCTTCGTTCGTGTGTTCGAGATTTTTCTCACTGGAGTTTTGTACTAACAATTTTAAGGTTTTATTTTCATGATGACTACTACAACACATGAAAGTGGAACATTAAGGAAGTTGGCTTCCAACTTTTTCAAGCTTGACTGGTTTGATGGTGGCAATTTTTAGTAGTGGTAGAAAAAGATGCACATCTTATCATCGACTTTGAAGATTGCCTATGTTTTAGATACTCCAAGGTTAGAAGAGAATGAAAATAAATCTATTGTTGCAACTCAAGAAAGAAAAAAATGGGACAATGTAGATTACATGTGTATAGGCCACATATTGAATGGTTTATCCGATGGTTTGTTTGACACCTATTAAAACAAAATCACCGCTAAGGAATTACGAGACAAATTAGAGGCAAGGTACATGATCGAAAATGCTACAAGTAAGAAATTTCTTGTTAGCCATTTCAATAATTATCAAATGATTGATGGTCATTCTATTATGGAACAATTTCTTGATGTTGAAAAAATGTTGAATCAATTTAAGCAATATGATATGAAAATGGATGAAATGATTATTATATCCTCCATTATAAACAAACTTCCTGTCTTGAAAAGACTTTTAAAAAAATCTAAAACATAAAAAAGAGGATATATCTCTTGAGGCTTTGGCAAATCATCCTCATAGTGAAAAAGAATATCAAAAGCAAGATTAAAGCTTAGATTCTGAAAATGTCAAAGTGCATGTTACAGAGAAAGTACAGACTACTAAACCATCCAAGAGAAAGTTCAAACATACTGATAGAGCACCTAACTTCGAAAAGAAACAAAAGGGCTCATGCTATCAGTATGGTAAGCCGAACATTTCAAGAATAAATGTCAATTTTTAAAGAAGAAGTCATCTGCTAAGGTTAATAATAACGAAAAGTTCGTTGCCATGATTTCTGATATTAATATGGCACATGATGATAATGCATGGTGGATTCATACTGGAGCAACAAAACATGTGTGCAAAGACAAAAGTATGATCACAAAGTTCACACAATGTGAATATGAAAATGTCTAGTATATGGGAAATTCTTCCACGCATCTGTAACACCCTATACCTGACTCGAATTACTAAATCCAAATATCGGATGTTACAAAACTTAAACACTTATCAATTTTTTTACAACAAGCGTAAAATCATTTTAAAGCATACTTCTTATTCATTTATTTATCGTTATTAAAACATGATTAATGAAAAAGAATATTTAATAATTAGATCATATTTTCAAAAGCAGCATATGTTGTTACAACTTAAAACTTTGTTAAAGACAAAATTCTCTTAGCGTAAAGTTCTAAGCGTCAATTCCTATGGTGTCCCATCTATGCATAATATCACAACTCGAACTGCCACCATAGCCCATTCCTGGCTTGGTCCCTCATGGCGTACCAACTCTTTAACTAGAACCTACATTACAAATAGACGCTTGTAAGTTTAAACGAACTTAGTGAATTTTAATCCAGGTTACCTTTGAATGTTTATTGTTCAATTCCTCAACTTGAAGATTCTGGATTTCTTTTCAATCTTTGGTGGATATTTTTCTAATATTGGGTGCATACATATACGCCAACTTCCATACTTGACCACTATATAGACAATTCACTCATTGGCAGATTATAGATTTCACTACTCAATACGGATCTCATTTCCTTTTTAGAAACAAATGCATTCCTCAGAAGGATATTCATACAAAATCTACTTTCGATGGATTCTTACACGAACAAATGTTGAACACTTCACCCAGGATGGTGTACTCTCTGATATTATTATTGGTGGATACTTATATTAACTGATCTTTTAAGGTGAACTTCATACGAATCCTACCTTTGGTGGATTCTCATACTAAATGCGTTAGCTACCAAGATATCGGTTGTAACACCCCAAACTGAGTTGAGTTGGTATGACCCGAGTCTAGCATGCCACATTAGCCACCAAAGTGACTCTCCGTTTAATTCCCAAGCGTTCCTCCAACACACTGCAGTTTACAGCATAAAGTTAAGTTAGGTTATCACAATGCAACGGAACCAAACATGGATCATAAGACATAAAGAGAAAAGATGTAATGGCATAAAACATGTGAACACATAGCACTTTTCTTATACAAAAAAGAAGAGTTCATATAAAAAAAAGTAAAGTTTTCAAGATTCACATATAAGTGACAATCCCTAAACACTCACTGATTTGTCATGAATTTCAAATAAGTTTTGTTTTTCCTTTGTCCTTGTTGGCAAATGGTCCTTCTAATTGGTGACACACATAAATAGACACATATCACAAACAAAGCACATTGAATCCAAACGAATGAACATAGTTTCCTAGTCAATTAACCCTAGCTGGACAGAGGCTTACGTTGACTTCTTAGGCTAGGTTTTGAATAGAGACTTATTAACAAAGTAACCGATGAGAGACTTTTCTATGATAAGTGCTTAATTTATAAACACTAGATGTTTTAGTACCCTTAGGATGCCCTAGCCGGCTTAGGAAAAAGGTTATGTGCATGCTTAATTTTCCTAAGTGGAATATAAGTCAACTTCCTAACTCAAGTATAACTCTACTTATACTGGAAAATACATATTCTCCAACCCAACTGGTGAACACCTACTCACCAACCTTTATGGCGAACTCTCACACCTTTTGGTGTATTCTATTTGTCGAATCAGTACGAACTCCTTGCTCAAAGTGTAACAGTCCGATTTAGGGCTTAGTCAGAATAGTGGTCCCGAGACCACAAATTCAAATTTTGGAAAAATTATTTTTATTATTATGAGGTTATAGTAAGATTACATTAGTGCATGAAAATTTTGGTAAGTTAATTTTGACGTTTGAGAGCCCAATTGCGAAAAAGGACTAAATTGCATAAAAGGCAAAAGTTGCATTTAGTACCCAAATGTGTTAAATAGCTAAAGAACTAAAATTAGGGGTTTTTAAAGAGCAATTTGACCTCTAGAAACAAGGTGGCCGGCCCTAAGAAGCAAACTTAGTCAAAAAGTCAATGTTAGGTGACTTGATGACATAATCTTATGATAAAATAATACCTATGAGCTTAACTATCAATTTCTTTCTTCTTCATGCCTTCTCCCCACCAAAAATATCAGCAAGAGAGGGGTTTTTGAAGCTTTGAAATTTCAGAAACTTATTACCTCAACAAGTAAGTGATTTCCATGTCCCTAGTTAATAATTTTTGCATTTTTGAGACCCTTGAAGCATGAGCTTTCAAATGAGGGGTCTATTATGCAAAATGGTTAAGAGTTTAGGGCTTTGCCATGATGGAATTGTAGTGTTTGCTGAGTTTTTATGGAAGAGTATGAGTCTTAGCTATGTTATAAACAACTTTTGTGAAAGGTGTTAGCATGAAAACACCAAAAATGACTCTTTTGCAAAAGTTGCAAGATAAGTGTTAAGTATGTGAAATAGTGAGATTTTGGGGTTGCTATAATAGTGAGATTTTGCCAAGATCTAGCGGCAAAATGATCATTTTACCCAAAAATGTAAATTTTAGATTGCCTAATTGCTTTTAATGACTAAATGAGTGCACTTTGCTATTCTAGATCAAGATTTACTGAATCCAAACCTAGACCGGGGGAAAGCCAAGCAAATCGACTAAACCGACTAGTGGAATACATTTTGTAAACCGAGGTAAGTTGTATGTAAATAATATAACTACATTGTTAATACATGTATTCGAATTGTCATTGAATTGATATAGCATGAATTGCTAGATTGTGAATTGAGAATGCATAGTAATAATTGAGATAGTAGAAAGATCCTATTGGAACCCTAGGAAACAAACCAGATATTCGTGCCTTAACATTTGGGTTACTTGTGTGCCAGTGTGAGACATGTCTGGGACATGCATCGGCCACATTATGAGAGCAAGTGTAAGACCATGTCTAGGACATGGCATCGACGTAGAGATGAGTGCCAGTATAAGACATGTCTGGGACATGCATCGGCTAAGAGTTGTGCTAGTGTAAGACATGTTTGGGACATGCATCAGCACATAATAATGAGAGCTAGTGTAAGACCATGTCTGAGACATGGCATCGGCCTCAATGATGATACCCAGTGTAAGACCATGTCTGAGAGATGGCATCGGCAACTTAACCCATGATAAAGGCTTATAGAATATCCGGTAGTGTTCCAAAAGGCTCAACTTTAAAGGTCATGAAATCTAGTTAGTAAGGAAAGTATAACAATGTTGTGAGTGGTACAGGTACCTATTCGGTATGCATGAGTAATGAGCACAAAATAGAAAATGTGACTAGAGTAGACGGTAATGAGTGAGTCAAGCTTATGCCTATCTTTGTGCTATGAGTATGATGACTAGAGGAAAAATTTTTGTTTTATATTTACTTATATGCAACTTACTAAGCTTTCTTCTTACTCTCTTTCCTTTCCCTTTTCTTTCAGTGCCGCCTAATTAGTTCAAGGATCCCTTGAAGTCAGAGATATCGATCACACTATCAGCCGTAATACTTGGTATAATTGGATTTATATTTTTTATAATGGCATGTATAGGGCTAGACCTTATTATTTTTGTGTCTTTAAGACTTGGCCAAATGTGTTGGCTTGAAATAGTTTCCACATTTTACATTAAGCCTTGAATGAGGATAACTTTCATTTTGAGTCTATAATAGATGCATCTTCATTAAATGAATGTCTATCATACTTGATTTGGTATTGGTTAGTATTGACATGAAAATAGGCATACTAGGGTGGCAATGAAGATTGGTAAATAGCCTCATATTGTCCACACGAGTAGACACACGGGCGTGTGTCTAGGCCGTGTGTGACACACGGACAACCCCATAGGCATGTGAGAAGGTTATGTGTCCCCTGCACTTAGAAATTTCAAGTCAGAATTCATGGTAAGGGTCACACGGGCAGAGACACGGCCATGTGTCTCAGCTGTGTGGAGGGGCACGGCCTAGTACACGGGCGTGTACCATGGTCGTGTGATGCTGACGTCAAAAATAAAATACTCAAGTTTTTGCACGCGAGCTGTGCCACAGGCATGTCATGGCCGTGTGGAAGGACACGAGCGTGTGCCCAGGCCGTGTGAAGTCTGCACCTATTTTATAAAAAATTGTGGGATTTAAATTGGCCACACGGGTGCGAAACACGGGTGTGTCCCTAGCACATGGGCATGTGCCCTATACCCACACGGGCGTGTGGAGCCTTAGAGCATGAATTTCTTTGAGTTTTTCTCAAGCCCTCGGATGGGTCTCGAACCACCTTGAGTATATGTTTTGGGCCCCGTATGTAACAGTCCAGTTTTGACCTTAGTCAAAATAGTGGTTTCGGGACCACAAATCTAAGTCTAAAAAATATTTTAATATGATTTTTCTGTGCCTGTGATTTGTGAATTTATATCTGCCAGATTTTGGTAATTTAATTTGTATGTTTCTGTGCTCGATTTGCAAAAAGGACCAAATCACGTAAGTTGTAAAAGTTGTCTACTAGTTGCTAAAGTGCCTAGGCGCTATGGTTTGTTAAAGTTAAGGCCCTTGCATGTCAATAAAACCATTCTATGATAGTGGCAGACATGGTTTGGCAATATAGTAAATAGGTAATTTTTTAAAGGATGGTTAGGTAATTAGGTAATATATGTTATTAAATAAAACAAATGCATGAAAATTTGTTTATTCATGCATATCCTTGCCGAAAATACAAAAGAAAAAGAGAGAAAAAGAACAAGCTAGGTTTTGGCACTTTGATCCTTGATTAAGGTATGGATTTTTGTCCGTTTTTTATAATTTCGACATTTTTGTGATCGTTGCTTTGTGTTCTTCAAAGCCCATGTCTGAATTTCTATTTTTTTTTTTTTTAAGATTTCATGAAATGCCATTGTTGATATCATGAGCTTTGTGATGTTTTTGGATAAATTATAAAGGCTTGATAGATGATTTGTAAGTTTTGTCTTTGAATTTTGATGAAATAGAGTAAATTAGGCTAATTTGTGAAAATGTTATTTTGAAGGACTAAAATGTAAAATAAATGAAATGTGTGGACTTGTATGAGAGCCATGAAAATTCGGCTAAGCTTGTGTACAAACAAATTATGTGTATTTTGTGATTTTGTGAAAGAGGGACTAAAGTGTTGAGATGTGAAAACATGAGGGCTAGTTTGCAAATTTCCCTAAATGTGTGATTATCGATTGAATTGAATTATATGGTAAATAAAAGGATTAATTTTGAATACTTAAAGATCAAGAAAAGAGGAGTTCAGATTTAGATCGAGGGAAGTCGAAGATTATAGAATAAACGTTCGAGTCGACAACTTTGAGTACGAGGTAAGTTTGTACTTAAAATATGATGTTAAGTAAGCTTTGATGCCTTAATTATACATGGTTTGTATATAATTAAATTAGATGATATGATGATGAATCGGAAGCTTACGCACTAAGTGTACGATACCGACTTAGTCTCGGTTATTTGAGATGACACTAAGTGTGCGAAAATATTTATTTTGGGCTAACCATATAGCACTAAGTGTGTGGATGTCTAAAATACGAATAAGTTATGGAAAGTCTTATAACATTCACAAGAGGTGAGTATGAAAGTGTATAAGTAATGGAATTTTCAAGTATGTATAATACCTAAGTGGTAGATGATGTTATGTATATGAATTTCATTGAGTTGATATATAATTAAGGATTGAAATTATGCAAATACATATATGTTGTTATATTATGTTTCATATATTATGAATGACTTGAGTACGAGCTTACTAAGCTTTTGAAAGCTTACTTTGTGTGTATTTGTATTGTTTTATGAATATCGTAGCTACTGAAGGCTCGGGGATAGTCGAGGATCATCACCGCACTATCAATATCATTTTGGTATTTTTGAAAGTGTATATATTTTAATGTATGGCATGTATAGGCTAGAAGGATTATGTTTATAAGTTTTGATATGTATATATATGCCATGAGAGTTAGCTAACAAATGATAAGTTGTGTATGGTTTTGGTGTATGTTTGTAATGTGCTACGTTTTAATATGTTTTGGTCATTCTTAAACATGGAATTGGTTGGAAATTTTGGTATGAATGTTGTATATCATTGCTTGTAGGTTTGACCCAATGAGAAACGGTAAATTTGCTTAAACCAAGCCTGCATTGTGCCACACGGTCAGGGGACACGGGCGTGTCTTGTGGCCGTGTAAGAAAAATAGTATTCACCTAAAAATCACATGGCATTGACACAGGCGTGTCATATGGCCGTGGGCTAAAGTCAGTAGCTAGTTAAATATCACACGGCCATAGTACACGGGCGTGCCTAACGGCCGTGTGAAATAGTCAATATGCATGCTCTGTTTTGGCATGGCTGGTTCACATGGGTGTGTCTGATGCCCGTGTGAGGCACACGGCCTGGACGCACGGGCGTGTGACCTCAACAGAATTGAAAAATTTTCTATGTTCTGAATTTTATGAATTTGTTCGGTTTAGCTCTAACCGTTCTTAAACGTATGTTTTAAGTCTCGTAAACCATCTTATGAGATAAATTGCTTATGAAATGATATTAAATAATATCTGTGATTCTAAATTGGTCTGAGATGTTCTGTCTGTCTGGTAATGCCTCGTAACCCTAATTAGATGTCAGTTACGGGTTAGGTGTGTTACATTTTAGTTGGTATCAGAGCTATGGTTTTGTCGGTTCTAGGACTGCCATAGCATATGTGAGCCTAGCTATACATGCCATATATTTGAACTTGCGATAGTGTGATGAATCCTGACATTGAAATGTGCTTTTGTATAGCAGTGGATCTCGATAGAGCTGTAGCTGATGATGTTGAAAGCAATGCATCTGCTCCCGCGCAAGGGACAGTGCAAGCTGATGCTAGACTGGGTACGAGTAGCCGTAATGGTGAGGCTAAGCAAGCCTTCTATCAAATGATGAATGATTGGTTCACCAAATACATTAGAACTAATCCGGCTGTACAACAACCTCCACCCCCGGTTAATTCTCCTCAAACTCCTGTTATGCCACTAGTAAATCCGATACAGTCAAGTAGACCACCAGTTGATAAGATTAGAAAACACAGGACTGAAGAGTTTCGAGCTACAACAAAGGATGATGATGAAAAAGCTGAGTTCTGGTTAGAGAACACAATAAGAGTATTTGATGAATTGTCTTTGAGCCCTGAAGAATATATAAAATGTGTTGTTTCTCTTTTGAGAGATACGGCGTATTATTGGTGGAAGATTTTGACATCCGTGGTTCCGAGTGAACGAGTTACATAGGATTTCTTCCAAGCTGAATTCTGAAAGAAATATATCAGTCAAAGATTCACTAATCAGAAACGCAAAGAGTTTCTTGAGCTTAAACAAGGCCATATGTATGTCACAGAATACGAGCGGGAATTTGTAAGGTTGAGTCAATATGCTCGTGAATATGTATCTTCGGAAGAAATTATGTGTCAGAGATTTGAAGACGGTTTGAATGAGGATATTCATTTGCTAGTTGGTATTCTAGAAATCAAAGAATTCGTGGTGCTTGTTGAACGAGCATGTAAAGCGGAAGATCTTGGGAAAGAGAAAAGAAAGGTTGAGTCTGAAGTCAAAGATGTACGAAAGAGATCATCGGGCAAATCATTTCAATCTGGATCCAAGAAGTTTAGAGATGATATCAGTCGTTCAAAGGCTAGTGTGGGATATTCAAACAGAGACCGTGTTAGATCGCAAACGAATTACGAATCTTCAGCCACGTCTATTGTTAGTGTTGATAATGCAAAGAATGAAAGGCCTGAATGTGATTAGTGTGGAAGACAACACTTTGGTGAATGCTGGGGAAAAAGTAATAACCGAGCTTATTATAGTTGTGGTTCAAGAAACCATTTTATTAAAGACTGTTTAGATTTAGCTAAAAAAGATAATGTTCAGAATCCGAGACCGAGTGGTAATATTTCTCGTGGTAAACCTCCCAAAAATACGGGAAATGCAAGCGATAGTCAAAGAGGAACGAAAGACACAGCTGTTAGATCTGAGGCTCGTGCACCTGCTAGAGTGTATGCTATCCGAGCTCGAGAGGAAGCTTCATCGCCAGATGTTATTACGGGTACATTTACCCTCTATGATACTTATATGATTACTTTGATAGATCCTGGACCAACACATTCATATATATGTATGAACTTAGTGAATAGTAAGACTTTGTTTGTAGAGTCTATTGAATTTGTAATTAGAGTTTCAAACCCCCAAGGTAGATGTGTCTTGGTTAATAAAGTCTGCAGGAATTGTCCGTTAATGTTTCGAGACAATTGTTTTCCAGCTGATTTGATGCTATTACCTTTTGATGAGTTTGATATTATTCTAGGAATGGATTGGTTAACTTTGCATGATGCTGTGGTGAACTGTAAATGGAAAACTATTGATTTGAGATGCAAGAATGATGAAATAGTCAGAATTGAATCTAGTGATTTAAACGGATTGCCTGCTGTAATATCTTCGATGAAAGCTTTGAATATTGCTAGAAAGGGTTGTGAAGCTTACTTTGCATATGTGACTGATTCGAGAGTATCAGAAAAGAAGGTTGAATCTGTGCCTGTTGTTTGTGAATTTCCTGATGTATTTCCTGAAGAACTTCCGGGATTACCTCCAGTTAGAGAGGTAGAGTTTGGCATTGAATTGGTACCTGGTACTACTCCGATTTTAATAGCTCCGTATAGAATGGCTCCGACCAAGTTAAAAGAATTGAAATCTCAGTTGCAAGAATTGACTGATCGAGGGTTTGTTAGACCGAGTTTTTCACCTTGGGGTGCTCCGGTTCTATTTGTGAAAAAGAAAGATGGTACAATGAGAATGTGTATAGATTATCGCCAGTTGAACAAAGTGACTGTCAAGAATAAGTATCCCCTGCCCTGAATTGATGATTTGTTTGATCAGTTGAAAGGAGCTACTGTGTTTTCGAAAATAGATTTGAGTCGGGCTACTATCAGCTACGAGTGAAAGATTCGGATATTCCGAAGACTACTTTTAGAACGAGGTACAGGCATTATAAATTTTTAGTTATCCTTTTGGATTAACAAATGCACCTGTTGTATTTATGGATTTAATGAATAGAATTCTCAGATCGTATCTTGATCAATTTGTTGTTGTATACATTGATAATATTTTGATTTATTCACGTAATGAATTTGAGCATGCTGAACATCTGAAATTAGTGCTACAAACTATACGAGATAAACAATTATATGCAAAGTTTAGTAAATGTGAATTCTGGTTGCGAGAAGTTGGTTTCCTGGGTCATATTGTATCAACCTCTGGTATCCGAGTTGATCCGAGCAAGATTTCAGCTATTCTGGATTGGAAGCCTCCAAGGAATGTATCTGGGGTCCACAGTTTTTTGGGACTTGTCGGTTATTACAGACGAATTGTAAAAGATTTCTCTGTGATAGCAACTCTGTTGACAAAATTGCTTCAGAAAGATGTGAAATTTGAATGGTCTGAGAAATGTCAGAAATTTTTTGATCGGTTAAAAGCTCTATTAACTGAAGCTCCGGTATTGGTACAACCTAAGTCAGGTAAAGAATTCGTTGTTTACAGCGATGCTTCGTTGAATGGACTCGGTTGTGTTTTAATGCAAGAAGGAAAACTTATAGCTTATGCCTCGAGACAATTAAAGCCGCATGAAAAGAACTATCCGACTCACGACCTCGAGTTAGCTGCTATTGTGTTTTCTTTGAAAATTTGGCGTCACTATCTATTTGGTGAGAAATGTCACGTGTTTTCTGATCATAAAAGTCTGAAGTATTTAATGACACAAAAAGATTTGAATCTACGATAGAGAAGATGGTTAGAACTGTTAAAAGACTACGAACTTGTGATTGATTATCACCTGGGAAAAGCAAATGTGGTTGTTGATGCTTTGAGTCTAAAATCGTTATTTGCAATGAATAATCATTTAGTTTTGTCTAATAATGGTTCAGTTTTAGCTGAATTAAAAGCGAGACCTTTGTTTTTACAACAGATTATGGAAGCTCAGAAAGTTGATAATGAGATTATGGCTAAACAAACTCAGTGTAATTCTGATTCTGATTTTGAATTACAGATAGATGTTGATGGCTGTCTGAGGTTCAGAAATAGACTTTGTGTTCTGAGAAATCCGGAGTTGATTCGGATGATTTTGAATGAAGCTCATAGTAGTAGATTTTTTGTACATCCGGGAAGTACGAAAATGTATAATAATTTGAAATAATTATATTGGTGGCTGGGAATGAAAAGAGATATTTCTGACTTTATTTCGAGATGTTTAATCTGTCAGCAAGTTAAAGCTGAGCATCAGGTGCCATCTGGGTTATTACAACCGATTATGATTCCGAAGTGAAAATGGGATCGAGTGACCATGGATTTTGTTTCGGGTTTGCCTCTGTCTCCGAAAAAAAAGGACGCAATTTGGGTTGTAGTTGATCATTTGACGAAATCAACTCATTTTATTTCGATTCGGTTTGATTATTTGCTTGATAAGCTAGCTGAGTTGTATATTTCTGATATTGTGAGATTGCATGGTGTGCCATTATCGATAGTGTCTGATAGAGACCCGAGATTTACGTCGCAATTTTGGAAGAAATTGCAAGATGCTCTGGATACTAAATTACACTTTAGTACTGCTTTCCATCCACAAACGGACGGACAATCTAAACGGATTATTCAGATACTCAAGGATATGTTGAGATATTCTATTCTTGAGTTTGAAGGTATGTGGGAACAATATTTACCTTTGATTGAATTCGCTTATAATAATAGTTTTCAATCGAGCATTAAAATGGCACCGTACGAAGCCTTATACGGTAGAAAGTGTAGAACTCCATTATACTGGACTGAGCTCAGCGAGAATAAGATTTACGGTATTGATCTAATAAAAGAAACAGAATAGAAAGTGAAAATAATTCGAGATAGTCGGAAAGCTGCCTCTGATCGTCAGAAATCATATGCAAATTTGAAAAGAAAATACATTGAATTTGATATCGGCGACAAAGTGTTTCTGAAAGTCTCTCCGTGGAAGAGAGTGATTCGATTTGATAGAAAAGGCAAGTTGAGTCCGAGGTTCATCGGGCCGTATGAAATCATTAAGCGAGTTGGGCCAGTTGCTTATAGATTGAGGCTACCATCTGAATTAGAAAAAATACATAATGTGTTTCACGTATCGATGCTTCAATGGTACAGATCTGATCCTTCCCATGTAATTCCTTCATCTGAGATTGAAATTCGGTCTGATATGACTTACGAAGAAAAGTCGATTCGAATCTTAGCTCGAGAGGTTAAAGGGTTACGTAATAAGAAGATTCCGTTAGTTAAAGTGATGTGGCATCGACACGGTATTAAAGAGGCAACGTGGGAGCCTGAAGATGCTATGAAACAGTAATATCCAAATCTATTTAATGGTAAGATTTTCAGGGACGAAAATCCCTAAGGGGGGAGAATTGTAACAGTTCAGTTTTGACCCTAGTCGGAAGAGTGGTTTCAGGACCACAAATCTGAGTCCAAAAAATATTTTAATTTTATTTTTCTGTGCCTGTGATATGTGAATTTATATCTGCTAGATTTCTGTAATTTAATTTGTATATTTCTGTGCTCGATTTGCAAAAAGGACCAAATCGCGTAAGTTGTAAAAGTTGCCTACTAGTTGCTAAAGTGCCTAAGTGTTATGGTTTGTTAAAGTTGAGGCCCTTGCATGTCAATAAAACCATTATATGATAGTGGGAGACATGGTTTGGCAATATAGTAAAAAGATAAATTTTTAAAGGATGGTTACGTAATTAGGTAATATATGTTATTAAATAAAACAAATGCATGAAAATTTGTTTATTCATGCACATCCTTGCCGAAAACACAAAAGAAAAAAAAAAGAGAAAAAGAACAAGCTAGGTTTTGGCACTTTGATCCTTGATTAAGGTATGGATTTTTGTCTGTTTTTGATAATTTCTACGTTTTTGTGATCGTTGCTTCGTGTTCTTCAAAGCCCATGTTTGAATTTCTGTTTTTGTTGAAGATTTCATGAAATACCATTGTTGATATCATGAGCTTTGTGATGTTTTTGGATAAATTATAAAGGCTTGATAGATGATTTGTAAATTTTGTCATTGAATTTTGATGAAATAGAGTAAATTGAGCTAATTTGTGAAATTGTTATTTTGAAGGACTAAAATGTGAAATAAATAAAATGTGTGGATTTGTATAAGAGCCATGAAAATTCGGCTAAGCTTGTGTTCAAACAAATTATGTGCATTTTGTGATTTTGTGAAAGAGGGACTAAAGTGTCGAGATGTGAAAACATGAGGGCTAGTTTACAAATTACCCTAAATGTGTGATTATGGATTGAATTGAATTATATGGTAAATAAAAGGATTAATTTTGAATACTTAAAGATCAAGAAAAGAGGAGTTCGGATTTAGATCGAGGGAAGTCAAAGATTATAGAATAAACGTTCGAGTCGACAACTTCGAGTACGAGGTAAGTTCGCACTTAAAATATGATGTTAAGTAAGCTTTGATACCTTAATTATACATGGTTTGTATATAATTAAATTTGATGATATAATGATGAATCGGAAGTTTTGGCACTAAGTGTGCGATTTAAACTATCTTGGCACTATGTGTGCGATACCGACTTAGTCTCGGTTATTTGAGATGGCACTAAGTGTGCGAAAATATTTATTTTGGGCTAACCATATAGCACTAAGTGTGTAGATGTCTAAAATACGAATAAGTTATGCAAAGTCTTATAACATTCACAAGAGGTGAGTATGAAAGTGTATAAGTAATGGAATTTTCAAGTATGTATAATACCTAAGTGGTAGATGATGTTATGTATATGAATTTCATTGAGTTGATATATATTTAAGGATTGAAATTATGCAAATACATATATGTTGTTATATTATGTTTCATACATTATGAATGACTTGAGTACGAGCTTACTAAGCTTTTGAAAGCTTACTTTGTGTGTATTTGCATTGTTTTATGAATATCATAGCTACTGAAGGCTCGGGGATAGTCGAGGATCGTCACCACACTATCGATCTCATTTTGGTACTTTTGAAAGTGTATATATTTTAATGTATGGCATGTATAGGCTAGAAGGATTATGTTTATAAGTTTTGATATGTATATATATGCCATGAGAGTTAGCTAACAAATGATAAGTTGTGTATGGTTTTGGTGTATGTTTGTAATGTGCTAAGTTTTAATATGTTTTTGTCATTCTTAAACATGGAATTGGTTGGAAATTTTGGTATGAATGTTGTATATCATTGCTTGTAGGTTTGACCCAATGAGAAACGATACATTTGCTTAAACCAAGCCTGCATTGTGCCACACGGTCAGGGGACACGGGCGTGTCTTGTGGCCGTGTAAGAAAAACAGTATTCACCTAAAAATCACATGGCCTTGACACGGGCGTGTCATATGGCCGTGGGCTAAAGTCAGTAGCTAGCTAAATATCACACGGCCATAGTACACGGGCGTGCCTATTGGCCATGTGAAAAATTCAGTATGCATGCTCTGTTTTGGCACGGCTGATTCACATGGGTATGTCTGATGCCCGTGTGAGGCACATGGCCTGGACACACGAGCGTGTGACCTCAACAGAATTAAAAAAATTTCTATGTTCTGAATTTTATGAATGTGATCGGTTTAGCTCTAACTGTTCTTAAACGTATGTTTTAAGTCTCGTAGATCATCTTATAAGATAAATTGCTTATGAAATGATATTAAATAATATATGTGATTCTGAATTGGTCTGAGATGTTATGTCTGTCTGGTAATGCCTCGTAACCCTAATCTGATGTCGGTTACGGGTTAAGGGTGTTACACCGTAAGCCCTGTTAAAGGAAAAATTGAATATGAAATGAAAAATTTTCAAATTGATCAAATTTTTATGACCCGATTTCCTAAGATTGGTTGATTTTAAGTTCGATAGCACCTCAAACCCTATTACGGCGTTAGATACGAGCGAGGGGTGTTACACAAAGTCTTATCGCAGACACCTACTTGTCGAACCTTTGGCGAATACTTGTTTGCTTGGTTCAAACTTCTAGGCCCTATCTCGAGATGTTACACCAGTCAGATCATATCTTAAATCAACACAAACCTCAATTTATTCTAATGGATAAAATATTTTAAGTCATCCTAGGGAAACCCAGACAACCATGTTACATATAATGAGAACTCTCAGGTTTGGCGAACAAATTAGACTCCAAATAACCTCTACACATCGCGTGAAAATACTCAGATTTGGCGAAACCATAAAATTTAAATAACTTCCATACATAGATAGACAAACTCAAGTATAGTGGACACTTAAACTACCTATAATGACGAATACGTCAAGTTCTCTATACTAACGAGCTACTATGATGGATTCACTCTTTGAAACACTGTTGAGAACTCTTTTAGGAAATACCCTTAGGGAAAATTCAAATCTCGTCACAAGGCTATCCAAATAGGGATATCTTCAAACTTACCCAGATCTCTGCCATAAAGTCAACTAGTAGAGAAGTTTCAAAGCATACCCAAATCTTACCATAAATGCAGTTAACTAGATTTTGCCTCAAGCACGTTACAGAATGCACCATAAAGGCATTATAGAATATGCCACAATGGCTTTATAGAGAATTTTGTGTTTACTGTCCTGATGGACCATATCTGTAGGTGCCATGGGGCTTCTCCCACATGGTCTTATATATATCTTCATGTCGTGATCTGCTACTCCGATTTACATCTCACCAAAGGCTACACCATGAATATCCTCATTGTCATATAATGCCAAGGGTCTCTAACATGTGATCTTACACATATCTTTATGTTGTGATCTATCAGTTCGGTTAGCATTATAGTTGCCCTACCGGAGGCAACACAAACTGATCTTTTTCTCTTCTTTTTACATACCCTAAATTTGTTAGGTACTGGAACCATTTAATGAGATATTATTAGGCAATGACTACACACACGACAACAGCATCTTATATCACACAAAATCATATCATGCCGCACATGGTTCAACTCATTTATATATTTGTAGATACCCCTCAGAAACACATATATACATAATTACATGACATGTAGGAGTCAAGTTTAGAGACTCACCTAAAACTCACCTTTACTTCAGCTCGGTGTTCTTATTTTGATAGCCCTAATTGAGCCAGCAACAACAACTGCTTAAAAGATCATGGAACTCCCATTAAAACTCCATTTACAGATAGTTTACTAACATATCAATTTCATGCAACCCTCATACAGGGTCTCCCACTCACACTCTACTGTTCTTACGCCTTATAACATCTTTATTCTTCAAAAATCTCAACATGTAGAGTTATAGAACTTACCAAGAGATTGAAACATCCATTGATTAAACCAAAAATCTTAGTTTCCAGTCCTAAAGAATAAGAGATTTTTAGGTTTACAAAGAAGAACCAGAACGTAGACTAGAAGGAAAGAAAGACCATCTGAATGTTTCCTTCCTACTATATATACTCAGTTTCCCCTTTAGTGGATCTTGACAAGCGTCAAATGCATACTGAAGTCCTCCCTTAAATGCCCTACCAAAACTGGGAAAAATATAAAAGAAAATTTGATGCGGATACTATTTAACTAGCCAAGTCCATTCAGTTGACTCTTAACAAATCCCATTGTAGGACCCACCTGCACAGTGTTCGAGCAAACCGAGTGTACCATACCCCTAGCATAACTCGTATGTGGCATGGTCTTAAAAACACTTTAGTCCCCTTACAGCTTTCTCAAATACTTAGTAGGCACTTCATGCTCAGCCAAACTCTAAGGCGTACTCTTTCTTCAGTAAATTATATTTTTTTTTTAATATCCAAAGTAATTTATGTTATGTTGGGGCTTTGAAAAAACTAAAGTAAAAATTATCAATTAAATTTTAATATTAAATATTTAATCCAAGTATTTGTTAAGAATAAAATTTATTACAAAAATTAAACACATGAATATTATATTTTATTTAATAAGGGAAAATTCGTAAATTGTCATTACATATTTAGGAAAGTTAACCAAACATGATAACGTAACTTTTCCTGAATTTTAATCAATATCATCTAATGAATATCAAAAGTTATAAAGTAACTTTCTGACAATCACATTCTCAATAATCGCATTTTATTGAAATTATAACATAAGAATACACCAAATGCTACCTTAATGTTGAGAGTGAGAGATGTTAAAATCCCTAATTATAATCCTGGATGTTGCAGACAACAAAACATTTGTTGGGGGACCCTTTTTCCCCCTAGAATTGCAACTCATCCAACAAATCATGGATGTCCTTTTAAGAGTTTATAGAAACATAAGGTCACACGAGAACAGCTTGCGTGTGATCTTTAACATCTCTATTTCAATCATTTTCATGTCATACAGATTTTGATGTTGATATAACTGCTTTTAGCTACAGAAATGGAAGCAGCAACCAAAATAAAAACTCAAATCACTATTTTGCAAACGGGTTGAATCTCAACAAGCAGAGAGAAAGGCTTAAAATCTAGTGTACAATGTGAAAATTACATTTATTAATGTAGTCCTTTCTATATAATCTGTACTTCTTATAACTTCCAATATATGCCCAATTTGTGTAAGATGCCCGAAAGAACTCCGTAGAAAGTGATTTCCGCAAATATCACATATAAAAGGGTCCCTAACCGCTCTGACTTCCAAACATTGTTGAAAACATGTTTTTGGATCCAAAAAACCTGATAACACCGTAAGTTGTGTCACCGAATATTAGTAAAAAAGAAATCTACGTCGTCACTTTAACACCAGCAACTAACTGTGTTAACAATTTGGACCAAATTATATCAAGTAGAGGGATTAAATCCCGAATTTCAGTATAATAGAAGGATTAAAATCTGAAATAGTTAGATGATGTTACTTACAAGGGTATTGTTTGTTGACTTATAATACCATCCATTTACAAATGCTGGAAGGATGCCTTGTGCCCCAAGCACATATATCAGCATTGCATTCATGCCTATCCATTCCAGGAACAAGAATGGTGTCCTCCATCCCCAAACATCAATCTGTTTCATTTATTTCACAAGGGGAGCATCGAAACACGAACACACTTCAATAGATTAGTGTTGACATTTAAAGGACAAGATGGGGTCAAAGAGTACGGAATTGTGGTTACCAGGATGTAGAATGCTGAGAATACAATCCCGGCTGCACCAGCAGTGAAACACACGTAGCTGAAACTGTAAAGCTGTTTGTTGATGGGAATGGCTGCAAAATTTGCAGAGAAAGCAATTTGTGTTTAGATTTCATATTGAAGGATGTAATGGAAACTGATTTAAGGAGGCTGCCTCACCATCTGTAAAATGAAGAATGATGGCTACAATAAGTAAGCCTAATGCCATTGAAACCCATTGCTTGAGCCTCTCTGAGTGACCCTACAAATATCACATTTCATTTTTCAATTCCTTTTCAGATATTGCTGATCGGCAAATTACAAAATCATGATATAGTTTCTAACCTTGAAATGAATTAAAACATGTCCGTAATGGATTCCGATAGTGCCGGAGAGGATAGCCAAAATCGAACTAAGACAAAAACAGGAACCGATCAAATCACTGCACATGGACTATATGTTTAGAATAAAGTTAAGGTTAATCAAAACAAACCTTAGCAAGCCTTCTGGTTCGAATGGAGCTCGGCACCAGCTCGGTGCATCTTCACGGATTTGACCAGAACTCGGAGAACTATGAGTGCAAGCCTACAATTTCGTTGAAACAACGTAAAATATTGCCATGGTAAGCAACAATGACTTACCCAAATCTATTGGAAATTGAAGCAGAGGAAGGACCAACCTTTAGGCGTTGCCAGACTGGATACATGTAAAGATGATTAATGCCCCAAACCTCTCGATCAACATAACCGACAGCGTTGCAAGCGGGTCCTAAGTGTCCTCTCATCCCACATTTGACCTTAATATTGTAGGAAAAAAAGAGTGATTAGTTAACTGAAGTAGTGGAGGTACCTGATAAGCTTTATGCATTAAGCTATTGAGCTTATAATTCACCTTACCGTATATTGTGTTGTTTCACTGTCTGTGGACACAACAAAACTCCAATCTGGGACGTATAGTGAATATGTTGTGATCATGTAAATGACAAATGCAACGAATCCTCCAAGCCTGGATTTTCACTTACATAAAATGATATGTTACTTTAGGAGAAACTCAAAACAACAATACCAAAAAATGGAGAGTCCAAGTAACATCAATTATGATTGTAAATAGATCTGTCAGTTCTGAATCAAACTCGAAAATCCGACTTAGATTAACCCAAATTCAAATCCAAACCAACTTTATTTGATCATAAAAGTCAACAACTCAAATCTGCACCCGAAAATGACCTGAACAAAAGAATATCCAAACTTAAAATGACTCGAATCTAGAATAATTTGAACTTGAAATTACTCAAACAAGTAACTGAAATGACTTTAACCTGACTGTCAAAATTTGAAATGAGTCAAACCCGAAAATCCCAGCTAAGCAAACTCTAATGACCTAACCCCACAACAACTCAAATCTGTTAGAGCTTAAAATGACCAAAACTCGAAATGCTTCAAATACAAAATGAACTGAAAATTTTAATTAATCTGACTCAAATTGATTCAACCCAACGACTCTTTCAATTGATAGCTGTAATTGTAAATATAAAATCCATGTGTTAGTTTACCATTGCCAGCGGTAAGCAGTGAAAATGGATGAGTAGCCAGGTTCCAAAACTGTTGGTCTGCGCTTGGTGGTGAGAGTCTCGATCACGGCCACAATGAAGTAAACCAAAGCTATTCTCTGTTTACACATAAGTTATTCATCATCAAATAATAGATTATTTTTGAAGACAAAAATTCAGTTTCTAAATCTGTTAATTTCTGGATTGTATGCAATCGCCATTTTGATTACATTGTTTTCATGAAAAAAGGAAAATATTAAGAATCTGTGGTAAAGATGAAGATGTTCTTTACCTGGAGGATTCCACACCATCGTATTAATTTCATGTCTACTCCATAAACAAGATCATTTGGCGCATGGGAGTATCCACCTGCACATTTCATTTGCATTATTCAATCCCATTATTTTTCATTTCAATTTGATTTTATCATAAAAAAAATTAACCTTAAACTCTAAAATTATCTAAACCTAAAATTATTTAAACTTGAAATAATTTAAATCACAATAGATCAAGTGTCAAACTCAAATAAAAAAACTTAAATTAACCTAATCCGAATAACATAAATAAAAAACTCAAATATTTTAAAAAAATACCCAAACTCAAAAAGTTCAAACCTAACATAACCAAAAGGCCAAATTATACAAAAATTGAAATGATACAAACTCAAAAAAATCCAAACTTAAACAAGCTGAAAATTTTGAAACCGAATTCACCCAACTTAAATTAATTTAGTCTGAAACCAATCCCATCCGCCGATAGGTTTAATTTCTGAGTTATAACAAGACTTTTATTAATATTTTCCGTACATTTCGAGAATTATTTTCCAATACTTATTTGAATATGTAAATATCATGTGCCAAAAATTTGTTAAATATTTATATCATAGGGGTGTTCAAACTTCTTAACCGAACTTAATAAATAATATTATATATTATATGTATTAGGCTATTATTAATTTGGTTAATTCGGTCAAATGAACATTATAAATTTTTTTGATATGTTTTATATTGTTTTAATAAAAAAATAAAACATATAAATTTCGGTTAGTTTTTAAAAAAAAAATTGATTCGATTAACAGTTAAAAGATTAAAAAATTTAATTAATTATATTAATACTAGTTGAATTCGATTAACAGTTTCAACATCCTACCATTCCATACACTGATACCTCAGAAAAATAAAAATTCGAATAATAAAGCGCCTGGTTTAGCATTAAATGATTAATGAATATGGAAATATTTGGGAGTGATGAATACCTTGCAATAAAACTCCCCAAAATAGAAGCTTTAGAGTTCTCAAGCATATCTTCTTAATTGCATCCTTTATCTTGGGAATTTTCTGGAACAGAGAAACAAGCATTTGAGTTTGAGGTAAAAGTATATAGGATTGTATTTTACATTTTTATTTAAAAATAGATAAATTATTTTTTTCATTAAAGATTTTATCTATTTTTATTTAATTAATAATATGACTGCAATGTATATCTTATATTAATGTGACTTTTTATCACATCAACAAATATTTTAAATTTTAAAAGAATATAAAAAAATTTTAATAATTATTTAAAAATTATATTCAAAATGGATATACACACATAGTTGTCCAAATTCACTTGAACTTAGATAAATGAATATCTAAGTTTATCCTACTCGTGATTTTTTAAATAATTATAATAATCATTTAAAATTATAATAAATTTAAAATTTTATTACAAACAACGTCCATAATGAGCCTGATCAAATAGTTGTTGAAGATTATTTTAAAATGGTTTCTTAAATAATTTTTAAATTTTTATAAAATTTATAAAAAAATATATAAAAAATATTAAGAATTATAAGAAATTAAAATTTTTTAAAAATTTCTAATAATTTCTTACCATTATTAATAATTTTTAAAATAAATTTCTATATTTTATGATTTTATAATAATTTTTATATTTATATAGAAAACAATATCCTAAATGTGGTTTTAAAAATAATTATAAAATTTTATTTTTTTAGAATTTTGAATAAAAACTAATATTGACATGTCAACATGACATATATGAGACACATCACGTGTCATTATTTAGTTGTTCCATCAATAATATCAGTATTTAATAGTAAAAATAGATAAAATTTTTAATAGAATAATTATTTTATTTTTTAATTTAACGTCTAGTGAATAATTTATTTATTTTTAATAAATAAAATATAATATAATTTGACTGTTATTAGAAGTGGTTTTATCATAGTTTTATGTTTAATGAAACAAAGCAGTGCTAATTATGATATTTAACTTTTAATTACAAGAGTAGTACCTTTTAAAAAAAAAATAGAAGAGTAAAACGTGGAAAATCATGAAATATTATATGAGAAAATATGAAAATGACATCATTGAATTTAGTCTCAATATGAATCTCTTTTTTTAAATAAATAAGAGAGAAAATAACATATAGCTTAACTAGCTACCAAAAAGGAACCGCCAAGATGTACCCAAATTTTTATATTAATGTGATTTTTTTTTACTACCACAAACCCAAATTTTTCCGTTAACATTTAATTATTGTTAGTAAAATAGTTTTTGTTGATTACTTTAAATTTATATTAAATAATTATTTAGTAAATTAGTAAATATAAATATTAAATATAATTATCTTATTTGATAAAAATAAATATTGAGTTTTAAAAAATTATTTATTTTTCAATTTCAATCTTATTAATAATATTTTATATTATTTTGGATAGTTTGGATAAAAGATATATCTATTAATTTAAATATCTTATTTTTTTAAAAAATATGTTTAAGTTTTTTAATAAAATAAAATTAACTTAATATTTTCTAGCTTAAATGATAAGTGACTACCTATCTACTTATTTTATTCTAATACTTTTTTTTTGTTAAAAATTTTATATTAAGTAAAAAATTAAAATAGTTATCAAATACATTTGAAATATTAAATGTTGAAAATTTTTCAATGATTTATTAAACACACCATTAATTTCATAATTTAGATTTTTTTTATAATAATTTTATTGGTATGGACTAAGGCCCTGATTGATAATTCATTGGAAAAATTAAACCAGCTAAAAATTAATATTATCATTAATTTAATTTTTAAACACGTCTAATAACTCAACATAAAAATTAAATGGTAGAATTTTTTCAATTAAAAAGTATGAGAAATGATAAGTAGATAAAGAGCTAATTCTCACTTAATATAAAAAAATTTCAAATGTTTCTAACTTATAATTTATTTATTTTAAGATTATCCTTTAAATGCTTTGCATTTAAAATTTTAAAAATTATATTTATCAAATAATTTAATCATATCCAATACTTAATTTTAATAAATATACCAAATAAATTTAATAACTTTAATTCAATGCTTAATTTCCTATTTTTTTTAGTTTACCAAACATCTAAAATATAATGTTTACAATAGTAGAAGAATAATTATGAGTGGACCAAATTTGTACCTTGAGAGCTAAAGCAATGGCCACCCCAACAATGAACAGAAAAAATGGCATCACAAAGTCAGCCAGTGTGCATCCATTCCATGGTGAGTGATCAATCCTGGCATATGATCCCCCAGCATCATCTACCAATATCATCAACTACACCCAAAAATCACAACACCTTATTATTATAATAACAATCCATGATTAAGGTTTTATCGAGTCGAGTCAAACTCTACACTTTCAAATTTTGAATATTCTTTGGAGTCAAAATTTGTGTAAGTTGCGAGCACACTTACCACAATGGTGAGTCCTCTAAAAGCATCCAAGGTTGCTACCCTCTTGGTCTTTTGCTTTACCAATGGCTGTTGCTGCTCCTGCAACTGTTGTTGTTCAACCAGCTTATCTCCCTTTTTCTCCATATTTTCTTCATGAGCTAGCCCTTCTTCCATCTTTCCAGGGTCCGCCATAACTTTACTGTGAAGCAAGGTTACAAAGTAGGGAAGCTTGGAGGATGATAGCAATGGTGGTGAGAGAGCTCAAAAATGGAGGCCAAGAGAGACAAGTTTATAATCAGAGAAGGCCGGCAATGGTTGGCGCCTAAAGGGCACGGTGGGGCCTCATAGA
Source organism: Gossypium longicalyx (assembly GCA_025698465.1). Classification (NCBI taxonomy): domain Eukaryota; kingdom Viridiplantae; phylum Streptophyta; class Magnoliopsida; order Malvales; family Malvaceae; genus Gossypium; species Gossypium longicalyx. The sequence goes on along the minus strand of CM046995.1, from coordinate 32,143,704 downwards.
TACTTCAAAGTTTAGAGTGAGACAAATGGATAAAGGTTGATTCGGAACCATCAATGGACAGGTTATGGCCGTTTAAGACATGAAACAAGTCAGATTCCTTGGTGGGTGGCTAGTAACTGTCATAACGACATGGTGAAAATTGGGATGGTAAAATAAATACAAATTAGTGGTCGGATTAAAGTTTGGTTTACATGATTCAGGTTTGGTTTTATATTTTGATAAAATTCCAATTTTCGATGTTTTGGTGTTTTCTGTCAAAAAAAAAATTATTATTGAAATCGCAATGATCTGTTTTTGGAAGTTGGTATAATTGTAAGAGTATATTAATGATAAACTTTTGACTAAAAATAATAATAGTTATAATTTTCGGGAAAAAGAAAATAAGAGATGCCATTTTTAAGTTTTAATATCAAACTCCATTGGAGTATGGGTAGAATATTTGACAACTCTCCTGTTTTATCACCTTAGCTGTTTGATTAGGAATCATCGTATGTACAAGGAAAAATGTTAGAGAGGGAAGATAAGATTAGTTTGATTCTATAATATATTTTGTGGAAGTTGAACTTGGGTTGTCTTAGCTGTTTCCTTGGTGTTTGATTGTAAGTATCACTTCAAAAGGATCACAATTTTGTTTTTAATCATCAATATATATATACTAAAACAAAGTTAGAGTTCAAATAAAGAAATTTATTTTTCAAGTGTTAGTTAGATTTATGCCATTTGGCAAATCCATGGAGTGCCATATGTAATTTAAGAAATCTATTAAACTTATTTTTACAATATTCATATATTTAGAAAAGCAAATTTTAATACATTAATAAAAGTACTATAATTGATTCAATTAAAAGTTCTCTTTCAAATCAAATTCATATGATATGAAATATTTTTATATTTCAGTATTTAAAAAATAATATTTTTGACATGTATTAAAATAAAATAATAAATATTACTAATTTATTTTAAATCATATAATTACTTTAATAATTACGTAACTTTCGCATGTGAAAAATCAAATAATATGTTTAAAGAAATCAAGCCTTTTCACATGTATTAAAAGGGAAATTGATTACCTTTTCACATCTATAATTTTGTTAAAAAGGAAAATTGATATTAATTACATACATTTTCACATGTATAATTTTATTAAAAACGACAATTTATTAAAAGTTAATATTAATTTTGTGGTTGAATAGAAGAAACTCTCTCTCTCTCCGGTTGACTTTGTGGTTGGAACGAACTCTACGAGTTCGAATAGTGGTGTGTGTAGGGCAACGAAGAAGGCAAGACAACATACGGATGGGCCTTCAGACTCGACTAATCCGACTGCGGATGGAAATGGATAGGCCATACAGATTAAGACTATGAATACGGCAAGGATATCTTATAAAACTAAAATGATGGACGATTCGGTGAGTCACAATTTGATGGTAGATTTAGAAGAAGATTTTGAATTGCAAGATGGATATGTGACCACGGTGCTAGTGGATGGAGTTCCGTCGATTACTTTCTTCGATCGTGTTCAGCAATTTATAGCGCGAAAAATGGCCCTAATTGTTGTGGTGAAGTTATTGGGGAAGAAGATAGGGTTTAATACATTGTTTAATAAGGTCTCTTCGCTATGGAAACCATGGAATCAATTTCAATTGATGGATTTGGAAAAAAAATTCTATCTCGTTCGTTTCCAGGACAAGGATGATTTTGACAAAATTCTAATGGGTGGTCCATGGGTAATCTTTGGTCATTATCTAACGATAATACCTTGGTCCTCAAATTTCTCGGCTGCTAACACAGAAGTAGATAATCAAATTGTTTGGATAAAATTGTTTGGGTTATCGGAAGGATACTACTCAAAAATGCTACTTCGGGCTATAAGACAAGCAATTGGGCCAATGATTAAAATTGATAAACATACGAATGTTGTAATAAAAGGAAGGTTTGTTCGGTTGGCGGTGTGTGTAGATCTCAAGAAGTCTTTGATTTCCAAGGTTCGAATAAATGATAAAACGTAAAGGGTCGAATACGAGTATTTGCCAAATATTTGTTTTACTTGTGGGTTGTATGGGCATACAACTGCACTCTATTCCGGGGAAAATACAGGCATGATAGAAAACCTGACAGACACCACTGCACCAATCACAGAGGAATCGAATTAATCAGGGTTGAATATGAACCATTTGGTCTTTGGATATTACTAGAATGGAAACAAAGAAGAAGGTTTAAAGGGTCTACAATGGTGGTTAATAGTGGTCAAGACAACAGATCAAAAGGACCGCATTTCTCTATTTTAAAGGAGGGCGGAATTGATAATGTAGCCATTAATCACGAAGTTGATTTTGTTGCTAAAGAAGGAAACAACGAGGTTACAATGGATTTGCCGAGATGTGGAAGGGATGAGTTCGAAGGTGACTAATGATGTCGGTGAGAATAGGAAAATTGTTTCTAAGGAAAAAGAGAAAGGAGTAGTTGTGGCTAATAGACATAGGAAAAATCTACAAATATTGAGACCTAATAATAGTGGTTCAGAGCTTCTTTTACGTAAAGGTGCTAGTGGTTTAACGATGGAACAAGTTTGGTGAAATCGGGCTTTGATGGGCCGTTTGGTAATTTGAAGACTCAAGCTATGAATTTTAAGACAAACTTAGATAGAAATAAACACAAAGCCTATCATCTTGTTACTACACACGAATTAGGTTCTGGGAAGAAAAATAAAATGTTTCGGTTTGGTGTTACGGGAAAAGAGAGTATGTGAAGAGAAGTGGTAACTGTGGAGGAGGACATGCACCATAAGAAACCTCTTGATATTGGGTGGACGAATCATGATCAACCTACGATGGGAATTTAGAGGCTATGGAAGGCATCATTCAAGCCATTGAAAATTCCTATCAGCAAAACAAACCGGAGGATCCATCGAATTCTTTGATGGTTGGTATGGAAGCGGAAATGATTCAGGAATAGGAGGTAAGCCATTCATTCTTCAGCCATTAGTTTGATTGTGGGTTTCGACTATCTACTGTTGATGGTTATGGATTCTAAGCTGATTTTTTTGGAATTCTCAAGGAATAAGGCATCACCGATTTCATAAATTTATTAGTGAATATAAAAAGGAGTTTGACCCTGATTTTTTTGTCTGTTTGAAACATGAATTAGTAGCAAGCATGCTAAAGTTATTGTAAGAAGAATTGGTTTTCTGAACTCGTGTAGAGTTTAAGCAAAAGGCTTTGCAGGGGGAATTTGGGTTTTCTCGAAAGATATTGTACATGCTAAAATTCTTGATTTACAGCCTCAAACAATTCATATGAGGATCTAAGGTACTCATTATTCTTCTCAATTTCTTTGTACAGTTATTTATGCTAGTCCTCAACCGATAAAAAGAAAGATGTTAGAATATTTGGGTTTATTGGTAGAATAAATTATGAAGTCTTGGGTTATTGCTGGAGACTTCAATGCTATTTTAGACTCTTCAAAACAGATTGGTGGTGCAGATTCGACAAGAAATGGATGTCTGTATTTTTGGGAATTCATGTTTAATTACAGCATCCGCAATTTAGGCTTTTGTAGGTCACAATTTACTTGGAGTAGAAGGGGTCTGTCTTAGTTGTTAGACCGAGCAGTAGGTAATACAACTTGGTTCTCCTTTGCGCCTGTAACAGTTCGATTTAGACCTCAGTCGGAATAGTGGTTTCGAGACCATGTAACTGATTCTAAAAAAATATTTTAATATTATTTTCTATGTCTGTGATATGTGAATTTATATCTGTGAAGTTTCTGTGTGATTTCTGTCTGTTTCTGTGCTTAATTATGATAAAGGACTAAATTGCGTAAAATGCAAAAGTTGCATGCTAATTGTTAATGGGGTTAATTGGCCTTGGCTTTTAAAATAAGGGTCCTTGCATGGTAATTATACCATTGATAAAGTAAGTGGACAATATTGGACATGTGTTAGGTGAATTTAATGTTTTATAATAAAGGTTATTTTTTTACTTTGTGAATTAAAGCTTAAATAAATAAAAACAAAATAAAAGGTGGCCTTATTATCATCTTGTTCAGCCAAAACTTAAGAAAGAAATAAGGGTTTTGAGTTTTTGAATTTTCGGCACTTTGGAAGCTTGATTCTGGTATGTGTTTTGCACCGTTTTTGATAATTTCTACGTTTCTGTGATTGTTGCTTCGTGTTCTTCAAAACCCATGTCTGAATTTCTATTTTTGTTGAAGATTATGAAATGTGCCATTGATGATTATATGAGCTCTGTAATGTTTTTATATGGATTATGAAAGATATATGTGAGATTATCATGCTTTGTTCTTGAATTTTTGATGGAATAGAGCTATTTGGGCTAATTTGTGAAAATGAGGTTTTGAAGGACTAAATTGTGAATTAAATATGTCATTTGGGCTTGTATGGAAGCTATGTATATTCAGCCAAGCTATAGTCTTAGTGAATTTTACATATTTGTGATTTTGTGAAAAATAGACTAAATTGTCAAAGTGTGAAAATGTAAGGGCTAAAATGCAAAGTGCCCTAAATATGTGTTCATGGATTATTTTGAATGAAATGAATGATTGAATGGTTGAATTTGAATTTTATTAGATCAAGAACAAAGAAAATAGGACTTAGATCGAGGGAAGTCCAAAATAGTTGAATAGTCGACTCGTTTCCGTCCGAAATCCGTACGAGGTAAGTCAAATTACAATTACGTGTTAAATTGACAAAATTATGCACATACAAACTGTAATTTGTATTGGACAGCCTTAAGAGCCTGATGAATAAATTTTGATTAAACTCCGATAATATGCTAGTATCTGAAAAGCTCTGTACGTTTCTAAAAGAACATTGACATTAATCTAAGATATCGTGTAAGACTGTGTCCGGGACACAGGCTTCGATTTGAGATTTACGTGTAAGACCATGTCTGGGACATCGGCATCGTATCTGATTTCGTGTAAGACCCTGTCTGGGACAGAGGCATCGATACTGAATTACATGTAAGACCACGTCCGGGACGTCAGTATTGTACCTGTCTATGTGTATTTGTATCGTTTCTGAACTGTCTGGTAATAGAGTACGAGATATGAGAATGAATATATGAAATATATAATCTATACAGGTATGTTTGTATCGTACTAAATTTCTAAATATGAAAGACTCTGTTTCTGTGAAATAATGAATGCAAAGTATGTATGAAATCATGGAAATGAAGCATGACATGTATACAAGCAAATGAGCATGGTTAAACTCATGAATTACTATGTGAAAGGGCTATGAATTCTTACTATTGACTTTTACTTTATATGCATTAATAGTTAGACCAATTGTATTTGGCTTACTAAGCTCTTTGTATCTTACACTGTGTGATTTCTGTCTGTTTTTACAGTTATCGTAGCTACTGAAGGCTCGGGGATAGTCGAGGATTGTCACCACACTATCAAACTCATTTTGGTACTTTTAAAAGTGTAAATTTTTGAAGAATGGCGTGTATAGGCTAGAATGTCTATGTATTTAAGCTTTGATATGTATATATGTTATGCCATGAGAGTTAGCTAGCAAATGGTATGGATTTGAATAGGTTATTGAATGATGATGATTTAGTTATAATGAAGCATGTTTTGAGCATGGAATTGGCTAAAAATTTTGGTATAAATGTTGTTTAATATTGCTTATAGGAATGACCCAAAAAGGGGTGGCAAGTTGGCTTAAACTAAGCCTGCATTATGCCACACGCTCAAGGACCACGAGCGTGCCTTGTGGCCGTGTATGCAAAGCAGTAAACTCTTAAGATCACATAGTTGAGACACATGGGCATGTCATATGGCCGTGGGCTCAAGTCAGTAGCTAGCTAAGTATCACACGGCCATAGCACACGGGCGTGTCTATTTGCGTGGGTGAAAGTCAGTATATATACTCTGTTTTGGCACAGTTGGATCACATGGGCGTGTTTGGTGCCCATGTGAGTCACACGGGCGTGTGACCTCAACAGAATTAAAAAATTTTCTGAGTTCTGAAATTTATGAATGTGTTCGGTTTAGTCCCAACTGTCCTTAAAAGTATATTTTAGGTCTCGTAGACCATTATAAGGGATGAATTGTTGATGATTGCCTATGTATTAATGTTATGTGATATCTTTGATTCTGAATCGGTCTGAAATGTTCTGTCTGTCTGGTAATGCCCCTTACCTATTCCGGTGATGGTTACGAGATAGGGGTGTTACAGCGCCGAATTGTTATGTTCGAAACCTTTATCATCTAAAATCTTATCATCATTCGATTTTACTTTATTTGAAGCCAAAGTAAAGAAAAAGAGTTAGACCGTTTTGTTGTTTAGAGAGTTGGATGTTACATGGAAATTTTAAAGAGCTACTTTCACAAAATTAGAGGAATGATGTAACACCTAACCCGTATTTGTCGCCAAAATAGGGTTACGGAGCATTACCCTAAAAACAAAACATTAAATCATTCATTTCATACATCAATGCAAACATAATTTAATTACCTTCAATCAAGCCTTCGAGGCCCTAAAAATACTTTAGAAACAATCTAGGACTAAATTGGAAACATTTGGAATGTTTAAGAAAAAGTTAGAAAATTTTGACTGTAGGGGTTAAATAGCCGTGTGAGAAATACATGCCCGTGTCTCAGGCCGTGTAACAATTGAAATAGGGACACATGATTGTGTCTCAGCCCGTGTCCTCACCCATGTAAATCTCTGAGTTGGGTCACACAACCAAGCCATACGTCCGTGTGCCAGATAGTGTAACTCTCAAAATAGCCACACACACCCGTGTGCCAAGCCGTGTGCTAGGCCATGTAACAGCCTGACTTGCATGCATTAAAACCTATAGGGGACACATGGCCATGTCGCCTGAATGTGTGGCACACACAGCTGAGTCACACGCTCGTGTCTCAGGCCGCGTGGACATGAAATTGTCCAAAATCAAGCCATTTCTAGCACCCACTCATGTAACCACCTAAAAGCATTTTTGTGCACATGATTAGGGCATCACAACATGACCAAAACCAACATATAATGACCAATTTAATGGTCCCAAATCACTCAACCAATATGCCAATCAAGGCACCTCAAATGCAAACATTTAAACTTACCCAAACATGCATTTATTTGATCACATTTCCATCATCAAACCTATTCAACTTCTAATAGATCATACCACAAATATGACCATTACTATTCCATTACAAAGCGTGCAACATGATATAGTTACAATTGTAATAATCCAATTTAGACCCTAGTCAGAATAGTGGTTTTGGGACCACAAATTCGAGTCAAAAAAATATTATTATGTTATTTTCCATGCATAATATATGTGAATTAGTATGTGTGAAAATTTCATACAAAAATTTGATCGTTTGTGTGCTTAATTTGATAGAAGGATCTAATCGAGTAAAATGTAAAAGTTGTCTGCTATTTGTTAAAGTGCTTAATTGATTTGTCTTATTAATGGAGAGGTCCTTATGATGCAATTAGACCAATGAAAGCATGAGTAGACATTTATGGCCTTAATGCTAATGTTTTAAATGTTTATTTATTAAGGGCAAAATTGGTATTTAGTTATTAAAGTTATTTTTAATAAAACAGAACATGAAATTAAACTTATTTGGTGTTTATCCTACTGAAATTACATGAAAAAAAAAAGAAAGAAATACAAGCTAGAGTTTTGCTTTGATTTTCATTGATTGAGGTATGAGTTTTGTTCCGTTTTCGATAATTTTTACGTTTCTGTGATCGTTGCTTAGTAATCTATCAAGCCCATGTCTTAATTTCTAATTTTGTTGATGATTTTGAGTTATGCCATTGTTGAAACTATGAGTTTTATGAAGTTTGATAATAGTAAATGGAAGATATGTGTTAGGTTACTAAGTTTTGTCTTTGAATTTTTGATGAATTTGAGTAATTTGGATTAAATTGTAGAAAGGAGAATTTGAGGGACTAAAATATGAAATAAATGAAATGTATGGGCTTATATGAATTCTATGAGAATTCGGCCTAACATGAGTATATGCAAATTTTGTGTATTTTGTGATTTTTGTGATTAGGGACTAAATTGTCAAAGTGTGAAAATATGAGGGCTAATTTGTAAAATACCCTAAATGTGTGCTTGTGCATGGATTTGAATGATTTGGTGAATAAAAGAGTTAAATTTGAATTTATATAGACCAAGAACCAAAGAAAACAGAATTAGATCGGGAAAAGTTGAAAGTCGTCGAATAGTTGATTCCGTCTATCCGAATCCATACAATGTAAGTCTATATACAAATAAATGTATTTGAAATGGTTTATTTATGCTTATATGCTATTGAAAAATGATGAATGGCTTTATGCCTTGAATATGAGAAATCCAATACAGTATCGACAAAGCTCCAACGTCCGAAAAGCCCCGGTTCATGACGTAGGATCTGATATGTGTTTTCATGTAAGACCACGTCTGAGATGTTGGCATCGACTTATGATTTACGTGTAAGACCACGTCTAAGACGATGGCATCGTATTTGATTTTGTGTAAGACCGTGTCTGGGACAACTGCACCGATATTTGATTACATGTAAGACCACGTCTAGGACGTTGTCATTGTAGGAGCTTTTCGAGCTATCCGTGTATCCTTATGATTCCTAACGGTTCAACGGGTATTTCAAGAAAATATATGACTATGTGAATTTGTATCCGACTCAGGTACGTTTGAATTGTATACCATGTTTGAGAATTAAAGGTAAGTATATGTACCTTGGCGAATATATTATAGAGTTGCTATAAGAACGAGTTATGATATGTATATGTGAATCATGTTCAAATGAAATATAAGAGATATATGGTTAAGGGAATGCATTTTGCTTTAAATTATATGAATGAATTTATCTAAATTGATGTTATTTGATAAATTTATTTGTATATGGCTTACTAAGCTTTTGAAAGCTTACTTTATGTGTTTTTCAACTGTTCTATAAATATCGAAGCTACTGGGAGCTCGGGGATCATCGAGGATCATCACTACACTATCGAACTATATTTTGGTACCTTTTGAAAATGTGAATATTAAAGTATGACATGTATAGGCTAGAAGTACTTTGATTATGTTTGTTAATGTATATATTTAGCCATGTGATTTGGCTTGGTTTTGGTTGTGTATATGAATGTGTTTTGGTATGAATTATGTGATGCAAGTGTGTCTTTATGATGTGCATTTGGTTGGCCAAAAGAAATGTTCAATTTGGTAAGTTTTGATATGTGCATATTTTAGAATTGGGTAAGAACTTGACATGAGAATGAATGGAATGTATTAAAGTTATAAACCATAAGTTTTGGTATGTTTTAGCTTATGGAATGACATGAATTGGTATGTACTATGAACGTGAGATTGGTTGATAGTGATATGACATGATTGGTGTATGTATTGCTTGTGAAATGGTTGAATTTTAATGTGCATTTGGTGCCTATTTGATCATTGTAGGGAAGACCCTTAATGGGTGGCAAATTGGCCTTGTAAATGGCCTATTTTTGCCCACACGGGCAGGGACACAAGCGTGTGAATGGCCGTGTGACCCAAGTCAGTAGCCTCCTTAATTTTCACACAGCCTGACACATGGGCTTGTCTTGTGGTCTTGTGGACAAGTCAGTATGTATGCTCTGTTCTGACACGGCCTAGACACATGGGCGTGTCTAAAGTCGTGTGAGGCACACGGCCTGTTCACATGGGCGTGTGACCTGTACAACTTTTAAAAATGTTTAAGTTTTGAAAAATTTTGTATGAGCTCGGTTTAATCCCGACCCCTTTCTAAAGCATGTTTAAGGTCATATTGACTTATGTAAAGGAATCTGTAATGATTTATGATTATCTATGAATGATGTTTGTGAATTATTTGTGAAATGTTCTGATTTGTCCGGTAACGCCTTTAACCCTAGTCCGGCGACAGATATGGGTTAGGGTTGTTATATTTGGTTTGTATTAGAGCTACAGTTTAGTCAATTCTAGGACTAACGTAGCATTTGTGAGTCTAACTATACATGTCATATTTATGAACTACGATAGTGTGATGAATCCTGACAATGAAAATGTGTTTTTATATAGCAAATGGATCCCGAACGGGCCGTAGCTGACGATGTCAAAAGTAATGCGTTTGCTCCCATGCAAGGGATAGTGCCATCCTATTATAAACCGGCTATGAGTAGCCATGATAGAGAGGCTAGACAAGTCTTTTATCAAATGATGAATTATTGGTTCACCCAATACATTAGAACTAATTCGGCTGTTCAACAACCACCAACTCCGGTTAATCCTCCACAAGTTCCTGCTATGCCACAAGCGAATCTTATTCAGTTAAGTAAGCCACCAGTGGATAAGATTAGAAAATATAGGGCCGAAGAGTTCTGTGCTACAACGAACGATGATGCTGAGAAAATCGAGTTCTGGCTAGAGAATATAATAAGAGTATTTAATGAATTGTCATTGACTCTGGATGAATACCTTAAGTGTGTTGTTTCACTTCTGAGAGATACGACCTATTATTGGTGGAAGACTTTAATATCCATGGTTCGGAGGGAACGAGTCACCTGGGATTTCTTTCAAGCAGAATTCCGAAAGAAATACATTAGTCAGAGATTTATCGACCAGAAAAGTAAAGAGTTTCTTGAACTGAAACAAGGTCGTATGTCTGTTACAGAATACGAGCGAGAACTTGTGAGACTGAGCCAGTATGCACGAGAATGTGTTTCGACTGAAGCTATTATGTGCAAGAGATTCGAGGATGGCTTAAATGAAGATATCCATTTGTTAGTTAGGATTCTAGAGATAAAAGAATTTGTAGTCCTTCTTGAACAAGCATGTAAAGCTGAAGAACTCGGGAAAGAGAAAAGAAAAGCCAATTTTGAAGCTAGAAATATGAGAAAGAGATCAGCAAGTAAATCATTTCGGTCAACATCAAAGAAGTTTTGAGATGATTATAGTCGTTCAAAGGCTAATGTGGGACATTCGAGTAAAGATCGTGCTAGAACTCATTCGAGCTTCAGAACTCCAACTACTTCTGTTGCCAATGTTGGAAATGTCAAATCTGATCGCCCTGAGTGCAAACATTGTGGTAAAAGACATCTCGACAATTGTAGACTGTATGATCGGGATTGTTTCAAATGTGAATCTTTGGATCACTTTATCTGAGATTGTCCTGAATCTGTTGAACAAAAGATATCACAAAATCCGAGGCCAAGTGGCAATGCAGCACGTGGTAGACCTCCTAAAAATACGGGAAATGTGAGTGGTAGTCAAAGAGGGACTAAAGACAATATTGTTAGATCCGAGGCTCACGCACTTGCCAGAGCCTATGAAATTCGAGCTCGTGAGGAAGTTTCATCTCCCAATGTGATAACTGGTACTTTTACTCTTTACGATACTTCTATGATTGCATTGATAGATCCAGGATCAACATATTCGTATATATGCATGAATTTAGTATCCAGTAAGACTTTATCTGTAGAGTCTACTGAATTTATGATTAAAGTATCAAACCCCCTAGGTAAAAGTGTTTTAGTTGATAAAGTTTGCAAGAACTGTCCATTAATGTTTCGAGACATTTGTTTTCCAGCCAATCTGATGTTATTACCTTTTGATGAGTTTAATATAATTCTGGGTTTGGATTGGCTAACTTTGCACGATGCTATTGTAAATTGCAAACAAAAAACTATTGATTTGAGATGCAAGAATGATGAAATAGTCCGAATTGAATCTAGTAATTTAAATGGATTACTGGCTATGATTTCGTCAATGAAAGCTCTAAGTATTGTGAGAAAGGGTTGTGAAGCTTACTTTGCTTATGTAATTGATTCGAAAGTAACAGAAAAGAAAGTTGAATTAGTGCCTATTGTCTGTGAAATCCCTGATGTGTTTCCTGAAGAACTTTCGGGATTACCTCCGATTCTAGAAGTTGAATTTGGTACTGAGTTAGTACCGGGAACTACTCCAATTTCGATAGCTCCATATAGAATGGTTACGACTGAGTTAAAAGAATTAAAGTGTGATATCCCGAATTAGGGCCTAATCAGAATAGTGGTTTCAAGACCACAAATCTGAGATGGAAATAATTATTTTATAATTATTTTTAGATCTATGATATGATTGCATGATTGTGTGAAAATTTCGTGAAGAAATTCTATGATAAAGTGCTTAATTTGAAATTAGGGACTAAATTGAATAAGTTGCAAAACTTGCATTCTAGAAGTTTTTAGTATGAAATTGCTTTGGAATATTAATTAAGAGGTCTTAAATAACAATTTAACCAATTTCTAAAATTTTGAACAAAAATGGGTTTGTACATGAAAAATTACACAGAAAGGCATTAAGGGCATTTTTGTCATTTGATAAATATAGTCATTAAAAAGGGAAAAATAACACAAAATAGATTCATCTTCTCCATAAGGGGCTGCCGAAATTTACTTGTCACCATAGCTAGGGTTTCAACATTTTCAAGCCTTGATTGTAAGTGATTTTAAGTCCCGTTTTTAATGTTCTTTACGTTTTTAGAGTCTCGATAACTTGATTAAGCTTATTCTAGCAATAATTTAACCTAGGTTTTATATTTGGAAAAATACCCATAGGTGAAATATGTTTTTTTTTTATGTTTTATGGTAGAATATGAAGCTTGAAATTGTGCTAAACGACTTTTGCTAAGCGATTTTACGTGAAAACGAGTAAAACGACATAATTGGTAAAAATACATAATGTTCATAAGTATATGTTAGAATGAGAATTTGATGTTGCCATAGAAGGGAAAATGATCAGCATGTCATAAAATATAAGAAAATAGGATGAAGTTCAATTTTCGAGCCTTGGGGATAAAGTGTAAATATGTAAAAGTTTAGGGGTAAAATTTTGCCAAAGTTTGAGTCAAGGACTGTTTTAATAAATGTGAGTATTAAATAAGCTAAATTTGTTATTATAGATCAAGAGAAACGAGATTCAAGTTGTGATCGAGGGAAAAATAAAGTTTCCGAGGAATAGGCTCAATTTCTAACATTTTGTACCGAGGTAAGTTCATGTGTAAATGTGGTAACATAATTGTTATTTTAAGTAATTTAATAATATTGATATGATATGATGATTATTATTATGAAATATTATACTTTGTGGTTATTATTGAGTAATATTCAAATTATGTATGCTACTTGATAAATATGAACTGCTACCGAGTATCGGTTTCGACATTCCGTGGAAGACAGCAAAGATGTGTAATCGAGGAAAAGCCCATTTGAACCTTGGGAATAGATTAGAATACAAGTGACATGTTACTAGGATATTTTAGTTCCGAACTCGTTGAGTTGAGTCTGAGGTCACTTATGGATGCGAACGCCCGAGCTCGTTGAGTTGAGTCCGAGTTCACTTATGGATGCGAACGTCCGAGCTCGTTGAGTTGAGTCCAAGTTCACTTATGGGCGGGTTACATGGTAGCTTGGCTACATAATTTCCGCAGGCTATTGAGTTTGTCTAGCTTCGGGTATAGCACTTATGTGCATGCAATCTGCGTATTCGAATTATATTCCGATGTATTCAACGCCTGAATCTTAAATGAATAAGGAGAATACCTAAAACGAAAGTGACATGTTAGTAAGTGTGGTGAATGAGAAAATTTGACAGGTATGTGCTTAAACCTTTGGGTTGAAAACTTGGTATGATGAAATCGTGGTAAGATATTAAATGTAAATGTAACATGAATGTCTTAGTGTTGTTTATTTAAACGATGTTTTATGTTGGATTGCATGATTATGTTACTAACTATTTGCATGTGAACTTACTAAGCATTTATGCTTACTCCCTCCTTTCCATTCTTTGTAGTTTTGACAAGCCAGTTCAGAAATCGGGATCGGTCGGAGACTCGTTCACACTATCCGAGGACTATTTTGGTATAGTGGCTTGTATACTTTGAGTATGGCATGTATAGCATTATAATCATTTTGTGTATATAATCTTATGATATGGCTATTGAGTGGCAAGAAAATGCTTGGTAAAGATTAGCCATTGGAATGGCTAATCAAAGATCATATTTGGTGTTATGTATGCTTAATGTGTTATCTAATCCATGGAATTTCATAAAAAGGTGAAATTTGCTATAAAACAGTATCATACAGCAGCAATGATGTGAGTTTCAAAAATCACTAAAAATAGTAGAGACAGAATTATATGGTTAGTAAAATATGAAATTGAATCTTATTAAGTCTATTTTCATATGGAAGAAACAAAATAGGTAAATGAGTTGTATTTCATGAGATATATAGGTTTTGGTGGAACAGGGTTAGAGTAATTTCTGAATCCCCTGTTCTGACTTTAGAAATTCACTAAAAATTGTACAAAAATAATTAGGAGTCATACTTTATATGTATAGATTCCTTTTTGAGTATAATTTTAAGAGAAATAAACTTCATAGTCATCTTAATTTCGTACAGAGAGAAAAATGATTCGTAATGAATAGAGTCTAGAGCAGTCAAATACTGAAACAGGGGAAACTTTAACTAATAAACTGTACTAATTGGCCCAACCAAAAATTCTATAAAAAAATTAGTAAATAGATATTTGAGTCTAGTTTTAAGTAAAATTTACGGATTTGGATTTCAAGTTTCGTAACTTGAGATATGAATTTTTAGTAACTATGATGAAGATGGGCAGATTATTACGAAAGGTGAAATAAATTGTTTGAGATTGTTTAAGTGATATTTTAAGTCTGTTAACGCCTCGTGCTCGACTCCGGTGATGGTATCGAGTAAGGGGGTGTTACATTTGGTGGTATCAGAGCTACAGTTTAGTGGGTTCTCGGACTAACGTGACGTATGTACGGGTTTTGTTATACATGCCATATATATATTGTGATAGTGTAACGACTCCTTACCTTTAAAATGATTTTTTTATAGTAAATGGATCCCGATCCAGCTGTGGCTAATGATGTAGAGAGCAATGCGCCAGCTCCTGCTGAAGGGGCGGTGTCGACTAAAAGTCAACCTCCTACAATTGGTCAAGGAGGAGGAGAACGGGCCCAGGAAGCCTTTCTCTAGATGATGAATGCATGGTACACTGAGTTCGTTCGTACGAACCCGAATGCTCAACCTCCCCCACCTCCCCCGATTCCTCAACCTATACCTCTGATGCCTCAAGGCCTAGATCTAATGAAATTTCATAGAACCCCAGTTGATAGAATTCACAAACAAGGAGCTGAAGAGTTCAGGGCAAATGTTGATGATGATGCCGAGAAAGCAGAATTTTGGCTTGAGAATTCTATTCGGGTATTTGATGAATTGTCTTGTACACCTGAAGAGTGCTTGAAATGTGATATATCTTTGTTGAGAGATTTAGCTTATTATTGGTGGAAGACATTGATTTCAGTGGTACCGAAGGAGAAAGTGACTTGGAAGTTCTTTCAAGAAGAATTTTAGAAGAAATACATCAGTGAAAGATTTGTTGATCAGAAGCGTAAAGAATTCTCGAGTTGAAACAAGGCAACATGACAGTTACTGAGTATGAAAGAGAGTTCTTTCGATTGAGTAAGTATGCTAGAGAATATATTCCTTCAGAGGCTAAAATGTGCAGACTATTTGAAGACGGACTCAATAAAGATATTAAAGTATTTGTGGGAATTCTTGAATTGAAAGAGTTCGTAGTACTTGTTGGTCGGGCTTGCAAGGCTGAAGAACTAATTAAAGAAAAGAGAAAAGCAGAGGCTGAGACTAGAAATTTAAAGAAAAGACTGATGAGCAGTGCATTTCCACCGCAATCTAGAAAATCCAGAGATATGTATTCTCGTTCTCATTTTTCGACCGAACATTCGTATGGGAATCGTAAGAAGAAAAATGTGGGTTTTAAATCTCAGACTACTTCTGTGGCTAGTGTGGGAAATTCAAGATTTGTTAGACCCGAATACCAACGATGTGGTAGAAGACACCTTGGTCCATGTAGAACTAACGAATGTTATCAGTGTGGTTCTCCAGATCATTTTATTAGAGACTGTCTAGAGAGAATTGAGAAAGAAAAATTTCAGATTGCAAAACCTAGTGGTGAAGTTTCGAGAGGAAGATCTTCAAGGAATGCTGGGAATGAGGCAAGCAGTAAGAATGTAGTCAGAGATTCAGCGTTTAAGTCTGAAGCTAGAGCTCTGGCTAAAACTTATGCCATAAGAGCGCATGAAGATGCTTCATCTCCCGATGTGATTACTGATATTTTCTCTCTTTATGGTGTTAATGTTATTGCTTTGATTGACCTTGGTTCTACTCATTCATATGTGTGCATAAAATTTGTGTCTAATATGAGTATACCTGTTGAGTCTACGAAATTTATGATTAAAGTGCCAAATCCATTAGGAAAATGTGTTATAGTTGATAAAGTATGCAAGAAATGTCCTTTGATGATTAGAGGTCATTATTTTTTGGCCGACTTGATGTTGTTGCCGTTTGACGAATTTGATGTTATTTTGGGTATGGATTGGATGACATTGCATGATGCTATAGTAAATTGTAAACAAAAGTTATTTAATTAAAATGTGAAAATGGTAAAATTTTATGGGTTGAATCAGACGAATCAGAGACATTGCCTAGTGTGATTTCTTCAATGTCAGCTCAGAGATATTTGAGAAAGGGTTATGAAGGTTATTTGGCATATATGTTGAATACAAAAGAATTTGAGAAGAAAATTGAATCAGTGCCGATTTTATGTGAATTTGCGGATATATTTCCAGAAGAGTTGTTGGGTTTACCTCCTATTCGAGAAGTAGAATTTGGTATTGAGTTGATACTGTGAATGACTCTGATCTCAATTTTTCCATATAGAATGGCACCAACAGAGTTAAAAGAATTAAAGTCGCAGTTGCAAGAGTTGACTGACAAAGGCTTTGTGAGACTGAGTTTTTCGCCTTGGGGTGCTCCTGTATTATTTGTGAAAAAGAAAGATAGTTCTATGAGATTATGTGTAGACTATTGGCAGTTAAATAAGATGACAATCAAGAACAAGTATTCGTTGCTGAGAATTAACGATTTATTTGATTAGCTGAAAGGAGTGACATGGTTTTCAAAGATTGACTTGAGGCCTGGATACTACTAGTTGCGAGTAAAAGAGTCAGATGTGCCTAAAACTACTTTTAGAATAAGGTACGACCATTATGAATTTTTAGTTATGCCATTCGGTTTGAAAAATGCTCCTACTGTGTTTATGGACTTAATGAATCGCATATTTCGACCATACTTGGACAAGTTTGTTGTAGTATTTATTGATGACATCTTAATTTATTCAAAAGATGAGACAGAGCATGCTGAGCACTTGAGGACAGTTTTACAAACTTTGAGAGATAAGCAGTTGTATGCCAAGTTTAGTAAAAGTGAGTTTTGACTTCGAGAAGTAGGATTTTTGGGTCATATTGTTTCAGGTGATGGTATACGGGTTGATCCCAGTAAAATTTCGGCTATTGTTGAATGGAAACCGCCGAATAATGTAACTGAGTTAGAAGTTTCTTGGTTCTAGCTGGTTATTATCGACGGTTTGTAAATGGATTTTCTATAATTGCTACTCCTATGACCAGACTACTCCAAAAGGATGTTAAATTTGAATGGACAGAAGAATGTCAACGGAGCTTTGAGAAATTGAAAAAGTTACTAACTGAAGCACCAGTGTTGGTACAACCCGAGTCAGGTAAAGAATTTGTGGTGTATAGTGATACTTCTCTAAATGGCTTGGGATGTGTACTTATGCAAGAAGGAAAAGTTGTGGCTTATGCTTCGAGGCAGTTGAAACCTCATGAAAGGAATTATCTGACTCATGATTTAAAACTGGCTGCTATAGTGTTTGCTTTGAAGATTTGGCGACATTATCTGTATGGTGAAAAGTGCCGAGTATATACCGACCAAAAAAGTCTCAAGTACTTAATGTCACAAAAAGACTTGAATTTGAGACAGCAGAGATGGTTAGAATTATTGAAAGATTATAAGCTTGTGATTGACTACCATCCGGGGAAAACGAATGTGGTTGCCGATGCCTTGAGTAGAAAGTCGTTGTTTGCTTTGAGAGCTATGAATACTCAGTTGATGGTGTCTGACGATGGTTCGATTCTGTAGAGTTGAGAGCAAGACCGATATTTTTACAAGAAATTTGTGAAGCTCAGAAAAGTGACAAAGATTTACAAGCTAAGAGAAAGCAATGTGAGGCTGATACAGGATCAGATTTCAGAATCGGTTTTGATGGTTGGTTGATGTTTAAAAATTAGATTTGTGTACCGAAAATGATGAGTTGATTCAGAAGATCTTGCACGAAGCAGATAGTGGTTCTTTGTCAATTCACCCAGGCAGTACAAAAATATATAATAACTTGAAGAAAATGTATTGGTGGAATGGAATGAAAAGAGATATCTCTGAGTTTGTATCGAAATGCTTAATTTGTCAACAAGTGAAAGCTGAACACCAAGTGCCTTCGGGACTACTTCAGCCTATCATGGTTTCTGAGTGGAAGTGGGATCGAATTACTATGGATTTTGTATCAGAGTTGCCGTTAACTCCGAGGAAGAAAGATGTCATCTGGGTAATAGTCGACAGATTGACTAAATCGGCTCATTTTATTCCGGTACGTACTGATTATTCTCTTAATAAGTTGGCTGAATTATATATCAATGAGATTGTTAGACTTCACGGAGTACCTTTGTCGATCATTTCGGATAGAGATTCGAAATTTACATCGCAATTTTGGCAAAAGTTGCAAGAGACATTAGGTACGAAGTTAAATTTTAGCACTGCTTTCCATCCACAGACTGATGGACAATTAGAGAGAGTAATTCAGATTCTTGAAGACATGCTCAGATGTTGTGTATTGGAATTCCAAGGTAGTTGGGAAAGATACTTACCGTTGGTAGAATTTGCCTACAATAATAGTTATCAGACGAGTTTGAAGATGGCACCTTATGAAGCATTGTACGGCCGTAAGTGTCGAACGCCATTGCATTGGACTGAACTCAAAGAAAATCAGATTTACGGAGTTGATCTAATTAAAGAAATCGAAAAAAAAGTGAAAGTGATTTCAAATTGTTTGAAAGCTGCTTCAGATAGACAGAAATCCTACGCGGATTTGAAACGAAAAAAAAAACGAGCTTCAAGTCGGCGATAAGGTATTTTTAAAAGTGTCTCTATGGAAAAAAGTTCTTAGATTTGGCTAGAAAGGCAAGTTAAGTCAGCGTTTTATCGGACCGTATGAGATAATTGAAAGAGTTAGACCGGTAGCTTATCGGTTGGCATTACCACCTGAATTAGAGAAGATTCATGATGTATTCCACGTATCTATGTTTCGTCGGTATCATTCGGATCCTTCACATGTAATTTCACCGACGGAAATTGAGTTACAACTGAATATGACTTACAATGAAGAACTGATTAATATTTTAGCTCGAGAGATCAAGCAACTAAGAAATAAAAGTATCACTCTCGTGAAAGTATTGTGCCAAAAACACAGAGTAGAAGAGGCTACATGGGAGCCCGAGGAAACTATGAGGAATCAATACCCACACCTGTTTATCAGTAAGATTTTCGGGGACAAAAATCCCTAAAGGGGGAAGAGTTGTGATATCCCGAATTAGGGCCTAATCAGAATAGTGGTTTCAGGACCACAAATCCGAGATAGAAATAATTATTTTATAATTATTTTTATATCTATGATATGATTGCATGATTGTGTGAAAATTTCGTGAAGAAATTCTATGCATAAAGTGCTTAATTTGAAATTAGGGACTAAATTGAATAAGTTGCAAAACTTGCATTCTAGAATTTTTTAGTATGAAATTGCTTTGGAATATTAATTAGAAGGTCTTAAATAGCAATTTAACCAATTTTTAAAATTTTGGACAAAAATGGGTTTGCACATGAAAATTTACAAAGAAAGGCATTAAGGGCATTTTTGTCATTTGGCAAATATAGTCATTAAAAAGGGAAAAATAACACAAAATAGACTCTTCTTCTCCATCAGGGGCTGCTGAAATTTACTTGTCACCATAGCTAGGGTTTCAACATTGTCAAGCCTTGATTGTAAGTGATTTCAAGTCCCGTTTTTAATGTTCTTTACGTTTTTGGAGTCCCGATAACTTGATTAAGCTTATTCTAGCAATAATTTAACCTAGGGTTTATATTTGGAAAAATACCCATAGTTGAAATGTGTTTATTTTTATGTTTTATGGTAGAATATGAAGCTTGAAATTGTGTTAAACGACTTTTGCTAAGCGATTTTACGTGAAAACGAGTAAAACAACATAATCGGTAAAAATACATAATGTTCATAAGTATATGTTAGAGTGAGAATTTGATGTTGCCATAGAAGGGAAAAATTATCAGCATGTCATAAAACATAAGAAAATAGGATGAAGTTCAATTTTCGAGCCTTGGGGATAAAGTGTAAATATGTAAAAGTTTAGGGGTAAAATTTTGCCAAAGTTTGAGTCAAGGACTGTTTTAATAAATGTGAGTATTAAATAAGCTAAATTTGTTATTATAGATCAAGAGAAACGAGATTCAAGTCATGATCGAGGGAAAAATAAAGTTTCCGAGGAATAAGCTTAATTTCTAACATTTTGTACCGAGGTAAGTTCATGTGTAAATGTGGTAACATAATTGTTATTTTAAGTAATTTAATAATATTGATATGATATGATGATTATTATTATGAAATATTATGCTTTGTGGTTATTATTGAGTAATATTCAAATTATGTATGCTACTTGATAAATATGAACTGCTACCGAGTATCGATTTCGACATTCCGTGGAAGACAGCAAAGATGTGTAATCGAGGAAAAGCCCGTTTGAACCTTGGGAATAGATTAGAATACAAGTGACATGTCACTAGGATATTTGAGTTTCGAACTCATTGAGTTGAGTCCGAGTTCACTTATGGATGCGAATGCTCGAGCTCGTTGAGTTGAGTTCGAGTTCACTTATGGATGCGAACGTCCGAGCTCGTTGAGTTGAGTCCGAGTTCACTTATGGGCTGGTTACATGATAGCTTGGCTACATAATTTCTGCAGGCTATTGAGTTTGTCTAGCTGCGGGTATGGCACTTATGTGCATGCAATCCGCGTATTCGAATTATATTCCGATGTGTTCAACGGCTGAATCTTAAGTGAATAAGGAGAATACCTAAAACGAAAGTGACATGTTAGTAAGTGTGGTGAATGAGAAAATTTGATAGGTATGTGCTTAAACCCTCGGGTTGTAAACTTGGTATGATGAAATCGTGGTAAGATATTAAATGTAAATGTAACATGAATGTCTTGGTGTTGTTTATGTAAATGATGTTTTATGTTGGAATGCATGATTATGTTACTTGCTATTTGCATGTGAACTTACTAAGCATTTATGCTTACTCCCTCCTTTCCATTCTTTGTAGTTTTGATAAGCCAGTTCAGAAATCGAGATCGGTCGGAGACTCGTTCACACTATCCGAGGACTATTTTGGTATAGTGGCTTGTATACTTTAAGTATGGCATGTATAGCATTATAATCATTTTGTGTATATAATCTTATGATATGGCTATTGAGTGGCAAGGAAATGCTTGGTAAAGATTAGCCATTGGAATGGCTAATCAAAGATCATATTTGGTGTTATGTATGCTTAATGTGTTATCTAATCCATGGAATTTCATAAAAAGGTGAAATTTGCTATAAAACAGTATCATATAGCAGCAATGACGTGAGTTTGAAAAAAAAACTAAAAATATTAGGGATAGAATTAGATGGTGAATAAAATATTAAATTGAAGCTTATTAAGTCTATTTTCATATGGAAGAAACTAAACAGGTAAATGAGTCGTATTTTATGAGATATCTGGGTTTTGGTGCAACAGGGTCAGAGCGATTTCTGAATCCCCTGTTCAGAATTTAGAAATTCACTAAAAATTGTACAAAAATAATTAGGAGTCATACTTTATATTTATATATTTATTTTTGAGTTTAATTTTAAGAGAAAGAAACGAAATAGTAATCTGAGTTCCGTACAGAGAGAAAAGTGATTCGTAATGAACAAAGATCAGAGCAGTCAAATACTAAAACATGGGAAACTTTAACTAATAAACTATACAAATTGGCTTGACCAAAATTTCTAAAAAAAAATAGTAACTAGATATATGAGTCTAGTTTCAGGAAAAATTTACGAATTTGCATTTTGAGTTTTGTAACTCAAGATATGAAGTTTTTAGCGACTATGACGCAGATGGGTAGATTATTAAGAAAGGTGAAATAAATTGTTTGAGATTGTTTAAGTGATATTTTTAGTCTGTTAACGCCTCATGCTCGACTCCGGCAACGGTCTCGGGTAAGGGGGTGTTATATAAAGCCTCAGTTGCAAGAATTGACAGATAGAGGATTCGCAAGACTGAGTTTTTCACCTTGGGGTGCATCTGTTCTGTTTGTGAAAAAGAAAGATGGAATGATGAGAATGTGTATTGACTATCGTCCGTTGAACAAAGTGACTATCAAGAATAAATACCCTTTGCCCCAAATTGATTATTTTTTTGATCAGTTGAAAGAAGCTACTGTGTTTTCAAAGATATATCTGAGATCGGGCTACTATCAATTGAGAGTAAAAGATTCGGATATTCCGAAAACTATTTTCTGAACGAGGTACAGCCATTATGAGTTCTTAGTTATGCCTTTCGGATTGAATAATGCACCTTCTATCTTTATGGATTTGATTAATAGAATTTTCAGATCATATTTAGATCGATTTGTTGTCATATTCATTGATGACATTTTGATTTATTCACGTGATGAAAATGAACATGTTGAACATCTGAGAATAGTGCTACAGACTTTGCGAGATAAGTAGTTGTATGCGAAATTCAAAAAATGTGAGTTCTGGTTACGTGAAGTTGGTTTTCTGGGACGTTGACATCGACTTATAATTTATGTGTAAGACCACGACTGGGATGTTGGCATCGTATTTGATTTCGTGTAAGACCCTGTCTGGGACATTGGCATCGATATTTGATTACATGTAAGACTACGTCTAGGATGTTGGCGTTGTAGGAGCTTTCAGAGCTATCTGTGTATCCTTATGATTCCGAATGATTCAACGGGAATTCCGAGAAAATATATGACTATGTGAATTTGTATCCGATTCAGATACGTATGAATTGTATACCATGTTTGAAAATGAAAGGTAAGTATATGTACCTTGGTGAATATATGATATAAGTATGAGTTGCTTTGAGAATGAGTTATGATATGTATATGTGAATCATGTTCAAATGAAATATAAGAGATATTTGGTTAAGTGAATGTATTTTGCTTTAAATTATATGAATGAATTTATCTAAATTGATGTTATTTGATAAATTTATTTGTATATGGCTTACAAAGCTTTTGAAAGCTTACTTTATGTGTTTTTCAACTATTTTATAGATATCGAAGCTACTGGGAGCTCGGGGATAATTGAGGATCACCACCACACTTTTGAACCATATTTTGGTACCTTTTGAAAATGCGAATATTAAAGTATGGCATGTATAGGCTAGAAGTGCTTTGATTATGTTTGGTAATGTATATATTTAGCAATGTGATTTGGCTTGGTTTTGGTTGTGTATATGAATGTGTTTTGGTATGAATTACGTGATGCAAGTGTGTCTTTATGATGTGCATTTGGTTGGCCAAAAGAAATGGTCAATTTGGTAAGTTTTGATATGTGCATATTTTAGAATTGGGTAAGAACTTGGCATGAGAATGAATGAAATGTATTAAGGTTATAAACCATAAGTTTTGGTATGTTTTAGCTTATGGAATGACATGAATTGGTATGTATTATGAACATGAGATTGGTTGATAATGATATGACATGATTGGTGTATGTATTGCTTGTGAAATGGTTGAATTTTGATGTGCATTTGGTGCCTATTTGATCATTGTAGGGAGGACCCTTAATGGGTGGCAAATTGGCCTTGTAAATGGCTTACTTTTTCCTACACGGACAGGGACACGGGAGTTTGACTAGCCGTGTGACCCAAGTCAATAGCCTCCCTAATTTTCACACTGCCTGGCACACGGTCGTGTCTTGTGGCCGTATGGACAAGTCAGTATGTATGCTTTGTTTTGACATAGCCTAAACACACAGGCGTGTGACCTGTACAACTTTGAAAAATATTTAAGTTTTGAAAATTTTTTTATGAGCTCGGTTTAGTCCCGACCCTTTTCTAAAGCATGTTTAAGGTCTCGTTGACTTATGTAAGGGAATCTGTAATGATTTATGATTATGTATGAATGATGTTTGTGAATTATTTGTGAAATATTTTGATTTTTCCGATAACGCCTTTAGCCCTAGTTCGACGATGGATACTGGTTAGGGGTGTTACAACAATGACACAAACTAACAAGGCATCAAATGTACCAACATAGTTAACTTACATAACGTATACTTACCAAATCACTTTCAAACCATTTTCAAACTATCATCAATATGCCAAGTGAATCATGTCAACAAGCACTTTAAAGTAATCAACATCACATAACTTGAGAAGGTATCAAGGTGTACCAAACCAATATAGCTTTCCAAAGCTTACACATACCAAAACATCATTGACACATGCACTAAAAACATTACAAATCGTCCTATACATGCCATTATAAACCGTAACCAAATTATTCAAAAACTACCGATTTCTCCTCTAGATAGTATGATAGATCTCTGACCAACTTCCACGATTAATTTTCCTATTATATTTAAAGTAAAGGAAAATAATTACGTAAACAATGAATGCTTAATAAGCTCATATAAACTTTAAATATAATAATCCATTTCAATAATGAACTTTATAGAATAAATATAAACCTATACCAATGCCATAAGATTTATAAAATTATATAACCATTAACTCACAAATGAGTGAGTCCATCAACATCACATATATTTTTCATTCATAACAAAATAGGATTTTATAAGACATATTACACAATTATCATCCTTTTCATAAGGTTATGAACCACTCCACTTACTTATACTTACTTCCCATTCCATTCGAAATGCTTAACATAAGTCTAAACAACATTATCAATTCACGACTTAGTGTATTTATCCATGATATAGGTAAATTCATTCATAATATAAGTATATTTCTCATATATAAGTACAACATTTAACTCATCAATCCTTTTATATCATCATATTATATCCTAATTATGAACTTACCATTTCATTCCATTGTCTTACTCGTTTCATTTGCATAGTACAAAGCATAAACATAAAAAAAACCCAATTATACGTGCTCCTGTCATCCACAATCTCAACTGGTGAATTGTAACATTCAATTCAAACTCAAATATATGAAAAATCCATCAAAATCACTGAACAAGTTACCTTACCGAGATTTACAATCCAATGAACGACTTACAGATACGAGTACATCGATAATCCAATCGAAATACACCAATGCTCATAAAAGATATCCATCTGAAACACACCAAAACAAAAAGTATAACACTAGAGTTCGCAACAAATGCTGAACCTCGATCCACTTGGGAAAACAATCTCTACAACAATCTCCACTTCAATCCCTCATAACACACCATATCTCGATTATACTCTACCCGCGTTCAATCCGATCTAAGTATTGAATATCAACAAATTTTCTCAAATAACTTACACATTAATAATCAAATATATCTAATATACTATTTCATATCATCCAATATATCATATAGATGCTAAATTTTAAACCGTACGAACTTACCTAACTAATTTGCAGTAATGACTAAGTATAGGGGCTATTTGGTAATTTTCTCTTCTCCCCGATTTCCACTCGTTCTTGATCTGAATTAATAATTTCATTCAATTCATTAGTTCAAGCATCAAAACCAATTCATTTTATGCAATTAAGTCATTTTTGACATTTTTACAAAATTACCCTCAACTTTTCATTTTTATTCAATTTAGTCCCTATGACCTAATCATGCAAATAAACCAATTTTATTGAAAACCCATACCACCAAAACATTAATAGCTTCTATGAAAGCCCACATTTATAACAATTTCACATCAAGTCCTTGAATTATTATTACTTTAGCAATTTAATCCCTAAACATTTAAATTATTAAAAATTACTTAACAAAATACTTATAAATAACAAATAATACTTAAAATTTATCATTTAACATCTAAAATCAAAAATATTCACCAATGGAAACATTCAAAATCTTTAAAAGATTCAAAAACAAAGGAACGGGCTAGTTGGACCTAGTTGACACGATCTCAAAAACATAAAAATTACAAAAAAAATGAATCAATTTTACCTCCCATGCAAAGCCAAGAAGTAATCAAAACTCCTTAGGTAAAAAAT
The DNA here is from genome assembly GCA_025698465.1 of Gossypium longicalyx. Taxonomy (NCBI): domain Eukaryota; kingdom Viridiplantae; phylum Streptophyta; class Magnoliopsida; order Malvales; family Malvaceae; genus Gossypium; species Gossypium longicalyx. Next base: position 32,117,387 of record CM046995.1, on the reverse strand, counting down.
GGTGTTTTCGGCCAAAGGTTGAAGAAAAACAAAGAGAATTTGATTAATGTTTCAATTTGTTTCATTAAATTTTAACTTATTTACAACTTTGCCATTATACATACCATTTTTTATCATTTTTCATTTCAATATGCCATCCAGCATTTTGACTAGGGTTAAATTACCATTTTGGTCCTTTCTCATTTATTAATTAAGCCATTTGATCATCTAGATATTATAATTACCATATTTTGCACTTTTTACAATTTAATCCTTTTTAATTAATTAACTATCTAAACATTAAAATTTCTTAACGAAACTTTAATTCAACCTTAATAATATTTTGTAAATATTTATTAAAATATTTATGGCTTGGTTTATAGAAATGAGGTCCCAGTACCACATTTTTTAAAACCACTTAACTTTAGGGTCATACCACTTGAACATAATTATTCTCTCAAATAGCATAAATTACCAATTCAATATTTATTTTAATATCATATTTGACTCGAAAATATTAAATAATAATATTTACGAACTCGCTCATCGAATTTGTGATCCCGAAATCATTATTTTCGACACCACTGAAAAACGGGCTGTACCAAATGATGTTTTCATGGTGGACAATTTGAATCAGTTTCAAGTAGAGGTTCAAGACTGGAATAAGATGGTTTACAGTAATATCTTTCAAAGAAAGTGCCAGTTAATTTCAGAACTTAAATGGGTGCAGCGTATTTTGGAATTAAGATATTCTCAGCGCCTTCGTAATAGAGAGTTGGAACTGAGATTAGAGGTGGAGGAAAATTTGCATCATGAGGAATTATTATGGTTCCAAAAATCATGTTCTAATTGGCTTGTGAAGGGAGACAAGAATACCATTTTTTTTCATAGTCGTACATTGGCTAGGCGACAAAATAACAGAATTGTGGGTCTTAAAATTGATAGTGATGAGTGGTGTTTTCAGTCGACAAAGCTTAAGAAACATGTTGTGGAGTTTTTCAAAAATCTTTATTCTATGGTTTACATTGTCTATGGTGGTCTTTCGCGTAAAGGGTATTTCCTAGCATTATCACAAATAGATAAAGAGAACCTTAGTATGGTGGTCTAAGATATAGAGATTCATAAGGCAATGTTTGATATGGCGCCACTTAAAGCACCTAGAATTGACGGATTTCATGCAAAATTCTACCAATCACAATAGGATGTTGTAAGACCGACGGTGTGTAGAATGGTTCAACGAGTTATGTAGGGCATCCTTTGAATCAGAGACTGAATAAAACATTACTTGTTCTTATTCCAAAAGTTCAAAGACCTGAGAGGGTTTCGCAGTTTAGACCTATTAGTCTATGTATGGTAGCTTACAAAATTATCACGAAAGCTATTGTCAACAGATTAAGACCGTTAATGATGAAACTGGTTAGTCGAAATCAAGCCAGCTTTGTAATGGGGAGAAATATTTCAGACAATATTATTGTCACTTAGGAAGCTGTTCATTCTATAAAAAACTTTAAAGGAAGAAAGTTTGGGATGATCCTTAAAATTGATTTAGAAAATGTGTATGACAAATTAAGGTGGGATTTCCTAGAAGAAACACTGTCAGATGTTGGTTTCCCATTACTCTAATTTTCGTTATCCTTAACTATGTGTCTTCATCATCTTTTCAAGTTCTTTGGAATTGAATGACGACTGAGGTTTTCGAACCTTCTCGTGGTATTCGGCAAGGGGATCCCCTATCGCCCTATTTATTTGTTCTGTGTATGGAGCAGATGAGGCATTTAATCAATGAAATGGTTAATAAAAAAAGATGGGTTTCGTTGTGTTGTCTAGGAAGGGACAGAATCTTTCTCATTTGTTTTTTGCAGATGACTTATTGTTATTCTACGAGGCTAATTTGGGGCAAGTTGATATTGTTACTGATATTCTAAATCAGTTTTGCTAGTACTCGGGACAAAAGGTGAACAAAGGTAAATCCCAAATCTTTATTTCACCTAATGTTCTAGATTATTTATCTTCTGCTATTTGTAGGAAAATGGAGTTTGTGTGCACTGATGATCTAAGGAAGTACCTTGGCATGCCAATTTTACATGGGAAAGTTCGTATTCAGTCATTTGAGTTTGTTGTGAAGAAGGTCTGTGAAGAAGCTTTCGTTGACCAGTCGGGTTACACTAGCCAAAGCAGTACTCCTGTCTACTTCTAACTATTTCATGGCAGCGGCTCATTTGTCAATTTTGGCCTGTAGCGAAATTGAAAAGTTGGCTCGAAATTTCATTTGGGGATCTACGGTTGAGACGAGGAAGTCGACACTAATTCATTGGGATGTTTGTTGTACTCCTATGACTGTGGGTGGACTTGGTATACATAGCTTAATAGACCAAAATAAAATTTTCTTATTGAAATTAGGATTTCAGTTGCTTACGAAGACGGAAGCCTTATGGGTACAAATTGTGAGAAACAAGTATAATTTGTATGGAGTTTTACCAATCAGTATCTCAAGAAATAATTGTTCCTTCTTTTGGAGGTCGCTCATGAAATTTTCGCCAGAGGTACTCGAAAATGTTTATTGGGCAATAAGGGATGGGCATCTGATGAATTTTTGGAATGACCTTTTGGTCCCTCAGGTGGACATTTTGAAAACATGGCATACTGAAGGGTCAAGATTGGATGATACTCTTCAAGTCAACGACTTGATGGATGATAATGGTAATTGGAATTGGGGCTATCTAAGAAATTTACTTCCCAACAACATTGTTTTGCAAATAGGCACAGTAGACCCACCTTCGTTAGATGCCAGGCCAGATTGTCTTGCATGGAAATGGGTGACTAAGGGGATGTTCTCTACATCTGAAACTTATAAGGGACTCCATCAGTTTGATTTAGGTGTTAATGCACATATTTGGAAAATGATCTAGGAAGCAAGAGTGCCTCAAAGAGTTAGAATGTTTATGTGGACTTTATGGCATGGGAGAATTTTGACTAATGATGAAAGGGTAATAAGACACATGACGAATGATAGAAGTTGTGGGAGGTGTAGCCATGTTGATGAATCAGGTATCCATGCTTTACGTGATTGCAGTTTTGCTAAAGCGGTGTGGTTTTCGATTGTGCCGAAATATAATCAAGTATAATTTTTCTCCTTTTTGCGTCAAGACTAGTTGTTGTGGAATTGGCAAAATATAGGTAATTATAGTTATCATGATACTGAGTGACAAATGTTCTTCCCAATAATTTGTTGGCTATTATGGAAAAATAGGAATATGTATTTGTTTTTGATAGGCCATAGTTGTGGTCAGGAAATTGTGGATACATGCATAAGTTGGGCAAGAAGTTATAAGTTGTTGAACATGGCACGACTGCATGATAGTTCGAGGGTGACAACCAACTAGTGGGCATGTCTAATTAGAGGATGGGATAAACTTAATACAGATAGAGCTGTATCGAGAAATAGCTCATTTGCGGGCATTGGGGGAGCGTTTAGAAGTGCCGATGGAAAGTGGTTAGGTGATTTTTCGATGCAGTTAGGAAAGGTCTCAATTTTCAAGATTAAGGCAAGAGCCTTACTTGAGGGCCTACTTATATCATGGAGAAAAGGTTATTGACAGTTGGAAGTGGAATGCGATAATGCTCACTTAGTTAAATTTATTTTAGCTGGCAGAGCTGCAAATAGTCATTTGACTGAAATGCATCTTATCAATCATTTATTGGGTCGAAATTGGAAGGTCCTTGTTCATCATATTTCGAGGTTGCAAAATATAGTAACTGATCATATGGCCAAGTGTATGGCGACTAATTCCATAGAAATTCATTAGTTTGAAGAACCCCCGCAATCAGCTATAAGTTTAATTGAGGCGGATTATGTTCTCGTTTTAAGTCACTAATACAATTTTTTGAGTTTTTCGCTTTAAACTATTTTTTTTACCAAAAAAATACAAATTATTTTTTAATGTTTAACCCTAAATCATTAGCTAAAATTATTCCATCGATCATTACCGTATTTTAATTAATTCCCTTTCAACACAAATTTGATTAGCTTTTTTTAAACATATAAGCATCCATTAAATAAAAATAAGACAAAAACAAACTTAGGAACCAACACTGAAAACTTATTTCAAGTTAATAGATTTTATCCAATACATCCAAACTTAAAATCGGTCCTTGACGTAACAATAAAACAAGATATTTCAGATAACAAAGGTGAATTCATACACGAAAGAATAACATCCCAAATAATGCAATTTATAAATAATAAAATTACCCGAACTAAAGAATGGATAGCTGTATTAACAAATCGTCGAATCCATTGAAAAGGCACATTATGACATTCATCTTTCAACGAATCACAATCGTTCAAAATCAACTCAAATTCTGACATAACAGAATTATGTTGATCCAGAGCAGTGATTACCTCCCTAGAATCGAGCTCAAGAACAACGTTATCCCACCCGTGGTCTTCCATCCAAGAAAGAGCTAGCTTCCGCAACATGGGCTGGCATGACACCAGACCTTGATAAAAACGGGAAATAACATGTATAAACGTACCTTCAGTATCCCGAAGAACGACAGCATAACTAGTTTTCTACTCCAAATCTAATTCATTGTAATAAAAACATCATAAATTTCAATTTATTTTGCATTATATATCAGTAAAAAAAAAAACCCTTCATAAATAACAACACAATTTAAAAACCTGTATTAAATCTTAAATAATTAAAAAAAATAACACATTCTGTCTATTAAAATTTGTTAAATAAAAATACCAAATAATCACATGCAATAAGATGCATTAATAATACCGTTATTTAAAGAAAAAAAAATAAAAATTTTCACATGTATTTCCTTTTAAAAACAAAGTTGCTTTCGTTTTAATATATTAATACAAACTTACATGCAAATTATATTTAATCATCCCCAAATCTTTGGCTAAACTTTAAATACAAGCCATCCCCTCCCTATAAATATTTTATATCCATCTCTTTAAAAAGTTGTCAAATTTCTTCACCAAATCCTTTCAATAGAGAGTCAATCCTATCCTCCCCCAAAAGAGTGTACGTTTTGATATCATTCACCACAACTTTTTTAAAACACACACAACCTGTTTTTTTGTTCTTATCATAGCAGGAGTATATATAGATGATCAGACATCATAAATCTACAAATTGTTCAAAATTTGCTTGTAGAAGGAAAGTAACAACAATGATTTTGCCAAAATTGCATATTAAAAATTGACTGTACCAAAGCATTAATTTAAATTAATGAAAGACAATTCCTTTCTCCATTCAATTAAATAATACTGGAAATTAGAATCCTAATTTTTAGGGTATTCCATTATTGACTGTCCAATTCTATAAATAAAACTTATTCTCACTTATTGTTAATACCAACAATTAAAAGCACAAAAATTTAATCTCTATTCTGAGTAGTGCCACATAACGGGACAATACAAGGAATTGATTTTTAGTCCTTATAAAATTTAATAAGCCTAAAATTTCATGCACTTTTAATCTTTCTATTGCCATATTTTTGTTGTTTACAAACTTTATTTTTCATTTTACACTTGTCCTAATATTATGTAGATACTCTTGAACAAATTTATTATTTTCATTTCCTGATATATACTCATATTTGTTATAATATATACATACTCTAAAAAATATTTTGGGTTTTTATTTAGTCATATTTAGTTTTATTAATTTTTTTTATTTAGTCATTAAACTTTTTGAAATCAAATATTTTGGTCACTCAAAGTTGATTTGGATTTTTTTAATTGTTTTATAACAAATTTAGCCCTCCAAAGTTTACACATTATATCAATTTGATCTTAAATATAAAATATTCAACAAATTTTAGCCCTCAATATTTACAAAATTTGTCATTTTAGTTCGTATTCTAAAAAATTCACATAACTTTATCTATAACTAAACAATCAATTTCCTTTAATTTTATCTTATGTTTTGAAGCTAGAGATGGCAATTCGAGCTCACTTTTTTTTTTCTATTTCGAGTATTGAATTTTATTGTTTGGTATTTTTTTTTTATTATAAGTTGTCTGGTAGATTATTGCAGCCTTTGCCAGATATTTGTAATTAACTTTACTTCATCAATTGTGATGTTTTAAATATCACTACTATATGGTGTTCATTTCATTTCTTTTTCCCCTTTTCCAAGTGTTGGGTTGGTAAACAAGGTGTATAAAAGCAATCTATGCTAAAGACGATGTTAGAAAATTTTATATTGGAGTAGGATAAAATTTTGACACCTAAAGCTAAGATGTTTGGGTTAAGAGATTAAATTTTTAATTTTTGTAAAAGACCAAAGATTAATATATTGAACTTTTAGAATTCAAACTAAAATGAAAAAAATTGTAAACATTGAGGGTTAAATTTGTTGAATAGTATATCTTTAGGATCAAATTGATATAATGTGTAAACATTGGAGGGCTAAATTTGTTATTAGAATAAAAAAGCCCAAATCAGCTTTGATCAAAATATTTAATTTAAAAAAATTTAGTGACTAAATCGTAAAAATTAATAATTTAGTGACCAAAATAAAATAAAGACAATAATTTAATGACCATTTTTATAGTTAATGCTAAATAATTTATACGAAATATTAAAACAAATATAAGTAAATCTGCAAAGTAAACATTAAAAGGAAATAAAAAAAAAAAAAAAAAAAAAAAAAAAAAAAAAAAAAACCTATCAATTTTTTGGCTTCCATGTATATCTTCGCAATCAGAAAAACGGAAAAATGTGTGTTATCATGGAAAAGAATTAACTGGCTAAAGAATAAACTAAAAGCAAAGAAATGACATTGAACGTTTTTTTTTTTTTTTCTGTACATAAAAACAATGTTTTTTTTAGCTAACATTATATCAAATGAAAAAAAGAAAGAAAGAAGTTTAGCTTATATACTCTTTATAAATTGGATATTAATTAACGGAAAAATATTTCGTGTTTTTGGTTCAACTATTGAGGACTTCCACTTGTATCACTATCAATTTTAGTCTTTCATGTTTTTCATTATATTTAACAATGGTTAAATTATATAAACATCCTTCCGTTTTTTAATTTATACGATATAAATTCTTCAAATTTTTACCAATTTATATTTTAGTACTCAAATTGCATGTACTATATGTTTCTTTAATTATTATTTGACATATGATTAATTTATAAAAAGAAAATTAATTTGAAAACTCTGAAATTGTTTATTTCATTTTGTCTTTATATTACTTTTTCAATTTATTACTTGGAGAAACAATAGATATGGTGTCATCTTGGTGTTCGGTAGTGTTATGCCGGTAGGTGGGCTTATTGGAAAAGGTAGAGTCATGGTTATGGTTTGTGGTTGTCGTCATTAAATTTTTTTTTCTTATAGAGGATTCAAATGTTTGTGATCTCACTATTGAAACATTCATGTTGCAAAAAAAAAAAAAATGTATTTGAATAATTATAAAGAGATCCTTAGCTTTACTCAAAAGTTAAAAAAAAAAAAACAAAGCCACATCAACAATCCATTAGTGGATTAATGGAATTTTTAACGACGGTGACTGATTCAAGCAATTATCTTATTTAGAGTGACTAAATTGACCAAAAAAATTTAGAGTGACCAAAAAAGGAACAACGCTATTTTAGAATGACATGCGATGTAGTTTACCCTTATATTAAATAAAAAATATTAAATATAGATATCATTATATTTGTAAAATTTTATAAATAATTTTAATATAATTAAATTAAATAAAAATTATTTTTAAAATTTAAGTTTTTACCATGTATATTAAATCAAATAAAATTATGAATAATTTTAAAAAAAAATCACTTTTTAGGTTGAAAAATGAAATCAAATTATTAAAATCCTCTCTTGAAATTATTCACAAATTTTGAAATTCTTCAATATATTTTCCCAAACAATTATATTCATTTTTAGAATTTTAAAAATTTTGATACAATTAAAATTCTTCCTACAAACTCCTATAATAATATCACAAAACAAAATTAATTTTATTCTTATATTATATTATTTTATAAAAAATACATTATGTGTACTATTTGCTTAATTAAATGTCTATCAACTTTATAAAAAATCATATGTATATAAACATTATGATCATGAATATGATTAGCAATTTAATACAATATCATTTTAACTAATTTAGTTAAATATATATAAAATATAAAAGTTTAAGAGTAAAAACCCTCAATAAAAAATTAAAAAAATCAATTAACTTTTTAAAAAGTTAATAATAATAATAATAATAATAATAATAATAATAATAATAATTACATTTAGAATGAATTTAGACAAATGGATGTCTAATGAGAATATTTTTTGTTTTGCTTTAGATTATCTTTATATATTATTTTTTTATATCTCTAAATATATTGTATAATTATAACTATGCAGGATGAGCATTTTTTAACTTCAAACTTATTATTTATAATTTTATCTATTTCCTTCAAAATTAACTGTTATAATTTGCTTCTGAACCTATAACATAAGAAACTGCCAATAGTTTAACCTATATATATATATATATATATATATATATATATTTGAATCTTGTTCACAATAAAGATTGATAGAGATGACTACTTCCCTACAAAATTGTAGCCTTTGAAGTCAAAACTGCAGTCTGCATTGCAATATATGCTGTTCCAGAAAATCAGCAGTGGAACCTATCTATCAGTGAATAAGTCCAGTGATGTAATGTAAATTTGATGATCAAAGGGAGAAACAAAACATATATTTTAAGCTTTTGAGAGTCCAAAATTATCTTTATATGTGAAAGGTCTCTTTCTTGAGCTTGAATCATATTGAAAAGTGGAGTAAGAAGCCGGCATTAAAATGTTTAAACTAGATTAAGATCCAATTTAGTTTAGAGAAGTTTAGGGATATTAAATACATTTTACCAATTGGATTATTAATAGATTCTAATATTTGACTTGAATGGCAAGAATCTGACTTTGTTTTGAATGAACCAAAAACACAAAAATGTTTGGTAATGGATTAATTATGTTTGATTGCAAGACATTAAACATATTGTATATGGGCTTTAATTTGTAGAGACGAAGAGTTTTCAACAAGGTTGACCCACAAGATGAAAGAAACAAGTTGATTCTGTTGGAAACATAAAAATCAAGGATGTTCCACCAATTAGTAGCAGACAAAACATGTTTGACTAATTTGGTTCCAAGTCAAAGTTAATGTTTCATTTATTGTCTTCAAATTAAAATGGAGTGTAGTTGCCGGCTGCCAAAGCTCAGTAGTGGAGATTGCTTGGCTAACATAAGAAAATGGTCACCACCGGTAAAGATATTGTTGCGGTTTATCATAATGTCCATAATTGCGATAAATGAGACCCAAATGAAAATACGTATGTAACTGCATTTAAAATCTTATTCTTAAACACGTAAGGCCTTTCCGAACTTCAAATGGACGGAAACATTGTCTCTCACATGTAATTATGCAAACGTGAAACCAGAAGTTAGTGTCATTGTCAACAAATTTAATATAATGGCGTACGAAAATTCACAAGGACGAAATACAGAAAAAAAATGGTAATTTGAATATTTGAATCATATGTATATAAATTATAAATTTCTTCAATTATGTTTTAGCTAGCAAATTTTAAAAAATTACAATATAATTAATATTATCAATTTGTCACATTTTGATAATTGAGTTGTTAAGCTCCATTAACAGTGCGACAAAAACCTCACATGCATACAAATTTGTCATTTATTGTATACACTAAATCCTCGTAGTTGCCAACTAGATTATTGGACCTTTTTTTACTATTTGACTTCTTTTAACCATTAAAATATATTCTTCACAACTTCTTTGAAGCCAATGCCTTAACCTTTCTATCCGCCTTTGAAAGGCTATCAATGAAAGATCTATTCCAAAGCAACTATTTCATCTTAACACCACCAACAACCATCAAAGACTCAACCTTAAACAATGTCATACCATTCCTCAAGTTACTCAAATCAAGCTTAGACTCATCTTTTTAATTTTCTTGCAAACTCATCTTTTTATGAATTGTCGTACTATAAAATTGTATTAAAAGCCGCTTAGACTCGATTGTGTGTGTTAGTTATCACTCAATCGCCTCTTTCTTTGGGTTCGACCTCTTGGAATAATTTGTGTTCTATTAGAACAATAAATATTACAACTAACTTGAATGCTTGCAGTAAAATCGAGCTTTAAAAATTGCTTTATAAATTCGTTGTTTTAATGCACACACACGTAGCCGATTAGTATACATATTCACCAACTTCTATACCTGACCAAACTATTCATAGGTTCCTCTTTAGACTGGTTCCCGACTTCACCAATCATTACAAATCTCATTTCCTTCTCAAAAGTGCAGACGAACTTCACAGAGGAATATCCATACAAAGCCTGTCTTTCATGGGTTTTCCTTCTAACAGACATTGAATACTTTTCCCCTAGGATGATACTTACAAATACTATTTTTGGCTAATAAATAACTAACTGATCTTCTATTAAGAACCCTATATTGATCTTACTTTTGTCGGATTCTCATACTGTAACACCCCTAACCTGAATCTGTCGCCAGAACAGGGTTACGGATCATTACCGAAATTTACAGAACAAATAATAGATATTTCATAATTCTTTAGTATTCATATCAGATTCCAATCAAATTTCATCATATAGTCCCTTACATGAGCCCTCGAGGCCCAAATTGTGCATTAGAATCAAGTCGGGACTAAACCAAGTACTCAGAAAATTTTTCGTGAAATTTCAAAAATTTTCCTAAGTGCAGGGGTCACCGTCTGTGTGAATGGGCCATGTAGCTCACATGACCAGGGACACGCTCATGTCTTAGGCCATGTAACTCTCTGACTTGGGTCACACGCCTGTGTGCTAATCCGTGTGTAAGTTCAGGGGTCACACGGTCAAGCCACACGCCCGTGTCCTAGGCTGTGTAATCAATTCTGAGCATTTTGTTTTGACATTTTAAAGATGCAGAGGACACACGGCCAGATTACACGCCCATGTACTAGACACACAGCTGAGACACACGCCCGTGTCTCTACCCGTGTGGACAAAAATAGACTATTTTCCAAGCCAGATTTCTCACCCCAAATTGTCATCCACCTATACCAACACTTTAACATATTCACAAGTCAATATAGGTCATTTAAACCAACTTAAAATCCAAGTCATATACATGATATTATACCTCATATAACCAAGTATACAAATTTATTTAAATTACCATGTTCACTTATATACATATTTTATCAAATATGCTAACTTAATTCAATCATCAATATGCCAATATAATTTTTATCAATCAACCATTTCAGGCATATAACATACATGTCAATCACTAGCCATTCCAATGGTTAGTTATAACCCAAATATTTACATGCCAACATTGGCTAATTAACCTATACATGACATTATAACCATAATTAATTTACCATATATATATATACCAAGATGGGCCGATGGATAATGTGAATGATCTCCGCCAATGCTTCCAATCCAACGAGCTTTCGAATTACTATAGAATAGGGGAAAATAAAATAGAGCAAGCATATTATGCTTAGTAAGTTCGTATAACATAGTAATAAACTTACCATTCATTTAAATTCAATATAAACATACAAGGCATATTCAGCCAACTGAATCACGAGTCCTAACACATATCCTTATCACTCGTGCTAGTTATACATTCCACTATGACATCAAGAAACATATATGGGCTCAACAATAATCAGATTTCCATATTCATATGCTTTTCACATCATGTATTCATGTAACATGTACAAATCACATCCCTGTATTTCGAGTTCAATTACATAATAATTCATCTTGAGCTCAGATTATTCCATGTTGGAACTTTATTCATTAAATCATTCGAAATATCATTGTCACACAAATAGTACACCCAATGTGTACAAATATGTAATCATGGATAAACGTATTCATCAAATAAATTCCATGTACAGATATCATCATCTCATAGTTCCATATATCATGTATCATTATTTTCATGTATTTCAAGCAGATACATGTAATAATTCATTTCCTATTCATATCTTCTCATGTCAGGATTTTTACCCGTTGAATTTATTCGAAATATTGATGGATACATATGTAGTACACTCGAGGTGTACAAATCAAGTTCTGTCAATTCATATTCAGGGGTACCCGTTAGGGCACATAACCAGAGAGCACACTCTCGAGCCACATATCAGGATGCTCAGATGAGCTATGTAACCATGTAACAGGACACTTATCCAGGCTAATCAGGAAACTCATAAAAGTTTTACTCAGGAAGCTCATAGAGCTTATCAGATATCTCTGAAGAGATACTATCAAGAAGCATCGGATAAGGTAGTAGAGAGTTCAAGCAAGCTTAACAGGACGCTCATGAAGAGCTGTGTTTGTGTCCGCATTATATGCAGGATCACAACTAATCACATATCAGGACGCTCACAAAGAGCTGTAGTAGTGCGCAACACATGCTAAATCACTACCGATCAGGATGCTCGCAGGAACTATATAACAGGATGCTCGAGAAAGCTTTTATCAGGATTACTCATCTGAACTAAATCCCGTTCGCAACATATGCAGGACCTTAATATTAATATAGAAAAATAATGTATCCATGAACTTTCATTTATTCAAACGGGATTTAAAATTTTTTAGGTATTATCAGGCTTGTGATTATTTCATACATTTATAATATTCACAATACTCAAATAAACATATTTCACATTCATTTCAAGTATAAAAGTAACATTTTTATCATTTATCATTTATCATTTATCGAGCATTATCTATTATCGGTTTTTGTCGAATATGTTTTCAATGTCATACATATATTATATTTATACAATTCACATACATAACATCTAATTCAAGCATATAAATATACACAATTTAGTTACACGAACTTACCTTGACAAATGTTCGTGTACGTAAAATCTACTAAGCCGACATTTTCCTCTTTTTCTCGTTCTAGCTCCGAATTTGGTTTATCCGGATCTAATTTGGGCAAGAAAGCTTACTTTCTCTTTCCTAGGGTTTCCATGCAAAATATTTTGGGAAGATGATGATAAATGATGATATTTTCATCTTTTTATTATTTTTCATCTTTCCAATTTTGTCATTTTCTTTAATTTTATTTTCCATGGATGAATCATCATCCTTAACAACTAAGTATTTTTAATGGTCTAATTACCATATAAGGACATCCAATTTAAATTTCTATAGCTCTTTAATCCTTTTAGCTATTAGAACTCAAATTTTGCACATTGTGTAATTTGGTCCTTTATCAAATTAAATATGTAATCGATAAAATTTCTTTACGAAATTTTAACACAATATTTTTATCATACTATAGATCATAAAATAGTATTAAAATAATTTTTCTTTTCGAACTCAGATCTGTGGTCCCGAAACCACTGTTTCAATTTTATCAAAAATGGGCTATTACACATACTGATTTTGGTAACTGTAAGGATACCAAATAGATTCCTTAATTAAACCAGACCACAACTTATTTTGATAGGTAATACATTCTAAATCTTCCAGACAACTTATGATATGTCATGAGTACGCCCCTCTTGACGGATAGCTTAAACTCCAGACACCTCTTTTTTCTTTATAGCGTATAAATTTCAGATTTGACTAACAATGAATAATTTTTAATACTTTCTTTTATAGCATAAATAAACCCAGATTTGGTGAACACATAAACCATCCATATCTATGATTATACCAAGTTCTCTATACTGTCAAATTGTTATGGCATATTCCCTCTTTAGAAACACTAATGCAAACTTGTTCAGATGTTTTCCCTTAGGTCATATTCAAAATTCTGCCATAAGACTAACGAAACGGAGATACCTAGAACTAACCAGTTTTTATCATAACTTCGATCAGCAAAGAAGTTTCAAGCTTACCAAATCACAACATAGAAGCATTTGGCCAAATTCTACCTCGAGGGTATTACAGAATACATCACACAAATATCACAGAATACGCCACACGGGCTTCATCGAATATGCCATAAAGGCCTCACAAAACACGCCACAAAGGCATAATAGAGAATTATGTGTTTACTGTCCTGATCTGTCACAAACGATGTGGCAAACTAAGCTTTTCTAACACACTTAAGGAGCTTTTTCGTAAGCAAAATAGAGTTTTTAGCTTGATTTTTTGTTATTTTGATATTTTTATATTTTCGAGTAATAAGTGAAAATATCTCATTTTTGTCTATTTTTTACCCAAATTGGCTAATAGTGTAATTAGGAGGTCTAACGTGTGTTTGAGTGATGTAGGGATGTGTCAGAGGTCAAAAACGAGCAAGAATGGTATCTAGGGCAAGGGTATCATGATATCCAACCCCTGGAATTGCGATCCCTTCGGCAGTATAGAAGACCAATGAGACCATTCATGTAACAGCTCGTTTTCAGTGACATCAAAACAGTGGTTTCGGGACCACAAATTCAAAGTCAAAAAATTTATTTTATTATTATTTTATTTCCTATAGCATGATAGTAATACTGTATAAAAATTTTGTTAAGAAATTTTACCATTTACATACTCAATTTGATAAAAAGAACTAAATTGCGCAAAGTGCAAAAGTTGAGTTCTAGTAGCTAAAGGTATTAAATAGCTATAGAACTTTAAAATGGAAGTCCTTATATGGTAATTAGACCATAAATGTGTTAGTGGATTATGATGGCTTGGCATTTTGTGAAATTTTGATTAATTTTAAAGGTTAATTAAGTAAATAAGTAAATAAATGATAAGTTAATTAAAATAAAATTAATCATCATCTTCCATTATCATCTTTAACCGATTTTCACAAGGTAAAGAAGACATTTTGTGCTTAACATTTAACCAAGCTTGTATGCTCAATTAGGTATTTTTTTTTGTTTGTTTTTAATGATTTCTATGTTTCCGGGATCATTGTAGCTTAATCGAGCTAGCCAGGGGACTAATTTGTAAAACTATTAAACTATTAGGGTTTTGCCATTGATCATGTACATGGTTTTTGAACTTTGATGTTATAAAATAGGTAGTTGTTGTTAGATAAACAACTTTTGTATAGAGATTTTTGATGAAATTATCAATTAAAGGTTAAATTGAAAAATGTGATAAATTTATGGTATAATTTGTGAAATTATGAAATATGTGGGCCGTTATAAGTTTTTATAATAATCGGCTAGGCTTGGGTAGGGGTCAAATGTAACACCCCTCACCCGTATTCAACGTCAGAATAGGGTTATAGAGCATTATTGGACTTATACAACAATTACACATACATATACTCATACATTTTCAATTTTTATGCAATTATCAATCAACACATTCATATAGTCCCTAATACGAGCCTACGAGGCCTAAAACAAGCATTCAGGATGGTTTGAGACTAAACCAATAACTTTAAAAACTTTAATAACACTTAGAAACTTTTTACATAACACAGGGGACACATGCCCGTGTGGCCAAGCCGTGTGTCGCACACAGCCAAAGACACGCCCGTGTCACAAGCCATGTGGACATTCGAAATGGAATCACATGGTCGTGCCCCAACCAGTGTCTGACCCCGTGTAACTCTCTGACTTGGGTCACACGGCCAATACACATGCCCGTGTGGCTAGCCCATGTGCCCTAAAAATGACCATACACGCCCGTGTACCAGGCCATGTGCTAGGCCGTGCCAAACCTATAAGGTATATTGACTTAGGCCACACGACCAATCACACACCCTTGTGCTAGGCCATGTGGAGTATACTAACTTGATTTTTAACTTAACACCAGGGGACACACAACCGTGTAACATAACCGTGTGTCACACACGGCTGAGACACACGCCTAGGTCTCTACCCGTATGGACAAAAATAGCCACCTAAACTTGTGCACACCTACAACAACCTAATTGGAACCAAATCATAGCATAATTTGGTATTTAAACCAACCAATTTAAGCCTAATTCATACATATTCTATACCACATTTCTTAATACACATAAGTCACAAAATAGATCGTACCATTTACACGAAAAATCACATATACACTTCAACTAATTATACACTTTCAAATATGCATCAATGTGCTTAATTTCACAAGCATGTATGTTTTCTAATATCAATCATTTGACAGTCATAATACCAACTACCAATGAACATCACAACACCAACCTCATTCACATAACATAGGCCATATGCACACCTATATATATACATAACCAAACCAATCAAATTAAGCCAACTTTCATGGCTATATAAACAAACCAATACATTTAACATTTACAAGCCATTTCAAAAGACCAAAATCATTATCAACTCATAACCAAATTAACCATAATCCTATACATGCCATATAACCAAAACATAAACTTAAAAGTACCAAAGTGATAGTAGGATAGTGTGACGAAGTCTCCGATGATCCCTGAATCTGAGCTAGCTTTGAGATCACTATAAGACATGATAAAACAAACAAAGTAAGCTTTATAGCTTAGTAAGCTCATATGAAATAAACTCAATTAATCATAAATACACAATTCAATGAATTGAATATATCAACATGTACCTCATATTGCCTAACAAACCTTTCACTTATTCAATCATAAGATTGTACGTGAACTTTATAATTTCTTCGATTTAAAGCTTATACGGTTCATGTACATACCTATACCATTTCATATCAATCTCATACACAACCACATCATTCATTTACCTGTTAAACCATTCGAAATACTATTGGATACTTAAGAAACTCGCACCCTAAGTGACACATATATAGCCAAAGCTATCTCAATCTCATATCACATATATGCTCATTCTCGAGCTACAACGGGACTGCTCACACAAGCTGTGGGTCAAGACGTAGCTACACAGTGCTGCTCACACAAGCTGTCAAGCAACTGCAACACATGCTGGTATACTCAGCCACCGGTAGGACGTACAGGACCAACACCTGAATCACATAATCACAATAACCCTAATGACATGTCATTCATATCCTAATCTATTACTATGGTTCAACAGGGATTTCCAATGTCAATTCATCGTCGAATCATTTTTGAACATATTCGTAGTCTCGTATTCACATTTTATGCAATATCAAAGCATTTAAAATACATTTATAGCAAAACTTATTACATACGAACTTACCTCGGATGCTAAAACGGTGAAATGAGTCAACTATTCTGAAACCTTGTTCTTTTCCTAATCTAAGTCCGTATTTCACCTTTCTTGATCTAAATATAATCAAAATTAACTTATTTAATTATCTCCCTATTCAATTTAGTCCAAAAATTTACATTAAGGCACTTTTACACATTTGCCCCTGATGTTTCACATTTTTGCAATTTAGTCATTATTTCATAAAAACACATTCATGCAATTCCACCTAAATCCATGCTATTAGAATTTCAATTAGGCCCCTAGCAGCCCATTTTTTTCATTTATTTGACATTTTAACCACAAAGTTTCCACATTTCACAATTTAATCCCTAATTTGCATTTTCACTAAAAATCACTTAACAAAACTTGTATAACTATCATCAAGCATTCATAATATACCATTAATCACTCAAATACATGCTTATTAATCAATGGAAACATCCTAAATCTTTAAAAATTTTGCAAAATAGTCCCTAGGCTAGCTAGACTAAGCTGCAACGATCTCAAAAACATAGAAATCACTAAAAATCGAGCAAGAAAACACTTACATGCATGGATAGCTATGGCCAAACGCTTCAAAGCCCTAAAAATTGTGTATCCTTAGCTATTTTCGGTTGAATATGGTGAAGAAAGATGATAGCCATGTTTTGTTTTATTTAATTTATCTTAAATAATCAAATTACTAATTTAACCTTTATTAAAACATTAAAAATTCATATAAATTATGTACATAAATGTCCACCCACCTTAATAATGGTATAATTACAACATAAGGACCTCAAATATTTAATTTCATAGCCATTTAATACCTTTAACTAATAGAACTCAAGTTTTTCACTTTACGCGATTTAGTCCTTTTTATCAAATTAAACACTCAAACGATAAAATTTCTAAACGAAATTTTCACACCATCATATTATCATGTTGTAGATATTAAAATAATAATAATAAAATAATTCTTTCGACATCGAGTTTGTGGTCCCGAAACCACTATTCTGATTTGACCAAAAACAGGCTTTTACATAAAATTTCATGAATTTTATTTTTCGAGCCTAGAGATTAAATTACTAAGAAATTAAAAGTATGTGGGAAAATAGTAATTTTGCCAAAAATATGGTTTGGAATAAATTGAATGAATTATATGTTAACTGAGTTAAATTTATCCGTATAGATCCAGTTAAACCTCGTACGGAGTTAGATCGGGGCGAAGAGAAAGTTTCGGATTAATCACCTTCGTATCTATGAATACTCGCTAAGGTAAGTTCGTGTGATTAAATTGAGTTTATATGTTTTATATTGAATTAATTATGAATTGTGAATTGTTATAAATTTACATAGTTGCATATCCAATGAAGTTCGACCAATATTGAGTCCTATTTGAACCTTAGGAATCTATAGGATACAAATGACATGTCATTAGGGCTACCGATTTACAGCTCATGAGAGCATACCAATCGTTAGCTCAAATAAGCATACTGAATTCACAACTCGTATAAGCATACATGTACATAAATTGATGAATTATAGTTATATGAGCTAGTACATTATGTGTGAGCTATTCCGAGTATCCAATGATATTTTAAATGGTTTAACGGGTAATGTTCTGTTACAAAATGATATGAGTCCGATACGAACTATTACAGGTATACACATGAATTACATAAAAATGATGTCATATGATATATAGATATATGAAATGGATGATACATGCATTTGGAACTTGATAAGTTGTTGTGTTCATCATTGATTATTGACTTATATATATGTGTTTACATGGCTAACATGGTTGGTGAATATGTACTGAGGCATTTGGCCAAATTGTGTTGGGATATGCTTTGTTTACTTACCTAATATGTGACTAAATGGTAAGTTATATTCTATGTTATATGAACTTACTAAGCTTAAATGTTTACTCTATGTTATTTTTCGTATTTTATAGGGAGTTGGAAGCTCGTTCGGGTTGGAAGCCTGTCAGAGCTATATCACAATCCATCAGCTATTTTGGTACTTTCGGATGTTTAATTTTGGTTATAATAGCATGTATAGGTATTTTGGCTAATGTTGGCCTATATGTTTTGTTGTAAATATGGCCATTTAATGTGGCTTATGTTTGGCATTTTTTGGTATGTATATAAGTAACATTAACATGGTTGATGTGTTGCTTGTTTTGTGTTTGAATTATGAAAGTTGAAATTATGGTTTGAATATGCATATTGTATAAGTCTTGTAATTTGTTGGAATTGTTGTGAAATGACACTTTGGTTGAATGGCATGATTAGTACCATTTGGTATGTTTTAGTAAGTAAGTTTCATGATGTATTAAGGTAAACATGCCTATAAGTTAGTTGAGTAATTGGCCATATTGAA
The DNA here is from genome assembly GCA_025698465.1 of Gossypium longicalyx. Classification (NCBI taxonomy): domain Eukaryota; kingdom Viridiplantae; phylum Streptophyta; class Magnoliopsida; order Malvales; family Malvaceae; genus Gossypium; species Gossypium longicalyx. The sequence goes on along the minus strand of CM046995.1, from coordinate 32,097,859 downwards.
TACATTTACATGTTTTTATATTGTCATTTGATGTGCTTAAGGGTATATTGGTTATATGTGATCATACCATTTATATAAGGCTAGAATATGCATAGATTTGGTGTAACGCCCCTTACCCATATTCAACGCCGAAATAGGGTACGAGGCATTAGCAGACTTAAACACAATTAAAAATACACAATTTGTGATCATAAAACTTCATTCCACATTAAATATTATTCAAACAGATTATTAAAGTCTCTTATACAGGCCTATGAGGCCAAAAATATTCGTTAGAGATAATCTGAGGCCAAACCAAAAACTTTCAGAGTTCTGAGATAACTTAAGAAATTTTTTTTCTTGAAACTAGGCCACACGCCCATGTGAATAGGGACACGCCCGTATGGTAGGCCGTGTGGTCACACACGTCCGTGTCCCAAGCCCGTAGAGCTCTCTGACTTACATTCAAGAAGAAAATTGAGTCACACGGCCTGAGTACATGCCCGTGTTGCTAGGCCGTGTGGTAATTTAATTTCACAATTAAGGTGCAAACTTCACACGACCGTATCACATGGTCATCTTAAGTCCGTGTGCGTCACACGGCCAAGCCACACGCCCGTGTGCTAGGTCGTGTGCCTAAACCTGGACATTTTGTCTCCCATTTTTAAGATGCAGGGGACACATGGACGGACTACACGCCCATGGGGCAGACCGTGTGTCACACACGGCCTAGACATACGCCTGTGTATCTACTAGTATAGACAATATAAGGCTATTTACCAAGCCTCATTGCGACCCTTACATACCTATTTTCATACAAATGTCAACCAATACTAAAACAAGCATAATTTATATAATCAAATAAGCCATAATAGATATTCATTCAACCATAAAAATGCATCTTTTATAAACTCAAAATGAATGTTAGCCATCATTCAAGGCTTAATACAAATTGTGGGATCTATCCCAAGCCAACGCATTTGGCCAACTTATCAAAGACACAAAATAATGAACTCTAAGCCCTATACATGCCATATTCAAAAGTATAAATCCAACTATATCAAAGGCTTCGGTTGATAGTGTGATTGATATCTCTGACTTTCGGTGATCCTTGAGCTAGTTAGGCGGCATAAGAAAAATAGAAAGAAACGGGAGTAAGCATAAAAGCTTAGTAAGTTGCATATAAATAAATATATAACAACAAATTCATCAATGATCATCATGCTCATAACACAAAGGTAGGCATAAGTACACTTACTCATTACCATCCATACAAGTCACATATACTATATTGAGCTCATTTCTCATATGTACCAATTAGTTATCTATACCACTCACAACACGGTTATACTTTTCTATTTAACTCACAATCATAATTTTCACCGTTGAACCATTCAGAACTCTACCGGATATTTCATAAGCCTCAAACATGGGGTAAGGTGCCGATGCCATGTTCCAGACATGGTCTTACACTAGCTCTCGCACATCCGTGTCGATTCCATGTCCCAGACATGGTCTTAAACTGACACATCTCGTAGTCGATGCATGTTCCGGACATGTCTTACACTGGCTTACGTTCTGAGGCCGATGCATGTCCCAAATATGTCTTACACTAGCACTGTCTCAATGCCGATGCCATGTCCTAGACATGGTCACTGGCTCTCATAATATGGCTAATGCATGTCCCGGACATGTCTTACACTAGCCCATAATAACCCATATGTCATGGCATGAATATCCGATTTACTTCTTACGGTTCCAACGGAAACTCTACTATCTCATTTATCGTTACACTCTCAATTCCAAAATCAATCAATTCATACTATAATATTTCAAGCACATATAATAACAATGCAGTTGTATTATTTACATACAACTTACCTCGGATTACAAAACGTACACGACTAGTCGGTTTACTCGATTTGTTTGGCCTTCCCCCGGTCTAGGTTCAGATTTGGTAAATCTTAATCTGTAATATCAAAATACACTCATTTAGTCACTAAACACAATTAGGCAATCTAAAATTCACATCTTAGGTAAAATGACCATTTTGCCCCTAGACCTTGGCAAAATGATCATTTTGCCTCTATGCTCGAAAATCGATTTTTATAGAATTTCTTTGTATCTCAAGCCTAGCTGAACCCTTTTTACTCTTATAGCAACTTCAAATTCTCACTATTTCACATATTTATTAACTATTTTACAACTCATGCAAAATAGTCCCTTTAGGTGTTTTCTATGAAAACCCCCTCACAAAAGTTGTTTATAACATAGCTAGGACTCATATTCTTCCATGAAATTTTAGAAAACACCCTAAATTATCTTATTTCAAAACCCTAAACTTTCCACCATTTTGCAATAAAGTCCCCTCATTTGAAAGTTTATGCTTCAAGGGTCTAAAAAATGTAAAAATCTTCAAGAAAACTCATGAAAATCACTTACTTGCAAGAGGGATAAGTGGATGAAATTTTGAAGCTTTCAAACCCCCAAAATGGCTGATATTTTCAGCAGTGGGAAGAAGATGAAAATGTGATATCATCGTTTTTCTTATTTTTATTTCTATTTTAGTCAAATTAGCCACCAAACCCACCAAACTTTTGACTTTTTGACCAATTTGCTCCCTATGGCTGGCCAAGCTCTTAGGAAAGGGTCTAATTGCCCTTTGAATACCCCCAATTTTTATTCTCTAGCTATTTGACAACTATTACAATCAATTTAGGACTTTTGCATTTTATGCGATTTAGTCCTTTTTCGCAATTAAGCTCACAAACGCTAAAATTACTTCACCAAATTTTTCATGCACTCTTAAAAACATGCTATAACATCTAAATAATAAAAAAATAATTTTCCTGACATCGAATTTGTGGTCCTAAAGCCACTATTCCAACTAGGCCCTAAATCGGGCTGTTACATTTGGTGCCTTATTATGGCTTGTGTATATATGCATTTGTGGTTGTAGGTACATGTCAATTTAGGTGAGAAAAATGGCTTGTAAAATAACCTATTTTCGTCCACCCGGGCAGAGACATAGGCATGTGTCTCAGCCGTATGTGGCACACGGCCAGGTGACATGATCGTGTGTCCCCTGTAGCTTTCAAAGGGTTGTAAGTCAAGCTGTTACACGGCCTCGCACACGGCCTGACACATGGGCCTATGAGTTTATTTTGAAGGGTACACAACCTAGCATATGGGCGTGTGGCTTGGCCGTGTGGCCCAAGTCAATGAGTTACACGGGCACGGATATATGCTGAGACACGACCGTGTGGGTCGTGTGTCCCTACTTCGAATGCCCACATGGCCTGAGACACAGGCGTGTCTCTTGACCGTGTGAGTCACACGGCTTGGCCACACTGCCATGTGACCCCTACAGTTTTAAAAATTTTTAATGTTTGCTGAAAATTTCCCTAAGTTTCTAATTTAGTCCCGACTTGTTTCTAATGCATATTTAGGGCCTCGAAGGCTCGTATAAGGGACAATATGTACGATTTTGATTGGTTTAAATATGAATATTGATATGATATGAAATGTTCGAAATTTCTATCTGTTTGAATGGTAAACCCCGGTAATACTCTGAAACCTTATTCCAATGACAGATACGGGTTAGGGGTGTTACAATTCAGTGGTATCGCGACATCCTCCTTGGGTATCGTGATATCCACCTCTTAAGGAAGACCCCCAAGTTCAATATTGCCGAAGATATCGCGATATCCTCTTCTAGGTATCGTGATATTGCCTTCGTCGGAGAGACAAACTTCAAAAAAAAAAAGGCAATCTTTGTCTACTTAATCCATCAATCACACGAGACCTATGTAAAGGCAATTTTGGCATAAAAAATTCATCAGAATACCTTTCAAAATAACCAAAAATTGTTGAGGAGGAGAGAGACACATTTTAACTTAGTTTTAGGTTTAGTTTTCTCTAAGTTCTCTTTAGTTTTTCTCTGCACTTTTCTAGGGTTTTTATTTTTCTTTTCTTCTACCTGAGATTAGAGTTTATTTTTCTACATTTACTTCTTATTCTTTATTTTTTTATATTAGTTAACATTGTAACTAAGGTTTATTTACATTTTCAATCCTTGTACCTTGCTTTTAAGATTCTTTAAGCTTTAGTTTAATGTATTTCAGTTTATATTACTTCAAATTTGTTAAAACTTGTTCCTTTTATGTTTCTTGCTTTAGATTTCTTTGTTAAATGCTTTTGGTTTCATGCTATTTAAGTTTTCTTGCATAAAAATCTCAACTTTCACATTTTTCTCAAGCTTGACTTTTATGGTTGCTTTGTTTTCCATTGTTATGTTTATTTTCTTGACTTTGATTATGTGTTGCTAAAACCTTAAGGAGGTTGGTTGATGGAGATGTGGATAAACTAAAATCTTCGGACAAAGGACTAAATTGTAACAAATTGGACTAATTTGAATAGAACTAAGAACTTAGGTAGTGACGCCCTTAAGGGAATATTAAGATAAAGTGAGACCAGAAGGTAATCTTGTCGTGCACCTATTCATTATTCCTGGATTAACCGACAAGATTAGAAGATAAACTGAACCTAGTCCATCTAAGTTAGTAAAATTTAGATTGAGAGATAAAATGAAGCCACTTGGTAATTTACGCGATTTATGTCCCTTGTCCAACATTTGGTGAACTACATAGAAGTCAACTAACCCCCTTTAGCCATTTTCTAGATAGTCCCTCTAGTTTACATTTATTACAATTTAATTCCTAGAGTAGAATATTTAATTTTCTTGTAAACTTATCTTTTATGAATCGCCGTAATATAAAATTGTATTAGTAGCCACTTAGTCTCTATTGTGTATGCTAGTTATTGCTCAACCGCCTCTTCCTTTGGGTTCGATCCTTAGAATACTTAGGTGTTTCATTGTAACACTATAAATATTACAACTAACTTGTACGCTTGCAATAAAACCAGGCTTTAAAAAATACTGTATAAATTCATTAGTTTAATGTGCACGCGCGTAGTTGGCCATGTCCCGTCGGATTATCTCAAAGGTTGTCATGGGGTTTCTCCCACATGGTCTTATACATAACTTCATGTCGTGATCTGACAGTCTGATTTACATCTCACTAGAAGCATCACCTTGAGTGTTTTCATTGTCATCGTGACCTGTCTGTCCATTAGCAACATACCTACCTTACCAGAGGCATCACTATTGGATTTTTTCTCATTTAGCCCATAATACACTTACCTAGTTTCGTTTCATACACCTAACTAATTAGTACTCACCATACTTGATTTCATAAGCATACATATTACACATCATCTTATTCATGCAGTAACTCATATATCTTACACACTTACCAAGCAATTGAGATGTCATCAACATAAGACTTTCCATTGTAAATTTAACATGCATGAGTCAGGATAAGGACTCACCTTTACTACAACTCAAAGTTCCAAGTCATTTTGGCTCCCACTAACAAACCATTTAGTTCTCATCCAATTGAACCAAAATTGGAACTTAACTATGTCCAAATCAACCACTAAATTTTTCCTGATTTTTCAGTATAGGCCGCTAACTTACATCTTCTTTCAATTTAACCCCCAAATTATTCCTTAATTTTTGAACTTAAAGAAAACTAGGTGTGACAATTCCAATTTGAATAAGTTTATGACATGTTTTTGTACCTAAGTGAGTTTAAATTTTGATTTATAATGATTTGATTTATGTTGGAATGGTTTGGTATTGTTTGGGGTTGAAATAGGGGTGTTTAAGAGCAATTTTAGACCCTTTGGGAAAAGATATCGATACCTAGCCCAGAGGTGCCACACCCTAATTGGAAGAATGCCAAATTATTCAATACCAATGTTAGGTATCCATACCTAAGGCCCTAGGTATCGGACTCTCATGTACTATTTTGGGCCACTGCAATGTTTTGTGCAAAAAGGGCATTCTAAGGCCCAAATTTGGTATTAGGCACTTCCGACCACCCTCAAGCAACTTCAAAATAATTTTTAATTATCTCTAAAGTCTTTTATTTGTCCAAAAATAGAATTATTAGCTTTATAGAAAAAGTTTTAAAGTTTTAAGTTAGGATCAAGCAACCATTTTCCAAACTTAAAAGACTTTGTTTTAAGTTGGTAAACTTTGGAACCTTACTTTATGACTTGATATGTTCAAATCTGTTACTAAACAACTAAAATAATTTATTTATGTTCAATTTTCTTTCAAATTAACACCAAAAGATTTTAATATTTGTTGTAATATGAGTTTTTATAAAAGAAAAAAAAATAAACTAGCCTAAAAGTATTCTGATGACACCTCCTACTTGTACTGTACAATTGATTGAGTAAGGGATGTTACATAAAGAGTATTAATGTGTTGAGAAAGGAATAATTTTCATAAAAGAAAATTTTGGTTCAAGTCTAGAAGTGCTTTGGTAGCACCTCCAACTCGTATTGTTCATCGAGGTGAATAAAAAGTGTTACACATTAATATTTTACTTATTATAATAATTGATACATTATATGTGGTTAGACGTGTATGTATACATTTTTTTTATAATATATACTGAATATTACTATGTCACATAATAAAATAAATTCATATTATAATATTACTTTAATTATACAAATATTAATAAACTTTTTTTACATTAATTTAACTATTGAATTGATAAAACAATAAAGAGGATATATGCAAATTTAGGGATTTTGATGATTTCATCTCATTATTCAATTAGGTTTATTGATAAAAAAAGTATATGATTTAAAAGAAATTAAATGAGATTTAATAGAATAAGATATTTAAAAATATATTTTTCATGAAAAATTATTGCATTTAATTTTAGGCATAATGACTTATTCGACCCTCCAACTTTACCAAAAAGTCATTTTAGCCATCAATTTAATTTTTTGTCTCTTTTAACCCTTAAACTTACATTATTTATCAAATCACCCAAAATGGATGGAAAAATTAACGTATGTTAGTTTTGCTGATGTGTGGGATCCAAGTGGTAATCTACATGTATGCTATATCGGCAATTAATTTTTAAGAAATTAAAAAGTATTTTAAATAATTTTTATACCTTTTTAATAATTTTAAATTTTTAAATAATTTTTATCAATTGCTTTTGAATATTTTTTTGAATTTTTAATTTAAAAAACTAATTTATTGCTGATGAGACATACATGTTGCTTGCCACATCAACAAGTTAACAAATTCTAACTTTTCCACCTAGTTTTGGATGATTTGACAAACAATGCAAGTTTAAAAGCTAAAAGAGGAGAAAAATTAAATGAAGGGTTAAAATGAATTTTTATTTTTTGCTTAAAGGTGCAAAAAGTCATCAAACTTTTTTAAAAAAAGCAATTACGCCCCCTTTTTTTTGCACTCAGTTAGGTACTTGAACTTTCAAAATGTATCAAAAAGACCCTCAAACTTTTTCCAAAAAAGCAATTAAGCCATAACTTTCATTAAAAATTAGAAAAAAAAATTATAAAAAATTAAAGTCAATAAAAGCTATAAATATTATTAAATTTTAATAAAAAATTCAAATATAAAAAATTGTAAAATTTTATAAAAATCGTAAAAAAATTATAAAATATATATAATTATAAAATTTTATAAAGTCGTAAGAAAATTATACAAAATGTAAAGAAATATAAATTTCGTAAAAAAAATTTATAAAAATTATCGTACTAAAAGAAGTATTTTATAATTTTTCTATAACTTTAATTGATTTTTATTTTTTTTATCATTTTTCGCAACATGTTACGCTGTATTACAACACGTGATGACTTTAATTGAAAAAAACTAGGGGTTGTTAATTTTTTATGATCTTTATAAAATTTTACATTTTTTACGATTTTTATAAAAAATCTAATTTTTATTAAATTCTAATTTTTATATTTTATTAAAATTTAATAAATTTTCTAAAATTTATTATTTATTATTGTTTATAATTTTTTTTTCTAATTTTTAATAAGAGCAAGGGCTTAATTGCTTTTTTGAAAAATTTTGAGGGTCTTTTTGATGCATTTTGAAAGTTCAAGTACCCAATTGAGTGAAAAAAAAGGGGCTTAATTGTTTTTTGAAGAAGTTTGAGAGTCTTTTTTTATGTATTTTGAAAGTTCAACTATTCAATTAAGTGCAAAAAAGAAAAGAAAAGAAGAGTTTAATTGATTTTTTTTAAAAAGTTTGAGAGTTTTTTACACTCTTTAACTTTTTTTTTTTTTTGTAAAGTTCAAGGGTCATCATATCATAATTTCATTATTAGTTAATATATTTAATTTTAAAAAATATCTTTCATTTTCTTTTTATATATTTTTTATTAATTTGTCTAAATTATAATTAAGGTTTAAGATAAACATTTATGGTTAAATAATTAGGTTCCGTTCTTGTTGGAAACAAATAAATTCTGATAATGAATATCTAAAAAAAGTAATAATTTTAATATTTAAATCTAAATATCATATAAATATGCAAAATTTAAATCGGAATTACCATCCTAAACCTAAGCTAGCAATTGGACAGTAACAATCTCTGCAACTTGTAGAGCACCACGGGCTTTAATCTTTGCAATTTGATTGATAAAGGTTAATGATTTGAGGACCCGAAAGCAACTTCAAAACATGGATTGGATTTATAAAAGTGTAGCTGATCATAAATCTACTTTTAAAACTACTTAGAATAAAAGATAATCTGAGTATCAACATAATTTCCTGCAGCTTTTGAAATAAACGAGTTTTCCCATTTCCACCTTCTAGGCCATTTCATTCTATACGTTTTGCTCTCTCTCCAGCAGGATTCTGGACTGGGGAGCCTGTTTTCCGTGGGCCAGTCTACTACTTGGAAAATCCAACGGTAAAATATTTCTGAAAGGTGGCCTGTTTGTAGGTTTGCAATAGGCTCTTATGGATTCATTTTCGCCTAAACATGTAAACAATCAATTCAAATTCGTTGCAATTTGATTAGGTCATAAGAAGGCAATAACCAGCTTAAATCCAAATTTACTACATCTTAAAGCAACATGAAATAATTTAAATTCGAATAACCAGAACTTGAAATTAGGAAAAGAAAAAATTGTGAGAATCGAAAACTTGAATGATGGAACCCAAATTGACATGAAATCGACGCCTTAAAATTTTAAAATTTTAATTTACCTAATCCAAATCGATCCAACTCAAAACTAACATGATTCTTTAATTGACAATATTTAAAATCTTTTGGAAATGATGACTGTTTATTTAAATGGAGAAGGTGACGTATTTGTTTATGTAAGTTTTTAGTATTACTTTCTTATTTATAATATGTTTAGATTTTTTATTTTAATTTATTTTTGTTTAGTTTTTTTTTACATAATATTATATGAAATATAATATTATTCGTGTAAACATAATAATTTAAAAAAAAAGTTCACGTATCGATTTTTCATTGACTAATTTAATAATTTGTTAACAATGTTAATATCAGATACTATAATAAAACATATATTAATAATTTAGATATCACATTAAATATTTTTAAAATATATGTACTATATTAAATATTTTATCAACTAAGATTTACGATACTTTCACTAGAAAGTTGTGATAGTCGTCAACTTATAGTTGATGAGAATGGATAAACACAAGAAAGTCAATGGAATTGGATTTTTCTCCAATGGGCAAAGGATTTGGTGGAGGGTTAGAGCTGTTTCTTTGATAACAACATTGAATGTCATTTTTAATTGATTGAATGAGATGTTTTCCTTTTCCTTTTTGGCCCTCACCTCATCTCATCTCTTTGCTTTGCACCAAAATAGACGTTTCAGAACCCTATCTTTTACACTTGTTCGTATTTTATTTGGTGAAATATCAAACTGCTTTCGTCTTCCGTTTTTTCTTTCAACAAAACATACTTAAATGTTTTAGATATTTATTTTTAAACTTGAAGTTCATTTTCACAATTTTCTCCTTTAAGAAAAAAATAGTTATTGATGTGATCATATATATTTAGTTACAAAATTTAGGAATTTAGTATAAAAGGAGAAAAATACATCACATTTTAGGATGTGCTTAGTTGGGTTGAAAAGTGGGAAAAAAATTGAATTTTAAGTGTGCTTAAAAAAAGAAAAGTGAAATGAAAAAAGAAGAAGAAGAAAACATCATTTTTCATTCTAATGCATAAAAATAAATCATTTCATTATTTTAGAATGATGAAAAGAGAGAAAATGAGAGAGATTTGGATGTTAGTTTAAAATTATGCATATTTCAAATGTTTTATTTTCTTTTATTACTAAGGAAAGGATGGAAACAAAAGTAATTTTCTTTTCATTTTTCTATCTCTCTTACCAAACACATCTAAGAAAAGAAATAATTATGTTTTTTATATTTCTAGTTTTCTTTCCCTTGAATTTTCCATCCTTCTAATTTTCTTTACACTCTACCAAGTAAAACCTTAAACCTTAAAGAATGATTGTTTAGCTCACCTCAATCACATATTTGCATGGAGGTTAAAAACATTCATGTTAGTTATATTCATATTCGCTCTTACATCCTTTCATCTTACTTCTTTTATTAAGGATTTTTCAATTTAATATTAAACATATATTTATAATTTGTTCATGAATATAGTTCTGGTTTATATGGTTCTACTATCTATAATATAGTTTATGCATAATATAAGTTAGGCTTTATTTATGATTTGGCCTTTCAACTATAGTTGTTTTCTCACTTTGATACTAAACTATTTTTGTCCCATTTTAATTCCTAAACTTTACTTCATTACTCATTTTAGTACCTAAAAGTTAAAATGGCTTTTAAAAAAAACTCAACCAATCAATATGTTGCATGTTTCCATCATTGATCGATGATCTGAATGTTGACTTGTGATGTGGTAATTGACCTATCGTTGACCAGTGCTCACCAGACATTGACCGTGTTGAACAGAACAAAAACTATTAAAAATTATAAAAATAATTAAAGTTATAAAAAAATATAAATTTTGGCATTTTTTTAGATATTTTGTAGGTGGTTTTTTTTTAGAGATCACTTCTTTACCTTAATGACCATCATTTTAATGGATAATGTTGAAGACTTTTCTTCATTTGAACTAGAGTCTATTGAGCTAAGAATTTAATCCATAAGCTTTCGGTATTCCTTTTTTATAGCACCCCATTCCTGACCCGATCGTCAGGTTTGAGCTATAGGATGCCACATCCATTGCCGAAGTAACTACGAATCAATTTACTCTTATATATATATATATATATATATATATATGCTATTAACAATATTATTCAATCTCAATATGATTTTCCATCATTTTGGATCTTATACGAGCTTACGAAAGCTCTAAAGCTAACCCGAAGTCGAATTAGGATCAAATTATAAAGTTTGAAAAATATCCGGTTGACGTTGCAACTTCGAAGGTTCCTCATCGCAACGTGACTCATTGATGATTTCTCATCACTATGACAAGAGCTCGACATCGTGACATGCCCGCTTATTTCAAATAGGTCTATTTGGTACCAGATTGCATCACCTAAGCAATCAATACTACAATTCAATCCTTTTAGCAATTTAAATCATTCGCACATACTTAATTCTATCCATTAACATCATTTATACACATACATTAACAATATTATCCAATTATACTCAACCATAAGACAATTTTTACTATTTCAACCATTTAACCAATCCAACCTACTCATACCATGTTCATAAGTGTACATTAAACAAATTATGGACTTGACTTAAATCATAGTGCCAATTCGGACTTCTTGATGGCAATTTCGATACAAAACTGAATCTGAAATCTAGGTACATGCCATATATCAAAAGTTAAAAGAATTATACAAACTTTCCTGAGTTGAGAGTTGCAGTTTGGATGCCGAATCAATCCTCGAGACTTCGAGATTTCCTAATACCTACGCACGGGATAAACAAACTATACGCTAAGCGATAACACTCTGTGGTACTTCCATGATTCAAGTGTAAAGCCAATAGGCATCAAATGTTTAAAAATTTACAAAAGCATCCCTTCACCACACCAAATAAAACTCGATATAACTTGTCATAATCTCCATATCATCAAATATCTTGTACAAGAAATCATATAACCCTATTGGCATGTCAATCGTATCCTATCCTTTTACTAATTTCACATGGGCATCAAATATTCATATTTGCATTATCATACATTATAGTCATTCATATTATCATATTCATACCCTGTAATCATTTACATTTACCTATCATACCTTTAATCTGTCACATTTGTATTTTCATACCCTATACACTGTACTATCACATAACAATCATTTGTCTCATTTCATTTCAATTCAATCCAATTCATTTATAATTTCACATTCAATTTCTCAATTTCATTCCAATTCATCATAAACACACAAATATCTCATATCATATAGCATGTTTCAATCCATTTTCAATTACACATTAGGTGCCTACTAAATCATAGTACTTTTCATTTTATTCAATTCAGTCCACTATCTTGATAATCATTATTAATCATAGAAAATAAATTTATACGACCATTATTAACTCACCTCGATACTCAATCACGTAATAAGACATGAATATACAAATAAATAGATTAATCTCAAATCATAAAAGCACAAACAGAAATCTCTCATCACTCGTCGACGACTCTCGCTTTTCCTTTCCTTGCCATCGGCCTGACATTGTCTTTACCTACAATCGATAATTAATAATGGAATACAATCAGAATTCATCCAATTCACATTCAAATATAAAATCAAGTATATTTTGCATTTTATTCAATTTAGTCCCTAAACTCGAGATAAGCATCTCTTTCGATATTTAGCATCGGATCAAAATTCGAATTCACACTCACTCATTAGGGACCTTATAGTTTCTATTCCTAGCATAATTTCATAACATGTTTTCACTTTATTCAATTTTGTCCCTAATGTTGCAAAGTTAACAACCCAATTTATTAAGCTTTATAATTTAGTCATTTTCATAATCTAAGTTTAATATCTATCAATTTCAAGCCTAATTCATCAATTTCTCAACAATGGAAACTTATTAAAAACTTAAAAATTGAAAAAATTGGTACATTAAATAGCTAAATCAAGTTTTTTTTGTCACACCCCAAATCTGACGAATCCAATTAGAAGGCGTGGGGATGTGAAGTTATCTATTTAGTGTAGTGTGTTTCACCTATTTACAGTCTTTTGGTGGATTAGAGTTTGGCATAAAGCATCCACCGTAGAAGTAATTAAAGATTTTATCTCAAGTTATTCTGTTATTTAAAAAAAGAGTATGAAAAGTGAAAAGTAAGCCCGATGTGAATTACCACCAAAAGTATAGTAAGCCCTGTTTGCCTAAGCATGATGTTAATTGGGTTTTGTAATGTGATATGGTTAAGAGTCAACTGAGTTGACTAGTCAAATAATATTTGTACAAGATTCTTATTTATATTTCTCTCAGATTTTGTAGGCCATTTATTAGGACAAATTCTGGATAAAATTAACATTTGTCAAGTTCCATTAAAAGGAACTGGGTGTATATATTTATGATGAGAAGAGTTTGTCTAGATGGTTTTTCTTCTTTCAATATTACTTTCTGATTCTTCTTAAACTTACATTTTTTTTTCTCCTTTATTAAGTTGGAAGCTAATGTTTTTGAATTTATCAATGGATATTCCACTTCCTGGTAAGTCTGATAGCTTTGCATGATTAAGTTTTTAAAAGAGTAAGGATGTTAAGAAGCATGTAAATAGTAAGTTGTGAATAAGAGGCCCTACTTGGGGGTCGTCTATAGTTGAAATGATAGCAAATTATATATTAATGGGTTTTTAGTGGCAGTTCCATGTTGTTTAAGTATTTGATGCTACTGGTTTGTGAAGAGTGCTCGAGTTTGAAACTTCAAGCTACATTATAAGTGAGTATTAGATGAGTCTCTATCTTGGCTCCTATATGTAAACTGTTTAATTAGATATGTATGCATGATTAACGATGATACTTGTAAGGTACTGTTAGAGTAATAAGTTAAATGGTAAGTATGTTTGTGAGATTTGATATAAGAAAGTAAGAATCAATTAGGTGTGTAAATCAATCTGGGTAAGTAAATTTTGAGTAAAACATCCCTTTGTGATGCCTCTGGTAGGGCAATTATAATGCTAACTAGACTGGAAGATCATGATATGAAAATAAGCGTAAGTCCACAAAGTGGAGACCCATGGAATTATGTGACAACAAATACACTCATGGTGTTACCTCTAGTGAGATGAAAACTAGACTAGAAAATTATGACATGAGGATGTGTAAGTCCATGTGGCTGAGACCCATGACATAATATGATAATAAGAATGCTCATGGTGATGCCTTCAGTAATATGTAAACCGAATTGAAAAATCATGACATGAAGATATGTATAAGTCCTTAAGGGTGAAATCGTGACACCTTTTGTAAAAGTCCGCCGAGACAATAAACCATGATTGTGTGTGTTGCTTGAGTGGCAGTAAACACATATTATCTTTCACAACAGTCACCACAAGCTTATGGCACATGTCATAGCATCTCATATATGTTCATATTTTACAATTGCACAAGTACACATATATCAAATTTAATCATGGGTGTGAGAACACTTATTATCGAAATTTAGAGTAAGGGTTTAGGCTACCTCTAAATTCCCAATTACATAATGAATCATCTATGAGGAGCCATTCCAAAACACTCATCAAAATATGCTTTCGTCGAAAGCCGAAAGCTTAGACAAGCTTTTCTTTACCTTTGCCTTTACTTATTGAAGGTCCTATTGGCTCCGAAACTTCAACAAGACAAACCACACAAACATACAATCAATAATCAGCCATTAGCTCACCTTAAATAGTAAAAAAAAAAAAAAGGCTAATCTACGTTTCCTTTTAACTAAAACCTTTCAACATAGAAATTTTAAATTCGAATATCTTAGCCTATACTTAATATTTTTGCACGAAATGAATTCCGTTCATCTACAAAATCATTTACGACTAATACCCAACCTTTTAACTACACAAAACTACACATTTTAAGGTATCGAAATTTTTCGATAATTTTTTGCCATAATGATGAAAATTCATTAAAACTCGATAAATTCTTAACGAAACTTCAATGTAGCTTTAGAAAACTTCTAATAATGTTAAAACAAGTTGAAAAGCACTTTAAAACCATATTTTAATCCACAATCCTGAAATTCACCATTAACAACCAAATTTTTGGGTTTTATTTAAAACATGCGTTTTAATAGCTAATAATTTGATTTAAAGAACTAAATAACATTTAGAACTATTAGAAAGACAATTGGTTACCTTGAATGCAAGAAAAATGAGCTTTGATGCAAATCTGGGAAAACCCACTCTTGAAGAAGAAGATGAAATTAATAAGATTTTTAGGTGTTTTCTTGGTTTTAATGAATATTTAAAGTTCAAGGGATGTTGGAAATCAAAGCAATTAGGATTTGGAAGTAAAAATCGATTGGGAGAGTTGGGAGAGCAAGAAGGGACGAGAATTCAATGTTGGGAATGGTTTAACGTGAAAACAAACTGGGAAGGGGTTTTTAGGTTAAATTTAAAATTGTGGTCTAATTACTTCATAAAAACTCTTAGTTTTGACTCTTTTACAAATCAGTCTTATTTTCAAAATTAAAGGTATTTAAAACTCATTTTCAGAAATTGACTTAATTTCCTAATAGCCATTGTCAAAAACATTATAGATTACCAAACTAATGAAATTTCGAGCATAAATAAGCTAAAATTCCTAAAATACCCTCAAACTTCTAGGCTCAATTTTAGGGTGTTACATCTACTAAGCCTTACTGGCATACTCTGTGTTGCCTTTGTGGCAAATTCGGAAATGCCTATGTGGCTTATTCGAGGATGCCTCCATGGTAGAATCTGATTATCCAGCTTTGGGGTAAGATCTAGGTAAGTTATGAAATTTCTTCGATCGATAATTCTATGATAAAGATCTGATACGTGTGAAGTTAACTTGGTTTGATTAGTCTTGTGATGAAATTGAGTGAGTTTTAAGGGATGTTCCCTAAAAGAAAATATGTATCTTTATTCTAAAGAAGGAATCCGCCATAGTAGTTTGCTAGTATAGGATACGGGCGTACTCATAGTTATGAAAGATATAAGTGTTTATTGGACTGGGTTTGTTTATGCTATGTAGGGTTGAAATTTGAGTTATCTGGTATTCGCCATATCTAAATAGTATCATTCTCATTTTGGGGTTATTTAGAATTCGAGTCGTTTGTCAATTTGGGCATTCTTGAGTTATGTAACTTAGACGCTTGAAATTCTTCTGAATGATCTAGAATGTTTCATCAGTATTATGAGTTTGTTTTAGGTTTCAATTAGGATATGATCTAATTGGTAGTCTGATAGTTATCAAACTCAATATGGGAATCCGCCAAATGTAAGATCAGTTAGTAGATATCCGTCAATGAATAATATCTATGAAAAACCATTCTAGGGAAAGATGTTAAAGGTTTGTTTGAAGAGGAAATCCGATTGAAAGAGGGATTTGTATAGATATTATTTTGATAAGTACCTTAGTTGTTCAAACAAAAAAGAATATATAATATCATTTAGTAAGATTTGGAGTCAGCCAATGAGTGAAATGAGAGTTGATACGTTAAGTATAACAGTTGGCGTATAAGTATATATTCGATTTTTGAATGTATCCAGCAAAGATAGAGTGGTAATCCAAAATCTTCAGGATGAGGAATTCAACTAGAAAGGCTTCAAGGTATTTTGTGTTAAAACTCACTAAGTTCACGTAAACTTACAAACGTTTTGTTCATGTTTCAGGTGTTGCTGTAAGAATGAGTTCCCCAGGAGAGACCAAGATAGGAATGCGCCATGGAAACAATGAGTTGGGTTATTATGCATACAGAAAACATTTTAGGAATATGACATATAGTACATTACGTTAAGAAGAGTTTTTTTTAACGAACTTGTGTGTTGTAATGTATTATAAAATTTTTATTCTTAAGAGTATGATGTATTTCTGATTGTTTTTCCTTATTTCTTTTGTTCAGAAACCTTTACTAAAATAATATAAAGTATGCTGAAAAAGGATTATGAACAGATGGTTTAGAAATTTTACAAAGTGTTTGTAGGATGTAACATCAGATATCTGGATCGAGTAGAGGGTGTTACATTTTATTAATATCAGATATTTTAGTTTAGCCGATTCTCTGCCAATTAAGTAAGAGTTAACCATGTATGCATAATACGCCAGACTTGGCTTAGTCCTCCAGGCAGGTTATAAAATTTTGTGTATGTGGAGGATACTTTTTTATACTGTTAATATGGTAGTGTGGAAGACAATTGTGAAACAAAAGAACAATTTCATTAACAAAAGATAAGTCATTACAATAAAAGCAAAAATAGTAAATACAAGTAAGACAAAATAAAAAATTTAATTATTTCTCTCGGCGAGTTGGTCAGTGGTATCAATAGAGACCTATTCTATTTGAGGGCATTCCTTAGAGGATTTCTTCAGATCAATAGAGCCTTCAAAGTCCTTTTTTTCATCCTCAACTTCAAGCGTAATGGGAATAAAGAAGCCAACTGATTGTTTCCACTTCCTTTGAAAATTTTCCTAGTTTTCGCCTTCAGGGTGATAAACGTTAAAGTTTAAAGACTCCGTAAAGATATGTTGAAGGAAGTTAAAATCTAGCTGACTTAGATCTAAAGGGCCAACAACTACTTGTGCATGAAGAACCAAGTGAGACCTTAGCTTGGCAGAGCTTCAGTTAGATTCTTCCTAGTATCATTCTGATATTTTCTTAAAGCTTCATCACTAGATTGGCGTAGACTTTCCAACTCGCCTTTGTGGCACTCTTCTTAAGCCTTAAGCTTTTCCTCCCAAGAGGACTCCCTATCCTTCACTAGGTTATTCTACCTCTCCAGTTGCATGCATTTGGTCTGTGTATATTTGAACTTAGCCTTCTAGGCTAGGACATAGGAGTCGAGTTTCTTGATCTTATTCTCATAAATCTGACTAGTTCGACATAGCTGCGCTAATGATTGTTTGCCAACTTTTACCGCTACCTTAACACGATGCAGACTACTGGATTTTTGGAAGGCCCAACTCCAATGCCCATACACCACAAATAAGGCTTGTGAAGACTTTGCTAAAAGGGATAGAGGAGATAACTCAAGATTTGAAGAGAGATATGAAGTGAGAGCCTTTCTTACCTACTGAGGCACTGAGTTACTTTGCTATTGAAAGATGGAGCCCAATAACACAGAAGATGGCTCTGACTTAACAGATCACACCATGGGAAAAACTTTTCAGCTTCCTCAGAGGAAATGTTAAGAGGTTTAGAACTGGAAGGAACCATTGGTTGTTTTGGATGTACTATTTTTGCTGGAACCTCAGCCAGGGGAAGAACAGTGGTATGAATTATGGAGTCCGCTGAATGGGCGGACTCTACTGGTAAAGTAGGAACTGTAGGAAAAACGAGAACTGAAAAAGTATGAGTCTTTGTTGTAGCAAGCCCTTTCCTGAGTTTACGTCGTGTTAATTGCGGATGTTCACTTTCCTCAGTTTTTTGGGTTCTTTCTTCCACCTTGGCCTTTTTTGAGTCTTCTTAGTTGTTGTTTTTCTTGATGGAGAAGCAACAACCGTTTCTTTTGCATGAGCCTCATCTAAAATAGTTGTGATATCCATGTTTGGTGCTAGAATAGGTGCAATATAAGAATTTGAGGAAGACCTTGTGCCATTAACATGAGCATTAGCCCAACTTGAAGAGGAAGTAGAAGGAGTATCAAGATGTGTAAGATTCCAGTTGTGTAGATGTAGTCCACAAATATCACAGAAGAAAAAGGAAGATGCCATTTATATGTCCTGTTAAAACCTAAGCCAAATCTCCACTTGCATTATGACGTCAGGCCACTGAAGTAGAAGGAATATTAAAATCATCCAACAAATTTATAGGGTCATTTTCCTGACGATCGTCTGGGCTCAACTCTTATAAGCAATATTGAAAGATGTTTCTAACTGAAACAACTTCCACTAACTCTAGTACATGCCCTCTTCTCAAACGTTAGTATTGTTTCCTGGCAACTTGGGAGTCGATTGGCTGACATTGTACACAAACACTTTCCTAAGGAAAGGACCATCGTTTGGGAAAGCTAAACCGATTCTCGAGTTTACAGATGACTCTCACATACTTATCCTTCATTAAATACAGATTTGAGATCCCGTTCTAAATTATGGGCTAGCAGCCTGGGTATATACTAAAGTGGGCATTACAAACTGAGGCTTATTGTCTTTTTACCTTCAACTAGTAAAACTTTTGGAATACGCCCAACATCGGTGGCTCGTTTTGTATACAACAGTTTATAAAGAAAGCCACTAGGGTCCATCAGAAAAAAACAGAGAGTTATCCCAGGGCAATGTCATACACATTGAGCATCGCACAGAAGAAAGGATGGAATGGCAGGTGAATCCAACCTCCAACAAGATTAAAGGATGGATAAAACCTCGTGTATTGTCGCTCAAGCGACAACTTTGTGGTCATAAAAAATCATAGCAAAGTTTGGGTAGAGGATGCCCTGGGCCCCCAAATACCGATTTATTTCATCTTGAGTGGTACTACGTTCATACATCAAAGCCTTTGCACATGGTGGAGTGTTGTTGGGACCTTAGGGTCCGAATGTGGTTGGACATTGAAGATTTTCATTTTGGTTATTTTGGCCTCAGCCCATCCGTCATGTGATGGTTCTAACCATTTTATAATAATGAAATGAAAAGAAAAAGAAAAGTGAATATTACCTCTGGAAAGAAAGAGAACTGAAGACAAAGGAAGAAAAAACTTTGACAAAATATAAATTAGGGTTCAGACGATTCAACAAGGTGTTTGACAAAGGGTATTTAAGTTTCAATTGTATAGGGAACCAAATGTATGTGAGAAGTTTAATTTTTAGGGCAATTGTTCAGATCATTTAATATCAATTCGGCATCTATCAAAGCGTAGGTTAAGTAACGTGTAACACCCCTTATCTGTGTCTGAAGCCGGAACAGGATACGAGTTATTACCGGACTGAATCGTTCACAAACAAGTAAAAACCGGGCTACAAAATTTCATTCGTATCAAAAATTTTCATACACATGCATAATGTCCCATACACGGGCCTACGAAGCCCTAAACATGCATTGAAAGTAGTTAGGGACTAAACTGAGAACCTTAGAAAGTTTTGGGAAAACTTAGAAAATTTTTCCAAGACACAAGGTCACACGCCCGTGTGGACACAAGGTCACGCCTGTGTGCCTTCGACACGCCCGTGTCCTCAGGCTGTGTAACTCTCTGACTATGACGTCAGCGAATAATTTGGACCATACGGCCAAGCCACACGCCCGTGTGCTAAGGCCGTGTCCCCCACACGGTTGAGACACACAGTCGTGTCTTAGCCAGTGTGGCCAACACTTAGGCTATTTTCCAAGCCTTTAAGTTACCCTTAATCCTTCACATCTTTATTTCCATATTACACATTTAATTCATGGCCATGACCATTTAGATTGGTCATAAAACATTCATCATGCACATATTTCATAACACCAACCACATATGGCCAACAAACATAATCACATCACAAGCATTAAAACATAACATAGATAGATAGGTTCACAAACCATAATCAATATGAGCCACCCTTCATGACCATATACAAATAACTCAATATAGGCCAATACATTTGGCTAGTCATGTTAACACATATCATAAAAAAAAAACCAAGTCCCTATACATGCCACTCACTTGAAGGCGCTTAGCATATATATATATCAATATTCCAAAGGTGATGGTTTGATAGTGTGGTGCTGCCTCTGACGACCTCCAACCCCGAGCTAACTTGACAACACTAAAGAAAAGGAAAGGAAGGGAGTAAGTTTTATAGCTTAGTAAGAGTGTATGAAATTAATAAGCAATTTATAAACTTGCTTCTCAAGGTAATACCACAATATTTGCGCTTTTGCTTATATTCAAGTTAAGTTATTTTCTTGAGTTGCAGTCACTAAATTATTTATATCTAGAGCTACAGAACTCCAAATTAAGATCCACTAATTTTTCCTAAAACTAGACTCACATATCTTCTTGCCATAAAATTTTCAAAATTTTTGGTCTAGCCAATAAGTACAGTTTATTCTTTAAAATTACCCCTGTTTCACTATATAACAGTTCTAACCCCTCTTCACTAAAAATTAATTACCTCCTCATACGAGATTTAGATGATGTTTTCATTTGTTTCTTTTGAAAATAGACTCATTAAATATCCTAATAATATAAATTATAATCCATAATTATTTTTTTACAATTTTTAATGATTTTCCCAAATTGGAACAGGGGATTTCAAAATCATTCTAACTCTATCTCATAACAATTCAAATATCTCATAATATTAACTTTTTTTACTTACACTGTTTCTTCTACATAAAACTACACTCAACATGCTTTAATTTCATATTTTATTCAACCTCTAATTCAATTTCTATAATTTTTGGTGGATTTTCAAAGTCGGACTACTACTACTGTCCAAAACTGTTTCAATGCTAATTTTACCCTTTCATAATTATCTTTAAATAGGCTTTTATGCCAATCAATTTCTCTTTTCATAGTCATTAGGCCACAAGGTGAAGGGATAAACATATCATGTCCCAATTTAATTTGACCTAAAATCCTCACACATAATCATCCATCAAATTTACCTCATAATTATACACCCAGGTATCGACCTAATATTTACAAGGTCGTTACAAAGTCATTCTCATAGGTATGACTTACTCATTTACATTCTTACCAAAAGTCCAATATACATCGAGCTCATCACTCATTAATTTTTAGTACATACCTATACCCTTTCAACGTGATCATAAACATAGCTTACTCATTTTCATTCCTTACTAATCATACAACATACATTGATCACGCATTTCATGAATTTCATGTAAGTATCTGTATCACTTACATCATGGTCGTAACCTCTCTTATTCCGACATAAACCGTAAATTTCCCATTGAACTATTTGGAATACTACAAGATATTCAATAAGCCTCAAGCATAAGGTAAGGTGCCGACGCCATGTCCTTGACATGGTCTTACACTGGCTCACACATCAAAGTCGATGTCATGTCCCAAACATGGTCTTACATTGGCTCTCGTCTATCGGTGCCAATGCCATGTCCCAGACATGGTCTTATACTGACACATATCAAGTCGATGCCATGTCCAAAACATGGTCTTACACTAGCTTTCATATCTCGAGGCCGATGCCATATCCCAGACATGATCTTACACTAGCTCTCATATCTCCCTAGCATCATGGCATGAATATCCAATCTATTCCTGCGGTTCAACCAGGAGTTTCCCGTATTAATCTCATCATACATTACTCATAGCCACATTCAAACATTTTATGCAAAATCAATCACTAAATGTATAATAACGATAAAGTTGTAATATTACACACATCTTACTCGTTTCAATAGCATATCATATTCCATCAAATTTCCAATGTATCCAATCATCACATAAATGTTATTAATATTAGGCCTCACTTTCTCATACTAAATATCATCAACAAATAATTCAATACAATCATAGCAAGATAGGTTTCAAGTATATTGACAATAACATGGATAATATGCTTATTTAGTCACACGGACTTAACTCGAATGCAAAAACGGCTAATTATTCTCTCTTTTTTGTCCTAAACCACGTACTTTCTTGATTTAAGCACGAATCTCGATTTTCTTGATCTAAAATAATAAAATTTACTCATTTAATCAACACATTAAATTAAACGTTCCACAATTCATACTTTGGCAGAATGACCATTTTGCCCCTAGGCTCGTAAAACGATTTTTATCAAATTCCCTCATTAACCAAGCCTAGTCCAACCCTTTTTTACTCTTGTAGTAACTCAAAATTCCAATTATTTCACACAATTCTCATCCATTTAACAAACTTTACAAAATGGTCCATATTAGGTGTTTTTATGAAAATCCTTTCACAAAAGTTGTTTATTTAACAACCAAGATTCATTTTCTTCCATAAAAATTTAGCAAAAAACATTAATACTCTCATGGAAAAACCCTAGAAGTTCAACCATTTTGCAAAATAGTCCCCTCATTAGCTAGATTATGCTACAAGGGTCCTAAAAGTATAAAAATTATCAAGAAAGGGATATAAGTTGCTGATATTTTTGAGCTTTCAAAACCCCCTCTTTACTGGTATTTTCGGTGGGGAAGGAGAAAGATGAAAGATGATACCTTTTTTTCTTTATTTTATTATATTACCAGTCAAATTAGTCACCTAACTTTGACCCTACAATATTTTTGTCTCCTTGATCAGTCACTAACATATTTATGGTCTATTTACTCCATAAAGACCCCTAATTTAATATTCTATAGCTATTTGACACCTTTAGCTAGTAGAACGAAACTTTCGCACTTTATGCGATTTGGTCCTTTTTTAAAATTAAGCAAGCAATTGCTAAAATTATTTCACCAAAATTTTCATGCACTCATATAATCATACTATAACACATAAAATAACATTAAAAATAATTTCTCCGGCCTCAGAATAGCGGTTCCGAAACCATTTTTCTGACTAGGCCCAAAATCAGGCTGTTACATAACGTTTGAAATCACGAGAGCATTCGTCAAGTTCTAAATCCACCAATTGCAACATACTTGACAATTTCTCTTTTCAGACTTGGCCACCAATATAATTTACACAAATCACAATTCATTTCCACACCATTAGAATGCATAACATAAAAGCCATCTAGAGCTTCATATGAAATCAATTTCTTCAATTTAGCATCAATAGGTACACATATGCTATTATAAAATCGAAGATAATTATTCACATTGATGTTGTAATTCTTATTGTCTCTTCACCGAGAAAGCTTAATTTTATCTGGTAGCTTTGTATTTGTAGATTGCACCTTTTTTATCTGATTAATCTTCACAAGCTTTATTTTCAATTCAGCTAAAAAGTTGTCATCATCACCAATAATCAACCGAGCAAACATTGCTCTTAGCTTAATGCTGACTTTCAAATCAAGGCATCAATCACTGTATTCATTTTTCGAAGATGGTAATCAATTATACAATCATAATATTTCAATAATTCAATCTAGCAACGCTCTTTTAGATTTAACTCTTTTTAGGATAAGAGATATTTGAGACTCTTATATCTGTATAAATATGATACTTTTCACTATATATATAGCACCTTCATATCTTTAGAGCAAACACGACAATGGCTAGCTCTAAGTCATGTGTTGGATAATTGCATTTATGTAGCTTCAACTATCAAGATGCATACAGTGAATCATGATTGAAGGTTACAATCGATGCTTCTGTCAACATGGCCTTCTACTTCTGGAAATTCTCTTGACATTGGTCATTCCATACAAATGGCACATTCTTTTGTAAAAGTTTCATCATAGGCAAAATTATTTTGGAGAATTTGTTTTCAAATCTTCTATGATAACCAATCAAGCCTAAGAAGCTTCTGATTTTGTACACATTTTTCGGTAATTTTCCATTGTAGAATGGCTTCAATCATTTTGAGATCTATACGAATTCCATCGACCGATATAACATGTCCTAGAAAAAAACTTCTAATAACCAAGATTTGTAACACTTCTAACCCGTATCCGTCGCCAGAACAGGGTTATGGAGCATTACTAGAACTTTCAGAACATTTTTAGATAATTCAAACAATTATTATTCATTCCTTGAGATTTATTCATAACATTCCTTAAATGGACCCTCGAGGACCAAAACGAGCGTTAGAATTAAGTCAGGACTTAATCGAAAAATCTAAGAATTTTTCGTGAAATTTCAAAAATTTTCCAAGGTGCAAGGCTTACACGCCTGTGTGGTCCAAGGGACATGCCCGTGTGACCCTGGGACACGCCCATGCTACAAGCCGTGTTCGACTCGTGTAACTCTCTGATTTGTGCACACGGCCATGCCACAAGCCCATGTGCTAGGCCGTGTAGCACACATGACTGAGATACACGCCCGTGTCTTTTCCTATGTGCTCAATTCTGAGCATTCTGTTTTCTCAAATTTAAGGTGTAGGGGACACACGACCTAAACACACACCCATGTACCAGGCCGTGTGTCACACACGGTTTAGACACATGCCCATGTGTCTACCCATGTGGACAAAATAAAGCTGTTCCTAGCTTCATTTCTCACCCAAAATCATACCAAATTCCTGCACCAAACTTACATCCAAACACCAACCAATCCAAGCATTGAATTCAAGCAATTTAGAACATTTGATATGATATATTGTTACATGCACTCATGCTTTTAATCTTACCTTTTATAAGCATACTCATTTTAACCTTTCTCAATCAATCAATAATAAAAACTTATGTTATCTCCATAAAATAGACTTAAATACATATATATATACATGTACCAAAACATAATCATCACTAGCTATTCCAACGGCTAGATTACAATAATCATTTACATTTACATGCCAATATGACCAATATAACCTATACATGCCATTGTAACCATAATTGCTTTACCATATTGTACCAACATGGGCAGATGGATAGTGTGAGTGATCTTCGCTAAGCTTCCAATCCAACGAGCTATCGATTTACTCTAAAACAGGGAAATAAAACTAAGTAAGCATAAAATGCTTAGTAAGTTCGTATAACATGGTACTTAACTTACCATTCATTCTATTTTGAGGTAAATATGTAAGACATATTCAATCAATTTGACCTTAAGCCCTGCACACATCCTTATTGCCATTGTTAGTCATATATTCCATAATAACATCAAAACATATATGGGCTCAACAACAATCAAGTTTCCATGCACATATGCTTTCCACAACATGTATTCATTTAACATGTATAAATCATCTATTTATATTACAAGTATAATTTCATAATAGTTTATCTCGAGTTCAGATTATTTCATGTCAGAACTTTACTCATATGATTCGAAATATCAAGGTCACACGAGTAGTAGTACACTCAAGGTATTCAAGTCTATAATCAAGGATGAACATTCTCATCAAATAATTTCCATATACAAATATCATCATCTCATACTTTCATATATCACTTGCCATGTATAATTATTTTCTTGTATTTCAGACGGATACGTATAATAACTCATTTTATTATTAATATATATTCTCATGTCTGGATTGTCACCCGCTGAATTTATTTGAAATATCAATGGATACACAGGTAGTACACTCAAGGTGTACAAATCCATATTCGTCAATTCATATTCAATGGTACCCATAAGGTACTATTTCAAAGAGTAAACTCTCGAGCCACACATGTATACAACAGGATTACCAGTACAGGCTAAATCCTTTTTATGACATATGCTCTAAGGAACTTGATCTGGATTACCCGTCTAGACTAAATCCTTTTTATGACATATACTCTAAGAAACTTAATCTGGATTACCCGTCCGGGCTAAATCCAATCCATAACATAAGCTCAAGAGGACTTATATTAGGATTACCCGTCTGGGCTAAATCCTTTCTGTAATGAGGTCAATAGGATTACTCGTCCGAGCTAAATCCCGTCAACAACAAATGCAAGACCTCATTTATTTCGAGAAATCACATATCCATCGATTTTCCATTTATTCAACCTGAAGTTAAACATTTTTCAAGCATTATAGGGCATGTGATTATTTCATACATCCATAACATTCATATAATTCAAATAAACACATTCCACATTCATTTCAAGCATAAAAGTAACATTTTTTTTATCATTTATCATTTTTCGGGCATTATCGTTGATCGGGCTTTGTCATATACAATTTCAATGTCACATATATATGATATTTGTACAATCCACAATGCAACTTTTAATTCAAACATACAAACATACACAAATTAGTTACACGAACTTACCTTGACAAATGTTCATGTACGAAAAATCTACTAATCCGATATTTTCCTCTTTTTCTCGTTCTAGCTCCGAATTTGGTCTATCCGGATCTATACGAGTAAAATTTACATCAATTTATCACATTTCATTTTCAAGTGACCTCAATTTACATCCTAGGAAAAATTACCATTTTGCCCCTAACTTTTCCATAAATTCTCATTTTGTCCCTAGGCTCGAAAAATGAAATTTATGCAATTTACTCCCTATTCCAAGCCTAACCGAAACTTCACCTTAAAATTTAAAGCACATATATTCTATAAAATTCATAATTTTTCTTCAATTTTCACAAATTTACATTTTAGTCTCTAAATCATGTTTGAAAAATCACTTTGTAAAAGTTGTTTATCTATCAACAAGCTTTCATTTTCTACCGTAAATTTCAAATTTTCAACATATACATCCATGACCTAATTTCCATACTTTGATAATCCTTCAAGTTGATCCCCCAAATAGATAAATTAAGCTATCCTGGTTTCAAAAATATCAAAATTACTAAAAACAAGACAAGAAAACTTACCCAATTTGGCCAAGAAAGTTTTTTCCCTCTCTCTTAGGGTTTTCATGGAACATTTTGGGGAAGAAGATGATAAAAATGATTTTTATTTCTATTTAATTAATTTATCATCTTTAATAATTTTGATTTCCAATTTAGTCCTTAGCCTTTTTTCTAATTTCCATGGATGAATTATCCAAAAATATATACTAAATTTTTATTAATGGTCTAATTACCATATAAGGACCTTAAATTTTGAATTTCATAGCTATTTGATTCTTCTAGCTACTAGAATTCAACTTTTGCATTTTATGCGATTTGGTCCTTCCCGTAATTAAATACATAATCGGTAAAATTTTCTTATCAAAATTTTCACATGACATTTCTATCATATTACGAACCATAAAATAAAATAAAAATTAATTTTATTTTTCGGCTTAGTTTTGTGGTCCCGATACCATTGTTCCGATTTCACCGAATTTTAGTTGTTACAAGATTCACATTTGCTATGCTTCTTATACAGTTGTTTTTCCCACAACACTTTGTAACACAATTCTCAAATGTGCCTAGAAAATGCACTTCATGAGATCTATGAACGTTACAGGAGCAGTCGTCAGCCCAAATGGCATCATTAGAATTTCATAGTGACCAAATTACGTACGAGACGTTGTTTTCAGCCCATCACTATTTTCCACCTTTAGTTGATAATATCCATATCTCATATCAGTCTTAGAGAAGATTGATGCACCTTTAGATTGATCGAACAAATCATCAATTTATGATATCGAATATCTATTCTTGATTTCCAACTTATTTAGTTGTTGATAATCAATACATGGCTGTATCAACTCATTTTTCCTTTTTGACAAATAACATTAGGGTTCCCTAAGGTGATATATTCAGACGTATAAAGCCATGGTCTAAGAGATCTTACAATTGAATTTTTAACTCTTTAACTCCATTGGAGCAATATGATATGAAGCAATAGAAAGGGGAGTTGTACCCGGGTAAACCTCAATTGCAAATTCAACATCACTATCAGGAGGAAATCTTGACGGTTCTTCTAGAAGCACTTCTGGAAGCTCACATAATGTCTGGACTTGGTCATTTAGCTTTCAATCAAGTTCAAGTTAATAACATAAGCTAGACATGCTTCACTCTATACTCGGTCAACCAATCCATTCCTAGAATTACATAAAAATCATCAAACGACATGATTAAAAGATCAATTGAGAATGTTTTATTCTGGATTTCTCATGGGCATTACTTATACACTTGCTCAACGAGCATAGTTTGTTTCAAAGGACTTGGAACAAATATTGCTATACTTAACAACCTCGATTTCAATTTCCCTGCTACAACATCAGTAGCATTATCCTCTTTCCTGGTTCGAACCAAATAGGCTCATGTAAGAGCTCTAGCTTTAAATTGTTGAACCATAAAACCAACTTCCCTTCTTTGCTTATTCCTTGCTATTGATCCCCATGACATGTTCCCATGCCCCTAATTGAAGGAGTAGATTTTTGAGTAGTCATAGGAACATCGATAAGATTTCTTGGGCACTCATAAGTCAAATGCTCTAGGGACTCGTATCGAAATATGTAGTAGTTTTTTTTCTAGCACTCGCCCTCGTGTTTTCTTCTACAAAGTTCATAGTTGGGAATTTTGATCTCTTACAAGGCCCTCGGTACTATTCATTGGTATATATGGTTGCCTGACTCGGTCTCTCTTAAACTTGATAATTTTTGGAGTTGATCTCTAAGATCCTCGAGATTTGTAGTTCGCTAGGTAAGGGTTGTGAACTAGTAGTCCCTACTCCCTTTTTGAATGGTTAGGGAAACTCAACTTTTTTAACTAGGTTTATGGCCTGCTCTACCATATTCGCTCGGTTGGCTCCAACCAAATTTCATCTGAGGAAGGGTCAACATCTTCAGCCTTTAGAACTTAGTTGCTTTATACCTTCACAACTCTTTATCAAGGCTTGCTGAACAGCTCCCACAACTCTCTAGAGTACATCCTCTATTATGCGGAATAAATCCTCATCATCTCAACCCTCATGGTGAGGTCTATTGGCTCTATTTTTGTGTCAAGCATCAACTTGATCAATACTGTTTGTTTCGATTCCTACTATATTCTCACCTTCAATAGGGTGATCACTACTATTAACTTATTTTATAACAACATTTCTCAGCTCACCTAACATTATCAACTATATAACAGAACAATTCATAATCAGCATCCAAATCTTGACTCAAACTCAACTCGAACTTGACATGTACTTCTAGACTCAATTTTGAGCTCAGTTTAGTTCGATAATCAACTAAATCTATAGCTTTGATACCACTGAATGTAACACCCCATTCTCGACCCAATCACCGAGTTCGAGCTACAAGATGTCACATCCGTTGCTGGAGCAACTACAAATCAATTTATCCTCATATATATATATATATGTGCTATTAACTATATTATTCAATATCAATATGATTTTCCATCATTTTCAGGTCTTATACGAGCTTACGAAAGCTCTAAATCTAACCTAAGGTCGAATTAAGACCAAATTGTAAAGTTTGCAAAATATCAGGTTGACGTTGTGACTTTG
Organism: Gossypium longicalyx; assembly: GCA_025698465.1. Classification (NCBI taxonomy): domain Eukaryota; kingdom Viridiplantae; phylum Streptophyta; class Magnoliopsida; order Malvales; family Malvaceae; genus Gossypium; species Gossypium longicalyx. The sequence continues at coordinate 32,067,841 of CM046995.1, read as the reverse complement.
GGCGTTTCTTTTCCTAATATGACTGACTGACAATTTCTTATTGCGATGACAAGAGCTTGATGTCGCGACATGACCGCTTGTTTCAAATAGGTCCTTTTGGTACCAAATTGCATCACCTAAGCAATCAATACTACAATTCAATCCTTTTAGCAATTTAAACCATACACATACTTAATTCTATCCATTAACATCATTTATACACATATATTAACCAAATTATCAAATTATGCTCAACCATAAGACAATTTCTACTATTTCAACCAGTTAACCAATCCAACCTACTCATACCATGTTCATAAGTGTACATTAAACAAATTGTGCACTTGACTTAAATCACAGTGTCAATTCAAACTTCATGATGGCAATTTCGGTACAAAACTGACTTTGGAATCTAGGTACATGCCATATATCAAAAGATAAAAGAACTACACAGAGTTGCAGTTCGAATGTTGAATCAATCCTCGAGACTTTGAGATTTCCTAATACTTACGCACAAAATAAACAAACTGTATGCTGAGCAATAACGCTCAGTGGTACTTCTATAATTCAAGTCAATATAATCCAAGCATTAATCAAATGCATACAATCAACTCAAATTCAAACTTTAGCCATTCCACATACACATTCATGCCAAAAGCTTTCATTATCAAATGAAGCATGTAGATAACCTTCTTTTTTTTCACATCAATTTATTTCATATTAGCATTTAAACTTACCATGTCATACCAATCAACATTAGGATACCAATACTTTCATTATATAGCATACGAAATTGAAACATAATTTCATCAACAAAGACATATGATTGTTACATACTATACTTTTTAATATTTACCTAACCATTTTCCATTTATTTCACTACCTACTTATTCAATTCATTCCATTATCTATTTACATGTACTTATACCTACACATTCATCAAATTGTATGCTCAATTTTATCTTATCTTTACAATTGCTTTCGTGCCTATTGGCTCGTTCATACTCAAATCACTCTGAGGCTCGATTCAAATTGGTTTGCATAATCTTTTGTATACTTTCTTTATCGTGAATTACATATATGCACACATACAATTCCATATCATCAAATCATTTCATATACTATTATCAATTCATAAGATTATACCATTTCAATTCAAATAATACATTATAATAGTTTACCAAAATTCGATTTATTTCATTTTTCGATTTCAAGATTTGATTTCAATGTTTCGCCCAATGTAACCTTAGTAAAGCAGACTCAGATACACGAGTAAACTACACCACACCAACATAGCTTATATGAGCTTAAACTACACCACAACAAGGCACCGAAGTGCAAATCACGTAGGTAACAAATGTTTAAACATTTACAAAAGCATCCCTCCACCACACCAAAGTCTTTGAAGAGACAAATAAAACTCTATGATCCGTAATAGATGCTAGATCTCGATATAAACTGTCATAATCTCCATATCATCAAATATCCCGTACAAGTGCATATAACTCTATTAGCATGCCAATCGTATCCTAACCTTTTACTAAGTTCACATGGGTATCAAATATTCATTTGTGCGTTATCATACCCTGTAATAATTCATATTCGCATATTCATACCCTATAATCATTTACATTTACCTGTCATATCCTGTAATTGGTCATATTTGCATTTTCATACACTGTACACTATAATATCACATAACAATAATTTATCTCATTTCATTTCATTTCAATCCAATTCATATATAATTTCACAATTTCATTCCAATTCATCATCAACACACAAATATCCATTCTCATATCACACATCAGGTGCCCACTAAATCATACTACTTTCTATTTTATTCAATTCAGTCCACTATCTCTACAATCATTATCAATTATAGCAAATTAATTCATACGACAGTTATTAATTTAACTCGATACTCAATCATGCAATAAGACATGGATATGCAAATAAATAAATTCATCTCGAATCATATAAGCACAAACCAAAATCTTGCATCACTCGTCGACATTAGATTTGATTTTACAAACCTCTATAATATCGATTTTGGATGTTCTTAGGAACTTTAAGATTTTACTAATTTAGTTTCGAGAAACATTGAGGAAGCATGTAATAATCTACTTGTTTTTTTAGTTTTGTTGTGTTTTTAATTTGTTATTGGATTCTATTAAATTATAATCTTCGTTATTTTTCATACATACTAGTTCTTTAACAGCAACATTTTCGAGATTTTATTTTTTTAAAATTTTTATATAAATTTTTTTATTTTTTAAAATAATATTTATATGGAATCAAAATCAAATTTAAAATATATATAAAATTTGAGGATTAAAATAATTATTATATTAATTGAAAAAGTACCAAAAAAATAAATTTAAAAACCTTAATGATAAAATTATAATTTTTTTAGTTAAGTGATAAAAATAAAATTTTATTACCTAACTAATGATGCAATACCCAACTATTTAGAAGGCATTTATATTATTATTTTCATTTAAAAAAATTTCTTTTCCCTTAATTACCCTCCACTTTCGTTACTCTCTCTTGTATTTTTTGTTTTCATTAAATTGAGACCGTCCGAATGGTCGCCGGAACAGCACAACCGTCATATCAGTTGATCACATTCCGGCGATCTTTTTTTCCGATGTCTTTCTCCAAATTCACGGTCAATCAACGTTGCTAAAATCTGATCATTTGGGGAACAAAAGACTGATGAAAAATCCCCCATTCTCTTCTCCTAATCTAAAATCTTTCAGATCCATTATTGGATTTTCTTTCTTCCATTGAAACCTTTGCTTAACCCTAGCGCGATTAGTCAACATAATCTTCATTAGGTTTCCAAAATGTTTAAGAAAATTATCAAAGGAGGACAGCGGAAGCATTCCAAATCTGATTCAACGGATGCATCTTTATACGGGTCGGGTCCAAACTCCAATGCCGTCGCCGCTCCATCCCGAAATTCCGACGTCCCTATGGCTCCACCACCGATGGCTACTGTGGAACCGTTGCCGTTATTCCGCGACGTCCCCGTTTCTGATAGGCAGAATTTGTTCATGAGAAAATTACAGATTTGTTGCTTCCAATTCGATTTCTCCGATACCTTGAAATCGGCCCGAGAAAAAGAAATCAAGCGGCAAACACTGCTGGAACTAGTCGATCTCATTCAATCCGGTTCAGGCAAAATCATGGAGAGGTGTCAAGAAGAAATGATTAAAATGATCGGAGTCAACATTTTCCGGTGCCTCCCTCCGGCGTCTCACGAGAACACGGGCCAAGAAGCGACGGATCCTGAAGAAGATGAAGGGTATTTGGAACCCTCATGGCCGCATTTACAGATTGTTTACGAGCTTCTTTTGAGATATGTCGTATCTTCGGATACGGACACTAAGGTTGCAAAGAGATTCATTGATCATTCGTTCGTTTTGAAGCTGCTTGATTTGTTTGATTCGGAGGATCACAGGGAAAGAGAGTTTTTAAAAACAATTCTCCATAGGATTTATGGTAAATTCATGGTTCATCGTCCGTTTATTAGGAAAGCCATAAATAATATTTTCTATAGGTTTATATACGAAACAGAGAGGCATAGCGGGATTGGGGAGCTTTTGGAGATTCTTGGAAGTATTATCAATGGCTTCGCTTTGCCCATGAAAGAGGAACATAAGTTGTTCCTTGTGAGAGCATTGATCCCTTTGCATAAGCCGAAACCTGTGGGAGTGTATCACCAGCAGTTGTCTTATTGTATTATTCAGTTTGTTGAGAAGGATTATAAGCTGGCTGACACGGTTATAAGAGGGTTGTTGAAGTATTGGCCTTTGACTAATTGTCAAAAGGAACTTCTCTTCCTTGGAGAACTTGAAGAAGTACTTGAAGCAACGCAGTCTGCTGAGTTCCAACGATGTGTGGTTCCTCTTTTCAGACAGATTGCTCGTTGTCTCAATAGCCCTCATTTTCAGGTAACATATAAGGGACTCTCTTTTCACTATGTCATTTTTGGTTTAAAGAATTCCAGTTGTTTGAGTTTTCGTTCATTATTTTTCGTAATTGTGGAATGTGGATTTGTTGCTAGAATTGGGTTAACAATGATTTTGATGCTCAGTTGTCATCAGTTTGTGATATTTCTCCTTTAACTTTTCATGTTAGTTCTTACTACTCTGAATGTGGAATGGGATTCTTGGCACTCTAGGAAAGCGCTGCATTGTGATACTCATTTCTGATATGTTTTTGAAATTTGTGATGGATTTTGCATGGTTTTGAAATATGTTACTTGGACTCAAGTACGAGTGTCAGATATGAGTATGTATCCAACACAGGTTTCTTCAAAATTTTAATGCTTTTCCATGTATTTGGAGTGTTCAAAACTGTATTGGACATGCAGTCCAAAAAAAAAAAAAAAAAAAAAACTGTATCAGACATGGTGTTGGAGAGGGGTACTTGAAGAAAAATTAAGAAGTCAGAGCTATATGTTTCGAACCTTAGACATTTCTACTTTATGTTCCAGTGGCTTCTCCCTTTCTGTTCATCGTCCCATAGTAAGGTACTAGTTTAAGTTTTCTCCCATGGTGTAGCCTACCTGTTCTTTTTCAATTTCTTAGTCATGGTTTTCTGTTGTCTGAGATTCGGTCAAAAGGAGGTTAAAAAGAAAAGTTGCTCTTGTATTATATAATGTCTTGCATCATTGATTTTTCTACTAGCTTCTATCTGTAGATAATGTTTTTATTGCCAAGCACTGTGACTTCGAGATTACACAATGAACAGTTAATATTAGAGTTTATGAACAAATATACGTTGGTCCCAACGTCAACTTGTGGTTGATTTGGAAGTTCTTGCATTCCATTTTTCTGTCATAGATGCTCACATTGACTTCATTTAAACCAAAATTTGAATAACAGTTTCTTGAATAATGTTCGTTTCAAGTTCATTTACTGTTTTCCTGCTTGGTTCCATAGATTGCTTTACAACCCCTCTTTCCTGTAGATTCTACACATTGTAATTTGAATATTCAGTTTGGTGATTATGCGTTTATTGTTTTATCTCCTATATCTTTTTACTTCTTTTTTTCTTTTACTTTAGCCCTTTTTTTGGGCATTTTCCCTTAAATGCCATTGGTTGAATAGTGCTTAATAGGTTCTTGTCCTAGCTAAGTTTCACACTCAGTGGATTACATTTTGCAAAGGTGGATATAATGGAACATTTGGAGTTCTTGGGTATTTACTTTTTATTAGTAAGGTTTCTACTGTGCTGGTAACAGTTTGTATTTGTTGGAGGGAATAGGTCGCTGCAAAATTGTTAACTGTTTGCTTTTCTTCAGAATTCTTCCTAAAGACCATTTGTACTGTAGGTTGCCGAAAGGGCCCTCTTCTTGTGGAATAATGAGCGCATCGTGAGTTTAATTGCCCAAAATCGGCAGGCGATATTACCTATCATCTTCGAGGCATTGGAGAAGAACATCCGAAGTCATTGGAACCAAGCAATTCATGGGTTGACTGCGAATGTGAAAAAGATGTTCATGGAAATGGACGCTGAGTTATTTGATGATTGTCATAGACAATTTGAAGAGAAAGAGGCCAGAGCCCAAGAGGTGGAAGATCAACGAGAAATGACATGGAAAAAACTGGTGGATGCAGCAGCGCATAGAGGGGAAGACAATATGGTTACAGTCTAGCTGATGAATCGGATTGTCAGAGACAATTTGAAGAGAGAGAGGCCAGAGCCCAAGAGGTGGAAGAGCATGGAGAAATGACATGGAAAAAACTGGCGGATGCGACAGCGCAAGACGATATGGTTACAGTCAAGCTGATGAATCGGAGTGGAATTCTTATTTCTTTTCATTTTTGGTTTTGGGGGTCTCAATATGATCATTGAAGATACCTGAGAAAGAGCAGCGATTAATGTAATTTAAAATGTATGGAATTGGGTAGTAAACATGCTACAATGATCTGTGAGGAACAAACTTGTATTTTTTGTCAAGCTTATTTGTTCGTCCAACTCACATCCTTAAAAGGAGGGAAAAAAAGTATTAGATTTTTTTAGTTTGGAATTATTGATACCACTACTTGTATTTTTCTTTGTTTTTTTAAGTGTAACAAGTACATGACAATCAAAATATAAATACAAGAACGAGTAATGTGGGTTTAAGTGTATTGAAATGTATTATCTTTTTATTTATAAATTGGGGAGGGATTTTGAGTAATTTTTTCTTATTTATGAGTTGGGAAGGGACTTTGAGTAGTTTTAAGTATTGTATCAAACAGATAGGGTTCATTCTTGTACAATTAAATGTTCGATCAAATTAGTCAATTCGGGCATTTGCTTATCAACATGCCTTATATATGTTTTGGGCCTTTGTCGCATTTGTTTTTAGGTAAAAAAAGGTTAATTAAGTTTTTGCTTTTCTCAAACTAAAAACTTTAGTTTGATTATTACTTTTCATCAAAGTTTGTCACCGTTACATCCATGTAATTAAATAAAATTTTTTGAAGTAAATTATTATGAATTTAGTAAAAGAAATTTTAATCACACGTAGCCTCACCTGTTTTACGATTTGAACTTAATTTTGCGTATCAGAGTGGTATTAAGTAAATTTTTTTTAACAATTTTGATTCTAGAATTTGAACTTAATCCAAATACTTTGAGAATAAATCTACTTCCACTTGTACTAATCACTTGTTGATAACAAATTTATTTGATAATATGTAAAATTTATTAAATATATATTTAGGGTGTTGAGAACTTTTAAAATGAAAAAATAATCAAATTTGTATGGAAATCGGTCGGATATTTAACTTTCTTTTTAAAGTATTCGAATTCGTTTTTTTTTTCATAATTCACTCCACTTCATTTCTTAAAATTCATTACAAATCTCTCAGGGTGGCAACCTTTCCTCATTCTACTAGCAAGTCAATCAGCTGCTGATTTGCAAATGGCAAAGGTTTCCTAGAATGAAAGTCCCTTAGTGCCAAACTATCGATGATGGTTTTATTGTTGGATTCACTGATAACTTTCTCCCACCCATGCTGTACAATCTAAGGAGGGTCGGTGTTTTTCTATCGCGTAGTGTTCATTGCATCTGCGGGTATAATGGATGATGTAATGATCATTTTTGGTATTGCGATTGTGATTTTTTTTCAATATCGCACACTTTATTATAAAATGTAACAATTATAATTATATTTATAAAAAAATCAATTTTAGAATGATTTGTGAACACTTATAAAATTTTATTTAAACGAGAATACAATATTTTATCATTATAGTAAAATATTTGTATCATTAAAATATGTTTAGTTATGAGGATTTAAGAATGATGTATTAACTATTAGCAACTAACATAGGAAATTCATATTCAATGTCTAACATTCATCATTTGTAATAAATTTGAAAACTTTTAAAATATCATAATTAAAAAAAATCCATACTTTGCATACAGTGGTATAACTCATTTTCACTATAACATCCCAAATTAAGTCCTAGTCAGAACAGTGATTTCGAGACCATAAATCCGAAGTAGAAATAATTATTATATGATTCTTATGAGGTCTATGATATGATTGCATGCTTGTGTGAAAGTTTCATGCAGAAATTCTATTGATAAATTGTCCAATTTGATATTTAGGACTAAATTACAAAAGTTGCAAAATGTGAGTTCTAGAAGCTTTAAGCATGAAATTGCCATGGATTATTAATTAGAGGTCCTTAAATAGTAATGTGCCCAATTTCTATTTTTATGGACAAAAATGGGCATGAATAGAAAAAATTTGAAAGAAAGGCCCTAAGGGCATTTTTGTCATTTGGTTAATAAAAGAATAAAAAGGGAAAAATAAGTCAAAATTGTGTTCATCGTCTTCATATGTGTGCCAAAAATTTGAAGAGCCATAGCTAAGTTTTTTCTTCAACTTTCAAGCTCGATTATCAAGAAAAACGGAGTCCGGACCTAAACCGAGGAAAGAACAAGGTTGTGGACTAAATCGAATAGTAGCCACATTTTGAGTACCGAGTATCGCCTAGCTAGCTCAGGGATTGAAGGACGTCGGAGCTCGATTCACACGATCAAACTAATCCTTTGGTAATGGATCCCAATCGAGCTAAAGCTAATGATGTAGAAAGTAATGCGCCAGCTCTCACTCAAGGGGGAACGCCAGTTGAGAGTAGACCTGTAACCGTGAGTCAGGAAGGAGGAGATGAGGCTATTTAATTAATTTATCATATTTAATAATTTTGATTTCCAATTTAGTCCTTAGCCTTTTTCTAATTTTCCATAGATGAATCATCCAAAAATATCTACTAACTTTTTATTAATGGTCTAATTATCATATAATGACCTTAAGTTTTGAATTCCATAGCTATTTGATCCTTCTAGCTACTAGAATTCAACTTTTTCATTTTATGCAATTTGGTCCTTCTCGTAATTAAACACATAATCGATAAAATTTTCTTATCAAAATTTTCACATGACATTTCTATCATACTACGAACCATAAAATAAAATAAAAATAAATTTTATTTTTTGGTTTTGTTTTGTGGTCCCGAAACCACTGTTCCGATTATACTGAATTTGGGTTGTTACAACTCTCCCCCTTAAGGAATTTGTCCTCGAAAATTTTACTAGTAAAGAGATTCAAATATTCCTTTCTCATAGTTTCCTCCAGTTCTTAGGCAGCTCCCTCTATATCATGTCATTGTCAGAAATTTTTTACTAAAGCTACCTTTTTATTTCTCAGTTTTTCTCTTCAAGTGCCAGAATTTCAATCAATCTCTCACTGTAAGTCGTGTCAGGCTGAATTTAACATTTATCAAAGAAATAACAAATGATGGGTCTGATCGATATTGTCATAACACATATACCCATAAAAACATTGTGAATTCTGTAGAACTCTAATAATAATACCTAACAACATGCAACAGGTCCAATTCTTTTCGATAATCTTTTATAACCCGATAAACTACAGACTTGATTTGCCTTTACAGCCAAACCGAAGAACTTTCTTCCATGGCAAATCTTTTAAAAATATTTTGTTGCCAATTTGAAACTCTATTTCTTTTCATTTTTGATTCACAACTAATTTTTGACGACCAAATTTAAACTGTCTCAAATCACTTTCACCTTTCTTCGGTTTCAACGAATCAAACCAACTACATGTATCTTTTCTCATTGAAATCAGTCCAAACCACTGGAGTTTTACACTTGTGACCATATAAAACCTCATACGGTAAAATTTTATACTTGACTGTTAACTGTTACTATATACGAATTCAACTAATGGTGAATTCAACTAACGACAAATATTTCTTTTTCAATTGCCTTTGAATTCTAAAATACAACACCGAAACATATCTTTAAAAATCTGAATCATATGTTCAAATTGATCATCCGTCTGAGAATGAAATACGATGCTAAAGTGTAACCGTATACCCAGAGTTCCTTGTAACTTGTTTCAGAATTAGAATATAAACAGTAGATCTCTATTAGAAATAACAGAAACTAGCACATCATATAATCTGACAATCTCAAAAACAAATAATTCGGGGAATCTATCAGTGAGAAATCTATTCATGCCAGAATAAAATGTATAGACTTCGTCAAACAATTAAATTACTCAAATAGTATCTTTCTTTTTCATAGACAGAGAGAATCCTGATATAAAATTCATAGTAACTTTGTCTCATTTCCATTTCATTTTTTTCACTGACTATAACCATATTGAAAGTATCATCTCTATTTGTTGATACATCCAGCATTTCAATATAGATTCAGAAATACCACCTTTCATTCTGGGCTACCAGTACATCTTTTTCAAATCGTTGTGCATCTTACCATTTCCCAGATAAACAGACATAGTATTATTGTGATCAATCATGTAAAATTTTCTGTAAAAGTTCCAAATTCTTCAGTACACAGGTTCTATCTCGAAATAACAGACAATCATCAGATTCAAATCTGCTATCCTGATTCAATAATTATTTCATTCAATACCCGTTTATCTTACAACTCATTATCACTTTTCTAGACTTCACAGATCTGTTGTAGAAACATTAGCTTAGCTTTAAGTTCAGCTAAAATTATTCTTTCATCAGTCAATAGCAATTGAGTATTTATTGCTCATAAAGCAAACAAAAAATTTTCTACTCAACATATCAGCAACCATATTTACTTTTCCTAAATGAAAATCAATTACCAAATCAGGGTCTTTCAATAATTCAAACCATCTACTCTGTGTCAAATTCAAATCTTTCTATACCATCGGGTGTTTTAAAATTTATGATCAGTAATATATATGATATTTTCACCATTCAGATACTGTTACCAAATTCTCAGTGCAAACACAATAATTGTCAATTCAAGATCATATAAAGGGTAATTCTTTTTCCCTGTAGCTTTATCTGGCTGGAAGTATAGACCATTACTTTACCTTTCTTCATCAAAATACAGTCTAATCCATTCAATGATGTATCACTGTGATAATAAATTCCTTACCCGATTCAGACTGAACCAGAACTGATGCTTAGGTCATCAGGGCTTCCAACTAATCAAAACTTTACTAACATTTGTTAGTCCATTCAAATCTTACATCTTTCTGTAATACCCATATCATTGATGTAGCTATCATAGAAAACACTTTCACAAAAATTAAAAAGGATATCGAAGCTTTAAATTATTCCGAGATCACAATCATCAGATAGGTTATATTCATAATACTATAATAGATCTGACATTTCCACAATATAAATTGAACAATACCTCAACCTTAATAATATTTTTCAATTAAAAGAGGAAAACCAAGGGTGGCTCCAATATCAACTAGTGCAATAATACAGTTTCTATAATATGTGTTCCACATTACCAAATTCCCATAATCAAGTTAGAATTCATAGTAGTAGTAAGTATAATTACCACTAACTAATGAATATCTTTCACAGATAAACCATAAAATAACAAGAAAATCAAGATAACGAAATCCAAATTGCAAAGCTACACTAAATTTCTGAGAAGATAATCCATGTTGAATAATAGAAAGATTGATGACATTTCAGAGAAATTCCAGAAGAGTAATATTGTACATTCACACTATAAACAGTCTTAATAGAGAGAGTGTAACTTGCACATTTGCCATTTAGAACTTCAACCAACAAAAGTAGAAAATAGCATCATACGAATCTTATCATCATGTCTTCTATCACTTATAATGGCTTGGAAAACCGAAGAAAAATAAAGCAATACCACTGATGAGTCAATCAGGCTTGTAATAATTTCTCTCTATTACCATGTTTAGCCAACCTTTCCATATAATGATTATAACATCCGAACATATCTTTAAGAATAACACTGCATATAGAATACCCATATAAAATACCCAAAAGAGATTGCTGTAATATACCCGATTATAACAGCTGTATTCAAATATTTTTGCAATTTCATCACTAATCCGCTAACATATGTAGTCATCAATAATCTTACATTATTCAGTTCACTAAAAGAGTCAATTAGGAAGAATTTTCGGCTAATCCGTTCTATAAATATCGTATCTAGATAAGTCGATTACTCATAAATAACTTCTTTCTTAGCAATGACATCACATATTCAGAATAATCTTCAGAAAAATCTACTATCTCTTTTAATACCGTCTTTACTTAGTAACCCATTCTCAATTTTGACTACATTATTAATCATTCAGCCTTTGAACCCTTCTCTCACACTTATGAACTTAATCAATATAAATCTTGTGAATTTTCATTGTATAAAACTGTACTGGTAAGGGGGTGGAGATTGTAAGCCTCAAAAATTAACTTTCATAAATACACACATATCACTTAACATGTATCATTAACATGTCCATTATAAAATAATTATTTCATACCTTTATGAGTCTCGTTTCATCATAAGTAACATTTTTACTACGGCACATGAGGATCACTTTCAGCAGTATCGAATTTAGCTCGGTTGGAAAGAATCTCTGTCTATTTGTGAAACAATTTTCATCAGAGTTGGGAGATATCACACTATCACAAGTTATATAATGACATGTATTTCTAGACTCCACATATGCTACGTTTAGTAACCGTAGCTTTAATACCACTAAATGTAACACCCTAACCTGTATCTCTCGCCAAAATAGGGTTACGAAGCATTACCAAAACTTTCAGAACATTTTTAGATAATTTAAACAATTACTATTTATTCCTTGAGATTTATTCATAACGTCCCTTAAATGGACCCTCGAGGCCCAAAACGAGCATTAGAATCGAGTTAGGACTTAATCGAAAACTCTAAGAATTTTTCACGAAATTTCAAAATTTTTCCAAGGTGTAGGATGTAACACCCCTCACCTGTATTCGACGCCGGAACAGGGTTACAAGGCATTATCGGACTTACATTGCAAACAATCATACAATTCTGAGTCATAAATTTCAACCAAATTTAAAACCATTTGCTTTCAGTCATAAAGTCCCTAATACGAGCCTACGAGGCCCAAAACATGTGTTAGAAGTGATCTGGAAATAAATCGAGAACTTAGGAAATTTTTTTACAAAACTTAGAAGAGTTTTGCCATGTACAGGGGTCACATGCCCATGTGCTTTTGGACACGGCCGTGTGGTCATACACGCCTGTGTCCTTAACTCGTGTAACTCTCTATTTTGCAAGGCATGAACAAATAGAAGTCACACGGCCAAGACACGCGCCCGTGTACTAGGCCGTGTGATTAATTAATTTTCATAAAATAGGTGCAGACTTCACACGGCCAAGACACACGCCCATGCCCGAGGCCGTGTCCCCTACACGGCTGAGACACATGTCGTGTCTCTACCCGTATACTCAATTCTGAACATTCTGTTTCTCAAAATTAAGGTGCAGGGGACACACGACCAAAACACATGCCCATGGGGTAGGCCGTGTGTACACACGCCCGTGTTTCTACTCGTGTGGACAAAAATAAAGGCTATCTACCAAGCCAATTTGCCACCATCATTGCACACTCATACACAACAACAAATGATACAATTCATAACATACTTAGACAACCAAAACATCCACAATCAAGGCTAAAACATGTCATTTCAATACCTAACATAATTACAACATCATATTTTACTAAAACAAATCATCCAAACTCACATTCTTCAAGCTTCAATATGACTACCCTTAATATGCATTGTATCATATAGATCTTCTAGCATGCCAATGAACCAAACTCGATCATTTAACAACAAAGCTATAAAACCATAAATAAACATATAGTGAACCATTACAAAACACATAAATAGAAGGCATTGGCACATATACTTATATAAATAGGCTTACAACAATTTTAGTCAAAATAAGCCAATTACGTGGCTAAATACCAAATCACCTTAAACAAATATAAGTCAACACATTTGGCCAAATTCACAATGACACATATACCAAAATGACCAAGTCCGTATACATGCCATATACTCAAAATGTTTAAAATAATCGATAACCAAAATGACAGTTTGATAGTATGATGCGATCTCCGACGATCTCCAATCGGAGCTAGCTTGGTAACACTATAAAACATGGGAAAATAAAATGGAGTAAGCTATATAGCTGAGTAAGCTCGTATGAAAGAAATAAGCAAATCTTACCATTCATTTTATATTAAAGTAATATAATATAAGATAACGTAATTTACTATAATCTCATGACCATAATTCATTCCTTCACAAATTTACCTTGAAATCATCATTTCACAAATTTAATAATCATAAGCTTTATGTACATACCTGAACCATCTCATAATAATTTCATACTTATTCTCATCGTTGGCATACTCAAATAACCACTCGAAATAATAATATCGAATACTCGGGAAACCTTGTACACAAGGTGTCACATATGTAGCCATTGCTACTTCTATCTCATAACATGTATATGCTTGCTCTCGAGCCATCAATGGGCCTGCTCACATAAGCTGTGAGTCAAGACGTAGCTACACGGTGCTGCTTATACAAGTTGTCAAGTAACCGCAACATATGCCGGTATACTCAGCCACCGGTAGGACGTACACGACCAGCACCCGGATCACATAACATAATACCCTAGTGACATGTCACTTGTATCCTAATCTATTCCGAAGGTTCGATTGGGATTTCTCGCTTGCCAAAACGTCGTCAAATGTGCCCATAGAGTCGTTTACACAATTCATACAAAATTAAAGCATTTAAAATACAATTATAATAAAGCTTATTTACATATGAACTTACCTCGAATGCAAAAATGTCAAAATGGATCTATTCATCAATATTTTATTTTTCCCCCGATCTAGATCCGAATTTCATTTTTCTTGATCTATAATGTCAAATTTAACTCATTTAATCATCACATTATTCAATATAGTCCAAAAACACATTATGACAAAAATTATATTTTTGCCCCTAACATTTCAACATTTTACGATTTAGTCCCTAGGCTTGTAAAATGAATTTCATTCAATTTCATCACAACCCAAGCCTAGACGAATATTACTTGTACACATAACAGCCCACATTTTTCATTTACTCACACTTTGCTACACATTTTATAACATGTTACAAATAAGTCCTTATTTGACGTTTTTATCGAAAATCACTTTACAAATGTTGTTTATCCAACAACAAACATGCATTTTCTATCATCAAACATTAAAATACAGGGACATCCAACATGGGTAAAATTTTAGACTTTAACTTTCTTTCAAATTAGTCCTTGAAATAGTTAGATTGAGTTACCACGATCTCAAAAATGTAGAAATCATTAAAAACGGGACAAGAACGGACTTACAATTGAGCTTGAAAGTTGGCAAAACCCTAGCTATGTCTTCTCCTCAAAAAATTTGGCTAGGGGGACTAAATGGAAGAAGATGAACATCTTTTATTTAGTTAATTTGTCTTTATTTATTAAATTACCAATTTACCCTTCACTTAAACTTTATAAATTCACTTACTCTATGCCCATTTTTGTCCACCCAAAGGTATAATGGTTTAATTTTCATTTAAGGACCTCTAATTAAAAATTCATGACAATTTACTACCTTTAACTTATAGAACTCAAATTTTGCACCTATTGCAATTTAGTCCTTCTAGTTAAATTGAGCAATCAATCGATAAAATTTCTTAACGAAATTTTCACTCAATTATTCTATCATGCTATAGACCTTAAAGAAATAATAGAATAAATATTTCTACTTCAGATTTGTGGTTACGAAACCACTGTTCTGATTTGACCTAAAAACGGTTTGTTACAACTCTCCCTCGTTAGGGATTTTCGTCCCCGAAAATCTTACCAGAAAATAGGTTAGGGTACTGTTTCTCATAGCTTCCTTGGATTCCCACGTAGCCTCTTCGACCCCATGTCGTTTCCATAAAACTTTCAGTAGAGCTATGCTTTTATTTCTGAACTGTTTAACCTCTTGAGCTAACACTTTGATCGATTCTTCACCATATGTCATATTGGGTTGAATCTCAATCTCTGACAGTGAGATTACATGCGATGGATCTAATCGCTATCGTCATAACATCGACACATGAAATACATTGTGGATCCTTTCTAACTCCGACGGCAAAGCTAGTCGATATGCCACTGGCCTTATTCTTTCAATAATCTCATACGACCCAATGAAACGCAGACTCAACTTGCCTTTGCGGCCAAATCTAAGAATTTTATTCCATGGAGATGTAACGCCCCGTACCCGAGACCGTTGCCGGAGTCGAACACGAGGTGTTAATAGACTTAATTCATTGCTTAAACATCTCAAACAATTTAATTTTAGAAATTCCAGACAAGTTGGCTAACTGCGTCACAGTCGCTTAAAAATTCATATCTTGAGTTCTGAAACTCAAAATCAAGATCTATAAATTTTATCTGAAACTAGACTCATATATCTATTTAATAATTTTTTTCTAGAATTTTTGGATAGGCCAATTAGTATAGTTTATTAGTTAAAGTCTCCCCTATTTCAGGGTTTGACTGCTCTGACCTCTATGTATAACGAATCAGATATCTCTCTGTACAGAATTTCAATGACTATGAAGTTTGTTTCTCTTAAAACTAGACTCAATAAGAAATCTGTACATATAAATTATAACTTCTAATTATTTTTATACAATTTATGGTGAATTTCCAAAATCATAACAGGGGATCCAGAAATCGCTCTGGCCCTGTTTCACAAAAATTTAAACATCTCATAAAATATAACTCATATACCTGTTTCGTTTCTTCCATATGAAAATAGACTCATAATTATTCAATTCCATATTTTATTCATCATCTAATTATATCTCTACTATTTTTAATGATTTTTCAAATTCATGTCACTACTGCTGTCTGAATCTATTTTATAGTAAATTTTACCTATTTCATGGTTTCCATGGATTAACTAGCAATTTGACATACGTAACACCAAATATGATCATAATTAGCCATTCCAATGGCTAATCATTACCAAGCATTTTTATACTACTCAATAACCATATCATAAGACCATATATACAAAATGATTATAATGCTATACATGCCATACTCAAAATATACAAGCCATTATGCCAAGATGGTATATGGATAGTGTGAGCGTGCCTCCGACCGTTCTCGATTTCCGAGCTGGCTTGTCAACACTACAAGGAATGAAAAGGAGGAGTAAGCATAAATGCTTAGTAAGTTCACATGCAAATAGCAAGTAACATAACCATATAAGCGAACATAAAACATCATTTGCATAATCATCACCAAGACATTCATATCATATTTTCATTTATCATCTTACCATATTGTTGTTATATCGATTTTTCAACCCGAGGGTTAAGTACATACCTGTTCAAAGTATCCATTTCACAACACTTACCAATACGTCCCTTTCATCTTGAGTATTCCTCCATTTGAGTAGAACTTTACCCGTTGAACACATCGGAATATAATTCGGATACATGGAAAGTTTGCACATAAGTGCCACATATGTAGCCAAGCTACTATGTAACCCGCCCATAAGCGAACTCGGACTCAACTCAACGAGCTCAGGCGTTCGCATCCATAAGTGAACTCGGACTCAACTCAACGAGCTCGGATGCCTAGTTACATCTCACGAACTCGGACTCAACTCAACGAGTTCGGACATTCGCATCCATAAGTGAACTCGGACACAACTCAACGAGTTCGGATGCCCAAGTATCCCAGTGACATGTCACTTGTATCCTAATCCATTCCTAAGGTTCAACGGGACCTTTTTCCCAATCATGTGTCTCAACCATCTTCTACGGAATGCCGATACCGATACTCGGTAGTATTTCACATTTTCCAAGTATATCACATAATTTGACATATTATCAAACAATTATCATGAGTATAATATTTCATAATAATTATCATATCATTTAAATAATATAAAAACATTTAAAATAATAACTATGTTACCAACATTTACATATGAACTTACCTCGTATGCGAAAATGGCTACTTTTACCATTTCGTCCACAACTTGGTATTTTCCCCATTTTAGCCCGAATTTTAATTTTCCTTGCTCTATCATTTAAAATATAGTCTAATTAGGACTCACATTATTCAAATTGACCCAAAATCATAATTTGGAAAAATTACAATTTTGCCCCTAAACTTTTACATATTTACACTTTTGCCCCAAAGCTCGTAAATTAAACTTCTGCCTATTTTCTTATGTTTTATGACATGCTGATCATTTTTCCCTTCTATGGCAACATCAAATTCTCACTCTAACATGTACTTATGACTATTAGGTATTTTTACCGATTAAGCCCTTTTGCTCGTTTTCACTTAAAACCGAGTAGAACAAGTTGTCTAACATAATTTAAAACCTCATATTCTATCATAAAACACCAAAATACACAAATTTCACCTATGGGTATTTTTCCAAATATGAACCCTAGGTTGAATTATTGCTAGCATAAGCTTAATCGAAGCTCTACGGGACTTCAAAAACGTAAAGAACTTGAAAAACGGGGCTAGAATGGACTTACAATCGAGCTTGTAAGCTTGAAAACCCTAGACATGGTTTCTCCTTGCTATATTCGGCCATGGGGTTGAAGATGAGCAAAATTGGCTTTTAATTTTGTATTTTAATTCATTTTACCCTAAATGACCAAAATGCCCTTACTACTAAACTTTCCAAAAATTCCATCCATGTCCAATTTTTGTCCATAAACTTAGAAATTGGTAAAATTCTATTTAAGACCTCCTAATTAATATTTCAAAACAATTTCATACTAGAAACTTCTAGAATGCAAGTTTTGCAAATTATTCGATTTAGTCCCTAATTTCAATTTAAGCACTTTAGGCATAGGATTTCATCACGAAATTTTCACACAATCATGAAATCATATCATAAACATCAAAATAATTATAAAATAATTATTCCTATCTCGGATTTTGTGGTCACGAAACCACTATTCCGATTAGGCCCTAATTCGGGATATTATAGGAGACACGTTCAGAAACACTTTATCACCAACCTGAAATACAATATCCTTTCGTTTCAAATTTGCGTACGATTTCTGTCAATCCGAAGCTGCTTTCAAATAATCATGAATTACTTTCACTTTCTCTTTGGTTTCTCTGACCAAATCAACCCCGTGAATCTGTTTCTCATTAAGTTCGATCCAATACAATGGTGTTCGACATTTGCGACCACACAATGCTTCGTAAGTTGCCATTTTTTTACTCGATTGAAAAATGTTGTTATAAGCAAATTCAACCAATGGTAGATATTTCGCCAAACTACCTTCGAACTCTAAAACACAACAGCGAAGCATATCTTCTAGAATTTTGATTACCCTCTCAGATTGACCATCGGTTTGTGGATGAAATACGATGCTAAAAATTCAACTTTGTACCTAATGCTTCTTGAAATTTCTTCCAAAATCGCAATGTAAACCTCGAATCTTGGAACGACAGAAATGTGCAAGTGTACACAATCGCAACAAGTAATAAAGTGACAAGTAATGTCGAGTTATCGTACCCACAGGGACTGTAAAAAGAATTATTTATGGAATTAATTGTAAAACACTCTGGTGAGGTAAAACTAATTTGAGTTTAAAAGATGGTTAAAACTTATTTAAAAACTAAGTAAATAATTAAAATAAAGCAAAGGAGTTCTAATGCACGATTTCAATAAGAATTAATGAAGGTAACATACTTGCGTTGGATTAATTATATTCCTTTAACTTAGAATGATTAAACTCATGTTTACACTGCTACGAACAAATTCACGGTAACTCGGTAATTGGCTAACTTCTGAACATACTCACATGCCTACGTCAATTCAAACGACTAAAGATATTCTAACAAGCAAACATGTTATTGCACATACATACTCATTAAATTGAACTAATCTCTTGCATATCCCTATGTCAATTCAAACAATTAATTAAATCTAACAAGCATATAAAAGACTATGTGAGGTAACAAGGCATCCCTACCTTGAAACAGTTTAATCACAATAATCTTGCAAGTTATGCAAGGCAATAATTTCGCCAGATACATTGCTAATTTAACCTTCAGCTACCTTAGAAGAATAAACATGCACTGATTAAGTATTGTGTCAATTAATTATAATTTCAATCCATTTAAATAATTAACTCATTAATTACTTAAAAATTATATTGCAAAAATAACTTAGGCATGATTTTACTTAACCAAGCAATTTACCGAGGCCCATAACAGCATAAACATCATTTTAAAAATTCAAGTAGGCAGAATATAATCAACCCAACGCAACTCAATTTTAAGCTAAATTGATTAAAATAAACATTTAAATAGCATAAATATTCATAAACATGTTCGTCAAAACAAAAAAAAAAATTTAAAGAGTTAGGGAACAAGAAGCAAATCCGGTGTTTTTTCGTGGCTTGACTAGTTGCTCCATTCTTCATTCTTCGTTGCCCTCGGCTATCAAGGTGGCTTATGGAAACCTAATTGCTGCTCCAAAATGGCTGATGAAAGCCTCTTTCCCAAGAGAAGAAATCGGCACTTGAACAACAAGAGAAACGGGATGGAAAAAATGAGAGAAAAGTGAGAGAAGGAATGAGAGAATGTTGTGGAATGAGGGATGGTTTGAATGATCAGCAAGGGGTGGCTTTTATAGCTGATTGTGGCTGCTAAAAATAGAAAATTCAAGCAGCCAAAGAGCCCCCCTATGGCCGGCCATCTACTTGGCAAGAGTTGAGACTTTCAACTTTGCTAAAAATGGCCTGGGGCAAATCTACAAAGCCACAATTAAAGGTGGGGTTTGAATGCAATTTAGAAGTCTTTCGAGGGTCTTTTTGCAAGCATATTTAATCAGATAAAATGCTGATTTGGGTAAGCATATGGATGGTTCTGGGCTACCCAATTAGTGGCTGGTTCGGTTCAGTCAATATGGTTCGACCAGTGCGGTTCAACTGGACCCTTTCTCCATAATTAATTAAAGATAATTTATTTAACCCAAATTAAATAGGGAATAAATTAAAATTATTTAAATTATGAATTAATACACATTTCTGGACCGTCTTAGACTGGAAAGTCATGTGCCTCGATACTTCAAATTTCTTCTCAATTTTGCGCTTTCAGCAGTGTCAGCCGAGCCAATTTTCGCCCTTTGCGCGAATATGTCAAAAATAGTAAAAATTACTAAAAATTGAGTATAAAATTAACTAATTTCACCATGTTCATATTTTTTACACAATTTAATTATTTTTCGACAAGAATTTAACCTAATTTTCATGAATTTAAGTAAAAATGGGTAGGAAAAAGTATATAAATTTTTGTGTTTCCACACCCCCAAACTTAATTCATTGCTCGTCCCGAGAAATGCTCAAATTTTGAAAAGAACTTCTCGGAAACAAGTTTGAAAAATTCCTTCAGAACAACATTTTCCTAAAATTATGAATTTAAAATACTTATGCTCAAAGACAAGAAATCTGATAGTTATGCTACTTAAGTATACATATTGTTCAAATTAAATTCAACAACTTATTATAATAGCAAAATTTAGACTAAATGCTTTTGTAATCAAAGACATGTTAACCCTTACCAATTTGATTTTTATTCCTTTATTCAAGACTAAGCTGCAATCATTAAGCTTAACTTATGTCTTCATATGTTGATTGTAGCAATTTCTATCCACTAATGTAGGTAGCATTAGGACTTTGAATCAATAGGTCTTTATCGAGGTTGTAACGTGGCTAGGTTAGGGGTAGGTGAAAGATGGATAATTTTTGGTTTAAAACCCCTAGACTCAACATCAATCGAACCTTCAAAATATTTACCTTCGATACACCAACTTGACTTTCATATGCTCTTTTGTACTCTTTCAAATACATGTGCTCTTTTTTTTAGCTAACACGAGCAGTTACTTTGTGTACTGCAATTATCGAGCAATTGATACTTCTTTTCAACTCCCCCAAACTTATTTTCGAAGTACATTTTGAATATTACTGAGTCTAGTGTTTGGGACAATTTTAAGATCATTAAGCGAAAAGTAATGGCTAATTATTGCAAGGGTCGAAATAAAATTAAGCCATATAATCTCAAAGTTGGGTTTCAAAGGATAAAATTTTACCATGGTGGGCTTGAAAGGCTCAAACGGTCCAAAAAATAGTTGCCTAAATCATTTGCAACGTTCCATGCTCCCTAGGATTTCGCCTCGAGAAACTATTAAGTCAATTCTAAAGACTTAAACTTTCATGCATACCTAATTTTCCTAAAGAACTAAAAATTTTATGGTACAAATTTGCATGCTTTATTAAAAATACATTCATGTCATTATTAAGCTAACATAATAATTTATTGAAATAATAGAACTTTATTCATACTTAAATTGAGCATACTTAAAAGAATTCAAATTTTTGAACAAAATATATCCTAATCATAATTAAAAGAAAAAATTATTTTGATCTGAGTGGGAATAATTTAATTTTTCGGTCTCCCCAACTTAAAATGAACAATGTCCTCATTGTTTAAAGTGAATAGATGCTATACACCAGGTAGGATTTTAGAAAAGAGAAGGTGAGTCAATTTGACTGCTTAAGTACCAAGCTCTTTCTAAATCCAATCCTAGACATGTATATATCTATTGCCACACTTTATATTTTGTGGCTTGTTCATATTTACTCATAATTTCCATCTCTTTTTTTATTATGAAAAAAAAAATCCCTAATTAAACTTAATCTTAAAAATAGTCCAAGAACAAAATAAAGTAAAGTCAAGATCCCTCCCTTTTATTTATTTGCAGATCCCTCCGATCTGGACTCATCTTTTGCTCCATCCTTATTGCCTTTGCACGAGCCGCTTTGCTCATTCTTTGATAATGGACTCCATGGTTCAAATATGAAATCTGGAAACTCAGGCACAAAAATAAATGGGTCATTGTATATTTTCTTAAAAGTACTTCTCATCGAGTCATCCCTTATTTTTGGGTATCTCCAGTAGGCTTGCTGCTGCCATTGCATATGTTGCATTAAGTCCATAAATTTTGATAGCTCATCTCGAAGATCTGGGCTAGGCGATTGAGCTCTAAATATTGAAGTTTCAGCATCAGGTTCAGCTTATGGCTCCACTGATTCTACCTTATCAGGGACTTCAAATGATTGCATCGTGGGATCTTCTTCTTCATCAGGGTCCTCCGGTTCCTTACTTACTTTAACTCATTGATGTAGAACTGAGTCTCCAGCTACTCGGTAAAGGTCCCAATCCGTGATTGTGCCTTGGTTATACCCTGTCTTCCTTACATTCGCAAGAATTTCAACTTTCAAGCATAAAATTGTTATTGTAAAGGGGAAATAAACAGGGCCAGAGCGTTTAACAGCACAATTCCATATTTCCCTCAAGATTATCTTCCCCACATCAATGGTCTTACCAGTTAGGATCGAGTACAATAAGACCATTCGCTCTAATGAGATTGTAGTCCCATGTGAGCTAGGCATAAGGCTGAACCGGATGAAGTAAAACCAGACCTTCGCAAGTGGCGTCAAATATTCTCTTCGACAAGTGTGAATTCCTTGTTTTGACACAGCCCACGTGGAAACCTGAACTGTCAGTTCCTCGAGAATTTCTTGCAAATTCTCAGGCTGAATATTGCTCATCAATGTGGAATATTCATCATTTTTGAAATCAGGTAATTCAAAGAACTCATTAATAGCATTTGAATTTATCGGTACCTTGATTCCACGAACTGGAACTTCTTTCATCTTACTTGAAGTTAGATTCGCATAGAACTCACGAACTAGCTCCTCATCCACACTAGGTATCTTTTCACAAAACAACTCCCAATTGAGGGTTTCAGCAACTTGAAGAATACGTGCCATAAATTTGAGTTTTTCACAAAACAACTCCCAGTTGCTTTCTTTTAATGTAAAGCCTTTATCTGGATGCATCTGTTAATTTTTGAAGATACTTTCGTATCTCACTCTGGCTTCTTCATAGTGGAACTTGTTTTGTGTTTCATAAATTTGAGCGGAAGCACGAGTTCTCTTGCGAGGCATATTTAACTTGATCATAAGATAGAAAATTTATTTTCTCAAAAATTTAATAAAACTTATTAATAATTCAATGAATTGAAAAATTAACTAATTGAATAAAATTAAAAATTAAGAGAAAGCTAGGTCTTACCACCTTTTTGTAAAAAAAATAAGAGCTCAAATAATAATAATAATAATGAAGGAAAATGTGGCAATTTAAAAGGAGGGTTGGAGGATTTGTAGCTTAAGATGGATGAATGAAGCATGCTGCACAAGCAGCTAGGGCGTGCGGGCGTGGTGCATGTGGGAGCAGTGATGCGTAGCAGGGCTGGAAGCAAGCAGCGACACGGGCGTTCGACAGTAGGTAGCAATTGGGCGCAGGCAGGATGGTGCGAAAGGTAGGTATAGTGCGCGGGATGAAGGCTTGGTGTGAGCTAAGGCTAGTGTAGCAAGCGGGTGATGGAGCTGGATGTGCTTACGGCCTGCTAGGACGTGCGATGTGTGCTGCTAACCAGTGGCTGCTGGCCAAAGGGTTTCGGCAATTTGGTGTTTTAGTGCTTTGGGTTTTGAGTGATAGATGAATGGGAAGATGGGTGGAATTTATAGAGGGAGAAATAGGAATTAGAGCAGAATTCTTAAAACAATTTAATTAATAAAAATTCTAAGTTCTAATCTTATACAGAGATAACAACAATTAATAATTAAATATATGCGTATTAAATTATTAATTACTATTTAATTTATTTAAAAAAAGATAAAATATGATTAAAACTAATCCTAATTCTGTGCTAAATTGATAAAGATTAATATATAAATTATAAAAGATATAATTATATATTAAAGATTATCGTCTTATTATTATTAAAAACTTATCAAATAAAATGTGATTAAATTAACACTAATCCTAAAATTGATAATAATTAATATATATTATAATGGGTATAATTATATATTAATAATTATCAATTTTTTTTCCTAAAAACATTTATTCTAGAAGCCTTTTGAAAATATTTACAAAAGAAGGCATCTAGTTTTTATTATTTACAAAAGGGCAACTAAATTTTAAAAATGATTCAATTAAGTCCCTAGACTTAATGAAAATTTGGAATTGAGTTACAATTTAAAACTTTGGTCAAAACTGACCTTTTTATTTGGAAAACTAAAAATTTAATTTTCTATTTAGGGAATAATTTCTTAGAAAATTATGTTAAAATCAATTCCCAGGAAAGATTGGAGGGGTCACAAGCGGTCCCGCTTAAGTTCCAATCTCCTTGACAGAATTTATTTAAACATACTAATCCCAAAAATATACCTTAGATAATTTATTAAAAAAAAGAAAATAAGAAAATTTTAAACATCCGATAAAATGAATGAAATTTCATTCCGTTCAATCTTATCTCCCCAATAGTGTTTCAAGCGCTGAGCATTAACTTGAAAATTACCTCCCTTACCTTGGAGCTCGACAACTCCGTCTGGATAGACACGATGAATCGTAAATGGACCGGACCAACATGATTTTAGCTTACTTGGAAAGAACTTTAGTCTAGAATTAAATAAATAGACTCGTTGACCTGCTTCAAATTCTCAAACTCGAATGTGCTTGTCATGCCATTTCTTAAGTCTTTCCTTGAGTAATTTGGCATTTTCGTAGGAGAACATCTGGAGTTCCTCTAGCTCATTGAGTTGGAGCATCCGTTTCTCTTTAGCAAGCTTAGGATCTAAGTTGAGGTGTCGAAGAGCCCAGTAAGCCTTGTGCTCTAACTCTAAGGGTAGATCACATGCTTTCCCAAAGACCAACCTGTAGGGTGACATCCCTAAAGGTGTCTTGTATGCTGTTTTGTAAACCTATAAAGCATCATCCAGCCTTTTGGACCAATCTCGTGGATTTGGGTAAACTACCTTCTCAAGTATGCATTTGATCTCCTTATTTGCTAGTTCAGCTTGCCCATTCGTCTTTGGATAGTAAGCTGTTGCAACTTTGTGTTTCACTCCGTGCTTGTCTAATAACCATTTTAACCACTTGTTCACGAAGTGGGACCCTTCATCACTAATGATAGCTCTTGGGGTTCCAAACCTTGTGAACACGTGTTTCTGTAAGAACTTAATTACAACCCTAGCATCGTTTGTTGGATAAGCTTCAGCCTTGACCCACTTGGACACATAGTCTACAGCTACCAAGATGTACTTATGACCAAAAGACGGAGGGAAAGGACTGAGGAAGTCAATACCCCAAACATCGAATAATTCTACCTCAATGATGTTTGTTCGAGGCATCTTATTTCTACTGGTGACATTTTTGACCCTTTGACATCTGTCACAGCTCTTTACGTACGCATATGCATCCTTGAATAGTGTTGGCCAAAAGAATCTGGCTTGCAATACTTTGGCCGCAATACGAGTACCTCTGAAGTGTCCCCCACTTGGAGCTAAGTGACAATGGTATAGAATCTTTTGTACTTCATCTTCTACCACACATCTCCTGATCATTTGATCTGTACACTTCTTGAACAAGTATGGTTCTTTCCAGAAATAGTACTTCACATCGTGAAGAAACTTTTTCCTCTGATGATACATCTTATCAATCGGCATCAAACCACAAGCTAAAAAGTTAGCAATATCAGAAAACCAACAGGTATTATGGACATGATTTACCTTCAGTATGTGTTCATCTGGAAATGTTTCTTGAATTGGTATAAGAGGAGAGTTTCCTTCGTGCGGTTCCAACCTAGACAAGTGATCTGCTACTTGGTTTTCCAGTCCCTTTCGATCTTGAATTTCTATATCTAAATATCTAAATCTTAAAGTAGAAGTACCCATCAGATTAGTCTCGGCTTAGTGTCTTTCTTGGCAAGTAAATACTTAATCGCCGAGTGGTCTGCATAAACAGTTACCAGATAGGATTGAAACTTGTCAAAAGCAAACACAATAGCAAGTAACTTTTTTTTTGTTACCGTATAATTCAGTTGAGCTCCTGTCAGAGTTCGACTTGCGTAGTAGATGGGATGAAAAACTTTGTTCCTTTGCTGGCCCATGACAGCCCCTATCGCGAAGTCACTTGCGTCACACATCAATTCGAATGGCAAATCCTAGTCTGGTGTGACGATTATGGATGCCGTAACTAACGGACTCTTCAAATCTTTGAAAGCCTTTAAGCATTCCTCATCAAACTTGAACGTCGAGTCCTTCTCTAATCATTTGCATAAGGGTTTAGCAATTTTGGAGAAGTCCTTGATAAATTTTCAATAGAAACCGGCATGGCCCAAAAAGCTCCTAACACCCTTTACAGATGTTAGAGATGGGAGTTTCTCAAAAACATCTACATTTTCTTTATCTACTTCGATTCCATGCCTTTTTATCCGGTGCTCTAGAACAATCCCTTCTCGTACCATGAAATGACACTTTTCCCAATTGAGTACTAGGTTTGTTTCTTCGCATCACCTTAGTACCTTGGCTAGATTGGCTAGGCAATCATCATATGTATCTCCAAATATTGAAAAATCATCCATAAAAACTTCCAAATACTTCTCAACCATGTCAGTAAAAATAGACATCATACATCTTTGAAATGTAGAAGGTGCATTACATAAACCAAATGGCATGCGTCTAAATGCAAATGTACTGTACGGGCAGGTGAACGTTGTCTTGCGTTGATCTTCCAGTGCTACTATAATTTGATTATACCCAGAGTATCCATCAAGGAAACAGTAATAGTCTTGCCCCGCAAGTCTATCCAGCGTCTGGTCCAAGAACGGCAAAGGAAAGTGATCTTTCCTAGTCGCCTTGTTTAGCTTCTAGTAATCGATGCAAATCCTCCACCCTATAACTGTTCTAGTTGGTATTAACTCATTATTCTTGTTTTCTACGACTGTGATACTTCTCTTCTTTGGCATGCACTGGACTCGACTTACCCACGAATTGTCTGAGATGGGATAAATGATATCCACATCTAACCACTTGATAATCTCTTTTTTCACCATGTCCTTTATGATGGGGTTCAGTCTTCGTTGTCCATCAATCATCCCTTTTTCGCCATCTTCTAGGATAATCTTATGCATGCATACAGATGGACTAATACCGCGGATATCGGCAATGGTCCATCCGATAGCCTTCTTGAATTGTTTCAACACCAAGATGAGTTTCTCTTCTTGCTCAGTAGTTAATTCTTCTGAAACAATCACAGGCAGAGTAGAAGCGTTACCTAAATAAACGTATTTTAAATGTGAAGGTAATACCTTGAGTTCTAATTTAGGTGGTTTCTCGAGTGACGTTTTTGGTTGGGCATACTCCCTCTTCTCCAACTCTAAAGATTCAAAGTGGGATTCCGGATTAAATCCCCTTTGATTAGTTTCTAACAAAGATAAGTATTCATCCTCTTCTTCATCATTTGGAGGATCTGATGTCAAA
This sequence comes from Gossypium longicalyx, assembly GCA_025698465.1. Taxonomy (NCBI): domain Eukaryota; kingdom Viridiplantae; phylum Streptophyta; class Magnoliopsida; order Malvales; family Malvaceae; genus Gossypium; species Gossypium longicalyx. Next base: position 32,040,004 of record CM046995.1, on the reverse strand, counting down.
ATTTTTTTCTAGTGGATCTTCAACAGAGTTGAGTTCCTTTTCCACTATTAGATCCTCTAAGTCAAATACCGCAGAACAATCATCAATTGCATCAGGAAATCGCATAGACTTAAAAACATTAAATGTTACCCAATCATCCTGAACACGCATCGTAAGCTCGCCCTTCTGCACATCAATAAGGGTCCTTTCAGTTGCTAAGAATGGTCTTCCTAGGATAATTGGTACTTCTTTGTCTGCTTCAAAATCTAAAATCACAAAGTCAGCAGGAAAGATGAATTTGTCTACACGTACCAATACATCCTCAATTTTTCCTTCTGGATGTGCTAAGGATCGATCTGCTAGTTGAAGTGTAACCGTAGTCGGTCTAACTTCACCTATCCCCAACTTCCTAAATATTGACATAGGCATCAAGTTTATACCTGCACCAAGTCACATAGTGCCTTACCACAATATGTTGCTCCAATGTTGCAAGGTATGGTAAAACATCCAGGATCCTTCAATTCTCCAAGTCTTTATTTTTTGGATAGGATATCTTTCATGAATTTGATGTAGTTCGGCATTTGCTCAAGTGCTTCAACCAATGGGATGTTGATATGAAGTTGCTTGAGTACATCTAAGAACTTCTTGAATTGAATCTCCTGTTTTTGCTTCTGAAGTTTTTGAGGGTAGGGTGGTGATAGTTTCTTTACTGAAACTGGTTGATTTGTTTTTTGCGGCAATTCTACATCTAACAGAGTTATTAGTTGATTAGAATTAGTCGGTTCTGGAATTACCTTGTCGGGTTTTACAGATTCTGGTTCTTGTGAAACTGGAATTTCAACACTCAGTTGAACTTCCTCTAAGTCTTGAGCATCAGCTGGCTCCTTTTCAACTTCGATAGTGTTGGGCTCTACTGTCCTTCCGCTCTTCAATGTCAACGCTTTGCAATGCTCTTTCCCCAGATTTCATGGATTCTTCGTATCACTAGGTAAAGCACCTTGTGGTCGGTTCCTAAGTTCAGTTGCAAGCTGCCCCATTTGTTTTTCCATATTCTTTAATGTAGCTGCTTGGCTTTAAATTAAGGCATCATTCTTCGCCATGTATGCCTTCAGCAGATTCTCCAAGCTATTGGATGGTTTAGCTTGAACTGGGTTCTAAACTTGTTGGGAAAAACTAGACGGCTGAGTCGGTCTAGGTCGGGCATAGTTGTTACTAGTTCTAGCCCCTTAGTTATTCTAGGAAAATTTCGAGTGGTTTCGCCATGATTGGTTATAGAAATTGGATTGCAGTCCTTGCCTTCCTCGATTTTGGTTATGGTTACCCATGTAATATACTGATTTGGGGTTCGATGGACATTCTTCGAGCAAATGTCCTTCCCCACACTAAACACAGGCTATACTCTCAAATTGGTGAGGTGGTTGGGCTGCAAAACTATTAGATCCATTAGTGGTAAGATTCTTAAGCATTGAGGATATTGAAGATACCTGAGATGTGAGTGAAGTGAGAGGGTCCACTTCATGACTCGTCTTCCTGACACGGCTCGATTGGTTGGCCATTGATAATTGTTACTGACGATCCTCTCGATGATTTCGTAAGCCTCATTATAAGACTTAAAAAAGAGAGCACCGTTAGCAGAAGCATCTACTACCATCCTCGTATGAGCATTGAGACCATTATAAAATGTCTCAAGTTGGATGCAATGTGGGATTCCATGATGAGGGCATTTCTGTAATAATTCTTTGTATCGTTCCCATGCCTCATACAAGGATTCATCATCCATTTGTTGGAAGGCAGTGATCTCAATCCTCAACTTAGCATTCTTGCTAGGTAGGAAATACTTCATGAGAAATCTTTCGGCTAACTCTTGCCATGTAGAAATTGAGTTTGGTGGCAATGAATTCAACCAGGCTCGAGCTCTGTCCCTTAGTGAGTACGGGAACAACTTCAATCGTAATGCATCTTCGGGTACTCCAGCTAATTTGAAAGAGTCGCTCACCTCCATAAATAGTCTTAGGTGAAGGTGAGGATCTTCGGTAGGTATTCCACTGAATTGGCCCACAGTCTGAAGCATCTGTAACATGACTAGCTCCAGTTCGAATTATTGTGCCTCAATTTCGGGTCTCCTAATACCCAGATTAATATCATTAAATACATGCACTGCATACTGTCTTAAGGCTCTAGCCCTATCGTTAGCAATAAGGATAGGATTTTGAGCATGGTTTGCTCCATTTCCTTGATTCATATTCTCGAAATTCATTCTTTCAGTCCTTCTCTGGTTTGCTTGTCTTTTTCGCTATCGAAAGGTTCATTCTATCTCAGGGTCTACAGGGAGTAAGTCAATAATCTGGTCAATACTCATAAACACTTGAAATTATCAAAGAAAAATTAATTAAGTTAAAATTTAAATAGAAAAATAAACCAAAATGTAAAACTAACAAATTCAAAAATAATGACTTTTTAAAACAGTCCCCAGCAACGGTGCAAAAAACTTGGAACGACAGAAATGTGCAAGTGTACACAATTGCAACAAGTAATAAAGTGGCAAGTAATGTCGAGTTATCGTACCCACAGAGACTGTAAAAAGAATTATTTATGAAATTAATTGTAAAACACTCTAGTGCGGTAAAACTAATTGGGGTTTAAAAGATGGTTAAAAACTTATTTAAAAACTAAGTAAATAATTAAAATTAAACAAAGGAGTTCTAATGCACGATTTCAATAAGAATTAATTAAGGTAACATACTTGCATTGGATTAATTATATTCATTTAACTTAGACTGATTAAACTCATGTTTATACTGCTATGAACAAATTCACAACAAATCCGTAATTGGCTAACTTCTGAACATACTCAAATATAAAAATCCATTCATCTCTTGACATATCCCTATGTCAATTCAAATGACTAAACAGATTCTAACAAGCAAATATGTTATTGCACATACATACTCATTAAATTGAACTAATATCTTGCATATCCCTATGTCAATTCAAACGATTAATTAAATCTAACAAGCATATAAAAGACTATGTGAGATAACAAGGCATCCCTACCTTGAAACAGTTTAATCACAATAATTTTGCAAGTTATACAAGGCAATAATATCGCCAGATTCATTGCTAATTTAACCTTCAACTACCTTAGAAGAGTAAACATGCACTGATTAAGTATTGTGTCAATTAATTATAATTTCAATCTGTTTAAATAATTAACTCATTAGTTACTTAACAATTATATTGCAAAAATAACTTAGACATGATTTTACTTAACCAAGCAATTTACCGAGGCCTATAACAGCATAAACATCATTTTAAAAATTCAAGTAGGTAGAATATAATCAACCCAACACAACTCAATTTTAAGCTAAATTGATTAAAATAACCATTTAAATAGCATAAATATTCATAAACATGCTCGTCAAAACAACAACAAAAAGTAAAGAGTTAGGGAACAAGAAGCAAATTGGGTGTTTCTTCGTGGCTTGACTAGTTGCTCCATTATTTTTTATTCGTTGCCCTCGGCTATTAAGATGGATTATGGACACCTAATTGCTGCTCCAAAATGGCTGATGAAAGCCTCTTTCCCAAGATAAGAAATAGGCACTTGAACAACAAGGGAAACGGGATGGAAAAAATGAGAGAAAAGTGAGAGAAAGAATGAGAGAATGTTGTGGAATGAAGGATGGTTTGAATGATCAGCAAGGGGTGGCTTTTATAGCTGATTGTGGCTGCTAAAAATAGAAAATTCCAGTAGCCAAAGAGCCCCCCTATGGCCGGCCATCTACTTGGCAAGAGTTGAGACTTTCAACTTTGCTAAAAATGGCCTGGGGCAAATCTACAAAGGCATAATTAAAGGTAGGGTTTGAATGCAATTTAGAAGTCTTTCGATGGCCTTTTTGCAAGCATATTTAATCAGCTAAAATACTGATTTGGGTAAGCATATGGACGGTTCTGGGCTGCCCAATTAGTGGCTGGTTCGGTTCACTCAATATGGTTCGACCAATGCGGTTCAACTGGACCCTTTTTCCATAATTAATTAAAAATAATTTATTTAACCCAAATTAAATGGGGAATAAATTAAAATTAATTAAATTACGAATTAATACATATTTCTGGACCATCTTAGGCTGGAAATTCATGTGCCTCGATACTTCAAATTACTTCTCGGTTTTGCACTTTCAGCAGTGTTAGCCGAGCCAATTTTTGCCATTTGCGCGAATCTGTCGAAAATAGTAAAAATTAATAAAAATTGAGTATAAAATTAACTAATTTCACCAAGTTCATATTTTTGACACAATTTAATTATTTTTCGACAAGAATTTAACCGGATTTGCATGATTTTAAGTAAAAATGGGTAGGAAAAAGTATATAAATTTTTGTATTTCCAGATCTCTATCCGAAATAATAGAAGTAGGCAACTCGTACAATCTAACAATCTCAACAATGTAAAATTTAGCTAGTTATCAAGTGAATAATTGGTATGTACCGGAATGAAATGAGCCAATTTCGTCAGCCTATCAATAATGACCCAAACAACATCTTTCTTCTTCAGAGTCAGAGGTAACCCCGATACAAAATCCATCGTAACTCTATCCCATTTCCACTCGGGTATCATCACAAACTGAAGTAAACCCAAAGGCACTTGATTTTCGACTTTCACTAGTTGAAAAATCAAGCATCTCGTTACAAACTCTGAAATGTCTTGTTTCATGCCTCCCCACCAATATAATTTCTTCAAATCATTATACATCTTTATACTCCCAAGATAAACAGATTGACAACCATTATGTGCCTCATGAAGAATTTTCTGAATTAGTTCAGTATCTCTTGGTACACAAATCCTACCTTGGAACCTCAGAAAATCATCAGATCCAATCTGATATTCTGAATCACTATTCGATTTGCATTGAACTCTTTTAGCTTGCAACTCATTATCACCTTTTTGAGCTTCGCAAATTTGCTGAAGAAATACCAATCTAGCTTTCAACTCAGCCAAAATTGATCCATCATCAGATAAGGTTAACCACGTATTCATCGCCCTCAAAGCAAATAAGGACTTCCTACTTAAAGCATTTGACGTTAGTTTTCCCCGGGTGATAGTCGATCACTAACTCATAATATTTCAACAACTCGAGCAATCTTTGTTGTCACAAATTCAAATCTTTCTGAGTTATTAAATACTTTAAACTCTTGTGATTGGTTAAGATCTGACACTTCTCACCGAATAAATGGTGTCTCTAAATTTTCAAAGCGAGAACAATAGCGGCTAGTTCCAAGTCGTGCTTCAGATAATTCTTTTCGTGCGGTTTCAATTGTCTCGAGGCATAAGCTATCACATTACCCTCTTGTATCAACATACAACCTAAACTATTCAGTGACGCGTCGTTGAAAATCACAAACTCTTTTCCTGACTCAGGTTGCACTAACACCGTGCCTCAGTCAACAATGCTTTCAACTGCTCAAAACTCTGTTGACATTTCTCAGACCGCTCGAATTTCACATCTTTTTGTAACAATCTGGTCATAGGTGTAGCATCCATCGAAAATCCCTTAATAAAACATCGATAATAACCAACTAAGCCCAAAAAGCTTCTAACTTTAGATACATTTCTCGGTGGTTTCCAATTAACAACTGCTAAAATCTTACTCGGATCCACCAGTATACCTTCCGCTGAAACAATGTGTTCCAAAAATCTGACTTCTCGGAGCCAAAACTTACTTTTTCTGAATTTAGTAAACAATTTATCATCTCTCAAAGTCTATAATACAATTCTTAAATGTTCGGTATGCTCAGACTCATCTCGGGAATAAATCAGGATGTTATTAATAAATGCAACCACAAACTTATCTAAATACGGCCGAAAGATTTGATTTATCAAGTCCATAAAAACTACAGGAGCATTTGTTAATCCAAATGGCATAACAAGGAATTCATAATGCCCGTACCTTGTTCTGAATGCGGTCTTCAACACATTCGAATCTTTAACTCTAAACTGGTAATAGCCTGATCTCAAGTCTATCTTCGAGAACACTATTGCCCCTTTCAACCGATCAAACAAATCGTCAATTCTTGGTAAGAGATACTTATTATTTATCGTAACCTTGTTAAGCTGACGATAATCAATACAAAGTCTCATGGATCCGTCTTTCTTCTAGACGAATAACACCGGTGCACCTCTGGGCGAAAAACTCAGTCTCACAAAACCCTTATCTGTCAACTCTTGCAACTGAGATTTCAAATCTTTCAATTTAGTCAGAGCCATTCTATATAGGGCTATCGATATCGGTGAAGTCCCCGGTACTAAATCAATAGCAAACTCAACTTCTCTAATCGGTGGCAACCTAGGCAACTCTTTCGGAAACAGATTTGGGTATTCACAAACTACCGACACAGATTCAATCTTCAATTCAAACACTTTCATATTTAGTACATATGTAAGCTTCACACCCTTTTCTTACATACCTCTAAGCCGACATCAACAAAATCATAATAGGCAACTCACCCGACTCATTCGATTCAATCCGAAGAATTTCATTATCTTGACATTTCAATTCAATAATCTTTCGTCTACAATTCACTACGATATCATGTAGAGTCAACCAATCCATTCCAATAATTACATCAAACTCATCAAATGGTAAAAACATTAAATTAGCCGGAAAATAGTGACCCCGAATCATTAAAGGACAACTCTTGCAAACTTTATCAACTAAAACATATTTGCCTAAGAGGTTCGACACTTTAATCACGTACTCAGTAGACTCAACAGACAAGTTCTTACTAGATACCGAATTCATGCAAATATAAGAATAAGTTGATCCAGGATCAATCAATGGAACTACATTAGTACCATTGAGAGAAAATGTACCGGTGATAACATTAGGGGATGACGCATCTTCCCGAGTCTGAATAGTGTATGCTCTAGCAGGTGCTCTGACTTTTGATCTTGTAGTTGAATCTTTCGTTACACCTCTTCTACTATTCTCATTTCCTGTATTTCTCGGTGACCTCCCTCTAGTGGCAGTGTTGCTCGGTCTTGTATTCTGAACATTATCTTTCTTAGCCCCTTCAGGGCAATCTTGAATGAAGTGATCTGGGGAGCCACATTTAAAGCAAGCTCGGTTATTCATTCTGCATTCACTGGGATGTCGTCTACCACAGTGTTGACATTCAGGTCTATTAGATCTAGCATTACCGACGCTCGCTATTGACGTAGTTTTGGCCTTAGAACCCGAATGTTGCTTCCCACAATCTCTGTTGGGATACCCAACTGAAACATTCGAACGAGTATAAAAATCCCTCAATTTCTTTGGTGAAGATTGAAATGACTTATTCAGCGGTCTTTTTCTTTAATCTCTAGTCTCAAACTTAGCTTTTCTCTTTTCTTTGCTCAACTCTTCGGCTTTGCAAGCTCGGTCGACTAGCACAACAAATTCTTTCAACTCTAAAATCCCAACTAACAATCTGATATCCTCATTCAACCCATCTTCAAATCTTTTACACATGATGGCCTCAGTGGAAACACATTCTTGAGCATACTTACTGAGCCTAACAAACTCTCGCTCATATTCAGTCACAAACATACAGCCTTGTTTCAGCTCTAAAAACTCTTTGCTTTTCTGATCAATGAACCGTTGACTGATATATTTCTTTCTGAACTCATCTTGAAAGAATTCCCAGGAAATTTTTTCTCTTGGTACCACAAATACAAGAATATTCCACCACTGATATGTCGGGTATCTTAGAAGTGATATAGCACATTTCAAGCACTCATTCGGTGTACAAGAAAGCTCATCAAATACCTTGATAGAGTTCTCAAGCCAAAAGTCTGCTCTCTCGGGATCATTGTTAACATTAGCTCTAAATTCTTCAGTCCCTTGTTTTCTAATCTTATCAATTGGAGGCTTCTTCAGTCTTAACAATTCCACACCTTGAGGAGCTACAGGAATCGGTTGGGGGTTAGGTGGGGGCAGAGGATATTGAGCAGCCAGATTTGTTTGAACAAACTCGGCAAACCACTCATTCATCCTTTGGAAGAAGGCTTTTCTAGCCTCTCCTCCCTGACTAACCGTTACTGCTCTACTTTCAGATGGTGCTGTCCCCTGGGCGGGAGCCGGTGCTTTACTTTCAACATCATCAACTACATCTCGGTCAAGATCCATTTACTATATGAAAATACAATTTAAATTGTCAGGAGTTGTCACACTATCATTAATTATATATGGCATGTATAGCTAGACTCTCACACACGCTATGTTAGTCTGAGAATCGACAAAATCGTAGCTCTGAAACCATTAAATGTAACACCCCTCACCCGTATTCGATGCTAGAACAGGGTTACAAGGCATTACCAGACTTATATCACAAATAATCATACAATTTCTAGTCATAAATTTCAACAAAATTTAAAACCATTTGCTTTCAGTCATAAAGTCCCTAATATGAGCCTACGAAGCCCAAAACATGTGTTGGAAGTGGTCTAGGAATAAATCGAGAAATAGGAAACTTTTTTACAAACATAGAAGATTTTTGCCATGTACAAGGGTCACACGCCCGTGTGGTTTGGGACACGCCTGTGTGGGCAAGCCGTGTGGTCATACATGCCCGTGTTCCTAACCCGTGTAACTCTCTTTTTTGCAAGGCATGAAAAAATAGAAGTCACATGGCCAAGCCACACGCCCGTGTGCTAGGCCATGTGATTAATTATTTTTCATAAAATAGGTGCAGCCTTTACACAGCTAGGACACATGCCTATGCCCTGGGCCATGTCCCTCACACGGCTGAGACACTTGCCGTGTCTCTGCCCTTATCCTTAATTCTAAACATTCTGTTTCTCAAAATTAAGGTGTACGGGACACACGATCGAAACACATGCCCATGGGGCAGGCCGTGTGTCACACACGGTCTAGACACACGCCCGTGCTTCTACCCATGTGGTAAAAAATAAAGGCTATCTACCAAGCCAATTTGCCACCCTCATTGCACACACATACACAACATCAAATGGCACAATTCATAGCATACTTAGACAACCAAAACATTCACAATCAAGGCTAAAACATGTCATTTCAATACCTAACATAATTACAACATCATATTTTACCAAACCAAATCATATCAAACTCACATTCTTCAAGCTTCAATATGACTACCCTTAATATGCATTGTATCATATAGATCTTCTAGCATGCCAATGAACCAAACTCAATCATTTAACAATAAACCTATAAAACCGTAAATAAACATATAGCGAACCATTACAAAACACATAAATAGAAGGCATTGGCACGCATACTTATATAAATAGGCTTACAACCATTTTAGTCAAAATAAGCCAATTACATGGCTAAATACCAAATCACCTTAAACAAATATAAGCCAACACATTTGGCCAAATTCATAATGACACATATACCGAAATGACCAAGTCCGTATTCATGCCATATGTTCAAAATGTTTAAAATCATCGATAACCAAAATGACAGATTGATAGTGTGATGTGATCTCCGACGATCTCCAATCCGAGCTAGCTTGGTAACACTATAAAATATGGAAAAATAAAATGGAGTGAGCTATATGGCTTAGTAAGCTCATATGAAAGAAATAAGCAAATCTTACCATACATTTTATATTAAAGTAATATAATATAAGATAATGTAATTTACCATAATCTCATTATCATAATTCATTCCGTCATAAATTTACCTTGAAATCATCATTTCACGAATTTAATAACCATAAGCTTTATGTACATACCTGAACCATCTTATAATAATTTCATACTTATTCTCATCATTAGCATACCCAATGAACCACTCAAAATAATAATATCGGATACTCGAGAAACCTTGCACACAAGGTGTCACATATGTAGTCATTGCTACTTCTATCTCAGAACACATATATGCTCACTCTCGAGCCATCAACGGGCCTGGTCACACAGGCTGTCAGTCTAGACATAGCTATACGGTGCTGTTCACACAAGCTGTCAAGTAAACACAACATATGCTTGTATACTCAGCCACCGGTAGGACGTACACGACTAGCACCTGGATCACATAACATAATATCCTAGTGACATGTCACTTGTATCCTAATCTATTGCTAAAGTTCGATTGGGATTTCTCGCTCGCCAAAACATGGTCGAACGTGCCCGTACAAAATTAAATCATTTAAAATACAATTATAATAAAGCTTATTTACATACGAACTTACTCGAATGCAAAAACTGCAAAAAGGATCTTATTCGTTAATTATTTTGTTTTTCCCCCAATCTAGATCTGAACTTCGCTTTTCCTGATCTATAATGTCAAATTTAACTCATTTAATTATTACATTATTCAATATAGTCCAAAAACACATTATGACAAAATTTACATTTTTGCCCTTAACATTTCAACATTTTACGATTTAGTCCCTAGGCTCGTAAAATAAATTTCATTCAATTTCATCTTAACCCAAGCCTAGCTGAATATTACTTGTACACATAACAACCCATATTTTTCATTTATTCACACTTTTTTACACATTTTATAACCTGTTACAAATAAGTCCCTATTTGACGTTTTTATCAAAAATCACTTTACAAATGTTCTTTATCCAACAACAAACATGCATTTTTTATCATCAAACATCAAAATACAAGCACATCCAATATGGGTAAAATTTTAGACTTTAACTTTCTTTCAAATTAGTCCTTGAAATAGTTAGATCGAGTTACCATGATCTCAAAAATGTAGAAATAATTAAAAACAGGACAAGAACAATCAAGCTTGAATGTAACAACTCAGTTTTTGCTTAAATTAGAACAGTGGTTTTGGAACCACAAATTTGAGGTCGTAAAATTATTTTAATATTATTTTATGTGTTTACAGCATGTGAATGATTATGTGTGAAAATTTCGTGAGCTAATTTTATTGTTTAAGAGCTCAATTTGAGAAAAAAGGACTAAATCGCGTAAAATGCAAAAGTTGCATTTTATATGTTAAAAGTGCTAAATTGCTATGACTTATTAAATGTGAAGTCCTTATGTTGTAGTTAGATCATGATTAGTGGACTTTGAAATAAATGGACAACCATTAAATGATTTGTTAATGTTTTAATTAAGGTTAAAATAGTAATTTGGTTATTGATGTAAATTAAAACAAAACAAAATGAAAATAAACTCCATTATCATCATCCATAACCGATATTGAAGAGAAAATAAATATTTTACATTCAACTGGGGTTCATCCATTGTTCTTTTTGATTAAGGTATGATTTTTGATCGGTTTTTGATGATTTTTACATTTTTGTGATCGTTACTTCGTGTTCTAGCTAGTCCATGCCTCAATTTTTGAAAGTGTTGATAATTTTGTAAAATTCCATTAATGAATGCTTGAGTTCTTAAATTTTTTATGATGGAAAATGAGTATTTGTTGATAGATTATCATGTTTTGTAAAGTGATTTTTGGTGAAATTGCATAAAAGGGGTTAATTTGTAAAAATATAAAAATGTGGGGTTAAATGTGTGAATAAATGATAAATATGGGCTAATATATATACTATGAAAATCCAGCTAGCATGAAATTAGAAAGAAATTGTGTAATTTGTGATTTTGTGAAAAAAAACTAAATTGTAAAAATGTGTAACTTTAGGGGCTAAAGTGCAAAAATGCCCAAATATGTGTCTGTGGATGAAATTGAATGAATTGATGAATAAAAGAGTTAATTTTGAATGTATATTGATCAAGAACGAAAGAAATTAGATTTAGATTGGGGGAAAACCAAAGTTATCGAATAGTCGACCCGTCTGTTTATTCCGACTACGAGGTAAGTCCATATGCAAATACATGCTTTCAAATTGAATTAGATATGTATTATTTGTCATTGAATTGCAATAAGTATGAATGAGCAACTATGAACAAGAATTGACGAAGTTACGACATTCGAAAGCCCCGTATGAACCTTAGGAATAGTATAGGATACGAATGTTATGACATTAGGTTATCGAGATGTGATTACATGTAAGACCATGTTTGGGACATTGGCATTGTATTGAGATTACGTGTAAGACCATGTCTGAGACATTGGCATCGTTAATTGATTTTGTGTAAGACCCTATCCGGGACAGTGGCATCGATATGTGATAACATGTAAGACCATATCTGGGATATGGCATTGTACGAGTTAACGATTCTGAACGGTTCAACGGGAAAAGATAAGTCGACAAAGAATGTGTTAATGAGCTAAACGACTCAGGTACGTACGAAGTTTATATGAGTATTGAAAAGTGAAGTAAGTGATGAGTTACATGATAGAACGAATATGTATTCAAAGAGAAAGGTTTGTGTATATATATATGTATGTTTACTTATATTTGGCATAGTGATGGAAATGTGGTGATTTATATGATAACTTTATTTTTATATGGCTTACGAAGCTTTTAAAGCTTACTTTGTGTGTTCTTTTCATGTTTTATAGATTATCGGAGCTAGCTCGGACTCAGGGATCATTGGGAAATATCATCGCACTATCGATCATCTCGTTGGTATTTTTGGAAGCTTTGTATATATATGGTATATGGCATGTATAGACTAGTGTCATTTTGATATGTTTTGAGTTTTGATTATAGCCATGTGATTTGGCTTGTAAATGTTGTTGTGAATTTGGCATTTAAGTTGGTTTAAATTATGTGTTTGATAAGATAAACATATGATGTATATAATGCATTATATGTTGGCTTATTTTTTATGATTATGTGTGAGGCACACGGCTTGTTCACACGGGCGAGTAACCTGTGATTTCATGAAATTTTTCTAAGTATTCAGAAATTTTTCTATGTGATCGGTTTAGTCCTGAACCACTTCTAAGCATGATTTAAGGTCTCGTAGAACCTTTTAAGGGACATTGTGAATGTTTGTGAATAGTATATTATATTGAATGCATATCTATATAAGAATGTGATGTATTGTTCGGTAATGCCTCGTAACCCTATTCTGGTGACGGATACGGGTTAGGGGTGTTACATTGAAAGTTGGCCAAACCTTAGCTATGTCTTCTCCTAAAAAAATTCGACTAGGGGGACTAAATTGAAGAAGATGGACATCTTTTATTTAGTTAATTTGTCTTTATTTACCAAATTACCAAATTACCCTTCACTTAAACTTTATAAATTCACTTACTTTAAGCCCATTTTTGCCACCCTAAAGTATAATGGTCTAATTGTCATTTAAGAACTTCTAATTAAAAATTCATAACAATTTACTACCTTTAACTTCTAGAACTCAAATTTTGCACCTATTGCAATTTAGTCCTTCTAATCAAATTGAGCACTCAATCGATAAAATTTCTTAATGAACTTTTCACACAATTATTCTATCATGCTATAGACCTTAAAGAAATAATAAAATAATATTTCTACTTTGGATTTGTGGTTCCAAAACCACTGTTCTGATTTGACCCAAAAACGGGCTGTTACACAGGGCTCACATGCCCGTGTGGTCCAAGGGACACGCCCGTGCTACAGGCCGTGTTCGAATCCATGTAACTCTCTAACTCGTGTACACGGCCATGCCACATGCTCGTGTGCTAGGCTTTGTAGCACACACGGCTGAGATACATGCCCGTGTCTCTCCCCGTATTCTCAATTTTGAGCATTCTGTTTTCTCAAATTTAAGGTGCAGGGGACACATAGCCTAACCACACGCCTATGTACCAAGCCATATGTCACACACGATCTAGAAACACACCCGTGTGTCTACCCGTGTGTACAAAATAAAGCATTCCTAGCTTCATTTCTCACCCAAAATCATACCAAATTCCTGCACCAAACTTACATCCAAACACTAACCAATCCAAGTATTGAATTCAAGCAATTTATAACATCTGATATGATATATAGTTACATGCACTCATGCTTTTAATCTTACCTTTTATAAGCATACTCATTTTAAACTTTCTCAATCAATAAATAATAAACACTTATGTTATCTCCATAAAATAAACTTAAATACATATATATACATGTACCAAAACATAATCATCACTAGCCATTCTAACGGCTAGATTACAATAATCATTTACATTTACAGGCCAATATGACTAATATAACCTATACTTTTCATTGTAACCACAATTACTTTACCATATTGTACCGACATGGGTTGATGGATAATGTGAGTGATCTCTGCTAAGCTTTCAATCCAAAGAGCTTCCGATTTACTCTAAAACAGGAAAATAAAACTAAGTAAGCATAAAATGCTTAGTAAGTTCATATAACATAGTACTTAACTTACCATTCATTCTATTTTGAGGTAACTATGTGAGGCATATTCAATCAATTTGACCTCAAGCCCTGCACACATCTTCATTGCCCTTGTTTGTCATATATTCCATAATAACATCAAAACATATATGGGCTCAACAACAATCAAGTTTCCATGCACTATGCTTTCCACAACATGTATTCATTTAACATGTATAAATCATCTCTTTATATTACAAGTATAATTTCATAATAGTTCATCTCGAGTTCAGATTATTTCATGTCAGAACTTTACTCATATCATTCGAAATATTAAGGTCACACGAGTAGTAGTACACTCAAGGTGTACAAGTCTATAATCAAGGATAAACATTCTCATCAAATAATTTTCATATACAAATATCATCACCTCATACTTTCATATATCACTTGTCATATATCATCATTTTCTTGTATTTCAGACGGATACTTGTAATAACTCATTTTATTATTCATATCTTCTTATGTCTGGATTGTCACCCGTTGAATTTATTTGAAATATTGATGGATACACAGGTAGTACACTCAAGGTGTACAAATCTAGATCCGTCAATTCATATTCAATGGTACCAATAAGGTACTATTTCAGAGAGTACACTCTTGAGCCATACATGTATACAACAGGATTACCAGTTTAGGCTAAATCCTTTTTATGACATATGCTCTAGGGAACTTGATTTGGATTACCCGTCCGGGCTAAATCCTCTTTTTGACATTTGCTCTAAGAAGCTTGATCTAGATTACCCATCCGGGCTAAATCCAATCCATAACATAAGTTCGAGAGGACTTATATCATGATTACCCATCTGGGCTAAATCCTTTTTGTAATGAGGTCAATAGGATTACTCGTCCGAGCTAAATCCCATCAGTAACAAATGCAAGACCTCATTCATTTTGGGAAATCACATATCCATCGATTTTCCATTTATTCAAATGGGATTTAAACATTTTTCAAGCATTATAAGGCATGTGATTATTTCATACATCCATAACATTCATATAATTCAAATAAACACATTCCACATTCATTTTAAGCATAAAAGTAACATTTTTTTTATCATTTATCATTTTTTGGGCATTATCATTGATCAAGCTTTGTCATATAGAATTTCAATTTCACATATATATATATGATATTTATACAATCAACAACGCAACATTTAATTCAAACATATAAACATATACAAATTAGTTACACGAACTTACCTTGACAAACGTTCGTGTATGTAAAATCTACTAATCCGACATTTTCCTCTTTTTCTCATTCTAGCTTCGAATTTGGTCTATTCGGATCTATACGAGTAAATTTTACATCAATTTATCACAATTCATTTTCAAGTAAACTCAATTTACATCCTAGGCAAAATCACCATTTTCCCCCTAACTTTTCCATAAATTCCTATTTCATCCCTAGGCTCGAAAATGAAATTTATGCAATTACTCCCTATTCCAAGCCTAACGAAAATTTCACCTTAAAATTTAAAGCACATGTATTCTATAAAATACAAAAATTTTCTTCAATTTTTACAAATTTACATTTTAGTCCCTAAATCATGTTTTCATCAAAAATCACTTTGTAAAAGTTGTTTATCTATCAACAACCTTTCATTTTCTACCGTAAATTTCAAATTTTTAGCATATACATCCATGACCTAATTTTCATACTTTGATAACCCTTCAAGTTGATCCCCAGATAGATAAATTAAGCTATCCCGGTTTCAAAAATATCAAAATTACTAAAAACGAGACAAGAAAACTTACCCAATTTGGCCAAGAAAGTTTTTTTTCTCTCTCCTAGGGTTTTCATGGAATATTTTGGGGAAGAAGATGATAAAAATGATTTTTATTTCTATTTAATTAATTTATCATCTTTAATAATTTTGATTTCCAATTTAGTCCTTAGCCTTTTTCTAATTTTCCATAGATGAATCATCCAAAAATATATACTAACTTTTTATTAATAGTCTAATTACCATATAAGGACCTTAAGTTTTGAATTCCATAGCTATTTGATTCTTCTAGTTACTAGAATTCAACTTTTGCATTGTATGCGATTTGGTCCTTCCCGTAATTAAACACATAATCGGTAAAATTTTATTATAAAATTTTTACATGAAATTTTTATCATATTACGAATCATGAAATAAAATAAAAATAAATTTTATTTTTCGACTTAGTTTTGTGGTCCCGAAGCTACTGTTTTGATTTTACCGAATTTGGGCTGTTACAAGATTCAGATTTGCTAAGCTTCTTACACAGTTGTTTTTCCCACAACACTTTGTAACACAATTCTCAAATGTGGTTAGAAAATGCACTTTATGAGATCCATGAACGTTACAGGAGCATTCGTCAGCCCAAATGGCATCATTAGAATTTCATAGTGACCAAATCACGTACAAGATGTTGTTTTCAGCCCATCACTATTTTCCACCTTTAGTTGATAATATCCATATCTTATATTAGTCTTAGAGAAGATTGATGCTATAACAGCTCAATTTTGGGCCTAGTTGGAACAGTGGTTTAGGAACCACAAATTTGAGGTCAGAGGAATTATTTTAATATTATTTTATGTGTTATAGCATGATTTTATGAGTGTTTGAAATTTTTGGTGAATTTTTTAGTGATTGCATGCTTAATTTTGAAAAAGGACTAAATCGCATAAAGTGCAAAAATTTTAGTCGACTAGCTAAAGGTGTCAAAAAGCTATGGAACATTAAAGTGAAGGTCCTTATTGAGTAAATAGACTAATAAAATATTAGTGGCTGGACATAGAGCCTTAATTTAAGGAATGGTCAAATGTTAGGTGACTTAATTGATAATAAAATAATAAACCTAAAGGACTAGCTATCATCTTTTCATTCCTTCTCTTCACCACAGAAAATTACAGCAAAAAGGGGGGGTTTTGAAGCTTAAAAATTTCAGCCACTTGGTTTCTTTACAAGTAAGTGATTTTGATGGTCATTTTTGTTGATTTTTGTGTTTTTGGAACCCTTATAGCTAATGAAGGGACTATTTTGCAAAATGGTTGAAAGTCTAGGGTTTTTCCATGAGAGTATTCATGTTTTTTGCTAGATTTTTATAGAAGGAAATGAATTATGGTTGTTAAATAAATAACTTTTGTGAAGTGGCTTTTAGGAAAAACCCCTAAAAGGGATCATATTGTAAAAGTTATAAAATAGGTGGTAAATGTGTGAAATAATTGAAATTGTGAGATGCTATAGGCTTAAAGTAGATTCGGCTAGGCTTGGTTAATGAGGAAATTTGATGAAAACCATTTTACGAGCCTAGGGACTAAATTATAAAAATGTGAGAGTTTAGGGGTAAAACTGTCATTTTGCCAAAGTAAGAATTTTGGAATATCTTGATTTACTTGATGATTAAACAAATAAATATTTTCATTATATGTAACACCCCAAACCCGGCGCAGACGTTATGGCCGAATCCGGCATGTTACATTGAAGTATTTTAGCGAAAACCGTGTTTTCATTGAAAAACATTCTTAAAATAAAAGAAACCTTAATTATCTTTAAAAAAAACTCCTTTCAATCACTTGTTTAAAATATATGATTTTATGAAAACATGTTATTTAAAATGTAGTTGCGGAAGCGTAGAAAAGACATACTATAGTTTAAGAAACCATGTTCAACTTCTTATAATTACATCATGTTAAATATGACTCCTATTTTCAGTAAAATTTGAGAAATAATATTTCAGTTAAACTCTGTTTACTTATTTCAATCAAACACTGATTAGTTTAGATTATTTTATTATTATTTGACCTATGAATTTAGTCTATAAATAGGCTCTTTTACAACCTTAGAAAAAACACCCATTAGAGATTAGAACTCATAACACATTTAGAGAATTTTGTGTTTACGTTTTGTGGGTTCTTTCTTTTTGGGTTTTCGGGGTTTAGTTTTTATCTCCATCTTTTGTACTCTTTGTTCTTTTGCCATTATAATAAAATTATCTTTGCCCGTGGTTTTTTATCCTCTTTAGAGGGGGTTTTCCACGTTAAATTTGTGTGTTTAATTTCTCAATTTATTCCACTATTTTTCTTGTTCGTTGTTTAATCGGGTCGATCCTAAGAAGTGGTATCAGAGCTAGTTCAATTTTTATAAATTAGCTCATTCAGAGATGGCAACAACAAGGTTTGAAATTGAGAATTTTGATGGTGAGACAAATTTCAATCTGTGGCAAGTTCGGATGATGACAATTCTAGTTCAATCCGGTTTGAAAAAGGTTGTTACCGGGAAAAAGCCTGAGAATCTAAATAAAACAGAATAGGAAGAGCTTGATGAAAAGGCTTTGTCTGCAATCCAGCTGTGCCTCACGAATACGGTATTGCAGGAGGTATTGATGGAGAAGACCTCATCCGCCTTATGGAAAAGGTTAGAAACTCTTTATACGACTAAGTCTCTGGCTAACCGTTTAGTGTTGAAACAACGTCTATTTACATTTTGCATGAACGAAGGTGAGGTTCTTAGAGATCACATCAGTCAATTCATTACTCTTTTGAATGATTTAAAGAATGTTGAGGTTCATATTGACGATGAATATCAGGCTATGCTATTATTGTGCTCTTTACCCCCTTCATACAAGTCTTTCAAGGAGACCCTGATTTATGGCAGAGACAAACTCTCGTTCGAAGATGTGAAGGGTCATTTGTTGAGTAGAGATAAACTCGACAATGAGTTTCATTTGGATAGCAAGGCAGATAAGCAACCTTCAGTTTTGGTAGCATCAAAGAAATGAGACAAAAGGTGTCGCTATTGTAAAAGGTTAGGTCACGTCAAAGCAGATTGTTATAAACTGTGAAATAAAAGAACTGCTGAGAGTAACGAGGAAGTTGTAGCTGGTGCTAATTTGGCCGATGAAAACGGTGATGATTTCTTGTTAGTGTCAACGAGCGATAACTCCAAGCTCACGTCCGAGTGGATCCTAGATTCGGGATGTTCTTTCCACATGTGTCCCAACAGAGAATGTTTCTCTATATACAGTTTGGTTGAAGGTGGAGTTATGCGCATGGGAAACAATTCATCTAGTAAGGTAATTGGTATTGGTACTGTTAAAATTAGGATACATGATGGGACGATTATGACACTCTCAGATGTTAGGTGTGTACTTGATTTACGAAAGAATCTCATCTCATTGAGTATTTTAGACTTGAAAGGATGTAGAATCAACATCAAGTCGAGTGGCATTAAAGTATCTCGTGGAGCTCTCATTTTGTTAAAAGGTAAGAGAACCGACAGTCTTTATATTCTGGAAGGTTCTACAGTGACCGGTGAAATCGAACATCCCTCGTCCATTACAGAGTCGAAGTCAACTCGTTTGGAGTGGAGGCAACTTGGTCTTAGGAGGGAAAAAGGTATGACCGTTTCGTTGAAGAGAGGTTCTCTTTTGGATGTAGGTTATGAAAAGTTAAGGCACTGTGTTCATGAAAATCAGACCCGGGTTAGTTTTGATTTGGCAGTGTACAAGTCGAAGGCTAGAAGTCTTCCAGTTTCTAAGCACAAATTCGACTCAGTTAATTCCCTGCATAGTCCAAGATAGGCTCGTGGCGGGCTTTGGCAAAGATGGCGTTGTGGAAATATGAGTCAAGGTGGAGATTTGTTAAATATGACTCCTATTTTCAGTCAAATTTGAGAAATAATATTTCAGTTAACCTCTGTTTACTTGTTTCAATCAAACACTGATTAGTTTAGATTATTTTATTATTATTTGACATATGAATTTAGCTTATAAATAGGCTCTTTTACAACCTTAGAAAAAACACCCATTAGAGATTAGAACTCATAACACATTTAGAGAATTTTGTGTTTACGTTTTGTGGGTTCTTTCTTTTTAGGTTTTCGGGGTTTAGTTTTTATCTCCATCTTTTGTACTCTTTGTTCTTTTGCCATTATAGTAAAATTATCTTTGCCCGTGGTTTTTTATCCTCTTTGGAGGGGGTTTTCTACGTTAAATTTGTGTGTTCAATTTCTCAATTTATTCCACTATTTTTCTTGTTCATTGTTTAATCGGGTTGATCCTAACACATCACGTAAAAATAATAAACCAAATAAAAATAAAAAGGAGGCCTTATTACAATCTGGACCAAAATGTACTTATTTAAATAAAGTCTCGTATGCTTTTAAAAAAAATAAGTCCACGCTGTCTTGTTGGCTGGCCACCTAGAGTCCCTCCAACATCAAACCTTCTACTGAGCATCTCCTGAAAATAAAATAAAAGAGGGGGTGATTTTTCGCAAACTTAGTGTGTACAACCCTCAACGAAAAAAAAACAAGCATTCAAAAATCATCATACATCAACATGCAATGGAATCCCATCCAAATTATCCATCCGCTACACACCAGCTTTGTCCTCTGTCACACCATGTGGGGATATAAATATCGACCCACCCAACTGACACATCAATGGTAGCCTGGTTGCGGAACTACCTGCATTTACATATTGGGCTTTAAAAGCCGTTGGTGGATCCACGATTGTCAAGCAACCATGCGATCCTCATATAGTTCTTCCGTTCCATAATTCTCAACCCATATGCAACCTAAGCAGAATATCATATGTATGCATGTCACATCCATAAAACTTACATTCAACACCTAGGGGTATTTTGATCATTTTCACCCTTAGGGGCATTTCGATAATTTTTCCTTTATTACGGTTTTCACTTACCTTGGCCCGTTAACAAGTCTCGTGAGCTAAGATGAACAAATACTATGCACCAGGTAGGATTCCAGAGAATAGGAGGTGGGTTATTAAGACCGCTTAAGTACCAAGCTCTCCCTAGATCCAATCCTAGACATGCATATACCCGTTGCCACACCTTAACCCTATGATTTGTCCACGGTCGCAAATAATTATTAAGTTTTATGTAGTTATCATATTCTAGGCCCAAAACCCCTTACAAAGCCCAATCAAATTCACATACCTATATCTGGCCCATTAGGCCCAAATCACCTATATATGACCCATGAGGCCCAAATCACATTTATATGGCCCGTTAGGCCCAGTCACTTTCATATTCATGCTCACATACAAATTCATATCACATAGCATCAGTATTCAATTTTTGCCTCTTATGGGCCCAACAGTCCATCGGGCCCATTTAGCCCATTCCGGCCCATATGGCCAAATCACAACCCAAGTCCTCGGAATCACCCGTGGGCCTCAGGCAACCTATCGATTCCCCCTTATGAGTGTTCGCGCACTCGCAAGACTACCGTAGCCAAACTTTCAACATTTCAGCATTTCGACTTTTCGGCTTTTCGGCTTTTCGGCTTTTGCGGATTCATTGTGTGTGTGCAGTGTATGTACATACCTGGTAAGCAAACGTGCTACGATTCCCTTAGTCACCAACCTACAAACGATATCACCCTTTAATTAATCGCATGCTTAATACATATCTTTACTAAAATCGAAACCTCACCTTAACATTACCTTGTGCGATCAGCCCCTTCTTAAATCACTAACCACGATCAACTCCTAGATCTGCACCAATCTTAACTATTAAAACTAGAATAATAGATGACTCGTATCCAACACAAGTCCTCTTACCTTAACTATGAACATTTGGCCACCTTAGCCAATGGGAGAGGAATACTTACCAAAACCGTAAGCACCTAAAGGCAATTTCGGCAGAGAGCTAAGATCCAAGATTCGATAATAATTCCCTACCACAGTTGATTAGAAAGAGTGAGGGACAATAATTGATACTTAGCGAGGAAAATCAATTGGAAGAGCAACACTTACACTAGATCCGGTCAAAGAGTATTCGGCCCTTGGAAGATTTGGCTTTTCGACTTTCAAACTTAGTATGGTGAATAAGGTTTATTTGATACAGATTAAAGAAGAAGAGTAGTCGAAGAAATGAGCAAAGAAGATTGTGTAGGAGAATAGAAATCGGCAGAAAGAAAAGAAAGAAAAGAGTTTTCGACTTTTAGGGAAGAGTGTTTCTGGCAACAAGGTGAAGAAGAATTTTGACAGTAGCTTGACAACCTTGTATTCGGCCCCTATTTGTAGCCCTTATAGCTGAATTTTCCATGCCCAATTCCCAATTCGGTTCCATCACTTCTCCCTTCTTATCTCCTTGTTTTTCTCCCTAATAACCCCTTGATCTTTTCCTTAATTTTCTCTTCTGAACACTCCCCTTGGAGTCCATCTTCACGCCACTTCCAACCTTCTAGAAGGCCAAAATTAAACTTCTAAAAACACTATGCTAGGATTCGAACCTTGGATCTCCTTGCTAGCTACTAACGCCACCTCCCTACTCCCTAAGTGGTGTCACTTAGCTACTCCTCCACAAGGCTTTTTGATGCCATTTTCTCCCTATTTTTATTTAAAACCCCACCTACTTGCCAACCCTGATTCTTTTAATAATTAACCTATAATTTCTTCTACCCCTAGATTCAAACTCAAACCTTGACCAAGACCTACCATCGCTAATTAACACTTAACCAGAATTGCTAAGCACAAAAAGAAAAAAAAAATTCAAGATTTTGGGATTTTTGGATTTCGAGATTTTGGGGCGTTACATTATAGATCAAGAAATACGGAATCCGGACCTAGATTGGGGGAAAACCAAGCTAGTGGATTAAATCAAACTAGTCGGCCATATTTTGTATACCGAGGTGAGTTGCACGTAAATATCACAATTGTATTGTTATTATGCACTGAATAATTGATATTGCATGAATGTTCATTTTTTTTATGAATATGCATGACGAGATTTGATGTGGTAAAACTCCCGGTTGAACCGTAGGAATAGATCAGATATCCATGCCATGATACTAGGGTTATATGTGAGCCAGAGTAAGACCATGTCTGGGACATGACATCAGCCTCAATATGTGAGCTAGTGTAAGACCATGTTTGGAACATGGCTTCAACATTGTTATAAGAGCTAGTGTAAGACCATGTCTGAGACATGGCATTGGCCTCGATAAGTGAGACAATGTAAAACCATGTTTGGAACATGGCACCGGTATTGTTGTATGAGCCAGTATAAGATCATGTCTGGGACATGGCATCGGCACCGATATATGAGAGCCAGTGTAAGACCATGTCTGGAACATGGCATCGGCATCTTACCCTTTTGTATGAGGCTTATCGGGTATCCTTGATTATTCCAACCGGTTCAACGGGTGATTTAAAGATTATGCCACTATTGAGAAAAGTTATAATTATGTTGCAAGTGGTATAGGTACCTACACAAAACCCATGAGAATGAGCTCAGGTTGTTTATATGAGTAGTAAGGATGAAAATAAGTAAGTTATGCCTATGGCCATTCGAGAATCTTATGCAAGTGTATAATATGTTATGAGTATAATATTACTTGGTAAAGTGTTGTTAATTATTTACATGTAACTTACTAAGCTTTATGCTTACTCCCTCTCTTTTCCATTTTCTTATAGCATCGCCAAGCTAGCTTGGGGATCAAAAGACGTTGGAGGCTTGATCACACTATCAATCAGAACAATTGGATATAGTTAGATTTATCATTTTGAGTATGGCATGTATAGGGACTTGGTCTTTTTGTTAAGTGTCATGTTGGTTTAGCCATAAGTGTTGGCTCAATTTGATGTGATATTCTTTTTGTATAGGCCATTGATGTTGGCTAATATTGATTATTGCTAAATAGATTTGAAGATAATTTTCATAGATGTGGTTGTTGCATGGTTTGTGTTGATAAGTAGGAGATGTTGTATGTGATAGAAAATAGCTTGGAAATGATGTGTGGATGCCTTGGTGTTGGCTGGTATGGTCAAGCGTCTATGTGGTATTAGTGTTGTTTGATGTTTTATAGGTTGGTGTAAGTTAGGGTGACAAAAAGGCTTGGTAAATAGCCTTATTTTTGTCCACACGGGTAGACATATGGGCGTGTGTCTAGGCCGTGTGTGACACACAGTCTGCCTCATGGCCGTGTGGTCCGGCCATGTGTCCTCTGCACCTTAATTTTTCAAAACAGAATGCCCAGTAGTAACCACAGGGGTGGAGACATGACCGTGTGTCTCAACCATGTAGAGGACACGGCCATAGCATATGGGGATGTGCCCAGGCCGTGTGAAGTCTGCACCTTAATTGCGAAATTAAATTCGCCACACGGCCTAGCACATGGGCGTGTGTCTTGGTCTGTGCCCCTAAATGGTTGATAACATCAGAAACAGAATGTCAAGGTTTTAATACAGGGCTGAGACACGGACGTGTCATGGCCGTGTAAGGGACACGGGCCATGGACACAAGCGTGTGCCTGGCCATGTGAAAACCCCTCTAGGTTCGAATCAAGAAATAAATCCACATGGGCTAGGGGCACGAGCGTGTCCCGATATGTTTAGGCCGTGTGAGATACACGAGCCTTTAACATGGCCATGTTAAGAGGACACACGGGCGTGTCGCCCTTCCACACGGGCGTGTGCCCCTGTTTGCATTGAAATTTTTTCAAAGTTTTCTAAAGCATTCAGTTTATTCCCGAACCATTTCCAAAGTGTGTTTTGGGCTTCGTAGGTCCATACTAGGGACGTTAAGAGGAAGTTTGAAAGTTTTAAATTTGAGCGAAATTCTATGACCCGAAAATGTTTGTATGCATGTGTTTAATTCTAGTAACGCCTCGTACCCTGTCCCAGCGTAGGATACGGGTAAGGGGTGTTACAGATGCACCTTTAGATTGATCGAACAAATCATCAATTCACGACATCGAATATCTATTCATGATTTCCAACTTATTTAGTTATCGATAATCAATACATGGCCGCATCAACTTATTTTTCCTTTTTGACAAATGACATTAGAGTTCCCTAAGGTGATATATTTAGACGTATAAAGCAATGGTCTAAGAGGTCTTGCAATTAAATTTTTAACTCTTTAACTCCATTGGCGCTATACGGTATGAAGCAATAGAAAGGGGAGCTATATCCGGGTAAACCTCAATTGCAAATTTAACATCATTATAAGGAGGAAATCTTGACAATTCTTCTAGAAGCACTTCTGGAAGCTCACATAATGTCTGGACTTGGTCATTTGGCCTTCAATCAAGTTGAAGTTAATAACATAAGCTAGACATGCTTCACACTATGCTCAGTCAACCAATCCATTCTTAGAATTACATCAAAATCATCAAACGACATGATTAGCAGATCAATTGAGAATGTTTTATTCTGGATTTCTCATGTGCATTACTTATACACTTGCTCAATGAGCATAGTTTGTTTCAAAGGACTTGGAACAAATATTACTATACTTAACAACCTCGATTTCAATTTCCCTACTACAACATGAGTAGCATTATCCTCTTTCTTGGTTCAAACCAAATAAGCTCATGCAAGAGCTCTAGCTTTAAATTGTTGAACCATAGAACCAACTTCCCTTCTTTGTTTATCCCTTGCTAATGATCCCCTACGACTTGTTCCCATGCCCCTAATTGTAGGAGTAGATTTTTGAGTAGTCGTAGGAACATCGGTAACATTTCTTGGGCACTCATAAGTCAAATGCTCTAGAGACCAGCATCAAAATATGCAGTAGTTTTTTTCTAGCACTCTCCCTTATGTTTTCTTCTACAAAGTTCATAGTTAGGAATTTTGATCTCGTATAGGGCCATCGGTACTACTTATTGGTATATATGGTTGCTTGACTCGGTCTCTCTTAAACTTGACATATTTAGGAGTTGATCTCCAAGATCCTCGAGATTTTGTAGTTTGCTAGGTACGGGTTGTGAACTAGTAGCCCTTACTCCCTTTCCAAATGGTTGGGGAAACTTAACTTTCTTAACTAGGTTTATGGCCTGCTCTACCATATTCGCTCGGTTGGCTCCAACCCAATTTCATCTGAGGAAGGGCCAACATCTTCAACCTTTAGAATTTAGTTGCTTTATACTTTCACAACTCTTTATCAAGGCTTGCTGAGCAGCTCCTACAACTCTCTAAAGTACATCCTCTATTATGCAGAATAAATCCTCATCATCTCAACCCTCATGGTGAGGTCTACTAGCTCTACTTTTGTGTCAACCATCGATTTGATCAATACTGTGTGTTTTGATTCCTACTATATTCTCACCTTCAATAGGGTGATCACTACTATTAACTTCTTCTATAACAACATTTCTCAGCTCGCCTAACATTATCATCTATATAACAGAACAATTCATAATCAGTATCCAAATCTTGACTCAAACTCAACTCGAACTTGACATGTACTTCTAGACTGAATTTCGATCTCAGTTTAGTTCGATAATCAACTAAATTTATAGCTTTGATATCACTGAATATAACACCCCATTCTCAAACCAATCACCAAGTTTGAGCTACAAGATGCCACATCCGTTGCTGGAGCAACTACAAATCAATTTATCCTTATATATATATGTGCTATTAACTATATTATTCAATAACAATATGATTTTCCATCATTTTTAGGTCTTATACGAGCTTACGAAAGCTCTAAATCTAACCCGAGGTCGAATTAAGACTAAATTGTAAAGTTTACAAAATATTAGGTTGATGTTGCGACTTTGGGGGTTCCTTGTCCTTATATGACTCACTGACAATTTCTTAGTGTGATGATAAGAACTTGATGTCGCGACATGACCGCTTGTTTCAAATAGGTCCTTTTGGTACCAAATTGTATCACCTAAGCAATCAATACTACAATTCAATCCTTTTAGCAATTTAAACCATACACACATACTTAATTCTATCCATTAACATCATTTATACACATATATTAACCAAATTATCAAATTATGCTCAACCATAAGACAATTTCTACTATTTCAACCAGTTAACCAATGCAACCTACTCATACCATGTTCATAAGTGTACATTAAACAAATTGTGCACTTGACTTAAATCACAGTGCCAATTCGAACTTCATGATGGCAATTTCAATACAAAACTGACTTTGAAATCTAGGTACATGCCATATATCAAAGGATAAAAGAACTACACAAACTTTGCTAACTCGAGAGTTGAAGCTCGAATGCTGAATCAATCCTCGAGACTTCGAGATTCCCTAATACGTATGCACAAAATAAACAAACTGTATGCTGAGCGATAATGCTCAGTGGTACTTCTATAATTCAAGTCAATATAATCCAAGAATTAATCAAATGCATACAATCAACTCAAATTCAAACTTTAGCCATTCTACATACACATTCATGCCAAAAGCTTTCATTATCGAATGAAGCATGTAGATAACCTTTTTTTTTTTTGCACATCAATTTATTTCATATTAGCATTTAAACTTACCATGTCATACCAATCAAAATTAGGATACCAATACTTTCATTATATAGCATACGAAATTGAAACATAATTTTATCAACAAAGACATATGATTGTTACATACTATACTTTTTAATATTTACCTAACCATTTTCCATTTATTTCACTACCTACTTATTCAATTCATTCCATTATCTATTTACATGTACTTATACCTACACATTCATCAAATTGCATGCTTAATTTTATCTTATCTTTACAATTGCTTTCGTGCCTATTGGCTCGTTCATACTCAAATCTACCCCAGGGCTCGATTCTAATTGGTTCGCATAATCTTTTGTATACTTTATTTATTGCGAATTACATATATGCACACATACAATTCCATATCATCAAATCATTTCATATACTATTATCAATTCATAAGATTATACCATTTCAATTCAAATAATACATTATAATAGTTTACCAAAATTTGATTTATTTCATTTTTCGATTTCAAGATTTGATTTCAATGTTTCGCCCAATGTAACCCTAGTAAACAGACTCAGATACACGAGTAAAATACACCACACCAACATAGCTTATATGAGCTTAAACTACACCATAACAAAGCACCGAAGTGCAAAGCACGTAGGTAACAAATGTTTAAACATTTACAAAAGCATCCCTCCACCACACCAAAGTATTTGAAGAGACATATAAAACTCAGTGATCCGCAATAGATGCTAGATCTCGATATAAACTGTCGTAATCTCTGTAACATCCTGAAATAGGGCCTAGTCAAAACAGTGGTTTCAGGACCACAAATCTGACATCAAAAATATTTATTTTATGATTATTATGAGACCTATAATATGAGATTATACATGTGTTAAAGTTTCATGAAGTAATTCCTTGAGTAAGGTGTCTAATTGGAAATTAGGGACTAAATTGAATAAATTGCAAAACTTGGATTCTAGAAGAAATTTGTATGAAATTGCTTTAGATTATAAGTTAGAGGATCTTACAGAGCAATTTTTCCAATTTTTAAGTTTTTGGACAAAAATGGGCTTGCATGGATGAAATTTCAAAGGAAGGACTTAAGGGCATTTTGGTCATTTGGCTTTTTAATGAAATAAAATGGGAAAAAGAAAGCAAAAATCAGCCATTTCTTCTCCATGGTTTCCGAAATTTGAAGAGTCTCCATAGCTAGGGTTTCCAAGCTTTCCAAGCTCAATAGTAAGTGCTCCCAAGTCCCGTTTTTAATGTTCTTTGTATTTTTGAAATCCTGGTAACTTGATCTTTCCATTTCTACCCATATTTCATGCTAGGGTTCATGTTTAAAAATTTACCCATGCATGATTTGCTTGTATTTTGGTAGATTATGGAGGGGTATGAAAGTTGAAGGTGTGATAAACATCTTTTCCTAAGTGATTTTCATGAAAAACCCCTAAAGGGACCTTTTTGCAAAAGTTGTTAAATATATGGTGGAAATGAGAAAATAATGGAAAATATGGGCTACCATAAGAGAGAAAAATGTTTGGTTAGGCTTGGGTAAGATAGAAATTCCATGTGTTTCATTATACGAGCTTAAGGACTAAATAATAAAAATGTCAAAGGTTAGAGGCAAAATAGTCATTTGGACCGGGGGTAGAAATTAAACTTGAAAAGTGTAATGTAGTGAATTAATGATATAGTTTTGTTGTTATAGACCCCGAGGAACAAATTCTGGAGGTAGATCAAGGGAAACGCAAGGTTTCGGAATAACCGAAACACAATTCCGAAACGAATACCAGGTAAGTTCGGATAACTCGAAGTAAACCTATAATATGCATATTTGTATGTTTTGTGAATGTATGATAATTGCATTGTTGATGGCATAGAAATGCATGAATTGCATCTTAATAATAAATTATTAGATAATGTCTCGATTGAGGTTGGGAAGGGAATTCGATGGATAAACCATGATTTACACGAGACTTGAGATCCTGCATGTGTTGCAGAAAAAGATTTAGCCTGGACTGGTCATCCGAAGATCTCAAGTATAAAAGGATCTAGCCTAGACTGGTGTTCCTTGAATGATCAAGCCTCCCGAAGAATATGTGTAACGCCCCATTACTCGAGACCATCGCCGGAGTCGAGTATGAGACATTACTAAACTTATTTTAGTATTTAAACAAGTTCAAACAATTCTCATAGTAAACTGTCCATCTGCGTCATAGTTGCTAAAAAATTTATATATCGAGTTACGCAACTCGAAATTAAATTCCATAAATTTTTCCTGAAACTAGACTCATATATCTACTTAATAATTTTTTTCTAGAATTTTTGGTCAGACAAATTAGTACAGTTTATTAGTTAAATTCTCCCCTATTTCAGGGTTCGGCTACTCTGAGCCCTGTGCACTACGAATCAAATTTCTTCCTGTACAGAGATATAATAACCATGCCATTTATTTATCTTAAAAATATACTCAATAATAAATCCATACATATAAAGTATGAGTCCTAATTATTTTTACACAATTTATGGTGAATTTCTAAAGTCAGAACAGGGGATCCATAAATCGCTCTGACCCTGTTTCACCAAAACATAAATATATCATAAAATACAACTATTTTACCTATTTTGTTTCTTCCACATAAAAATAGATTCATTAAGATTAAATTAAATATTTTATTCATCATCTAATTCTATCTCTACTATTTTTAGTGATTTTTCAAACTCACGTCACTACTGTTGTGTGATTCTGTTTTATAACCAATTTCACCATTTTATGGTTTTCCATGGATTAGGAAATACATTAAGCATACATAACACTAAATATAAATTTTGATTAGCCATTCCAATAGCTAATTATCAAAAAATATTTCCACATCACTCATTCACCATATAACAAGATTATATACACAAAAAGATCATAATGTTATACATGCCATATTCCGAAAATATGCAAACCACTATACCGAGGTGGTTCGTTGATAGTGTGAACGTGTCTCCGACCGTCTCGATCTCTATCTGGCTTGTCAAAACTACAAGGAAAGGAAGGGAAGGAGTAAGCATAAATGCTTAGTAAGTTCACATGTAAATAGCAAGTAACATGACCATGCAATAATACAAAATCCACATTTGCATAATATCACCAAAACATTCATATCATATTTCTCATTCTTGATCCTACCATACTATTGTTATATTGAAGTCTCAACCCGAGGGTTAAGTACATACCTGTACAAAGTATCTGTTCCACAACACTTACCAACTAGTCACTTTCATCTTGAGAATTCTTCCATTTCACTAGAATTTTACCCGTTGAACACATCGGAATATAATTCGGATACGTGGAAAGTTTGCACATAAGTGCCACATATGTAGCCAAGCCACCATGTAACCCGCCCATAAGCGAACTCGGACTCAACTCAACGAGCTCGGGCATTCACATCCATAAGTGAACTCGGACTCAAATCAACGAGCTCGGATGCCTAGTTACATCTCACGAACTCGGACTCAACTCAACGAGTTCAGACATTTGCATCCACAAGTGAACTCGGACTCGACTCAACGAGTTCGGATGCCTCATAATTCTCATGAACTCGGAACACAACTCAACGAGTTCGGATCTCAATTTCCTAGTGACATGTCACTTGTATCCTAATCTATTCCTAATGTTCAAACGGGCTTTTTCTCGGTTACACATCTTTGCCGTCTTCCACGAAATGTCGAAATCGATACTCAGTAACAATTCATATTTATCAAGTAGCATACATAATTTGAATATTACTCAATAATAACCACAAAGCATAATATTTCATAATATTAATCATCATATCATATAAGTATCATTAAATTACTTAAAATGAAAATTATGTTACCACATTTACACATGAACTTACCTCGGTACAATATGTTAGAAATCAAGCCTATTCCTCAAAAACTTTATTTTTCCCTCGATCACGACTTGAATCTCGTTTCTCTTGATTATGGAGCTTGGAAGCTTGAAACAAGCCCTAGCTATGGAGAACCCTTGAAATTTCGTCCTAATGAAGAAGATGGACATATTTTGCCATCTTTTTCCTTTTTTTAATCTTTTAATTACCAAATAACTAAAATACCCTTCATTACTAAACTTTCAAAATTTCCATCCATGTCCAATTTTTGTCCAAAAACTTAGAAATTGGTCAAATTTCTATTTAAGGTCTCTTAATTAATATTCCAAAGCAATTTCATACTAAAAACTTCTAGAATGTAAGTTTTGCAACTTATTCAATTTAGTCCCTAATTTTAAATTAAGCACTTTATGCATAGAATTTCTTCACGAAACTTTCACACAATCATGCAATCATATCAGAGACCTCAAAATAGTTATAAAATAATTATTTCTATCTCGAATTTGTGGTCCCGAAACCACTATTTTGATTAGGCCCTAATTCGGGATATCACAATATGTGTGCATTAAGGATTTAGCCCGAACGGGTAATCCGATTAAGGTCTGAATTTAGCCTGGACTGGTAATTCAGATCCGAGCTCATTAAGGGTGTTTGTCGTATATGGGATTTAGCCTGGACTGGTAACCCCGACATCACCTTATGAGTTTATATTGTGGGGGATTTATCCTGGACTGGTAATCCCACCGTAAGATGTGAGGTTCGCGGGAGTGCATACTCAAAATGATCATTCGTATGAATTGACGGTGACTGAATAATCCATCGAGATTTCCTAGAAACTCAATGGGGCTAACACAAGGTATATGTACAAATGACACGTAAAATGATGAGCTCATCTAAGATAAAAATGTTCATGGTATTTGTTATGTGACTAACTCAGTGATTGAGTGCATGTGATAGGGAAACCATTTTCATGTCCATTGGTTTCATTATCTATTATGGATGTATGCTAAACAATCGGTAAGTTTACTTTCCAGTTATACGGGCTTACTAAGCATGTAAATGCTTACCCTTTTCTTTTCTCTGCTTTTCAAAGCTCAAGGAATCATAAGGATTGGAAGACAATTGGAGAGTTAACACACTATCAATTAGACAAGCTTTGGTATAAAGACTTTTCTATTTTGTCCAATGGCATGTATAGGATTTTTGAGTATTTTTTTTTATAAATGTCATTTGATTTGCCTAGTGAAGGCATGTAAAATTATGTTTATCTTTTCTGTATATGGCCGTGGGAATTGGCTCATTTTGAAGTAGGCTATGCCTTACAAATCTATGCACGTTTATATTCATATGTGATGGCTTAGTTATAATTGGCAATGAGCTATAATAACGAGCCAATCTTAATATGTCAAGCAGACATAAATCATTACATGCAAGATAAGAATTAACTTAGCATATATGAAACCAATGACATGAGGTTTACATGCAATAAGGTTAATCAAAGTTTCATATTTACAAATGGACAATTTGGCCCAAATATGCACTATAGTAATCTATAAGTGTAATTGGCTAGTAGAGGGTGACTTAAGGCTTGGAAAATAACCTAATAAGGTCCACATGGGTAGACACACGGGCGTGTGTCTAGGCCGTGTGTGACACACGGGCTACTCTCATGGGTGTGTGCTATGACCGTGTGTCCCCTACACCTGAAAATTTAAGTCAGCATAGAGCACGGGCTAAGAACACGGGCGTGTGCCTTGGTCGTGTTTATTTAACAGAATGGTGAATTTGAAGTCAGTCTAGCACACGGGCTAAGCCCACGGGTGTGTTCCTTGGCCGTGTTGCATACTGGAAAAAGGACATGGGCGTGTTCTATGCCCCACAGGCGTGTCACACTTCAACCAAGGGAAAATTTTCTAACGTGACTCAAGTCTATTGAACAATTTCGGTTTTGTTCTGCACTGCCCCTAGGAGTGTTTTTAGGCCTCAGAGGCCTGTATAAGAGACAAAGTGCACACGTTTGAAAAGTTTTAAATTACGAACGAAATTCAGTAATCTGATTGTGCAAGTTTGTAAAAGTGAATTACCGGTAACGCCTCGAACCCTATCCCGGCGTCAGATACGGGCGAGGGGTGTTACAATCTCCATATCATCAAATATCCCATACAAGTGCATATAACTCTATTAGCATGCCAATCGTATCCTAACCTTTTACTAAGTTCACATGGGTATCAAATATTCATTTTTGCGTTATCATACCCTGTAATAATTCATATTCGCATATTCATCTGAGGAAGGGTCAACATCTTCAGCCTTTAGAATTTAGATGATTTATACTTTCACAACTCTTTATCAAGGCTTGCTGAACAGCTCCCACAACTCTCTAGAGTACATCCTCTATTATGCGGAATAAATCCTCATCATCTCAACCCTCATGGTGAGGTCTATTGGCTCTATTTTTGTGTCAAGCATCAACTTGATCAATACTGTTTGTTTTGATTCCTACTATATTCTCACCTTCAATAGGGTGATCACTACTATTAACTTCTTCTATAACAACATTTCTCAGCTCACCTAACATTATCAACTATATAACAGAACAATTCATAATCAGCATCCAAATCTTGACTCAAACTCAACTCGAACTTGACATGTACTTCTAGACTCAATTTTGAGCTCAGTTTAGTTCGATAATCAACTAAATCTATAGCTTTGATACCACTGAATGTAACACCCCATTCTCGACCCAATCACCGAGTTCGAGCTACAAGATGTCACATCCGTTGCTGGAGCAACTACAAATCAATTTATCCTTATATATATATGTGCTATTAACTATATTATTCAATATCAATATGATTTTCCATCATTTTCAGGTCTTATACGAGCTTACGAAAGCTCTAAATCTAACCCGAGGTCGAATTAAGACCAAATTGTAAAGTTTGCAAAATATTAGGTTGACGTTGTGACTTTGGGCGTTTCTTTTCCTGATATGACTCACTGACAATTTCTTATCGCGATGACAAGAGCTTGATGTCGCGACATGACCGCTTGTTTCAAATAGGTCCTTTTGGTACCAAATTGCATCACCTAAGCAATCAATACTACAATTCAATCCTTTTAGCAATTTAAACCATACACACATACTTAATTCTATCCATTAACATCATTTATACACATATATTAACCAAATTATCAAATTATAACCATAAGACAATTTCTACTATTTCAACCAGTTAACCAATCCAACCTACTCATACCATGTTCATAAGTGTACATTAAACAAATTGTGCACTTGACTTAAATCACAGTGCCAATTCAAACTTCATGATGGCAATTTCGATACAAAACCGACTTTGAAATCTAGGTACATGCCATATATCAAAAGATAAAAGAACTACACAGAGTTGCAGTTTGAATGCTGAATCAATCCTCGAGACTTTGAGATTCCCTAATACTTACGCACAAAATAAACAAACTGTATGCTGAGCAATAACGCTCAGTGGTACTTCTATAATTCAAGTCAATATAATCCAAGCATTAATCAAATGCATACAATCAACTCAAATTCAAACTTTAGCCATTCCACATACACATTCATGCCAAAAGCTTTCATTATCAAATGAAGCATGTAGATAACCTTTTTTCTTTTCACATCAATTTATTTCATATTAGCATTTAAACTTA
The DNA here is from genome assembly GCA_025698465.1 of Gossypium longicalyx. Classification (NCBI taxonomy): domain Eukaryota; kingdom Viridiplantae; phylum Streptophyta; class Magnoliopsida; order Malvales; family Malvaceae; genus Gossypium; species Gossypium longicalyx. The sequence goes on along the minus strand of CM046995.1, from coordinate 32,004,965 downwards.
CCATGTCATACCAATCAACATTAGGATACCAATACTTTCATTATATAGCATACGAAATTGAAACATAATTTCATCAACAAAGACATATGATTGTTACATACTATACTTTTTAATATTTACCTAACCATTTTCCATTTGTTTCACTACCTACTTATTCAATTCATTCCATTATCTATTTACATGTACTTATACCTACACATTCATCAAATTGTATGCTCAATTTTATCTTATCTTTACAATTGCTTTCGTGCCTATTGGCTCGTTCATACTCAAATCTGCCCCAAGGCTCGATTCTAATTGGTTTGCATAATCTTTTGTATACTTTCTTTATCGTGAATTACATATATGCACACATACAATTCCATATCATCAAATCATTTCATATACTATTATCAATTCATAAGATTATACCATTTCAATTCAAATAATACATTATAATAGTTTACCAAAATTCGATTTATTTCATTTTTCGATTTCAAGATTTGATTTCAATGTTTCGCCCAATGTAACCCTAGTAAAGCAGACTCAGATACATGAGTAAACTACACCACACCAACATAGCTTATATGAGCTTAAACTACACCACAACAAGGCACCGAAGTGCAAATCACGTAGGTAACAAATGTTTAAACATTTACAAAAGCATCCCTCCACCACACCAAAGTCTTTGAAGAGACAAATAAAACTCGATGATCCGTAATAGATGCTAGATCTCGATATAAACTGTCATAATCTCCATATCATCAAATATCCCGTACAAGTGCATATAATTCTATTAGCATGCCAATCGTATCCTAACCTTTTACTAAGTTCACATGGGTATCAAATATTCATTTGTGCGTTATCATACCCTGTAATAATTCATATTCGCATATTCATACCCTATAATCATTTACATTTACCTGTCATATCCTGTAATTGGTCATATTTGCATTTTCATACACTGTACACTATGCTATCACATAACAATAATTTATCTCATTTCATTTCATTTCAATCCAATTCATATATAATTTCACAATTTCATTCCAATTCATCATCAACACACAAATATCCATTCTCATATCACACATCAGGTGCCCACTAAATCATACTACTTTCTATTTTATTCAATTCAGTCCACTATCTCTACAATCATTATCAATTATAGCAAATTAATTCATACGACAGTTATTAATTTAACTCGATACTCAATCATGCAATAAGACATGGATATGCAAATAAATAAATTCATCTCGAATCATATAAGCACAAACCAAAATCTTGCATCACTCGTCGACATTAGATTTGATTTTACAAACCTCTATAATATCATTTCTGGATGTTCTTAGGAACTTTAAGATTTTACTAATTTAGTTTCGAGAAACATTGAGGAAGCATGTAATAATCTACTTGTTTTTTTAGTTTTGTTGTGTTTTTAATTTGTTATTGGATTCTATTAAATTATAATCTTTGTTATTTTTCATACATACTAGTTCTTTAACAGCAACATTTTCGAGATTTTATTTTTTTAAAATTTTTATATAAATTTTTTTATTTTTTAAAATAATATTTATATGGAATCAAAATCAAATTTAAAATATATATAAAATTTGAGGATTAAAATAATTATTATATTAATTGAAAAAGTACCAAAAAAATAAATTTAAAAACTTTAATGATAAAATTATAATTTTTTTAGTTAAGTGATAAAAATAAAAATTTATTACCTAACTAATGATGCAATACCCAACTATTTAGAAGGCATTTATATTATTATTTTCATTTAAAAAAATTTCTTTTCCCTTAATTACCCTCCACTTTCGTTACTCTCTCTTGTATTTTTTGTTTTCATTAAATTGAGACCGTCCGAATGGTCGCCGGAACAGCACAACCGTCATATCAGTTGATCACATTCTGGCGATCTTTTTTTCCGATGTCTTTCTCCAAATTCACGGTCAATCAACGTTGCTAAAATCTGATCATTTGGGGAACAAAAGACTGATGAAAAATCCCCCATTCTCTTCTCCTAATCTAAAATCTTTCAGATCCATTATTGGATTTTCTTTCTTCCATTGAAACCTTTGCTTAACCCTAGCGCGATTAGTCAACATAATCTTCATTAGGTTTCCAAAATGTTTAAGAAAATTATCAAAGGAGGACAGCGGAAGCATTCCAAATCTGATTCAACGGATGCATCTTTATACGGGTCGGGTCCAAACTCCAATGCCGTCGCCGCTCCATCCCGAAATTCCGACGTCCCTATGGCTCCACCACCGATGGCTACTGTGGAACCGTTGCCGTTATTCCGCGACGTCCCCGTTTCTGATAGGCAGAATTTGTTCATGAGAAAATTACAGATTTGTTGCTTCCAATTCGATTTCTCCGATACCTTGAAATCGGCCCGAGAAAAAGAAATCAAGCGGCAAGCACTGCTGGAACTAGTCGATCTCATTCAATCCGGTTCAGGCAAAATCATGGAGAGGTGTCAAGAAGAAATGATTAAAATGATCGGAGTCAACATTTTCCGGTGCCTCCCTCCGGCGTCTCACGAGAACACGGGCCAAGAAGCGACGGATCCTGAAGAAGATGAAGGGTATTTGGAACCCTCATGGCCGCATTTACAGATTGTTTACGAGCTTCTTTTGAGATATGTCGTATCTTCGGATACGGACACTAAGGTTGCAAAGAGATTCATTGATCATTCGTTCGTTTTGAAGCTGCTTGATTTGTTTGATTCGGAGGATCACAGGGAAAGAGAGTTTTTAAAAACAATTCTCCATAGGATTTATGGTAAATTCATGGTTCATCGTCCGTTTATTAGGAAAGCCATAAATAATATTTTCTATAGGTTTATATACGAAACAGAGAGGCATAGCGGGATTGGGGAGCTTTTGGAGATTCTTGGAAGTATTATCAATGGCTTCGCTTTGCCCATGAAAGAGGAACATAAGTTGTTCCTTGTGAGAGCATTGATCCCTTTGCATAAGCCGAAACCTGTGGGAGTGTATCACCAGCAGTTGTCTTATTGTATTATTCAGTTTGTTGAGAAGGATTATAAGCTGGCTGACACGGTTATAAGAGGGTTGTTGAAGTATTGGCCTTTGACTAATTGTCAAAAGGAACTTCTCTTCCTTGGAGAACTTGAAGAAGTACTTGAAGCAACGCAGTCTGCTGAGTTCCAACGATGTGTGGTTCCTCTTTTCAGACAGATTGCTCGTTGTCTCAATAGCCCTCATTTTCAGGTAACATATAAGGGACTCTCTTTTCACTATGTCATTTTTGGTTTAAAGAATTCCAGTTGTTTGAGTTTTCGTTCATTATTTTTCGTAATTGTGGAATGTGGATTTGTTGCTAGAATTGGGTTAACAATGATTTTGATGCTCAGTTGTCATCAGTTTGTGATATTTCTCCTTTAACTTTTCATGTTAGTTCTTACTACTCTGAATGTGGAATGGGATTCTTGGCACTCTAGGAAAGCGCTGCATTGTGATACTCATTTCTGATATGTTTTTGGAAATTTGTGATGGATTTTGCATGGTTTTGAAATATGTTACTTGGACTCAAGTACGAGTGTCAGATATGAGTATGTATCCAACACAGGTTTCTTCAAAATTTTAATGCTTTTCCATGTATTTGGAGTGTTCAAAACTGTATTGGACATGCAGTCCAAAAAAAAAAAAAAAACAAAACTGTATCAGACATGGTGTTGGAGAGGGGTACTTGAAGAAAAATTAAGAAGTCAGAGCTATATGTTTCGAACCTTAGACATTTCTACTTTATGTTCCAGTGGCTTCTCCCTTTCTGTTCATTGTCCCATAGTAAGGTACTAGTTTAAGTTTTCTCACATGGCGTAGCCTACCTGTTCTTTTTCAATTTCTTCGTCATGGTTTTCTGTTGTCTGAGATTCGGTCAAAAGGAGGTTAAAAGGAAAAGTTGCTCTTGTATTATATAATGTCTTGCATCATTGGTTTTTCTACTAGCTTCTATCTGTAGATAATGTTTTTATTGCCAAGCAGTGTGACTTTGAGATTACACAATGAGCAGTTAATATTAGAGTTTATGAACAAATATATGTTGGTCCCAACGTCAACTTGTGGTTGATTTGGAAGTTCTTGCATTCCATTTTTCTGTCATAGATGCTCACATTGACTTCATTTAAACCAAAATTTGAATAACAGTTTCTTGAATAATGTTCGTTTCAAGTTCATTTACTGGTTTCCTGCTTGGTTCCATAGATTGCTTTACAACCCCTCGTTCCTGTAGATTCTACACATTGTAATTTGAATATTCAGTTTGGTGATTATGCGTTTATTGTTTTATCTCCTATATCTTTTTACTTCTTTTTTTCTTTTACTTTAGCCCTTTTTCTGGCATTTTCCCTTAAATGCCATTGGTTGAATAGTGCTTAATAGGTTCTTGTCTTAGCTAAGTTTCACACTCAGTGGATTACATTTTGCAAAGGTGGATATAATGGAACATTTGGAGTTCTTGGGTATTTACTTTTTATTAGTATGGTTTCTACTGTGCTGGTAACAATTTGTATTTGTTGGAGGGAATAGGTTGCTGCAAAATTGTTGACTGTTTGCTTTTCTTCAGAATTCTTCCTAAAGACCATTTGTACTGTAGGTTGCCGAAAGGGCCCTCTTCTTGTGGAATAATGAGCACATTGTGAGCTTAATTGCCCAAAATCGGCAGGCGATATTACCTATCATCTTCGAGGCATTGGAGAAGAACATCCAAAGTCATTGGAACCAAGCAATTCATGGGTTGACTGCGAATGTGAAAAACATGTTCATGGAAATGGACGCTGAGTTATTTGATGATTGTCATAGACAATTTGAAGAGAAAGAGGCCAGAGCCCAAGAGGTGGAAGAGCAACGAGAAATGACATGGAAAAAACTGGTGGATGCAGCAGCGCATAGAGGGGAAGACAATATGGTTACAGTCTAGCCGATGAATCGGATTGTCAGAGACAATTTGAAGAGAGAGAGGCCAGAGTCCAAGAGGTGGAAGAGCATGGAGAAATGACATGGAAAAAACTGGCGGATGCGACAGCGCAAGACGATATGGTTACAGTCAAGCTGATGAATCGGAGTGGAATTCTTATTTCTTTTCATTTTTGGTTTTGGGGGTCTCAATATGATCATTGAAGATACCTGAGAAAGAGCAGCGATTAATGTAATTTAAAATGTATGGAATTGGGTAGTAAACATGCTACAATGATCTGTGAGGAACAAACTTGTATTTTTTGTCAAGCTTATTTGTTCGTCCAACTCACATCCTTAAAAGGAGGGAAAAAAAGTATTAGATTTTTTTAGTTTGGGATTATTGATACCACTAGTATTTTTCTTTGCTTTTTTAAGTGTATCAAAGAGTCTGGGTTCATTCTTGTACGATTAAAGGTTGGATCAAATTACTCAATTTGGGCATCTGCATATTAACATGCCTTGTGTATGTTTTGGGCCTTTGTCGCATTTGTTTTTAGGTAAAAAAAAGGTTAATTAAGTTTTTGCTTTTCTCAAATTAAAAACTTTAGTTTGATTATAACTTTTCATCAAAGTTTGTCACCGTTACATCGATGTAATCAAATAAATTTTTTTTAAGTAAATTATTATGAATTTAGTAAAAGAAATTTTAATCACATGTAGCCTCACATGTTTTACGATTTGAAATTAACTCACATGTTTTACGATTTGAACTTAATTTTGCGTATTAGAGTAGTATTAAGTAAATTTTTTTTAACAATTTTGATTCTAGAATTTGAACTTAATCTAAATATTTTGAGAATAAATCTACTTCCACTTGTTCTAATCACTTGTTGATAACAAATTTATTTGATAATATTACATATTTATTAAATATATATTTAGGGTGTTGAGAACTTTTAAAATAAAAAAATAATCAAATTTGTATGGAAATCGATGGGATATTTAACTTTCTTTTTAAAGTATTCAAATTCGTTTTTTTTTCATAATTCACTCCACTTCATTTCTTAAAATTCATTACAAATCTCTCAGGGTGGCAACCTTTGCGTTCTACTAGCAAGTCAATCAGCTGCTGATTTGCAAATGGCAAAGGTTTCCTGGAATGAAAGTCCCTTAGTGCCAAACCATCGATGATGGTTTTATTGTTGGATTCAATGATAACTTTCTTCCACCCATGCTGTACAATCCAAGGAGCGTCGATGTTTTTCCATCGCGTAGTGTTCATTGCATTTGCGGGTATAATGGATGTTGTAATGATCATTTTTGGTATTGCGATTGTGATTTTTTTCAATATCACACACTTTATTGTAAAATGTAACAATTATAATTATATTTATAAAAAAATCATTTTTAGAATGATTTGTGAACACTTATAAAATTTTATTTATACGAGAATATAATTTTTTATCATTATAGTAAAATATTGGTATCATTGAAATATGTTTAGTTTTCAGTAGGAATGATGTATTAACTATTAGCAACTAACATAGGAAATTCATATTCAATGTCAAACATTCATCATTTGTAATAAATTTGAAAAATTTTAAAATATCATAATTGAAAAAAAAATCCATACTTTGCATATAGTGGTACAACTCATTTTCACTGTAACATCCCGAATTAAAATATGTTTAGTTATGAGTATTTAGGAATGATGTATTCACTATTAGCAACTAACATAGGAAATTCATATTCAATGTCAAACATTCATCATTTGTAATAAATTTGAAAAATTTTAAAATATCATAATTAAAAAAAAATCCATACTTTGCATATAGTGGTACAACTCATTTTCACTATAACATCCCGAATTAGGGCCTAGTTGGAATAGTGGTTTCAAGACCATAAATCTGAAGTAGAAATAATTATTTTATAATTCTTATGAGGTCTATGGTATGATTACATGCTTGTGTGAAAGTTTCATGAAGAAAGTTTATTGATAAAGTGTCCAATTAAACATTTAGGACTAAATTGCAAAAGTTGCAAAATGTGAGTTCTAGAAGATTTAAGCATGAAATTGCCATGGATTATTAATTAGAGGTCCCTAAATAGTAATTTACCCAATTTCTATTTTTATGGACAAAAATGGGCATGAATAGGAAAAATTTGAAAGAAAGGCCTTAAGGGGATTTTTGTTATTTGGTTAATAAAAGAATAAAAAGGGAAAAATAAATCAAAATTGTCTTCATCTTCTTCATATGTGTGCCGAAATTTTGAAGAGCCATAGCTAGGGTTTTTCTTCAACTTTCAAGCTCGATTATCAAGAAAAAATGAGTCTGGACCTAAACCGAGAAAAGAACAAGGTTGTGGACTAAATCGAATAGTAGCCACATTTTGAGTACCGAGTATTGCCAAGCTAGCTCGGGAATTGAAAGACGTCAGAGCTCGATTCACACTATCAAACTAATCCTTTGGTAATGGATGCGCCAGTTGAGAGTAGACCCATGACCGTGAGTTAGGGAGGTAGAGATGAGGCTAGGGAAGCCTCTATCTATATGATGAATGCCTGGTATACGGAGTTCGTTCGAACGACCCTGAACGCTCAACCTCCACCTATTCCTTAACTTGTTCCTGTAGAACATCAAGGTATGGATTTTATGTGGCTGAATAGACCTCTAGTGGATAAAATTCGAAAGCAAAGAGCCGAAGAGTTTCGAGCTAGTATAGATGATGATCCCGAAAGGGCAGAGTTCTGGCTCGAGAATACCATCAGGGTGTTTGATGAGTTATCATACACACCTGAGAAATGCATGAAGTGTGTACTATCACTCTTAAGAGACTCGTCTTATTAGTGGTGGAACACCCTTCTGTTGGTTGCACCAAAGGAGAGAGTTAATTGGGAATTTTTCCAAGAAGAGTTTCGTAAGAAGTACATAAGTCAGAGGTTTATCAATTAGAAGCGAAAGGAATTTCTTGAGTTAAAACAGGGCTGAATGTCTATAACGGAATATGAGCATGAGTTTGTGAGACTTAGCAAGTACACTTGGGAGTGTGTATCGACTGGGGCCATCATGTGTAAAAGGTTTGAGGATGGATTAAATGAAGACATCCGATTGCTGGTTGGCATCCTAGAATTAAAAGAGTTTGTTGTACTGGTTAAGAGAGCTTACAAGGCTGAGGAATTGGCTAAAGAAAAAAGAAAAGTTAAATTTGAGTTTCGAGATTCGAAGAAGAGACAGATGAGTAAGTCACTGCAGTCCTCATCTAAGAAATCGAGGGAGTTTAATACTCAATCGAGTGCTTCAGTTGGGTACTCAAATAGAAATAAGGGTAAGCAATACTCGGTTTCAAAAGCTCAGACTACTTCAATTTCTAGTGTTGGTAACGCCTGACTGAGTAGACCGGAGTGTTCACATTGTGGTAGACGTCACCTTGGCGAGTGCCGAGCTAATGATGGAACTTGTTTTAAGTGTGGTTCCTAGGATCATTTCATTAGAGATTGCCCCGAGATGGTTGAAAAGGAGAGATTTCAGAGTACAAGATCGAGCAATGCTACTTTTAGAGGGAGACCACAGAGAAATCCGAGAAATGGAGCAAGTAGTAAGAGTGCACCTAGGGATCCAACTGTGAGACCCAAGGGTAGGGCACCTGCGAGGACTTATGCCATTTGTGCTTGCGAAGAGGCTTCATCTCCTGATGTGATTATGAGTACTTTTTCTCTCTATGATACTCGTATTGTTGCTTTGATTGATCCAGGATCTACCCATTCGTATGTTTGTGTGTAAATAATGCAACGTTACATTATTATGTATAGGGACTTGGTCATTTTGTTATATGTCATATTTGTGTAGCCAAATGTGTTGGCTTATAATGATTTGATGATTCATTTTGTATATGGCCATGAGATATGGCTCATATTAATTATGGGGATGTAATCCTATTTATACATGCATACATGTGCTATGGTCACTGATGTTGTGGTTAAACTCATTTGGCATGGATGAATTATGAATATGATCATGGATGCTTGATGATGGAAATGTGATTAAATGACATAATAACAACTAAGGCAAGAATGTATGAAATGAAATTAAATTGATGTTTCATATTGCATGTGATTTGGTAAGCTTGGTCTAAATAAAACATGAAGTCTTAAGCAAGTATAAATTGATAGGAAGTTGTTATGTATGAGCCATATTTATGAATGTGTAAGTGCTCATTTATGCCATGTAGGATGTCATTGAGATGTGTAAGTGTTCATGTGTTATTGAGGGTGACAAAAGGCTTGGAAAATAGCCTCAAATTTGTCCACACGAATAGGCACACGGGCGTGTGTCTAGACCGTGTGTGACAAACAGTTTGCCCTTCGAGTGTGTAACACCCTAAACTCGGCCCAGACGTTATGGCCGAATCTGGCGCATCACATTTAAGTGTTTTAGCAAAAATCATGTTTTCATTGAAAACCCTTCTTAAAATAAAAGAAACCTTAATTAACTTATAAAAACTCTTTTTATTTTTCAATCACGAAAACCTGTTTAAAACATATGATTTTATGAAAACCTATTATTTTAAAATTCTGTTGCGGAAGCGTAGAAAAACATACTATGATTTAGCAAACCCATGTTCAACATTTCATAATTACAACGCATGAAAATAAAAACCCAAACAATAACAAAATGGAAGCCTTATTACAATCTGGTCGGAAAAGTACTAAATAAAATAGACACTTGTATGCTTTTAAGAAAAAAACATGTCCATGTTGCCTTGCTAGCTGGCCACCCAGAGTCCCTCCAAACATCGAACTTTCTACTGAGCATCACCTAAAAATAAAATAAAAGAGGGGGTAAGTTTTCACAAACTCAGTGTGTACAACCCTCAACGAGCAACAAGCATTCAATAAACACCATACATCACATGCAATGCAATCCCATCCCAATAATCCATCCACTACACACCAGCTCCATCCTCCGTTACACCATGTGGGGATATAAATATTGACCCACCCATCCGACACATCTATGGTAGCCCGGTTGCAGAACTACCTGCATTTACACATTAGGCTTAAAAACCGTCAGTGGATCCACGATTGTCAAGCAACCATGCGATCCTCATATACTTCCTCCGTTCCATGATTCCCAACCCCTATGCAACCTAAGTAGAATATCATACGTATGCATGTCACATCCATAAAACTTACATTCAACACCTAGGGGTATTTTGGTCATTTTTGCCCTTAGGGGCATTTCGGTAATTTTCCCCTTTCTTTACGATTTTCACTTACCTTGGCCTGTTAACAAATCCCGTGAGCTAAGATGAACGAATACTATGCACCAGGTAGGATTCCAGAGAAGAGGAGGTGAGTCATTAAGACCACTTAAGTACCAAGCTCTCCCTAGATCCAATCCTAGACATGCATATACCTGTTGCCATACCTTAACCCTTTGACTTGTCCACGATCGCAATTAATTAATTAAGTTTTATGTAGTCATCATATACTAGGTCCAAAACCCCTTACAAAGCCCAGTCAAATCCACATACCTGCATATGGCACACTAGGCCCACTCACATTTATATGGCCCATTAGGCCCAAATCACCGTATATGGCCCATTAGGCCCAAATCACATTTACAGTCATCTACTCATACAATTTCCATCAAATAGCATAAATTATCAATTTTTGCCTATTATGGGCCCAACAGCCTGTCATGCCCATTAAGCCTATTCTAGCCTGGTTGGCCAATTCACAGCCCAAGTCCATGGAATTGCCCATGGCCTCAGACAACCTATTAGTTTCCTCCTCACGAGTGTTCGCGCACTCGCAAGACTACCGTAGCCCAACTTTCGACTTTTCGGCATTTCGACTTTTCAGCTTTTCGGCATTTTGACTTTTGCCGATTAATTGTGTATGTGTAGTGTATGTACACACCTGGTAAGCAAGCGTACTGCGATTCCCTTAGTCACCAACCTACAAACGATATCACCTTTCAATTAACCACATGTTTAATACATATCTTTACTAAAACCGAAACCTCACCTTAACCTTATCTTGCGCGATAAATATAACAACCCCTTCTTAAACACTAACCACGATCAACTCCTAGATCTACATCAATTTTAACTATTAGAAACTAGAATAATAGGTGACTCGTATCCAACACAATCCCCCTTACTTTAACTCTGACTATTCGACCAACTAAGATTAAGAGTACTTACCAAAGCCCCTTACCCGAAGAGCAAATCGGCAGGGATCCAAAATTGAGATTCGATACCTATTCCTACCCAAAACCGATTAGAAGAAGTGAGGAACAATAATCGATACTTTAGCAAAAACTGATTGGAAGAGCAAACGCTTACACTAGATTCGGTCAAAGAGTATTCGACCAAGAAAGAAAAGTCGGCAATGAAGTAGAGGAAGAATGGAAATCGGCAAAGAAAAGAAAGAAAAAAGTAAGGCTTTTCGGCTTTTTGGATCTTGAAGAGAAAAGGGTTTTCGGTAACAAGGTGAAAAAGATTTCGGTATTAGCCTGGCAACCTTGCATTTGGCACCTATTTATAGCCCTTATAGCCAAATTTCTCATGGCAAAATTCCCCATTAGGCTCCATCACTTCCCCCTTTTCATCTTCTCATTTTTCTCCCTAATAACTCCCTAATCTATTTCCTAACTTTTCTCTTTTGAACACTCCCCTTAGAGTCCATCTTCACGCCACTTCCACTCTTCTAGAAGGCCAAAATTAAACTTCTAAAAATACTAAGCTAGGATTTGAACCTTGGATCTTCTTGCTAGCCACTAACGCCACCTCCCTACACTCTAAGTGGTGTCACTTAGCCACTCCTCCATTTGGCTTTTTGATGCCCTTTTCCCCTTATATTTATTTAAAAGCCCAACTGCTTGCCATCAGGGTTCCTTTAATAATTATACTATAATTCCTTCTACCCCTAGATTCGAACTCAACCCTTGACCCAGACCTACCATCGCGTAATTAACACTTAACCTAAATTGCTAAGCACAAAAAGAAAAATTTGAGATTTCGAGATTTTTGGGGCGTTACAGGGTGTGTGACTTGGCTGTGTGACCCTAATTGTATGATGACGTCATAAACAGAGAGTTACACGGGCTGAGGACACGGGCGTGTCCCAAGCCATAAAGGCATGTGTGACCACACAGCTTACCCACAAGGGTATGTGACCCTGTTTCATGAAAAAATTTCTAAGTTTTCCCAAAGTTTTCTAAAGTTCTTAATTTAGTCTCGAACTACTCCCGATGTATGTTTTGGGCTTTGTAGGCCCATATAAGGGATAATTTTCATATGTATGAATGAATTTTATTTGAACAAAATTTTATGGCCCAGTTTTGTATGTTTGCTTGTATTTAAGTCCAGTAATGCCTCGTATCCTGTCCCGGCGTCAGACACGGGTAAGGGTTGTTACATTCACCACATTTGGAATAACAAATGGGATTAAATTCTTCATCCTCACTGTGAGAGCTACCTTGACCAGGTTTTTGTGGTCTTCATCCAAAAGTATACTCATAAAAACTAGCATTTCCTTCTTGATCTTGATACACTTGAGAAGGAGGAGGCATGTATACTTGAGATTGAGGATATATATAAGGTGCATATGGGTGATACATTTGAGGTGGAAGATACATTTAAGGTGGATAAGGCATACCATAAGTAGGGAATGATGGATAGTAACCATGTGGCTAAAAATAACCATGAGGAGGTTGAGAAAATGAAGATTGCTCCAATGGGTAATTAGCACCTTGAGTACTTTTAGATGAATCACTATACCCAATGCCACTAGAACTTAATCTTCTATGAGATGAAGAGCCTTTAGAAGTATGTTTTTTGCCATTTCCTTTAGATTGATCTCTTTGTTCAATTATATCTCTCCTTAGTTCAGTAGACACATTTCCTTCAAATTTTGACCTATTACGGAAATGCCCAGAATTGGCAAACCCAAATTATCTTCCATATGAGCTAAATGACCTACTTTTACCTTTATCACCACCACTAAAATTAGCACTGACACTAGGACCAACACTTCTACTACCACTACCACTATTATCATCATGTGGACTTAAACCCCCACCATCATCATGTTGAAAAAATCTGGTTAAGAAAACGATTTACAGTTATAGTGGAAGTTTAAAAAATATTCAAAAGCGAGCCATTTTATGATATTTATAGCAATAAACTTTTACCGAAAGTATATGTGCTTTGTGCGAGACAGATTCAAGTTGATCCTATCTTTCAACCGAGCAACCTTATCCGTTATCCTTGTACCCCAAATTGTGTTGAGTGCGGGCTTGAGCAACACAAACCAAACACAAAATAAGAAATGACATTATTACTTTCAGTAAAAAAGTAATTCTCTCAATAGAAGCTAGTAAAGATTGTAATTCCCAAAAAATAAAACTTATTCTAAGTAAATACATTACCATTATTTTTTGGAAGGATAATGATAAGTCTATATTCAAGAAGTATGTATTAGATCAACTGGTGCCACCTATTTATAGGGAGAGATAGAAGAATTCTAGTTGAATAAGGCTTAAACAAATAATATTATTTTAATAAAAAACACACTCCTAATCTAAGTAGAGTAAGGGTAGGAGGCATAACCTAGTTAATAATACAAGGGTTGTCGTCACTCTCATTTATTATGAGGGGTTTTAGGCCTCTCATTCACAAGTTCAAATTGACTTGAAACAATTGTACTAGTGTCTAGGAATTAAAAGAGAGATCCCTAAATATGTGGCAAAATGCTCGGTATGCTAGCAAGTTAAAGCAAAACATCATGTTCTATCAGGTTTATTGCAACCTATTATGATTCCGAAATGGGGATGAGAAACAATTACTATGAATTTCGTATCGGGATTACCTTTGTCACAGGAAAAGAAAGATACAATATGGGTAATAGTTGACAGATTGACCAAATCAGCACACTTCATTCCTGTTAGAACATATTATTTGCTCGAGAAACTAGCTGAAATTTACATCTCTAAAATTGTTAGGTTACACAGTGTGCTACTCTCTATTATATTAGATCGAGACCCGATATTTACCTCTAAATTTTGGGGTAAGTTACACGAAGCCCTAGGTACGAACCTGAATTTCAGTACAATGTTTCATCCTCAAGCTGATTGGCAATCAGAACGGGTGATTGAAGATATGTTACGTTTCTGTGTAATTGAATTTGAAGGTAGCTGGGAGAGATTTCAATTGTTAGCTGAGTTTGTGTATAACAACAACTATCAGTCGAGTATCAAAATGACACCATACGAAGCATTATATGGATGTAAATGCAGAACTCCTCTACGTTGGTCAGAGTAAAGTGGAAGAAAATTGGTAGGAATTGATTTGATATGAGTCAGAAGAAAAAGTTTGGGTTGTTCAGGACTATTTGAAAGTTGCCTCTGATAGACAAAAATCTTATGCTGACTTTGAAACACCTTTAACTCGAATCTATCGTCGAAATAAGGTTAAGGAGTATTACCAGAGTTTACAAATCAATTAGACAGAAAATGCAAACATTTGATATCATATAGCATTCATGTCAAAAACCAATCAAAATTATATATATTTCCCCTTATACGAGGCCTCGAGACCCAAAATGCACATTAGAAACAAGTCAGGACTAAATCGGATACTCAAGGAGTTTTTAGAAAACATTGAAAATTTTCAAAGCTGCAGGAGTCACACGGCCGTGTGACTCACACAGTCAAGAGACACGCCCGTGTCTCAGGCCGTGTGGGCATTCAAAATAGGGACACACTGACCTACATTCTTAAGAAGATACAGGGGATACACAGCTATGTCACCTGACATGCGGCTGAGACACAAGCCCGTGTGTACGAAAATAAGCCAATTTCCAAGCCACATTTCTCACCCAATTTGACATCAACTTAACTCAATATTTTGCACATCAACAAGCCATAACAAGGCATTCAAAACAAGCCAAAATCAAGTCTTAAAAATGAAATATCACCACATGCAACCAATATGCCCTTAGGCACCTCAAATAAAAAATTAAAAACATGTCAACCAAGTATCTCAACTTACCTAAATGACCAAATTCATATATGCATATTCAAACCACATTTTACTTTCTTTCATTCTACCATATTAATCACATATCAAACATGATAAGGCCACATATATACACATCAAAATATACCAAACACAAACCACATAAATGGTTAATATCAACAAAACACTTATATGCCAACATTGGCCAAATTAACCTATACATGTCGTTATACCAGATATTACTTTACTGAAAGTACCAAAAGGCCAATGGATAGTGTGGAATAGCGACCAACTTCCAACCTAAACGAGCTTCTAAATTACTATAAAACACAGAAAATAACACAGAGTAAGCATTTAAGCTTAGTAAGTTCGTATAACACAAAGTTTAACTTACCATATATCCATAAAATAGGTAAGTAAACATAGTATATCACAACCAATTCGGCCACAGCCTAAACACATGATCACCAACATATTAGCCATGAAAATTACATATAAGATCCAACACACATGGTTGAATTCATCAAATAATCACATTTCATGTAAATACTAGTAATAGTTCATATCGAACTCATATAATCTCGTAACAGAACTATGCCCGTTGAACCATTTAAAATATCGTTGGATACACGAGTAGTACACACGAGGTGTACTAAACTGTAAACCGTCAATTCATATACATGAATGCTTATACGAGCTATGAATCGGTATGCTCTCACAAGCTGTGAATCGGTCAGCTCATACGAGCTGCAAATCGAGAAGCTCATACGAGCTGTCAATTAGGAAGCTCATACTAGATGTGGTGTGTCTGCAACACATGCAGGACCCAAACCAAATCGGTAACCCTAATTGTAACACCTTAAACCCGAACCTATTGTAGGAATGGGTTATAAGGTATTACCTAACATAACACAACATCTAGACATTCGTGGATATACATATGAAATAATTATTAGAAATTTAATAAATCAAAAGACAAATTATATTTTATGGAATTCACATATAACAATTATGATTCGTTATAACTTGAATCACTATTCAAGTAGTCAATTCCAATTTCCAATGCCAAATTTTAAACATGCTAATTATATTTATATACGTCTTAACAAATACCTACTTTCATTTTTATTTTTCTTATTATACATCAAACACATTAAGCATAATTCATTTCTGTTTATAATTCATAGCCTAACCATCAAACCACATACAAATACATCATACAACATCACTTAATCAAGACGTAAAATCTAACACAATAGAATAGTAAGCCATTATCGCATGGCCCAATTATACAACCGAATTACCACAATTCATGACACACTCCAGCCTATACATGCCATAGGTTCAAAACGTAACTTTTATAAATACCAAAGGTGGTCGATAGTGTGTTAAGCTCCTCTGACGACTTTCAAACTCGCAAGTTGGGTTCAATATCTACAAAGAAAAAGACAATTATACACACAGTAAGCTAACTTAGCTTAGTAAGCCTTAAGCAAAACAACACTCTATATATTAACATAACTTTGAATATCTATCAACTCAAATATCCAACTTAATTCCATGCGTTCGTAATATTATACAAATACAATTTAATAACTTCCATTCATGTATATATATATATATAAAATACATATCATGCCTTTATATTAAACACTTTCATTTCGGCCGAATATATTCATATACATTATCAATAAACTTTCAATTTCAAAGTTATAAACTCTTGCATCACAAGTTATTTAATTATATTCCTACCATTTCCAAATTTACTTGAATAAAATATAACCATAATTCAATTAATCACATGCTCATAAACATTTAAGATTTAATACTTAATTCCGCAAATGTTACAATTTTTCTTTTCATCTCATGAAATTTGCAGTATAATCTCAATAACTAATTTACATTATAACACAAACATAAACTTGCTAAAACATACCTGTTCCCTTTAGCTTATTGTTCATATTCATAAAACACTTCAGCATCAAAACTCGTAAACGTCAATTCCTTATAACTCACTGGGTTTAAGCCTGTTAAGTATCAATCTTAATTCATAACTGCACACAGCCTACTGGCCTATAGTTTGAATTAATAATTTTAACATTTCAAAATAAACAGATTTTATCAATGACGTTATACTTTTACTCAATCTGTTAGAATTAAGTGACCCAAATTCTTATTCAAATAAAATATGATGGAAAATAAAATAAATGTAAAATTCATATAGAACTAGACTTCTTTTATTTTATTTTAGAATAAGGTTTTTTAAACCTTATTAAACTCCATCTTTTTGATATTGATTAGGATAAGGTGTTTCAATCCTACTAGAATATGGCTTTACAAGCCTATAAATAGACATAGTCTATTCCTCTTGTATTGATTCAAATTTTCGACATAGTGAATTTTCTTCTCCTCTGCCCGTGGTTTTTTTCCTGAAAGGGTTTCCATGTAAAATTTGTGTGTTCTTTATCTTTATCTTTATTTTTTATTTTTTTTATTTTTCACAAATTGGTATCCGAGCTTCTGGATTATTCATCTCGATCACGGTAATGGCGTCTTTGAAGTATGAAGTTCCGCTGTTGGATCGCAACACCAGATTTGCGTTGTGGCAGATTAAGATGCAAGCAGTTATTGCGCAGATGGATCTAGAGGATGCACTGCTAGGGATAGATAAGATGCCTTCGACATTAACAGATGAAGAGAAGAAGCGTAAGGATCAAAAGGCATTAACACAATTACATCTGCATTTGTCCAACGAAATTTTGCAGGATGTGATGAAAGAGAAGACCGTTGCTGCATTATGGAAGAGGCTAGAAAAATTATGTATGTCGAAAAATCTAACAAGCAAGTTGTATATGAAGCAACGTCTTTATGCCCATCGTTTGGAGGAAGGTGCGTCTGTACACGAACACTTAACAGTGTTTAAAGAAATTCTCTCAAACTTGGAGGCCATGGAGGTTCAGTATGATAAGGAAGATCTAGGGTTGATTCTACTTTGTTCGTTGCCCTCGTCTTATTCAACCTTTAGAGACACGATTTTATATAGCCGCGAGTCTCTCACAGTTGATGAGGTTTATGATTCTTTGACCTCGTATGATAAGATGAAGCATCTTGTAGTTAAACCCGACTCTCAAAGAGAGGGTCTCATTGTTCATGGGAGACAAGATCGGAATGCTGATGATGATCGTGGAAGGACAAAGGAATGGAATCATCGCGGTAAATCTAAGGGTAGATCAAAGTCTTCAAACAGAGGTGAAACTTGCAACTTCTGCAAGAAGAAAGGGCACATTAAATCTGAGTGCTACAAGTTATAGAATAAGATTAAAAGGGAGGCTGCAAATCAAAAGGGAAAACAACCAGAAAATTTCGGTGAAGCTGATGTTGTAGAAGACTACAGCGATGGTGAACTTCTAGTCGCTTCTGTCAATGATTCTAAAGTAAGCGAGGAGTGGATACTTGATTCAGGCTGCACCTTCCACATGAGTCCCAATCGGGATTGGTTTACAACTTACGAAATAGTGTCTGAAGGTGTTGTTTTGATGGGAAATAATGCTTCGTGTAAAATCGTAGGTGTTGGGACAATTAAAGTTAAGATGTTTGATGGAGTTGTCAAAACACTTAGTAACGTACGACATGTTCCAAAATTGAAAAGAAATTTAATTTCGTTGAGTACTCTTGATTCAAAAGGGTACAAATACACAGCTGAAAGTGGGGTTTTAAAGATTTCCAAAGGGTCCCTTGTTATGATGAAAGGGCAGAGAAAGATTGCCAAGTTATATGTTTTGTAGGGCTCTCATCATTCATATCGTGATGCAAATTTGTCGCTTCCTCTTCCTTATCGATGATGATATTACTAAACTTTGGCATATGCGCCTAGGGCATATGAGTGAGAATGGCATGGCAGAATTGAGCAAAAGAGGACTTCTTGATGGGCAAGGAATTTGCAAACTGAATTTCTGTGAGCACTGTAACACCCTTACTCGTTACCGTCGCCGGAACAGGGTACGAGGTATTACTAGAACATAATACATACCATTAAACAAAACCGAGATAGAAATATGTCATCCAATTTGATAGTGCATCGTTATAACATATGTTTTGAATAATATTAATCAACTTCTATGGCTTGTACAAAGTAGTTGGTCGAGCATCAGAACCAATATTTTAAACCTAGGCAATTATGACACGTAACAAAATAATTAAGCCTACTATACATGCCATAATTCAAAATGTTTAGTTCGAATACCCTAAAGTATTGATAGTGCGGGCAGATCTTCACGATCCTTAACTCCTGAGCAAGTTGGAGGATACTACAAGACAAAAGAGAGAAAACAAAGTAAGCTTATAGCTTAGTAAGTAAGTATCTAAATAATTATTAAAGAATTTAATTTGTTTACATAACAACTCAAGTATATCTACTTTAATTTCAATATTCACTCCACTTTGATTAAGCTGTCTTTCCTGCGTTATGTTCACTAAATAAATCATAACTCGAGTTAAAAAACTCGAAATTCAAATCCATAAAATTTCCCTGAATCTAGACTCATAAATATTCTTGCTAATTTTTTTCTAGAATTTTTGGTTCAGCCGATTAGTACAGTTTATTAGTTAAAGTTTCCCCTGTTACACAGCTCGACTAGTCTGACCTCTGTTCACTACGAATTGAATTTATCTCAGTACACAATTCAAATAACCCTGAAATTTGTTTCATTCAAAACTATACTCAATAAGGAATTTAGGTATGTAAACTATATTTCTTAATTTGTTTTGTACAATTTTTAATGATTTTTCAAAGTTGAAACAGGGGATCACATATTCATCCTGAGCAAGTCACACACAATTGTAAATATCTCAAAATATAAAATTCCTTTGCTTGTTCTGTTTCTTTTATATGAAAGTAGACTCATTAAAATTTAATTGCACATCTCATTCAACCTCTAATTATGTTCCACCTATTTTTGGTGATTTGTCAAAATCACGTCACTGCTACCGTCCAAAACAGTTTTAATGCTAATTTCACTCTTTCACCCATTCTTTATGCTAACCTCATTTTATCTTACATATATAGATATACCACAAATCATTTTCACCACAATTCATTCATCACAAGTATAGGTCCATAACCACAACGTCACCACAAAACCATCCCGTTGAACAATTCGGATCAATCCTCGATATTTAATGGTTTTAGCACACAGCCCCACCATCATACTTCATTTAGTTCGGCTCTCTTGTACACATGGTGAACACTTAGTACCACTCATGCGACCTAGCCGATTTGTCTCGTAGCTCTCTTGTCTACATGGTGTCCTTCACTTGGAATCACGCATGCGACCTAGCTACATTTATCTCTTACGTAGCTCTCTTGTCTACATGGGATACATTCCGTATCACACATGTGACCTAGCTACATTTATCTCTTACGTAGCTCTCTTGTCTACATGGGATACATCCCGTATCACACATGTGACCTAGCTACTACATGGTATTTCGTAGCTTTCTTGTACACATGATGTGCACTCAGCATCATACATGTGACCTAGCTACGCTCCCTCTATTTTGTTCGATCTCTCCGAATGTTCAACCGGATCTCTCTATTATTTATTTCCATTCTTCCAATAGTCGATTTATATTTTAACATCAGCTAGTATATTTATATAATAGGCTGAAATATAAGAATGTAAATGAAAATAATGTAATGTTTACATACAAACTTACCTCGGTGCAAAATGTGGAAATTTTGCGATTTAGTCCAAAACTTTTTCCTTCCCTCATTTGAGGTGAATTCCACGCCTTTCTTGATCTATAACAACACATTTAGCTCATTTAGCACCCATACTATTTATTTCAATCCAAAGATCACATTATGGAAAAATTACATTTTTGCCCCCTAACTTTTACAAAATTACAATTTTGCCCCTAGGCTCGGAAATTTAATTTCAGCCCTTATTCTTATGTTTTATGACATGCTGAACATTTTTATCTTCTACGACCACATCAAATTCTCACTCTAACACATAGTTGTGAACAATAGGTATTTTTACCGATTATGCCGTTTTACTCGTTTTCACTTAAAACCGAGTAGCACAAGTTGTCTAACATAATGTAAAACCTCATATTATATCATAAAACATCAAAATACACAAATTTCACCTATGGGTATTTTTCCAAATATGAACCCTAGGTTGAATTATTGTTAGCATAAGCTTAATCTGCTCACGGAATCCAAAAACGTAAAGAACATTAAAAACGGGGCTTGAAATCACTTACTATGGAGCTTGAAAGTTGAAGAAACCCTAGCTATGGAGAGAGGGAGAATTCGGCAGCAACTAAGGAGGATGATGACTAATTTTGTGTTATTTTCCCATTTTATTTCATTTAATATCCAAATGACCAAAATGCCCCTCCTTACTAAACTTTCAAAAATTCCTTCCATGTCCTAATTTTGTCCATGAACTTAAAATTGGTCAAATTGCTATTTAAGACCTCCTAATTAATATTTTAAAGCAATTTCATACTAAAAACTTCTAAAATGTAAATTTTGCAACTTATTCGATTTAATCCCTATTTTCAATTTAAGCACTTTAGGCATAGAATTTCATCACGAAATTTTTACACAATCATGCAATCATATCATAAACCCCAAAATAATTATAAAACAATTATTTTTATCTCGGATTTGTGGTCACAAAACCACTATTCCGATTAGGCCCTAATTCGGGTTGTCACAATTCTCCCCCCTTTAGAGATTTTCGTCCCCGAAAATCTTACCGGTAAAGAGGTTTGGGTACTGTTTCCTCATAGCTTCCTCAGGTTCCCACGTAGCCTCTTCTATTCCATGTCTGTGCCACAATACTTTCACTAAGGTTATACTTTTATTTCTTAACTGTTTAATTTCTCGAGCCAAAATCTTTATTGGTTCCTCCTCATAGGTCATATCCGATCGAATCTCAATTTCTGTTGGGGAGATCACATGTGAAGGATCTGAACGATAATGTCGTAACATTGATACGTGAAACACGTTATGAATTCTCTCTAACTCTCTGCCGGTAAGCCAACCGATATGCCACTCGTCTAATTCTCTCGAGAATCTCGTGCGGCCCAATAAAACGCGGACTCAACTTGCCTTTTCGACTAAATCTCGAATCTTTTTCCATGGTGACACCTTCAAGAACACTTTATCACCCACTTGAAATTCAATCTCTTTTCTTTTCAAATCGCATATGACTTTTGTCGATCTGACGACTTTCAAGCAATCCCGAATTACTTTTATTTTCTCTTCGGTTTCTTTAACTAGATCAACTCCGTGAATCTGCTTTCTCACTAAGTTCACCCAATATAAAGGAGTCCGACACTTACGACCATACAAGGCTTCAAATGCGGTGCCACTTGTATACTTGACTGATAATCATTATTGTAGGCAAACTCAATTAAAGATAGATATTTCTCCCAACTACCTCCAAATTCTAAAACACAAAGATCTAAGCATATCTTCGAGTACTGGATTACTCTTTCCGATTGACCATCTGTTTGTGGATGAAACGCAGATTACTAAAGTTCAATTTTGTACCCAAAGCTTCTTGTAACTTTTTCCAAAATCTCGAGGTAAATCTCGGATCTCTATCTCGATATTATAGACATAGGTACCCTGCAACCTCACAATTTCAGCAATATATAATTCGGCTAATTTATTAAGTGAGTAATCGGTGCGTCTTGGTATAAAGTGGGCTGATTTTGTTAATCTATCAACCACTACCTGACAAAGATCCTTCTTTTTAGGAGTCAAAGGCAAACCGGTTACAAAATCCATGGTAATCTTGTCCCATTTCCACTCGTGCACCATTACCATTGAAGTAGTCCTCAAGGCACTTGATGTTCAGCTTTTACTTGTTGATGATCAAACACTTGGTTACAAATTCGAAATGTCCTTTTCATACCGCCACCAATACAACTTCTTTAAATCTTTATACATTTTTATGCTACTGGTGAATCGATAAATGACCATTGTGCGCCTCATGTAATATTTTCTGAATCAATTTATTATTTTTTGGCACACATATTCTGTCTCGAAACATTAAACAGTCATCTGGTCCAACTCGAAAATCTGAGTCGTAACCTGATTCACATTGAGTTCTTTTGGTCCGCAACTCATTATCATTCTTTTGAGCATCACAAATCAACTGGAGAAATAACGGTTTAGCTCTCATCTCTGCTAAGATTGACCCATCATCAAACAATGCTAACCCCGTATTCATGGCTCTCAAAGTAAAAAGAAATTTTCTGCTCAAGGCATCAGCAACTATATTTGCTTTTCCCGGATGATAATCAATCACTAGATCATAATCCTTTAATAATTCAAGCCATCTTCGTGTCGTAGATTCAGATCCTTTTGATTCATCAAATACTTCAAACTTTTGTGATCAGTAAAAATTCGGCATTTTTCACCGTACAAATAATGTCGCAAATCTTCAAAGCAAAGACAATAGCGGCCAATTCCAAATCATGTGTAGGATAATTCTTTTCATGCGGTTTTAACTGTCTCGAAGCATAAGCTACCACTTTACCCTCTTGCATCAACACACATCCAAGGCCTATCAACGATGCATCACTATAAATTACGAACTCTTTTCCTGGCTCGGGCTGTACTAAAATTGGTGCTTCAGTCAATCGTGCTTTCAACTTTTCAAAACTCTGCTGACATTTATCAGTCCATTCAAACTTAACATTCTTTTGTAGCAACTTAGTCATAGGAGAGGCAATCATCGAAAATCCCTCAACAAAACGTCTATAATATCCGGCTAAGCCTAAAAAGCTTCTAACCTCAAATACATTCTTTGGCGGTTTCCAATCAACGATCGCAGAAATCTTGCTTGGATCCACCCGAATACCATCACCTGAGACTATATGTCCCAAAAATCCGAATTCACGAAGCCAAAACTCACTTTTACTAAACTTGGCAAACAATTTCTTTTCTCTCAAGATCTGCAATATGGTTCTCAAGTGTTCGGCATGTTCAAACTCATCCCGAGAATAAATTAGAATGTCATCTATGAACACTACTACAAACTTATCCAAATATGGCCGAAAGATCTGATTCATTAAGTCCATAAATATAGCTGGAGCATTTGTTAAGCCGAAAGGCATTACAAGAAACTCATAATGTCCATACCTTGTCCTAAAGGCGGTTTTCGGCACATCTGACTCCTTAACTCTCAACTGGTAGTAACCAGACCTTAAATCAATCTTTGAAAATATCAGAGCCCTTTTAACCGATCGAATAAATCATCAATCCTCGGCAATGGGTACTTGTTCTTTATAGTCACCTTATTGAGCTGACGGTAATAAATGCAAAGTCTCATTGAACCATCCTTCTTCTTTACGAATAATACAGGAGCACCCCAGGGAGAGAAACTCGGTCTCACAAATCCTTTATCTATTAATTCCTGCAACTGATCCTTCAATTCTTTTAATTCAATCGAGCCATTCTATATGGAGCAATCGAGATCGGTGCAAGATGCCGGAAACAAATCAATGGCAAACTCTATCTCTCTGTTCGAGGCAACCTGTGCAATTCCTCCGGAAATACATCCGAAACTCACAAACTATCTGTCTCGATTCAAACTTCATTTGAGGCAACTCAAGATTCATTACATAAGCGGATAAGCTTCACACCCTTTCCTCATGTATTTACATGCAGGACATATGCGAAATCACCATAGGCAATTTATTTGATTCATCTGTTTCAACCCACAAAATTTCTCCATTTTCACATTTCAACTCTAGTGTCTTTTGTTTACAATCTACCTTAGCATCGTACAATGTCAACCACCCATTCCCAAGATAACGTCAAACTCATCAAATGGTAACAAACATCAAATTGGCGGAAAAACGATGACCTTGAATCATTAATGGGCAATTCTTGCAAACCTTGTCAACTAGCACATATTGGCCTAAGGGGTTCGACACTTTAATCGTAAACTCATAAACTCAACAGCAACTTTTTATTAGATACTAAATTCATGCAAATATAGGAATGAGTGGACCCGGATCAATCAATGCAATAACAATAGTATCATAGAGAGAAAATGTACCATGAATGACATCGGAGATGATGCATCTTCTCGGGCACGTATAGCATAAGCTCTAGCAGTGCTCTAGCTTCGATCTTGCCACCGAGTCTTTCATCGTAGCTTTATCGCTAGTCCCACCTCCAGTATTTCTCGGTGGTCAACCTCTACTAGCGGTGGTATTTTGTCTAGCACTCAAATCTTTCTTCTTTAACTTTCTCCTGACAATCTCTAATAAAATGCTCATGCGAACCGCACTCAAAACAAGCTCGCTCAGTTCCCCAACACTCACCATAATGTTGCTGCCACATTGCCGACACTCGGGCTTTCTAGGTCGCACATTACCCACACTTGCCACCAAGTAGCTTGAGCTTTAGACCCCGAATACACTCTACCACAGTCTCTGTGTGACTCCCCAATTGAAACTGTCATTCGAGGGTTTGCCTCTTTGGACCTCTTTGATTGAGATTGAAATGGCTTGCTTATCGGCCTTTTTTACTCGCATCTCAAGCCTCAATAGCACTTTTCTTTTTCTTTGTTCAATTCTTCAGCTTTAAGAGCTCGATCAACCAATACAACAAATTCTTTCAATTCCAAAATTCCTACAAGCACTTTAATGTCCTCATTCAGCCCATCTTCAAACCTTCTGCACATAATGGCCTCATTTGACACACATTCCTGGGCATACTTGCTAAGTCTCACAAATTCGCGTTCATATTCTGCCACAGACATCTTGCCTTGCTTCAATTCAAGGAACTCCTTCCGTTTTTGATCCATAAATCGTTGACTTATGTATTTCTTTCTAAATTCTTCCTGGAAGAAATCCGAAGTAACTTTTTCTTTTGGCACCACTGATACCAAAGTCTTCCACCAATGGTAGGCCGAATCTCTCAAAAGTGATACAGCACACTTCAAGCATTCCTCGGGTGTACATGAGAGCTCATCAAATACACGAGTAGAATTTTCAAGCCAGAATTCCACTTTCTCAGGATCATCATCGATCTTTGCTCTAAACTCTTCGGCCCCTTGTTTTCGAATCTTGTCAACTGGAGGCTTGTTCATCCTTACCAAATTTATGTCTTGAGCAGCTACAGGAATCATCTGAGGTATAGGAGGGGGTGGAGGAGGTTGAGTATTTGGATTTGCTGGAATAAATTCATTATACCAATTGTTCATCCTTTGGAGAAAGGCATCCCGAGCCTCATCTCCCTGTCTCAATGTCTCTGGTCTACTTTCCACAGGTACGGTCCCTTGTGGGGGCCAAGCATTACTAGCAAAGATCATCACCAGTTCCTTCAGGATCCATTACTATATTAAAACAAAACACGCTTTAGAATAATCAGAGTCACCACACTATCACAATATTTTTATGGCATGTATAGCTAGACTTTTACACACACTTTATTAGTCCGAGAACCGACTAAACCATAGCTCGATACCACTAAATGTAATACCCTTTACCCGTTACTTACAGTCGCGACAGTGTACGAGGTATTACTAGAACATAATACATACCATTAAACAAAACCGAGATAGAAATATGTCATCCAATTTGATAGTGCATCGTTATAACATATGTTTTGAATAATATTAATCAACTTCTATGGCTTGTACAAAGTAGTTGGTCGAGTACTGTAACCAATATTTTAAACCTAGGCAATTATGACACGTAACAAAATAATTAAGCCTACTATACATGCCATAATTCAAAATGTTTAGTTCGAATACCCTAAAGTATTGATAGTGCGGGCAGATCTTCACGATCCTTAACTCCTGAGCAAGTTGGAGGATACTACAAGACAAAAGAGAGAAAACAAAGTAAGCTTATAGCTTAGTAAGTAAGTATGTAAATAATTATTAAAGAATTTAATTTGTTTACATAACAACTCAAGTATATCTACTTTAATTTCAATATTCACTCCACTTTGATTAAGCTGTCTTTCCTGCGTTATGTTCACTAAATAAATCATAACTCGAGTTAAAAAACTCAAAATTCAAATCCGTAAAATTTCCCTAAATCTAGACTCATAAATCTTCTTGCTAATTTTTTTCTAGAATTTTTGGTTCAGCCGATTAGTACAGTTTATTAGTTAAAATTTCCCCTGTTACACAGCTCGACTATTCTGACCTCTGTTCACTACGAATTGAATTTCTCTCAATACACAATTCAAATAACCCTGAAATTTATTTCATTTAAAACAAGACTCAATAAGGAATTTAGGTATGTAAACTATATTTCTTAATTTTCTTTGTACAATTTTTAATGATTTTTCAAAGTTGAAATAGGGGATCACATATTCATCCTGAGCAAGTCACACACAATTGTAAATATCTCAAAATATAAAATTCCTTTGCTTGTTCTGTTTCTTTTATATGAAAGTAGACTCATTGAAATTTAATTGAACATCTCATTCAACCTCTAATTATGTTCCACCTATTTTTGGTGATTTTTCAAAATCACGTCACTGCTACCGTCCAAAACAGTTTTAATGCTAATTTCACTCTTTCACCCATTCTTTATGCTAACCTCATTTTATCTTACATATATAGATATACCACAAATCATTTTCACCACAATTCATTCATCACAAGTATAGGTCCATAACCACAACGTCACCACAAAACCATCCCTTTTGAACAATTCGGATCAATCCTCGATATTTAATGGTTTTAGCACACAGCCCCACCATCATACTTCATTTAGTTCGGCTCTCTTGTACACATGGTGAACACTTAGTACCACTCATGCGACCTAGCCGATTTGTCTCGTAGCTCTCTTGTCTACATGGTGTCCTTCACTTGGAATCACGCATGCGACCTAGCTACATTTATCTCTTACGTAGCTCTCTTGTCTACATGGGATACATTCCGTATCACACATGTGACCTAGCTACATTTATCTCTTACGTAGCTCTCTTGTCTACATGGGATACATCCCGTATCACACATGTGACCTAGCTACTACATGGTATTTCGTAGCTTTCTTTCTACACATGATGTGCACTCAGCATCATACATGTGACCTAGCTACGCTCCCTCTATTTTGTTCGATCTCTCCGAATGTTCAACCGGGATCTCTCTCTATTATTTATTTCCATTCTTCCAATAGTCGATTTATATTTTAACATCAGCTAGTATATTTATATAATAGGCTGAAATATAAGAATGTAAATGAAAATAATGTAATGTTTACATACAAACTTACCTCGGTGCAAAATGTGGAAATTTTGCGATTTAGTCCAAAACTTTTTCCTTCCCTCGTTCGAGGTCAATTCCACGCCTTTCTTGATCTATAACAACACATTTAGCTCATTTAGCACTCATACTATTTATTTCAATCCAAAGATCACATTATGGAAAAATTACATTTTTGCCCCCTAACTTTTACAAAATTACAATTTTGCCCCTAGGCTCGGAAATTTAATTTCAGCCCTTATTCTTATGTTTTATGACATGCTGAACATTTTTATCTTCAACGACCACATCAAATTCTCACTCTTATATTTTTATCGATTATGCCGTTTTACTCGTTTTTACTTAAAACCGAGTAGCACAAGTTGTCTAACATAATTTAAAACCTCATATTCTATCATAAAACATCAAAATACACAAATTTCACCTATGGGTATTTTTCCAAATATGAACCCTAGGTTGAATTATTGTTAGCATAAGCTTAATCGGAGCACTGGAATCCAAAAACGTAAAGAACATTAAAAGCGGGGCTTGAAATCACTTACTATGGAGCTTGAAAGTTGAAGAAACCCTAGCTATGGAGAGGGAGAATTCGGCAGCAACTAAGGAGGATGATGACCAATTTTGTGTTATTTTTCCCATTTTATTTCATTTAATATCCAAATGACCAAAATGCCCCTCCTTACTAAACTTTCAAAAATTCCTTCCATGTCCTAATTTTGTCCATGAACTTAAAATTGGTCAAATTGCTATTTAAGACCTTCTAATTAATATTTTAAAGCAATTTCATACTAAAAACTTCTAAAATGTAAATTTTGCAACTTATTCGATTTAATCCCTATTTTCAATTTAAGCACTTTAGGCATAGAATTTCATCACGAAATTTTTACACAATCATGCAATCATATCATAAACCCCAAAATAATTATAAAACAATTATTTTTATCTCGGATTTGTGGTCACGAAACCACTATTCCGATTAGGCCCTAATTCGGGTTGTCACAAGCACCGTGTTTTTGGGAAGCAAAAGAGAGTTCGATTCACGAAAGGAATCCATAACACAAAGGGAACGTTGGAGTATATTCATTCTGATCTGTGAGGGCCATCCAGAATGCCTTCAAGAGGTGGAGCTAATTATATGCTAACCTTTATTGATGATTTTTCCAGAAAAGTTTGGGCGTTCTTCCTGAAGCAGAAAAGCGATGTGTTTTCTACATTTAAGTCTTGGAAAATTATGATTGAAAAATAGACGGGAAAATAGATAAAATACGTCTGCATAGACAATGGCTTAGAGTTCTGTTCTGATGAGTTTAATAGATTGTGCAAGTCAGAGGGGATCATGAGACACTTGACAGTTCATCATACTCCACAGCAAAACGGCGCTGCAGAACGAATGAACAGAACGATCATGGAGAAGGTTCGATGTATGTTGTCAAATCCCAACTTACCAAAGTCATTTTTGGCAGAAGTAGCCTCTACTACATATTTTTTGATCAACCGATCTTCATCCGTTGCCATTGAGAAAAAGACTCCACAAGAGGTATGGTCTGGTAATCCTGCTAATTATTCTGATTTAAAGATTTATGGGTGTCCTGCGTATGCTCATGTTGATAATGGAAAATTGGAACCGAGATCCATTAAATGCGTTTTTCTTGGTTATAAAGCTGGTGTAAAAGGGTATAAGTTATGGTGTCCTGAAAATAGAAAAGTTGTGATTAGCAGAGATGTTGTTTTTGATGAAACTGCTATGCTACCTAACTTATCTCTTAAAGACTCTTCCAATAAAGAAAATCAAAAGCAGGTGGAGCATCAGATTAATACAGAGTCAACTCCTCAAGCCATAACAAAAATTGAGAATAGAGTTGCTTCTTCACCACAATACTCTATCGCCAAAAACAGAACTAGAAGAGAAATTAAACCTCCAAAGAAGTATGCCGAGGCTGATCTAGTTGCTTATGCTTTAAATGTGGCTGAAGATATATATGCGAATCAAGAGCCATCTAATTATTCTGAGGCGGTTAGCTGTGAAGACTCAAAAAAGTGGATGTTTGCTATGCAAGAAGAGATGAAATCACTCCACAAAAACAGAACATGGGACCTTGTGAAACTTCCTAAAGGTAAAAAAGGCTGTTCGTTGTAAATGGGTGTTTAAAAAGAAAGAAGGGACTCTAGGAGTTGAAGAACCCAGATACAAAGCAAGGCTTGTTGCAAAGGGTTACAGTCAAATTTCAGGAGTGGACTTCACAGATGTGTTATCCCCAGTTGTTAAGCATAGTTCGATTCGAGCTTTGCTTGGTATTGTGGCCATGCATGATTTGGAGCTTGAGCAGTTAGATGTAAAAACTGTATTTCTGCATGGAGAACTTGAGGAGTATATTTACATACAACAACCAGAGGGTTTTATAGTCTCAGAAAAAGAGGACTATGTTTGCTTGCTGAAAAAGCCCCTTTACGGTTTGAAATAGTCACCAAGACAGTGGTACAAGAGGTTTGATTCCTTTATGACTTCTCATGATTTTAAAAGAAGTAGTTTTGACAGTTGTGTTTACTTTAAGAAAAATAGTGATGGTTCTTTTGTGTATCTACTTCTTTATGTTGATGACATGTTGATAGCAGCAAAAGATAAAGGAGAGATATGAAAGGTCAAAACCCAACTAAGTAAAGAATTTGAGATGAAAGATTTAGGACCATAAAGAAGATACTTGGAATGGAGATTCTCGAGAGATAGAAAAACAAGTAAATTGTACCTAAGTCGGAAGGGGTACATTGAGAAAGTTCTTTGCAGGTTCAATATGCAGAGTGCTAAGCCTGTTAGTACTCCTTTAGTAGCCCATTTCAGACTTTCATCGGTTTTGTCTCCACAATCAGATGATGAGATTGAGTACATGTCACATGTTCCATACTCTAGTGCAGTGGGATTTCTCATGTATGCTATGGTTTGTTCACATCCAGATCTATCATATGCAGTCAGTGCAGTTAGCAGATACATGGCGAATCCCCAGTAAAGAACACTGGAAAACAGTTCAGTGGATTCTAAGATACTTACGAGGTACTACTGATGTTTGCTTTGTAACACCTCAAACTCAGCCCAGACATTATGGCCAAGTCTGGTGTGTCACATTGAAGTGTTTTTCGAAAACCATGTTTTCATTGAAAACCCTTCTTGATGTTTAGAAACTTTTACTGTTTAAACTTGTAACCCTTTGTAGTGGCAGGAACATGTTATTTTAAAAACAGTTAAGTATCGAAAAAATCAAACGTTCTTTGTTATGGCTTAAAGCGAACGGATACTACGCACCAGGTAGGATTCAAGAAAAGAGAAGGTGAATCAATTAGACTGCTTAAATACCTAGCTCTTCCATGATCCAATCCTAGACATGCACACATCCATTGCCACACTTTAAACTTATTACTTGTCCACGAACAACAAATTAAGTTCAAGTCTATTTAAAATATTTATTACCCTTGAAAACATTTACGTTGCGAAAGCTTTGCTCGGTTATCGTGATATTTTGAAAATAAGAAACTTTTATAAAATGCGCCCTAGAGCTAACAAATTTTAAGGAATCAATTTAAGTGATGTGAATCCCGAGTTGAAAACGATTTAAGTAATTTAAAAACCCAAAATAAAAATAATAGAATGGCCTTATTACAACTTTAACCAAAATAGAAATAATCAAAAATAAATGCGTAATTTAAAAGGAAGCTAATTGAAACTTATTTAAAAACCAGGAATTTAATCTTCGTGGCCACTCTGAATCCCGCCCAGCTCCAAGTCCACCAACTAGGGCTCACCTGCAAGGATGGAAGAGAAAGGGGGTGAGTTTGGGAAACTCAAGTGTGTGGGAAACCCATCCAAAGCCCAAGTCACTCAAGCCCATTGGGCCTAAGCCCTATTCCAATAACAGTGAGTACTAGGCCGAAGCCCTTTTTAGAATACAATGAACCGGGCCTAGCCCTTTTTCGATAACAAGATGGCCCATAGGCCCATTCCGCAATGTAGCAGACATATATTCGTGTATGCAAGCCCAACCCACCTATAACCAACCGCTACACTCCACCGTACGTGCCTACACTCCATGTGGGAATAGCTCAACCCACCCACCCTTACACTCCACGATTGCGGCATTGCTTGCTCGGATATCAATAAGTTGAGGCAAAGCCTCCAAGACGTGGACAAACCACTTTCGATATTTCCTCCATCAATAACCCATCCCATGCATCGATAATAATAACATGGCATGCAAAGAAATAGTAACAAATCAAACATGCATTCAGTCAACCTTAACCCTAGGGGTATATCGGTAATTTTACTCCTAGGGGTAAATCTATAAATTTTTCACCTATAAAGGTATTTCAAGTAATTTTATCCGTTTTAAGGGTTCTCATGAATAATACGGTTCTTACTAGCCCATTTGTCATCACAAATAATTTATTTATCTCAATTTCACAATTTTAGCCATTGGGCCCTAAAACCCTAATGGGCCTACTACAGTGTCCACTAGCAATTTAAGCCCATTTAATTCAAGTTTTATGACCGGTTTATCGGTTTAAGCGATTTTGATTCTACAAATAACAGAACATACTTATTGCCTATTTTTTTTATTATTTTACCCGTATGGGCCCGTAAGCCCATTGGGCCCAGTTTTAGCCTATCGAGGCCCAATTACCGAAGTGCACGAAATTTCAGACACGACTAACTTACCACTTTGCGATTTTAGATCAAATGATTTCTAAACGTCTTGTGAGCACTCGCACACTCACAAGCCCACGAAATGCTAGAATTTCGGCATTTCGGCTTTTGCCGAATTGAACTATGAGAGGGTGTTCGATACACACCTGTTTCGTGACGACTGCCACTGAGATCCCCTACGATGTCCTACAATTGATTACCACAATTCTTAGATTGCAAACCACAATAACCAATCCCAATATTCACCTACCATATTCGAACCATGCCCCTAAAGCCTTTAGAATCTTACCTTTTTGCCGAAAACCTATGACTAGATCTAAGTCTAGTTGTTCCAAAGATCCAAGCCTTCAATCCAACCTCTAGAAGACACTAATCACCAAAAGAAATCATCGGTTAAAGACCTTTAAAGTCCTATGCCCAAATCGACAGCCTCCCTAGATTTTAGGGACTTTGGCTTTTTCTAAATTGTAAAATAAGACTAGATCTGAGGTGATGAACACTTACCACTTATTCCTCTTTGATTTCTATGTAGATTTGATGCAGATCTATCCTCTAAACGATAGTAGAACTCGAATCCAGGAGATCTGAAGTTTCGGCTATAAGTCCCTAAATCTATGGTACTTCGGCTTTTTAAGTGATGAAGAAGATGACGATTTGAAGCTATAACTTTGAAGCAATATTGCCGACAGATACTAAGGGTTTAGAGAAGATGAAAGTTAATCAAAAGGAACAAAAATAACTGAAGGATTTTGGCTTGGAGAAATCGGCACAATAAGTGAGATTTCGGGATTTCGACTTTTATGGCGATCGGCTATGAAGGTTTTGTGGAGGATAGGATCGATAGAGGAGCTGAGTAAGGCGATCAGAAGGTTTCGGCTAGAAGAAAAAGAAAAAAGGAAGAAATAAAATGGAGGAAAAAGAGAGGAAGAAGAACTTGGCACCAAGGAGAAGGAATTTGGGTTTTCGGCTTTTGTGAGAACTCAGAAAGGATGAATGACAGTGAATGTAATATCCCGAATTAGGGCCTAATCGGAATAGTGGTTTCATGACCACAAATCTGAGATAGAAATAATTATTTTATAATTATTTTGAGGTTTATGATATGATTGCATGATTGTGTGAAAATTTCGTGACGAAATTCTATGCATAAAGTGCTTAAGTTGAAATTAAGGACTAAATCGAATAAGTTGTAAAACTTGCATTCTAGAAGTTTTTAGTATGAAATTACTTTGGAATATTAATGAGGAGGTCTTAAATAGAAATTTGACCAATTTCTAAAATTTTGGACAAAAATGGGCTTGTACATGAAAATTTTCAAAGAAAGGTATTAAGGGTATTTTGGTCATTTGGTAATTAAAAGATTAAAAAAAGGAAAAAAGATGGAAAAAATATGTCCATCTTCTTCATTAGGATGAAAATTAAAGGGTTCTCCATAGCTAGGGTTTGTTTCAAGCTTCCAAGTTCCATAGTAAGTGATTCCAAGCCCCGTTTTTAATGTTCTTTACGTTTTTGGAATCCCGGTAGCTCGATTTAGCTTATGCTAGCAATAATTTAATGTAGGGTTCATATTTGGAAAAATACCCATAGGTGAAATTTGTGTATTTTGGTGTTTTATGATAGAATATGAGGTTTTAAATTATGCTAGACAACTTGTGCTATTGGGTTTTAAGTGAAAACGAGAAAAAGGGCTTAATCGGTAAAAATACCTAATAGTCATAAGTACATGTTAGAGTGTGAAATTGATGTTGCCATAGAAGGGAAAAATGATCAGCATGTCATAAAACATAAGAAAATGGGATGAAGTTTAAATCCTGAGCCAAGGGGCAAAAGTGTAATTTTGCAAAAGTTTAGGGGCAAAATGGTAATTTTGCCAAAGTTCGTATTTGTGGCTGTTTTGATGAATGTATGTATTAAATAAGATTAATTTGACATTATAGATCAAGAGAAACGAGATTCAAGTCGTGATCGAGGGAAAAATAAAGTTTACGAGGAATAGGCTTGATTGCTAATATTTTGTATCGAGGTAAGTTCATGTGTAAATGTAGTAACATAATTGTCATTTTAAGTAATTTAATGTTATTTATGTGATATGATGATTAATATCATGAAATATTATGCTTTATGGTTATTATTGAATAATATGTAAATTATGAATTGCTACCGAGTATCGGTTTCAATGTTTCGTGGAAGACGGCAAAGATGTGTAATCGAGGACAAAGCCCGTTTGAACCTTGGGAATAGATTAGAATACAAGTGACATGTCATTAGGATGGTTGGGCATCCGAACTCGTTGAGTTGAGTCCGAGTTCACTTATGGATGCAAATATCCGAACTCGTTGAGTTGAGTCCGAGTTCGTGAGATGTAACTAGGCATCCGAGCTCGTTGAGTTGAGTCCGAGTTCACTTATGGATGCGAACGCCTGAGCTCGTTGAGTTGAGTCTGAGTTCGTTTATGGGTGGGTTACATGGTAGCTTGGCTACATATGTGGCACTTATGTACAAACTTTCCGTGTATTCGAATTATATTCCGATGTGTTCAACGGGTGAATCTTAAGGGAATAAGGAGAATGCCTAAAACAAAGGTGACATGTTGGTAAGTGTGGTAAATGAGAAAATTTGACAGGTATGTGCTTAAATCTTCGGGTTGAGAACTTGGTATGATGAAATCATAGCATAATATTAAATGCAAATGTAACATGAATATCTTGGTGTTGTTTATGCAAATGATTTTTTTTTATGTGGAATTGCATGATTATGTTACTTACTATTTGCATGTGAACTTACTAAGCATTTATGCTTACTCCCTCCTTTTCTTTCATTGTAGTTTTGACAAGCCGGCTTGAGAATCAGGATAGGTCGAAGACTCATTCACACTATCCGAATGCTTAAATCGGTAAAATGGCTTGTATATTTTGAATGTGGCATGTATGGCAAAATAATCACTTTGTGTAATTGATTTTATGATATGGCTATGGTTTGGCAAGAAAAGGATTTGTAAATGATTAGCCATTGGAATGGCCAATCTAAGTCATATTTGATGTTATGTATGTTTAAAATGATATTTAGTCCATGAAAATCCTTAGTAATGTGAAATTTGCCATAAAACAGAATCTGACAACAGCAGTGATGTAAATTTGAAAAATCACTAAAAATAGTAAAAATGGAATTAAATGATGAGTAAGTTATGAAATTGAATCTTAATGAGTCTATGTTCATATGGATTGAACAAAACAGGTATATGAATTATAATTTATGAGACATTTGAATTTTTGTGAAATAGGGACAGAGTGATTTCTGGATCCCCTATTCTGACTTTGGAATTTCACCATAAATTGTATAAAAATAATTACAAGTCATGATTTATATGCACAGATTTCTTATTGAGTTTAGTTTTAATAGAAATAAACTTCATATTCATTGAAATTTTGTACAGAGATATATCTGATTCGTAATACACAGAGGTCAGAGCAGTCGAACCCTGAAATAGGGGAGACTTTAACTAATAAACTGTACTAATTGGCCTAACCAAAAATTCTAGAAAAAAAATTGTAAATAGATATATGAGTATAGTTTCAGGGAAAATTTACAGAATTGGATTTTAAGTTTCGGAACTCAAGATATGAATTTTTAAGCGACCGTGACACAGATTGCTAGCTTGACTGGAAATTTTAAAATTAAATTGTTTGAGCTGTTTAAGCAATAAATTAAGTCTGTTAACACCTCGTGTTCGACTCCGGCAACGGTCTCGAGTACAGGGCGTTACAGTGAAAGCTTTCAGGTGGCTAACCCTAATTCTCCAAGACAGAAAAAGAAAAGAACCTAACCCTAATATCAACTAAAACAATCGGCCCAACCTCCCTAAGGCCCTTGCCGAAATTCACTTAAGTGATCACATGCCTGACACATGCCCAAAATTAAAAAGTAAAAGTATACCTACCTTGAAACTTGAACCCTGGACCTTTAATTCCTTCCCAGGCGCCATTTTTTTAGGAACTTAGTGGCGCCACCTTGCCACTTTACCAAGGCCTTATTTTTGTTATAATTTACGAAGTTCTTCTTAAAAACCCACTTAACCAAGTCTCCTATTCACTTAAAATCCAATCTTGATATTTTACCGCGTTTAACTTAGGCTTGGGCCTTCTAAAGGCCCAATAACACATTTAAACGCAATTCCAATATTCAGAACACCAAAATTTCAAAATTTAACTAAAATCACAGAAACCCAGAAAATCCCGAAAATCAGGGCGTTACATGCTTATAGTTTGGAAGAACTAGAGATGGAGTCATTGGGTATGTTGATGCTGATTTTGCTGGAGACCTTGATAAAAGAAGATCTCTCACAGGTTATGTCTTTACAATCGGAGGTTGTGCAATCAGTTGGAAAGCCACTTTGCAATCTATAGTCGCTTTGTCTACCACCAAGAAAGTGAGTACATGGCGATTCACGAGGCTTGTAAAGAAGCTATTTGGTTGAAGGGACTCTTTAGTGAACTCAATGAAGACCTTCAAATCAGCACAGTATTTTGTGAGACAGTCAGTGCCATCTTTCTTACAAAAGATCAAATGTTTCATGAGAGAACAAAACACATTGATGTTCGGTATCATTTTGTTCGTGATATTATTGCTCGTGGTGATATTGTTGTGAGCAAAATTAGTACTCATGAAAATCCTGCAGATATGATGACTATGTCACTTCCTATAACGAAGTTTAAGCATTGCTTAGACTTGGTTGGTGTTCATTGTTGATGTTAAACCCTTAAGGGGTTATATGGAAGAGGTGGAGAACTTGTTTATTGAAAGTTTGCGATGAAGAACTTATTCATTGAGAATTTGTATCAAGGTGGAGATTGTTAGAATTAAGTGACCCAAATTCTTATTTAAATAAAATATGATGGAAAATAAAATAAAAGTAAAATCCATATAGAACTAGACTTCTTTTATTTTATTTTAGAATAAGGTTTTTTAAACCTTATTAAACTCCATCTATTTTATATTAATTAGGATAAGGTGTTTCAATCCTACTAGAATATGGCTTTACAAGCCTATAAATAGACATAGTCTATTCCTCTTGTATTGATTCAAATTTTTGACATAGTAAATTTTCTTCTCCTCTGCCCGTGGTTTTTTTCCTGAAAGGGTTTCCACGTAAAATTTGTGTGTTCTTTATCTTTATTTAATTTTATTTTATTTTTCACACAATCATATACTATTATCGAATGTTCAATACCCAACTTTACATCACATAAATGTTTAGCTATGTAATCATTTATACCATCTCATTTATATCATCACATAAATGTTTACCTATGGGCCGAATACAAAGAAATAGTAAACGTTCAATGTCATCTTTAGTTTAATTTTAATATAACATCCCATTAACTGAATTTGCACATATATAACCAAGACCGCATGTTCATGTGGCCAAAATTAACATATTATATTTTAACTTCTAAAGCCAAATAGTTATTAAATCTAGTTCACTGTAACACCCTGAATTTGGGTCTAGAAGAATTGGGCTTTGAGTCTGGGTTCAGATAGAAGAAAACCTGAATATTGAGAAGTTTTAAATATTACTAGTGTTTAAAAAATATATATATTGATAAAAAAATTATGTTATTACTAATATTTTAATTCTTAAATAAATTTAGAAGTATTTAAAGTGTGGGAAAAATTCGATCCAAGACTCTAGCAAAAATTATTATTTTTGCTTCTTTAGGAGATTTGGGCATTAAGGTTTATTAATAAATTTGGCTAGAATTGGACATAAGGAGGAGTCTGGCCTAATGGTTAGGCGTGTTAAGCAATAGGAAGGGAGCAGGGGTTCGATTCCCTGCGTGCGCAAATGTGGGTTTTTATTTTAGAAAAAAAAACCAAGGGCTGTCTCAGGTAGGCCTTATTAATTGTTCGGGCTAATTCATGTCACAAGCAAGCATTTGGCCCAGTGGCTAAGGACGCTAGGAGGGCGTGGAATGTGCCTGGGTTCAAGGCGCGGCGTTCGCAATTTGGGTTTTTTAATATGCAGACCGCGGCTAGAATAAGGGTTAAGAGGAGTTGCGAGTATAATTTAACATAAGGAGCGTCTGAGGCACAGTGACAGTAGCGTGCTAGGCCTGCCAAGAGGTTATGGGTTCGATTCTAGGGGAAGGCAAATTCTCTTTTATTTTTAAGTGGACTGGAGCTTCAGCAGGTAAGGTTTATAATTTATTGTGACCATATATTAGTAAGGAAGGAAGCCTGGTGCAGTGGCCAGCAGCACGGGCGTGGGCGCAAGGCGAACGGAGGTCTGGGGTTCGAGCTGCAGTTCGCGCATGCAAGGTTTGGATTTTTACTGCGTGCGTGTGGGAGTGTAGTAGAGTTGGACTAAAACTCTTCCCAGGCAGCATACTGAAGCGGTCAAACGGTGGATAAGGCTGCTAGGTGGTTGGATGAATTTCAAATGCTTAATTCGTGGAGCAAAGCAAGGGAATTTGAAATGAGAAAGAATTTTTAATAAGCGTTAGGTACCGTATTTGTTCTTTTAATTTTGGCTTTTTATGAATTATTCCCTTTTTGTTCATCTTTCCTTCATCGATAATAATCGAACCTATCTTCTTCTACTCTTCTTTTCTTTCTTTTCTTTTATCTTATCTCTTCCTTCTTTAATTTCCTTCAAAGCCGAATCTGTACTGTCATCTCCTCTTTTCTATTTTTCTATTTTCTCTTTTTCATTATACTAAAATCCGAAACGTTCATACTTTAGTGATTTGGGAATTAATTTCTAGTTCTATTCTCTACTCGCATTTTAAGATTGGATTCACTGTGGATCTGAGATTGGGGAAGTGTTTGAAATGCTCTTGACAAGTACATCATTGGTGGTAAGTGCTCGTGGCCTTAATCAATTCAGTATTATAGAGGTTAAGAAAAGCCGAAACCCCTATAGTTTAGGGAGGTGGCCGAATGTGAGTAAAGGTCTTATTGAGTTTTTCTTTTAAATCTTTTTATGGTTTGTATAGTAGAGGAGCAGCAAGGCGTGGTGTCGACTTGGATTAGTTTGGATCATCGGAGAAACTAGAGCTAGTCATCAATTTCAGCAAAGGAGAAAACGTGTAGGAGATTTCGTCGAGGAATATCGCAAACCAGGTGTGTAACTGACACCCCTTCTTAGTCTAGATCGGCAAAAGCCGAAAAGCTGAAATGCTGAAAAATCGGTATTTTGTGGACTTGCGAGTGTGCGAATGCTCGTGAGGTAAATCGATTAACGTTTCTGGTAAACTACAGTGTTTAGACGGCAGAGTGCAGGATTTCTATGCCTTCAATATTTTTGGGTTTAATGGGCCAAAATTGGGATAATGGGCCAGCGGGCCCAATTCGGTAAGAACCATCGTAAATGTTTTTGTTAATACGTGAAAAGTGAGTATATGCATGAAAACCCTAAAATAGATAAATTACTAAAATACCTTTATAGGTGGAAAATTTACAGATTTACCCCTAGGAGTGGAATTGCTGAGATACCCCTAGGGTTAAGATTGACCGAAATGCATGTTTGACTGTTGTTATTTACTGCATGCCATGTTATTATTATCTGAGGCATGGGACTGGGATATTGATGGAGGAAGTACTGAAAGTGGCCTGTCCACGTACTGGAGGCTTTGCCTCAATTTACTGATAACTGGGCAGCAATGCTGCAACTGTGGAGTGTAAGGCTGGGTGGGTTGAGCTATTCCCCACATGGAGTGTAGGGCTGGTTCGGGTGGAGTTAGCGGTTGGTTATAGGCTGGGTTGGGCTTGCATACATGAACATGACTGCTCTATTCTGGAATGGGCCTATGAGCCATACTGTTATCCGAAAAGGGGCTAAGGCCCAGTTTACTGTATTTTGAAAAGGGCTTCGCCCGGTACCCCATGATGGCCCATCGATGGGCTTAGGCTCAACGGGCTTGAGCTGACTTGGGCTTTGGATGGGTTTTCTTCCACACTGAGTTTCCAAACTCACCCCCTTTCTTAACCTTCCAGGTGGGCCTTGATGTGGGTGACTTGGAGCCGGAGGGGATTCAGAGTGGCCATGGTGATCGCTTTTGGGCTTTGAAATAAGTGACTGATTTTCCTTAATTTATTTTATTTACTATTTAATCTTGGGTTGTAATAAAGCCATTTTAACTAAATTTTCTTCTTTGTTTTTCGGGGATTATTTTTATTTTCAATGACTTTAAACTGGTTGATAATAATTCAAATGGGATAGACATAGGGCGCGTTTCCAAAACGATATTTGTTTTTTAAAATAACACGACGTCACGATTATTCGATTTAACAAAGATAATAACTACTTAAAGGAATCTCAACTCGATACAACCAAAGTGTGGCAATGGTTGTGGGCATGTCTAGGATTGGATCCAATCGAAGAGCTTGGTACTTAAGCAGCCTTCATGGCTCACCTCCTCTGTTGTGGATACCTACCTGGTGCCCAGCTTCCATTCACTTTAGCTTAACAAAAGACGGTTTCTAACACTAAAATGAAACATGGGTTTTTAACTTCAATGTGGCACGTCGGATTCGGCCACAACGTCTGGGCCGGGTTTGGGGTGTTACATTCACATACATTCAAGTATATAAATTCATGTAATACCATATATTTTCACATACATAAATTAGCTACATAACCAAATACACATGGTCACATATGCATACAATTAAGACTCATTTAATACTATTCACAAGGCCGAATATACTTACCTAGTTCACATAAAAATCTTTATATTGAGTAAATATCAAACTAGTTCATACCTGCCATTAAGCAATATACATGCTAACTATATTAGTTTCAATTTATACTTACCATTCAGCCATACAAACATATCTCTATCTTACTTTCATTTCATAGTAGCCGAATTAAACATTAACGATGTACTTTAATCCAATTGAGTTAACTTGACCGAGTACTCAAAGTCAATTATACCATCACATAATTACTTACATATGTGGCCAAGTATATACAATTCACCATATATATATACATATATTTATACGATATATCCTTACATGAAATTCAATCCTTAAATTTAAAAATACCTTCGGCACCTTGTCTCAATGTCTATTTCAATTCAAAAAGTATAGCCACATTCGACTCAATTTATTTATTCAAACACACATGCAACACATTATATTTCTATGTCTATTTCGGATTAATAATTTAGCCACATTCGGCTCTAATCATTTCTCCAAACATATATCCATCACATTATATTTATACATCTATATAATCAAACATTTTACCTTACTATGTTTATTTAAATTCTAAGCATACCGAATTTAATTTAAATTACTTAAGAACTTACCTCGACAACTTCGTACAATAGTGTCGACTACTCAGCTAACTTCGCCTTTCCCGATCCAAATCTCGGTTCTTTGGGTCTTGAGCTTGAATTAAAGTAAAGCAACTATTTAATCGATCAATTGATCCACTTAACATTACCCCATAGATTATTTATTATATATAAAATAACACAACTTAAAATTAATTCGCATAACAGCCCCCTTTATAGAATTCGGACATTAACAATTAAGCCTTAACATTCTTAACATGTAATTACTCAACATTCTATCTATTTCACTTCATCCGAATATTCCTTAGTATTTTCAAGTCCTTACAAATTAATCTAAGTTCATGCAAAATAACAAGAACCAAAATTTGTCAAAGATACTCTTAACCGAATGCCATCTCTTCACATACAAGTCCTTCCAACTCATTATTTTACCATTTAGTCACTTATAATTATAGATTCATAAATTTCTCTCCTTAATTAAGAC
Source organism: Gossypium longicalyx (assembly GCA_025698465.1). Classification (NCBI taxonomy): domain Eukaryota; kingdom Viridiplantae; phylum Streptophyta; class Magnoliopsida; order Malvales; family Malvaceae; genus Gossypium; species Gossypium longicalyx. Next base: position 31,962,297 of record CM046995.1, on the reverse strand, counting down.
AAACAACCAAATTTGATTCAATTTCCTCTATGACCGAATGCACATACCTCAACCGAAATAAAAAATTTAACTTGGGCTTTAACACTAATTAAACAAGGATCACACATCTATTAAAAATTAACAAAAACTACATGAAATTTACCTTAAATTTTAGCTTGCTACATTGCCGAAATCCTCAAAGCATATTTCTTCTTTCTTTCTCAAACATTCGGCAAGAACAAGGCAAGGATGTATGGCTTTCTTTTTATTATTATTAATTTCTTATGTTTATTATATTATAAACTAGCTTTTAACATGTTTTACATCTTTAACCTTGAAATAAAAATAATATAACCCTATACAATAAGGGTACATTCGGCCATCCCTCAATAGTGGACTAATTCCAACATAACTACTCCATATAAAAAAAAACCACAATTCAGCCATTACACATTTAACCATGAAATTTCCATCTTATGCAATTAAGCCCTTTTTATTAAATCGGGCACTCAGACAATAAAATTTTTATACGAAATTTTCACACATGCAAATTCACATATGATAAACACGAAATAAATAAAAATATTTTTTATTTTTATTTTTATTTTTTTTGACTCTGATTCGGGGTCCCGAAACCACCATTCCGATTAAGGTCGAATTTGGGCTGTTACAACTCTCCCCCCTTTAGGGATTTTTGTCCTCGAAAATCTTTCCGGTAAATAGATTCGAATGACATTCTCTCATTGCATTCTCTAGATCCCACATTGTTTCTTCAACTTTGTGCTTACGCCACAGTACTTTAACTAACAAAAGTTTCTTAGTTTACTACTCTTTATTTTAGCAAATCAAAATACAATTCAGTTCTTCTTCATACGTCATATCAGAATTACTCTCAATCCCAAATAGACTAATCATTGATGAAGAGTCAAATCAATATCTACGAAGCATCAAAACAATAATTACATTTTAAATTTTTTTTCAATCATAAACAATAATAACAGTCTGTAAGTAATGGGCCGCTCACATTTTATTCTAATAGAAAAGTACCATTAAAAATACGCAATATTTTTAACAAGTATGTTTAGCCGAATATGCAAATTTTCTTTTAAATTCTTTCACTTATACCCGATTTTTCCTTAGTTTGCTCATGATCAATTACAGAGATCCGCATAATTGCACATTTACTTTCTTTTCATTTAGGTAATAACACACATAGGTATAACATAATTTAACTCACCGGTATGAACCTGCTAGGCATAGGCCCGAACCACAGACACTGGTACAAGGCCTGCTTGACTCAAAGTTCGAATAAACTTGACAGCCGTCAACTTGTTAGGCTATTAGCCTAGTATACAATTCACCGGCCCTAAGCCTGTTAGGCACGAGGCCTGAGTAACTCGAATATATATATGGTTCATGACAACACTTATTTAACACCTTATCAACTTTTCATACATATAACTTAGATGATGTTCCATACACCCATTCATCAATAAAACACTATCAATAAAATCTAATGCTCTCCTTTACCTTCGGTTATTACAAGTGACCATGGATATAATGGTTCAAGGATTCAATCCACAATTCAGTAACATATATATAAACCAACACAACATTACATTAACATCTCACATCCATTAGGCATTTACTCATATAAACTCAAACTGTAACATTTCCTCAAATTCACATTCGACACAATGTAATTCCATATCAATTTCAACTCAAACATTTTAATCACATTAAACATTATTCCTTATTCATTAAATCAATCATTTTATCACTCTACATCCACAAAGGTAATTACTTAATATAATAGTCACCACAGCTCAAGTTTTCAAGAATAACAACCGACAATGATATATATATAAATTTCTAATAATTCAATTCAGCTCTTATGTTTAACATTTATTCAAATTTGAATTTCAGACAACCTTCAACGTCAATCTAGGACTCTAACTCAACTATCAAGCTTATAGTTTCATAACCCACATATTCATTTATGCATAACAAGTAACCTGGCCGAAAATACATATATATACTCAAACATCTCAATTAACATCCTTTAATACCTTTATCACACATCAATATTCAACTTACTTCTTTCCAAAAGAAAATCATCTTTCACATACCTGAACATTTGGTTTGTTTAACACAATCAATCATAGTTATCATTATCTGTAGTCTAGGCCTAAAGCCTAATATAATACACCAGCACGAAGCCTGTTAGGCATAAAGCCTGATACATCTTACTGGCACAAGGCCTGCTAGGCATAGAGCCTGATACATCTCACCGGCACAAGCCTACTAGGCATAAAGCCTGTTACATCTTACCGGCACAAGGCCTGTTAGGCATTGAGCCTGATACATCTCACCGGCACAAGGCCTGCTAGGTATAGAACCTGATACATCTCACCGGCACAAGGCCTGCTAGGCATAGAGCCTGATACATCTCATCGGCACAAGGCCTACTAGGCATAGAGCCTGATACATCTCACCGGCACAAGGCCTGCTAGGCATAGAGCCTGATACATCTCACCAGCACAAGGCTTGCTAGGCATAAAGCCTGATACATCTCATCGGCACAAGGCCTGCTAGGCTCAAGGTCTAATTCTTAGTCACCGGCAATAAGCCTGCTAGGCAATAAGCCCGATTACATTCACCAGCATAAAGCTTGCTAGGCTCAAAGCCCGAATATCACTATTATAATGCTGTCTCGTACATAATTCATATAACAAAAACTCCATATATTCCATATAAATCATACGAATTTTTAAATGATATAACCCTGTCGAATTAAACTCAAATACAGTATTTCTATGCTCAAATACATTCGGCTAGCTCTTGTATGAGTCCATAGATTCCATAACAACATATTAAACTAAGTTACAATCAAGTTAAATGCTGTCTAATTGCTTTTAAACTTATCTGTCTCAACAAAACAATTTTCGTCAGAGTTAAGAGATATCACACTATCGTAGGTTAACTATGGCATGTATAGCTAGACTCACATATGCTATGGTAGTCCTAGAACCAACTAAACCATGGCTCTGATACCAATAAAATATAACACCCTAAACCTGAACCTATTGTAGGAATGGGTTATAAGGTATTATCTAACATAACACAACATCTAGATATTCGTGGATATACATATGAAATAATTATTAGAAATTTAATAAATCAAAAGACAAATCATATTTTATGGAATTCGCATATAACAATTATGATTCCTTATAACTTGAATCACTATTCAAGTAGTCAATTCCAATATCCAATGCCAAATTTTAAACATGCTAATTATATTTATATACGTCTTAACAAATACCTACTTTTATTTTTATTTTTCTTATTATACATCAAACACATTAAGCATAATTCATTTCTGTTTATAATTCATAGCCTAACCATCAAACCACATACAAATACATCATACAACATCACTTAATCAAGACGTAAAATCTAACACAATAGAATAGTAAGCCATTATCGTATGGCCCAATTATACAACCGAATTACCATAATTCATGACACACTCCAGCCTATACATGCCATAGGTTCAAAACGTAACTTTTATAAATACCAAAGGTGGTCGATAGTGTGTTAAGCTCCTCTGACGACTTTCAAACTCGCAAGTTGGGTTCAATATCTACAAAGAAAAAGGCAATTATACACACAATAAGCTAACTTAGCTTAGTAAGCCTTAAGCAAAACAACACTCTATATATTAACATAACTTTGAATATCTATCAACTCAAATATCCAACTTAATTCCATGCGTTCGTAATATTATACAAATACAATTTAATAACTTCCATTCATGTATATATATATATATATAAAATACATATCATGCCTTTATATTAAACACTTTCATTTCGGCCGAATATATTCATATACATTATCAATAAACTTTCAATTTCAAAGTTATAACCTCTTGCATCACAAGTTATTTAATTATATTCCTACCATCGCCAATTTTACTTGAATAAAATATAACCATAATTCAATTAATCACATGCTCATAAACATTTAAGATTTAATACTTAATTCCACAAATGTTACAATTTTTCTTTTCATCTCATGAAATTTGCAGTATAATCTCAATAACTAATTTAATTATAACACAAACATAAACTTGCTAAAATATACCTGCTCCCTTTAGCTTATTGTTCATATTCATAAAACACTTCAGCTCAAAACTCGTAAACGTCAATTCCTTATAACTCACCGACTTTAAGCCTGTTAAGTATCAATCTAAATTCATAACAGCACACAGCCTACTGGCCTGTAGTTTGAATTAATAATTTTAACATTTCAAAATAAACAGATTTTATCAATGACGTTATACTTTTACTCAATCATATACTATTTTCGAATGTTCAATACCCAACTTTACATCACATAAATGTTTACCTATGTAATCATTTATACCATCTCATTTATATCATCACATAAATGTTTACCTATGGGCCGAATACAAAGAAATAGTAAACGTTCAATGTCATCTTTAGTTTAATTTTAATATAACATCCCATTAACTGAATTTGCACATATATAACCAAGACCGCATGTTCATGTGGCCAAAATTAACATATTATATTTTAACTTCTAAAGCCAAATAGTTATTAAATCTAGTTCACATACATTCAAGTATATAAATTCATGTAATACCATATATTTTCACATACATAAATTAGCTGCATAACCAAATACACATTATCACATATGCATACAATTAAGACTCATTCAATACTATTCACAAGGCCGAATATACTTAACTAGTTCACATAATAATCTTTATATTGAGTAAATATCAAGCTAGTTCATACCTGCCATTCAGCTATATACATGCCAACTATATTAGTTTCAATTTATACTTACCATTCGGCCATACAAACATATCTCTATCTTACTTTCATTTTATAGTAGCCGAATTAAACATTAACGACGTATTGACCGAGTACTCAAAGTCAATTATACCATCACATAATTACTTACATATGTGGCCAAGTATATACAATTCACCATATATATATACATATATTTATACAATATATCCTTACATGAAATTCAATCCTGAAATTTAAAAATACCTTCGGCACCTTGTCTCAATGTCTATTTCAATTCAAAAAGTATAGCCACATTTGGCTCAATTTATTTATTCAAACACACATGCAACACATTATATTTCTATGTCTATTTCAGATTAATAATTTAGCCCCATTCGGCTCTAATCATTTCTCCAAACATATATCCATCACATTATATTTATACATCTATATAATCAATCATTTTACCTTACTATGTTTATTTAAATTCTAAGCATACCGAATTTAATTTAAATTACTTAAGAACTTACCTCGACAACTTCGTTACAATAGTGTGTCGACTACTCATTAACTTCGCCTTTCCGATCCAAATCTCGGTTCTTTGGGTCTTGAGCTTGAATTAAAGTAAAGCAACTATTTAATCGATCAATTGATCCACTTAACATTACCCCATAGATTATTTATTATATATAAAATAACACAACTTAAAATTAATTCGCATAATGTTTTTCTTTATAGAATTCGGACATTAACAATTAAGCCTTAACATTCTTAACATGTAATTACTCAACATTCTATCTATTTCACTTCATCCGAATATTCCTTAGTATTTTCAAGTCCTTACAAATTAATCTAAGTTCATGCAAAATAACAAGAACCAAAATTTGTCAAAGATACTCTTAACCGAATGCCATCTCTTCACATACAAGTCCCTCCAACTCATTATTTTACCATTTAGTCACTTATAATTATAGATTCATAAATTTCTCTCCTTAATTAAGAAAAACAACCAAATTTGATTCAATTTCCTCTATGACCGAATGCACATACCTCAACCGAAATCAAAATTTCAACATGGGCTTTAACACTAATTAAACAAGGATCACACATCTATTAAAAATTAACAAAAACTACATGAAATTTACCTTAAATTTTTAGCTTGCTACATTGCCGAAATCCTCAAAGCATATTTCTTCTTTCTTTCTCAAACATTCGGCAAGAACAAGGCAAGGATGTATGGCTTTCTTTTTTTTTATTTATTAATTTCTTATGTTTATTATATTATAAACCAACTTTTAACATGTTTTACATCTTTAACCTTGAAATAAAAATAATATAACCCTATACAATAAGGGTACATTCAGCCATCCCTTAATAGTGGACTAATTCCAACATAACTACTCCATATAAAAAAAAAACCACAATTCAGCCATTACACATTTAACCATGAAATTTCCATCTTATGCAATTAAGCCCTTTTTATTAAATCGGGCACTCAGACAATAAAATTTTTATACGAAATTTTCACACATGCAAATTCACATATGATAAACACGAAATAAATAAAAAAATATTATTTTTATTTTTATTTTTATTTTTATTTTTGACTCGGATTCAGGGTTCCGAAACCACCGTTCCGATTAAGGTCGAATTTGGGCTGTTACACTAATGACATGTAATTTGTATCCTATGAATTTCTAAGGTTCAATGGGACTCGGTAATCATTGGATATGCGATCGGTATTTATACATGGCAATTATACAAATCACATACATATGATTCAATTAAAACATATAAATACTCAATTTAATTACACGAACTTACCTCGACGAGTGTACGTAAACACAGAGGGGACTAATCCAATATTTTATCTTTGCCTCGATCTAACTCTACGAGGTCTGACAGGATCTATTGAATAAACTAAACTCAATTTAATATAATTCTCATTCAATTTAATCCAACATGAAATTTTGCCTACACTTTTAATTCCTTTGTAATTCAGTCTCTAGGCTCGAAAAATAAAATTTATACAATTTAATCCTTATTGAAGCTTAGCCGATTTTATACATATTAATAACAGCTTATATATTTCACAAAATTCACATATTTTCCATAAATTTATCATCATTTTCAATTTAATCCCTAATTGACAATTCCATCAAAATTCTTTTTACAAAAGTTGTTTACCTAATAACAACAATTTATTTTCTATTATTGAACTTCAAAATTCAAGCACATTCATCAATGGCAAAACCCTAATACTTTAACAATTTTGCAAATTAATCCCCGAGCTAGCTAGATTAAGCTACTAAGATCTCAGAAACATAGAAATCATAAAAAACGGGAAAAAAATACATACCTAATTGAGCAAAATAAGCTTGCCTAAATTTCAAGCTTCAATGGCTAGGTTTTCTTTTTTCTTTTCTTTTTTTGGTGGAAGATGATGAGAATGGATGATAATAGTTTATTTTATTAATTTATTATAACTTTAATCACTAATTTCTAAAATTAATCTTCATATTTCATTCAATTTCCAATGATGACTATTCTATAATTATCCACTAACCACTTTAATGACCTATTTACTATATAAGGACCTCCAATTTAAAATTCTATAGCTATTTAATACCTTTAGCTATTAGAACTCAACTTTAGCAATTTACGCAATTTAGTCCCTTTTGTCAAATTAAGTATGTAAACGGTAAAATTTCTTAACAAAATTTTTATATGATATTTCTATCATACTATAGACCATGAAATAATAAAATAATTTTTTTCTGACTTTGGATTTGTGGTCTCGAAACCATTGTTCCAATTTCACTAAAAATGGGCTATTACAACTCTCCCCCTAAAGGAATTTCATCCCCGAAAGTCTTAACAGGAAAGAGGTTTAGATATTGCTTTCTCATAGTTTCCTTGGGTTCCTAGGTAGCTTCCTCTATTTCATGTCACTGCGAGAGAACTTTTACTAAAGCTACATTTTTATTTCTCAATTCTTTCACCTCTCGTGCCAGAATTCTGATCGGTTCTTCACTGTATGTCATGTTAGGCTGAATCTTAACATCTGTCAGGGAGATACCATGTGAAGGGTCAAATCGGTATTGTCATAACATAGACATGTGAAAGTATCATTTCCAGTTCTGACGGTAAAGCTAATCGATACGCAACAGGTCCGTTTCTTTCAGTAATCTCATATAACCTGATAAATCGCAGACTCATCTTTCCTTTGCGACCGAACCGAAGAGCTTTCTTCTAGGGCAAAACTTTCAAAAATACCCTGTCACCAACTTGAAACTCTATTTCTTTACGTTTAAGATCCACATAAGATTTCTGATGATCTGAAGCTGCTTTTAAGCTATTTAGGATCATTTTCACTTTTTCCCCAGTCTCACGAATCAAATTAACCCCGTGTATTTTTTTCTCACTGAGCTTAGTCCAATATAACGGAGTTTGGCATTTGCAACCATACATAGCCGCATACGGTGCCGTCTTTATGCTCGACTAAATTCTATTATTATATGCGAATTCGACTAACAACAAATGTTTCCTCCAATTGCCTTCAAACTTTAAAACACAACGCTGAAGCATATATTCAAGAATCTAAATCAACGCTCGGATTGACCATTAGTTTAAGGATGAAATGCGGTGCTAAAATGTAATCGCTACCCAGAGCTTTCTGTAACTTTTTCCAAAATCGCGATGTGAACCATGGATCTTTATCTGAAATAATAGAGATTGGAACTCCATGCAACCTGACAATCTCTGAAACATATAACTCAGCTAATCTGTCAAGTAAGAAATCTGTACGTATCAGAATAAAATGTGCAGACTTTGTCAAACGGTCAACGATAATCGAAATGACATTTTTCTTTTTCGGAGATAAGGGTAACCCTGATACAAAATCCATAATAACTCTATTCCATTTCCACTCCGGTATCATAACTGGCTGTAACAGTCCTGAAGGTACCTGATGTTCATCTTTAACTTGTTGACATATCAAACATCTAGATACAAAATCAGAAATCTCACGCTTCATTCCCAGCCACCAATACATCTGTCTCAAATCATTGTACATTTTATTACTTCCCGGATGAACAGACAAGCTACCACTATGAGCTTCATGCATAATTTTTTGTATAAGCTTTGGATTCTTCGGTAACAAACTCTACCTCTGAATAAAAAACAATCATCGGGTCCTATCTGAAATTCTGAATCAGAAGTCAACTCACATTGTACCCGTTTAGCTAACACCTCACTATCACATTTCTGAGCTTTACAGATCTGTAACACCCTTACCTGTATCCGACGCCGGGACAGGGTACGGGGCATTGCCAAACTTGTACTCATACATTCATGCAAAAAGTCAAGCTATAAAATTTTTCTTTAAAACAACTTCATTCATACATACACAAATTGTCCCTAATATGGGCCTACGAGGCCCAAAACAGCCATCGCAAAAAGGATCGGGACTAAATTGGGAACTTTTAGAAAACTTTAGGAAATTTTCCCTAATACAGAGCCACACGCCTGTGTGAGACAGGGGACACGCCCGTGTCCTCCAGCCGTGTAACTCTCTGACTATGAAGTCAGCACAAATTTAGGGTCACAAGGCTGCATCACACGTCCGTGTGGCCAGACCGTATGGTCAATTAAAATTAAATGAATTTTTTCATGAAAAGCTGGAAGCTTCACACGGCCAGAGTACATGCCTATGAGGGTAGGCCGTGTCCCTCACACGGCCAAGACACACGCCCGTGTCTTAGCCCGTGTGTTTACTACTGAGCATACTGACTTGGAAAAATAGGGTGCAAGGGACACACGACCATTCCACATGCCTATGGGATAGATGGTGTGTCACACACGGCCTAGACACATGCCCGTGTGTCTACCCGTATAGACAATTTGAAGGCTATTTTCCAAGCCAATTGCCACCCTTAATCACTCATGTACTTAAGCATATTTCATAGCATGCAACATGACATGCTTAGACACTCAATATTCAACATCATAACACTTTCACATCCTTATAATATCATCCTATTGGACATTCCCTTAATCACACCATTTGGGAGCATTTTATACAAACTTCATGCAAATCAACTTAATTATCAAAATTTCAAGTTGCACATTTATAACTATTGTCATCTGAGGTTATTAAACCATTCTTTATCTCTTAGTATTTAATCCATACATCTTCATATATCCACCAAGCAATCATATTCCATATCATTAAGACAATATCTCATCATATATCCATCACACAACCACATAGAACATCATCAAGGCATCAACACATGCATGCATGAACAATTAGATTTTACAACCCAAGAATCAATCATGAGCCATATCACATGGCTATTACAAAATGAATCATCAACATCATAGGCCTTCACAATTTGGCCAAATAGCAAGACACATACCACAAAATAACCAAGTCCCCTATACATGCCATACTCAAAATAACAAATTCATTATACCCAATGTTCTTTTGATAGTATGATTGAATGCTCCGACAACTTCCGATCCCCGAGCTAGCTTGGTGAAACTACAAAGGATAGAAAAGAGAGGGGAGTAAGCATTTAAGCTTAGTAAGTCCACATGCAAATAATATACAATATTAGTAAACCATAATCATGCAAGACATAATAGCATAACCACCAAGATTATTTATCATTCAAGCATTCTAGCTCATTTATCAAGTATTCATATATATATATATATATATATGAATATACTTTCTTGTCACATATCATCCTTTAACAAGGCGTCACTCATGAGTATAGCGTACATACCTGTACATATCCGTAGCATATCAAATAACTTTACATTCATTACCATGCCCATCTTGGGACTTTCATTGCATCATTCATTATAATATCCGTTGGACACTTAGAATACTATTTGATACACGAAAACTTGCACATGAGTGCCACATAAACATACGTAGCCGAAGCTACCTCATATCATGCAACGCTTACAATGGAGCTACTCACGGGCTTGCTTGTATAAGCTATCGATCAAGGTGTAACTACATGGGCTGCTCACAAAAGTTGTTAGGTATCCGACCACTCAAGGATTACTTAGCCACCGATAGGACACACAAGACCATTGCCCGGAACTCAATCACGTGTATCGCATCCATTATGAACTCGGACCACTCAACGAGCTCGGATGCCACATATATCACGAACCCAGACCACTCAATGAGTTCAGATTTCTTAATTCCTAGTGACATGTCACTTGTATCCTAAACTATTCCTAAGGTTCAAACAGGGTTTTTCTCACTTGCACATTTTGCCTCTATTGCACTTGCTCATGACATCGTGGATAGCGACCATAATATCATTCATGCTTACAATAGTACCATTAGACATAGCATACATAATAAGCAATAAAATAATTATCACATAATGTTAACACAACATAACATACCACATGGTCACATTATTTACACATGTACTTACCTCGGTAAAATAATGATGGTAATCAAGCCTAATCGTCGTATACTTTATTCTTCCCTCGATCAAGACCTGGTTCATATTTTTCTTGATCTATAATGCCAAATTTAACTTGTTTATTAGTCACATTACGCAAATAGATCCATAATTCATGCTTTGGTAAATTACCTTTTTACTCCTATCTTTCCATTTATTTATGATTTAGTCCATAGGCTCGTAAAATGAAATGCATGTATTTTCTTGGTTACCTATGCCTAGCCAAACCTTTACTATGCTCATATCAGCCCATATTTTCCTTTATTTCACATTATTACTACTCACTTTTACACTTTTACAAACAAGTCCCTTTTTTAGGTGTTTTCACTAAAAATCAACTAGTAAAAGATGTTTATCATGCATCAAACATTCATATTCCTCCATTAATCAACAAAACACATGCATGTTAGACATGGGTCAAATTTCATACATGAACCCTAGCTCAAAATATAGCTAGAAATGGGTAGATCATGCTTCAAAGACTTTAAAAATACAAAGAACATTAAAAACGGGGCTAGGGAGCACTTACAATCAAGCTTGGAAATGTTGAACAAAACCCTAGCTATGGCTATTGAGAAATTCGGCTAGCACTTGGAGAAGATGGACACATTTTTGCTTTAATTTTTCCTTTTTATTCTTTTAATTACTAAATGACCAAAATGCCCTTAGGGTTTTTCTTTCAAATATTTCCTATGCATGTCCATTTTTTGTCCAAAATTATAGAAATTGGTCAAATTGCTAATTAGGACCCTCTAATTCATAATCTAAAGCAATTTCATGCTTAAAGTTTCTAGAATGCAAGTTTTGCATCTTATTCAATTTGGTCCCTAAAGTTCAATTAGACATTTTATGCATAAAATTTCTCATGAAACTTTCACATAAGTATGCATTCATATCATAGAGCCCATAAGAATCATATAATAATTATTTCTATCTCAAATTTGTGGTCTCAAAACCACTATTCTAACTTGGCCCTAATTCAGGATGCTACAAGATTTGTTGTAAGAATGTTGGTTTAGCTTTTAAATCGACTAAAATCGAGCTATAATCAGATAGTGACAGTCAGGTATTCATCGGTTGCAGAACAAACAAGGACTTTCTACTCAAAGCATCAGCCACTATGTTTGCTTTTCCTGGATGATAATCAATAATTAACTCGTAATCTTTCAATAGTTCAATCCATCTATGTTGTCTCAGATTCAAATCTTTCTACGACATCAGATACTTTAAACTCTTGTAATCGATAAATATATGACATTTTTCACCGAACAAATAGTGTTGCCAAATTTTCAACACAAAAACAATAGCTGCCAACTCTAAATCATGTGTTGGATAGTTATTTTTATGTGGCTTTAGCAGGCTGGAAGCATAAGCTATTACTTTACCTTCTTACATCAAAACACAACCTAAACCGTTCAATGACCTATCACTAAAAATCACAAATTCCTTACCCGATTCAGGCTGAACCAGAATTGGTACTTCGGTCAATAAGGGTTTCAATTGGTTAAAACCTTGCTAACATTTATCAGACCATTCAAGCTTCACATCTTTCTATAATAGGCGTGTAGCTGTCATCAAAAACCCTTTTGCAAATCTCTTGTAATAACCAGCTAATCCCAAAAAACTTCTGACTTCAGATACTTTTTTCGATGGTTTCCAGTTAACAATTCCTAAAATTTTATTTGAATAAACTCTGATGCCTTTAGCCGATACTATGTGTCCCAAAAAACCAACTTCAGAAGCCAAAACTCACATTTGCTAAATTTAGCAAACAATTGTTTATCTTACAAAGTTTGCAGAATAATTTTCAGATGCTCGGCATGTTCAGTCTCATTTCGAGAATATATCAGAATATCATCAATAAATACCATAAAAAATCTATCTAAATACGGTCTGAAAATTCTATTCATCAAATCCATAAATACTATAGGTGCATTAGTTAAACCAAATGACATCATAAGAAATTCATAATGTCTGTACTTGGTTCTGTATGCTGTTTTTGGTACATTCGAATCTTTCACTCGTAATTGATAATAGCCAGAACGAAGATCAACCTTCGAGAACATTGTGACACCTTTCAACTAATCAAACAAATCATCAATACGAGACAATGGATATTTATTCTTGATTGTAACTTTGTTGAGCTAACAGTAGTTAATGCATAATCTCATCAATCTATCCTTTTTTTAACAAACAGAATCTGTGCACCTTAAGGTGAAGAACTAGGTCGAGCAAAACCCCTATCAGTCAACTCTTGCAACTGTGCTTTCAAATCTTTTAACTCTGTAGGAGTCATTTTGTATGGTGCTATCAATATTGATGTTGTTCTTGATATAAGTTCTATAGCAAATTCGACTTCTTTGACCGATGGTAATCCATGTAACTCCTCTAGAAACACATTAGATACTCGTAAACCACTGTCATTGATTCAAGCTTCGATTCAGACACTTTAGTATCCAATACATAAGCAAGGTAAGCATTACAACCTTTTCTCACATATTTCTGCACTGACATAGCTGATATCACAATAGGTAACCCATTCAGATTATCTGATTCAATACGAAGCGTCTCACCATTCTGACATTTCAATATGATATGCTTTCGTCTACAATTTACCAAAGCATCATTAGAGTTAGCCAATCTATGCCCAAAATCACATGAAATTTATCGAATGATAATAGCATCAAATCAGCCAGGAAACAGTAACCCTGAATCATTAACAAACAGTTCTTGCAAACCTTATTAATTAACACATACTGACCTAGAGGGTTCGATACTTCTACCACGAATTCAATGGACTCAAATTTTTACTAGACACTAATTTTGTACAAACATATAAATGAGTCGATCCGGTATCAATTGAAGCAGTCACATCAGTATCAATAATAGAGAGTATCAGTAACAACATCTGGTGCAGAAGGTTCTTTGCATGCACGAATAGCATAAGCCCTAGTTGGTGTTTGTGCTTCAGACCTTGTAGTAGAGTCTTTTGTCACACCACAGCTACCACTCATATTTCTAGGATTACAAGGAGGTCTACCTCTCACAGTTGTGTTACTCAGCCTCGAAGTTTGAATATTATCTTTCTCAGATTTCTTCGGGCGATCTCTAATATAGTGGTCAAAGGAACCACATCTGAAACATGTTCCACTCTTCATTCGACACTCACTAAAATGTGGCTTGTTACAATGCTTACATTTAGGTTTGGTGTTTCTAGCACTACCTACACTTGCTACAGATGTAGCCTGAGATTTAGGACTAGAGTGTCGGGTACCTCTTTCTCTTCTGGAGTATCCCACAGAAGTAGTAGAACGGTAGTGATTTTTTTTAAATTTCTTCAATGCTGACTAGTATGACTTTCTCGTCAATCTCTTGCTCGAATTTCTGGCTTCAAACTCAGTGTGTCTTTTCTCTTTACACAGCTATTTAGTTTTATATGCTCGATCAACTAGTACAACAAATTCTTTCAACTCGAGGATCCCGAATAATAGTTTTATATCTTCGTTTCAGCCATCTTCAAACTACTTACACATTGCAGTCTAGTTGGAATACATTCTCGAGCATATTTGCCCAATCGAACAAATTCCCATTCATATTCAGACATTGTCTTACAACCCTATTTAAGCTCTAAAAATTCTTTACATTTCTGGTCGAGAAACCTCTGACTGATGTATTTCTTATGGAACTCAGTTTGAAAGAATTCCCAAGTAATACTCTCTCTCGGCACTACAGAAGTCAATGTATTCCACCACTAGTAAGCTAAATTTTTTAATAGAGATACTGCACACTTAAGACATTCAACTGGTGAACAAGATAATTCGTCAAGAACTCTGATGGTATTTTTTAACCAGAACTCAGCTCTCTTGGGATCATGCTCCACAGTAACTCAAAATTCTTTAGCACCGTACTTATGGATCATATCAACAGGAGGCTTACCAACTTTGATATGCTCTGTACTTTGAGAAATAACGGGAATCGATTGAGGAACAAGAGGGGGTGGAGGCTGTTGCACAGTCGGGTTTGTTTGTACAAACTCAATAAACCATTCATTCATCATCTAGAAGAAGGCTTCTTTAGGCTCTCCTCCCCGCCCCTTAGGTACGGGCCACGTACCACTCGAAGCTACTCCTTGAACGGTGGCTTGAGCATTACTCTCTACTTCATTGGAATCAGCTCAGTTGGATGTCATTGCTATATGAAAACATGTTTTAAAACGGTTAGTGTAACATCCCAATTTTAGGCCTAGTTGGAACAGTGGCTTTGGGACCACAAATTCGATGAGGAAAAATTCATTTTTATTATATTTTTATGGCCTACAATTTCACAGAATGATTTCTTAAAAATTTCGTTTGAAAATTTTGATGTTTGGGCACTCAATTTGGTCAAAATGACTAAATTTTAAAAAGTGCAAAAGTTGAGTTCTACATGTTAGAGGTGTCCAATTTTTACGAGTTTTTAAATTGGAGGTCCTTAAATGGTAATTTGACCATTGGTTAATTGTTGGACAAAAATAGACATGAAATGGGTGTAATAAAATATTTTAAGTTAAGGGCATTTTGGTAATCTAATAATTAAAAGAATTAAAAAAGGAAAATAAGCCAAAATTGGCTATCATCTTCTCCATCTAGTCGAAACTAGCATGGACACCATGGCTAGGGTTTGGTTCAAACTTCCTAGCTCATTTGTAAGTGATTTCGAGCCTTGTTTTTAATGTTCTTTACATTTTTGAAGTCTCGGTAACATGATCTACTCATTTCTATCATTATTTTGAGCTAGGGTTTATGTTTAAAAATGTAATCACGAGTGACATGCTTGTATTTTAATGTCTAATGGTAGAAAATGATTGTCGGGTGTTAAATAAATGACTTTTACTAAGCCATTTTCGATGAAAACGTCCAAAAGGACCATTTTGTAAAAGTTGTAAAGTTGGTCATAAAAGGGTGATTTAGTGGAAATTGGGCACTTCCGTAGTTATGAAAATGATTCGGCTAGGCTTAAAATGCAAGGAAATTGAATAAAAATCATTTTGCGAGCCTAAGGGCAAAAGTGTAATTTCGATAAAGTTTAGGGGCAAAATGTAATTTTTCCAAAATGTGATTTTGGGTCAATTTGAATAATGTGAGTCCTAAATAGGCTGTATTTGAAATGATAGATCAAGGAAATCGAGATTCAGGCTTAAATCTTAAAAATACAAGTTTTGGACTAAAATGGTAATTTTGCCATTTCCGTATTCGAGGTAAGTTCGCGTGATTTAATAAGTATATTATTCATGTTATTATTGTTATACATGAAATATATCTTGCTATGATTGTATTGAATTTGACGTTAATGGACATTTGATGGAAATTGACATTTTAAATGAAATGAATAAGTTTGTATGAAAACTAGGTGATATGTTATTTTTATTGTATGGACTAATGCCCGAATAAACATGAGAATGTGTTGAATTGAATGTACATTGCATGATCACCTATGCATGTTGATATACTTTATGAAAAGTGAAAATCTCGGTTGAATAAAAAGGAATAACTGATGGATTTCTCGAAAATGTATTGATGGTAAAAAGGATCTAGCCCAGACGGGTGTTCCTTAAGTGATCGAGCCTCCCAAAGAATATATGTGCTGAAATGAGAAATGAGATCTTATTTGTGTTGCAGAAAGGATTTAACCCGAACGGGTAATCCATCGATCTCAGTATAGAAAGGATTTAGCCCAGACGGGTAATCCGATTAAGGACTGAATTTAGCCTGGACTGGTAATTCAGATCCGAGCTTATGAGAGTTATGTCAATGTAAGGGATTTACCCTGAACTGGTAATCCTACCGTAAGGACCGAGGTTCGCAGGAGTGCATACTTGAAATGATCACTTGTATAAATTAACGGTAAATGGGATATCCATCGAGATTCTGAGAACTTCAACGACAATTTATATGAGAAATGGGATGGAAATACTTGGAATGATAAACTCATCTATACTTAGGTGATACTAGTATGATACATATGATTGTCATGTTTAGATGAGTGGTTGTGCTAAGAGATAGCACAGGTACGTACTCGAAACCCATAAGCACGCGTTTGACATGTGAAATGAAATGGACTTGTGATGATAGTGAAAATGAATGAATGATATTTATGAGAATAATTTATATGAAAAATTTGTGATGGTTATCATCATGTTGCCCTAAAATAGATTAGTACAATAGCAGTGGTTTGAATTTGAAAATCCACTAAAAATTGTGAAATTCGAATTAAAGGCTGAATAAAATATGAAATACAAGCTTATCGAGTCTAGCTTCAAATAAAAGAAACGGTGTAAGCAAAGGAATCTCATAGTATGAGATATTGGAATTTTTACAAAATAGGGTCGGAGTGATCTCGGACTCCCCTATCTTAAATTTGGAAAATCATTAAAAATTGTACAAAAATGATTATGGGTTATAATTTATATGCCTAAAATCCTTAATGAGTCAATTTTCAAGAGAAATGAACATAAGCATAATCTAAGTTTTATACTATGAGATGATTAATTCGAAGGGAAGAGAGGTCGGAACTGTTAGACTGTTAAATAGGGGTAACTTTAAAGAATAAATTGTACTTATTGGCTTGACCAAAAATTCTGAAAATTTTATGGTAAGAAGATATATGAGTCTAGCTTCTGGAAAAATTAATGGATATTGATTTGGAGTCTCGTAACTCTATATATAAATAATTTAGTGACTGTGACTTAAGAAAATTACTTGACTAGACTTTGAATAAATAGAAAGAATTTGAAAATAGCATGTTATCACATTGCTTATTATTTTCATGCGAGCTTACTAAGTGTAAAGCTTACCCCCTAATTCCCATTTCCTTAGTGGTTTCAGGTCGGCTCGAGGTTGGAGATCATCGGAGACAACGTCACACTATCGAGACATTATCTTTGGAATATTCATATTTATGCTAGCGATTTCAAGTGAGTGGCATGTATAGGGACATAGTTTTATGATAGATGTTGTTATGAGTAGCCAAATGTATTGGCTTATAATGATTCGCTGTATATAGCCATAAGATGTGGCTTATAATGATTATAGCTTGAAAGCCTATTTATCCATGTTAGGTTCTAATGTTTGCGATGTGAATAGGCTTGTTGAAAATGTATGTTGGTGTATAACATGTGTGTGTGATGAATGCTTCATGACCAATCGAACCAATCATTGCTATGTAAAAGTGCATGATATAAAAATAAAATGGTGTTGATTGAACTTGAATGCTTAAGGTCTAATGACACAAGTGATAAGTGAATAATTCTAGATTGTTAGTAAAGGTGGTGCAATAGTCAGATTAATGGTCATGGATGTTTGCATCTAGACTGGATATCACAAAAGTATGCGAAATACGTGACTAATGATAGGTTGATGTTAAGAATATATCTTAATGAAGGAGGTCAAATCATTAAAATGATGCCATGATATGTGTCCTTAATGTACAAAATGAATTGTGGAATTAAGGGTAACACAAAGGCTTGAAAAATAGCCTAAGTGTTGGCCACACGGGTTGAGACACGGCCGTGTGTCTCATCCGTGTGAGGGACACGGGCTGGTGACATGGGCGTGTGGCCTGGCCGTGTGGTTCAAATTGTGTGCTGATGTCATAAACAAAGAGTTACACAGCCTGAGGACACAGGTGTGTGGATGACACACGGGCGTGCCTAGTGTCCACACGGGCGTGTGACCCTGTTTTATAAAAAAAATTTCTAAGTTTTCCTAGAACTTTCCAAAGTCCTAGGTTTAGTCCCGGACCATTTTAAATGCATGTTATCGACCTTGTAGGCCCATAATAGGGACATTATGAATATATTTGATTGGTTTTTAACTTGGAACAAAATTTCATGGCTCAGATTATATGATTGCTTGAGTTTAAGTCCGATAATGCCTCATATCCTGTCCCGGCGTTAGACACGGGTAGGGGGTGTTACAGTTAGGAGATATCACACTATCACAGATTATATAATGGCATGTAAGCTAGACTCGTATATGCTACATTAGCTCGAGAATCGACTAAACCATAGCTCTGATACCAATAAATGTAACACCCCTAACTCAAATTCGTCGCCTAAACAGGGTTAAGGAGCATTACGGGAGTTTACAAATCAAACAGATAGAAAATGCAAACATTTCATATCATATAACATTCATGTCAAAAACCAATCAAAATTATACATATTGCCCATTATATGAGCCCTCGAGGCTCAAAATACACATTAGAAACAAGTCGAGACTAAATCTAATACTCAAGGAATTTTTCAAAAAATATTGAAAAATTTCAAAGCTATAGGGGTCACACGACCGTGTGACTCACACGGTCAGAGATACGCTCGTGTCTCAGGCCGTGTGGGCATTCAGAATAGGGACACATAGCCGTGTCCCATCGCATGTTCATGCCCATGTAACTCTCTGACTTGGGTCAACGGCCAAATCACACGCCCGTGTGATAGGCCGTGTGAGCATACTAACTTACTCTCTTAAGAAGATACAAAGGACACACGGCTAAGACACTCGCCCGTGTGGACGAAAATAGGCCAATTTCCAAGTCACAATTCTCACCCAATTTGACATCAACCTAACTCAACATTTTGAACATCAACAAGCCATAACAAGGCATTCAAAACAAAGCCAAAATCAAGTCTTAAACATGAAATATCACCACGTACAACCAATATGCCCTTAGGCACCTCAAATGAAAAATTAAAAACATGTCAACGAAGTATCTTAACTTACCTAAATGACCAAATTCATATATGCATATTCAAAACACATTTTACTTTCTTTCATTCTACCATATAAATCACACATCAAACATGATAAGGCCACATATATGCACATCAAAATATACCAAACTCAAGCCATATAAATGGTTAATCTCAACAAAGCACTTATATGCCAACATTGGCTATATGCCAACATTGGCCAAATTAACCTATACATGTCGTTATAACCGATATTAATTTACTGAAAGTATCAAAAGGCCGATGGATAGTGTGAAATAGCTCCGACCAACTTCCAACTTGAACGAGCTTCCGAATTACTATAAAACACGAAAAATAACACAGAGTAAGCATTTAAGCTTAGTAAGTTCATATAACACAAAATTTAACTTACCATATATCCATTAAATAGGTAAGTAAACATAGCATATCACAACTAGTTCGGCTAAAAGCCTAAACACATGATCACCAACATATTATTCATGAAAATTACATATAAGATCCAACATACATGGTTGAATTCATCAAATAATCATATTTCATGTATTTCATGTAAATACTAATAATAGTTCATATCGAACTCATATAATCTTGTAACAGAACTGTGCCCGTTGAACCATTTAAAATATAGTTGGATACATGGGTAGTACACATGAGGTGTACTGAACTGTAAACCATCAATTCATATACATGAATGCTTATACGAGCTATGAATCAGTATGCTCTCACGAGCTGTGAATCAGTAAGCTCATATGAGCTGTAAATTAGGAAGCTCTTACGAGCTGTAAATTGGAAAGCTCATTCGAGCTGTACTGTGTCCACAACACATGTAGGACCCAAACCAAATCGGTAACCTTAATGATATGTCATTTGTATCCTACTAATTTCTAAGGTTCAAACGAGACTCGGTAATCATTGGATATGCAATAGGTATTTATACATGGTAATTATACAAATCCCATACATATGAGTCAATTAAAACACATAAATACTCAATTTAATTACACTAACTTACCTTGACGAGTGTACGTAAACACAGAGGCGACTAATCTGATATTTTTTCTTTACCTCGATCTAACTCTGTATGAGGTCTGACAAGATCTATACAAATAAATGTAACTCTTTTCAATATAATTCTCATTTAATCCAACATGAAATTTTGGCAAAATTACCATTTTACCCTACACTTTTAATTCCTTTGTAATTTAGTCCCTAGGCTCAAAAAATGAAATTCATACAATTTAGTCCTTATTCAAGCCTAGTCAATTTTATACATATTAATAGCAGCCCATATATTTCACAAAATTTATAAATTTTATCATAAATTTATCATCATTTCCAATTTAATCCCTAATTGATAATTCCATCAAAATTCTCTTTACAAAAGCTATTTATCTAACAACAACCATTCATTTTCTATTATCAAACTTCAACATTCAAGCATATTCATCAATGGCAAAATCCTAATACTTTAATAGTTTTGCAAATTAATCCTCAAGCTACTAGATTAAGCTACTACGATCTCGGAAACATAGAAATAATAAAAAACGAGACAAAAATACATACCTAATTGAGCAAAATAAGCTTGCCTAACTTTCAAGCTTCCATGACTAGGTTTTCTTTTCTTTTTTTATTTTGGTGGAAGATGATGAGAATGGATGATAATAGTTTATTTTATTAATTTATTATAACTTTAATCACTAATTTCAAAAATTAACCTTAATATTTCATTCAATTTTCAATGATGACTATTCATACTTATCCACTAACCACTTTAATGGCCTATTTATTATATAAGGACCTTCGGTTTAAAATTATATAGCCATTTAATACCTTTAGCTATTATATATCAACTTTTGCACTTTACGCAATTTAGTCCCTTTTATCAAATTAAGTATGTAAACTGTAAGTTTTTTTAACGAAATTTTTATACGATATTTCTATCATACTATAGACCGTAAAATAATAATAAAATAATTTTTTTGACATTGGATTTGTGGTCCCAAAATCAATGTTCTGATTTTACTGAAAACGAGCTGTTACAGACTGAAAAAGAAAAGAAATTTAATTTAAAATTGGCAATAAGGTATTCCTAAAAGTTTTTCCCTGGAAAAAAGTTCTGTGTTTCGGTAGAAAAGGGAAGCTCAGTCCGAGATTTATAAGGCCACATGAGATTCTTGAAAGAATTGGATCTGTAGTATATTGCTTAGCTCTGCCTTCAAAACTTGAAAAGATTTACAACGTCTTTCATTTGTCGATGAAAGACGATATAGATCTAACCCTTCTCACGTGATATCTCCCAAAGAAATAGAGTACAACCTAATTTGAAGTATAGTGAAGAACCAGTAAAGATTTTGGCTCACGAAGTTAAAGAGTTAAGAAACAAACGGGAGGCACTAGTGAAAGTATTATGCCATCATCACGATACAAAGGAGGCTACGTGGGAGCCAGAAGAAAATATGAAATCCCATTACCCACACCATTTTATAGGAAAATTTTGAGGACGAAATTTCTTAAGGAGAGAGAGTTGTAATAATCAGATTTTAAGTGGTATTGAAAATGATGGTTTTGGAACCCCATTTCTGATGTCCAAGTTTATAAATATTAAATATTAATATTTACAAGGTTATGTTAAAGTTTAGTCCAGTAATTTTGTCGAATTAATAGTTAATTAAGGTACAAAGACTAAATTATAAAAGTTTATCACTATAGATTTTTAAATAGCCGAAGGACCAAATGAGTAATTAGACTATTTTAAATAGTCAAATAGTGGTGGATGATAAGGAATTCCACTAATTTTTGGTTAGTCATGCTTAAAGTTGAAGTAAATAATGTTTAATTAACTAAAATAAGGTTAATTAATTTTTAAATAAAGTATAAAAGATAACTTATTTTTTGTCATTTTTATTTTTCTTTCTTCTCTATCAAAACCACCAAAGAAAACCTAGGAAGCCATTTTCAGAGCTTCAACATATTCGGCCCTTGATTTGGTAATTCAATCTTAGTCCTTTTCTTGTAAGTTTTATGATTTTGAGGTCGTGTGAGCTTGATTTAGCTAGCCCATGTACCAATTTGTAAAAATTTTAAAGATTTTGAGAGTTTCCATGGTTGATTTCTTGAAGAAATTGGTGTTAAATTGATAAATTTTAAGCTTAGATTTGAAAAAAGCACTAGATTGTAAAGTTTAATTGTTAGTTTTGTTCAAAAGGACCAAAGTGTATAGATTGTAAAATTGATGTGAAGTTTATATAATAATAGATAACATAGGGTCATAGAAGGATTTGATTGACATTGGTTTCAAAATCGAAGCTCAAAATTGAAAGATTTTGTTATTTTAGTTTTAGGGACTAAATTAAAAAAATACAAAAATTTGGGTGCATTTGGAAAATGAAATTAAAGTAGTTCATGCATATTATGGGGTAATATTAAAATTTCTAGAATTGATAAATTGAGTTGAATAATTGTATAGGTCAAGAATTGAACCAATCCGAAGATAATTGGGGAAAAGGCAAATTTGTTGATTAGTCCTTAAGGACTTGTTTGTTTGCTATTTTTCTAGGTAAGTTCATGAAAAACTTACTCTTTTATTTCATGTTATGATGGAATTATGTTTATTTTGCTTATTAGTTTATATAAATGTGAATTTGGTGATTTTTGGCATTAATTGGGCTAAATTTTAAAGTGTATTTATGAACAAGTAAAGGTACCAAAATGGAAATGGAATGTTTATAAGATTATTAGGACATGTATATTATGCCTATGTGAACTCAGTAAAGGATTAGGATACATATGACATGCCATTAGGGTTAACTATAGAAACAATCAGGGATTTACATGGTTACATGAGATCCAAATTTTTTTACAAAGTCTCGATATATATGAAACATTGGTTTAGCCTGGACTGGTAACCTCGATACAATGTCAACTTGTGAGAGCAAATTCATAAATTTCAACTTGGGTGAGAGCCTTGATCACTGTCAGCTTGTGTGAGCACTATAGTCCTATGTATTCGAGTTCAATTCACTAAGCTTCTTTCGGGTGAAATTGATAACCTAACTGAAATGTAATTGTTGAAGTGATTTGAATATGAATTAAATTACATATGCTTTCAAATTGAATGTGAATTCGTTGGTACATGTTACTAATTGAATTGTTGCATATATATGACTTGTGTTATAAGTTCTTGATATGTAAGTGGACTAACTTATCGTTTGTATTTATTGATATGCATATGATACTATAAAGTATGCCAAGGGATACCATATTAAATGCCAAAGTGTTTAAATGTTTAGTTTGTTGTAATGTCAAGTTAAGTTAAGTAAATTTCATATGAGCTTACTAAGCATTCAATATGATTACCCCATTGTTTTCCCTTTCCCTGTAGATCATTACTTTGTAGAACATGTCAAGCGAATCCATCAAATCTCACACAATCCTATCACTCAATTTTGTAGTTATTTGGTCATTTTGAAGCTAAGTTTTGGCATGTATATAGGTGTTAAGAAGTTTATATTATGATATGTGAATATGTATACTTATGGCAAGTTTACTTTAGTCTTTGCCTAGTATGTTTGAAATGGTATTTGGATTACATATGGTAATGAACTTGCATGAGTTTTATGCTAATGGTATAATGTTGCAAAATGCATATGAAATGACATGTTCAAAGATAGATTAGTAAAGGTAAGTTTAATATTTGAATACTTGGATGATTGACAAATATGGTATATGGTTGAATGGAATGAAATAGATGATTTATAATAGGTTGAGCTCATATTGAATTAGTGTTGTTTTGAAATGGCCTGAGGTCATGAGCAACCTTCCTTGTTGTAATATCATTCAATAATGAGTCACATCACTACTTTAAGAGGCCAAAGGTTACGACGTTATAATTGTTTGGTGACATCACGACGTGGAGGAGGTGACGTCTTGAAGTCGCCCCTAATTTTCTAAAACTTTACAATTTGGTTCTATTTCATGCTCGAGTCAATAAAATATATTTTGTAAGCTTGGATTGATGATTTAACATAACGTAAATGTATTTAACAAATATGGCATCCTGTAGTTGCTCTAACAATGAATGTGGCATTGTAACGCCCTCAACCCGAATCGATTCACTAGGTCTGGATCTCAGGTGTTACTAAATTATACAAACATTTAACAAAATTCTACTTACATTTTCTCATTTATTTTAAAACCTGTATTTTGAGGTTCCCAAAAGAAAAACTTAACATTTGAAAATTTAAAATAAAATATATGATAAATAACTTATTACATCAGAATTGATACAAATCTTGTAACACCCCAAGAATTCTAAGTATTTATTTTTGTATGTTTGTGTTACACACAATTGTATGTCTGCCTTAGTGGTTATGTGTCCTGGGAAGAGTTTGAGAAGTCTTGGGTTCAGGCCTTGGCTTGAGCAAAAGTTTTGTTTTTAAAAGAATAAACCCTGTCTCTAGTCAGTAGGCTTTTAAATAAATGTGGGTATTTTATGTCAGAATGGGCCTGCTGGTCTAAGGGATAGGTGGCGTGTTACTGTTACGAGGATCTTGAGTTTGAGTCTTGGCGATGTAAGGGAGTGTTTTATTTTGCTACTGGTACCGTGGGAGTGTTGTGGTTTGACCGAAACACTAAAGTGTTTGAGTGGATTTTGGATTAAGTGGTTGGGGGAGGAGTGGGTGGCATGAAGGGATTTGGGGAGAAAATTATGGGAAGTTGAGGTGAGAGGGAGTGTTGGTGCCGAATTTGAATTTTGGGCACTCAAGAATATTGCTTTGGTTGGTTTGCTGCTCATTTCAATTTCTGTCTACTCTTTTGGTTCTTTTCTGCTTGGTGGCCGAATATTGTTGGGGTTCATTCGGGTATTTTCTTTCTTGGTTTTTTTTAACTTTGTTCTCCCTTTCGACTATCGTTCTTTCCCCTTGTTAGTCGTTTCTCTTTTAGTCTACTACTCCTCTGGCAAACAATTCTCTTCCCTCTATCTAGTGGCTGAACCTCCTTCCTCTGTCCATTATACTTTTTCATCCCTTTGGCCGATTCTCTTTCTTCTCCCCTTCCGAATTCTTTTGGTTTTAGCAACCCTTTCTCTTCATCTTTGTTTTGGCTGAATACCCCATCTCTCCTTCTTCTATTCTTTTAGTTTGACAATTGTTTTTTGACCAATCAGGTTGAGTGTGCACAGCTGTTTTCTTTCTCTCTTTCAGTCGTATTAGTCTTTCACCTAACACCTTTCTTTACTGTCGATTTTTGCTAGGGGTTTGGTTGTGCTAGCCTTTGCCTCTATCGTATTGTGTGCTTTTGACTTTTGTTTGGGGTGTGTGCCGATTGTTTCTTCCTCCTATTTTGAGTTTTGCGCTTTAGGTAAGTTGTTATGCGGTTGGTTCAAACTATTGGTGTGATCAATAATGGTTTAGGTTATTAAGTTTCGGTTGTATTGTAGGTTATCTCTAAGGGGTTTGTAATCAGTCTCTTGCGTCGATTTAGGTGTGCAAGTCTCAATCGATTGGTCAAGCCAAGTGATAGGTAATCTCTTAGATAAGTGTTTTGGGTAAGGTTCTTTTCAATTCGATTGGTAGGCGATTAACGGAAGCTTGTGATTAAATATAGGTTGGAGTGCTCGTGGGCTATTTGCACACTTTTGCAAACAAGGTGTGTAAACACAATCTCAACTATGGAAATCGGCAAAAGCCGGAATAAGTGAGCGAGGATGCTACACGGGCGCGTGCTTGCTCATGTGGTGGCCCGTGTGACTAAACATGGGCGTTTGATTGTTGTGGCCGACCATGAGCGATTTCATGGGTCGAGGTCGTTTTGGGCCATTTCTGGCCGAACTGGGCCGTGTGGGGCCCATGGGCATGTGGGCCCCATACGGGTAAACCATAGGGATGAGTGGAAATTATTGGGCCAAGCTGTACAATACACACAGCCAAGGCCATTATGGGCTGTGTGGGCCATACGGGTGTGTGGGCTCACATAGGCCCGCAATATGGGCTTTAGGTCCATTATCACTATTGGACTGTTAATGTTGCACGGGTCACCCGAGATGACTGTGGACCTACTGTTGGGTCAGTAAGTTTACCTAGACCCCCTAATTGACAAAATGTCTGTTATGCTCCTATGTGATAAAATAACTGTTATGCCCTATGTGATGTATGATTGTGTTAAGCATGCCATTTTAGACGTATTGAGTACATGTGTGATATTATGACATGACATGACATGGCGCATGATGTATTGCATGGGGTTGGGTTTTATTATAATTGGAGGAAGTGTACTGTACTGGCCACTCTACTGCAAATACTGTTTAGTGCCGTAACCGATACTATTTAGAGTTTAGGGATGGGTGGGTTGATTATATCCCCGCATGGAGTGCAGGGTTGGACGGAGATGGAGTGTAGAGGCTGGCTAGGTAGGATCTCTTGATTGCATATTTGTACTGTTATTGTCACTGAGATGGGCTTAGGCCCAAATTGATACTGATACTGTAATAGGCCAAGGCCCTAACTGAGACTGAACCATTACTGAATTGGGCTTAAGGCCCAGATTGTATTGGCTCACTATTTGGTTATTTGATATGGGATTACACACTGGGTTTTCATAACTCACCCATCTGTTTATCAGTACAGGTAATCCCCGGTCTTAGGCGAATCAGTGCTACGAGGGACTCAAAGGTGGCTACACAACCGCACATACTTTCATATTTGATTTTTAAATTATAAGTAATTTTATTTTGGATATTTTTAGTGTAATAAGGCCTCTTTGAATTTTTAATTTTTAATTTTGGATTTTTATTTGTTTTGTTTTATAACTGCTAGCAGTAGGAAAAGACACGGGTTTTCAAAAAGATAAATGTTTTTCAAAGATACCACGAATACGAGCTTCTGCAAGAAATAACGTTTTAAAAATTAATGACATTTTAATATGATTAACTTTTGACAAACGACTCTCATTTTGAAAATGAATGACACATCTTATAATCATCTTTAAGATCACACAAAGAGGTTAAATAGAGAATGGGTTTTTCAACGATATCCCACTTTACGAAAAATACTTCAATGTGACATCGCTAGATTCGGCCGTAACATCCAAGCTGGGTGTGGGGTGTTACAAATCATTACAAGAGAGAAAATTATTCTACGATAGACTCGAAAGGTGTATCTGAGACTACTCCACAAATCCACTGTATGCATAATAGCCCACTCCGACACGATTTAGGCATACTCCTAGCGTTGTCCCTTTAGGCGAAACCTCTTCAACAATAACCCAAAAAAGCAATAACAAACCTTGTAAGTACAAGAGTACTTAGTAAATCCCACTATAACCATACCTTTTTGGGTACTTTACAAATCTTGTATGAATTTCTAGGAGCCAACCATATTCTGCACCCTTTGCTTCAGCTGATACCATAACGATTTTATCATTCTTTTATACACTAGTTATCATGCCCTTATCATACTTAATCTTCCATATCTTGTTAATTGAGGAGTCTTTTCAATCAATTCATAAATCTCTCATCCCATAATACTTACCTACTAGAACATACCTTTAGAAACTACTTCCAGCACTCCTTACCTTAAGCCATGCTCTTATTTCAAACAACCGCTCACTGACATTATCTTGGGCGGATACATATATATGGTGGATTCTTACGCAAAGGTTCATACCATTGGTTCATACTCACGTACCCTGAATCCAGTTCTGTATATATATCCATATTGATAATTCACAACGTATAACATCCAGATGAACTATGTATCATGCTTTATCATAATCTTAATATTCAAAATAACATTAACTCAAATTCAAAATAATTTTAGAAGAAGACGCAATATCCCTCTGTAACACCCCAAACCTGGCCTAGACGATATGGCCAGATCTAGAGAGATTACCATGATTCATTTGAAAATACAGAAGCCATTTGAGACTTGTAAAAATAGCGCTAGTTTGTGATAAAATTCCAGTTTATTTGGGAAAATACTTCTCTTAACTATTTCATTAAAAATTTCAATTATATATTTATAAAACACTTGAGTTTGCAATGAAATTTATTAATTAAATTCAACTTAGGTAAGCGCAGTTTGGTATTGAAAATCCAACATTTTGCATATAGAGTTAATATAATCTAAATGTTAAAAAAAATTAAAACAGAAAATAAAATCCAAACTTTAAAAACAATCCCCAAAAGTCTAAAAATGGTCCACAAGAAAAACATATTTAATACGAACAAGTTAAAAGAAACGCAATAATAATAAATAACCGAGCTTCCGTTGCATTGATCTACCCTAAGTCTATGGATTACCTGAGAGCAAACAAATATAAAGTGAGCTTACGAGCTCAGCAAGCTCAGTCTGTAACTTATTTCAATTAACAATTAAGACTCACATGATTCATCAAATAAAATAGAAGATATGCATCTAGATGCCAGTTAGATATAGTTCATAACCAGATATAGAAATACATGCATAACAGATACAGATTCAAATCCTATCCCTGTCTGCTACACACCATCTCTAACCATCCCTACACACCAACTAGGGTATTAAATACCCTTCTAGCCCCACACATCATTAAGTGATCGTACGTCAGTTTTTAGAATATTTGTAGTCTAGATGCCAGAACAATACGCGGTAAACCACCAGGAACAGATATACGTGGCTGAGCCACCAAATAAGGCAGATAAATTAAACTACCAAAACTTCCTCCATAATCATAATCTCACCCCAATACACATGCAAAACTAAACAAATATCGAATCCGTGTATGACATACATGTTATACACATCAGATTTAGATCATATTGGCATAGAACACAACATGCTATTACATATAACATATAACTCATGCATTCATATGCCATATTTAACAGAATAAAGCATCAAAAATCGTGATTTATAGAAAAAAATTTACCATACAGACCCTATAGAAGGCTAAACTTGATTCACAGGACAAATAGAACACTGTGGTAAAATTTCAGAATTTAGGCCCACACAGTGCAATTGACCCAGATTGTGTGGTTGACACGATTTAACACACAGTTTATTATATGGCCATGTGGTACACATTTCCGTTTGGTGTCGACAATCTAATTTTTGGCTTTCCACCATTCGCTTTTTTTTTTGGTTTTTCGTTACACACCTCACAAGTTCTGATACGAGTCCAAACACGAGATATCTAGAACTCTAAAACACCATTCAATCAACTACTTTAACAATAGTTACAAATTTTCCAAGTAACTCAGTCAATCAAAATGCTAACATAGGCATTTCTAAATCGAAAATCAGACTTTTGGGCATTCGAATACTCACCCAAATGTCTAAAGCAGATCCTGACACCACTAAATCGTAGGAGGAAAGTCTCGAATTTCTTGATTATCACCTAACAATAAAATTTCACAAGATTAAACCGTGCCTCAAGAAAGTAGTCAAATCGCCATTCATAACCCTTATGAAATTCATTAGAAAACACTTACTCACAAATACCTGAAAAAAATTAAAATCGCGAAAGAGAGTATAGGTGAACCACACACCAAAACACATGGAAGAAATTGAAACAAAGTAGCAAATGAATCAAGAACAAAATGAAACAGTAGGTAAGGGTGAAAGAAAGGAAAACAAAACTAAAAGAAAGAAATAAAAATAGAACGTGAAATAGGAATGAGGAAACATGGGGAATTTTTGGGGAGAAAGAAAATTAATTAATTAATAAATTAAAAAAAAAACAAATCTTATCCCTTTAGCAACTAACCAAATTTTCTGATAACTACTTAGATTCCTCATAATTCAAATTCAATTTGAACTCTACCATGTGATTGGCACAGATTGGGAAATAAAAAAATATTTTTGCTTGAGCTCGTAAGAATTCGAATACAAGACCAAAGGGTAAGTTGAAGCCTTACCACTGAACTAGCAGGCTCATTCTTGACACAAGTTGAGAAAAAATTAAATTTAAACAAAATATAAAGAAATAGAGATAGAGACAAAAATAGCAAAAAAATCCAATAAAGGGAATCAAACCCAGAACTTCACATCTTAACCACTAAAATAGATTAATTTATTTGACAATTTCTAACCATTCAAAACTTAAAATTTTGGGGCATTACACCCTCAGTTTTCATTTTTTTATAGATTATCTTGACAGATAACCTTTTTGACATACAGATACACATATCTTTTTTGTGGAAAAACCTTTAAGACTTTATTCAATTTCTTTACCTAGAGCTTATCAATACCTTAACTTAGTCATACTTGTGACAAAACTACTATAATTTACTTATATCTTCCATAGAGACAGAAATTCAGATTCATAGCTTACTAGATATTCCAGACAATTCAAACCACATAGACTTAGTAGAACACCATACAAACATTCAGATAGAGTACACCACTGAGGTGATCTATTCAGAGTTCGCCACAAAGACATTCCTTTTCCGAGTTCGCCACAAAGGCTATTCTTTTTAGAGTTTGCCAAAAAGGCTATTCTTTTCAAAGTTTTCCAAAAGGGCTATTCTTTTCTGTCGTGTTTGCGATATGTATTTGTCTATACTTACATTATGTGATGTTTGCCCATTATCGTCCTGGGGCACACAGAAAACCCCATTGGGTAATCACTATTTCTTGTTTGTTTTTAGAGGGTGCCATGACCATGAACTTTTCCTTCAGAGTTGATATTAGAGTTTTTGTTTTCAGTCTCGACAGGCTCTATTAGACACCATCATAGTGAACTGACACAAACTCTCTTGACAGACGCTTCATGCACTGACACAATCTAAATTCCACCTTTTACTTCACTAACATACACCCAAACAGAACACACATGTCATAACATACGTTTTAGACATATACATACTCAATCATACTTCAATGTTTTAATACTAGTACACCAATCATCACATACTATACTGTAACACCCCTTACCCGTATTCAACGCCGGAATAGGATATGAGGCTTTACCAGACTTACATTGCACGCAAACATACAAATCAAGTCATAAATTTGCATCCAAATTAAAACTATTTGTATTCAATCATAAAGTCCCTAATACGAGCCTACGAGGCCCAAAACATGCTTTGGAAGCAGTTCGGGTGTAACACCCCTTATCTGTACCTGAGGCCAGGATAGGATACGAGGCGTTACCAAACACATACATAGTCATTCATGCAAAAATCGGGCTATAAAATTTTCTTTAAAATAACTTTATTCATACATACACAAATTGCCCCTACTATGGGCCTACAAGGCCCAAAAATAGCCATCGGAAAAGGATCTGGACTAAATCAGGAACTTAGAGAAAAGTTTGGGAAATTTACCCTAATACAGAGCCACACGCCCGTGTGAGACAGGGATATGTCTGTGTGCTCTTGACACGCCCGTGTCCTCCAACCGTGTAACTTTCTGACTTGCAAAATTAGGGTGCAGGGGACACACGTCCATTCCACACGCCCGTGGGTTAGACCGTGTGTCACACACGGCCTAGACACATACCCGTGTGCCTACCTGTGTGGACAATTTGAAGGCTATTTTCCAATCCAATTGCCACCCTTAACCACTCATGCACTTAAGCAAATTTCATAGCATGCAACATGACATACTTAGACACTCAATATTCAACACCATAGCACTTTCACATCTTATTATTATCATCCTATTGCACCTTCCCTTAATCACACCATTTGGAAGCATTTTATACAAACTTAATGCAAATCAATTTAAATATCAAAATTTCAAGTTGTACATCTATAACTATCATCATCTTAGGTTATTAAACCATTCTTTATCTCTTAGTATTTAATCCATACATCTACATATATCCACCAAGAAATCATATTCCACATCATTAAAACAATATTTCATCATATATCTATCACACAACCACTTAGAACATCATCAAGGCATCAACACATGCATGCATGAACAATTAGATATTACAACCTAAGAATCAATCATGAGTCATATCACATGGCTATTACAAAATGAATCATCAACATCTTAGGCCTGCACAATTTGGCCAAATAGCATGACACATACCACAAAATGACCAAGTCCCCTATACATGCCATTCTCAAAATAACAAATTCACAATGCTCAATGTTTTTTTGATAGTGAGATCGAATGCTCCGACAACTTCCGTTCCCCGAGCTAGCTTGACAGAACTACAAAGGATGTAAAAAGAGAAGGGAGTAAGCATTTAAGCTTAGTAAGTCCTCATGCAAATAATATGCAATATTAGTAAACCATAATCATGTAAGACATAATAACATAACCATCAAGATTATCCATCATTCAAGCATTCTAGCTCATTAATCAATTATTCATATATATATATATATATATATATATGAATGTACTTTCTCGTCACATGTCATTCTTTAACAAGGCATCACTCATGAGTATAATGTACGTACCTGTACATACCCATAGCTTTTCAAATAACTTTACCTTCGTTACCATCCCTATCTTGGGACTTTCATCGCATCATTCATTATAATACCCGTTGAACACTCGGAATACGATTGGATACACAGAATCTTGCACATAAGTGCCACATAAACATACATAGCCAAAGCTACCTCATATCATGCAACGCTCACAAATGAGCTACTGACGGGCTTGCTCATATAAGCTATCGATCAAGGTGTAACTACGCGGGCTGCTCAGAAAAGCTGTTAGGTATCTGACCACTCAAGGATCACCTAGCCATCGGTAGGACACACAAGACCATTGCCCGAAACTCAATCACATGTATCGCATCCATTATGAACTCGGACCACTCAACGAGCTCGGATGCCACATATATCACGAACCCAAACCACTCAACGAGTTCAGACTTCTTAATTCCTAGTGACATGGCACTTGTATCCTAGACTATTCCTAAGTTTCAAATGGGATTTTCCTCACTCGCACATGGCATACTTTGTCGTACTTGCCCGTGATGTCGTATGTAACGGCCATAATATCATTTATGTTTTCATATCAACCAATAAGCATATAACTCATAATAAGAAGAAAACATTTATCACATAATATCAAAACATTAAAAACATGCTACAACACCACATTATTTGCATATGCACTTACCTCAGTACAAAAATGGCGATAATCGAGCCTAATCGTCATATTCTTCCCTTGATTAAGACCCGGTTCACATTTTTCTTGATCTCTAATGCCAAATTTAATTTGTTTATTAATCACATTACTCAAATCAATCCATAATTCATGCTTTGGTAAAACTACCTTTTTACCCCTATCTTTCCACTTATTTACGATTTAGTCCCTAGGCTCGTAAAATGAAATGCATGCATTTTCTTGGTTACCCAAGCCTAGTAGAGCCTTTACTATGCTCATATTAGCCCATATTTTCCTTTATTTTGCATTATTACTACTCACTTTTACACTTTTACCAACAAGTCCCCCATTTAGGTGTTTTCACTAAAAATCACCTAGTAAAAGATGTTTATCATGCATCAAACATTCATGTTCCTCTATTAATCAACAAAACACATGCATGTTACACATGGGTCAAATTTCATACATGATCCCTAGCTCAAAATATAGCTAGAAATGGGTAGATCATGGTTCAAAGACTTCAAAAATACGAAGAACATTAAAAACGGGGCTAAGGAGCACTTATAATCAAGCTTGGAAATGTTGAAAAAAACCCTAGCTATGGCTATTGAGAAATTCGGCTAGCACATGAAGAAGATGAACACATTTTTTCTTTGATTTTCCCTTTTTATTCTTTTAATTACCAAATGACCAAAATGCCCTTAGGGTTTTTCTTTCAAATTTTTCCTATGCATGTCCATTTTTATCCAAAATTATAGAAATTGGTCATATTACTAATTAGGACCCTCTAATTCATAATCTAAAGTAGTTTCATGCTTAAAGCTTCTAGAATGCAAGTTTTGCATCTTATTCAATTTGGTCCCTTAAGTTCAATCAGACATTTTATGCATAGAATTTCTTAATGAAACTTTTACATAAGCATGCATTCATATCATAGACTTCATAAGAATCATGTATTAATTATTTTTATCTCAAATTTGTGGTCTCGAAACCACTGTTTTGACTAGGCCCTAATTCGGGATGTTACAACTCTCCCCCTTTAGGGATTTTCGTCCCCGAAAATCTTACTGGTAAAAAGGTTTGGGTACTGTTTCCTCATAGCCTCCTCGGGCTCCCATGTAGCCTCTTCGCCCCCATGTCTTTCCCATAAAACTTTCAAAGAGCAACACTTTTGTTTCTCAATTGCTTGATTTCTCAAGCCAAGATCTTAACAGGGGTCACACGCCCGTGTGGGCAAGCCGTGTGGTCACACACGCTCATGTCCCAAACCCGTGTAACTCTTTGTTTTGTAAAGCATGAACAAATTGAAGTCGCACGGAAAAGTCACACGCCCGTGTGCTAGGCTGTGTGGTTAATTTAATTTTCATAAAATAGGTGCAGAGTTCACACAGTCGGGACACACGCCAGTGCTTGAGGCTGTGTCCCTCACACGGCTGAGACACACGCCCGTGTCTCTACCTGTGTGCTCAATTATGAGAAATCAATTTCTTAAAATTAAGGTGCAAGGGGCACACGGCCGAAACATATGCCCATGAGGCAAACCGTGTGTCATACACAGCCTAGACACATGCCCGTGTGTCTACCCGTGTGGACAAAATAAAGGCTATTTACCAAGCCATTTGTCACCCTCATTTGCACATACACACCTACAATCTTAATGGCATAAATCATGGCATATTTAGTCAACCAAAACTTCTACAAACAAGGCTAAATCATGTCATTCCATTATCCATACTCAACATATTTGCAACATCATAATTTGCAAACCAAATTATACCAAACTCACATTCTATAAGTTAAAATATGGCTACCAATAACATGCAAAATTTTACTTAGTTTTCCTAGCATATCAATGAGCCAATCTTAACCATTCAACAACAAAACCATTAAGCCATATCCAACCATTTACCAAGCATTTATAAACTACATCACACAAGAGATAATTGCACATGCATGCATATATAAGTATATATATATATATAAGCTTACAACCAATTCAACCAAAATGAGCCAAGTTGCATGGCCAAATACCAAAACAAGCCTATGACTATTACAAGCCAATACTTTTGGCCAAATTCATAATGACACATTTAACAAAATGACCAAGTCCCTATACATACCATATTCTCATATTGTTTAAAATCATCAGTACCCAAAATAACTGTTTGATAGTGTGATGCAAACTCCGATAATCTCCAACCTGAGCTAGCTTGGTGACACAATAAAACATGGTAAATAAAACGGAGTAAGCTATATAGCTTAGTAAGCTTGTATGAAGAAATAAGCTAACCTTATCATACATTAGCATACAAGTAATATAACATAAGATAATGTAATTTACCAAAGTCACATGATCATAATTCACTTCTATCACACAAGGTGCCACATATGTAGCCATTGCTACCTCTATCTCATATCACCTATATGCTCGCTTTTGAGCCATTAACGGGCTTGCTCACACAAGCTGTTAGTCAAGATGTAGCTACTCGGTGCTACTCACATAAGTTGTCAAGTAACCGCAACATATGCCAGTATACTCAACCACCGGTAGGACGTACAGGACCAACAGTCGGGTCACATAACATGAAACCCTAGTGACATGTCACTTGTATCCTAATCTATTCCTAAGGTTTGATTAGGAATTCTCACTTGTCGAAAAATCATCAAACGTGTCCATAGAGTCATTTACAAAATTCACGAAGTATTAAAGCATTTAAAATACAATTATGATAAATCTTATTTAACATACGAACTTACCTCGGTTACAAAAACGACCAAAGGGATCTATTCGTCAATTACTTTGTTTTTCCCTCGATCTAGATCTGAACTTCATTTTATAATATATAATACCACATTTAACTTATTTAATCATCACATTATTCAATTCAGCCCAAGAACACATTATGGCAAAGGTTACATTTTTGCCCCTAGCGTTTCAACATTTTACATTTTAGTCTCTAGGCTTGTAAAATGAATTTCTTTCAATTTCATCACAGTCCAAGCCTAGCCAAATATTATTTGTACTCATAATGACCCACATTTTTCATTTATTCACACTTTTCCACACATTTTATAGACTTTTACAAATAAGTCCCTATTTAACTTTTTTATCAAAAATTACTTTACAAAGTTTAACTAACAATGAGCAGGCATTTTCTACCATCAAACATCAAAATACAAACATATTCAACATGGGTAAAATTTTAGACCTTAACTTTCTTTCTAGTTAGTCCTTGAAATAGCTAAATCAAGTTACAATGATCTCAAAAATATAAAAATCATTAAAATCGGGACAAGAATAGACTTACAATCGAGCTTGAAAGCTTGGCAAAACCCTAGCTATGTCTTCCCTTGAAATTTTTGGCTATGGGTGATTAAATTGAAGAAGATGGACACTTTTATTTGTTAATTTTATCTTTATTTACCAAATTACTAAAATACCTTTAATGTATAACTTTAAAATTTTACCTAACCATGTCCATTGTTGTTCATCCTAAAGTATAATGGTCTAATTACCATTTAAGGACCCCCAGTTTAAAATTTCATAGCAATTAGACACTTTTAACTTGTAGAACTTAAATTTTGCACCTATTGCAATTTAGCCCTTCTCAAATTGAGCAATCAATAGATAAAATTTCCAAACGAAATTTTCACACATTTATTTTATCATACTGTAGACCTTAAAGAAATAATAAAAATTAATATTTTTACTTCAAATTTGTGGTCCCGAAAGCACTATTCTAATTTGACCCTAAAACGAGCTGTTACATATACTCTTTATTGCTTCGAATCCATAGTTTAATCAATTTTCTATAGATGACTTACAATATGAATAGTATACAAGTAGAAGTTAGTAAAGAACTCATTTGATTTTCACCTACTGCAATTCAAAGCTCTATATTAAGATATCCATCACGAACCAACAACAACCACTGCTTAGAAATATTATTTCACCATTAACACTCTTTTACATACAAATTAATTATAGTTTCAATCACTGACCATCCCCTGTAGAAACCTTATACTGACAGTCTCACTGTTCATTTATTACTCATTTAGTACTTAACATAAAATGCTGAAATACTTACCCTAATGCGAAGTAACTATTGATCATAAAGAACCTTAGCTTCATCGAGGTAGGATACATTCAGATTTGAGGAAGGTTTTAGTACATACAACTTAAGGAAGAGGAAGAAGGACAAAGAAGAACCGCTTTTAGTATACATTCTTACCTATAAATATGACTTATCTTGCTTAGTGGAATCTAAGAAGTGTCATGCGTATAAGAGCTTGCCTTATTATTGACTTACAATTTTTGAGAAAAATATAAATAAGCCTCCTTCATTAAACTTATCAGGCTAAAATATATAGTTGGTTTCTAACCAGATTCCTTAAATTCTAACTAGCATAATATTCCATATAATCTAGACGTACTATACCTTTGGCAAATACTTATCCCATATTTCCCTTTTATCCCTTAACACAAACGTTTCCTAAATACATGGTAAAACATTAGAAAATCAAATTCTTACTTACCCTCATGGTGATTACAACTCGCTCATAAGTATCTGGCAAACCAATCTTTTGGTCAGATAACACTACACTAGACAGACTATTTACTGCTATACGCCGAAACTTTTCACCCACCAGATCTGGGGGTGTTATAGGCATCCTATCACTACTCTAACAACCATAATGCACATTTGTATGATATTTTGAAATCTCCCAAACCTGACTTGGACATTATGGCTAGATTGAGAAGGCTACATTAGCCACTGAAATGGCTAACTTACGTTACTTTTTAAGACTTTAATAAACTCATTTTAGAGAAAACCATAATTGTACTTTGAGTTAGCTTAAAAGCATTCATTCATTAGGTCGTGTATGCTTAGGATTCATTTTATTATTGATAGTGTTGTTTTAGAAAAACGGTTTGCTTGTCACTCTTCTTAAAAAAAACTCGAAGTTAAACTAGTGAAGTAGAAAAACCATTTTTCAAGTCATTTTGGAAAATTAGTTGCCTTATCGATTTGTTTTTCAAAAATGGTTCCTTTGCAATGCAGCGAAAAGTAGGAAACAATGTCAAATTTTACTTAAGTTTGATATCATGCATTATCCAGTTATTATGTTTGAGTAATCCATGCATGTAAAAATCTCAGAAGAAAAGTTATCAAGCCACAGACCAAAAATGATTAAAAATTACAAGCCAAAACTAATAAAGACTTAATAATAGTTAATTAAAAAAATAACAATCCGAGGTCCAAGTTGATTCTCCAAATACCGAGTTCGATTCTAATTTTGAGGTTTACTTGAAAAGTTAAACACTATTGGGGGGTGAGCTTATGAAAAGCTCAGTGTGAGTCAAATAATTATTTAAACAAAAAAAAGCATTAAATACAATAAAACATATTAGCATTAATAGAAGAAAACATAACCATCATAAGAATTTCATATCATTACACAGCCACTATCAAATTAATGTCAAACGGTGTATGAGCATGGGACATCATTCATACAAGCAACAATCAGTGATTTTGATGCCATTCAATACAACACAATATAACACATATCATAAATCAATAACATTCGAATATGTCGTGAGCATGATTATAACAGCCTATTTGTAGTGAAATCAGAATAGTAGTTTAGGGACAACAAATCGATCCAAAAAGAAAATTTATTTTTAGATTTTTGCATGGTTAGTATTTTGATAGGAATGTCATAAGAAAATTTTGATAAGAAAATTTTATCAATTTTGTGCTTAATTACAGATAGGACCGAATTGCATAAAATGTTAAAGTTGGATTCTAGTAGCTAGAAGGATCAAAGAGCTATGGAATTCAAAACTTGAGGTCCTTATATGGCAATTACACCAGTAAAGAAAAGTTAGTAGATAATTTTGGTGATCATCCATGGAAAAATTAGAAAAGGTTAAAGAATAAATTGTAAACTAAAATAATTAAAAGATGATAAATTAATAAATAAGAAATATCATCATATTATTATCATCTTCATGGAAACCCTAGGAAAGAGAGAAGAAACTAATCAAGCTTAATTGGGAAAGTATTCTTGTCCCGTTTTAGTAATTTTTATATTTTTGATATCGGGATAACCTAATCTATCTAGATTGGGGATCAATTTGAAAAGTTATCAAAGTATCGAATTTTTTCCATGGATGAATATGCTGAAAATTTGAAATTTATGATAGAAAATGAAAGGTTGTTGATAGATAAACAACTTTTACAAAGTGAATTTTGATGAAATTGTGATTTAGGGACTAAATTGTAAAGTTGTAAAAATTGAAGAAAAATTTTGAATTTTATATAATACATGTGTTGTAAATTTTATATTGAAATTTTGGTTAGGCTTGGAATAAGGAGTAGATTGCAAAGCCTAGGGATGAAATTAGAATTTATGAAAAGTTTAGAGGCAAAATGGTAATTTTGCCTAGGATGTAAATTGAGTTCAATAGAATATGAAATGTGAGAAATTGATGATTAAATTCATTTATATAGATCCGGATAACACAAATTCAAAGCTAGATCGAGAAAAAGAGAAACTTTCGGATTAGTAGATTTTCTTATACGAACTATTATCAATGTAAGTTTGTGTAACTTATTTATATATATTAACATGTTTGAATTGAATGTTATATTTATTTTGAATGAAATAAGTGTTTATTTGACTGTATGGATGTTATAAATATATGAATTATCACATGATAGAAAAAGTCATTAAAATGTTAAGTTTCGTTTGAATAATGAAAATCGATGGATACATGTAATTTCTCTACATGAAGGCGATTCTGCGTATGTTGCAGAAGGGATTTATCTCGAACAAGTAATTTTGATATAGGCCTCTCGAGCATCCTTATATATAGTTCTTGCGAGTATTCTGATCGATAATGATTTTGCATTTGTTGCACATTATCGTAGCTCTTTGTGAGCATCCTGATATGTGATCGGTTGTGATCCTGTATATATGCGGACACAAACGCAGCACTTCATGAGCGTCCTATTAAGCTCGCTTGAACAATTTGTTACATTGTCTGAAGCTCTCTGATATTATCTCCTCGGAGATATCCGAAAGGCTCTATGAGCTTCTTGAGTAAAAACTCTTATTCCTGATTAGCTCGAATAAGTGTCCTATTACATGATTACATGACTCGTTTGAGCATCCTAACATGTAGCTCGAGAGTATGCTCACTGAATAAGAATTGACGATTTATATGTAGCAGCCCGTTTTTGGGTCAAATCGAAACAATGGTTTTGGGACCACAAATTTGAAGTAGAAATGTTAATTTTATTATTACTCTAAGGTCTACAATATGATTGAATGATTGTGTGAAATTTCATTAAGAAATTTTATCGATAGTGTGTCCAATTTGACTAATAGGACTAAATTACAATAGGTGCAAAACTTGAGTTCTGTATGTTAAAAGTGTCTAATTGCTTTGAATCCTTAAATTAAAGGTCCTTAAATGGTAATTAGACCTGTAACGCCCCAAAAATGTAGGGTCTATGATTTTGCATGCTTTGACACAAATTTCATGTTTGCTTTGTTAGCTATGTGATTTGGGTGTGCTTGGGGGTGTCTGGGAAGTCCTGAGTTCAAGCTCTGGCTTTTGCAAATTTTTTGTTTTTGCTCTTAGAAGAACTTGGACACTGGCACCTAGGCTTTATGAATAATCGTGTTTGTTTGATGACACAAAAAGCCTTGTGGCTTGGTGGCAAGTGGCGTGATTTGGCAACTGAGGAGGCTGGTGTTCGAATCCCATGGCAGGCAAGGGATGATTATATTGCTACTTGGGACGGCAAGAGTTTGAAGTGGTTTCAAAATCTGCTGGGTGAGAGTTTGAACTAGTCTTGGGGGTTGTTGTGGAGGATATCTATGAGGGATAAGGGGAGAGATTCGTGGAGATTTTCTAAGAGTTTGAAGTGTGAGAGGGTTGTAGCTGAAATGAGGTGTGGAGAGTACCTATTTGATCATGCCACTTAGTGCCGAATAGGTTTTGTTCAATTGTGTTTCGGCATCTGCTCTTTCTTCTCTTTTGGTTTGTGAAATTTTAGTAGCGGTGGAGTTTTTTGACCATTTGGGTCTTTTCTTTTCAACTGTGGTTCTAGTTTGTTTTGCCGAAGACAAGAAAGCAAGTGTTGAACCCTTTGTGGAGACTTTTCCCTTTCTTCTTCATATTTCCCCCTCTCTGCCGAATAGGTATTCTTCCCCTCCCTTCTAAACCGATTACCTTAGGCCATCAATCCTCCTTTAAGGTGCTTGGTCGATTATTGCTTTCTCTATACACCATATTGCCTTACTTCTCTTTACACTTTTCTTTGGCGGAACCCTACTATCAAACCTAGCATTCTCTTAGCTGAAACTTCTTTCCCCTTTCTTCAAACACTTTTCTATTTCTTTTATTCATCTTTTAAACCTTTGTGTTACTCGGTTAATTTGATTGGGTGAATAATGTGCTTCTCTGCTAGTGGTAAGTATATCGTGTAGTGGTTAACAACTCTGTTTCTTTTGTTACTCTCTAAAGCCAAATACCCCTTTCCTCTTAATTCTCTGTATTTTTCGAGAGGTGACTTCTTTTTCTATGATGCATGTCATGGGTTCCAGATATCACTGAGGAACGAAGGGCACAAAATGTTCTCGAGCCATCGGAACCCTATTTTCCAATACTTAGGTAGGACGACTACTCCTTGTTCTTAAAAGTGTTATCTTTAGGGGTGTAGATTGCTTTTTATTTAGTTCTATGTATTGATCTGTTGAATATGTAGTTAGGTGCCAGGATCTAAGAGATTGACCCTCAATAATCTAAACATGGTTGGCCACCTTCTTTTCGACCAAGGTAAACGGAAAAGTTGGGTTTTGGATTAGTTTTTCTCGATTGTTTTAAGTGGAGAATAATTGAATGTTGGATTAATTGTAGGCTTTGGACTCATAGAACGTTCTCTCACTTTCGCAAATCGAGGTGTGTAATCGTACACCCAAACTTTTGTTACTGCCAAAGTGTGAGACAAGGGTGTGTATTCAAACCATAACGTTGTTATGAATCGGCAAAAGCCGAAAAGCCAAAACTTTGGCATTTATAGCCTCACAAGCGTGCGAACACCTGTGTGGTAAATCGAGCCTGCAAATTAGGGACAACAGACTGTAGAGGCCGCCATGATCGTTTTCGTGAGCTTGGGCCGTTATGGGCCTCGTTGGGTCGAGATGGGTCCACGGCCTAATGGGCTCGTGGGCCCTACACGGATAAAGTTCATGGTAGGTGACAAATAATAGAATGGACCATGGGGTTCGCATAGCCATGACTGAAATTAGTCTGTTTGGGCCACATGAGCGTGTGGGCCCACTTGGGCTGGGTAATGGGCCTTTGGCCCATTTACACTGTTTTGA
This sequence comes from Gossypium longicalyx, assembly GCA_025698465.1. Classification (NCBI taxonomy): domain Eukaryota; kingdom Viridiplantae; phylum Streptophyta; class Magnoliopsida; order Malvales; family Malvaceae; genus Gossypium; species Gossypium longicalyx. The sequence continues at coordinate 31,918,790 of CM046995.1, read as the reverse complement.
CCATATGAGTTATCTGGGTCATTTGAGACGGCTGTAGACCATTTGAAGGGTCGTCATCTGAACCGAGACCCAAAAATTAGTTAAATGACAAAAATACCCTCGAAGGTAAAATTATTATTTTACCCCCAAGAGATGGAAATGACCATATACCCTAGAGGTAGGTTGATTGATGAGTGTATGATATGTGCATGACTGTATCTGAGTATGAAACCTTGCATATACGTAATATTTATGATGTGACATTCTGCATTGGGGTTAGCATTCTGATTCGGAGGAAGTACTGTACTAGTGGCTTTGCCATATTTTACCATTCTAGTGGCTTTGCCACGTATTCTGACATTAGTGGCTACGCCACATTTACTATTATTAACAGCTTTGCTGTGTTACTTTTAGCAACTTCGCTGCAATTTTGGTGTGCTGGCTGGGTGGGTCGATTTAATCCCCACGTGGTGAGCTGTTTGGTATGGGTGGTGTATTGGTTGGATTGGTTGGGTTGCATACCTGCATTGTAATTATACTATTTTGGGCTTAGGGCCACACCGTCACTGTATAGGGCTAAGGCCCAGACTATACTGTTATTTAATAGGGCTCAAGCCCAGACCGTTACTGTATGCATTATTTACTGTTTGACTGGTAGGGGATTACACACCGAGTTTTCGTAAACTCACCCCTTTTTTTTAACTGTGCAGGTAATTCCCAACATAAGATGATTTGGAGTCACGAGAGACTCAAGGGTGGCCACACGTCCGCGGATTGTTTTTTAATGACTTAATTTATTCAAGTTTTCATGTTTGGGTTTTAATTATGTAATAAGGCCATTTGGGGAATTTCCTTTTTAACTTTATTGGCCTTTTGATTTCGTATTTTCAACTGCTAGAGTAGGAACATCGAGTTTTCAAATTAATAACATTTTCAACTAGAGAAGCTTTCGCGATTTTACTCAGGTTAGGTAATCGAGGATAACAAACGTTTTGATAAATCAATTTCAGATATAGCACAAAATTTATCAAGTTACTCAGGCATAAAAGATAAAAAAAAAAACTAAATGGGTTTAACTTAAAAACAAATTTCACCAACAAGTACAAGATTTCGCAAAACACTAAGATGTGACACACTAGATTCGACTGTAACGTCTTGGCCAGGTTTAAGGTGTTACAAGACCATTATATCTGTATGGACAAAAATGGACAAGGTTAGATAAAATTTCAAAGTTTTAAGTGAATGGCATTTTAGTCATTTGATAAATAAAGACAAAATAACTAAAATAAAAGTGTTCATCTTCTCAAATTAGTCCCCCCATAGCCAAAAATTTCAAGGAGTTCATGGCTAGGGTTTTGGCCACTTCCAAGCTCGATTGTAAGTCTGTTCTTGCCCGTTTTTCATTATTTTTATGTTTTTAAAGTTGTCTCAACCTAATCTAGCTATTTCAAGGACTAATTTGAAAGAAAGGTGAAGTTTAAAATTTTACCCATGTTGAATATTTGTGTATTTCGATGTTTAATGGTAGAAAATGCATGTTGGGTGTTAGATAATCAACATGTACCAAGTGATTTTTGATGAAAATGTCAAATAGGGACCTATTTGTAAAAGTTGTAAAATGTGTGTAAAAATGTGAATAAATGAAAAATGTGAGCTGTTATTTGCACGGAATAGGTTCGACTAGGCTTGGGTGTGATGAAATTGAAGGGAAATCATTTTACGAGCCTAGCGACTAAAATGTAAAAAGTTAAAAAGTTAGGGGCAAAAATGTAATTTTTGCCATAAGGTGTTTTTGGGATTAAATTGAATAATATGATTATTGAATGAGTTAAATGTGGTATTATAGATCAAGAAAGATGAGGTTCTGACCTAGATCGAGGAAAGAACAAGGTTGTGGACTAAATCGAACTATTAGCCATTTTGTACCGAGGTAAGTTCGTATGTTAAAAATAAGCTTTAGAATAATTGTACCTAAATGCTTTAATATTGCATGAATTGTATGTTTTACTATGTTAATGAGTATAAATCTATGAACAAGTTCGATAAAGATTCGACAAGTGAGAAGTCCCGTTGAACCTTAGGAATAGATTAGGATACAAGTGACATGTCACTAGGGTCATTATGTGTTATTTGATTATGTGACCTGGGTGCTGGTCTTGTACATCCTACCGGTGGCTGAGTATACAGGCATATGTTGCGGATACTTGACAGCTTGATTGAGCAGCACCGCGGAGCTACGTCTTGACTGACAACTTATGTGAGCACACCCGCTGATAGCTCGAGAGCGAGCAACTATGTGATATGAGACTTGGGTAGCTTTGGCTACATATGTGGCACTTAGTGTGCAAAATTTTCTGAGTATCTGACATTATTATTCTGAGCGGTTCATGGGTATGTCAAAGATGAGAATATGTGTAAGTTTATTTCGAGATGGTTCAGGTTTATACGTAAAGCTCATGTTTATTAAATGTTTGAAATGATGAAAATGGGGTATGTTTAGTGATGGCATGAATTATGATCATAAGACAATGGTAATTTTACATTTAATTATGTTATATTATTTGAAAGTAATATGCATGGTAAGGTTGCTTATTTCTTGCATACGAGCTTACTAAACTATATAGTTTACTTCGTTTATTTTCCATGTTTTATAGTGTCGCCAAGCTAACTCGGACCGAAGATCATTGGAGATTCGAATCACACTATCAAACATTCATTTTGGGCATTGATGATCTTAGTATTTTGAAAGTATGGCATGTATAGGGACTTGGTCATTTTGTTATATGTGTCATTATGATTTTAGCCAATGTATTGGCTTGTAATTTGTCAAAGGCTTGATTTGATATTTGGCCATGTAAATTGGCTTATTTTGGCTAACATGGTTGTAAGCCTAAGTATATTCATATATGTGCCAATGTCTTTGGTGATATGGTCATGGTATGCTTGGTGAATGATGGAATGTGATTCATAGCATGAGTGTGAAGTGTTTGGAAATGCGATCCATTGATGAGTTGATAAATTTGTGCATAATTAGGAGTCTTGAAAGTAGTAAATTGAGGCTTAATGAATGTAAAATTTGCATGATTGATTTAGGGCATAATAAATGTTGTGAGTATCATAGATGTTGCTATTGTATTAGCATGTGTTGGTCATAATTGTGAGTGTTTTGGTTGCCTAAGTATATTATGTTTTGTGCCATTGAATTGGTGTATGTGTAAGTGTGAATAAGGGTGGAAAATGGCTTGGTAAATAACATTTATTTTGTCCACAGGGGTAGACACACGGGCGTATGTCTAGGCCGTGTGCGACACACGGTCTGGCCCATGGGCATGTGTTCTGGCTGAGGTATCCCCTGCACCTTAATTTTGAGAAATAGAATGCTCAGAATTGAGCATACAGGTAGAGACACGGGCGTGTGTCTTAGCCGTGTGGATAGCACGGCCTCGAACACAAGCGTGTGCCTTGGCCGTGTAAAGTCTAAACCTATTTTATGAAAATTAATTTTCCACACGGTCTAGCACACGGGCGTGTGACTTGGCCGTGTGATCTCAATTTGTTCATGAGTTGCAAGTTAGAGAGTTACACGGGGTCAGGACATTGGGTGTGTGTGACCACACGGCCTGCCCAACGGGCGTGTCCCATATCCACACGGGTGTGTGACCTCTGTTTAGTGGAAAAATTTTCTAAGTTTTTTAAAGATTGCTAAAGTTCTTAGATTAGTCCTGAACCACTCCCAAAGCATGTTTAGGGACTCGTAGGCTCGTATTAGGGACTTTATGGTTAATTGCAAATGGTTTTAATTTGGACGAAAATTTATGGCTCGAAATTGTATGATTGTTTGTCTGGTAAGTCCAGTAACGCCTCGGACCCTGTTCCAGCATTGAATGCGGGTAAGGGGTGTTACATTATAGATATGTACACCTTTAGTGTACTATTTGAATATCTATAGATATTTCAATAATTCAACGGATAACACTATTGACATGAGAAAATGATGAGATAAATAGAATTATGCTCTGAATGCTTTTGAATTGTTTGATGAAGGATTGTATGATGAGCTCATCTATGTTTATTTAACATTTACATGTATTATATGACTAACTTGCTTGATTGAGTATATGTGTTTAGGTAAATTTGACAAAATGATGAAAGCATGTTAATTGTATGCTTAGTGTTGTTAAATGTGATTGGTAAGTTTCAATTCCTGTTATACGAACTTACTAAGCATCTAATGCTTACAAGGTTTTATTTTCTTTGTTTTATAGTGCTCGGAAGCTCACGAAGGTTGGGAACGGTTGGAGCATTATCACACTATCCACTAGCTTGTTTTGGTATAAATAGTAACCTTTTTTTGGTATAATGGCATGTATAGGTAATTTGGCCTTTGATGGCATATGAATGTGGTTTGTAAACTTACTATTGGAATGGTTAGTAATGTTTTGTTTGGTATAATTATAAGGTTTTGTTAAAACAAATACATATGTGTTAAGTTTATTAAATATGATTGATTAAGTTATGCTTAACCTATAAATTAAATAAAGGTAAGATAATAATCATGATTGTATATGATAAAATATCATATTAGATGTTAGAACTGACTTGGAATTAATACTTGAATTGGCTAGTATATACTTGTAAGTTTTGGTGTAGGTTATTGGCAAATTTGGGTGAGAAATAAAGCTAGGAAATAGCTTTATTTTGTCCACATGGGTAGACACACAGGCGTGTGTCATGACTGTGTGTGACACACGGCCTGGTACATGGGCATGTGGTTAGGCCGTGTGTCCCCTACATTTTAAAATTTAGAAAAAGAATGCTTAGAATTAAGCACACGGGCATGTGTCATAACTGTGTGTGACACACGGCCTGGTACATGGGCATGTGGTTAGGCCGTGTGTCCCTTACATTTTAAAATTTAGAGAAACAATGCTCAGAATTGCTCACACGGGCAGACACAGGCGTGTGTCTTAGCCATGTGTGCTACACGGCCTAGAACACTGATGTGTGTTTTGGCTGTGTGAAACTTGCACTTAATTTTGAAAAAATTAATTAACCGCACAGCCTAGCACATGGGCGTGTGGCTGGTTGTGTGGCATAAGTTAGAAAGTTACACGGGGTTGAACACGACCTGCAGCACGGGCGTGTCCCTGGACCACACGGGCGTGTGTGCCCTGTATCGAGAAAAATTTTATGCCACACAACCATATTGGGCCCTGGACCACTCATATTGGGCCTCGAGGGTCCATTTAGGAATGTTATGAATAATCTTGATAAATGAATAATAAATGACATGAATTATCTGTAAATATTTTGTAAACTCTAGTAATACTCCGTAACCCTGTTCTGGTGACGGATACGGGTTAGGGGTGTTGCATTTATTGGAAACAGAGCTACAGTTTAGTCGATTGTCGGATCGAACGTAGCAAGTATGAGTTTAGCTATACATGCCATTATATAATTTGTGATAGTGTGATATCTCCTAACCATTTTAAATGTGTTTTTCATATAGTAATGTCATCCAACCAAGCTAGAGCTGAATCCGAGGAAGCTGAGAGCAATGCTTCAGCTTCAGTTCAAAGAGCTGCATCTAGTAATGGAAGGCATGTATCTGAGGGCCAAACTGAGGAGGCAAAACAAGCCTTCTTTCGAATGATGAATGAATGGTTCACTTAGTATATATGAATAAATCCCGCTATACAACAACCTCCTCCACTTGCTTCTTAACTGGTTACTAAGGTGCCACAATATGCTAAACCCATTAGAACTGGTAAGCCTCCGGTAGATAAAATCCGTAAATATGGGGTGGAAGAATTTAGAGCTATTGCAGATGATCATCCAGAAAGGGCTGAGTTTTGGTTGGAAAATACCATCCGGGTTTTAGATGAATTATCTTACACACCAGCTGAATGTTTGAAATGTGTAGTATCTTTATTGAAAGACACAACTTATCAATGGTGGAATTCTATAACTTCTGTGGTACGAGAGAAAACATTACAAGAAATTCGTAATTTATAGTGATGCATCGTTAAATGGTTTAGGCTTTGTTTTGATGCAAGAAGGTAAAGTAATAACCTATGCTTCAAGAAAACTAACACCACATGAAAGAAATTACCAATACATGATCTTGAATTAGCAGCAATTGTGTTTGCATTGAAAATATGGCGACATTATTTGTTTGGTGAAAAATGTCATATATTCACTGATCATAAAAGTTTGAAGTATTTGATGTCACAGAAAGATTTGAATTTGAGACAGCGTAGGTGGTTTGAGTTATTGAAAGATTATGAGTTGGTTACTGACTATCATCCGAGAAAATCCAATGTGGTTGTAGATGCTCTGAGTAGAAAATCCATGTTTGCTTTGAGAGCAATTAATACTCGATTAATGTTTTCTGATGATGGTTCAATCATAGCTGAGTTAAAAGCAAGACCGACGTTTTTGCTGCAGATTTCTGAAGCTCAGAAAGATGGTAGTAAGTTACAAGCAAAACATATTCAGTGTGTATCGACTCCTGATTCAAAATTTCAGATCGAGACTGATGGTTGTTTATTATTCAGAGGTAGAACATGTGTACCGAAAATTCAGAGCTAGTACAGAAGATTTTTATTAAAGCTCATAATGGTAACATGTCTATTCAACTTGGTAGTAATAAAATGTACAATAATTTGAAAAAGATGTATTGGTGGCCGGGAATGAAACGGGATATTTCTGAGTTTGTATCAAAATGTTTGATATGTCAGCAAGTAAAAGATGAACATCAGTTGCCTTCAAGATTATTACAGCCAGTTACAATACCATAATGGAAATAGGAAAGAATTACCATGGATTTTGTATCGGGATTACCCTTATCTCCAAAGAAGAAAGATGCTATTTAGGTAATTTTTGATCGATTGACAAATTTTGTACATTTTATTCTGGTACGTATGGATTTTGTAACACCCCTAACCCGTATCCATCACCAGAATGGGGTTATGAGGTATTACTGAACGAGACACAACTTTTGGACAATTCATGGATATACATAAGAATTATTCATTTTAATTCACCACATATGAACGTATATTAATCTAAACCAGAACATTACAAGTTACACATAAATCAATAAACATCCAACCATAAATTTGTATCAACTGGCCGGATATAAGCATATGAATTAAACAACTTATTACTCATTATCCAAGATTAAATATACATGCAACCTTATTATAAGTTTTGACTAAACTAAGCTTATTTATTTGCTATTCCATTAACACACACAAAATATCATATAACATATACTTAATAATTAAAGCACAATAATAAAACCACATACTAAACTTGCATCAAAACATTTTATTTAATAAAATGTAAAAGTTACTATTGATATGGTCAATTCCTAAAGATTTAACCGAATATTAAACATGCTAAATACTTATACTTTATTTGATGTCTACTTCCATTTTACTCTATTATTATAAATGCATGAAACATTTCAAAGAACTAAACCAATGAATCAAACATATTTTGCTTTTTACATCTACGCATCATAAATATATATTTATGCATAATACATAACAACTAATTGTCTAACACCTTAACATACCGAAGCTGAACTTTAACATGCTAATATTACTTATCATGCAAAGAAACAAAGATCACATTCAAGACTAATTCAATGATCACATATTCGGCTAAGTACATAAATATACATATAGCCAAAATTTATGTCATGTTAAACATATTACAAATATATATCACAACTAATGTATAATTATTAAACCAATACATAACCAAATACACAAAAACATACATGTATGATGTTTTAATCTTATAAGTCAAAACATCCCACTTTCAAATCACAAATACATGTTACCCCAATTATCTAACATTAACCGAATGCTAATTTATCTTGTTTGCCGAATTAAGACATGGTCATTTCACAAGCTATTTATTATACTTAAAGTCTCATTTACAACCAGTGATCAAGAATATATAATTATTATTCATATCTACTTCATCATATAACCGAATACCAATACATCAAATTATAACCATTTACCTAATACATATCACTTATATAACATACATATTATTCAACAAAAGTATCCAACCACAATTTCATATCATACCAAATAACCAAATTCACAATATAGCAAAGTCATCTTATAGCTTACCAAAACATGCATCACAATTCACATAATAATCCATTTTCAATCTTAATAGACAAATACCTCCAACCATGATACCATGCATATCTCACACATACCTATATCATTAAAATGCATATTACCTTTGGACATAATCAAGCTAAAACCAATCATTAGGCATATTACTCAATCATATATCCAACTATAATTTCACCTATATGCCATAACCGAATATACTTTAATACTACATCACATATTAACACATAACAAAACATAACAATAAAATTCACATATATTTATCTATGTATCAACCATAGCCAAATCACTAAAACCACAATCAAACATAACCATAATTCAATCAAACCTTGAAACTGAACTTAACAAATAACAAGCCATTTTCGCATGGCTTATATATACACATACCAAAATCATCATATCCAAATATAATCTAGCATATACATGCCATAGGTTCGAAATTCAACTTATAAAGTACCAAAAACAGTCGATAGTGTGATAAGCTTCTTTGACGATCCCCGAGCCCGTAACTAGTCTCCAAAATCTATAAGACAGAGGTAAACATACACACAGAGTGAGCTAACATAGCTTAGTAAGTCATAAGCAAATAAGACATTCAATCACATTTATAATTCAATTAACTAAACTAAAATAAACCATCATAAATTCACATATAACATATACTTTATATATAAACTTTATGATGGCCGAATATACAAATATCTATTATCAAAATATCATTTAATTTCAATGCTATAATATTATTATATAACTGAATGTATATAAACTTATATGCATATACTCATTAATCATCTCATAATTATTCACATTTTATAATCATAAAATTGAAAATAACCATTCATATATGTTTGCACATAGATTACAAATATGATATCACTTATACATAACCTTTGGCTGAATATACTTTTCATATACACATATATTTTCATTTGCATCATATATAATTTGCATCAAATATCAAATAACCAACTTATCTTATTTTCAAATAGATAATCAACTATCTCATACCTGATCATTTTAGCTCGATTTACACATTCGATCACAACTTATCATTGCCCATTGAACCATTCAAAATTGAATAGGATACTCGGATAATCACACATATCGAACAATGCCAACATCCCAGACGTGGCCTTACTTGCACACATATATTAGAATCACATTTTGATCCCAATGTATTAAACGTGGTCTTACTCGCACACATATATCGATGCCATGGTCTTACTCGCACATCACATATCGAAATCCTTTGTCATGACATATGTATCCTAGCTATTCCTAAGGTTCATACGGGGCTTTTGGACGACGTAACTCGGTCGAAACAAATTTGTAAACATAGCTCCTAAGCATATACACATTCAGCTAACACATATATATTTTCATATAGTTCATTTCAGCATATAAAACTCATATTTAATCAAAATTAACCACATCTATTTCCTTATAAACTTACCTTAGACGATGAAAATCAGAACGGGACGACTAATCAAAAACTTTAATTTTCCCTCGATCCAAATCTGATTTCTTTGGTTCTTGATCTTGAATCAAGCTTAACAAAGGGCCGAACCTTGAAACTTTTTATTTCTTTTCTTTCTTACAACATTCGACCATTAAAAGATGAATGCATGGCTTGTTTCTTATTTTATGTTTTTATTATAACTTATATTATTTAACATATTACAAAATTAACCACAATAAGAAAACAGACTTTTAGCGACATTTTTCAAAGTGCCGCAAAAAAACGCCGCTATAGGAACCGTTACCAAATTTTACGGCGTTTATCTGAAAAAAACGCCACAAAAGATCAAGACCTCTAGCAGCGTTTGTGAGAAAAGCGCCGCTAAAAGTCATGGCTTTTAACAGCGTTTGTGAGAGAAGCGCCGCTAAAAGCCTTGGCCTTTAGCGGCATTTGTGAGAGAAGCGTCGCTAAAAGTCATGGCCTTTAGCGGCGTTTGTGAGAAAAGTGCCGCTAAAAGTCACGGTGTGATATCCCGAATTAGGGCCTAAACGCAATAGTGGTTTCGAAACGACAATTCTGAAGTAGAAAAATTTATTCCGATTAATTTTTATAATTTATTGAGTGATTAGATGCATGTGTTAGAATATCGATAGAAAATATCATGAATTGCATGTCTAATTTGCCTATTAGGGCTTAATTGCAAAAGTTGATAAATATGAGTTTTAGATGTTAAAGGATTTAAGTGAAGAACATAATTGAAGTAGAGGTCCTTAAATGGTAATTATACCATTAGGTTTTCATGGACAAAAATGGACATACATAGGTGGAAATAACCAAAGATTTTAAAGAAGGGTATTTTAGTCATTTGGTAATTAAAAGAATAAAAAAAGGAAAAAGATAGCAAAATATGTCCATCTTCTTCATTAGGACGAAATTTCAAGGGTTCTTCATAGCTAGGGTTTGTTTCAAGCTTCCAAGCTCCATAGTAAGTGATTCCAAGCCCCGTTTTTAATGTTCTTTACGTTTTTGGAGTCCCTAAATTTGATTTAGCTTATTCTAGCAATAATTTAACCTAGGGTTTATATTTGGAAAAATACCCATAGGTGAAATGTGTTTATTTTGATGTTTTATGGTAGAATATTAAGCTTGAAATTGTGTTAAACAACTTTTGCTAAGCGATTTTACGTGAAAACAAGTAAAACGACAAAATTGGTAAAAATACCTAATGTTCATAACTACATGTTAGAGTGAGAATTTGATGTTGCTATAGAAGGGAAAAATGATCAGCATGTCATAAAACATAAGAAACTAGGAAGAAGTTTAATTTCTAAGCTTTGAGGTAAAAGTGTAAATATGTAAAAGTTTAGGGGCAAAATTGTGATTTTGCCAAAGTTAGAGTTAAGAACTATTTTGATAAATATGAGTATTAAATTAGCTAAATGTGTTATTTTAGATCAAGAAAGACATGGAATCAACCTTGATCGGGGAAAAGAAAAGATTTCGAGTTAAATTGCAACCTTTATACATTTTGTGACGAGGTAAGTTCATGAGTAAATAGGGTAACATAATTGTCGTTTTAAGCAATTTAATGTTGTTTATATGATATGATGCTTATTGTCATGAAATGTTATGTTTTGTGGTTATTGTTGAAAAATATGTAATTATGTGAATTACTTGATAAGTATAAACTACCATCGAAGTATCGATTTCGACATTTTGTGGAAAATGGCAAAGGAGTATGATCGATGAAAATCCCGTTTGAACATTAGGAATAGATTAGGATACAAGTGACATGTCACTAGGAAATTGAGATCCGAACTCGTTGAGTTGCGTTCCGAGTTCGTGAGAATTATGAGGCATCCGAACTTGTTGAGTTGCTTCCGAATTCACTTATGGATGCAAGCATTCGAACTTGTTGAGTTGTGTTCCAAGTTCATTATGGATGCGAACACCTGAGCTCATTGAGTTGTGTTCTGAGTTCATTATGGGTGAAATTACGGTAGCTTGATTTCGTGTATCCGAATTATATTCCGATGTGTTCAATGGGTAAAGTTCTAGTGAAATGGAGAAATTCTCGAGATGAAAGTGACTAGTTGGTAAGTGTTTTGGAACTGATACTTTGTACAGGTATGTACTTAACCCTCGGGTTGAGATTCCAATATAACAATAATATGGTAGGATCATGAATGAGAAATATGATATGAATGTTTTGGTGATATTATGCAAATGTGGATTTTGTATTATTGCATGGTTATGTTACTTGCTATTTACATGTGAACTTACTAAGCATTTATGCTCACTCCCTCCCTTCCTTTCCTTGTAGTTTTGACAGGCCGATAGAGATTGGGACAGTCGGAGACACGTTCACACTATCAACGAACCACCTCGGTATTGTGGCTTGCATATTTTGGAAATATGACATGTATAGCATTATGATCCTTTTGTGTATATAATCTTATAATATGGTTAATGAGTGATGTGGAAATGTTTCTTGATGATTAGCTATTGGAATGGCTAATCAAAATTTATATTTAGTGTTATGTATGCTTAATGTACTACCTAATCCATGGAAAACCATAAAATGGTGAAATTGGCTATAAAACAGTGTCATACAGCAGCAGTGACGTGAATTTGAAAAATCAGTAAAAATAGTAGAAATAGAATTAGATGATGAATAAAATATGTAATTGAATATTAATGAATATATTTTCATGTGGAAGAAACAAAATAGGTAAAAGAGTTGTATTTTATGAGATATTTACGTTTTGGTGAAACAGGGTTAGAGCGATTTCTAGATCCCCTGTTCTGACTTTAGAAATTCACCATAAATTGTGTAAAAATAATTAGGACTCAAACTTTATATGTATGGATTCCTTATTGAGTCTATTTTTATGATAAATAAATGGAATAGTAATTGGATTTCTGTACAGGAAGAAGTTTGATTCGTAGTTCACAGGGGTCAGAGTAGCTGAACCCTAAAACAGGGGAGACTTTAATTATTAATCTGTACTAATTGGATAAGCCAAAAATTGTAGAACAAAATTAGTAAGTATATATATGAGTATAGTTTCAGGGAAAATTTGTGGAATTGGATTTCAAGTTTTTTAACTCGAGATATGATTTTTTTAGCGACTATGACGCAGATGAATTGTTTACTACGAGAATTGTTTGAACTTGTTTAAATGCTAAAGTAAGTTTAGTAATGTCTCATACTCGACTCCAGTGACGGTCTCGAGTAAGGGGCGTTACATTTGGTGGTATCAGAGCTACGGTTTAGTCGGTTCTCGAACTAACGTGGCGTATGTACGGTCTTGCTATACATGTCATATATATATTTTTGTGATAGTGTGACGACTCCTGACCTTTTTAAATGATTTTTTTATAGTAAATGGATCCCGATCCAGCTGTGGCTGATGATGTAGATATCAATACGCGAGCTCCTACTGTAGGGGCGATGCCGACTGAAAGTCAACCTCCTACTGTTGGTCAAGGAGGAGGAGAAGGGGCTCGGGAAGCCTTTCTCTAGATGATGAATGCATGGTACACCGAGTTCGTTCGTACGAACCCGAATGCTCAACCTCCCCCACTTCTCCCGATTCCTCAACCTGTACCCCCGATGCCTCAAGGTATGGATCTGATGAAATTTCATAGAACCCCAGTTGACAGAATTCGCAAGTAAGGGGCCGAAGAATTCAGGGCAAATGTTGATGATGATGCTGAGAAAGTAGAATTTTGGCTCGAGAATTCTATTCGAGTATTTGATGAGTTGTCTTGTACACCTGAAGAGTGCTTGAAATGTGCCATATCCTTGTTAAGAGATTCGACTTATTATTGGTGGAAGACATTGATTTCAGTGGTGCCAAAAGAGAAAGTGACTTGGGAATTCTTTCAAGAAGAATTTCGGAAGAAATACATCAGTGAAAAATTTGTTGATCAGAAGCGTAAAGAATTTCTTGAGTTGAAACAAGGCAACATGACAGTTACTGAGTATGAAAGGGAGTTCGTCCGGTTGAGTAAGTATGCTAGAGAATATATTCCTTCAGAGGTTAAAATGTGCAGACGATTCGAAGATGGACTCAATGAAGATATTAAAGTATTTGTGGATATTCTTGAGTTGAAAGAGTTTGTAGTACTTGTTGATCGAGCTTGCAAGGCTGAAGAACTAGTTAAAGAGAAGAGAAAGGCGGAGGCTGGGACTAGAAACTTGAAGAAAAGACCAATGAGTAGCACATTTCCACCGTAATCCAGAAAATCCAGAGATATGTATTTTTGTTCTCATGCTTCGACAGGACATTCATATGGGGATCGTAAGAAGCAAAATGTGGATTCCAGATCTCAAGCTACCTCTATGGCTAATGTGGAAAATTCTAGACTTGTTGGACCCGAGTGCCAAAGATGTGGTAGAAGTCATTTTGGTCGATGTAGAATTAATGATAGATCCTGTTACCGGTGCGGTTTTCCAGATCATTTCATTAAAGATTTTTCGGAGATGAATGAGAAAGAAAAGTTTCAAAGTGCAAAACCTAATAGTGCAATTTCGAAAAGAAGATCTTCGAGAAGAGTTGGGAATGAGGCAAGCAGCAAGAATGTAGTCAGAGATTCGGTGATTAAATTTGAAGCTAGAGCTCCAGCTAGAGCTTATGCCATAAGGGCGCGTGAAGATGCTTCATCTCCTGACGTGATCACTGGTACTTTCTCTCTTTATGATGTTAATGTTATTGCTCTGATTGACCCTAGTTCTACTCATTCGTATGTGTGTATGAAATTGGTGTCTAATATGAATATACCTATTAAGTCTACGAAATTTATGATTAAAGTGTCAAACCCGTTAGACAAATGTGTTGTGGTTGATAAAGTATGCAAGAAATACCCTTTGATGATTAGAGGTCATTATTTTTCGGCCGACTTGATGTTGTTGCTGTTTGATTAATTCGATGTCATTTTGGGTATGGATTGGTTAACATTGCATGATGCTATAGTGAATTGTAGACAGAAAGTTATTGAATTGAAATGTGAAAATGGTGAAATTTTGCGAGTTGAACTGGACGAATCAGAGGCATTGCCTAGTGTGATTACTTAGATGTCGGCTCAGAGATATTTGAAAAAGGGTTATGAAGCTTATTTGGCATATGTGTTGAATACAAAAGAATCTGAGAAGAAAGTGGAATCAGTGCCGATTGTGTTTGAATTCGCGGATGTATTTCCAGAAGAGTTGTCGGGTTTGCCTCCTGTCAGAGAAGTAGAATTTGGTATTGAGTTGATACCGAGAACAACACCAATCTCAATTTCTCTGTATAGAATGGCACCAACAGAGTTGAAAGAATTGAAGTCATAGTTGCAAGAGTTGACTGACAAAGGCTTCGTGAGACCGAGTTTTTCGCCCTGGGGTGCTCCCGTATTATTTGTGAAAAAGAAAGATGGTTGCTTGATGTTTAAAGATTAGATTTCTGTACCGAAGAATGATAAGTTGATTCGGAAGATCTTGCACGAAGCACACAGTGGTTTTTTGTCAATGCATCCGGGCAGTACAAAAATGTACAATGATTTGAAGAAAATGTATTGGTGGAACGGAATGAAAAGAGATATTTCCGAGTTTGTATCGAAATGTCTAATTTTTCAACAAGTGAAAGTTGAACACCAAGTGCCTTCGGGTCTACTTTATCCTATCACGATTCCTGAATGGAAGTGGGATCGAATTACCATGGACTTTGTGTCAGGGTTACCGTTAACTCCGAAGAAAAAAGATGCCATTTGGGTAATAGTCGACAAATTAACTAAATCGGCTTATTTTATTCCGGTACGTACTGATTATTCTCTTGATAAGTTGACTGAATTGTATCTCAGTGAGATTGTTAGACTTCACGGAGTACCTTTGTCGATCATTTCGGATAGAGATCTGAGGTTTACCTCATGATTTTGGCAAAAATTGCAAGAGGCATTAGGTACGAAGTTAAATTTCTGTACTGCTTTCCATCCACAGACTGATGGAAAATCAGAGAGAGTAATTCAGATTCTTGAAGACATGCTCAGATTTTATGTATTAGAATTCCAAGGTAGTTGGGAAAGGTACTTACCGTTGGTACAATTTGCTTACAATAACAGTTATCAAACAAGTTTGAAAATGGCACCTTATGAAGCATTGTACGGTTGTAAGTGTCGGACGCCACTATATTGGACCGAACTTAAAGAAAATCAAATCTACGGTGTTGATCTAATTAAGGAAACCGAAGAAAAGGTGAAAGTGGTTCGAGATTGTTTGAAAGCTACTTTGGACAGACAGAAATCCTATGCGGATTTGAAACGAAAAGTGATTGAGTTCCAAATTGGTGATAAAGTGTTTTTAAAAGTGTCTCCATGGAAGAAGGTTCTCAGATTCAGTCGGAAAGGTAAATTGAGTCCACATTTTATTGGATCGTCTTAGATAATTAAAAGAATTGGACCGGTAGCATATCGGTTAGCACTACCACCGGAATTAGAGAAGATTCATGATGTATTCCATGTATCTATGTTACGTCGGTATCGTTCGGATCCTTCATATGTAATTTCACCGACAGAAATTGAGCTACAACCTGATATCACTTACAATGAAGAACCGATTAAAATTTTAGCTCGGAAGGTCAAACAACTAAGAAATAAAAGTATCGCTCTCATGAAAGTATTATGGCAAAAGCACGGAGTAGAAGAGGCTACATGGGAGCCCAAGGAAACTATGAGGAATCAATACCCACACCTGTTTACCAGTAAGATTTTCAAGGACGAAAATCCCTAAAGGGGGGAGAGTTGTGATATCTCGAATTAGGGCCTAAACGGAATAGTGGTTTCGAAACAATAATTTTGAAGTAGAAAAATTTATTCTGATTAATTTTATAATTTATTGAGTGATTAAATGCATGTGTTAGAATATCGATAGAAAATTTCATGAATTGCATGTCTAATTTGCCTATTAGGACTTAATTGCAAAAGTTGATAAATATGAGTTTTAGATGTTAAAGGATTTAATTGAAGAGTATAATTGAAGTAGAGGTCCTTAAATGGTAATTATACCATTAGGTTTTCATGGACAAAAATGGACATACATAGGTAGAAATAACCAAAGTTTTTAAAGAAGGGTATTTTAGTCATTCGGTAATTAAAAGAATAAAAAAAGGAAAAAGATGGCAAAATATGTCCATCTTCTTCATTAGGACAAAATTTCAAGGGTTCTCCATAGCTAGGGTTTGTTTCAAGCTTCCAAGCTCCATAGTAAGTGATTCCAAGCCCTGTTTTTAATGTTCTTTACGTTTTTCGAGTCC
This sequence comes from Gossypium longicalyx, assembly GCA_025698465.1. Taxonomy (NCBI): domain Eukaryota; kingdom Viridiplantae; phylum Streptophyta; class Magnoliopsida; order Malvales; family Malvaceae; genus Gossypium; species Gossypium longicalyx. The sequence continues at coordinate 31,901,898 of CM046995.1, read as the reverse complement.
CGATAACTTGATTTAGCTTATTCTAGCAATAATTTTACCTAGGGTTTATATTTGGAAAAATACCCATAGGTGAAATGTGTTTATTTTGATGTTTTATGGTAGAATATGAAGCTTGAAATTGTGTTAAACAACTTTTGCTAAGCGATTTTACGTGAAAACGAGTAAAATGACATAATCGGTAAAAATACCTAATGTTCATAAATACATGTTAGAGTGAGAATTTGATGTTGCTATAGAAGGAAAAAATTATCAGCATGTCATAAAACATAAGAAAATAGGAAGAAGTTTAATTTCCGAGCTTTGGGACAAAAGTGTAAATATGCAAAAGTTTAGGGGCAAAATTGTAATTTTTCTAAAGTTAGAGTTAAGGATTTTGATAAATATGAGTATTAAATCAGCTAAATATGTTATTTTAGATCAAGAAAGATGTGGAATCGACCTTGATCGGGGAAAAGAAAAGATTTCAAGTTAAATTGCAACCTTTATACATTTTGTACCGAGGTAAGTTCATGAGTAAATAGGGTAACATAATTGTCGTTTTAAGCAATTTAATGTTGTTTATATGATATGATGCTTATTGTCATGAAATGTTATGTTTTGTGGTTATTGTTGAAAAATATGTAATTATGTGAATTACTTGATAAGTATGAACTACCATCGAAGTATCGATTTCGACATTTCGTGGAAAATGGCAAAGGAGTATGATCGAGGAAAATCCCGTTTGGAACATTAGGAATAGATTAGGATACAAGTGACATGTCACTAGGAAATTTAGATCCGAACTCGTTGAGTTGCGTTCTGAGTTTGTGAGAATTATGAGGCATCCGAACTCGTTGAGTTGCTTCTGAGTTCACTTATGGATGCAAGCATCCGAACTCGTTGAGTTGTGTTCTGAGTTCATTATGAATGCGAACACCCGAGCTCATTGAGTTGCGTTCCGAGTTCATTATGGGTGAAATTACGGTAGCTTGATTTCGTGTATCCAAATTATATTCCGATGTGTTCAACGGGTAAAGTTCTAGTGAAATGGAGAAATTCTCGAGATGAAAGTGACTAGTTGGTACGTGTTGTGGAACTGATACTTTGTACAGGTATGTACTTATCCCTTGGGTTGAGATTTCAATATAACAATAATATGGTAGGATCATGAATGAGAAATATGATATGAATGTTTTGGTGATATTATGCAAATGTGGATTTTGTATTATTGCATGGTTATGTTACTTGCTATTTACATGTGAACTTACTAAGCATTTATGCTTACTCCCTCCCTTCCTTTCCTTGTAGTTTTGACAAGCCAGATAGAGATCGGGATGGTCAGAGACACGTTCACACTATCAACGAACCACCTCGGTATAGTGGCTTCCATAATTTGGAAATATGGCATGTATAGCATTATGATCCTTTTGTGTATATAATCTTATTAAATGGTGAATGAGTGATGTGGAAATGTTTCTTGATGATTAGCTATTGGAATGGCTAATCAAAATTTATATTTAGTGTTATGTATGCTTAATGTATTACCTAATCCATGGAAAACCATAAAATGGTGAAATTGGCTATAAAACAGTGTCATATAGCAGCAGTGACGTGAATTTGAAAAACCAGTTAAAATAGTAGAAATAGAATTAGATGATGAATAAAATATTTAATTGAAGCTTAATTAATATTTTTTCATTTGGAAGAAACAAAATACGTAAAAGAGTTGTATTTTATGAGATATTTATGTTTTGGTGAAACAGGGTCAGAGAGATTTCTGGATCCCCTATTTTGACTTTAGAAATTCACCATAAATTTTGTAAAAATAATTAGGACTAAAACTTTATATGTATGGATTCCTTATGCAGTCTATTTTTATGATAAATAAATGGAATAGTCATTGGATTTCTGTACAGGAAGAAATTTGATTCGTAGTTCACAGGGGTTAGAGTAGCCGAACCCTAAAATAGGGGAGACTTTAACTAATAAATTGTACTAATTGGCCCAGCCAAAAATTCTAGAAAAAAATTAGTAAGTATATATATGAGTCTAGTTTCAGAAAAAATTTACGGAATTGGATTTTGAGTTTTGTAACTCGAGATATGATTTTTTTAGCGACTATGATGCAGATGGATAGTTTACTACGAGAATTTTTTGAACTTGTTTAAATGCTAAAATAAGTTTAGTAATGTCTCATACTCGACTCCGGCGACGGTCTCGGGTAAGGGGGCATTATACACGGATTTTAGCGGCGTTTGTCAGAAAGCACCACTAAAATTCACAGGTTTTAGCGACGTTTTTTTAAAGCGCTGCTAATAGCCATGACTTTTAGCGGCGCTTTTCTCACAAACGCCGCTATTTTTGGCAGATTTAAAATGTACATTTTTCACCAATATCCAAACCTTCCTGCATTAAATCCAACCAAAAACAGCAAATATAGCATGGAATCCAACCAAAAACAATAGATGTAGTATAAAAAATACAACAAAAAACATTAAATCTAAATGATACTTCAAATTCAACGAAAGATCTATGATGTAAATTAATAAATTAAGTATAATTCAAAATATTCTTATACTAATGTTAAATGTGACAATGTTAAAAACATTCTTACAAGGAGAAAACTAAAGTCTAAGATGGCGGCTTTTGCAACTGCTGAAACATCTGCATCATTTGCTGAAGCTATAGCTGGAGCTCATCGTACTTTCTACTCTGCTCTCTCTTCGCCATTGCTTTGCCGCCTCTGCCTCCTCTTCATTCTTTGCGCGCCTCCTCTCTCTTTGCCTCCGCTCTAAGTTTTTGTTGGAGTTCTTCATATTTTCTTTGAACTTCGACAATTTGCTCAACTGTGCTCGCTTGCATCTGAGCTATCTGGTCTCTTAACCTCTGAACTTCAGCTTGAGCTTGACTCCCGGAAGGCATGTATTGCTGGGAGCCGGATCCAAAATATTGGGTTGGGGTAACACTGGATCCTTGAAATCGAACCCGTCCGTACCTTTCAGGACCCAAAACTTCAATGATAATTCTGTTATCAATGTTCTCAAGATTAACAGAACTATCAGTCGAAGCAATCGCTTCGTATTCCGCCTTCTTCTCCTTTAGTTTCTCCTAATAAATCAATCAAAGAGTTAGAAACAAAATATATAATAAAAAGGAATGCAACATAACTTAACATTATTTAAAATTACTAATGACGAATTAAACCATTATAATTAAACATTATAAATATTTATAATAAATCAAATTTTATTAAGTAAATATACCATAATTTTCCCAGCTTCGGATGTCATAGGAGATCCATCTTTCTTCCTATGCATAATCTCAAAAAGCTGAAGGTGTCCAACTTTTTAACCTGACGAGACTTCCTAAAATATAGTAGTAAAAATATTATTTAATAGTAGGAAGTCATTAATATTTGACAAAATTAATAAATTCATAATACCTCAGCCTCAGCTACAGAAGCAAAACTTCTCGACCCTGTCGTGTGCGTAAATTTTTGTTTTTGCCTGCTGCTTGTTCCAACTCACTCACGGTCCTACATAATGAAATTATTATTACGTATATAGTAAACACTATATATAAGAGTTTGGAAATACGTAATACCTCTCCTTTCTTTGAGTTCCAGAATCTAACTGCATCTTCCCATTGGTACCTCAGCATTCCCGGCGGGATATTCTCAATTTTTTCTCGAGGCTTATGTCTTTCTTAAAATATAGGTTTTTCATAGTGCTTTTATGGTCTCTCCATTTTTTACCCAATGCCTTCTTGATATAGTCATCGGAGACCTCTAAAGCAAATCTCTCCTAAAAAAGCACAAGTTTAGAATGTAAATATAAATGAAAGTTAAACCAAAGTATTATAAATTACTTTAACATTTTGTTACCTTAATAATATCAAGAGCCTGATTTTTGTTGCTATCAGGCATGTGCTGCCATGATCGTAGTTGATGGGCAACATATTGGCATTTCGTGCTATAATGCCCAAATAGCCTGCTAAAAGTCGAGCTTCAGATCCATCAGGCTGACCATGACTATTTCTACTTACTTTGACACGCTCGATAGGATTTAATTCATATAAATCTTTAAGTAGCGTACGTCCTCGACCTTTGCGCGTCCCACCACTTTCAGCTAAAAAATGATATATTATTATATTAAAATTGAAAAATAAATCAATAATAAAAGTCAACACACATGTAAAATAAACTTAACATTACTTTAAAATTCTACAGGCTCGTCAAGTGTCTCTGGCACATTCGAAGATCCAACATCTGTCTGATGTTCACTATTTGCTTCTTCCGAATTTGGAGTATTCTGGATAATACTTAAATCTCGTAATCTTCTTCTACGCATTTTTCCTACAATACACATCAAATAGTTGAAATTTTAGTAACAAATTACAACAATAATAGTACATGCAAAATAGTTAAATTATATAACATGACCAAGATTAAAATTATAGTATTACATGTAATTAAAAAACCGTAAAATCTTACTACATCATTATTTGTAAATATCTTCATCTACATCATGTTGAACCAATTGATGTTGTGTACTAGTACTAGGGATATTTTCATCTAAGTTTTGTTTTGGAAAAGGCAATGTTTCTGATCTTTCGACGATGTCATCTCTACTTCCATTACCCATGTCAAACAAGTCTCTAGGGGTGTTCCAGAGTACAACGTACCAACCCTCATCAGTTGGATCTTTCGAATAAAAAACTTGTTTCACTTGAGAAGAAAATACGTATGGCTTGTCCATCAATTTTTGTCCAGTGTGAATCAAGCGAGAGAAATTAACCATTGTAAAACCAAATTGATCTTTTTTAATTCCGCGAGCAGTATTAACATCAGCCCAATCACACCGAAATAAGACAACTTTCCATCTGCCATAGTAATCCAACTAAATAATGTCGGTAAAAAGTCCGTAATACTCCACATTACCCTCAACCGGATTACTGTCCCTAGCACTAGCATAACTTGTAATTGAAGAATTAACAACAATTCCACAATTTTGAGTTCTCCTCATTCTCTCACGATATTTTGTATGAAATCTGTATCCATTGATGAGGAAGGCACTATATATTTTTATTACTCTGTTCGGACCTTGGGAAAGCCATTTAACTTCATCATTGACGTCCTTCCCACTCCAAACCTATTGAATCGAAAGTAAATTGAGAAATCATAAATGTATTATGTAAAAACATTCTTATTTGATTAACTAAATTTCGTGATTATATGTAACTTATTAACTTTAGTTACATACCATTTGGCTTAACCATTCATGAAAAGATTCTATGAATAACTTATTAATCTCTCGATGTTGTAATCTTCGAGAGCGTACACGAGATCTCAAAATTTGTTTGTACTCACTATGTTAAAAACAAGTTTAATTGGTTAGAAAATAAACAAATCAAAATGACCAATATGTGAGGAAATTTTAGAACTTACTTGTGTAACGGTTCAATTGAATCGTGGTGAAAAAGTACATATCGATGTGCTTGTATCCATGATATATCATCTAATTCTGCAATTTCAACTTTGCCAATTGGTTCTTCATAACTTTGGAATAAATAAGTTTCGGCCAAGTTATGATCATTGAGCCCAGCATTTCTACATGGTCTATTCAATCGTGTTTCAACATCTTCTAAATATCTAGAATAGAAGGTCATGCGCTCCTCTACCAAGTAGCCTTCAGCAATTGATCCTCCTAGATAACACTTATTGCGACAATAAGACTTCAATTTGCTTAGGAACCTAAACACGATATACAATATTTATCAAAAGTTATAACTAAATGTATAGAGGTGAATGAATAAAAACTTGACAAATAAATTAGCACCTTTCTATAGGATACATCCATCGATAAAAAATCGGTCCACCAAGTATTGCTTCGTGAGGGAGATGGATTACCAAGTGCACCATAATAGTGAAGAAGGAAGGTGGAAAGATCTTCTCCAAATTGCATAAAGTCAAAGCGGCTCGATCCTGTACTTTCTCAAGTTCTTCAACATCCAAAACTTTGCCACAAATAGCTTTCATTATATTGGATAGTTCAATTATACAGGACGTTACATTTTTTGACATACAGCATCGTAAAGCAACTGGGAGTAAATCTTGCATCAAGAAGTGGTAATCATGTGATTTTAATGAATATAATATTCGATCTTTAAGACTCACACATCGAGATATATTTGACGCATACGCATCTGGGACCTTTATATCCTTCAACACCATACAGAACACTTCTTTCTCTTCCTTTGACATTGAAAAAATAGAAGGCGGCAACTGATATTTCCCATTCAGAAGTACTTGAGGATGAAGATCACGCTGAATTCTCATGTCAACTAAATCAAGTCGACTCTGAAGATTGTCTTTTGATTTTCCATCGACATTCAAAATTGTCCCAATTATGTTCTCACAGACATTCTTCTCAATATGCATGACATCAAGATTGTGGCGTAAAATGTTGTGCTCCCAATAAGGCAACTAAAAAAAAATACACTTTTTTTTCCACAAGTCTACCTCATTAGGATCATCCTCTTCGTCAGATTCATCATCAGATTCATCCCTCAATCTTCTCTTTGTTTGCGTGTTAGGTGGTTGATTCATCTTCCCATAACTAAAGTTGATATCTTTTAATATAAACAAGATTTTAGATCCAACGATCTGCTCAGGAGCTCCTCTATACTCTTCAGTACCGTCAAATAAATTAAATTTCTCCTTTCTCAATACATCATATGTCTCAACACCTGACCATAACTGTTTTAACTCTTCAATAAGTGGTTGAAATAGATGTCAATATCATTTCCGGCACCTTTCTCTCCAGGGATAATCATTGATAAAATAAATGAACATTGCTTTATGCAAATCCATGGAGGCAAATTGTAAGGAACAAGCACTACAGGCCAAGTACTATACGAAGTACTCATGATTTTAAAAGGATTAAAGACGTCAGCTGCTAGCCCAAGCCTCACATTCTGAGGATCGCTTGCAAAGCTTGGAAATTTACTGTCAAACGATTTCCAAGCTAAAGAATCAGTAGGATGCCTTAATAATCCATTATCGGTTCGTTGATCATTATGCCACCTCATTGAATCGGTCATCTTTGACGACATGAAAAGCCTTTGAAGTCTTGGTATTAGGGGGAAAATATCGCAAAACCTTGACTGGCTTCTTTCTTAACTGTGCCCCACCTTCATCCACATTCACATCTTCTGTATTCCCATTCATTTAACGAGACTTACCGCAAACATGACAAGACTATTGATTCTTCTGATCACCCCAGTATAACATGCAATCATTTGCGCAACTATGAATTTTATCGTACCCAAGGCCCAAATCTTTTATTAGTCTCTTCATATCTTGACAAGACTAGGGGATTTTTGCAAACAGAAACATCTCTCTCAGAAACTCTAGTAGCATTGTAAAAGAGTTTCCGGTCCACCTCCCAGACATTTTAAGTGAAATAGACGAATGCAGAAGGACAATTTCGAATATTTTGATCCCTCGTAAAGTTCTTCGTTCATTTCATTAAGTAAATTGTAGAACTTCGCCGCTTCTTCATTTGGCTCCTCATCAGGTAAACTTGTTCCCGTTTCGCCAAAAACATTTCCACCAATATTACAATCACCAGATGCAATAAAGTCAGGTGGAAACGATTGCTCACCATGACTGTGCATATTAAATGCATCCCGCAACATACCTTCCATGTCATCTTGTCTAACATACTGATGGTAAGCAGTATCAGGATAAGTCGGATTAATCATTGAAGAAGTTCCACTAGATGTACACTGTCCATGAAAAATCCATTTTTTATACCCCCGAATAAAGCCATCAACAATTAGATGTTCGTAGACAACTTCACGATAATGCCAATTGATGTTGCCGCATTTCTTACATGGGCAAAGAATCATATTCTCTTGGCTTGCATTTTGAAATGCAAAATTTAGAAAAGTTTGTAATCCATTTCGATAGGCGTTGCTTACCCTTGACAAATTCATCCAACTCCTATCCATTTCATAGTTCTTGAAATCTAAAGTTTACAATAAATTACACGGGTAAGTTGTTTATTTATAAGTATAATTAAGTTATGTAAGCTATGATATGATATATATTTATGTATTATGTAAGTTATGTAAATTATGTAAGTTATCCGAATTATGTAAATTATGTACGATATGATATATATTTATGTATTATGTAAGTTATGTAAGTTGTTGATGGGATTGTGATTGTGTTGATGGGAAAACACAAGGGAAGTGAAGAATTGGTTATTAGATTAAATTTACAAGTTTAGGGTTAATTAATTATTTTGAATTAAAAATAAAATAAAATATTTAAAAATAAAATAAAAGTAGACAAAATATTTTTAGTGATTAAATTAAAATCAAGTAAAATATTTAAAATAAAACTTTAAATACAATTTAATTTAATTAGGTAATTTAAAAATTAAAATAAAAGTAGACAAAATATTTTTAGTGATTAAATTAAAATCAAGTAAAATAATTAAAATAAAACTTTAAAGACAATTTAATTTAATTAGGTAATTTAAAAAATAAAATAAAAGTAGATAAAATATTTTCCGTGATTAAATTAAAATCAAATAAAATATTCAAAATAAAACTTTAAATACATTTTAATCGGTAATTTAAAAATAAAATAAAATTTTTAAAATAATGTTGGAGAAAAAGTCGGCCATTATTGTTATTTTAATAGACACGCAAGCTACGAAATTAAATCAAGATAAGGTCAGTACAATGTCATCTCAATCATCCAAACTACCACCATCATTGTATATATTTAAATGACTAAACTGGCAAAGAAGTTTATTTTATGACTAAACTGGCCCAGTTTAATAACAAAAATAAATCCATATTTGTGTTATTATCCAATTTAAGTTTGTATGAAAAATAAGATTAATAATAATTGATATTAAAAATAAAATAATATAATCAAATCTTTATCAGTTCTACTTCCATATTTCATTAATAAACTATATATATTACCTTGTTCACAACTAATTTGTACAAAGGAACATTAAAATACAAACTGAATGGCAGATAACAGAAAACATAAGGCAGAAAACTAGATGGCAAATGTAAAGTAAGTAAAATGATCCAATATTTGAAAGGAAAATCAGCAATTAAATCTGTACAAAATTGGAGCCCCAGAAGATTAATTTTTCCAACATCATCATGATGAAACTATTATTGATGAGAATTTTGAACTAAAACGTACCTTAATAATTTCAACAAACTGGTCTACTCCACTCTCACTAGGAAACAGAGGCTGGAGTTAGAAAAATAGTATTTGTTAAGTAATTGAAAGTGAAAATGCATATAAATAAGCCAAAAAAGTATGCAATTCACATGTGCTCGATAGTACCTAGAATTGATGTAAGATATGCTTGGTTCCCCTTTCACCTGACAAAGTAGTATTTTAACAACCTGGTCTACTCCACTCTCACCAGCAAACAGAGGCTGGAGTCAAAAAAGCAGTATTTATTAAGTAAGTTAAAGCGAGAATGCATAGAAATAAGTTAAGTAATCAACCTTCCTATTTGGTATAGTTTAATCAACAAGGTGGCCCTTGGTGTTTCAATTTTTAAACATTGATTGCGAATGGAAAAGAAATGATTTTTTGTCACAAATGTCAAATGGCTGAGAATAGACTAAGGAAGACTCCACAGGACATTCCTCTTACACAAATCTATCCTTTTTCAAGGCAAAATTACATGCATGATTTTCTTGGATTCAAAAACGAGTGTTCGATAGATATGTGTTTAAGACGAGAATGTTTATTTTCATCCAAAGCTTTTCACATCATCCTGAGACGTGTTTAACACGGATTAGTTGAGAACAGGATTGAGTGTTTGGTCAATATTTTTGAGCCTTACGTCTGAGAGCAATGAAATCAGAAAGTACATTGACAGAAGCAAATCTCAAGTAATCATGCAAAATAACAAATTTAAGAGCAGATATCAAATAATCATGCGAAATAACAAATTTAAGTTTTCTACCTGAGTCACTATAGTCCATTACAAATCTGGGGGAAGACCAACAAAATCTTCAAATTTGGTCCCTACCAATATTGGAATTGTTGTTTGCAAAAAGAAGATAAAGAAACAGTAAGTAAAAACACTTTAAATGCAAATCCAAGTTTTAATGTAATTTAGTTCATGTAACCGTCCTTATCTGGATTTGGTCATTATTCCCTACATACAGGTTCAAATCAAAGGAGATGTGCTTTCAAATGACAATGCCTTAAAAGGGTCGATGGGCGTCTAAAGAGGACAAGGAAATTGACAATGAACTGCTACTTAACGTGCATTAGTTAAGTCAATATTTATACATAAATATAACTAAAATGTTTAAAATGTTTTAATGGAAATATATTAAATGATAATTAAATCCTTAATCTCTTATTATCGTTGAAGTAGTAAAATTAATCTTAATACATAGATATAGTACACGGTAAAAATATAAATAAATTATTATAAATTATTGCAAAAATACAATTGTTTGCAAAAGGAGCTTAAAGATAATTAGATAATAAAAGCAACCACTAGAAGGTATAGAAACTAATCACTTTCATCAATTGTTGATAATTCATCATCGTTAAATTACTCTGATAATAAATTCTAATTAATTAATTGTTGCGAAAGGTACCCAAAAAATTCAGTGACATACTAAGCACAAAAAAACCAAGTCTAAAGTGATTTATATTACTCATCACTATCTTTGAAGTTTAATTTTGTGATGAATTGATAGGGATTTTCGATAAATTTGGTGGCATGCTTGCATATACATAACACATTAGAACACAGGTAGACACAGAAAATAGATTTAAAAACACTAGGGCTTTTGGAAAAAATAAAGTATAGTATAACTTCCAAGGTAAACACATTACATTTATTTACAAATGTTCATGAAGTGGTGTTTGATGGATTAAACAGCGATAAAATTAGCATGAAATCGATTGAAAACGGAATCGAAAGAAGAGATGAATAAAATTAAAATAAATATTGAATAAAATGAAGAGAAAAACAATTGAGAGAGGATAATGCCTTCCTTGTCCTTCAAAAATAATCATTTACAAAAGTATAGTTTTTTCCCTAAAGTGTCAATTACTATATTAATAGTCAATTGTTAGGCTTAAAATTGCAGACTAATTATACATAAGTAATATTTCAATTTCAAGAATCAATACCACTTCTCTCAGGTGTAGGAAAATTTAGCCAAACAACTAATCTTAACTACTCACTGACAGGGAGGGGAGACATGAAATTTCTATCAGAAAACACTAGCTTTAGTACTTGATTCCACTTTCTTGCTTGACTATACCATCCAACAACACTAAAAAATCAAAGAAAAAGTATTGTAAGCATAAGGAGTAAAGAATAAAGAGGAAAACAAATTTGTACCTAAATTACACGATTAGTGTAGCAGAATCAGATGAACCGCTTCCAAAGTCGATATCGTACAGAGGCAATGGTTTCGAGGAATAACAGCAAGCGAGACGAGAGAAAAAGGAAAATAGTTAGGGATTTCGGGGATGGGGGAACACATTTAGGGAAAAAATGGGATTTGGGGAAAATGTTAGGGATTTCGAGTTTGGAGAATTAGGGGAGGATTTGGGGAAAAAGAAAGTGGTGTTTTTTGTTTTAGGGATTTAAGGAAGGAAGAACCGAAATGGGGGAAAATGACTTAGCAAAAAACTGAACTGATTTTGGGTAAAGGGCATAAACCTCAAGGGAGAAAAAAACGACGCCATTTCAAATAAGGAAAATTTGTGGCGTTTTCATCAAAGCGCCGCTAATGAGACATTTTGCGGCGTTTTAGGCAAAGTGCCACTAACGCCTCTTTTATCTACACTACAAAATGACGCCGTTCTAATACAATTTGTGACATTTATTATAGAAACGCCGCTAAAGCCACTAATATTCAGAGGAAACGATGCCGTTTTACTCTAATGCATAATTAAATTTTGTGGCGATTTCTAAAAAGTGCCACTCTTGCCTATCATTTACGGCGTTTTATGTATAAACGCCGCTAATACCTGAATATTTTTTAAAAATTGATCAAAATTTAAAACTATATATTTAGAATTTCTTTTAAATTATATCCAAATAATGATAGTGTGACGAATGTTAGTGTAGTACAAAATATATTTTTATATATTTATATTAGGTGTAGTACAAAATGGCAAGAATCTCATAAAATTCCAAATATTGGTTCAGTCTTCAACAATATACCTTAAACTTTAAACCTCAAACCATAAACTTACACTTTAAAAACTTTAATTTTGATTTAATACACATTTTAAAATACATCAATATATTTTTATATTGAATAAATATAAATATTACGTATGCATATAAATTAATTAAATAAAAACATGATGCTATTTATATCAATAATTGTGTTAATATTTTACAAGATCTAGATCAAATTACAGTTCATGTACACAATTGCACACTAAACCACTTTTCATCTTAGCTATTTGGGATTTAACCCATTTTGATATATATTATTTTAAAATAATAATTTATATATATTTATCTTATTTATATTAAAATAATAATTTATATTTATTTATCTTATTTATATTTATCTTCTAAATTAAAATCCAAAATTATACTCTAAACTTGAAACCCTAAACCTAAGACTCTAAACCCTAAACTGTAAACCCCAAAACCATTCACAGTAACCCCTAAACCAACCATATATCCTAGACTATAAAGCCCCCAAACTATAAACTCTAAAAATCGTTAACCCTAAACCATAATCGTAGACATATTTTTGGGAATTCGTGTGGCCAATGTTAGTGTAGTACAAATTAAAACACATATATATGTTTATATTCTTATATTAAATAATATGGGTATATACAAAATGGCATGAATCTCAGTAAAATCCAAATGTTCTTTAGTTTCTAGCCAATAGTATCCTTTCTTTAAACCCTAAACCTAAACTTACACCCTAAATATATAAAATCTTAATATATATTACAAGTTCTAATATATATATAACAATGGACAAAAGTAATTAAAATAGAATCTTAATGCTTACCAAAACCCTAAAATAAATTAATTTTTTATCATTAATCATAACCTCTAATCCCTAATAGCATAACCCCTAAAACCATGAACATTAATATTAATTCGACCATAATACCTAAAACACAGTAAACCCCAAACTTAAACTCTAAAACATAAATCCATAACCCAAAATAATAAACATTATATCATAAACCCTAAAACTCTAAATTAACCTAAAATTCATAACCTTAAACCTTAAAATAACATAATTTATTTGCGGCGTTTTCTAAAAAAATGCCACTAATGATTCACATTTTGCGGCGTTTTAAAAAAACGTCACTAATTCCTCTATAGCTAACTAAGGGACGGCGCCGTTCTGCTCAACACTTCTGCGGCGTTTTTAGATAACCGCCGCTAATACGTCACCTATTACGGCGTTTCTGAAAAACGCCGCTCATGCTTGAATTTGTTGCAGCGTTTTACCAAAAACGCCGCTAATGCCTCAATAGCTCACCAACAAACGGCGCCGTTTTGCTCAACACTTTTGCGGCGTTTTTATACAACCGCCGCTAATGCGTCACCTATTGCGGCGTTTTTAAAAAAACGCCGCTAATTCTTATTTTTTGCGGCGTTTTCTACATAAGCGCCGCTAATATTGATCTTTTGCAGCGTTTTTTTGACAAGTGCCACTATAACTCTGACCTATAGCGGCGTTTTTATACAAACGCCACTAATGTGCATATTTTGCTGCGTTTTTTGTCCAAACGCCGCTGAGAGTGCCACTAAAAGTCTATTTTGCTGTAGTGAACCTTTATTAATTAATATAAAATCATTATGTAATAAGGTCACAACCATCCATCACCTTTAACTATGGTTTAATTGCATTATAAATACTTCATATTATAAAGACAACTACAATTAGGCACTTCCACATTCAACCTTCAAATTTTCATTTTACTCGATTAAGCCCTTTTTATTAAATCGACACTCAAATGGCAAAATTAAAACACAAAAATTTCACAGATATAAATTCACACATAATAAGCACAGAAAATAATTTTAAAATATTTTTCTAACTCGGATTCGTGGTCCCGAAACCACCGTTCCGAATATGGTCTAAATTGGGCTGTTACAGATTTTTCATTGGATAAATTGGCTGAATTATATGTCTTTGAGATTGTTAGATTGCATGGAGTACATGTCTCCATTATTTCAGATAGAGATCCTCGATTTACATCTCGATTATGGAGCAAATTGCAAGAAGCTCTGGGTACACAGTTACATTTCAGTGTTGCATTCCATCCCCAGATAGATGGTCAATCTGAATGTGTGATACAGATTTTGAAAGTTATATGCTTCGATGTTGCATTTATGAATTTAAAGGTAACTGGGAAAAATATCTGCCTTTAGTTGAATTTGCTTACAATAATAGTTATCAGTCTAGTATCAAAATGGCACCGTACGAAGCTTTGTATGGCCGAAAGTGTAGAACACCATTGTATTGGACATAGCTTAGTGAGAAAAGATACACAGAGTTGACTTAGCCCGTGAAACTGAAGAAAAGGTGAAAGTAATTCAGGACAATTGGAAAGTAGCCTCCGATCGTCAAAAGTCCTATGCTGACCTTAAACGAAAAGAAATGGAATTTCAAGTTGGTGACAAGGTATTCTTGAAAGTATCACCTTGGAAGAAAGTTCTTTGGTTTGGCCGTAAAGGATAATTGAGTCCATGATTTATTGGACCATATGATATCACAAAAAGAATTAGACCTATTGCATACCGGTTAGTCTTCCTACTAGAACTTGATCGGATTCAGAATGTTTTTCATGTGTCTATGTTACAACGATATCGATCAGATCCATCACATGTTATTTCTCCGTCAGAAGTAGAGATTCAGCCTGATATGACATATAGTGAAGAACCGATTAAAATCTTGCCCCGTGAAATGAATGAATTAAGAAACAAAAAGGTGGCTTTAGTAAAAAAATTTGGCAACGACATGGTATAGAAGAAGCTACTTGGGAACTGGAGGATACCATGAAAAAGAAATATCCAAATCTCTTTACTGGTAAGATTTTCGAGGACGAAAATTCTTAAGGGGGAAGAGTTGTAATAGCCCGTTTGTAGTGAAATCAGAACAGTGGTTTCGGGACCACAAATTTGAGCTGAAAAGGAAATCTATTTTTATATTTTTGCACTATTAGTATTTTGATAGGAATGTCATAAGAAAATTTTATCGATTTTGTGTTTAATTACAGATTGGACCAAATTGCATAAAATGTTAAAGTTAGATTCTAGTAGCTAAAAGGATTAAACAGCTATGGAATTCAAAACTTGAGGTCTTTATATGGTAATTAGACCATTAAAGAAAAGTTAGTAGATATTTTTGGTTATTAGTAGATATTTTTGGTTATTCATCCATGGAAAAATTAGAAAAGGTTAAGGACTAAATTGGAAACTAAAATAATTAAAAGATGATAAATTAATAAATAAGAAATATCATCATATTATTGTCATTTCATCCCCAAAATACATGGAAACCCTAGGAGAGAGAGAAGAAACTAATCAAGCTTAATTGGGTAAGTATTCATGTCCTATTTTTAGTAATTTTTATATTTTTAATATCGGGATAACCTAATCTATCTAGATTGGGGATCAATTTGAAAATTTATCAAAGTATAGAATTTTTTCCATGGATGAATATGCTGAAAATTTGAAATTTATGGTAGAAAATGAAAGGTTATTGATAGATAAACAACTTTTACAATGTGAATTTTGATAAAATTGTGATTTAGGGACTAAATTGTAAAGTTGTCAAAATTGAAGAAAAATTCTAAATTTTATATAATACATGTGCTGTAAATTTTATATTGAAATTTTGGTTAGGCTTGGAATAAGGAGTAGATTGCAAAAATTTCATTTTCCGAGCCTAGGGATGAAATTGGAATTTATGAAAAGTTTAAGGGCAAAATGGTAATTTTTCCTAGGATGTAAATTGAGTTCAATAGAATATGAAATGTGAGAAATTGATGATTAAATTCATTTATATAGATTCGGATAACACAAATTCAAAGCTAGATCAAGGAAAAGAGAAAGTTTCGGATTAGTAGATTTTCTTATACGAATTATTATCGAGGTAAGTTCGTGTTACTTATATGTATATTAACATGTTTGAATTGAATGTTATATTTATTTTGGATGAAATAAGTGTTTATGTGACTATATAAATGTTATAAATATATGAATGATCACATGATAGAGAAGGTCATTAAAATGTTATGTTTCGTTTGAATAATGAAAATCGATGGATACATGTGATTTCCCATACATGAATGTGATTCTGCATATGTTGCAAAAGGGATTTAGCTTGAACAAGTAATCTCGATATAGGCCTCTCGAGCATCCTGATATATAGTTCCTGCAAGTATCCTGATCGGTAATGATTTTGCATTTTTTGTACATTACCATAGCTCTTTATGAGCATCCTGACATGTGATTGGTTGTGATCCTGTATATAATACGGACACAAATGCAGCTCTTCATGAGTGTCCTGTTAAGTTTTCTTGAACTCTCTATTACCTTATCTGAAGCTCTCTGATATTATCTCCTCGTGGATATCTAAAAGGCTCTATGAGCTTCCTGAGTAAAAACTCTTATGAGTTTCCTGATTAGCTCGGATAAATGTCCTGTTACATGATTACATGGCTCGTTTGAGCATCCTAACATGTAGCTCAAGAGTATGTTCCCTGAATAAGAATTGATGATTTATAGATATGTACACCTTGAGTGTACAATTTTAGTAACTATCGATATTTCAATAATTCAACGGATAACACTATTGACATGAGAAAATGATGAGATAAATAGAATTATGCCCTGAATGCTTTTGAATTGTTTGATGAAGGATTATATGATAAGCTCATCTATGTTTATTTAACATTTATATGTATTTTATGACTAAATTGCTTGATTGAGTATATGTGTTTAGGTAAATTTGTCAAAATGATGAAAGCATGTTAATTGTATGCTTAGTGTTGTTAAATGTGATTGGTTAGTTTCAATTCCTGTTATACGAACTTACTAAGCATATAATGATTACTAGGTTTTATTTTCTTTGTTTTATATTGCTCGGAAGCTCGCGAATGTTAGGAATGGTTGGAGCATCATCACACTATCCACTAGCCTATTTTGGTATAAATAGTAACATCATTTTGGTATAATGGCATGTATAGGTAATTTGGCCTTTGATGGCATATGAAGTGGTTTGTAAACTTGCTATTGGAATGGCTAGTAATGTTTTGTTTGGTATAATTATAAGGTTTTATTAAAACAAATACCTATGTGTTAAGTTTATTAAATATGATTGATTAAGTTATGCTTAACCTATAAATTAAATAAAGGTAAGAATATAATCATGGTTGCATATGATAAAACATCATATTAGATGTTAGAATTGACTTGGAATTCATACTTGAATTGGCTGGTATATACTTGTAAGTTTTGGTGTAGGTTATTGGCAAATTTGGGTGAGAAATACAGCTAGGAAATAGCTTTATTTTGTCCACACGGGTAGACACACGGGCGTGTGTACCCTATATCTAGGAAAATTTTAAAAATTTTGCAAAAAATTCTCTGAGTTCCTAATTTAGTCCCAACTCAATTCTAATACTCATATTGGGCCTCGAGGGTCCATTTAAGGGACATTATAAATAATCTTCATAAATGAATAATAAATGACATGAATTATCTGTAAATATTCCGTAAGCTCTAGTAATACTCCGTAACTCTATTCCGATGACAGATACAGGTCAGGGGTGTTACAATGATGCAATGCAAAAAGGTTCTTACTTATACCATCTGCTACACACCATGTGTTTCCCAAAACCCATCATCTGAACTCCAAAACATTGTGGGCTTAAGCCCGTTGTGGTTAAAACCACCGATAACAATATACAGAAAATTCTACCAGTAAAAATGCAGACAAGTTACCAGTAAAAGTGCGATAAATCACCATTCACCTCAGTACTCTAGGTGCAGTGCACTGACTATGAATAATGCGGACTTAATATGTAGCCGGTACTCCACAAAACTCCTCTGTCAACCAAAAAATCTCAAGCCAATGCATATGCAATATGTCACACAATCTCATACATAATCATATATCAATACTTCTCACATTCATTTGACATGCTTATAATGTCCCCAGTAATCAAATACTTTTAGTAAATGGAAACAGTATTCCAATCTTTCAAATTACCATTGTGAAAGTATCAATCAATATCGTTCAATTTCACATACTTTATGGATTTTCATTGTGCATAAATATCACTGTTTTCAATACACAATATAACAAATATCTCATGCCTTTAAATCATACATAACCTTAATATCTCAAAAAATTATATCATTCAGTCAAATATTCTCATATCTCATAACTAAAATATGCAATTACAAACTCAATCAAACATTCATATTATCAAACTAGCAATTTTGCCAACATGTCAATCTTTTAAGGCTCAAAACATACTTGGTTCGACCACTCACAAAATAAATAATTTGGTTATTAAGCTAATCAAATAAGCAAGCTAGTTTATCAAATATAACATGATATTTAACATTTTCAAACAATTTTATGAGTTTAGGACCCACACCTTATTTTTCGTTTCCTCGCAGCACACTAGCGAATCTTCCAATTTTCCTTAATAATGCCTTGAATGAAACTAAACCAAAATTAAATATAAATACAATAAATTTACCATTAAACCAGCCTAAAACACCCACTTATGACTTCAAACCAATCGTTGAAATTATAACTATTTTATGAATTTAAACCAGTTAGGTTCCTTACATGTATGGATACGAACGGTATGTACAATCGTTCTTTGCCTTTACGGATGATTTGGGGTGTTTGGGTCAGCACCTAATTCAATAATATACTAGAAAATAAGTTGCTAATTAGTTATTAAATTTCTTCATTTAATAAATTCATAACCTTTACCCATCAACTATGTCGAAATAACAAACTAGTTACCCTTAATTGCACTTACGCTTCACGATTTATGGGTTTCGAATAGCCAATCAATCAAGATTGATTTCCCCTAATTGAAATGGGTTTAAAAGATGATTATTATGGTTCAAGAACTCAAGTTAAGGCTGGAGAAATATAAGTAAGAACCAAGAAACAAAACAGCCCCCTTTCTTGCACATAGGCGCACGCACCACCACCCATGGTGGCCAAAATTGGGGCTGAATTTTAAAACAATTTGAGATCTCATTAAAATATGAAAAAATACCTTTGAATAATTTAAAATCCCCCAGATTCCAGATCTTAAAATTTTGGTTTTTAATTGAAAAAATTAATCAAAAAATTAAAGAGAAAATAGACCTTACCCAAGCTAGTCGAGAGAAACGGCAATGGCACTTTCTTGGCAATGTTCGGGATCGATCTTGGAGTTCAATATTTCAAATTTGAGGATGATTTTAATGAGGAAAAATTATATAAAAATGGTGGGGAATATGTTAACAAATCTTGTGGCAAAAAAAAGAAGAAAGAGATGGTAAAACTAGGTGTAGGTGACGACAACAATGGAGAAAAGGAAAAAAAAAGTTAAAATCAAAGGGAAACAGAGGAGGAGAGGAACGACTAGGGCAATGAGAAGTATGACTAAAGGTTGATTATTAGTAAAAAATTAATATTTATACATAGGTTAACTAGGCTTGGATGGCCAACACATTAAAACAAAGGGGTTTTTGTCAAAAAATTAAATTATTTGCATGGGAAGGGAATTGAAGTTAGGACCTTAAGGATAAATTCACTAATGTTTAAAAATCAAAACAATAACTCATTCTTGATATAATTTGAAATATTTATTTGAAAAAAACAAGGCATGTCACATACTAGGGTTCAAGGTAAAATTTGCAAAATAAAAAAAATTGATGCAAGAGAAGGGATTTGAACTTGGGTTTCGAAAAACGTTACACTTAAAGTTAACCAAAAAACCAATACCTCATTTATTTCCTAAAAATGCATAGACAATTTAAAAAATTAAGGTATGATCACTATCATTCAAATCACAAACCCGTTTCTACTAACCCTCGATTTTTGGGATGTTACAATTCTCCCTTCCGTACAGAAATTTCGTCCACGAAATTTTCTTAGTCACAGAATCTGTTATCCCTTTTCCTTCAAACCAGGCCACCAAGCTTTCGCTGCCAACTCTAATTCCAACATAATTCCAGATAATGCGTCTCCTTAAATTCCCAACATATTTTTTGTATATTTAATTAAGGAAATGTTACTAAAATATTATTCTACCCCAATTCCCAATTTTGATAGAAACTCTATTTGATTACACTTACCACAATATCTACAAATTAGAATCTTATCTAATCTAACAGTTTCTCCATTAATAACTACTACAACCTTTTATTGAGGTCTAGCTCCTCTGGCTCACTTTAAAGGTCGCAAATTTGGACCAGTGAAATGTAACACCCTAAACCCGGCCCAGACGTTATGGTCGAAACTGGCGATGTCACATTGAAGTGTTTTTCGTAAAACATGATATCGTTTGAAAAGCCCAATGTTTATTTAGCCCCTTTGTGTGATATAGAAAATTATTTTAAAACTTGTGTCACTATCAAGAGTATTTACTTTAAAATGTTATTTGTCTCAAAATCTCATTTATCGCGGAAGCTTTTGAAACGGTTTTGCGCATTCGCGGTATTTTGGTAAATCATGCATATCTTTTGAAAACCCGCATCCTACTACTAGCAAATATAAATAAAAAACAAATAAAACCCCAAAATTTAAAATTATAGAGGCCTTATTACATAACAATACCCAAATAAAACTACTTATAATTTAAAAATAAATATGGAGGCAAGAGCGGTTGTGTGGCCACCTTTGAGTCCCTCGTGTGTAATCCCAGTGTGTAATCCCATATAAGCAAACAACTAGAGTAAACACAATTTGGGCCTAAGCCCTTTCAGTTTCAGTTAGGGCCTTAGCCCATTCCAGTAACAGTATCAGTGGGGCCTAAGCCCATATCAGTAACAGTGACAATATCAGTTTGGGCTTTAGCCCATCTCAATACAGAAGCAGTCATATACTCGAGCCTTGGCCATTATAGTAACAGTAAATAGTACAATAACAGTAAATAGTGTAGTAGCAGTAAACAGTATGCAAGTCCTACCCATCCAGGCTCTACACACCATCTCTGTACCAACCCTACACACTATGTGGGGATAAAATCAACCCACCCATCCCTACACACCAGAATTAGCACCAGTTGGGCACTAAACAGTATTTACAGCAGAGCTGCCAGTATAATAGGCTTAGAGCCATCAGTGATTTGCAGCAGAGCTGTCAGTATAGTACACTTCCTCCAATCATATATATGCCCATCCCCATGCAATGCATCATGCAACATGTCATGTCGTATCATAATATTAAATATGTATTCAATACAGTTTACAAATAGCATGCTAAAATATACACATACATCTTGTAGGGGCAAAATAGTCATATTACCACCTAAGGGCAAAATAGTCATTTTACCACATAAAGGCAAAACTGTCATTTTACAACATAACGGAAAAATGGTCATTTTATCACATAAGGGAAAAATAGTCATTTTACCTTATAAGGGTATTACAGTCATTTTATCCTACTTGGGTATTTCGGTCATTTTACCCTATGGGGGTATTTCGGTCATTTTCAAGTAAATAAGGGTCCAAGTACTCTTACTGGCCTAGCAGTAGGTTCATAGTTGTCTTGAGCGACCCGTGCAGCCTTAACAGTCAATCGGTGATAATGGGCCCATGACCCATATTACGGGCCCATGTGGGCCCACACGATCGTATGACCCACATAACCTAAGATGGCCTTAGCAGTGTGATTCACACAGTTGACCCAATATTAACCACACTCTTGTGTGATTCCTCTCAAGTGGGGCCTATAGGCCCATTGGGCTTACGTGGCCTAGTTCGTCCCAGAATGACCTAGTATCGTTTCGGCCCATGATAATGCTTATGGCCATTTCGTTGACTACACGACCATGTTTTGTTACACGGCCTGCCACACGGGCGCCTACACGCCCGTATGGTGTCGAAAACCCACTTTTCGGCTTTTCAGCCTTTCGACTTTTCGACTTTTTAACCTTTGCAGTTTCACATCTAATGGCAGTGTTACACACCTGTTAATGCGAATAGCGTAAATCCCCACGTACTACAACCTAGATGCAAACATGACTCATGTCAGTCTTTTAATCGATAGGGTTAAGACACCCGCTTCTGAACATTTAATACCCAATATGGTACATTACTAGCCTTGGTTATGCAAGTTGGTTTAATCCTTCCTTAACCTAGTGATCACCAAATCCTTAGCACAACCTGTATTGAATTCCTATATCTTTAACTATCACCCTGAACAAAATAACTAAAACCAAACAAACAACATCTTATCACCACGTAGAACTAGGAACGGTTGATAGATAAAATTAGTCTACCACACCAGAGCCAAAGGTACACAAGATATAGAGACCAACTGGAATGATTGTATCTTTATCAGGAATCAATAACACAGGAAGTTATTAGAAGGAAGATCGCAACCGTAGAGAGAAATAAGAATAAGCCATGAGTACTTACCAATTCACCAGAGGACTCTTACTAGCCGAAAACAAAATAAAGAGAATATGGGGAAGAGAAGCCAACAGAAGAAGGAGGATGGAAAAGAACTAACTATTCGGCCAAAGGAATAGAGAACACCAAAGCCAAACCCCCCTTTCCTAGAGAAAAATCAAAAGTAGGAGAGAAAAAAGAAGGAGGTATTCAGTTCTACAATGAAGGAACAGATACTCGATAAAAGCCGAAGAATAAAAGGAGAAGAGTAGAAAAGGGTATTCAGCTATCACACACCAAGATGGAGAGAGAGGGGAGGAGACGGCTAAACAGCAAGGTGAAAGAAATGTGAAGAATTGAGAGAGGATGCTAGCAAAAATTGGCAAAGGTTTAAGCAAGGAAAAGAAAGACAGAGATGAGCGGATCAACAAAGAGAACGAAATTCTATGAACAGGAACCCGAACCAGTAGTATAACGGCAGAAAAATAGAGGCTTAAGCAGAAAACAAAGAGAAAAAGAAAAGAGGGAAACAGGTTAATAGTCACCGAAATGAGGAGCACTTACTAGTCTCCAAAACTAAACTCTGAGTGTTGAGAGTCCACAAATAGCACCAATACTCCAACCAAATTCGAATTCCCCTATTTCCTCCTAAAATCCCTCCTGTTCATAAACCTCAACAACCGAAAATCTCCCTTTTCACTCTTCAAATTCGGCTAACAACAACCCCATTCAAATCTATTCAAACTCTTGGTGTTTTGGTCAAACACAACTTCCTCCCATGGTCACCCGTAAAAATAATCCGCATTTGCACAAGCAGGGATTCGAACCTTAGACCAGTAGCATACTCCACACGCCACTATCCACAAGACCAACAAGCTTTTTATGTCATACTTTACCAAAATAAACTTATAACCCTACTGGCCAAAGATAGGGGTTTTATCCTTAAAAAGCAAAAATTTTGTGGAAACCAGGACTTGAACCCATGACTTCCCAGACACTTCCAGAGCACACAAACACTAAGCCAAACACTCAATTGTGTCACTTCCTTGCACAATTAAATATTTATGTGCAGTCTCCTAACTACACCCCTACTCAAAACCTAATACTTCTAGGCCCAAAATTGGGGCATTACATGAAAGTAGACTCTCTCCTTTTTTGAACTTTAATATTCCTTTCTCTTGCACTCTAAGCACTAACTATCTTCCTCCATATTAGTCTTTTCAACCATAATCTAGAAAACTTTTTCTAAGACTCCTAATATCGCTTGGGACACTGTATCATCCCCAACATCTTGGTTTTGACCTTCAGAAGTAGTTGCAATCACGATGTCATTCATCTCAATTCCTTGAAAAGCAAATGACTTAACTTGGCTCAATGCTGAGCCCCATGGTTCCTCATTTTACGGTTGTTCATTATGTATCTTATGGTCTTAAATTTGATCTACAATTTTAAATAAAAAAATCATTAGCTAACTTCAATCAATTTTCAGTTTCCTATCTTACAATTTCAAAGAAAAATTAAATACTAACTATTTTAGTTCTATATCTACAATCATACACCTCAAGTGTTTACTTATAACATAACAATATCTTTTCTATAGTAATCAGCACCGGAGTCTTGGACCTAATTTTCTTTGTAGAATATCATTTTCAAAACTCTCTGTCACTCGCTTTTCCCAAATTTCCCCTTTTTCATGTATGCATGCATGCCAACTTACTTAAGTAGATTTAAAAGCACAGTCTGAGGTTTTGAACCAAGGCTCTGATGCCACTAAATGAAACCTCTCAAATCTGGCCTAGACGTTATGGCTAGATTGAGAAGGCTACATTAGCCACCGAAATGGCTAAGCTAACTTATATTACTTTTTAAGACTTTAAATAAACTCATTTTAGAGAAAATCGTAGTTGCACTTTGAGTTAGCTTAAAAGCATTCATTCATTAGGTTGTGTATGCTTAGGATTCATTTTATCGTTGACAGTGTTGTTTTAGAAAAATCGTTTGCTTGTCGCTTTACTTAAAAAAAACTTGAAGTTAAACTAATGTAGCGGAAAAACCATTTTTCAAGTCATTTTGGAAAATTAGTTGCCTTATCGATTTGTTTTAAAAAAGGTTTCTTTGCAATGCAGCGAAAAGTAGGAAACAATGTCAAATTTTACTTAAGTCCAATACCATGCATTGTCTGATTATTAAAAAAATCCCAGAAGAAAAGTTATCAAGCCATAGACTAGAAATAATTAAAAACTATAAGCCAAAACTAATAAAGACTTAATAATACGTAATTAAAAAAATAATAATCTGAGGTCCAAGTTGATTCTCTGAATGCTGAGTCCGGTCTTAATTTTGAGGTTTATCTGAAAAGTTAAACACTATTAGGGGGTGAGCTTATGAAAAGCTCGGTGTGAGTCGAATAAATATTTAAACAGAAAAAAAATCAAATACAGTGAATCATATTAGCATTAACAGAAGAAAACAAAACCGTCATAGGAAATTTATATCATTACATAGACACTATCAAATTGGTGTATGAGCATGGGACATCATTCATACGAGTAACAATCAGTAATATTGATAACATTCATTACAACACAATACAATACATATCATAAATCAATAACATTTGAATATGTCGTGAGCATGATGCAATACAAAAAGGTTCCTACCCATACCATCCGCTACACACCATGAGTTTCCCAGAATCCGTCAGCCGAACTCCAAAATGTTATGGGCTTAAGCCCGTTGTGGTTAAAACCACTGATAACAATATGAAAAATTTTTTGCCAATAAAAATGCAGATAAGCTGCCAGTAAAAGTGCAATAAATCACCATTCGCCTTGGTACTCTAGGTGCAGTGCACTGACTATGAATAATGTGGACTTAATATGCCACTGGTACTCCACAGAACTCCTCTGTCAACTAAAAAATCTCAACCCAATGCATATGCAATATGTCACACAATCTCAAACATAATCATATCTCAATACTTCTCACATTCATTTGACATGCTTATAATGTCCTCAGTAATCACATACTTTTAGTAAATCGAAACAGTGTTCCAATCTTTCAAATTACCATTGTGTTGGTATCAATCAATATCGTTCAATTTCACATACTTTACGAATTTTCATTCTGCATAAATAGCACCATTTTCAGTACAGAATATAACAAATATCTCATGCATTTAAATCATATATAAGCTTAATATTTAATATCTCATCACATTATATCATTCAGTCAAATATTATCATATCTCATAACTCAAATATGCAATTACAAACTCAATCAAACATTCATACTATCAAACCAACAATTTTTCCATCATGTCAATCTTTTAAGGCTCGAAACATACCTGGTTCAGCCACTCGCAAAATCAATAATTTGGCTATTAAGCTAATCCAATCAGCAAGCTAATTTATCAAATATAAACTGATATATAACATTTTCAAGAAATTTTATGAGTTTAGGACGCAGACCTTATTTTTGTTTCCTCGCAGCACACTAGCGAATCTTCCAATTTTCCTTAATAATTTCTTAAACGAACCTAAACCAAAATTCAAGATAAATACAATAAATTTACCATTAAACCAGCCCCCAAACATCCACTTATGATTTCAAACCAATCATTGAAATTATAACTATTTTATGAATCTAAACTAGTCAGGTTCTTTACACTGTATCGATGTGAACCGTAAGTACAATCGTTCTTCGCCTTTACAGATGATTTGGGGCGTTTGGGTTAGAAGCGAATTCAATAATATACTAGAAAATAAGTATCTGATTAATTATTAAATTCATTTATTTAATCAATTCATAACCTTTACCCAACAACTATGTCGAAATAACAAACTAGTTACCCTTAATTGCACTTATGCTTCACGATTTGTGGGTTTCGAATGGCCAATTGATCAAGAACATTTTTCCCTAATTGAAATGAGTTTAAACGATGATTAGGAGGTTTCAAGAACTTAATTGGGGTTGAATTTTAAAACAGTTTGAGATCTCATTAAAATCTGGAAAAATACCTTTGAAATCATTTAAAATCTACCATATTCCAGATCTAGAAATTTTGGTTTTTTGATTGACAAAATTAATCAATAAATTAAAGAGAATAGAGACATTACCCAAGCTAGTCGAGAGAAACGACAATGGCACTTTCTTGGCAATGTTCGGGATCGACCTTGGAGTTCAAGATTTCAGATTTGGAGCTAATTTTAAAGAGGAAAAATGACAGAAATATGGTGAGGAATATGTTAACAAATCTTGTGGCAAAAAGAAAAAAAGAAAAAGATGGTAAAACTAGGTGTAGACAACGACAACAATGAAGGAAAGGAAAAAAAAGTTAAAATCAAAGAGAAGGAGAGGAGAAGAGCAATGGCTACGGTTGTAATATCTCGAATTAGGGTCTAATCGGAATAGTGGTTTCGTGACCACAAAATCTGAGATAGAAATAATTATTTTATGATTATTTGAGGTCTATGATATGATTGCATGATTGTGTGAAATTTTCGTGAAGAAATTTTATGCATAAAGTGCTTAAATTGAAATTAGGGACTAAATCGAATAATTTGCAAAACTTGCATTCTAAAAGTTTCTAGTATGAAATTGTTTTGAAATATTAATTAGAAGGTTTTAAATAGAAATTTTACCAATTTCTAAGTCTATGGACAAAAATTGGACATGGATGGAATTTTTGGAAAGTTTAGTAGTAAGGGCATTTTGGTCATTTAGGGGTAAAATGAATTAAAATACAAAATTAAAAGCCAATTTTGCTCATCTTCAACCCCATGGACGAATATAGCAAGGAGAAACCATGGCTAGGGTTTTTCAAGCTTCCAAGCTCGATTGTAAGTCCATTCTAGCCCCGTTTTTCAAGTTCTTTACGTTTTTAGAGTCCCGGTAGCTCGATTAAGCTTATGCTAGCAATAATTCAACCTAGGGTTCATATTTGGAAAAATACCCATAGGTGAAATTTGTGTATTTTGGTGTTTTATGATAGAATATGAGGTTTTAAATTATGTTAGACAACTTGTGCTAGTCGGTTTTAAGTGAAAACGAGCAAAAGGGCTTAATCGGTAAAAATACCTAATAGTCATAAGTACATGTTAGAGTGAGAATTTGATGTTCCCATAGAAGGGAAAAATGATCAAAATGTCATAAAACATAAGAAAATAGGCTGAAGTTTAATTTACGAGCTTTGGGGCAAAAGTGTAAATATGCAAAAGTTTAAGGGCAAAATTGTAATTTTTCCAAAATATGATTTTGGGTCAATTTGAATAATGTGAGTCCTAATTAGACTATATTTTAAATGATAGATCAAGGAAAACTGAAATTCGGGCTAAAATGGGGAAAATACCAAGTTGTGGACGAAATGGTAAAAGTAGCCATTTTCGCATACTAGGTAAGTTCATATGTAAATGTTGGTAACATAGTTATTATTTTAAATTTTTTTATGTTATTTAAATGATATGATAATTATTATGAAATATTATACTCGTGATAATTGTTTGATAATATGTCAAATTATGTGATATACTTGGAAAATGTGAAATACTACCGAGTATCGGTATTGGTATTCCGTAGAAGATGGTTGAGACACAAGATTGGGAAAAAGGTCCCGTTGAACCTTAGGAATGGATTAGGATACAAGTGACATGTCATTGGGATATTTGGGCATCTGAACTCGTTGAGTTGAGTCCGAGTTCACTTATGGATGCGGATGTCCGAACTCGTTGAGTTGAGTCCGAGTTCGTGAGATGTAACTAGGCATCCGAGCTCGTTGAGTTGAGTCCGAGTTCGTGAGATGTAACTAGGCATCCGAGCTCGTTGAGTTGAGTCTGAGTTCGCTTATGGGCGGGTTAATAGTAGCTTGGCTACATATGTGGCACTTATGTGCAAACTTTCCATGTATCCGAATTATATTCCGATGTGTTCAACGGGTAAAGTTCTACTCAAATGGAGGAATACTCAAGATGAAAGGGACGTATTGGTAAGTTTTGTGAAATGGATACTTTGAACAGGTATGTACTTAACCCTCGGGTTGAAAAATCGATATAACAACAATATGGTAAGATGATAAATGAAAATATGATATGAATGTCTTGGTGATGATTATGCAAATGATGTTTTATGTTTGCTTATATGGTTATGTTACTTGCTATTTGCATGTGAACTTACTAAGCATTTATGCTTACTCCCTTCTTTTCATTCCTTGTAGTGTTGACAAGCCAGCTCGGAAATCGGGAACGGTCGGAGGCACGCTCACACTATCCGTATACCATCTTGGCATAATGGCTTGTATATTTTGAGTATGGCATGTATAGCATTATAATCATTTTGTATATATGGTATTATGATATGGTTATTGAGTAGTATAAAAATGCTTGGTAATGATTAGCCATTGGAATGGCTAATTATGATCATATTTGGTGTTATGTATGTCAAATTGCTAGTTAATCCATGGAAACCATGGAAAAGGTAAAATTTACCATATAATTAGATGATGAATAAAACATGGAATTGAAGAATTATGAGTCTATTTTCATATGAAAGAAACGAAACAGGTATATGAGTTATATTTTATGAGATGTTTAAATTTTTGTGAAACAGGGCCAGAGCGATTTTTGGATCTCCTGTTTTGACTTTGGAAATTCACCATAAATTGTACAAAAACAATTAGAAGTCATAATTTATATTTACAGATTTCTTATTGAGTCTAGTTTTAAGAGAAATAAACTTCATAGTTATTGAAATTTTGTACAGAGAGATATCTGATTCGTAATACACAGAGGTCAGAGCAGTCGAACCCTGAAATAGGGAAGAATTTAACTAATAAACTGTACTAATTGGCCTAGCAGAAAAATTCTAGAAAAAAATTTGTAAATAGATATATGAGTATCGTTTCAGGGAAAATTTACAGAATTGGATTTTGAGTTTTAGAACTCGAGATATGAATTTTTAAGCGACTGTGACGCAGTTAGCCAGCTTGTCTGGAAGTTCTAAAATTAAATTGTTTGAGCTATTTAAGTAATGAATTAAGTCTGTTAACACCTCGTGTTTGACTCCGAAAATGGTCTCAAATACGGGGCATTACATTTGGTGGTATCAGAGCAGGTTTAGTCGGTTCTCAGACTAACCTAGCATGTGTAAAAGTTTTGCTATACATGCCACTGATTTGTGATAGTGTGATGTCTTCCGACGCGTATGAGTACCGTCTTATTTAGACAGGGTACTCTCCAACCGAGCTGCGCTGACCATGTTCAATGTTATGTGAAGGTATTTGAGTAAAATTATGATTATGATAAGTCTCGGTTCAGAAAAGTATGAATAAAGGTTTATGATACATATGTGATAATATGTGAGATGAAAGTTCATGTTGTGATAAATATCCATATTTGCTTAATGCTCATATGATGTAGTGTATGTGGCTTACTTGATAAGATGAACGGAATAGATAGAAAGTAGTAGAGGTATGAATAAAAGTCATAATATTATGATACGAATGAAAATGTCCTTGTTTTAATTTGGACGTCGAATGTTGATGAATGCTAATGATATATAATTTTTATGAGATAAAGGATTATAATGAAATGAACTTATCTATGTTAAATTGTTGGACTGAATTATATGATTGTAATGATATGTACATGATGATGCACGAAATGAAAGTTATGATTGTGGTGCAAATATCTATGTTTGTTTGGCCTTATATGATGTCATGAGCATGACTTAATTTAATTAAATGAATGGATAAGTAAAGCTATCTAGAAAACATAGAATGTATGCATAAGTATATTGTCTAAATGGGACAATAGGAAAATTGGTGTAAGCCAACATGAATGAATGACATGATTTTGATGATGTTGCTATGATGATGGAAGTTGTGTCATATGTGTATGTATAAGAAAGTCGAGTCGAGAGGTCCTACAACCCTTCCCCTTTACCAAAGTGGTACTTATAATGGAATTTCATGAGATTTGTATTGAATAAGTTTCCGGTTGAGAACCCAAAGAGTTCGATGATAGAATAATTATAAGTATGATCGAGAGATTGAAAATGAGCTGATAAGTAAAGTCGAGACAATAAAAGTATCGGATTGACGTAAAGATTATTGGAATTATGCACTTGCTCCAGATTAGAAAAGGAATTCTCCTTGGTAAACCGAATTACTCAAGTGCAAGGTCGAGAAAGTGTAAATCGAAATTTATTCAAATCGCCTTCTTTAGTGAATGGTTTAATATGAAATTTGTGACGCAGTAAACTAGTTGGGGAAATGATATTTGAAATGTGAACTATCTCGAGTGTGATAGTTATGACTGACATGATTTAGCGATCTCTTTTGAGATGTTCTATGTGTTCACCCGTTCTCGAAATATTTCTATGGCTATTGATCTTCTGAAGAAATTCTTGTTATATGGGAATGTCTTCTAATGTTTGGTGTTGGATGAAAGCATTGGTAGTCTGACTGGTTTATAATTTATATTGCTCTATTTCATCGGGTATTCTATTTCATTTCGTCTGATAAGAATTGATGAGAGAATACGTATGATATTATAATTCTGTTTCTTCTACTTGATGCTTCATCTGATATATATGTATTGGAAGATATATTGTTCTTGTTATGTTTGATTCCAGTGGGATTAAATGACGTTTTCTTTTGGACTTTCTTTCTTTGAAGAATTATCAAGGTATTCTGTATTTTCTCTATGAGTTTGGTTTTCGATTCTCCGGCATAGTATCGTATCTTGGGTTTCTTTATCCTAGATCTTTTTATTCTGGATTTCTTTATTCTGGGTTTCTCTATCTTGGATTTCTTTATTCGGTTTTCTTGTTATCTTTGTTCCATAATTTGTCAATTATGACTCGTGTTCGAAGTGCGTTCTTCAGCTCGTGATAATCATGTCAAATATGACTATACTTCTAATTTGATCTTGGTAATGTGGTGATTTTAGTATTGGGGTTCTTTTCTAATTTCTGTGTAAGGATTTGACATCAGTAAAGGCATAAGTGATAAAAGCGCGAGTTTCAGTCGGTATGGTGAATTATCTATTTGAAAGATTTCATGTGACAATTATTTCAGGATTATTTTTTTCCAAGTCTGATAATAGAATTTCATTTTGTACGGATAAAAGAGTAAATAGACTGAACGAGAAGTGTATATTTATTAGAAAGAGTTTCATATTAGTTAAAGTCACTACGAATGATAAGGTTTTCATTTTGTGAAAGCTGAAAAGTTTATTAGACGTTGACAAAGTTCTCATAGATGAGAATATTGGTAGCCGAAGCGTTTGAACTAGACTAGTCTACATTGAGTAAAGACTTCCTGACTTTCAGTAATGTACTGTGGTATGAATTGTGATGTGTTTCAAGACGGTGAGGTAATGTGATAGTTTAGAGCATTCGATGTTACATAAAATCTGAGTTGTTAAAGAGGTTAAAGCCGAGCATTGGGATCTATCAAAATTATTCTTGTTAGTGTTGATATTGGGATGGAAATGAGAAGGATTATTCTTGAGGCCATATCAGAATTATTTCCATGGTAGAAAAAGGAAAATGTGATGTATCCTATTGTTAAATGTTTGGCGAGATCTATAAATCATATCTGTATTGAATGAATTCCTACTCATCAGATTCATGGAATTTTAGGTCTCTTTGATTGTTGGATTTCTTGGAATTCCGGTCTCCATTAATCAAGTTAAGATCCGGGTTTTATGTCATGATATCATGGGAAACTGAGAAGGGTTGAAAATTTAAGAACAGTTGAGAGTTGAGACTGTAAGCTTTCAGATCATATGAGAAATTAAAGAGATGTATTGGAGGTACAGTCTAAGTGAAAGTTCTTTGGCACCGAATATGATATTAAAAGTGAAGACCACTTTTCTGGTAAGATTTTCGAGGACGAAAATCCCTAAAGGGGGGGAGAGTTGTAATATCCCGAATTAGGGCCTAATCGGAATAGTGGTTTCGTGACCACAAAATTCGAGATAGAAATAATTATTTTATGATTATTTTGAGGTCTATGATATGATTGCATGATTATGTGAAATTTTCGTGAAGAAATTTTATGCATAAAGTGCTTAAATTGAAATTAGGGACTAAAT
The DNA here is from genome assembly GCA_025698465.1 of Gossypium longicalyx. NCBI lineage: Eukaryota > Viridiplantae > Streptophyta > Magnoliopsida > Malvales > Malvaceae > Gossypium > Gossypium longicalyx. The sequence goes on along the minus strand of CM046995.1, from coordinate 31,869,170 downwards.
CGAATAATTTGCAAAACTTGGATTCTAGAAGTTTCTAGTATGAAATTGTTTTGAAATATTAATTAGGAGGTTTTAAATAGAAATTTTACCAATTTCTAAGTCTATGGACAAAAATTGGACATGGATGGAATTTTTGGAAAGTTTAGTAGTAAGGGCATTTTGGTCATTTAGGGGTAAAATGAATTAAAATACAAAATTAAAAGCCAATTTTGCTCATCTTCAACCCCATGGCCGAATATAGCAAGGAGAAACCATGGCTAGGGTTTTTCAAGCTTCCAAGCTCGATTGTAAGTCCATTCTAGCCCCGTTTTTCAAGTTCTTTACGTTTTTGGAGTCCCGATAGCTCGATTAAGCTTATGCTAGCAATAATTCAACCTAGGGTTCATATTTGGAAAAATACCCATAGGTGAAATTTGTGTATTTTGGTGTTTTATGATAGAATATGAGGTTTTAAATTATGATAGACAACTTGTGCTACTCGATTTTAAGTGAAAACGAGCGAAAGGGCTTAATCGGTAAAAATACCTAATAGTCATAAGTACATGTTAGAGTGAGAATTTGATGTTTCCATAGAAGGGAAAAATGATCATAATGTCATAAAACATAAGAAAATAGGCTGAAGTTTAATTTACGAGCTTTGGGGCAAAAGTGTAAATATGCAAAAGTTTAAGGGCAAAATTGTAATTTTTCCAAAATATGATTTTGGGTCAATTTGAATAATGTGAGTCCTAATTAGACTATATTTTAAATGATAGAGCAAGGAAAACTGAAATTCGAGCTAAAATGGGGAAAATACCAAGTTGTGGACGAAATGGTAAAAGTAGCCATTTTCGCATACTAGGTAAGTTCATATGTAAATGTTGGTAACATAGTTATTATTTTAAATGTTTTTATGTTATTTAAATGATATGATAATTATTATGAAATATTATACTCATGATAATTGTTTGATAATATGTCAAATTATGTGATATACTTGGAAAATGTGAAATACTACCGAGTATCGGTATCGGTATTCCGTAGAAGATGGTTGAGACACATGATTGGGAAAAAGGTCCCGTTGAACCTTAGGAATGGATTAGGATACAAGTGACATGTCACTGGGATATTTGGGCATCCGAACTCGTTGAGTTGAGTCCGAGTTCACTTATGGATGCAGATGTCCGAACTCGTTGAGTTGAGTCCGAGTTCGTGAGATGTAACTAGGCATCCGAGCTCGCTGAGTTGAGTCCGAGTTCGTGAGATGTAACTAGGCATCTGAGCTCGTTGAGTTGAGTCCAAGTTCACTTATGGATGCGAACGCCCGAGCTCGTTGACTTGAGTTCGAGTTCGCTTATGGGCGGGTTACATAGTAGCTTGGCTACATATGTGGCACTTATGTGCAAACTTTCCATGTATCCGAACTATATTCTGATGTGTTCAACGGGTAAAGTTCTACTCAAATGGAGGAATACTCAAGATGAAAGGGACGTATTGGTAAGTGTTATGAAATGGATACTTTGAATAGGTATGTACTTAACCCTCGGGTTGAAAAATCGATATAACAACAATATGGTAAGATGATAAATGAAAATATGATATGAATGTCTTGGTGATGATTATGCAAATGATGTTTTATATTTGCTTATATGGTTATGTTACTTGCTATTTGCATGTGAACTTACTAAGCATTTATGCTTACTCCCTCCTTTTCATTCCTTGTAGTGTTGACAAGCCAGCACGGAAATCGGGAACGGTCGGAGGCACGCTCACACTATCCGTATACCATCTTGGCATAATGGCTTGTATATTTTGAGTATGGCATGTATAGCATTATAATCATTTTGTATATATGGTATTATGATATGGTTATTGAGTAGTATAAAAATGCTTGGTAATGATTAGCCATTGGAATGGCTAATTATGATCATATTTGGTGTTATGTATGTCAAATTGCCAGTTAATCCATGGAAACCATGAAATAGGTAAAATTTACCATAAAATAGATTTAGACAGCAGTAGTGACGTGAATTTGAAAAATCATTAAAAATAGTAGAGATATAATTAGATGATGAATAAAACATGGAATTGAAGAATTATGAGTCTATTTTCATATGGAAGAAACGAAACAGGTATATGAGTTATATTTTATGAGATGTTTAAATTTTTGTGAAACAGGGCCAAAGCGATTTCTGGATCCCCTGTTCTGACTTTGGAAATTCACCATAAATTGTATAAAAATAATTAGAAGTCATAATTTATATGTACAGATTTAATATTGAGTCTAGTTTTAATAGAAACAAACTTCATAGTTATTGAAATTCTGTACAGAGAGATATCTGATTCGTAATACACAGAGGTCAGAGAAGTCAAACCCTGAAATAGGGGAGAATTTAACTAATAAACTGTACTAATTGGCCTAGCAAAAAATTCTAGAAAAAAATTAGTAAATAGATATATGAGTCTAGTTTTATGGAAAATTTACAGAATTGGATTTTGAGTTTCAGAACTCGAGATATGAATTTTTAAGCGACTGTGACCCAGTTAGCCAGCTTGTCTGGAAGTTCTAAAATTAAATTGTTCGAGCTGTTTAAGTAATGAATTAAGTCTGTTAACACCTCGTGTTCGACTCCGGCAACGGTCTCGGGTACGGGGCGTTACAAGGGTAATGAGGAGGATGATTAAAGGGTGATTATTAGTGAAAAATTAATATTTATACCTAGGTTAACTAGGCTTGGATGGCCCACACATTAAAACATGGGGTTTTTTTCAAAAAATTAATATTTTTGCATGGGAAGGGAATTGAAGTTAGGACTTCAAGGATAAATTCACTAATATTTAACCATCAAACCAATAAATCATTCTTGATATAATTTGAAATATTTATTTTAAAAGAAAACAATGCATGTCACATAGTACTGTTTAAGGCAAAATTTGCAAAATAAAAAAAATGATGCGAGAGAAGGGATTTGAACTTGTGTTTTAAGAAGCGTTACAGTAACACTTAACCAACAAACCAATACCTCATTTATTTCCCAAAAATGCATAGATAATTTAAAAAATTAAGGCATGATCACTCTCTCTCGATCTATAAACCTGGTTCTACTAACCCCCGAATTTTATGATGTTACATATTTACTGTATGATTGACGATAGTTGGTCTAGCAACGAATGTGACATCCTAATGCTCAGATCCGAAGATTGAGTCGGGCGATGGTTATTACATGAGCTCTCTTCAATTACATGCCATTACGAAAGCTACTCGACCAGTGCTCATCTAATGACCTTGTCATAAGGGTGTTATTCATCGCCCGCAAATGTGCAAACATTTGGACTAGAATACTGCAACAGAAGATATGAACTTAAAACAGCAGTGTCAGCAAGGATACAGGTCAAATTGTAATATAGCATTGTACAACAGGGTACAAAAAGTACTCCAAAGATTGTACCCAAGGGAAGATGGATTAAATCCAAAATTATTTCTACAATAGTAAGTCTAAATAGTACTCACCAAAAATAATATTATGATGAATAATAATCAAGAGGATTACTATTATAAAATAAAATAAAATTACTATAAATAAATTAATCAACAAAAAATCTTGATTAATAGGCAGAAGATTAAATCATTTCAGCAGTTGTAATTAACTTTAGAACTCGGGTTTTAGTGAATTAGCTAATAACTAACCAATTGTTACCTTTTGGCCTATAACTGATTAATTAGTCGATAAATACTCACTTATCTTTCGACCTCACTTTTAAAACCAAGATAAATTATGATTTACTCGACAAACTTATCTTTTGATCTTATTTTACCTAGATGACTTCCTAGGGTCGTCAATCCTAGGGTTTAACCATACATAATTTAAGCCAACTAATTCTATGGGGAACCCTCGTTCTTCCATTAATTACTCTCATATCCGCTCGTTAACCTTTCTAAAGACTTTAGCTACTCATGAATCTAGAGACCATTTTTCTAATAATTAATTTAATCACGCAAAAACACAAATTAAACTAAAATGAAAGGAAGATGGAAATTGATCCATTTAATAAAATGGATGCGCTCAGTTCTAGAAAATCCTTTAACAACTAGTGAGATATCTATGTTGACAAGCAACAAGTGAAAGAAAAATATAAAAATATTTAATAATGAAGTCTTAGACTCAAATAAAATCCAAATTAGAATAAGAAATAAAAACTATTTTGAAAAGAAAATAAAAACCTAATTAAAATCTTAATAAAAACTAAGTCTATAACTAAAATCTAAAATCTTATAACAACCCGTTTTCAGTGAAATTAGAATAGTAGTTTCGGGACCACAAATCCAAGGTTAAAATATTTATTTTATTATTATTTTAATGTCTACAGCATGGGAGTAGTGTCGTTTAAAAATTTTGTTAAGAAACTTTATCATTAGCATGCTTAATTCGATAAAAAGAAGTAAATTGAAAAAAGTGCAAAACTGGAGTTCTATAAGCTAAAGGGATTTAGTAGCTATGAAATTAAAATATTGGAGGGTTTATGTTGTAATTAAACCATTAACATATTGAGTGGAAAAATATGGACACTTTATTAAGTGATTTAATGGTTAATTAAAAAGGTTATATAGGTAATTTAGTAAATAAAATCTAAACTAATTAAAACAAAGCCAATTTTCTTCATCATTCATCTTCTTGCCAAAAATTTAAGAAGAAAAAGCCATTAGAGAAGCCTTACCATTCGGCTAACCTTTCAAAGCTTGCATGGTATGATTTTTCATCCTGTTTTTAATGATTTCTATGTTTTTGGGGTCGTTGTACCTTAATCCAGCTAGCCCAGGGACTAATTTGTGAAACTGTTAAACCATTGATAATGTGTATGTGATTTGATGTTTGATGGTAGAAAATAAATGGTTATTGTTAGATAAACAACATTTGTTAAGTGATATTGAATGAAATTGCAAATTAGGGGGTTAAATTGAGAAAAATGAAAATTATGTGGTAAATGTGTGAAATAATGAAAAATATGAGATGCTATGGTCTTAAGTGAATTTCGGCTAGCATAGGTATAAGTTAAATTTCATGAATCTGCATTTTTATGAGCTAGGGACTAAATTGTAAAGAAGTTAAAAGTTTAGGGGTAAAAGTGTAAATTTACAAAATATGTATTTTGGGCTAAATTGAATAGAATGAATACTAAATGGATTGAATTTGATTATTTAGATCAAGTTAAGCCTCATACGATCTAGATCGAGGGAAAGATAAAGTATCAGACTAGTCAATCTTGTTTCGTCGTTTTGTGATCGAGGTAAGTTCGTATGTTAATAAGCATTAAAGTAATTGCGTTTTAAATACTTTATTATTGCATTCTTGATGAATACGACTTCATGAAAATATTCGATGAAGATTTGGCGACGTATGAAATCCCGGTAGAACCTTAGGAATAGATAGGATACAAATGACATGTCATTAGGGGTTACCGTGTTTTGGGTGCTGGTACGTACGTTCTACCAGTGGTTGAGTTTTTCGGCATGTGTTACAGTTACTTATCAGCTTGTGTGAGCTGCACTGTGTAGCTACGTCTTGACCGTCAGCTTGTGTGAACAGACCCAATGATAGCTCGAGAGCGAGCATTTATATGAGATATGAGATTGAGATGGTTTTGACCATGTATGGGCACTTAGTATGCAAGGTTCCCGCGTATCCAATATTATTCCAAATGGTTTAACGGGTATACTGATGGTATGAAAGAATATAAGATTGACACGTATCGTTATAGGTATGTATGTATGTGAATCATATAAGCATTCAATCTATGAATTTGTGAATTTTATAACTAACCTTATGGATGAATATGTGTTAGGTTTGTGGATTAAATTGAGTTGCATTATGACATTTTTAATTACTTAAAATATGATTAAATGGTAAGTTGAACTTATTAACCATACGAGCTTACTAAGCTTAATAGCTTGTTTTGTTTACTTTCTGTGTTTTATAGTAATTTTGAGGCTTGCTCGGATTGGAAGTTGTCAGAGATCTCATCACACTATCCAGCTGTTGTTTTGGTAATTTTGAACTTTGTGTATTTTGGTTATATGACATGTATAGGTCATTTGGCTAATGGAAGCCTATATGTTTTGGTTATGTAATTAGTCATTTAATGTGACTTGATTTGGCATATGTTGGTTATGTATGTATATATGTGGTTATTCTCATTTTGGTATGTATTTGGATTGTCATGGAAATGCCTTAATTGTGTATTGGTATTTTGAGTACAAAATAATTGAACTTGAGAATGTGGTATGCATGTTGAATTAGGCACAAAGTCTAATAAGTGAATTTGATCATTTAGGTATACTTTGGAGGCATATTGGTATGTTTTTGAATGGTTAATTGTGATTCTTATGAGCCTTGTGGTTGTTGGTATTGATATTGCATGATTTGGACTTGGTTGAGATTGGTTTGAATGCCTATTAATGATATGGTCATATGCCATTTGATGGGTTTAGGTTGTTGAAAGTTTAGGGAAGAAAAATGGCTTGAAAAATTGCATATTTTCGTCCACATGGGCAGAGACACGGGCGTGTGTCCCCTGATATTTATTTTGAAATCAAGTCAGTAGCTTCACACGGCCTAGTACACGGGCGTGTGAGGCCATTTTGAAGGTACACGGGCTAGTCACACAGGCGTGTGGTTGGCTATGTGACCCAATTCAGAGAGTTACACGGGGTCAGACATGGCTGGGACACGACCATGTGATCCCATTTCGAATGTCCACACAGCCAGTGATACGGGCGTGTCTCTTGGCCGTGTGAGATACATGGCTGTCCATAAGGGTGTGTGTCCCCTGAAAGTTGAAAATTTTCTATGTTTTTCTAAAAATTTATTAAGTATTCAATTTACTCTCAAACCACTTCTAATGCTTGTTTTGGGCCTCGAGGGCTCGTGTTAGGGACTATATATTTGTATTTGAATTACTTCTGTTCGGATTTGAGATATGTACATGAAATGTATGATTTTTTAAGAAATATGTCTGGTAATGCTCCATAACCCTATTCCGGCGACGATACGGGTTAGGGGTGTTACATTTATTGGTATTAGTGTAACAGCCCGATTTTAGGCCTAGTCAGAACAGTGATTTCGGAACCATAAATCCGACATAAGAAAATTTATTTTTATTATATTTTTATTGTCTACAAATTCACGGGATGATTTCGTGAAAATTTCGTTCAAAAATTTTGACGTTTGGGCACTCAATTTAGTCAAAAGGACTAAATCGTAAAAAGTGCTAAAGTTGAGTTCCACTTGTTAGAGGTGTCCAATTGTTATGAAATTTTAAATTGGAGGTCCTTATATGGTAATTAGACCATTGGTTAATTTTTTTGGATAAAAATAGGCATGAAATAGGTGGAATAAAATATATTTAAGTTAGAGGCATTTTGGTAATCTAATAATTAAAAGAATTAAAAAGCCAAAATAAGCCAAATTGTCCATCTTCTTCTTGTTCCAGCCGAATCTACCATGGAAGCCATGGCTAGGGTTTGGTTCAAGCTTCCAAGCTCCATAGTAAGTGCATCTTAGCCCCATTTTTAATGTTCTTTGCATTTTTGAAGTCCCTGTAGCTCGATTTACCTATTTCTACCATTATTTTGAGCTAGGATTCATGTTTAAAAATTTACCCATGAGTGATATGCATGTGTTTTGATGTCTAATGGTAGAAAATGAATGTTGGGTGTTAAATAAATGACTTTTACAAAGTGATTTTCGGTGAAAATGTCTAAAATGACCATTTTGTTAAAATAAAAATAAAAATGTCATAAAAGTGTGATTTAGTGGAAATTGTGGGCTGCTATTCGGTGAAAATGTCTAAAACGACCATTTTGTTAAAATAAAAATAAAAATGTCATAAAAGTGTGATTTAGTGGAAATTGTGGGCTGCTATAGTTATGAAAATGATTCGGTTAGGCTTAAAGTGCAAACAAATTGAATAAAAATCATTTTACGAGCCTAGAGGCAAAAGTATAAATATGATAAAGTTTAGGGGTAAAAACATAATTTTGCTATAATATGAATTTTGGGTCACAATGACTAATGCGACTAATTAGCAAGCTAAATGTGATATTATGATCAAGGAAAACAAGATTCAGATTTAAATCGGGAAGGTACGAGATTATGGACTAAAATGGAATAATTAGCCGTGCTCAGATTCGATGTAAGTTCGTGTGATAATAATAATGCAATGTCATACTTGAATTGTAAATTATATTATTGTCTCATAAATTGAATGCGTTGTCATACGGATGCATAAATTGAATGAGTTGTCATACGGATGCATACGACGAGAATTTGACAAGTAAGTACCTACGATAATGTTATCGTTGATTGTGACTGAATCTGAATTGGTAAGTTGATTTGAACTTGTTGAGTTAAAGGTTATTGTATGCTATGCATAAGAAGTGATCTACAATATGTCTATGATGTGTGATGACAATGTGATGAATTGTGATTTGTGTTAAAAAGCGATTATCATGATTATTAACATTTTGTGAAATCATGAGCTTAATTACCATCATGAGATATATGATTCAATCCTAGGGACAAGTTTTGACGAGATGTGTATTCGAAGAAGCCTCGGGTGACCCTGAGGAATGCTTAGGATTCAGATATCATGACACCATGGTTAATGAAACCTCGTGTAAGACCATGTTTGGGACATGGTGTCGGCATCCGAGATGAGAGCCAATGTAAGACCATGTTTCGGACATGGCATTGGTGTTGATATGTGTGCCAGTGTAAGACCACATCTGGGACATGGCATCGGTGTTGATATGTGTGCCAGTGTAAGACCATGTCTGGGACGTGGCATCGGCGTTGATATGTGTGTCAGTGTAAGACCATGTCTGGGACATGGCATCGGCATTGATATGTGTGCCAGTGTAAGACCATGTCTGGGACATGGCATCAGCATTGATATGTGTGCCAGTGTAAGACTATGTCTGGAACATGGAATTGACGATGATATGTGTGCCAGTGTAAGACCATGTCTGGGACATGGCATCAACATTGATATGTGTGCCAGTGTAAAACCATGTCTGGGACATGTCATCGGTGATTATATGTGTGCTAGTGTAAGACCATGTCTAGGACATGGCATCGGCACTGATATGAGACTTCGTATAAGACCATATTTGGGATATGGCATCGACATGTGGATCCATGTAAGACCATGTCTGGGACATGGCTTTGGTACTTTATTTGGTGTATGATGATTTCGAACGTCCTTCAGTATTCCGGGTGGTTCAACGGGCCATTCAAGATTATGGTTAAAAAGAGTAATATGTGAAAAGTGTTGAAAGGGTACAGGTATGAACACTAAGCTTATGGTTATTGAGACTATGAAATGTCGAGACCTCGCTGAGCTAAGATGTATGAATTATGATTATGAATTTTGTTGCAATATCATTCTAACTTACATTGTGTAATTGAACATGGAATCCATGAAATGGTGAGTTCATGATTAGTTGGAAATGAACTTATGATAGTTATCATCATATTGCACTAAAACAGTTTTGGACAGCAGCTGTAGTCCAATTTTTAAAATCCACCAAAAATTATGGAAATTGAATTAGAGATTGAATAAAATATGAAATTCAAGCTTATTAAGTCTAGTTTCACATAGAGGAAACTTTGTAAGAAAAAGAATTTCATATTATGAGATATTTGAATTTTTGTGAGACTAGGTCAGAGTGATTTCGTGCTCCCCTGTCTTAAATTTGGAAAATCACTAAAAATTGTACAAGAATAATTATGGGCTAGAACTGAATAAACAAACAATAACATCATCTGAATCTCATACTATGAGATAATTAATTTTTAGTGAAGAAGGGTTGAAACTATCAAACAGCAGTATAGGGGAGAGTTTAAAGAATAAACTGTACTTATTGGATAAGCCAAAAATTCTAAAAATTTTATAGTAAGAAGATATGTGAGTCTAGTTTTAGGAAAAATTAGCAGATCTTAATTTGGAGTTTTGTATCTCAAGATATTAAAAATTTAGTGACTATGACTTGAGTAGATAGCTTGACTAGAATATGATGAAATAGTGGAATTATGTGCAACTTCGATTGTGTTACCATGAGAATATGTTGTAAGAATTTGGCAAAAGCATGTTAATAAATTGCTTATTATTATTTTCGTACGGACTTACTAAGCTATAAAGCTTACCCCCTCCTTTCTATTTCTTTGGTGTTGTCAGGTTAGCTCGAGGTTGGAGATCGTTGGAGGTAGCATCACACTATCAAATTATCAAGTTGTGGTATTAATAAACCTTAAGTGTTTTGGAGTGGCATGTATAGAGACTTAGTACTTTATGATATGTGTTTCATGATTTGGCTAATTGAGTTGGCTTATAATGATTCATTTGTATAGAGCCATGAGATATGACTCATATTTGATCATTGGGTTGTAAACTTAATTGATTTTGCATGATTGATCTAATGTCTTGATGATGTGCATGTTCTGATGGCTTGGTATTGATGAATGTATGATATGGTATGCATATTTGATAGATAAACTTTGATCAATAGATGTGACCATATTCTTAGTATAAAAGTGTAAATTTAGAGTAAGTTAATGATGTGAATGAATAATGGGATTAGTGTGGAATGCCTTATAGGAAATATGTTAATGTGAGTGAGTGATATGTGACATTAAGGATATGGATTAGACATGACTATGAATGCTAGATGACTAAGTTGAGAATATCGGCATGAAGACAACCATGGTATAAGGGTATAAGTGGTAGTGAAGATGACAAGGCCAAATGGATATGATTTGGTATGTCTAGACTTGATATAAAATGAGTATGAGAAACACAAGTATGATGACATGCAAATGCTATGTTCGTAATTTAATTGAGGATGTTTAATCGTTAAAAGGGTGCCATGTTATATATCCTTGATGTTGTATAAATGTGTGAGGGATTATGGTTGACCAAGGCTTGGAAAATAGCCTAAGTGTTGGCCACACGGGCAGAGACACGGCCGTGTGTCTCAGCTGTGTGGGGAACACGACCTTAGTATACGGGCGTGCAACTTGGCCGTGTGACCCCATTTCGTTGCTAACGTCATAAACAGAGAGTTACACGGGCGTGTCCCAAGCCACACGGAAGTGTCCCAAGCCACACGGGCGTGTGACTCTTTAAACATGGAAAATTTCTCTAAGTGTTGTAAAATTTTTAGAATTTCTTGGTTTAGTCCTGAACCACCTCCGATGTGTGTTTTGGGCCTCGTAGGCCCGTATAAGGAATGATATGCATGTGTTTGAATGTTTTTGAATTGGTTGAAATTTTATGTCCCAGTTTTTCATGTATGTGTATGTTTAAGTCTGGTAATACCTCGTATCCTGTCCCAGCGTCGGACACGGGTAAGGAGTGTTACAATCAGAGCTATGGTTTAGTCGATACTCTGACTAATGTAGCGTGTGTCAATCTAGCTATACATGACATATTTAACCTGTGATAGTGTGATATCTCCTGACAGTTTTAAATCGTGTTTTCATATAGGAATGGATCCCAATCGAGCAGTTTTTGATGATGTAGAAAGTCATGCGCTAGCCTCCGTTCACTAAGCAGTGCCGTCTGAATCAAGATCCATATTTGAGGGTCGAGGAGAAGAGGCCAATGAAGCCTTCTTCCAAATGATAAATGAGTGGTTTTCTGAGTTTGTCCAAACGAATCTAACTGCTCAGCATCCTATACCCTCACCTATTCCCAAACTTTACATATGAGTAAGCCACTTGTTGATAAAATTAAGAAGTACGGGGCTAAAGAGCTTAGAGCTACAGTTGATGATGATCCTGAGAGAGCTGAGTTTTGGCTTGAGAATACAATTCAGGTTTTTGATAAACTGTCTTGTATGCCAGCAGAATGTGTTAAATGTGTTGTATCACTTCTGATAGATACTGCATAACAGTGGTGGAACACTTTAATATATATGGTACCGAGAGAACAGATCACATGGGAATTCTTTCAGACCGAGTTCAAAATGAAATACATAAGTTAACAGTTTCTTGATCAGAAGCGCAAAGAATTTCTAGAATTGAAACAGGGTCATATGACCGTAACCGAGTGCAAAAGAGAATTTGTGAGACTGAGTAAATATTCTCAATAATGCATTTCTATTGAAGAAATTATGTGTAAACAGTTCAAAGATGGGTTGAACGAAGACATTAAGCTTCTAGTCAAGATTCTTGAACTGAAAGAATTTGTTGTGCTAGTCGATAGAGCTTGCAAAGCCGAGGAGCTTAGCAAAGAAAAGAGAAGAGTCGATTCTGAGGCTGGAGATTCGAGAAATAGGTCAATGAGTAAACCTTATCATTCCTTTTCAAAGAAATCAAGGGATTCTTATAGTCGTTCGAATGCTTCAGTAAGGTATTCCAATAGAGATAGTGGAAAGCAACACACGAGTCCGAAAGCTCAAGCCACTTTAGTATCGAGTTTTAGTAGTGTAACAGCCCGTTTTTAGTCAAATCAAAACAGTGGTTTTGGAACCACAAATTTGAGGTCAAAATAATTATTTTATTATTTTGAGGTCTATAGCATGATAATATAAATGTGTAATAGCCCGTTTTTAGTCAAATCAGAATAGTGATTTTGAAACCACAAATCTGAAGTCAAAATAATTATTTTATTATTATTTTAATATTTACAGCATGATAGTATGATTGTGTGGAAGTTTCGTTAAGAAATTTTATCGTTTGAGTAATTAATTTGATAAAAAGGACTAAATCGCGTAAAGTGCAAAAGTGATGTTCTGTTAACTAAAAGAATTTAATAGCTATGAAATTAATTGTTTGAAGGGTTTATGTTGTAATTAGACCATTAATAGCATGAGTGGACAATTATGTACATAAATTAGATTATTTATAATGTTTTTATTAAAGGTTAGAAATGTAAGTTAATAAATAAAATTAAAGTAAAATAAACTAATCTAAACTATCATCTTCTTCACATTTTTATTCCACCAAAAATTCAAGTTGGAAAAGCCATATTTTATGGTCTGAAGCTTCGGTCACTTGCAAGATTAATTGTAAGTTCGTTTTTGTCTCATTTTTAATGATTTTTATGTTTTTGAGATCGTTGCATCTTAATCTAGCTAGCCCAGGTACTATTTTGCAAAAATTTTAAATGTTTAGGGTTCTTCCATTGATGAATGTTGATGTATTTTGATGTTTAATGGTAGAAAATGCATGCTTGTTGTGAGATAAACAACATTTATAAAGTGATTTCTGACAAAATTGTCAATTACGGGTTAAATTGTGAAATATGTAAATTTTGTGGTTAAATTGTGAAATAAATGAAAAATATGGACTGTTAGGGACCTAATTGAAATTTGAATAGCATGGGTTTTGGTTGAATTGTATGAATTTGTGATTTTATGAAATAAGGACTAAATTGTAAAAATGTGAAATATTAAGGGCAAATGTGTAAAATTGCCTTAATGTATAATTTGGAATAAATTAAATAGAGAGATTATTAAATAAGTTAATTTTTATTATATTTAGATCCAGAAAGGCAGAATACGGATTTAGATCGGGGAAAGAACAAAGTTTCAGATTAATCGACTTAACTCGCCGTTTTTGCTTTTGAGGTAAGTTCGTATGTATTAAACATTATTATATTTGTGTTTTAAATGCTTTGGTAATGTATAAATTGTAAATACAACACTGCGGACATATTTGACGACAATTCGACAAGTGTGAAATCCCGATTGAACCTTAGGTATAGATTAGGATACGAATGACATGTCATTAGGGGTTATGTGATTTGGGTGCTGGTCTGTACGTCCTACCAGTGGTTGAGTTATCTGGCAAGTGTTACGGATACTCGTTAGCTTGTGTAAACAGCACTGTGTAGCTTCGTCATGGCCGTCAGCTTGTGTGAGCAAACCCGTTGATTGCTCTAGTGTGAGCAATATATGTGATACGAGATTGAGATAGCTTCGACTATATATATGTGTGGCACTTAGGGTGCAAGATTCCCAAGAATCCGATAGTATTCTGAATGGTTCAATGGGTATGTCAAAGATGTGGATAAGCATGAGTTTGATACGGGATGGTACAAGTATGTACATGAACTGAGCAATACATTGAAATAAGGAAAAATTATGAAAGTTACATCAAACTTTGTGAACGGAAATGTGGTAGGTTGGTGATTCATTATAAGCTATGTTATATTATGTTTTTATTTGCTTAATTTGAGCATATATGATGAGTTGATTTAAATGTTATACGAACTTACTAAGCTTTATAGCTTACTTTGTTTAATTTTCTATGTTTTATAGTGAAACCAAAGCTAGCTCGAATTCGGGATTGTCAGAGACTTCATCACACTATCCAGCTATCAGTTTGGTACTTTTGAACTTAAGTATCTTTGGTCGTTTTGGGATATGTGTTGTTAATGAATTTAGCCATTTGAAATGGCTTGTAAATATTAAGAGTTTGGTTTTGTAAATAGCCATGAGAGTTGGCTTAATTTGGTTGATTTGGTTGTGTATACATATGTGCATATGGTTTTGGTTATGTGTTTAATGATGGATATGTTATGCTTGTTGATAATTGGTACTTAGGGATACAAATGGTTAAAATTTGAGTTTGTTATGTTTGGGAATTTAGGTAAAATAATGTATGTTTAGAAAATGACCGTATTGATGATTTGAGAAAGTGAATTTTGGTATGAAATTGGATGGCACATTTTGAGATTGTATATCTTGTATTTGTTGGTGTAACAGCCCATTTTTGGGTCAAATTGGAACAATGGTTTTGGGACCCCAAATCCAATGTAGAAATATTTATTTTATTATTCCTCTAAGGTCTACAGCATGATAGAATAATTGTGTGAAAATTTCGTTAAGAAATTTTATCGATTGAGTGCTCAATTTTACTAGAAAGACTAAATTGCAATAAGTGCAAAACTTGAATTCTATAAGTTAAAAGGGTCTAATTGTTATGAACTTTTAATTAAAGGTCCTTAAATGGCAATTAGACCATTATACCTAGGTAGGACAAAAATGGACCTGGTTAGGTGAAATTTCAAAGTTATGCATTAAGGGTATTTTAGTAATTTGGCTAATAAGGACAAAATTAACTAAATAAAAGATGTCCATGTAACACCCCTTACCCGTATCGGACGTTAGAACATGGTATGAGGCATTATCAGACTTGAGCTCAAAAAAAATTTAAAACCGAGACATGAATTTTCACTCAAATTTAAAACTTTTTGTAAACAATCATTTCGTCCCTAAAACGAGCCTACGAGACTCAAAACATACATTGAAAGTGGTTCGGGACTAAACTGAGAAATTTAAAAAATTTTACAACACTTAGAATTTTTTTTACCAAAATAGAGGTCACATGCCTGTGTGGCTTGGGACACGCCCGTGTGGGCAGGCCGTGTGGTCACACACGCCGGAGTCCCTAACTTGTGTAACTCTCTATTTATGACATCATCAGCAAATTAAAGTCACACGGCCAAGGCACACGTTCATGTGATTAGGCCGTGTGGTCGAATAAATTTTCATAATTTTTCATAAAATAGGTGCAGACTTCACACAGCCAGGGCACACGCCCGTGTTTAAGGCCGTGCTGTCCACATGGCTAAGACACATGTCCGTGTCCCTGCCCGTGTGCTCGATACTAAGCATTCTGTTTTGCAACAATTAAGGTACAGGGGACACACGTCCAGAACACACGCCCATAGGGCATGCCGTTTGTCACACATGGCCTAGACACATGCCCGTGTTTCTACCCATGTGGATAAAAATAAGGCTATTTACCAAGCCTTTTTGCCACCCTTCCATGCTCAACCTACACAACAACATGTAATACCATTCCAAGTGTAAACATACAACCAATTCAACCACAACCAAGGGATCCACACATCATTTGCATACTTATTAACTCATACCATGCAATTTTCACATCCATGAAAGGCATATTCACATGCATACAAACTTAAACCAATGTTAGCCAATTTCAATTTCCATTTACAAAATGTATCATCAACCATACTTGACACTTAAGAATTTGGACACACATTACCATCATACATGCACCACTTGAACATCCTTAGCCATTTCAATGGCTAAGTCACAAAATATTACTTACAATCCTTCATCTATGCCAAGTAGCTTATACATGCCATTATACCAAAACGAATCTTTTAGCTATATCAAAAGGAGATTAGTGGATAGTGTGATCTTGCTCTGACCGAATCTTCCAACCTTCGTGAGCTTTACGAGCACTATAAAATAAGGAAAAGTAAAACGGGGTAAGCATTTTCATGCTTAGAAAGTTTGAGTTATAGAAAGAAAACTTACCAGTCATAACCATTCAAATAAGCATACATACACATTCATTCCATCAATAAATTTGACAAGTTTCCTAAATACAATCACTCATTAAACAAGTTACTCATACACATCATGAAGTATTCAAACCAATATAGGTGAGCTCACCATAATATAAACTTCCATATTATTTCATAATTTCCATTTTTCAAGATTTCTTTTCGTTGAGCTATTGTAAATATCGATAGAGACTCGGGTAGTATACTCAAGGTATACGTGTCAATCGTTCGTTAGTTTACATCTAGAATGCTCCTTAAGCACATATTCATAGAGCACACTCTCAAGCCACATTTATATAACAGGGTTACCAGTCTAGGCTAAATCTCGTCTTTAGCATTCGTTCTCAAGAGCTTATTCAGGATTACCAGTCCATGATAAATCCCTTCGATAATGTTAGCTCTAGTGAGCCTACTATGGATTACCTGTCCGGGCTAAACCCATTTCATAGCATTTGCTCAAAAGAGTGTAGCTCAGGATTACCTGTCCGGGCTAAATCCTTTCTATATTATTTTCGTTTGGTTCCAGGTACAATGCTGAACTGGGACAATGACATTTTATTCATGTCTTCCATCTTATGGATTTTTCATAGTAT
Organism: Gossypium longicalyx; assembly: GCA_025698465.1. Taxonomy (NCBI): domain Eukaryota; kingdom Viridiplantae; phylum Streptophyta; class Magnoliopsida; order Malvales; family Malvaceae; genus Gossypium; species Gossypium longicalyx. The sequence continues at coordinate 31,852,215 of CM046995.1, read as the reverse complement.
ATATATCGTTACATATATATATTATCTCAATCACACAATTCAATTAAAACATACTAACATACCAAATTAAATTACACGAACTTACCTTGAGAATGGTTCGTATTCGGACTCAACTATTCCGAGACCTTTTGTTTCCCTCGATCTAGTTTAGTAATCGGTTGTTCTGGGTCTATATGAGCAAATTCGACTATCAATTCATCGTTTTACACATACATTTACATTAATTTGCATTCTCTAACTTTTTAACATTTTACATTTTAGTCCCTAGGCTTGTAAAATGAAATATGTTCAATTTCTTGGTAACCCAAGCCTAGTAAAACTATATACATGCTCATATCAGCCCACATTTTCAATTAAATCATATTTTTACTACCCATTTTACAATTTTTTACAAATAGGTCCTTTTATGCATTTCCATAAAAAATCACCTAGTAAAAGTTGTTTATCATACCTTAAACATGCCATATCTTCCATCAAACATCAAAATACATGCATGTCACACATGGGTAAATTTTTAAACATGAACCCTACTTCAAAAATGATGGTAGAAATGGAAAGATCGAGTGAATACGACTTCAAAAACGTAAAGAGCATTAAAAACGGGGCTAGGGTGCACTTACAATCAATCTTGAAAGTTGAAGAAAACCCTAGCTATGGAGTCTTGAGAAATTCAGCCAAGGAGAGAAGATGGACACCAAATTTTGACTTGATTTTCCCTTTTTATTCTTTTATTTACCAAATGACGAAAATGCCCTTGAAGCATTTCTTTAAAATTTTTCCTAACCATGTCCATTTTTTTCCACTAACATAATAAATGGTCTAATTATCATATAAGGACCTCTAATTTAAAATATCATATCAATTGGACACCTTTAACACCTAGAATTCAAGTTTTGCACTTTTTATAATTTAGTCCTTAAAACTAAATTAAGTGCCCAAACGTCGAAATTTTTGAACAAGATTTTCAGAGAATAGTTCCATAAAATTTTAAATCATAAAAATATAAAAATATATATTTTAATGTGTCAGGTTTGTGGTCTCGAAACCACTGTTTTGACTAGACTTAAAATTTGGATGTTACAGTCCATCTTCTCAATTTCATCGCTCCATAGTCGAAATTCACAAGGAGTCCATAGCTAGGGTTTTGGCCACTTTCAAGCTCGATTGTAAGTCTGTCCTTGCCCCGTTTTTAATGATTTTTATGTTTTTGAAGTTGTCTTAACCTAATCTAGCCTTTCCAAGGACTAATTTGAAGAGGGATTAAAGTCTAAAATTTGACCCATGTTGAATATGCTTGTATTTTGATGTTTGATGGTAGAAAATGCATTTTTTTTTGTTAAACGACTTTTATAAAGTGATTTTTGGTAAAAACTTTAAATAGGGACTTATTTGTAAAAGTCTATAAAATGTGTGGAAAAGTGTGAATAAATGAAAAATATGGGTTGTTATGAGTACAAATAATATTTGGCTAGGCTTGAGTTATGATGAAATTGAAAGAAATTCATTTTACGAGCCTAGGGACTAAATTGTAAAATGTTGAAAAGTTAGGGGCAAAAATGTAAATTTTTCGATAATGTGGTTTTGGGCTGAATTGAATAATGTGATGATTAAATAAGTTAAATGTGGTATTATATATTAAGAAAAATGAAGTTCGGGTCTAGATTGGGGGAAAAACAAAGTAATTAACGAATAGATCCCTTTGGCTATTTTTGTAATCGAGGTAAGCTCGTATGTTAAATAAGCTTTACTCTAAATGTATTTTAAATGCTTTAATCTATGCATGAATTGTGAAATCAAACTTATGAACACATTTGACAACGATTTGGCGAGCGAGAAATCCCAATCGAACCTAAGGAATAGATTATGATACAAGTGACATGTCACTAGAGTTTTATGTTATGTGATCCGAGTGCTGGTCTTGTACGTCCTACCAGTGGCTGAGTATACTGACATATGTTGCGGTTACATGACAGCTTGTGTGAGAACGCTGAGTAGCTACGTCTTGACTGACAGCTTGTGTGAGCAGGCTCGTTAATGGCTCGAGAGCGAGCATATATTTGCTATGAGATAGAGGTAGCAATGGCTACATATGTGGCACCTTGTGTGCAAGATTTCCCGAGTATTCAACATTATTATTCTGAGTGGTTCATTGGGTATGACAAATATGAGAATGAGTATGAAACCATTATAAGTGATATAAGTATGTCCACAAAACTTATGATTGTTAAATTCGCGAAATGATGAACTCAAGGTAAGTCATGGTGGAATGAATTATGATTATGAGAATATGATAAAACACATTATCTTGTGTTATATTACTTGTATGTTATTTTGGTAAGGTTAGCTTATTTCCTTCAAACGAGCTTACTAAGCTATATAGCTTACTCCGTTTTATTTTCCATGTTTTATAATGTCACCAAGCTAGCTAGGGTTGGAGATTATCAGAGTTCGCATCACACTATCAAACTGTTATTTTGGGTACCGATGATTTTAAACATTTTGAGAATATGGCATGTTTAGGGACTTGGTCATTTTGTTATATGTGTCATTATGATTTGGCCAAATGTATTGGCTTGTAACTGTCAAAGGCTTTATGTGGTATTTGGCCATATAACTTGGCTCATTTTGGTAATTGGTTGTAAGCTTATATATATATATGCATGCATGTGCAACTATCTCTTGTGTGATGTGGTTTATAAATTCTTGATAAATGGTTGAATCTGGCTTAATGAGTTTGGTGTGATTTGGTTTGGAAGAATATGATGTTGAAAACATGTTGAGTGTGGATAATGAAATGACATGAATTAGCCTTGTTTTGTAGATGTATTGGTTTTCCAAGTGTGCTATAAATTATGCCTTGAACTTGTGCATGTGTAGGTGCAAATGAGGGTGACAAATGGCTTGGTAAATAGCCTTTATTTTGTCCACACGGGTAGACACACGGGCGTGTGTCTAGGCCTTGTGTGACACACGGCTTGCCCCATGGGTATGTGTTCCAGCCGTGTGTCCCCTGCACCTGAATTTTGAGAAACAGAATGCTCAGAATTGAGCACAGGGGCAGAGACATGGGCGTGTAACTCAGCCGTGTGAGGGACATGGCCTCAGGCACAGGCATGTGTCCCGGTGTGTGAAGCCTACACCTATTTTATGAAAACTAAATTAACCATACGGCCAAGCACACGGGCGTGTAACTTGGCTGTGTGACCTTAATTCATTCGTGCTTTGCAAAATAGTGAGTTACACGGGTTAGGGACACAGGCATGTGTGACCACAGAGCCTGCCTACACAGATGTGTCCCAAACCACACGGGCGTGTGACCCCTATGCATGGCAAAAATTTCCTAAGTTTTGTAAAATTTTCCTAAGTGCTCGGTTTAGTCCCGACCCACTTCAAAAGCATGTTTTAGGCCTTGGAGGCTCGTATTAGGAACATTATGATTGAATACAAATGGTTCTAATTTGGATGGAAAATTTAGGACTCGATTTTTATGTTTGCTTGTGATGTAAGTTCGGTAATGTCTCGTACCCTTTCCAATGTTGAATACGGGTAAGGGGTGTTACAGTTGGTGTTGGAATGGTATGAAATATGCTTGGTTGAGGTTGATTGAATGCCTATTGTATGCTATGTTTTGGTGTCATATGGGTTGATGTTGGTGTAATCAAGTTTGGGTGGCAAAATGGCTTGGTAAATAGCCTATATTTGTCTACATTGGCAGAGACATGGGCATGTGTCTCAGCCGTGTGTGACACACGGTCAGGTTGCACGGCCCTGTGTCTCCTGGTGTTTAATTAAAAATCAAGTCAGTATGCTTCACATGGCCCAGCACACGGGCGTGTAACTTGGCCATGTGGCATAAGTTAGTATACTCTACAAGTTTGGCTCAGCCTAGCACACGGCCTGGCACACGGGCATGTGTGGCCATATCTTAGAGCACAAGGGCTAGCCACACGGGTGTGTGTGCTGGCCGTGTGACCCAAGTTTGAGAATTACACAGGGTTGGACACAGGCTGGGACACGGGTATGTGATCCAATTTCGAATGTCCACACGGCCTGTGACACGGGTGTGTCTTTGGCCGTGTGTCCCCTATAGTTTGAAAAATTTTCTAAGTTTCGTAAAGGTTTCCTAAGTTCTCAGTTTAGTCCCGAACCACCCTAAATGTATGTTTAAGGCCTTGTAGACTTGTATTAGGGACAATGTGATTAAGTTTGAATGATGATTGCATGTAATTTGAAAATGTATGTAAAATGAATGTTTAATTGTTTTATATGTCTGGTAATGCTCCGTAACCCTATTCCGAAGTTGAATACGGGTGAAAGTTATTAAAGAGTTGAGAAAAAAAAAATAGCTTTGGTGAAGGTTTTGTGGCAATGTCATGGGGTTGAAGAAGCTACGTGGGAACTTGAGGAAGCTATGAGAAAACAATACCCTAACCTCTTTTCTAGTATAATTTTTAAGGACGAAAATTCTTAAGGGGGAGAGTTGTAACAGTCCATTTTTAGTCAAATCGGAACAGTGATTTTGGGGCCACAAATCTGTGGTCGAAATAATTATTTTATTATTATTTTGAGGTCTATAGCATGATAGTATGAATGTGTGAAAATTTCGTTAAGAAATTTTATTGTTTAAATGCTTAGTTTGATAAAAAGGACTAAATCGCGTGAAGTGTAAAAGTGAAGTTTTATTAGCTAAAGGTGTCTAATAGCTATGGAATCTTAAATTAGAGGTCTCTATATGGTAAATAGGCCAATAATATGATAGTGGATGATAATGGCTTGGTAATTTTGAAATTTTTGATAACTTTAAAGGTTAATTTTGGTATTTACTAAATAAAGGTTAATGAAATAAAACAAAATATTGTTTTATGTGTTCATCTTCTTCAAAACACACTTAGGCCGATTTTTACTTGGAGAAAGAAAGCTAGGGTTTGACCATCTTCTTTTCTTTCAAATAGGTATGATTTTTGTCTCGTTTTTATTGATTTCTATGTTTTTGAGATTGTTGCAGCTTAATCGAGCTAGCCTAGGGACTAATTTGCAAAAATGTTAAAGGTTTAGGGTTTTTCCATTGATGAATATGTCTGTATTATGATGTTTGATGATAGAAATGTATGCTTGTTAGATAAACAACATTTGTAAAGTGATTTTTGATAAAATTGTCAATTAGGATTTATTTGTGAAATGTGAAAATTTTGTGGTTAAAATATGAAATAAATGAAAAATATGGGTTGCTATGGTAATAAGAGGAATTCGGCTAGTATGGATAGGGACCTAATTGCATAAATTTATGTTTTTATGAGTTAGGGACTAAATTGTATAAGTGTTGAAATATAAGAGGTAAAAGTGTAAAGTTGCCTTAATATACATTTTGGGCTAAATTGAATAGAATGAAAATTAAATAAGCTAAATTTGATTACATATAGATCAAGAAAAGCAAAGTTCGAATCTAGATCGAGGGAAAAACAAGGTTTTGCACTAATCGATCTATTTCGTCATTTTCGCGATCGAGGTAAGTTTGTATGTTAATCAGCATTAATATAATTGTGTTTTAAATGTTTTATTATTGAATTATTTGTGAATATGACCTTGTAGATATGTTCAACGAAGATTCAACAAATGTGAAATCTCGGTTGAACCTTAAGAATAGATTAGGATACGAATGACATGTCATTAGTGGTTATGTGATTTGGGTGCTGGTCCGTACGTCCTACCGGTGGCTGAGTTATTCGGCATGTGTTGTTGATTCTCGTTAACTGTGTGAGTAGCATCGTGTAGCTACGTCATCACTGTTAGCTTGTGTGAGCAGACCCGTTGGTAGCTCAAGAGTGAGCATTATTTGAGATATGAGATTGAGATAGCTTTAGCTATGTATTGGCACTTAGGGTACAAGATTCCTGAGTATCTGATAGTATTCCAAATGATTCAACGGGTATATCAAAGATATGGATAAGTATGAGATTGGTACGAGATGTTACAAGTATGTACATGAACCGTATAATCTTTGAATCAAAGAAATTGACAGAAATTGTGCTTAATCTTTGGATTGAATATATGGGTTAAGTTTTGGATCAAATTTGAAATGCATTATATGATGTTTATGTTATTAAATTGTTGGTTGGTAAGTTTTACTTAGCATATGAGCTTACTAAGCTTTATAGCTTACTCTGTTTACTTTTCTGTGTTTTATAGTGTTATCGAAGCTTGCTCGAATTGGGTGTCGTCAGAGATCTCATCACACTATCAAGCTATCACTTGGTACTTTTGAACTTATGTATTTGGTTATATGGCATGTATAAGAGTTACAGTCATTTTGGTGTAAGTTAGTAATGGATTTAGCCATTTGAGTTGGCTTGTAAATTATGAATGGTTTGTTATGTATATAGCCATGTGATTCTGCATATTTTGGTATGTTTGGTGATGTATGTATATATGTGAGAAATGCCTTTGATATGTTGTGTAATATTGCCATTTATATGCTTGTTGTGAGTTGGCATTTATGGATGTCCGATGGTTGAAATTTGAAGTTGATATGCTTGTGGCTTTAGGTAAAATAGTGCATAATTGCATGTGACCATTTAGGTGATTTGAGAATGTGAATTTAGTATGAAATTGAATAGCATATTGTTGTACTTGTGTGCATTGTAGTTCATAGTATTGAAATGGCATGAATTATGCTTAGTTAAGATTGATTTAAATGTTTATTGATGCTATGCTATATGCCAATTGATGTTTTTAGGTGGTTGCAATTTGGGTGAGAAAGATGGTTTGGTGAATAGCTTATTTTTGTCCACACGGGCAGAGACACGAGCGTGTGTCTCAGCCATGTGTGACACACGGTCAGGTGACACGACCGTGTATCCCTTGGTGTTTAATTAGAAATCAAGTCAGCATGCTCCACATGACCCAGCACACGGGCGTGTGACTTGGCCGTGTGGCATAAGTCAGTATACCCTACAGGATTGGCATGGCCTAGCACACAGCCTGGCACACGGGCATGTGAGGCCATTTCGAAGGGGATGCGGGCTAGTCACACAAGTGTGTGGTTGGCTGTATGACCCAAGTCAGAAAGTCACACGGGGTCAGACACGGGCAGGGACACGACCGTGTGATCCCATTTTGAATGTCCACACGGCCTGTGACACAGACGCCTCACACGGCCAGCCGACATGGGCATGTGCCCCCTGTATTTTATAAAATTTTGTAAGTATTCCATAAATTTCCTGAGATATCAGTTAAGTCCCAAACCACTTCTAAAGCATGTTTTAGGCCTCGTAGGCTTGTATTAGGGACTTGATGTATGATTGTGAATGATTTTTATTTGAAAATATTTTTATTTGAAAATGAAAAATATATGAGAATTGTATGTTTTATTGTGTAATAAGTCTGGTAATGCTCTGTAACCCTATTCTGATGATGGATACGGGTGAGGGGTGTTACATTTATTGGTATCAGAGCTACGGTTTAGTCGATTCTAGGACTAACGCAGCGTATGTGAGAGTCTAGCTATACATGCCATATATAACCTGTGACATAGTGATATCTTTCGACATTTTAAATCGTGTTTTCATATAGTAATAGATCCCAATCGAGCAGTGGTTGATGATGTTGAGAGTAAAACGCTAGCCTCAGTTCATGGAGTAGTTGAATCTAAGTCAAGACCCATATCGGGCAGTCAGGGAGGAGAGGCCAAGGAAGCCTTCTTCCAAATTATGAACGAGTGGTTCACTGAGTTTGTCTGAACTAATCCTGCTGCTCAGCAACCTCCACCCCTACCTATTCCCCAATCAGTCCTCGTAACTCCTCAAGGTTTGGAACCTTTATGGTTGAATAAGCTGCCTGTTGATAAAATCCAAAAATATAGGTCTGGAGAGTTCAGATCTGCCTGTTGATGATGATCCTAAGAGAGCCGAGTTTTGGCTTGAGAATACGACCAAAGTATATGATGAACTATCTTGCACGCCAGTTGAATGTGTAAAATGCGTTGTATCACTTCTGAGAGACACTACATATCAATGGTGGAATACATTGATATATGTGGTACCGAGAGAATGGGTCACGTGGGAATTCTTTCAAGCCGAGTTCAGAAAGAAATACATCAACCAGCATTTTATTGATCAAAAGCGAAAAGAGTTTCTAGAGTTGAAACAGGGTTGAATGTCTGTAACCGAGTACGAGAGAGAGTTTGTGAGACTCTGTAAATATGCTCGAGAATGTGTTTGCACTGAGGCAATTATGTGTAAATGATTCGAAGATGGGTTAAACGAAGACATTAGACTGTTATTCCAGATTCTGGAATTAAAAGAATTTGTTGTGTTAGTTGGCAGAGCTTGCAAAGTCGAGGAATTGGGCAAAGAAAAGAGAAAAGCTGATTTCAAGGATAGAGATTTGAGAAAGAGATCGATGAGTAAAACCTATCACTCCTTGTTGAAGAAATCACGAGATTCGTTTAATCATTCAAATGTTTCTGTGGGGTATTCTAATAGAGATCGTGGAAAGTAATATACGAGTCTTAAAGCTCAAGCCACTTCAGTATCGAGTGTTGGTAGTGTTCGACCCAACAAACTTGAGTGTCAACAGTGTGGTAGATGACATTTTTGAGGTTGTTGGATTTATAATAAAGGTTGTTTAAAATGTGGCTCGCAAGATCATTTCAGTCGGGGTTGTCCTGAGTTACTTGAGAAAGATAGATATCAGAATACAAGACCAAGTAAAACAGTTGCTAGAGGGAGACCACCTAGAAATATGAGAAATGTGACTAGTAGCAAAGGAACAACCGAGGACTCTGTTGTGAGATCCGAGGGTAGAGCACCAGCCAGAGCTTACGCTATTCATGCTCGCGAAAATGTGTAGTCATTAGATGTTATAATCGGTACATTTTCTCTCTGTAACACTAATGTAATTGCTTTGATTGATCCTGGATCACCTCATTCGTATATCTGTATGAATTTAGTGTCTAGTTAGAATTTACCTGTTGAGTCTACTGAATTTGTGATTAAAGTATCGAACCCCTTAGGCAAGTATATCCTAGTTGATAAAGTTTGCAAGAATTGTCCTTTGATGACTCGGGGTTACTGTTTTTGGGCAAATTTGATGCTTTTACCATTTAATGAATTCGATGTGATTCTGGGTATGGATTGGTTGACTCTGCATGATGTTGTTGTGAATTGTAGACAAAAGACCATTGAATTGAAATGTCAGAATAGTGAAATTCTTTGAATTGAGTCAGATGAGTCGAGTGGATTGCCTATTTTGATATCGTCGATGTTAGCTCAGAAATATGTGAGAAAAGGTTGTGGTGCTTATTGTAACATCCCGAAATAGGGCCTAGTTGAAACAGTGGTTCTGGAACAACAAATTCGACATCAAAATATTTATTTTATGATTATTATGAGACCTAGAATATGAGATTATGCATGTGTTAAAGTTTCATGAAGAAATTCCTTGAGTAAGGTGTCCAATTGAAAATTAGGGACTAAATTGAATAAATTGCAAAACTTGGATTCTAGAAGCAATTTATATGAAATTGCTTTAGATTATATATTAGAAGGTCTTAAAGAGCAATTTTCCCAATTTTTAAGTTTTTGGACAAAAATGGGCTTGCATGGATGAAATTTTAAAGAAATAACTTAAGGGTATTTTGGTCATTTGGCTTTTTAATGAAATAAAATGGGAAAAAGAAGGCAAAAATCAACCATTCTTCTTCCTTGTCTAGCAAAAAATTTCATGCTCTCCATAGCTAGGGTTTTCAAGCTTTCCAAGCTCAATAGTAAGTGCTCCCAATCCCCGTTTTTAATGCTCTTTGTATTTTTAAAATCCCGGTAACTTGATCTTTCCATTTCTACCCATATTTCATGCTAGAGTTCATGATTAAAAATTTACCCATGCATGTGTTTTTTGTATTTTGGTGGATTATGGAGGGGTATGAAAGTTGAAGGTGTGTTAAACATCTTTTCTTAGGTGATTTTCATTAAAAAAAACCCATAAAGGGACCTTTTTGCAAAAGTTGTTAAATATGTGGTAGAAATGTGAAAATAATGAAAAATGTGGGTTGCCATATGAGGGAAAAATGTTTGGTTAGGCTTGGGTAAGATAGAAATTGCATGTGTTTCATTATACGAGCCTAGGGACTAAATTGTAAAAATGTCTAAGGTTAGGGGTAAAACGATCATTTGGACCGGGGGTAGAAATTAAACTTGAAAAGTGTAATGTAGTGAATTAATGATATAATTTTTTTTTGTTATAAAACCCAAGAAACAAATATTGAAGATCGATCGAGGTAAACGCAAGGTTTCGGAATAACTGAAACACAGCTCCGAAACGAATACCAAGTAAGTTCGGATAACTCGAAGTAAACCTATAACATGCATAATTGTATGTTTGTGAATGTATGATAATTGCATTGTTGATGGCATGAAAATGCATGAATTGCATCTTTAATAATGAATTGTTGAATAATGTCTCGGTTGCGGTTTGAAAGGGAATTCGACAGATAAACCATGATTTACATGAGACTTGAGATCCTGCATGTGTTGCAGAAAAGGATTTAGCCTAGACTGGTAATCCGAAGATCTCAAGTATAAAAAGGATCTAGCCTGGACTGGTGTTCCTTGAATGGTCGAGCCTCCCGAAGAATATGTGTACATTGTGGATTTAGCCTAGACAGGTAATCCGATTAGGGTCTGAATTTAGCCTTGACTGGTAATTCAGATCCGAGCTCATTAAGGGTGTTTGTTGTAATATCCCGAATTAGGGCCTAATCAGAATAGTGGTTTTGTGACCACAAATTCGAGATAGAAATAATTATTTTATAATTATTTTGACGTTTATGATATGATTGCATGATTGTGTGAAAATTTTGTGAAAAAACTCTATGCATAAAATGCTTAATTTGAAGTTAGGGACTAAATCGAATAAGTTGCAAAACTTGCATTCTAGAAGTTTTTAGTATGAAATTGCTTTGAAATATTAATTAGGAGGTCTTAAATATAATTTGACCAATTTCTAAAATTTTGGACAAAAATGGGATTGTACATGAAAATTTTCAAAGAAAGGTGTTAAGGGCATTTTGGTCATTTGGATATTTAATGAAATAAAATGGGAAAAATAACACAAAATAGTCATCTTCCTCATTTAGTTGCTGCCGAATTCACTCTCACCATAGCTAGGTTTCTTCAACTTTCAAGCTTCATAGTAAGTGATTCTAAGCCCCGCTTTTAATGATTTTTACGTTTTTGAGATCCCTAACTCGATAAAAAGCTTATGTTAGCAATAATTTAACCTAGGGTTTATATTTGGAAAAATACCCATAGATTAAATTTGTGTATTTTGATGTTTTATGATAGAATATGAGGTTTTAAATTATGTTAGACAACTTGTACTACTCGATTTTAAGCAAAAACGAGTAAAAGGGCTTAATCGGTAAAAATACCTAATAGTCACAAGTACATGTTAGAGTGAGAATTTGATGTTGCCATAGAAGAGAAAAGTGATCAGCATGTTATAAAACATAAGAATAAGGAATAAAATTTAATCCCGAGCCTAGGGGCAAAAGTGTAAATATGCAAAAGTTTAGGGGTAAAATTGTAATTTTGCCAAAATTTGAATTAAGGATTAATTTGATAATGTGAGTATTAAATAAGCTAAATGTGTTATTTTAGATCAAGAAAGATGTGGAATCGACCCCAATCGAGGAAAAGAAAAGATTGTGGACTAAATTGCAAAATCTTTGTATTTTGGTACCAAGTAAGTTCATGTGTAAATAATGTAGCATAATTGTTATTTTTAAGTCATTAATGTCAATTATGTGATATGCTGATTTTTATCATGAAATATATGCTTTGTGGTTATTTTCAAACAAAATGCAAATCATGTGTGCTACTTGCTAAATATAATTATTACCGAGTATTGATTTCGGCATTCTACGGAAGACAGCAAGGATATGTATTCGAGGAAAATCCCGTTTGAGCCTTAGGAATAGATTAGGATACAAGTGACATGTCACTAGGATGGTTAAGCATCCGAACTCGTTGAGTTGAGTCCGAGTTCAATTATGGATGCGAATGTCCGAACTCGTTGAGTTGAGTCCGAGTTCGTGAGATGTAACTATGCATCCGAGCTCGTTGAGTTGAGTCCGAGTTCACTTATGGATGCGAACACCTGAGCTCATTGAGTTGAGTCCGAGTTCGCTTATGGGCGGGTTACATGATTGCTTGATTGCATATGTGGCACTTATGTGCAAGTTATCCATGTATCCGAATTATATTCCGATGTGTTCAACGGGTAAAGTTCTACTCAAATGGAGGAAAACTCGAGATGTAAAGAGACGTATTGGTAAGTGATGTGAAATGGATATTTTGGATAGGTATGTATTTAACCCTCGGGTTGAGTATTGATACAACCACGATAAGGTAATGAGATGATGAAAAATGATTAGAAATGTGATATGTGTTTTGGTGATATATGCTAATGTTGATTGGTTTGATTGTTTGTTATGTTACTTATTATTTGCATATGAACTTACTAAGCATTATGCTTACTCCCTCCTTCCTACTCATTGTAGTTTTGGAAAAGCCAGCTGAGGAGTCGGGATAGGTCGAAGGCTCAGTCACACTATCCGGAAGACTTTTTGGTAAATGGCTTGTAAATTTAAGTATGGCATGTATAGCAATATACTTATTTTGCGTAAATGATCTTATGATATGGTGATGGAATGGTTGAGAAAATGTTTGATAATGATAAGTTATGAAAATGGTTACTTTAGATTATGTTTGATGTTATGGAAAGTTATTAAGATACTTAGTGCATGAAAACTCATAAAAAGGGATGAAATTTGCCATAAACAGAACATTGCAGCAACACTGATGTGAGTTTGAAAATTTACTAAAAATCATAGAAATCGAATTAAGTGATGGATTAAATATTAAATTGAAGCTTAACATGTCTAGTTTCACATAAAACAAATGAAACAGGTAATGGAATTATATGTTAGAAGATATTTGAATTTTAGTGAAACAGGGCCATAGTGATTTCTGGATCCCCTGTTCCAACTTTAAAAATTCACCATAAATTGTAAAGATATAATTAGGTGGTGTATTTTATATTATCATAATAATTATTGAGTCTACTTTCATAAGAAACAACCTCATAATCATATGAATTTTTTACAGATAGAAATATGGTTCGTAGTAAATAGAGGTCAGTCCAGTCAAGTCCTGTAATAGGGGTAACTTTAACTAATAAAATGTACTAATTGGACCAACCAAAAATTCTAGAAAAAAATTAGTAGATGGGTATATGAGTCTAGATTCAGGTAAAATTTACGGATCTTGATTTTTAGTTTTTTAACTCAAGATATGATTTTTCTTGTGACTGTGATGCAAGTAGCTTGAAAGCTATGAATGTAGAAACAAATAATTCAAAGTTCTAAAAATGTTAAATTAAGTTTAGTAACACCTCATACTCGACTCCGGTGATGGTCTCGAGTGTGGGGGCGTTACATTTAGTGGTATCAGAGTAGGTTTAGTCAGTTCTCGAACTACGTGTTGTATGTACGGATTTTGCTATACATGCCATATGTATAAATTGTGATAGTGTGACGACTTCTGACCTTTTTAAATGATTTTTTTATAGTAAATGGATCCCGATCCAGCTGTGGTAGATGAAGTAGAGAGTAACGCGCCAGCTCCGGTTGAAGGAGTAGCGCCGACTGAAAATCCACCTCCTACTGTTGGTCGGGGAGGAGGAGAAAGGGGTCGGGAAGCCTTTCTCCAAATGATGAGTGCATGGTACACTGAGTTCGTTCAATGACGAACCCAAATGTACAACCTCCCCACCTCCCCCAATTCCTCAACCTGTACCCCCGATGCCTCAAGGTATGGATCTGATGAAATTTTATAGAACTCCAGTTGATAGAATCCACAAGCAAGGGGCCAAGAATTTAAAGCAAATATTGATGATGATGCCGAAAAGCGAGTTACGGCTTGAAAATTCTATCCGGGTGTTTGATGAATTATCTTGTACACCAAGAATGTTTGAAATGCGCTATATCTTTGTTGAGGGATTCAACCTATAATTGGTGGAAGACTTTGATTTGGTGGTACCGAAGAGAGAATAACTTGGGAATTCTTTCAAGAAGAGTTTCAAGAAATATATTAGTGAAAGATTTATTGATCGAAGCGTAAAGAATTTCTTGAGTTGAAGCAAGGTAATATGACGGTTACAGAATATGAAAGAGAGTTTGTTCGATTAAGTAAGTATGCCAGAGAGTATGTTCTTACAGAGGCCAAGATGTGCCGACGATTTGAAGACGGGCTCAACGAAGACATCAAGGTATTTGTTGGAATTCTTGAATTTAAAGAAATGGTAGTATTGGTTGATCGAGCTTGCAAGGCTGAAGAACTACTTAAAGAGAAGAAAAAGGTAGAGGCTGAGACTAAATATTGGAAGAAAAGAGCTACAAGCAGTTCATTTTCACAGCAACCTGGAAAGTCAAGAAATATGAATCCTCGTTCCCAAGCTTCAGCTGGGCAATCATATGGGAATTATAAGAAGCAAAATGTGGGTCCTAAGTCCCAGACTACTTTGGTAGCCAGTGTAGGGAATTCGAGATTTGTTAAACCTGAGTGCCAGCAGTGTGGTAGGAATCATTTTGGTCCGTGCAGAGCAAATGAATGTTTTCGATGTGGTTCTCCGGATCATTTTATTAGAGACTGCCCAGAGAGAGCTGAAAAAGAAAAATTTCAGAATACAAAAACAAGTGGAGCGGATTCGAGAGGAAGATATCCAAGAAAAGCTGGGAGCGAAGCAAGCAGTAAGAATGTAGCAAGGGATGCACCAATTAGACCTGAAGGAAGGGCTCCGGCTAGGACTTATGCTATTAAAGCGCGCGAAGATGCTTCCTCACCTGATGTGATTACCGGTACATTTTCTCTCTATAATGTTAATGTTATTGCTTTGATTGATCCCGGTTCTACTCATTCATATGTGTGCATGAAATTGGTGTCTACTATGAATATACCTGTTGAGAACATAGAATTTATGATTAGAGTGTCGAATCCGTTAGGCAAATGTGTGATTGTTGATAAAGTATGTAAGAAATGTCCTTTAATGATTCGGGATCATTACTTTTCTGCCGACTTGATGTTGTTGCCGTTTGATGAGTTTGATGTTATTTTGGGTATGGATTGGTTGACATTGCATGATGCTAAAATAAATTGCAAAGAAAAGGTTATAGAATTAAAGTGTGAAAATGGTGAAACTCTACGGGTTGAATCAGATAAATCAGAGGCATTACCTAGTGTGATTTCTTCAATGTCGGCTCAAAGATATCTGAGAAAGGGTTATGAAGCTTATTTGGCGTATGTAATTAATACAAAAGAAGTTGAAAAGAAAGTTGAATTAGTGCCGGTTGTGTGTGAATTTGCGGACGTATTTCGGAAGAATTGCGGGTTTGCCTCGATCGGGGAAGTAGAATTTGGTATTGATTTGATCACAGGAACAACTCCGATCTCGATTGCTCCGTATAGAATGGCACCAAAGAGTTGAAAGAATTAAAGTCGCAGATTTCAAGAGTTGGTGATAAAGGCTTTGTGAGACCGAGTTTTTCACCTTGGGGTGCTCCCGTGTTATTTGTGAAAAAGAATGATGGTTCTATGAGGTTTTGTGTTGATTATCGGCAATTAAACAAGGTAACAATCAAGAACAAGTATCTGTTGCCAAGAATTGATGATTTGTTTGATCAGCTAAAAGGAGCGACATGGTTTTCAAAGATTGACTTGAGATCTGGGTATTATCAACTGCGGGTAAAAGAGTCGGATGTGCCTAAAACTGCTTTTAGAACAAGGTATGGTCATTATGAATTTTTAGTTATGCCATTCGGGTTGACAAATGCTCCTGCTATGTATATGGATTTAATGAATCGCATATTCCGACCATACTTGGACAAATTTGTTGTGGTGTTTATAGATGATATTTTAATTTATTCAAAAGATGAGACAGAGCATGCTGAGCATTTGAGGATAGTTTTGGCTCCGGGAAGTTGGATTTTTGGGTCATATTGTTTCAGGTGATGGTATACGAGTTGATCCTAGTAAAATTTCAGCCATTGTTGATTGAAACCACCAAAAAATGTAACAAAGTTAGAAGTTTCTTGGGGCTAGCTGGGTATTATCGGCGGTTTGTAAATGGATTTTCTATAATTGCTGCTCCTATAACTAGACTACTCCGAAAGGATGTTAAATTTGAATGGACGGAAGAATGTCAACAGAGTTTTGAAGAATTGAAAAAGTTATTAACAAAGGCACCAGTGTTAGTACAACCCAGAATCAATAAAAGAATTTGTGGTGTATAGTGATGCTTCTCTAAATGGTTTGGGGTGTGTGCTTATGCAAGAAGGAAAAGTGGTGGTCTATGCTTGAGGCGATTAAAACCTCATGAGAGGAATTATCCTACTCACGATTTGGAATTGGCTGCGGTGTGTGTTTGCTTTGAAAATTTGGCAACATTATTTGTATGGTGAAAAGTGCCGGGTATATACCGACCATAAAAGTCTTAAGTACTTGATGTCACAAAAGACTTGAATTTAAGACAACGAAGATGGTTGGAGTTATTGAAAGATTACGAGCTTGTTATTGATTATCATCCGAAAAGCGAATGTAGTTGCCGATGCTTTGGGCGAAAAAGTTGTTGTTTGCATTGAGAGTTATGAACACTCGGTTGAAAATGTCGATGATGGTTCGATTCTAGCGAGTTAAGAGAGCAAAACCGATGTTTTTACAAGAGATTTCTGAAGCTCGAGAAGATGATCAAGATTTGCAAGCCAAAAGAAAGCGGTGTGAAGTTGATACAGAGTCGATTTCAGAATCGGTTCGATGGGTGCTTAATGTTTAAAGATCGGTTTGTGTACCAAAGAATGAGGAATTGATTCGAAAGATCCTACAGGAAGCACATAGTGGTTGTTTCTCAATTCATCCGGTAGTACGAAAATGTATAATGACTTGAAGAAAATGTATTGGTGGAATGGTATGAAAAAGATATATCGAGTTTGTGTCCAAATGCTTAATTTGTCAACAGTGAAAGATGAACACCAAGTGCCTTGGGATTACTTCACCTATTATGGTTCCTGAATGGAAATGGGATCGGATTACTATGGATTTTGTATCGAGATTGCCATTGACTCGGGAAAGAAAGATGCCATCCGGGTAATAGTTGATGATTAACTAAGTCTCGCTCATTTTATCCCGATGCGTGCGGATTATTCTCTTAACAAATTGGCTGAATCAGTATATTAGAGAAATTGTTAGACTACATGGAATACCATTGTCGATTATTTGAGATAGAGATCCAAGGTTTACCTCGCGGTTTTGGCAAAAGTTGCAAGGCAGCGTTAGGTACAAAGTTAAATTTCAGTACTGCTTTTCATCCACAAACTGATGGACAATCAGAGAGAGTAATTCAGATTCTTGAAGATATGCTCAGATGTTGTGTATTGGAATTTCAAGGAAGTTGGGAAAAATATTTACCGTTGGTAGAATTTGCTTATAATAATAGTTATCAGACGAGCTTGAAAATGGCACCTTATGAAGCATTGTATGGTCGTAAGTGTCGAACGCCTTTCTATTGGGTGAACTCAAGGAAAATCAGATTTATGGAGTTGGATCTAATAAAAGAAACCAGAAGAAAAGTGAAGGTAATTCGAAATTGTTTGAAAGTCGCTTGATAGACAGAAATCTTATGCAGATTTGAAACGAAAAGACATTGAATTTCAAGTTGGTGATAAAGTATTTTTAAAGGTGTCTCCGTGGAAAAAGTTCTCGATTTGGACGGAAGGAAAAATTAAGTCCGCGTTTTATTGGGCGTATGAAATAATTGAAAAAGTTGGACTGGTAGCATATCATTAGCATTACCACCGAATTAGAGAAGATTCATGATGTGTTCCACGTATCTATGTTACGCCAGATCGTTCGGATCCTTCACATGTAGTTTCACCGACGTAAAATTAAACTACAACCAGATATGACCTATGAAGAAGAACCGATTAAGATTTTGACTCGAGAGGTCAAACAACTAAGGAATAAAAAGATTGCACTTGTGAAGGTGTTGTGGCAAAAGCATGGAGTAGAAGAAGCTACATGGGAATCCGAAGAAAATATGAGAAATCAATACCCACATCTGTTTACCGGTAAGATTTTCGAGGACGAAAATCCTTAAAGGGGGGAGAGTTGTAATATCCCGAATTAGGGCCTAATCGAAATAGTGGTTTCGTGACCACAAATCCGAGATAGAAATAATTATTTTATAATTATTTTGAGGTTTATGATATGATTGCATGATTGTGTGAAAATTTTGTGAAGAAACTCTATGCATAAAATGCTTAATTTGAAGTTAGGGACTAAATCGAATAAGTTGCAAAACTTGCATTCTAGAAGTTTTTAGTATGAAATTGCTTTGAAATATTAATTAGGAGATCTTAAATAGAATTTGACCAGTTTCTAAAATTTTGGACAAAAATGGGCTTGTACATGAAAATTTTCAAAGAAAGGTATTAAGGGCATTTTGGTCATTTGGATATTTAATGAAATAAAATGGGAAAAATAACACAAAATAGTCATCTTCCTCATTTAGTTGCTGCCGAAATTCACTCTCACCATAGCTAGGGTTTCTTCAACTTTCAAGCTTCATAGTAAGTGATTCTAAGCCCCGTTTTTAATGAGTTTTATGTTTTTGAGATCCCGGTAACTTGATAAAGCTTATGTTAGCAATAATTTAACCTAGGGTTTATATTTGGAAAAATACCCATAGGTGAAATTTGTGTATTTTGATGTTTTATGATAGAATATGAGGTTTTAAATTATGTTAGACAACTTGTACTACTCGATTTTAAGCAAAAACGAGTAAAAGGGCTTAATCGGTAAAAATACCTAATAGTCACAAGTACATGTTAGAGTGAGAATTTGATGTTGCCATAGAAGAAAAAAGTGATCAGCATGTTATAAAACATAAGAATAAGGAATAAAATTTAATCCCGAGCCTAGGGGAAAAAGTGTAAATATGCAAAAGTTTAGGGGTAAAATTGTAATTTTGCCAAAATTTGAATTAAGGATTAATTTGATAATGTGAGTATTAAATAAGCTAAATGTGTTATTTTAGATCAAGAAAGACGTGGAATCGACCCCAATCGAGGAAAAGAAAAGATTGTGGACTAAATTGCAAAATCTTTGTATTTTGGTACCAAGTAAGTTCATGTGTAAATAATGTAGCATAATTGTTATTTTTAAGTCATTGATGTCAATTATGTGATATGCTGATTTTTATCATGAAATATATGCTTTGTGGTTATTTTCAAACAAAATGCAAATCATGTGTGCTACTTGCTAAATATAATTATTACCGAGTATTGATTTCGGCATTCTACGGAAGACGGCAAGGATATGTATTCGAGGAAAATCCCGTTTGAGCCTTAGGAATAGATTAGGATACAAGTGAAATGTCACTAGGATGGTTAAGCATCCGAACTCGTTGAGTTGAGTCCGAGTTCACTTATGGATGCGAATGTCCGAACTCGTTGAGTTGAGTCCGAGTTCGTGAGATGTAACTATGCATCCGAGCTCGTTGAGTTGAGTCCGAGTTCACTTATGCATGTGAACGCCCGAGCTCGTTGAGTTGAGTCCGAGTTCGCTTATGGGTGGGTTACATGATTGCTTGATTGCATATGTGGCACCTATGTGCAAGTTATCCATGTATCCGAATTATATTCCGATGTGTTCAACGGGTAAAGTTCTACTCAAATGGAGGAAAACTCGAGATGTAAAGAGACGTATTGGTAAGTGATGTGAAATGGATATTTTGGATAGGTATGTATTTAACCCTCGGGTTGAGTATTGATACAACCACGATAAGGTAATGAGATGATGAAAAATGATTAGAAATGTGATATGTGTTTTGGTGATATATGCTAATGTTGATTGGTTTGATTGTTTGTTATGTTACTTATTATTTGCATATGAACTTACTAAGCATTTATGCTTACTCCTCTCTTCCTACTCATTGTAGTTTTGGAAAAGCTAGCTCGAGTCGGGATAGGTCGAAGGCTCGATCACACTATCCTGAAGACTTTTTGTAAATGGCTTGTAAATTTAAGTATGGCATGTATAGCAATATACTTATTTTGTGTAAATGATCTTATGATATGGTGATGGAATGGTTGAGAAAATGTTTGATAATGATAAGTTATGGAAATGGTTACTTTAGATTATGTTTGATGTTATGGAAAGTTATTAAGATACTTAGTGCATGAAAACTCATAAAAAGGGATGAAATTTGCCATAAACAGAACATTGCAGCAACAATGACGTGAGTTTGAAAATTTACTAAAAATCATAGAAATCGAATTAAGTGATGGATTAAATATGAAATTGAAGCTTAACATGTCTAGTTTCACATAAAACAAATGAAACAGGTAAAGCAATTATATGTTAGAAGATATTTGAATTTTAATGAAACAGGGCCAGAGTGATTTCTGGATCCCCTGTTCCAACTTTAAAAATTCACCATAAATTGTACGGATATAATTAGGTAGTGTATTTTATGTTCTAAGAATCCTTATTGAGTCTAGTTTCATGAGAAACAAAACTAATAATCATATGAATTTTTTACAGAGAGAAATATGGTTTGTATTAAACAGAAGTCAGTCCAGTCAAGTCCTGTAATAGGGGTAAATTTAACTAATAAACTGTACTAATTGGCCAAACCAAAAATTTTAGAAAAAAATTAGTAGATGGGTATATGAGTCTAGATTCAGGGAAAATTTACGGATCTTGATTTTGAGTTTCGTAACTCAAGATATGATTTTTCTTGTGACTGTGATGCAAGTAGCTTGAAAGCTGTGAATGTAGGAACAAATAATTCAAAGTTCTAAAAATGTTAAATTAAGTTTAGTAACACCTCATACTCGACTCCGGCGATGGTCTCGGGCGTGGGGGCGTTACATTTGTCGCATAAGGGATTTAGCCTGGACTGGTAATCCCAACATCACCTTATGAATTTATATTGCGAGGGATTTAGCCTGGACTGGTAATCCCGCCGTAAGATGTGAGGTTCGCAGGAGTGCATACTCAAAATGATCATTTGTATGAATTGATGGTGACTAGATAATCTATCGAGATTTCCTAGAAACTCAACAGGACTATCACAAGGAATATGTATAGATGATATGTTAAATGATGAGCTCATCTAAGATGAATTACATGGTACATTGTTATGTAATTAACTTGATGATTGAGTATATGTGTTAGGGGAACCATTTCATGCTTGTTGGTTTTATTGCCTTATATGGTTGTATGCTAAATAACCGGTAAGTTTACCTTCCAGTTATACGGGCTTACTAAGCATGTAAATGCTTACCCATCTCTTTTCATTGTTTTTCAGAGCTCAAGGACTCATAAGGATGGGAAGACAATTGGAGAGTCAACACACTATCTACTAGACAAGCTTTGGTATAAAGACATTTCTATTTTGTCCATTGGCATGTATAGGATTTTTGAGTATGTTGTTATATATGTCATTTGATTTGCCTAGTGAAGACATGTAAAAATATGTTTATCTTTCTTTATATATGACCATAGGAATTGGCTCATTTTGAAGTAAGCTATGCCCTACAAATCTATACATGTTTATATTCATATGCAATGGCTTAGTTATAATTGGCAATGAGTTATAATAACGAGCCAATCTTAATATGTCAAGTAGACATATAAATCATTAAATGCAAGATAAGAATTAACTTAGCATGTGTGAAACCAATGATACGAGGTTCACATGCAATAAGGTTAATCAAAGTTTCATACTTACAAATGGATAATTTGGCCCAAATATGCACTATAGTAATCTATAAGTGTAACTGGCTAGAAAAGGGTGACTTAAGGCTTGGAAAATAGCCTAATAAGGTCCACATGGGTAGACACACAGGCGTGTGTCTAGGCCGTGTATGACACACGGGCTACTCCCATGGGTGTGTACTATGACCGTGTGCCCTTGCACCTGAAATTTTAAGTCTGCATAGAGCACGGGCTAAGCACACGAGCATGTGCCTTGGCCGTGTTTATTTAACAGAATGGTGAGGTTGATGTCAGTGTAGCACACGAGCTAAGCCCACGGGCGTGTGCCTTGGCTGTGTTACATACTGGAAAAGGGACACGGGCGTGTTCTATGCCCTACGAGCGTGTTACACTTCAATTAATGGAAAATTTCCTAAAGTGCCCCAAGTCTATCAGACAATTTTGGTTTTGTTCCATACTGCCCCTAGGAGTGTTTTTAGGCCTCGGAGGCCTGTATAAGAGACAAAGTGCATACGTTTGAAAAGTTTTAAATTACGAACGAATTTAGTAACCCGATTATATAAGTTTGTAAAGGTGAACTACCGGTAACGCCTCGAACCCTATCCTGACGTCGAATACGAGCGACGGGTGTTACATTTAGTGGTATCAGAGCTATGATTTAGTCAGTTTTAGGACTACCATAGTGGATGTTAAAGTTCGCTACACATGCCATTATTCGAATGTTGATTGTGTGACATCTTCTAGTTGTTTAAATTGTTTTGAATATAGTAAATGTCTTACAATTGAGCATAAGATGAGTCCGAGGGAACCGAGAGCCATTCTCTAGCTTCCGTACGGCGAGCTGTATCTAGTAGTAGTAGGAAACTTATGTCTGAAGGCTAGGAAGAGGCTCGAGCCCCCTTCTTTGATATGATGGATGAATGGTTTAGAGATTATCTAAGGAATCTCCTCAACATACCACGACCGCCCCCACCCCTTAACCAACCGGATGAGGATGTGCTACGAGGTATGGCACCGGTAAGAATCGGTAATGCTCCTGTAGACAAGCTTAGAAAGTATGGGGCTGAGGAATTTAGAGCGAAAGTCGATGATGACACTTAAAGTGCTGAGTTCTGGCTCAAAAATACTACACGGGTGTTAGACGAATTGTCATGCACACCCGAGGAGTGCTTGAAGTGTGCCGTGTCCCTCTAGAAGGATACTACATACCACTGGTGGAAGACCGTATCCTCGGCAGTACCGAAGGAAAATATTACTTGGAATTTCTTCCAAACAGAGTTTAGGAAGAAATTTATTAGCCAATGGTTTTTAGACTCGAAGTGAAAGGAGTTCCTGAAACTCAAACAAGGGAACAAGACTGTAGCGAAATATGAGAGAGAGTTCGTACTACTAAGTCAGTACGCAACTGAATGGGTCCAAACTGAATCAGAAATGTGTAAACGCTTCGAGGAGGGTCTGAATGAGGACATTAAATTGTTGATCGAAATTCTTGAAATACGGGAGTTCGTCGCATTAGCTGATCGAGCCAAGAAAGTCGAGGAGCTTTATAACTAAATGAAGCAAGCAAAGAGAGAGTTTCGAGTTACGAGCAAGAGGACCAGCAATAAAACACTCTCTTTCTCCTCGAAGAAAGCTAGGAGCCAGCATGAACGCTCCACTTCATCAGTAGGATATTCGGGTAGAGCGAAAGTTCCTAGACGACGAAGTCAAAAGTCTTCCTCCCCGATGATGACTAGTGTGGGGAGTGTAGATGAACAAAAGTTGAAATGAAAGAGCTGCAACAAATTTCACTTCGGAGAGTGTCGAGTAAAAAGCGGTGCATGTTTCAGATGTGGCTCTCTTGACCACTTTCTCAAAGACTACCCAGATTGAACAGAAAAAAAAAACGGAAGTAATCCCAAAGTCGAGTGCTCCTATGGCACAATGTAGACCTCCAAGATACCCTAGAAGTGCTAGTGGCAGTCGAGTCGCAGCTAAAGATACTACAAGACCAGAGGCTAGAGCCGCGGCAAGGACGTATGCAATAAGCACTCGAGAGGAAGCCTCTGCTGCTGACGTTATCACGGGTACTTTTTCCCTTTTTAATACGAGTATTATTGCTTTAATTGACCCGGGGTCGACGTATTCTTACGTTTGCATAGGATTGGTGTCTAGTATGAATATACCCGTTGAACTTACGAGATTTGTTATTAAACTGTCGAACCCATTAGGCAAATTGGTTCTAGTTAATAAAGTCTTTAAGAATTGTCCTTTGATGATTCAAGGTCATTGATTTTCGACTAACCTTATGTTGCTACCATTTGAAGAATTTGATGTAATACTTGGTAAGGATTGGTTAGCCCTTCATGATGTAACTGTAAATTGTGGTAGCAAGTATATTAAGTTAAAATGTCACTTTACGGGTTGAATCAAGAGAATTGGGTTCACCGCCGAATGTAATCACGACAATGGTTGCCCAGAGATACATGAGGAAAGGGTATGATGCTTATCTTGCATTTGTACTGAACACTAAGGAAACAGAGTTAAAGATCGAGTTTGTGCCAATAGTATGTGAGTATTTAAATGTATTGCCAGAGGAATTACCAGGATTACCTTCTGAGAAAGAAAATGAGTTTGGTATTGAATTGATGCCAAGGACAACTCCTATTTCTATCGCTCTGTATAGAATGGCACCGACTGAGATAAAAGAGTTAGAAGCACAGTTGCAAGAGTTGACAGATAAAGGATTCGCAAGGCCAAGTTTTTCACCTTGGAGTGCCCCCGTGTTATTTGTAAAGAAGAAAGATCGTTCAATGAGATTATGTATAGATTATCGACAACAGAATAAGGTAACCATAAAAAATAAGTATCCTTTACCAAGGATTGATGATTTATTCGATCAGTTGAGAGAAGCCATTGTGTTCTCTAAGATAGACTTGAGGTCTGGCTACTATCAGATGCGTGTTAAGGAATCGGATGTGCCAAAGACAGCTTTTAGGATGAGGTATGGTCATTACAAATTCCTTGTTATGCTGTTTGGGCTGACGAATGCACCGGCCGTATTTATGGATCTAATGAATAGGATCTTTCGTCCATATTTGGATAAGTTTGTTGTTGTGTTCGTTGACGACATCTTGATTTATTCTAAAAATTAGATAGAACATGCGAAGCACCTGAGAATTGTATTGCAGACTTTGTGAGAAAAACAACTGTATGCTAAGTTTAGCAAGAGTGAATTTTGGCTTCAAGAAGTTGGATTTTTGGGTCATATTGTTTCGGGTGAAGGCATCCGAGTTGATCTAAGTAAAATCTCTGCTATTGTTGAGTGGACGTCGCGTAAAAATTTAACTGAGGTTAGAAGCTTTTTGGGCTTAACCGGTTACTATCAAAGGTTTGTAAAATGATTCTCTATGATAGCGACTCCGATGAAAAAGTTGCTACAGAAGGATGTTAAGTTTGAATGGACAGAAAAGTGTTAACAAAGTTTTGAGAAATTAAAGACATTTCTGACTGAAGCTCTTGTTTTAGTGCTACCTGAATCGGGAAAGGAATTCGTGGTCAATAGTTATGCATCCTTAAATGGATTGGGTTGTGTGCTTATGGAAGATGGCAAGATGATAGCATATGCTTCACGGCAATTGAAGCCTCACGAGATGAATTATCCGACCCATGACCTAAAGCTTACTGCGATTGTTTTTGCCTTAAAGATTTGAAGGCATTATTTATATGGTGAAACGTGTCGTATCTTTACGGACCACAAGAGTCTGAAGTACTTGATGACTCAAAAAGAATTAAATTTGACACAAAGAAGATGGTTAGAATTGATTAAGGATTATGATCTGATCATTGACTACCATCCGGGAAAGGTGAATGTGGTCACCGACACTCTGAGCAGAAAATCCTTATTTGCTTTGAGAGCCATGGATACTCATTTGACATTGCTTGCTGATGGTTTCGGTCTTGGCAGAGTTAGAGGCTAAGCCAACATATCTGCAGAAAATTCATGATGCTCAGTTTATTGATGGTGACTTGCTAGCAAAAAGGGCTCAATGTGAGTCAAGGACTGAACCAGATTTCTAGATTAGTACTGATGGGTGTTTGATGTTCAGAGATAGAGTATGTGTACCTAAAGACGATGAACTTATCTGGAAAATATTGCAAGAAGCACATAGTAGCCATTTGTCTATTCATCCAGGAAGTACCAAAATGTACAACGATTTGAAGCAAATGTATTGGTGGATCGGTATGAAAAGAGATATTTCTGAGTTTGTGTCAAGATGCCTGGTATGTCAGCAAGTTAAATCTGAACATCAAGTGCCTTCAGGTTTGTTACAACCTGTAATTATTCCCGAATGGAAGTGGGATAGAGTTACCATGGACTTCGTGACAGGGTTGCCTTCGACTCTAAAAAAGAAAAATGCCATATGGGTCGTAGTGGATAAGTTGACCAAGTCAGCTCATTTTATTCTGGTAAGGATAGATTATTCCCTTGATAGACTGGCCGACTTATACGTTTCTGAGATAGTAAGATTGCACGGAGTACCATTATCGATTATTTCAGACAGAGACCCAAGGTTCACTTCGAGGTTCTATAAAAAGCTACAGGAAGCCTTGGGGATGAAGTTGAGTTTTAGTATAGCTTTTCATCCTCAAACTGATGGTTAGTCTGAGTGGACGATTCAGATTCTTGAACATATGTTGCAATGTTGCATCCTCGAATTTCAGGGTAGCTGGGAAAAATACTTGCCATTGGTAGAATTTTCCTACAACAATAGTTTCCAAACAAGTTTGAAAATGGCACCTTATGAGGCCTTGTATGGCAGGAAGTGCCGAACTCCATTATCTTCGATGTGAAACTTAAGAAAAATCAGATTCATGAAGTGGATCCGATTAGAAAATCAAGAAAAGTTAAAGTAATACAAGACTGTTTAAAAGCGGCATCGGATAGGCAAAAGTCTAATGATGATCTGAAAAGAAAATAGATTGAATTCCAAGTTGGAGATAGAGTATTCTTGAAGGTGTCTCCATGAAAAAAGGTGTTGAGATTTGGTCAAAAAGGTAAACTAAGTCTGTGATTTATCGGACCTTACGAGATCACTGAAAGGATTGGACCATTAGCCTATCGCTTGGCATTGCCACCCTAATTGGAAAAGCTTCACGACGTGTTCCATGTATCCATGTTAAGATGATGTCGATCAGAACCCTCTCATGTGATTTCACCAGAAAAGATTGAGATTAGACCAGACATGACTTATGGAGAGGAACCAATCAAGATTTTGGCCCGAGAGGTTAAACAATTGAGAAATAAAAGTGTGACTTTAGTAAAGGTTCTATGGAACTGACATGGTGTGGAAGAATCTACATGGGAACTAGAAGAAACCATAAGAAACCAATACCCGAACTTGTTTACTGGTAAGACTTTTGGGGATGAAAGTCCCTAAGGGGGGAGAAATGTAACATCCCGAAATAGGGCCTAGTCGGAACAGTGGTTTCAGGACCACAAATCTGACATCAAAATATTTATTTTATGATTATTATGAGACCTAGAATTTGAGATTATGCATGTTTTAAAGTTTCATGAAGAAATTGCTTGAGTAAGGTGTCCAATTGAAAATTAGGGACTAAATTGAATAAATTACAAAACTTGGATTCTAGAAGCAATTTGTATGAAATTACTTTAGATTATAAATTAGAAGGTCTTAAAGAGCAATTTTCCTAATTTCTAAGTTTTTGGACAAAAATGGGCTTGTATGGATGAAATTTTAAAGAAAGGACTTGAGGGCATTTTGGTCATTTGGCATTTTAATGAAATAAAATGGGAAAAATAAGGCAAAAATCAACCATTTTTCTTTCTTGTCCAGCCGAAAATTTCATGCTCTCCATAGCTAGGGATTTCAAGCTTTCCAAGCTCAATAGTAAGTGCTCCCAAGCCCCATTTTTAATGTTCTTTGTATTTTTGAAATCTCGGTAGCTTGATCTTTCCATTTCTACCCATAATTCATGCTAGGGTTCATGTTTAAAAATTTACCCATGCATGAGTTTTTTGTATTTTGGTGGATTATGGAGGGGTATGAAAGTTGAAGGTGTGTTAAGCATCTTTTCTTAAGTGATTTTCATGAAAAAAACCCCTAAAGGGACCTTTTTGCAAAAGTTGTTAAATATGTGGTAGAAATGTGAAAATAATGGAAAATGTGGGCTTCCATATGAGGGAAAATTGTTTGGATAGGCTTGGGTAAAATAGAAATTGCATGTGTTTCATTATACGAGCCTAGGGACTAAATCGTAAAAATGTCTAAGGTTAGGGGCGAAACAGTCATTTGGACTAGGGGAAGAAATTAAACTTGAAAAGTGTAATGTAGTGAATTAATGATATAATTCTGTTGTTATAGACCCCAAGGAACAAATCCGAAACATAGCTCCGAAACGAATACCAGGTAAGTTCGGATAACTCGAAGTAAACCTATAACATGCATAATTGTATGTTTGTGAATGTATGATAATTGCATTGTTGATGGCATGAAAATGCATGAATTGCATCTTTAATAATGAATTATTGAATAATGTCTCGGTTGAGGTTGGAAAGGGAATTCGATGTAAACAGCTTGATTTACATGAGACTTGAGATCCTACATGTGTTGCAGAAAAGGATTTAGCCTGGACTCGTAACCTGAAGATCTCAAGTATAAAAAGGATCTAGCCTAGACTGGTGTTCCTTGAATGATCGAGCCTCCTGAAGAATATGTGTACATTGTGGATTTAGCCCGGATAGGTAATCCGATTAGGGTCTGAATTTAGCTTGGACTGGTAATTTAGATTCGAGCTCATTAAGGGTGTTTGTCGCGTAAGGGTTTTAGCCTGGACTGGTAATCCCGACATCACCTTATGAGTTTATATTGTGGGAGATTTAGCCTGGACTGGTAATGCCACCGTAAGATGTGAGGTTCGTGGGAGTGCATACTCAAAATGATCATTCGTTTGAATTGACGGTGACTAGATAATCCATCGAGATTTCCTAAAAACTCAACAGGACTATCACAAGGAATATGTATAGATGATATGTTAAATGATGAGCTCATCTAAGATGAATTACATGGTACATTGTCATGTAACTAACTTTATGATTGAGTATATGTGCTAGGGAAACTATTTCATGCCTGTTGGTTTCATTGCCTTATATGGTTGCTTGCTAAATAATCGGTAAGTTTACCTTCCAGTTATACGGGCTTACTAAGCATGTAAATGCATACCCCTCTCTTTTCCCTGCTTTTCAGAGCTCAAGGACTCATTAGGATTAGAAGACAATTGGAGAGTCAACACACTATCAACTAGACAAGCTTTGGTATAAAGACATTTCTATTTTGTCCAGTGGCATGTATAGGATTTTTGAGTATGTTGTTATATATGTCATTTGATTTGCCTAGTGAATGCATGTAAAAATATGTTTATCTTTCTTTGTATATGGCCATGGGAATTGGCTCATTTTGAAGTAGGGTATGCCCTACAAATCTATGCATGTTTATATTCATATGTGATGGCTTAGTTATAACTGGCAATGAGTTATAATAACGAGCCAATCTTAATATGTCAAGTAGACATATAAATCATTAAATGCAAGATAAGAATTAACTTAACATGTATGAAACCAATGATACGAGGTTCACATGCAATGAGGTTAATCAAAGTTTCATACTTACAAATCGATAATTTGGCCCAAATATGCACTATAGTAATTTATAAGTGTAATTAGCTAGTAGAGGGTGACTTAAGGCTTGGAAAATAGCCTAATAAGGTCCACATGGGCAGACACACGGGCGTGTGTCTAGGCCGTGTGTGACACACGAGCTACTCCCATGGGTGTGTGCTATGACCGTGTGTCCCCTGCACCTAAAATTTTAAGTCAGCATAGAGCACGGGCTAAGCACACGGGCGTGTGCCTTGGCCATGTTTATTTAACAGAATTGTGAGGTTGAAGTTAGTGTAGCACACTGGCTAAGCCCACGAGCGTGTGCCTTGGCCGGGTTGTATACTAGAAAAAGGACACGGGCGTGTTCTATGCCCCACGGGCGTGTTACACTTCAATTAATGGAAAATTTCCTAAAGTGCCCCAAGTCTATCGGCCAATTTTGGTTTTGTTGCGTACTGCCCCTAGGAGTGTTTTTAGGCCTCGGAGGCCTGTATAAGAGACAAAGTGCACACGTTTGAAAAGTTTTAAATTACGAATGAATTCACTAACCCCATTGTATAAGTTTGTAAAGGTGAATTACCGGTAATGCCTCAAACCCTATCCCGACGTCGGATGCGGGCAAGGGTTGTTACACTTACCTTGCGTATCTACTGGATAAAAAAGTGTCTAAATTGAAGATTGAATCTGTACCAGTGTTTTGTGAATATCCGGTGTGTTTCTAGAAGATTTGTCTGGGTTGCCACTGATTAGAGAAGTCGAGTTTGCTATTGAGTTAATACCAGGAACATCACCGATATCGATAGCTCTGTACAGAATGGCTCCGACTGAATTGAAAGAGTTGAAATCTCTGTTGCAAGAGTTAACAGATAGAGGTTTTCCATGACCTAGTTTTTCGCCCTGGGGTGTGTAACACCCCTAACCTGTATCTGTCGCCAGAATAGGGTTACGAGACATTACCGGATAATACACATCATTCATATACATTTATGCAAACATAATCAAAATTCATTCATCTTAATCATATTGTCCCTTATAAGGTCTTACGAGACCTTAAAACATGCTTAGAAGTGGTTCGGGACTAAACTGATAACATTTGTAAACTTTTGGAAACTTAGAAAATTTTTCAACATTAACAGGTCAAACGCCCGTGTAAACCATCAAACTTGCATAACTTCTAAATGCATTTCATCATCATCATCTTATCACCTATTTCAAGCCATAAGACTTACCATTTCAATATCACATAATCAAGTCACAACATACCATTATTCCAACCTTAATACTCCTATTTACAACTAATTAAAATAACAACCATATAACTATACCAAACAAGCCAACACATAAAGTATTATATACATCACATAAATAAGTTATCAAACACATAACTTAAGCCAACTTAAATGGCCAAATTCACACCAACATTTACATGCCAAATCTCATGGGTAATATCAATCCTCAAAACATACCACAATGACACTAGCCCATACATGCCATCTACCATATATACAAAGCTCCAAAACTACCAACAAGATGATTGATAGTGCGATAACGTATTCCCAAAGATCCCCAAGTCTAAGCTAGCTTCGATAATCTATAAAACATTGAAAGAACACACAAAGCTTTAAAACCTTAGTAAGCCATATACAAATAAACTGTCAAATGAACATTTGCAATTCAATTCAAATATATTCACAAACCTTTCTCATTGAACATATATTCAATGTCTTAATCAAATTCATCATTTACTTCAATTCTCAATACTCGTATGAATCTCGTACATACCTGAGTCACTTAGCTCATTCACATATTCTTTCTCAACTTGACTTTGATCGTTGAACCATTCGAAATCATTAGGGATACTCAGAAACCACATAAGCTCGTACAATGTCATATCCCAGATATGGTCTTACATGTTATCACATATCGATGCCACTGTCGTAAACAGGGTCTTACACGAAATCGATTAATGATGCCAATGTCCCAGACATGGTCTTACATGAAATCGATTAACTATGCCAATGTTCTAGACATGGTCTTACACGTAATCACATCTTGATAACCTAATGTCATGACATTCATATCCTATACTATTCCTAGGGTTTGTATGGGACTTTCGGATATTGTAACTTCGTCGCTTCATGCTCATATTTGCTCATTCAACATTCATAGCATTTCAATGATGATAAAACATATATAATTCAATTCAAAGACATTTATTTGCATATGAACTTACCTCGTAGTCGAAATAGACGAATCAGATCGATTACTCGACAACCTTCGATTTTCCCCGATCCAAATCCGAATTCTTTCTTTCTTGATCTATATGTATTCAAAATTAACTCTTTTATTTCTCCATTCATTCAATTTCATCCAAAACACATAATTTGGGGCATTTTACACATTAACCCCTATAATTTCACATTTTCTCAATTTAGTCCCTATTTCATAAAAACACAATATATAACAATTTCAACTAAACCCAAGCTAGCAGAATATCTATAGGCTCCATAACAGCCCATATTTATCAATATTTCACATATTTAACCACACATTTTATACTTTTCACAAATTAGTCCCTTTTATGCAATTTCACTAAAAATCACTTTACAAAACATGATAATCTATAAACAAATACTCATTTTCCATCATCAAACATTAAATAACACATGAATTCATCAATGGAAACTTTCAAAATCATCAACACTTTCAAAAATTCATGCATGGGCTAGCTAGTACTCAAACCAATGATCACAAAAACGTAAAAATCATAAAAAATCGAGCAAAGAATATACCTTAATCAAAGATTATGTTAGCCGAATATCAAAGCCCTAAAATGGCTTCTTTTTTTTTCTCAAATTCGGTTAACAAGGATGAAAGATGATGATATTTTAACTTTGTTTTAATTAATAATAACTTAATATACTAATTACCATTTTAACCTTAATGAATAAACATTAATAACTTATAATGGATGTCCATAAATGTTCATTACCACAATCAACGGTCTAATATCAACATAAGGACCTTTCATTTAATGCCTCATAGCAAATAGACACTGTTAGCTTATAGAATGCAACTTTTGCATATGTGATTAAGTTCTTTTTCTCAAATTGAGCTAGTAAACGATGAAATTAGCTCACGAAATTTTCACACATACGTATTCACATGCTGTAAACACTAAAAATAATATTAAAATAATTTTACAACCTCAGATTTGTGATTCTAAAACCATTGTTCTAATTCAGCTAAAATCTGGTTGTTATAGGGTGCACCAGTGTTGTTTATAAAGAAGAAAGATGGATCAATGAGATTGTGCATTGACTATCATCAACTCAACAAGGTTACGATTAAGATTAAGTATCATTTGCCAAGAGTTGATGATTTTTTTGATCAGTTGAAAGGAGCAACAGTATTTTCGAAGATTGATCTAAGATTTGGCTATTATCAATTGCGAGTTAAAGATTCGGAAGTGCCGAAAACTGCATTTAGAACAAGGTATGGGCATTATGAATTTCTTGTTATGCCATTCAAATTAACTAATGCTCTAGTATTTTTTATGTATTTGATGAATCAGATCTTTAGACTATTTTTAGACAGATTTGTTGTTGTATTCATTGATGGCATTTTGATCTATTCCCGAGATGAGTCTGAGCATGCTTAACATTTGAGAATTTTATTAAAAACATTAAGAGACAAGAAACTATTTGCTAAATTCAGTAAATGCGAGTTTTGGCTCTGAGATGTTAGATTTTTGGGGCATATTATTTCAGTAGAAGGTATACTAGTTGATCTGGATAAGATTTCAGCAGTTGTTGACTGGAAACAACCAAGAAACATATCTGAAGTTAGAAGTTTTCTAGGATTAGCTGGCTATTATTAGCATTTTGTAAAAGGATTCTCGATGATTGCTACACCAATGACTCGATTGTTATAGAAAGATGTGAAGTTTGAATGGTCTGAGAAATGTCAACAGAGTTTTGAACAGTTGAAAGCATTGTTAACTGAAGCACCAGTTTTAGTTTAGCCTTAGTCGGGTAAAGAATTTGTGATTTTCAGTTACGCGTTATTAAATGGTTTGGGATGTGTTTTGATGCAAGAGGGCAAAGTGATAGCTTATGCTTCCAGACAGTTAAAATTGCATGAAAAGAATTATCCGACGCATGATTTAGAATTGGATGCTACTGTATTTGCATTATAAATTTGGTGATATCATTTATTTGGTGAAAAGTGTCGTATTTTTACAGATCAAAAGAGTTTGAAGTATATAATAACTCAGAAAGATTTGAATTTGCGGCAACGAAGAAGACTCAAGTTGTTGAAAGACTATGAGTTAGTGATTGATTATCATCCGGGGAAAGCAAATGTAGTTGCAGATGCTCTGAGTAGAAAATCTTTATTTGCTTTGCAAGCAATGAATACACAGTTAACTTTGTCTGATGATGGTTCGATTTTAGTTGAGTTAAAAGCTAAACTGTTATTTCTTCAACAAATTTGTGAATCTCAGAAATGTGACGATAAATTGTAAGCTAAAAGACTGCAATGCGAATTGACTACTGATTCAAATTATCAGATCGGATTCGATGATTGATTAATGTTCTGAGATACAATTTGTGTAACAAAGAATTTTGAGCTTATTCAGAAAATTCTACATGAAACACACAGTGGTTGCTTATCTGTTCATTCGGGGAGTACTAAAATGTATAATGATTTGAAACAGTTGTATTGGTGGTTTACCATGAAACGAGCCATTTTAGAGTTTGTGTCGAGATGCTTAGTTTGTCAACAAGTTAAAGCCGAACATCAAGTGCCTTCAGGATTACTACAACCGGTGATTATACCAAAGTGGAAATGGGATAGAGTTACAATGGATTTCGTATCGGGATTACCCCTATCTCCGAAAAAGAAAATTGCTATTTGGGTTGTTGTTGATCGCTTGATGAAATCGGCACATTTCATTTCGGTACGTACAGACTTTTCATACAGACTTTTCACTTGATAAATTAGTTGAATTTACATCTCCGAGTTGTTAGATTGCACGGTGTAACACCACTCACCTGTATCCGTCTTAGGAATAGGGTTACTGTTGGAACACTGATGCCTCCATGGCGTAGCGAAAAATTAAAAAACCGGTGATCCAAACCAAGGATCCATGTGTAAGGAACGAATCGGGGTGATAAAAAGGTTTCGAATTTACCAAAATTTCAATCTGAGTAGATAGCGACGCCTAGGCAACAGGAATGCTGAACCACTATCGAACCAAGCTGCAACCTTTTCCGATGTCAGCCTCTACGTAGTCCACTCGATTGACAATGAACGGTAGAAATCTAGAAAACTATTTTCAGAGAGTATTTTGCTAAAACGGCTGCTAGACCACTTTCATATTTTCGGGCTAGTTATATATATACTTTTTAGGGTTTTTTTTACCCTTTCTATATGTAACTCCCTCTTAAATGGTATATATTTCTAATGAATTTTAATTCATTAAAATTAATCCGAACATAATAATTATCATTCAAATAAATATAATAATGTTTAACCGAAAAATTATAATTACATTAATTATAATAAAGATTTCGGTAAACTATATTTATTTAAACTTATATATGAACTAAATTCATATATCAATAAAATTATGTTCTGATTATGTGTACAACATCCTTGTACATAAATAGTATGTTCAACAATTTGATTGCCCAATTAAATTAATTCTATAATTAATTTAATTCATGTGACAACCAAGCAATATACCAACTATGTTTTACCTCATTCATTTCAACCATAGTGTGTGACCCTATAGGTTCTTGTAACGTTAGCAGTAATATTAGAACGATTCTAATGTTACAAACAGTGAGTGGCATCTAGCAATGCATCAATGCTACCTAAGTTACAAGAAGTCATGATTCGACATAACTTTTTATGATTAACCTTTCATGCATTCATCCTTAAGTCCTATATCTTTAGAATGGACACAAGTCATGGAACAGTCACACTTGCATAGTCCATCCCATATTTCTTGATACCTCGAGTAGACTATGATACACAAATAAGTATGACATCTCATATCAACTTATTTGAGCATGGCCATGCATTTCTAGCCTCACTCAATCAAGTGGCCTGAGATATTACTCCCATTATGTAGGAGGGACTTATCATATATTGATCAACTATATCCTCAACATAGATTGTGGTATATCCAACATCGATCTTTATAGAACAAGCGATTCACGGTGTTTGTTTGATCAGTATCAAAATATACAACTCACGATGTTGGGATAAAGATGATCTCAAGTATGAGGATCATATACATATTAATCACTATGAGTAATGTTGTGACAATTACATAATAATCCAAGAAACATACTCATAGCAGGTCAGTCCAATATGTTGTTCTCTAACACACATATTCATGCATTGATTCTGACACTCCATATCAATGACAACTCTTTATCATCAATCAACTACATGTTAGTCTTGATGCATTATTATTGTCCTAGCCAATAACAATACTTGACTAAGGATCTTTTGAGAATAATCATATTATTCTCAGGACATTATTATAAAGAAGTTTATTTATGCACACAGAAAAGAAACTGGAATAATAATGGCAACGCCTTATATTAATAAACATGATAAACGAAGTATGTTATTACAACCATCTCGTGATTGATCTTTGGGCATACTCTTACAGTTACGAAGCATTACCGGACCTATTATACAATAGAACATGCATTTCTCATACAATTATTAAATTCAAATGTAAAACATTCATCATCATTCATCAAGTCCCTAATATGAGCCTACGAGGCCTAAAACATGCTTCAGAAGTGGTTCGGGACTAAACAAATAACTCAGAAAATTTTTAGAAAACTTAGAAAATTTTACAAAATACAAGGGACACCGCCCGTGTGGCCCGGTCGTGTGTCTCAGACAGCCAAAGATACGCCCGTGTCACAGGCTGTGTGGACATTCGAAATGGAATCACATGGTCGTGTCCCAACCCGTGTTCAACGCCGTGTAACTCTCTGACTTGGGTCAGATGGCCAAGCACACGCCTGTGTGTCCAGCCCATCTGCCCTTCGAAATGGCCTCACACGCCCGTGTGCTAGGCCGTGTGGTAGGTCGTGCCAAACCTGTAGGGTATATTGACTTATGGCACACTGCCAAGACACACGCCCGTGTGTTTGGCTTGAAAAGGCTCAAACGATCCAAAGAAATAATGCCTATATCATTTTAGATTTTTATGGCCTTTTATCTTCATGATAACATACTTTCATTCAGATAAAATCATCATTCATACTTGCATACAAACTATTTCATTAACAAAAAATGTCTCTAAACATTCATTTATTAAAACATACTTATGAAAGAAATGATTGAAACATACTTGAAAAATTAAAAAATTTGAGCAATTTATTTGCCTTACCCCCTTTAAAAAGAAGCAATGTTCTCATTGCATGAACAAAGTAATGAATGAAAACTGAACACCAGGTAGGGTTGTAAAGAAAGAGAGGTGAGTCATTTAGACTGCTTAAATACCAAGTCTTTCCTAATAACCCAATCCTAGACATGTTCATTCCCATTACCACATCACTTAGTCTTTTTCTTTCTAAAGAAGTGTTAAGTTTATTCATGCTTGCTATGTTTTATTCTGTAGAAATTAAATCCTAATTACAAAATAAATAAATTCCTAAAGACCTAAAAATAATTAAATAAATAACAAGACAAAAATCCCCCATTTTATTTTTCTGACTCATTCCCCTTATCTTTTTCAGCTCCATCTTTGCTTGCATAGTCAATACCTTCCATCCATGTCTCAAAAATAACATCTGGGAACTCCAGAACAAAAGTATTAGAGATATTCTTAAAAGTATTTTGAATTGATTCATCTCTAATTTTTGCATATTTCCAGTAAGTTTGTTGTTGATTACGCATGAACTTGCACATATCCATCAAAATTGGCTACTCCGATTTCTTTGAAGCACCTGCAGAAGTCGGCATAGGAGTTGTAGATTCAGGTTTAACACTTAGCTTGACTGGTTTTTCTGGCTCAACCCTTGGTTCAGGGGTTGCAGATCCTTCAACTGGTTTAGGACTGTTCAGTTCCTTGTCAGATTCTTCTTTTTCAGTGTCTGTAACTAAATTAGCTTCAGCTTCAATTTCATTTATTGACTCCTCAGTATCTTGCTTAGTTGGCTCTTCTTGCTTACCTTGATTTAGCTTATGCACCTTCTCTACTGACCTTTCAAGATCATGATTTGTAATCCATCTTTGAACATATTGCCCCTTCAGATTTGCTTGTGTTTTAACATGGGCCCTTAAGCAAAGTGAAGTGATTAATGATGGGAAATAAGAACTTCCTGTCTTCTTTTTAGCACAATCATGAATCTCATTGAGAATAATTTTCCCAAAATTAAAGGACTTTTCTGTCAAAATTGCATATAACAAGAGCATCCGTTCCATCGAGATGGTGGAACTATGACCGTTCCATCGAGATGGTGGAACTATGTGAGATAAGCATAAAATTGTAGCGAACGAAATAAAACCATACCTTTGCTACTGGTTTTAGGTACTCCCTTTGGCAAGAATGACTTCCATACTTTCTTATAATCCATTGGGATCCCAGATTTGTCACAATATCAAGTACTTGTTGAAGAAAATCCTTATTGATATTGTTCATTATAGGGTAGTACTCATATTCTTCAACATCAGGTAAGTTAAACAAATCATTGATGGACTTAGAAGTAAGAGGTACCTTTTTCTTTCAAACGATGACCTCAGTAGCATCTTACATAGTCAAACTAGCATAGAATTCTTGAACTAGTTCATCATCGGGAAGTGAACGAGCATCACAAAATTGTTCCCACTTGAGAGCATTGATTTTCTTTCTAATCGGTATAGGAACAACCATCAAATCATTACTCTTCAAGTCAAAACTTTTTTCCGGCATCATAGGTTGATGCTTGAATATTGAATCAAATATCTCTTTCACTTCTTCATCGATCAAAATCGGGTTTTCAGGAGTAGTCTTTGAAGATCTAGTTCTTTTACGAGACATGGTATCTTTTCTTGAAAATAGGCAAAAAATCTGCACAAGGGGAAAAAAATTCGGCAAAGTGCTAAACACTTGCTACACCAAAAATCTTGCGACGGCAATAATAGTGCGGTGGCAGCGACAGTGTGCGATAGCAACGGTGATGCTACAGTAATCTTCTTGCGGTGGCAGTAGATGGTTTTGGCAAAAAAAGGAAGAAAACTAGGGTTTTTTTTGGGATTTGACGTTGACGGCAAAAAAAAAGAGATTTAGGGTTTTTTAAGGGGTTAAGCAAATTACTTTGAGGGATATAAAAATTAGTAGAATGGAGAGGGGTTTATATAGGGAAGAATTAGGCAACATGTAGTGAAAATTTAGCTACATTAGGGTTACTTGGGCTGCAAGTAATGGGAGTGGCAGCTATGTATGGATTTTTCCCTCTTTTTTGCTGTTTTGGGCATCAAACTCAGACTGTATTTATAAACTTACTCAAGAAAAAAAAAACTAATTAGTACTTGGGACAAATTTGACGACCTTTATTAATATAAAAAAATTAAAATTAAAACAAAACAAATGAAACTTAAAAATTTTAAA
Source organism: Gossypium longicalyx (assembly GCA_025698465.1). NCBI lineage: Eukaryota > Viridiplantae > Streptophyta > Magnoliopsida > Malvales > Malvaceae > Gossypium > Gossypium longicalyx. Next base: position 31,813,097 of record CM046995.1, on the reverse strand, counting down.
TCTTAATTAGAAAATTTCTTCTTAACAAATTACATTAAATTAATTCCCAGGAATGGTTGGAGGGGTCACAGTGGTCTTGCTTAAGTTCCAATATCCTTAGACAGAATTAATTAAATGTAATAAGTTAAGAAAATAAGTTCCAATTATTTATTTATTTACAAAACGAGTTCATGAAAAATCAAGGGTCTGTTAATTTGAACAAGGATTCAACTCACTCAACTTCACCATCCCAGTAGTGTTTGAGACATTGACCATTAACTTTAAATGTACCTCCGTAATTGTTGTATAATTCAACAGCTCCATAAGGATAAACTCATTAGATGGAATAGGGTCCTTTCCATTGGGATTTAAGCTTCCTAGGAAATAACCATAAGGATAAACTCGGTAGATGGTATAAGGTCCTTTCCAATGGGATTTAAGCTTCCCAGGAAATAACTTTAACCTTGAATTAAACAATAAAACCTTCTGACCTTCTTTAAACTTGCGAAGTTGTATATGACTATCATGCCATCTCTTTGATCTTTCTTTACACATTTTGGCATTCTTATAAGAAAACAACCTCAGCTCTTCCAACTCATCAAGTTGTAACATCTTTCTCTTACTAGCTTGCTTAAGATCAAAGTTCAACTGCTTCAAAGCCCAGTGATCTCTATTCTCCAACTCTTATGGCAAATGACATGCCTTTCCAAAGACTAACTGATAAGGAGTCATTCCTAATGGTGTCTTAAATGTTGTTCGATAGGCCCATAATGCATCATTGAGCCTTCGAGACCAATCTTTTCTGCTAGGGCGTACTACCCTTTCAAGGATACCTTTGATTTCACGGTTCACTTTTTCAACTTGCCCATTCGACTGGGGGTGATAGACAGTAGCAACCTTGTGCTTCACATCATATTTTTCAAGCAACCACTTAAGCCATTTGTTCACAAAGTGAGAACTTTCATCACTAATAATAGCTCTTGGTGTTCGAAATCGTGTAAAGACATGCTTATGTAGGAATTACATGACTACCTTAGCATCATTTGTAGGGTATGCTTCAGCTTCAATCCACTTGGATACATAGTCCACAGCAACTAAGATGTATTTGTTCCCATACGAAGAAGGAAATGGGCCTAAGAAGTCAATGCCCCATACGTTAAATAATTCAATCTCCAAAATGTTTGTCAAGGGCATCTCATTCCTTCTTGATATATTTCCAGTCCTTTGGCATTTATCACAGTCCTTCACATAAGCATAAGCATCTTTAAATAGTGTAGGCCAAAAGAAACCTATATACAAAATCTTTGCTATAGTTCGTAAACCACCAAAGTGTCCCCCACTTGGAGATGAATGGAAATGATACAAGATCTCAGCAATCTCACTTTCAACTACACACTTTTGGATTATAACATCTGCACACTGTTTAAACAAAAACGGATCCTCCCAAAAATAATACCAACTATTTTTTCCTTTATTGGTATGTCAGTTCTCGAGGAATTATTCAACAGGCAAGATAATTGGCAAAATCAGCAAACCAAGGTGTTTCATGAATTCGACTTACCTCAAATAAGTGTTCATCTGGGAAATTCTCGTTGATAGGCACACATTATCGAATTACCTCATCTTGTTCCAATCTCGACAGATGATCATCTATTTGATTTTTGACACCTTTTCTGTCTTGGATCTCAAGGTAAAATTCTTGGAGTAAAAGTATCCAATAAATTAGCCCCGGTTTCGCATCTTTCTTTATGAGCAAGTATTTAATGGCCGCATGGTTAGTAAATACTGTAACTTTGGTACCTATAAAATATGAGCGAAATTTGTCAAAAGTAAAAACTATAGTAAAGAGTTCCTTTTTAGTTACCGTATAATTGAGTTAGGCTCCCGTCAAAGTTCTACTTGCATAGTAAATAGGGTGAAACACTTTATTTCTTCTTTTACCCATCACAGCTCCAACGGCATAATCACTTTCATCGCACATCAACTCAAAAGGTGAGCTCCAATCAGGTGTAACGATTATTGGGCCTAAGATTAACCATTTTTTAAGATCTTCAAAAGCTTCTAAACATGCTGTTTTGAAATCAAACACTGTATCTTTCTCTAACAACAAACACAACAGTCTGGAAATTTTCAAGAAATCTTTGATAAACCTTCGGTAAAAATCAACATGGCCTAAGAAACTTTTAACTCCTTCACATTAATTGGGCTCGGTAATCTTTAAATTACATCAGCCTTTGCTTTATCAACTTCAATTCCTCTCTTTGAGATTTTATGCCCTAAGACAATCCCTTCGTTAACCATAAAATGGTATTTTTCCCAGTTAAGGACAAGATTCGTCTCTTCGTATCTCTTTAGTACCTTAGCCAAATTACTCAAACAAATATCATAAGTGTTACCAAAAATAGAAAAATCATCCATGAAAACCTCAACAAAATTTTCAACCATATCAGTGATTATTGCCATCATGCATCATTGAAATGTTGCCATCATGCATCATTGAAATGTTGCAGGTGTATTGCATAAACCAAAAGGCATTCACCTAAAAGAAAATGTACCGTATGGACAAGTAAAGGTTGTTTTATGTTGGTCCTCTGGAGCTACAACTATTTGGTTATATCTAGAATAGCCATCTAAAAAATAGTAGAATTCATTACCTGCCAGTCATTCTAACATTTGATCCATAAAAGGCCACAGAAAATGGTCATTCTAAGTGGCTTTATTCAATTTTCTGTAATCAATACATATTCTCCAACCAGTAACAGTTCTCATTGGAATCAACTCATTACGCTCATTTTCAACAATCGTGATACAACCTTTCTTCGGTACACACTGCACCGGACTTACCCACGAACTAGCTGAAATAGGATAGATGATTCCTGCATCGAACCATAAGATCACTTCCTTTCTCACAACTTCTTTCATGATAAGATTGAGCATCTTTTGCCCATCAATTCAAGCTCTTTCACCTTCTTCTAAAATAATTTTATGCATGCAAAAAAAAGGGCTTATACCTCAAATATCAGCTATGGTCCAACGAATTGCTTTCTTAAATTTCTTTAAAACAGTAATTAGTTGCTCCTCTTGATCTTTCGTCAGTTCTACTGAAATAATCACTGGAAAAGTAGAACAGTCACCTAAATACATGTATTTCAAATAGGAAGAAAGTACCTTTAGTTCGAGTTTAGGTGGTTTTTCAATTGATAACTTGGGTTGCACAAATTCTCTGACTTCTAACTCTAACGGTTCAAACCGTGTGGATTGAATAAAATTTCTCAAATTGGCTTCCATCAAAGCCATGTTTTCTTCACCTTCTTCATCCTCCAAAGGATCAATATCTAAAGCTTTCTCCAATGGATCTTCAAAATTGCTTTCCATAGAAACCAAGGTTTCTATCTCTTCAATAACTAAACACTCTTCTGTCGGATCGAGTAATTTCATCGTTTTAAGAATGTTAAAGGTTACATGATCGTCTTGAACTAGCATGGTGAGTTCACCTTTCTTCACATCAATTAACATTCTTTCCATGGCTAAGAAAGGTCTCCCAAGGATGATCGACAGTTTCTTATCTGCTTCATGAGTTAATTAAAATTCATTCTAATAGTGATATGAGTAATTCACGTGAGAATAAGACATATTCTAAAGGTGATGTAAAAGACCCCCCACACTTAAGATGTACATTGCCCTCAATGTACAAAGATAGATATATTGAAAAAGATAAATTTATGATCATAAGATAAGAAGAGAAATGAAACTTCCTGAATGATGAATGAATTCCTTGAACTGGAGCTTTTGGAGAATAAATGGCATGAGAGTGGAGTAGGATACTCCGGTGGTGGTAGAAGTTCATTAGTCCATAAGTCCTGTGCCAAAAGATTATTATATCTGTTTGTGGCTATAGTCATGGTCGAGCAGGACATGACAGTCATGGAGAACCTTTCCCGGTGGAGTTTTTAGTTCCTATGTGAGGATAAGCCTAGGAGCTCTTTTATAACTATGACAAAATCATGAACTTTTTAAGAAATGTAAGGAAACAGGAATTACTCATAATGGAATAGCTGAAGTTGGTCATTGTAAAATACAAATTATAAAATCTAATAAAGATAGGCGTAAGGAAAAACAAAAAGGAGTCTGAAGATAAAATAAAAGTAAAAAACATTAAATAAAATAATTAATAAAAGTTTTTAAACATCTTCATCGCTAGATGCTTCGCGAGGTGGGGGTGGCGATGAGATGTGAAAATGCTGAAAAATCTGATGTAGAGTCGCATCAATGTGATCAAATCGTTGAAAACATTGCTGCTCAAATCGTGTAAGGCGCTAAGAGATGTCAGCGTATGAAGCCACCGCATAAACTAGACGAGAGGGGCGTGGTGGCTAAGATGGTGGGTCCTCGTGCTGTGGAGGGACATCATCAATAATGTCCTCAGAGGCCTCCTCCTCGGTAGATTGGGTGAGACGATATTGAGGAGGGTAAGTTCCTTGGCGCTTTTCGATCATCCTCATGATTAGCATGCTCGAGATGCCTTGTGGAGACATTTGGCCAATGAGGGTCAAGGATGATTCTTGGGCTGCGGTGTTGAGGAGCTCGAAATATCATGCCAGTCGCATCATATAGGACCCAATGGAGATGACCCCTTTCCGATGTCGCTCTGTCTGGTGGTGAATGGCAAGGGCGTTAAAGTAGGCGAGGTCGAAGATGTACCCGTACGACATACACCATAAGTAGTAGCATCATTGGTGGTGACGACACCGGTGTTCTCTCTCTACCCTATTAAGGTGTGAGATAAAATCGAATGTAAATACCTCAAGGATGGAGAGAGAGCTGATGCCTTGGAGTGACTAGGGTCGTAGGTGGCCGAATTTGTACAAGTTCACCCCAGCATCGTAAGGGAGAACGATGGATGTGACGGTTGAGAGAATCTAAGTCATTTTCCTCCTTGAACTCCTCTATACATAAGCCCAAAGCAGTACCGAATTCTGGGACGCTGAGCTGGCGGACTAACCCGCCTAGGCGAAATTGGACCGTGCCAGGATCATCGTAATTAGTCATTATAGTCTGAAGATGAAATGTTGAGCATAGTTCCATTGTAAGCTCGAGATATGTCGGCTCGATGATCCTAAAGAAAAGCTCCCAAGGGTCGATGGTTAGGAGGGCCCGAATCGCATCAGCCAGCTGAACTTAATCTACTACAACCCAGTCGATGTAGCAGCCCACAGTTAAAGGTCAGGCCCAGAGTATTTGGTAAAGTTCTTCTTGGGCCCACTGGGTAACTACACAAAAGGGTGCCGAATTTCCTCGGTAGGAACCGAGGAAGATGACGTCCCCTTCCTTCTCTTCAAAGCGGGGACGACAGTTTTCTTTCCTCGTAAAGACGACAATGTACCTGCAATCAAAACTATTAATTCATTTTGAGGAATGGTCAAAGTAAAATGAAGACAAAAATTAAAATAAAAATCATAATTTCAACCACAACTACTAAGACTAACAACTTAACCAACGCAATCAATTTTATGGCATAAGAATGGCAGAGAATTTCATGGAATGCAATCATACTTAATAGATGAAACATGTCAACAAAAAATGCATGAGTATGTCTGTTATTCTAACCATGAATAGTTACTTTAAACTGGTCAAATGGGGTAGGTAAATCATGTAATGAGTAAGAATTTTACATGAAAGAGATGATAACTACTCTAGATAATGAATTTTGAGTGAAAGAAAGATAAAAATAACATATAAAATGCAGATTGCTATGATAACAAGCATGAGAAATGAGTCTAATTAAAGGGAAAAGAGTAAACAAATGCTAGAAAGGGGAGAATGAGCGTCAAAAACGGGGTTAGAAGCGGCGCACGGGCATGGCGGGACGGGTGTGTTGACTTGCAACGACAAGTGGTTAGGGATTTTGGTGAAGAAGACAATGAATAATGTAGCCTATTTATAGATTTTGGGGCACAAAGCCAGGGAACACACCCGTGTTCCCCAATTTCAGCCTGTGTGATTCACAAATTTTGAATTTGGGTGCGTCTGGCATTTGGCCCACGCCCGTGTGTTTTAGGCGTGTGGGTGTACATGGCTGTGTTGCACGACCATGTCTGGCTTCGTTCGCTTCTCCCACACCCTTGTATGTAGGCCCACGCCCGTGTTACCTTAACAGGTTCGACCACAGGTGCTAGACACGATCGTGTCACATGCTCGTGCAATTTTCTCAAGTTCAACCACGGTCGAACGCCTGTGTTATTTTGGCAGGCTCGCCCACGGCCATATCGCACAGCTGTGTCATTTTATTATAGCTTGTGTTTGGGAAAAATCTTTGCCCTGTTTCCACACGATCCTCAGCATGCCTGTGTACCTGGCCGTGTTTGTAAGGAAAACCTATATTCAAGATCTCCATTAGTTAGTTAGGTGTTAAATACTAAAATTTAAAGAAATTAATATTGTTAGTACTCGGGTTGCCCCACGAGAAGCACTTATTTATAGTCTAAGCTCGACTTACCTATCCATTGAATGGTCATGGTGGTTCGAGGAGTTTATACTCCTCATTCCTGCTACCCATCTTATCAAAATAAGGTTTTAGACGGGTGTTGTTTACCTTAAAAGTACCAAACTTGGAATGACTTACCTCGACTGTACCAAATGGAAAAATGCTAAGTACCATAAGAGGGACTTCTTCATTCGGTTTGGTAGTGACAATGTGAGGATCTGCGGCTTCTAATAAAATTTTATCTCCAACCTTAAGTTGATATGGAAAGGTATTGAGCTCGTTCTGGTGTAGTTTTGGTTTATCAGGTGTTCTTGGTTTATGCGTCCGCCATTCATCTAGCTCCTCGATTTGTAGCCTTCGGTCTTTATGAATAGGTCATCTACTATTGCTTGGTAATGGCTCATATACTTCCTTCAGACTCATTTCCTGCAAAGTAGGTTGCACCATATTGTCAGTTTTAGTAGAATGGTTTAGACGATCACCTTCAATTTCCAATGTGTTGCTAGAATTGTGAGCTTGAAGGGTGATTGTTTCGTCTCCCACACGAAGTGTGACCTCACCTGTGCCAACATCAATAACCGTTTTAGCAGTTACTAAAAAGGGCCTTCCTAAAATCAAATGAGTGCTAATATCCTCCTCTATGTCTAGAATAATGAAGTCAATGGGAAATATAAATTTATCGATTTTAACTAGCACATCTTCAATAATACCCCTAGGAAATCTTATGGTTTTATCTACTAATTGTATGCTCATCCTAGTTTGTTTGGGTTTCCCAAGACCTAATTGTTTGAACATTTTGTAGGGCATGACGTTAATACTAGCCCCTAAATCAGCCAATGCATTATTAACATCTAAACTACCGATTAAGCAAGGAATTGTAAAACTCCCTAGATCTTTTAATTTGTTGGGTAGTTTGTTCTGTAGAATAGCTGAGCAAACTGCGTTTAGCTCCACATGCGATGCCTCGTCCAACTTCCACTTATTTGCTAAAAGCTCCTTTAAAATTTTCATTACGTTTGGCATCTATGATAGAGCTTCAATAAATGGTAAGTTAATGTATAATTTTTTTTAAGAGTTTAAGGAATTTACCAAATTGTTCGTCTGAGCGGTCTTTCCTTGTCGCATTAGGGTATGGCACACGAGGTTTGTAATCTGTACTTACCGATTTCTATTCTTTGTGGTATACCTTACATTTACCTGTGCTTATCTCAATATCTTGCCTTGGTTCTGGTTCAGGTGTGGCTAACCTTTCCTCATCTTGACTAGTAATCACGTTGAGTTTCTCCCTTGGATTAGATTCTGTATTGCTTGGCAAGCTACCTTGTGGTCATTCAGAAATCAACTTGGCAAGCTGTCCAATCTGAGTTTCGAGCCCTTGGATCGATGCTTGTTGATTCTTAAGTGCTATCTCGGTATTCTAAAAACGAGTTTCTAACACCGATATAAACTTTGTGAGCATCTCTTCAAGGTTTGGCTTCTTCTCTTGTTGGTAGGGTGGTTGTTGGAAGCTTGGATGGGGTCTCTGATTGCCTTGGCCTCCCCATGAGAAATTTGGATGGTTCCTCCAACCTACATTGTAAGTGTTACTATAAGGATTGTTTTGAGATCAAGAACTGTTACCCATGTAATTTAACTGCTCGTTGTCCATGTTGTGACCATATGGCGGGTATTCTGAACTACTCGATCCATCTCCATTTGCTTCGCACTGCATTACTGGGTGAACCTGTGAAGAACTAAGAAAACCATCAATATTCTTATTCAAGAGTTCTACTTGATTTGAGTGCATGGTGACCGAGTCGACATTATAAACACCGACTGTTTTCATTGGTTTTGTCCTCATGACTTGCCACTGATAGTTATCCAGTGACATCTCCTCTATAAATTCATAGGCAGCTTCACGTGTTTTATTGTTGATGGTTTCGCCAGCAGCTGCGTCAACCATTTGTTGAGTCGAAGGATTCAGGCCATTATGAATGGTTTGAACATGTAGCCAGAGTGGTAACCCATGGTGAGGGCATCTTCGCAAAAGATCCTTGTATCTCTCCCATGCATCGTAGAGTGTCTCTAAATCCATCTGCACAAAAGAAGAGATATCATTACGTAATTTAGTCGTTTTAGCCGGCAGAAAATATTTTAATAAGAACTTTTCAATCATTTGTTCCCAAGTAGTAATTGACCCTAGTGGTAACGAGCTCAACCACTGTTTAGCTTTGTTCCTCAATGAAAAAGGGAATAACCGAAGACGAATGGTAGCGTCAGAAACGCCATTAATTTTAAATGTATCACATAGTTCCAGGAAATTTGCCAAGTGAGTGTTTGGATCCCCATCCTGCAAACCATCAAACTGAACAAATTGCTGTATCATCTGAATAGTGTTAGGTTTTTTGTTCAAAATTATTCGCAGCAATAGCAGGTCTAACTATACTTGATTCAGTTCCTGTTAAAGAAGGTTTAGCATAATCATACATAGTGCGTGGAGCAAGATTCTGATTTACTGGATTAATAGCAATCATAGGAGGTATTAGGTTTGTCTGATTTTCAGCCATCTCCTTGGTTGTGGCTTATATATCGTCCTCTTGCTCTTCCTCTATGTATCTTAGGCTTCGCCTTATTTCTATTCAGTTTTTGCGAACTGTGCGATTGATTTCTTCATCAAAAAGTAGTGGTCTTGACGGGTTTCTTCTAGTCATAAACTATAAAAACCTGCCAAGAGAAATAAAAAATAAATTAATAATAAAAATAAAATTAAATTCCAAGGAAAATAAATGGCTAAAGTAATAAAAATGAAGTGTTCCTAATATCTTAGTTCCCCGGCAACGGTGCCAATAACTTGATCGTGTCATTTTGTGATAGGTTTTAAATATTTATAATTAATCATTCTTGAAACTAACTATTATCACGATGTAGGCAAGTGTACCTATCAAACAGTAGTATAGTTTTAGCAAGACCGAATTGTCGAACCTAAAGGAACTAAAAGTACAAGTAATGACTGTGTTTTTATTATCTAGCCTAAGAATAAGGGGGTTTGTTTTAACTAACTAATTGACTAAACTAAGAATTCACAGAAAATAGAATTGAGGAATTACTTTTTGAAAATGATTGAATGAAGACAATACCTAAGAAAGAATCCACCTAGACTTTACTTGTTATTCTGACTCCGAATCGGACGATTTATTCATTTAACTTGTTCCGTAGAGATCCCTAAGTTATATTATTATCTCTCTCGAGACTAACAACGTTTAACCCTAGGTTGAATAATTGAAATATCTTTCTAATTAACTTCCTATGGTCGCATTAACTCGATCTATGGATCCCCTTATTAGGTTTCACCCTAATCTGGCAAAATCTTGTCACCCTATCTTTAAGCGCGCAATCAACTCCACTTAATTATGACAAATGTACTCTTAGACAGGGTCTATTCCTTCTCTGCATAAGAGCTTAACTTGAATCAATATTCTGGAATATCAAAACAAGAATTAAGAACACATAATTAAGAACAAGTCAAATATTTATCATACAATTTAGAAAATAATAACAAGATTCGTCTTAGGTTTCATCCCCCTTAGGTATTTAGGGGATTTAGTTCATAACTAAAAGGGAAAACATCTCAAAAGAATAATGAATACAAAACATAAAGAAAAACCCAAAACTTCTGAAGGGGAATTGAAGGGAGATCTTCAGTCTTGACGGTGAATCCAGCTTCTGAGATGGATCAATCGGCTTTCCTTGAGCAATTCCTTGCTCCCTCCTCTGTGTGTCTCCTTTTTCTCCTCCTTTAAGGTGTATTTATAGGCTTTAGAATGCCTACAAGCCCTCAAAATTAGCCTTTTCCAAATTGGACTCCACTTGGGCTCGGTAGGGACACGCTCGTGTGACACGCCCATGTACGATTACTTCATGTCGTGGTCAAGCCTGTTACAATAGTATGGGCTTGTGGTCTACCTGTGTGAGTCGTGCTTTCTGCCAAATTGACACGACCGTGTGATCTGCCTGTGTGAGGAAGTCCTGGCTGTGTTGATTTTGTACGTTGGCCCATTTTTCCGTTTTTGGCCTGTTTCTCGTTCCTTTCGCTCTCCTAAGCTCACCTAAGTATAAAACTTGAAATTAAGGCATTAGGAGCATCGAATTCACCAATTATATGGAAAAATCATCCATAAAATGCGCTAAGCATAGGGTAAAAATATGTATAAATGATGGTTTATTAGTCCTCCTTTCTTCTTCAATTCCGTCTACACCTGACACCAGCAAGGGAAAGATAGTTCTAACTCGTCCATTAAGCATGTCACTTTCTCTAAGGAAGGGAAGAGCTTCTACACAAATAAAAGTGTCTATGCCTCAAGTCCCACACCTGAGTCAATAGCACCGAAGTCATGGTTTTTTATCCCTAAAACCTTAAAACATTGCTTGATTAAGAAAACAAGTCAATGGCAAAAACTCCTGAAATAGCAAGAGTAATGTAGATTCAACGGGAGTGAACAGCTCCTTCGTCTTAAACAGATCCATGGAATTTAACAAAAGCATTTCTCACCGAGATCTTTCCCCGCTTCCAACCATTGACCATTGATTCTTCTACCCTCTCTCCTACCAAAGTCCCAGATCAAAAGGCATCCCAAAGCACATGGAAAGCCTGTCAAACTTGTCAGGCGGTGATACAATACCAGATTGGCTCAAAATCTAGATTGAAAAAAGAAAAGTTATTGCAACTACGAACGTGCATAGATGCTTTCTCATTATACTATTTTGACTGAAAAAGTGTTTATGTCGACCCTATTCTTCTTCTCTTAGGAAATTTCATCTTTCGTTTCTCCCCTTTCAAACAGACTTTTTTTTTATCCGCATCTGATCTTCCCTATTCATGCCCATTTTTGTCCAAAATTTTATAACTTGGTCAAATTTCTATTTAAGGACCTCTAATTAATAATTCAATGCAATTTCATGCTTGAAGCTTCTAGGACACAAGTTTTGCAACTTATTCAATTTAGTTCTCGAAGTCAAATTCGACATCTTAGGTATAGAATTTCTTCATGAAAATTTCACACAAACATGAAATCATATCATGGATCATCAAATAATCATAAAATAATTATTTCTATTTTATATTTGTGGTCTCAAAACCACTATTTTGACTAGACCCTAATTCGAGATGTTACAGCTTTCCCCCCTTTAGGGATTTTCATCCCCAAAAATCTTACCAGTAAAAAGGTTTGGGTATTGTTTTCTCAAGGCTTCCTCGGGCTCCCATGTAGCTTCTTCAACCCCATGTCTTTGCCATAATACCTTTACAAGGGCAATGTTTTTGTTTCTCAACTGTTTGACTTTTCAAGCCAAAATCTTAACTGGTTCCTCACCATAAGTCATATCCGGTCAAATCTCAACTTCTGTCGATGAAATCACATGTGAAGGATTTAATCTATATCGGCACAACATAGACACATGAAATAACATCATAAATCTTTTCCAATCCTGATGGTAAAGCCAACCGATAGGCAACCGGCCTATTCTATCGGTGATCTCATACGGCCCTATAAAACGAGGACTCAACATACCCTTCTAGCCAAATCTCAAAACCTTTTTCCATGGAGATATTTTTAAAAATACCTTATCCCCAACATGATACTCGATTTCTTTCCTTTTCAAATCTGCATAGGATTTCTATCTATCTGAAGCGGCTTTCAAACTATCACGAATAACTTTGACCTTTTCTTTGGTTTCTTTAACCAAATCAACCCCATGAATCTGATTTTCTCTAAGTTTAGTCCAATATAAGGGCGTTCGACACTTACAGCTGTACAATGCCTCATAAGGTGCCATTTTCAAACTTGGCTGATAGTTGTTGTTGTAGGCAAACTCCACCAACAGTAAGTACTTTTCCTAACTACTTTGGAATTCTAATACACAACATCGGAGCATGTCTTCCAAGATCTGAATTACTCACTCAGACTGACCATCAGTCTTTGGATGGAAAGCAGTGCTGAAATTCAGCTTTGGACCTAAAGCTTCTTGTAAGTTTTTCCAAAACCGTGATGTGAACCTCAGATCTTTATCGGATACAATTGATATAGGTACTCCATGAAGTCTAACAATTTCACCAATGTATAAATTAGCTAACTTATCAAGTGAGTAATCGGTATGTACTGGGACAAAATGAGCCGATTTAGTCAGTCTATCGACAATAACCCATATGGCATCTTTCTTTCACAGTGTCAAAGGAAAACCTGTCACAAAATCCATAATAATCCGATCCCATTTCCACTTGGGAACCACGATAGGCTGAAGTAAACCTGAAGGTACTTGGTGTTCAGCCTTTTCTTACTGACTAATTAAGCATTTCGATACAAACTCTAAGATATCTCTTTTCATACCATCCCACCAATACATTTTCTTCAAGTTATTATACATTTTTGTACTACCCGGGTGAACTGAAAAACAACCATTTTGTGCCTTATGTAAAATATTCCGAATCAACTTAGTGTCCTTCGGAACACAAATCCTACCACGAAATCTCAAACAACCATCGGAGTCACTCAGAAAATCTGGTTCACTATTGGACTTAAACTGAATTCTCTTAGCTTGCAACTCTTTATCAACTTTCTGTGCATCACAAGTCTGTTGGAGAAACGTCAGTCTAGCTCTCAACTCGACTAGAATCGAACCATCATCGGACCAAGTCATCCGTGTATTCATTGTAACAGCCCGATTTAGACTCTAATCAGAACGGTGGTTTTGGGACCACGAATTCGAGTCAAAAAATATTTTAAAATTTTTTCTGTGTTCATCATGTGTGACTTGATATCTGTGAAATTTTCGTGATTTAATTTTGTCATTTGAGTGTCTGATTAAATAAAAGGACTTAATCGCGTAAAATGAAAATTAGGTAGTTATTTCTAAAAGGGGCTAAATTACACTTGGATTTTTAAATGGAAGCCTTAAAGTTGCAATTAGGCCAATATTAAGTGAACTGGACAGCTAAAGACATATATTATATAACTTTATTATTATTTCATTAAGGTTATTTAAGTAATTTATTAATAAACATATAATAGTTAAAATAAGGTTATGAAATTCATTTTATTCATTTGTTCTTTTGACCGAAACATAAGCAAAGAAAAAGAAAGAAAACTAAGCTAGGGTTCAGCATACATTCAAGCTCAATCAAGGTTCGTTTTTGTTCAGTTTTTGATAATTTCTACGTTTTTAAGATTGTTGCTTAGTAATCTTCAAGACCCATGCTTTAATTTCTTATTTTGATGAATATTCTGAGTTGTACCATTGTTGATAGCTTGTGATTTTTGTTGTTTGATGATGAAAAATGAAAGATATGTTTTAGATTAACATATTTTGTATTGGAGTTTTTAATGATTTTGAGTAATTAGGACTTAATTGCAAAAATAATATTTTGAGGGACTAAAATATGAAATAAATTGAATATATGGACTTGTTTGAGAGTGCGTAAAATTCGGCCCAACATAGGTATAGAGAAATTTTGCATATTTTGTGTTTTGTGCAATAGGGACTAAATTGTAAAAAATTGTAAATGTCAGGGGTAAAATGATAATTTTCCCATTTATGTGTTTTCAGAATAAATTGAATGAAATATGTTTGAATGAGCTTAATTTGAATATGTTTAGATTAAGAACCAAAGAAATCAGATTTAGATCGGGGGAAAGCAAAAGCTGTCGACTAGCTACCCTGTTCCGTTTTGTATCGTCCGAGGTAAGTTTGTAAGCAAACAGATGTACTTAACTTCAATTAAATGTAATATATATATGCTGAATTGAAAAACATGATTTTCTATATGTCATAGCCGAATGTGACTAAGCCTGGTTACCATGTTTTCGAATCGGTTTTGACTGAGTTACGATGTTCGAAAGCCCCGTATGAACCATAGGAATAGTTAGGATACGTATGTCATGACATAGGATTTCGATATATGTGTGCGAGTAAGACCATGGCATCGATATGTGATTTCGATATGTGTTTACGAGTAAGACCCTATTTGGGACAGTGGCATCGATATGTGGTTACATGTAAGACCACGTCTGGGACGTTGGCATTGTACGATTTATGTGATTATCCGAGTGTCCTATCTGATTTCGAATGGTTCATCGGGTAAGGGTAAAACGAGATCGAATGTTTAAAACAAGCCGAGTGATCATGTATGAGTTAGCTTGTTGTACACTTGAGGTAAAGTAAATAAGTAACTTGATCTTGGTTATTAATTATGTGTGATATAAATGAAGACTACATGTGAATTTAGTGTGTGTATTGGGCCTTGAAAATGATGGTATGAATAATATAGAATTGATTCTTTGATATATGAATCTATGTGACCATGAATATTCGACCATATAAGTGGTATATGTACATAATGTTAAATTATGGTTCTTGAGTTTATATAGTTGTGAATGTGTAAGCTAGATTACATTAAGACATTTTGTCTATTGAAATTTAAACAATGACTTAATGATTTAACCTTGTTAATATTCGGCCAAGGTAATAGAGAAATGTGTCCAAGTATTTTATTATTGAAGTTTTAAGTTGTGATTAAGCTTGATAATGATATTGTGATATGGTTGGTTAAATTAAGTTGATTATATTATCGGTTGGTTTGCTTGTTTATGACTTACTAAGCTTAATTATCTTACTATGTGTGTATTTGTTTTTGTTTTATAGATTTTGGATAAAGTTACAAGCTCGGGGATCGTCAGCAAAGTCTATCACACTATCAGCTACTTTTGGTATTTTATAAGTTGCATTTGGGACTATGGCATGTATAAGCTAGAACTCATTTTGAAAATATGGAATGTTGGTTATGTATATATAAGCCATGCGAAAATGGCTAAGCTTTCATCTTTGAAATTTGGTTATGTTAAGTTTAGCTTATGTGCACTTTGGTTCTTTGGTTACGTACCATGCATGTATAATGTTTGTGTTAGATATCATATGTTTGGGAAATGGTTTGCTTGATATGCTTAAATTCTGTTTAATGTGTTTTGGTTAAGTGTTCATTGGACTTAGGTGTTGATAAATATTATATATGTACATTATTGACAGGTCCAATTATGGTACAATGTATTGAAAGTACATATAATTGTATGAGGTAGATTCAGTAATCAATCACAAGCTCATAATCCTTTAACAGTTCCAACCATCTTTATTACCGCAAGTTCAAATCCTTTTGAGTCATCAAGTACTTAAGACTTTTGTGAACGGTATAGACATGACATTTCTCACCAAATAAATAATGTTGCATAATCTTCAAAGCAAACACTGTCTCGAAGCGTAAGCTATGACTTTACCCTCTTGCATAAGTACACATCCCAAACCATTTAAGAAGGCATCACTATAAATCACAAATTCTTTACCTGACTCGGTTTGTACTAAAACTGAAGCCTCACATTTAATTTCTTAAAACTTTGCTGGCATTTTTCTGTCTATTCAAACTTGATATCTTTCTGTAACAACCTCGTCATCGGAGTAGCAATCATAGAGAATCCTTTAACAAACCATCTGTAATAACCAACCAAGACTAGAAAGCTTCTAACCTTAGTTACATTCCTTGACGGTTTCCATTCAACAATAGCTGAGATCTTACTCGGGTCAACTCTAATACCATCGCCCGAAATAATGTGGCCCAAAAATCCAACTTCTCGAAGCGAAAACTCACTTTTACTGAACTTGGCATACAACTGTTTATCTCTCAAAGTCTACAAAATAGTTCTCAAGTGTTCGGTATGATTTGCCTCATCTCTTGAATAAATCAAAATATCATCAATAAACACAACCACAAACTTGTCCAAATATGGCTGAAATATTCGATTCATTAAATCCATAAACACAGTAGGTGCGTTCGTCAACCCAAATGGCATAAAAAGAAATTCGTAGTGGCCATACCTCGTTCTAAAAGTAGTTTTAGGTACATCCGACTCTTTAACTCGCAACTGATAGTAGCCAGACCTCAAGTCTATTTGAGAAAATCATGTTGCTCCTTTCAATTGATCAAATAGGTCATCAATCCTTGGCAAATGATACTTATTCTTGATTGTTACCTTATTGAGCTGTCGATAGTCTATACAAAATCTCATAGATCCATCTTTCTTTTTCACGAATAATACCGAAGCGCCCTACAGTGAAAAGCTCGATCTCAAAAAACCATTGTCAGTCAATTCTTACAACTGTGACTACAGTTCTTTAAACTTAGTCGGGGCCATCCTACATGGAGCAATCGAGATAGGTGTTGTTCCTGGCATTACATCAATACCAAACTCCACTTCTCTAATTGGAGGTAAACCTGGCAATTCTTCTGGGAATACATCTAGATACTCATATACAACATGCACTGATTCAATCTTCAATTCATACTCTTTTGTATTCAATACATAAGCCAAATAAGCTTCACACCCTTTTCTCATACATTTCTGAACCAACATTGAAGAAATTATGATTGGCAATCTATCTGGCTCATCTGATTTAACCCGAAGAATTTCACCATTTTCACACTTCAATTCAATGACTTTCTATCTACAATTCACTATAGCATCATGAAATTTCAACCAATCCATACCCAATATAACATCAAATTTATCAAACGGTAACAACATCAAGTCAACTGGAAAGCAATAACCTCTAATCATCAAAGGGCATTTCTTACATACCTTATCAACTAAAACATACTTGCCTAACAGGTTTGACACCTTAATCATAAATCTCGTAGACTCAACAGGCATATTCATGCTAGATACCAATTTCATACACACATATGAATGAGTAGAACCAAGGTCAATCAAGGCAATAATAGTAGTATCATAAAGAGAAAAATTACTAGTGATCATATCAGGAGAAGATGCGTCCTCATGCACACGTATGGCATAGACGCTAGCTGGAGCTCTAGCTTTAGATCTCACTGTTGTTTCTCTCACTACACTTTTACTATTAGCCCCATTACTGGCGTTTCTTGAGGGTCTCTCTTTTGCAGCTGTACTACCTGGCCTTGTACTCTGAAATTTTTCTTTCTCGATCATCTCAGGACAGTCTTTGATATAATGGTCTTGATAACCACATCAGAAACAAGATCTATCATTCACCCTACACTTACCAAAATGACTTCTACCATATTGTTGGCACTCGAGTCTGAAAGGTCTATCATTACCTACACTAGCCACAGATGTAGCCTGAGATTTAAAACCCAAATTTTCCTTCTTACAATTTCTATACAAATGTCCAGTCGAAACATGAGAATGGGAATACATATCTTTAGATTTCATAGACTGAGATGGAAATGACTTGCTCGCTGGCCTCTTCCTTATATCTCTAGCCTCAGCCTCGACTTTTCTCTTTCCTTGGTCAGTTCCTCAGCTTTACAAGCCCGATCAACAAGCACAACAAATTCTTTCAGCTCAAGAACACCCACTAACACTCTAATATCCTTTTTAAGTCCATCTTCAAACCTTCTACACATTTTAGCCTCGGAGGATACACACTCTTGAGCATATTTATTGAGCCGAAAAAACTCTCTTTCATACTCAGTAATTGAAATGCAACCTTGGTTCAAATCAAGAAATTCATTACGCTTTTGATCGATGAATCACTCACTGATGTATTTCTTTCAGAACTCCCCTTGAAAGAATTCCCATGTAACCCTTTCTTTCAAAACCACCGAAACTAGTGTCTTCCACCAATGATATGCCGCGTCTCTCAACAAGGAAATAGCACACTTCAAACATTCTTCAAGTGTGCACGATAGTTCATCGAATACTCGAATAGAATTTTCAAGCCAAAATTTCATCTTCTCGGGGTCATCATTGACATTGGCCCTAAATTCCTCGGCTCTTTGTTTTCGAATTTTATAAATTGGGGTTCTATGAAGTCTCATAAAATCCATACCTTGAAGTACTTGGGGTATAGGTTGGGGATTTGGAGGGGGTGCAGGAGGTTGAGCATTCGAGTTCGTTCGAACGAACTCCGTGTACCAGGCATCTATCATATGAAGAAAGGCTTCCCTGCCTCCTTCTCCTCTACTAATAGTTGTGGGTCTACTATCAGAAGGCACTACTCCTTCAGCGGGAATAGGCATCTTACTTTTAACATCATCCGTAACGGCTCTATCGGGATCCATTTACTATATGAAAACACAATTTAAAATCGTCAGGAGTCGTCACACTATCATAATATATGTACGACATGTATAGCTAGACTTGTACACATGCTATGTTAGTCCAAGAATCGACTAAATAATAGCTCTGATACCACTAAATATAACACTCCTTACCTGTATTCGACGCCGGGATAGGGTTCGAGGCATTACCAGACTTAAACATAAACAAACATACAAAACCGAGCCATAAAATTTCATCCAAATTTAAATCTTTTCAAGCACATGCAAATTGTCCCTTATAAGGCCTACAAGGCCCTAAACACACACTAGGAACGGTTCGGGACTAAACCGAGAACTTTCATAACCTTTTTGACACTTAGAAAATTTTCTTGTTTTGGAGAGTCACAAGCCCGTGTGGGTAAGCCGTGTGACTTGGGACGTGCCCGTGTCCTCAGCCTGTGTAACTCTCTGACTATGTCGTCATCAAACAAATAAGATCACACGGCCAAGTCACACACCCATGTGATTAGGTTGTATGGCGAATTAAATTCCAAAACTTAAGTGCAGACTTCACACGGCCTGGGCACACGTCCATGCCATGAGGCCGTGTCCTCCACATGGCTGAGACACACGGCCGTGTCACTCCCCATGTGTTTTCTATAGGGCATTCTATTTTGCATTAATTAGGGTGCAAGGGACATAGGGCTAGATCACATGCCCATGGGGCAGACCGTGTGTCACACACGGCCTAGACACATGCCCGTGTGTCTAACCATGAGGATAAATCCTAGGCTATTTTCCAAGCCATTTTCCACCCTTAAGCGCTCACACACTTAGACCCACATCATGACATGAAAATATAACGCCCCGTACCCAAGACCGTCACCGGAGTCGAGCACGAGGTGTTACTAAACATAATTTCATCAATTAAACAGGTTAAACAATTTATTTTTTTAAAATTTCCAGACAAGCTGGCTAACTGCATCATAGTCGCTTAAAAATTCATATCTCGAGTTTTGAAACTCGAAATACAATCTTGTAAATTTTCCCTAAAACTAGACTCATATATCTATTTACTAATTTTTTCTAGAATTTTTGGTCAGGCCAATTAGTACAATTTATTAGTTAAAGTCTCCCCTGTTTCAGGGTACGACTGCTCTCACCTCTGTGTATTACGAATCAG
Organism: Gossypium longicalyx; assembly: GCA_025698465.1. Lineage (NCBI taxonomy): Eukaryota > Viridiplantae > Streptophyta > Magnoliopsida > Malvales > Malvaceae > Gossypium > Gossypium longicalyx. Next base: position 31,793,357 of record CM046995.1, on the reverse strand, counting down.
ATATCTCCTTGTACAGAGTTTCAATTACTATGCCGTTTGTTTCTCTTAAAACTAGACTCTATAAGGAATCGGTACATATAAGGCATGACTTCTAATTATTTTTATGAAATTTATGGTGAATTTCCAAAGTCAGAACAGGGGATCCAGAAATTGCTCTGGCCCTATTTCACAAAAATTTAAATATCTCATAGAATATCATTCATATACCTGTTTTGTTCCATCCATATAAAAATAGACTCATTAAATTTAGATTCTATAACTTATTCATCATTTAAGTCCATTTCTACTATTTTTAGTGATATTTCAAATTCACATCATTGCTGCAGCAATATTCTGTTTTATAGCAAATTTTACTTTATTATAAATTTTCATGGACTAAATAGCATTTTAAGCATACATGGTATCAAATATGATTTAGATTGGCCATTCTAATGGCTAATCATTCACAAACTCTTTTCTTGCCAAAGCATAATCATATCATAAGATCATTTACACAAAATGAGTATTTTGCCATACATGCCACATTCAAGATACACAAGCCATTTTACCAATTTAGGCCTTCGGATAGTGTGAACGAGTCTTCGACCTATCCCAATTCTCAAGCCGGTTTGTCAAAACTATAATGAATGAAAAAAGGAAAGAGTAAGCATAAATGCTTAGTAAGTTCACATGCAAATAGTAAGTAACATAATCATGCAATTGCACATAAACATCATTAAGACACTCATGTCATAAGAATACTTACTATCTTACCACAATTTTGTCTTACCAAATTCTCAACCAAGGATTAAACTCATACCTGTCAAATTTTCTCATTTACCACACTTACCAACATGTCACCTTCGTTTTAGGCATTCTCCTTATTCTCTTAAGATTCACCCGTTGAACACATCGGAATATAATTCGAATACACGAAAAGTTTGTACGTAAGTGCCACATATGTAGCCAAGCTACCATGTAACCCGCCCATAAGCGAACTTAGACTCAACTTAACAAGCTCGGGCGTTCGCATCCATAAGTGAACTCGGACTCAACTCAACGAGCTCGGATGCCTAGTTACATCTCACAAACTCGGATTCAACTCAACGAGTTTGGACATTTGCATCCATAAGTGAACTCGGACTCAACTCAACGAGTTCGGATGCCCAACCATCCTAGTGACATGTCACTTGTATTCTAATATATTCCCAAGGTTCAAACGAGCTTTTTTCTCGATTACACATCTTTGCCGTCTTCCACGGAACATCGAAACCGATACTCGGTAGCAATTCATAATTTACATATTATTCAATAATAACCATAAAGCATAATATTTCATGATATTAATCATCATATCACATAAATAATATTAAATTACTTAGAATGACAATTATATTACTACATTTACACATGAACTTACCTCGACACAAAATATTAGCAATCAAGCCTATTCCTCGTAAACTTTGTTTTTACCTCGATCACGACTTGAATCTCGTTTCTCTTGATCTATAACGCCAAATTAATCTTATTTAATAAATACATTCATCAAAACAGCCCCAAATACGAACTTTGGAAAAATTACCATTTTGCCCCTAAACTTTTGCAAAATTACACTTTTGCCCCTAGGCTCGGGAATTAAACTTCATCCCATTTTCTTATCTTTTATGACATGCTGACCATTTTTCTCTTCTATGGAAACATCAAATTCTCATTCTAACATGTACTTATAACTATTAGGTATTTTTACCGGTTAAGCCTTTTTTCTCGTTTTCACTTAAAACCGAGTAGCACAAGTTGTCTAGCATAATTTAAAACCTCATATTCTATCATAAAACACCAAAATACACAAATTTCACCTATGGGTATTTTTCCAAATATGAACCCTAGGTTGAATTATTGCTAGTAGAAGCTAAATCAAGTTACCGGGACTCCAAAAAACGTAAAGAACATTAAAAACGGGGCTTGGAATCACTTACTATGGAGCTCGGAAGCTTGAAAAAAACCCTAGCTATGGAGAACCCTTTAATTTTCATCCTAATGAAGAAGATGGACATATTTTGTCATCTTTTTCCCTTTTTTAATCTTTTAATTTCCAAATGACCAAAATACCCTTAATACCTTTCTTTGAAAATTTTCATGTACAAGCCCATTTTTGTCCAAAAATTTAGAAATTGGTCAAATTGCTATTTAAGACCTCCTCATTAAAATTCCAAAGTAATTTTATACTAAAAACTTCTTGAATGCAAGTTTTGCAACTTATTCGATTTAGTCCCTAATTTCAACTTAAGCACTTTATGCATAGAATTTCGTCACGAAATTTTCACACAATCATGCAATCATATCATAATCCTCAAAATAATTATAAAATAATTATTTCTATCTCGGATTTGTGGTCACAAAACCACTATTCCGTTTAGGCCCTAATTCGGGATATTACACAACATGGCACATTTGATTACTCAAAGCATAGATATTAATGGTTAAATTATGTCTGTAATGTCAAATAGCACATATTCAATCCATCATGCTTTCATGTGGCATTCCACACCAATTTCATATTTATTCATTATTATAAACCTTCCTTCAATTTTACTAAATTTTACCATAATAATGGTCTTACTGATTAGTTCTAATTCTTTTATTAAGCATATATGCCATTTATCACATCCATACCAACAAGTAGCCACCAACCACATCACAAAGCATAAACACATTGCATGCATGCATAAACAATTAAGGTTACAACCCAAATAATCAATATGAGCCACCTTTCATGGCCATATACAAAATAATCATAATACCTTCATGAGCTAATACATTTGGCTAATCAATATGACACAAAACAAAAAGACCAAGTCCCTATACATGCCACACTCAAAATGTTGAGACTAACTATACCCAAATATTCAATTGATAGTGTGATCGAAAAATCCAACGTCCTTCGATCCCCGAGCCAGCTTGGCGACACTATAAGAAAAGGAAAGGAATAGGGGTAAGCTTTAAAGCTTAGTATATTCAATGCAAATAATAAGCAACGTAAATCATGCAATTAACATAAGGCAAAGATTCATAAATGTCATCAAGTCCCATAAGCATAACTTTCTCATATACATTCTTACCACAAGTTCATTATATCTCATGGCATTCTCATGAGTTCGATGTACATACCTGTGCCCACTTATACAACATAACTTACTTTCTTGTCTTTGATGTATTCATTGAGATTACCCATTAAGCTTCTCTTGAACTACCCATTGAACACTTAGAATACCAACGGAAACATTAGAATCTCGCACCTAAGTGCCCCATATGTAGCCAACGCTACCTCATACCACATATCACATGTTGCTCACTTTCGAGCTACTCACGGGTCTGCTCACACAAGCTATTGGTCAGGATGTAACTACACGGGCTGCTCACACAAGCTGTGTAACACCCTTTACCCGTATTAGACACTGGAATAGGGTACGAGGCATTACCAGAACACATACACTTGTAAACGTATTAAACCGAGTCATAAAATTTCATTCAATTTAAAATCATTCATACATATGAATATCATCCCTTATACGGGCCTGTGAGGCCCAATGCATACTTTGGAAGTGGTCCGGGACTAAACCGTGAACTTTGGAAAACATTAGAAAATTTCTTGAAAATAGGGGTATATGCCCATGTCACCAGGCTGTGTCCCTCACATGATTAAGACACACGGCTGTGTCTCATCCCATGCAGTTAACTCTTAGGCTATTTTCCAAGACTTTTTGTCATATACATGGATCAAATGGCACTCAACATCCTCAATTATGACACAAACATATCATTTACCTATCAACATGCATGTGTTACAAATTCTCCCATTAAACCAAGACTAGTCATGCCATAGTTATCTTTGTGCCATTTTAATTCTAACTTATCATTAATCATTCATATTCTAGCCAAGTTATGTCTTTATAGCGTATCCACATTTCACATGCATAAAACAATATGCTTGACTAAGACATTCTACACCAATTCCATATTCAATTTAACATTATTACTATTTCTCACATTATATCATTGTATCATGGTTTACCAAACTATCCATTAAACATCCATGTTCAAGGCATTATCATTTTATTTCCATATTACACATTTAATTCATGGTCATGACCACTTCGATTGGTCATAAAACATGCATTCAACACACATGACATATTACTGACGATGCATGGCAAACAACCATATTCACATCACAATTATCAAACATAACATGAATAGCTAGATTTACAAACCATAATCAATAGCTTAATATAGGCCAAAACATTTTGCCAAATTATAATAACATATGTTATAAAACTAGGTCCCTATACATGCCGCTCACTTGTTAATTCTAACATATGTAACAATATTCCAAAGGTATTGGCTTGATAGTATGATGCTGCCTCTGATGATCTCCAACCCCGAGCAGACTTGACAAGACTAAAAGAAATGGGAAGGAGGGAGTAAGCTTTACGCTTAGTAAGCTCGCATGAAAAATAATAAGCAATGTATTAACATGTTATATTTCAATTTCTCTCTATTTATTCAAAGTCTAGTTAAGTTGCTTTCTCGAGTCATATTCACTAAATTATTTATATCCGGAGCTATGGGACACCAAATTGAGAACCACTAGATTTCCTTGACACTAGACTCACATATCTTCTTACCATAAAATTTTCAGAATTTTTTGTCTGGCCAATAAGTACATTTTATTCTTTAAAGTCACCCATGTTTCGCTGTCCGACAGTTCTGACCCTCTGCACTAAAAATTAATTATCTCTTTGTAAAAGATTTGGATAATATTACCGTTTATTTCTTTCAAAAATAGGCTCATTAAGGATTTTAAGCATAAAATTATAACCCATAATTATTTTTTTACAATTTTTAATTATTTTCTCAAATCAGAACAGGGGATTCTAAAATCATTCTGACTCTATCTCACAAAAATTCAAATATCACAGAATACAAAATTCTTTTGCTTTCACCGTTTCTTTTATATGAAAATAGACTCATTAGGATTTTATTTCATATCTTATTCAACTTCTAATTCGATTTCCACCATTTTTGGCAATTTTTCAAAGTCACACAACTGCTGCTGTCCAAAACTGTTTTGTTACAAATTTCACTCTTACATAATCTCACTTACTCCATTCCATCTTTTCAAAAGTTCGCTCAAGTATCGAGCACATTGCCCATAAATTTTCACACACATATACCTGCACTTATTCATCCTATGGTCATACTCAATGACACTATTCATTACATGATCCCATGTATTTTCACTTAGTCAATTTCCCGTTGAACTCATTGGAATAATAACAGATACTCGGTGGCCTGCACATATTACCACTCTTGTAACCGAAGCTATTTGGTGTACATAGTAGCCTGCACTTAGTACTACATTTGTGACCAAAACCGTCTCTTACACATAGTGGCCTGCACTTAGTACCACACATGTGATCGGCTTATCGGCACGCATAGTAGCTTTGCACTTAGTACTACACATGCGACCTAACCATCTGGTACACGTAGTAGCCTGCACTTAGTACTACACAAGTGACCTAAAACCATCTTAAACACATAGTAGCCTGCACATAGTACTACACATGTGTTCTCACAACAGATCATTCGTATCTTTTCTATTTCGAAGGTCCAACCGGGAAATTCCTCACTTTTCAACATTTTACCAATTCATCCATTATCAATTTCAATTCATAATTTACATCAAGTGATCATTCAATATACAACCACATCTCATATAGTAACAAAATATTATAACATAAGTAAAAACGATATGTTATTTACGTACAAACTTACTCGTTTCAATGAAACATCATATTCCATCAAACTTCCAATATAGTAAATCATACACTTTTTGCCATAATAATAGAAAATTACAATTCATGCAGCATATTGCATTATTATTATCATACAAACTTACCTCGACACCCAAAATAGCAAAAAGGAACCTAACCGTCGATTTTCCATTTTTCACCCGATCTAGGTCCAATCCTCGTTTTCCTTGACCTATAATATCAGATTTAATCTAATTATTAGTCACATTATTTAATGTGATCCAAAAATAATATTTTGCCAAATTTATAATTTTACCCCTAAACTTTCACAGATTTGCAATTTAGTCCCTAGGCTTGTAAAATGAAATGTGTTCAATTTCTTGATTACCCAAGCCTAGCCGAACCATATTCAAGCTTATGGCAGCCCACATTTCTCATTAAAATTAATTTTTAGTTACCTATTTTATACCTCTTTCAATTTAGTCCTTTTTAAGCTTTTTCATGAAAAAACACTTAGTAAAAGGTGTTAAACACACTCCAATCTTTCATATTCTACCATTAAACATCAAAATACTAGCATGTCATGCATGTGTAAATTTTTAAACATAAACATTAGCTCAAAATAATGGTAGAAATGAATAGATCATGTTACCGGGACTTCAAAAATGCATAGAACGTTAAAAACGGGATTTAGGGTCACTTACTATTGAGCTTGGAAGCTTGGAAACCCTAGCCATGGCTCCCCTCTTGATTCACACAGCCATGGGAGGAAGATGGACACTAATTTGGCTTTTATTTTGTCTTTTCGTTCATTTTACCCCTAAATGACCAAAATGCCCTTTTTACTATTCTCTCAAAATTTTCCCATCGAAGGCCATTTTTGTCCAAATGTTTAGAATTTGGTCAAATTACTCTTTAAGGACCCCTAATTAATAATATAATTCAATTTCATGCAAATTGCTTCTAGAACACAAGTTTTACAACTTATTTGGTTTAGTCCTTAAAGTCTAGTTAAGTAGTTTTCACATAAAATTTCCTCATGAAATTTTCACACAAGCATAGAGACATATCATAGACCTTACAATAATCATAAAATAATTATTACCATCTCAAATTTGAGGCCTCAAAACCACTGTTCTGACTAGGCCCGAATTCGAGATGTTACATTTCTCCCCCCTTGATTTTTGTCCCCGAAAATCTTACCAGGAAAGTGGGTTTGGTTTTCACTTAGATTCCTCAATCTCATAATTGATGCCAAAGAACTTTCACTCAGGCTGTGCCTTCAATACGTCTCTCTTTATTTTCTCATAATAGTAGCATAGGCGGTTTATTGCTATGCCACACATCGGTTAAATTTCAACCTTTATTCGAGAGTGTTCAAATACACAAAGGTCAGATCTATGCCATCATAACTCAATTACTCACATGATTGAATCTTTTCGATTTCGAATAATGAACTAGTCAGTTCTTGGCCTTATACTCTTTAAAACCTTTTTACAATTTGTTTGTTTTCCGACTCCACTCTCAGTTGTCTTTAAATTTCCAAACCTCCTTTAGCTTTCCCAAGATATCAAGATGTAGAACCCGGATCTCAATCAAATATATTAACACTGATTAACTTAATTGAGGAAAAAAATCAACCATAAAAATTGAAACTTCCATTTTCACCACTTATACCTTTGCCGATGTTATGCCCTTGCACAGAAGTTGGAGAAATCCAAGTACTAAGACCACCAAATTACCACGATCAAATTAGATACATAGTCATGCTTGATATATATATCACAAACTGAAGATCATATTTTAGATATAAGCCATGCTCGACAAGCTACGAGATAAAGATAACCAAAAACTCAAGATAAAGAAACCCAATACGGAGAAATCCAGAATATAGAAATCCAAATCACGATACCGTATTGAAAGACTGAGAACAAAGTTTAGAAGAAAGTATGAAAGAACTCAATGGTTCCTCAGAGAAAAGAAATCTAGAAAGACATTATTCCAACTCACTGAAAATGAATATGACCAGAACGATACACTTCTCGTGTATATATATATAAAATCATACAGAGCAATAATCTGTAGAGACAGAATCATGGCACCATTTACAATTTCACATCGATTTCCAACAGACGGAATATAACAGAATACCAGAAAGAAGATAGAATCATGTAGATCATAACCCAATCAAATTGACAATGTCTTTGTCTAATATTAAAATCAAAAAACATTCTCATAATATCAAAATTCATCAGAAAATAGATAGGCTTAATAACCCTTCCGCAGACAAATGATTTCATACTATATTTCAAGAGAGGCAGTCATAATCTGCTCACTATAATTACCATAAGCGAACATCTCATATTTCAAATATTATTTCCCGACATCATTTCAGAATAGATTGATTTCTGAAGTTAACCTTTTTACTAACTATGATATTGCAAAAATTAAATAATCTTTCAGTCAATCCAATATCTTTCTAGCTCTATCTATACTTATCAATCCATTCTCAATCACTAATCATGCTTATAACCATTCTATCACTGAATTCTTTGGTCTCTCATCTGGAAACTTGTTCATCACAAATTTCAGGAAATTCCATTATAAAACATCACTTTGGTAAGGGGAAGGGGTCGTAGGGCCTCTAACTCGACTTTCTTAAATGTATACATGTAGCACAAATTTCATCACCATAGCAATCATATCACAATCATGTCATTCTTTTCGGGTAAACTAACATTCATATTGATTTTACGACCACTTTCCAGTTATCTCATTTAGTCAAGTATACTTATGTGTGCATTCAATGTTTTTTGGATAACTTTACATATCTATTCATTTAATCAAACAAGTCATGCACATGATATCATACAAGGGCCAACAAACATGAATAAGTTTATCAGAATCTATACTTTCACCTCGTACACCATTATTTAGACATATCATTTCAATCGTATAAATTAGTCCAAGCAATTAAATACATTTACTTTACCTATACGAGCTTGCCAATCATAATTATCCAAATAGATATACATGAATATTCATCCCATTAATATTTTTGATAAGTTATCTACACATGCATTTACTCTAGCAATTTAGTCACATACATCATGGAATTATCAATCAATCACAAGTAAATTCATTATGCCATATAATCCTTTATCTCATTTCAATAATTCATTTCAATCCATCAAATTTTAATATTCAAACGAGACAATGATATTTTATCCGTAACAGGATATTATGAATCTCATTCATACCTTTCCAAGTTTCAACTCATCATGACTGTACTTTACTCTAATACCTCATTACCACAATCAATATGGTCAGATATAGCTTGGTTGGAGGGTACCTTTGTCTAAACAAAATGGCTCTATTATACGTCGGGAGACATCACACTATCATAGATCGGTGGCATGTATAGCTAAACTCTCATACATATGCTAGGTTAGTCTGAGAGCTAGCTAAACCATAGCTCTGATACCACTAAATGTAAACCTCTTATCCGTATTCGACACCAGAATAGGGTATGAGGCATTATCGAAACACATACGCTTGTAAACGTATTAAACTGAGTCATAAAATTCTATCATGTAACTAATCACTTACTTCACTTTTCAATACTCATATAAACTTTGTACGTACCTGAGTTGCTTAGCTCATTAACACATTCTGTAACACTTTATACCCGTAACCCACACCAGGGCGGAGTACAAAGCATTACCTAACTTGATCTCATGCATACAACCAATCTCAAGTTATCGAGACTCGGTCCAAATTAAAAAAATTTCAATTTCTACTTTAAACTTCTTATTATGGGCCTACAAGACGCAAATCGATCATTGAAAACTATTCGGGACCATCCCAAGTCCTTAAACCAACCTTAAGAAATTTGTGTCTAAGTGCCCACGCCCATGTGGAAGGGTAACATGCCCGTGTGGAAGGGTAACATTTTGACATGGTTGTGCTGATAGCTCGTGTGGCTCACACGGCCTAAGCACCCTAGGACATTCCCGTGTCCCACACCCGTGTAAAATTAATTTATAATTCACACCTACAAGGGTTTTCACACGGCCAGACACATGCCCTTGTCAATGGCCCATGTCCTTCACACGGCCACGACATGCCTGTGTCCTAGCCCGTATGCAAAAACATGGACATTCTATTTCTGACGTCAGCATGCTCAAAATGTCACACGGCCAAGGCACACGCCCGTGTGCTGGACCGTGTCCTTCACACGGCCGTGTCTCTGCCCGTGTGTTTATTACCATGCATACTGACTTGAATTTTTTACGTGCAGGGGACACACAGCCGGACTACACGCCCATGGGGCAGACTGTTTGTCACACACGGCCTTGACACACGCCTGTGTGCCTGCCCGTGTGAACAATATAAGGCTATTTACCAAGCCCCATTGCCACCCTTATCTATGTAGTTCCATACAATTACCAACCAATTCCAAAACAAGCATAATTTCTGTAACCAAATCAGCCATAATATACATTCATTCAACCATGATAATGCATCTTTTATAATTTAAAATGAAGGTTAGTCATCATTCAAGAATTAATACAAATTGAAAGAGTTCCCAACCCAAGCCAACACATACGGCCAATCCTTAATGACACAAAATAATAAAGTCTAGGCCCTATACATGCCATATTCAAAAATATAAATCCAACTATACCGAAAGCTTCGATTGATAGTGTGATCGATATCTCTGACTTCCGGTGGTCCTTAAGCTAGTTAGACGGCACTGTAAGCAAATAGAAAGGAAAGGGAGTAAGCGTAAAAGCTTAGTAAGTTGCATATAAGTAAGTATACAACAACAGTTTATCGATAATCAACAGGTTAATAACACCAAGGTAGGCATAAGCATAACTTACTCACTACCATTCTACAAGTCACATATTATATATTGAGCTCATATCTCATACGTACCAATTAGGTACTTGTACCACTCACAACACGATTATACTTTCCTCATTAGCTTAAGAACATAACTTTCACGTTTAAACCATTTGGAATACTACCGGATATTACATAAGCCTCAAGCATAGGGTAAGATGCCAATGCCAAGTCCCAGACACGGTCTTACACCGGCTCATATCTCAAGTCGATGCCATGTCCCAGGCATGGTCTTACACTGACTATCATCTCGTAGCTGATGCATATCCCAGACATGTCTTACACTGGCTTACGTCTCGAGGCTGATGCATGTCCTAGACATGTCTTACACTAGCACTAGTCTCAATGCCGATGCCATGTCCCAAACATGGTCTTACACTGGCTCTCATAATGTGGCTGATGCATGTCCCAGACATGTCTTACACTAGCCAACAATAACCCATATGTCATGGCATGAATATCCGATTTATTTTCTAGGTTCCAAACGGGAACTCTACTATCTCTATTATCATCATACCTTCTCAATTCCACAATCAAGCAATTTGTGCTATATAAATTCAAATTCAATTCAACACATACATTAGCAATGTAGTTGTATTATTTACATACAACTTACCTTAGATTACAAAATGTGGCGACTAGTCGGTTTAGTCAATTTTGCTTGGTTTTCCCTCGATCTAGGTTCAGACTCAGTATTTCTTGATCTATAATAACAAAATACACTTATTAAGTCATTTTATCAACCTAAGTACTCAACAATTCACAATTAGGCAAAATGACCATTTTGCCCCTAGACTTTTGCTAAATGATCGTTTTACCCCTCGGCCCAAAAAATGATTTTTATCGAATTTCTTTATTTTTCAAGACTAGCCAAACCTCTTTGACTCTTATAGCAATTCCAAATTCCCACTATTTCACACATTTATCATCTATTTCACAACTTATGCACATTAGTCCTATTGGGTGTTCACAACTTATGCACATTAGTCCTATTGGGTGTTTTCATGCTAACACCTTTCACAAAAGTTGTTTAGAAGAGACCCAAGACTCATTTTCTTCCATAAAATTTCAAAAAGTACCCTAAATTCTCTCATGGAAAAACCCTAGACTTTCAACCACTATGCAAGATAGTCCCCTCATTTGAAAGCTCATGATTCAAGGGTCTCAAAAATGCAAAAATCATCAACAAAGGGTATGGAAATCACTTACTTGTAAGTGCTTCAAGTTGCAAAAAATTTTGAAGTTCCAAACCCCCAAAAATGGCTGAAAATTGGTTGAGGAAGAAGATGTAATAGGAATGATATTATCTTTCTTTATTTTATTTCCTTTTTAGTCAAATAGGCCACCCAATTTCCACCTAACTTTGAAAATTGTCTCCTCTTTGTCTCTTGGCCAGCTATGCTATCATAATAGGGCCTAATTGCCCTTTAAAGACTCCAAATTTTTATTCTCTAGCTATTTAACACCCTTAGCTATCAAATTAAGACTTTTGCACTTTATGCGATTTAGTCCTTTTTCGCAATTGGGCTCACAAATGTTAAAATTAGCTCACTAAAATTTTCATGCACTATTATAAACATACTGTGGCTCTTTTTAAATAATAAAATATTTTCTCTGACTTCGAATTTGTGGTCTCGAGACCGCTATTCTGACTAGCCCCAAAATTGGGCTGTTACATTTCTCCCCCTTAGGGATTTTCGTCCTCGAAAATCTTACCGGTGAATAAGTTCGAGTAATTATCTCTCATAATTTCCTCAGGTTCCCATGTGGCTTCCTCGACTCCATGTCTATGCCAAAAAACTTTCACAAGTGCTATACTCTTATTTCTCAACTGTTTGGCTTCTCGAGCTAAAATCTTGATCGGCTCTTCACCATAAGTCATGTCCGGATGAATCTCAACCTCTGACGACGTAATCACATGCGAAGGGTATGATCTATATTGACGTAGCATGGACACATGAAACACATCGTGAATCCTTTCCAATTCTAATGGCAAATCCAATCGGTAGGCAACTAGCCCTATTCTTTCAGTAACCACATAAGGTTCTATGAAACGAGGACTTAACTTTTCTTTTCTTCCAAATCTGATGATTTTCCTCCACGGAGATACATTAAAAAATACTTCATCACTGACTTGAAACTCAGTTTCCTTCCATTTCAAATCTGTGTAGGATTTCTGTCTATCCGAGGCGGCCTTCAAGCAGTCACGAATCACTCTAACTTTCTCTTCAGTCTCTTTGACTGAATCAATCCCGTGAATCTGACCCTCTCTAAGCTCGGTCCAATATAAGGGCATTCGACACTTTCGCCCATACAAAGCCTTATAAGGTGCCATTTTCAAACTTGTCTGATAACTGTTATTATAGGCGAATTCAACTAGCGGTAGATACTTTTCCCAACTACCTTGGAACTCAAGGACGCAACACCTTAACATGTCCTCTAATATATGAATTACTCTCTCTAACTCACCATCGGTTTGTAGATGGAAAGCTGTGCTAAAACTCAACTTTGTTCCCAAAGCCTCTTGTAACTTTTTTCCAAAACCTCAAGGTAAATCTCAGGTCTCTATCTGAAGTAATTGATATGGGCACCCCGTATAGTCTCTCAATCTCGAAAATGTACAAGTCGGTTAATCTCTCAAGGGAGTAGTCAGCATGCACAAGTATGAAGTGTGTTTAATTTTTTAGCCTATCCACAACAACCCAAACAACATATTTTTTCTTCGAGGTTACCAGCAAATCCGTCACAAAATCCATAGTGATCATATTCCACATCCACTCGGGGACCATGATAGGCTGAAGTAGACCCGAAGGTAGTTGGTGTTCAGCCTTCACTTGCTGACACACTAGGCATGTAACACCTCAAACCCGACCCGGACGTTATGGCCAGATCCAGCGTGTCACATTGAAGTGTTTTATTGAAAACCTTGTTTTCATTGAAAACCCTTCAAAGATAAAATTAAGTAACATTCAGTTTGTATTTAGTTTCCAAAGCATAGTAATGAAAATGAAATAATATCTAGCGAATAGGCCTTATTATAATCTAGACTAAAATAACTTTAAATACTAGAAATTATAGTATTAAGAAAACAAGTCCAAGTCATATTGCTAGTTGGCCACCCCGGAGTCCCTCCAACCGTCGAACCACCTACTGAAGATCACTTGAGAAAAATAAAAGAGGGGGTGAGCTTTCGAAAACTCTGTGTGTACAACCCTCAAAGAGTATTAAGCAATCATCAATCACCATAATGTCATACATGTAATGTTGTGCAACCACCCCAATAATCCAACCGCTATACACCAACTCCGTCCCCCGGTACACATCATGTGGGGATATAAATATCGACCCACCCATCCGATACACATCAATGGTAGCCCGATTGAGGTACTACCTTCATTACAGCAAGCTGCTAATCAAATATTAGACTTAATAGCCATCGGTGGATCCACGGTCGTCAAGCAACCATGCGATCCTCATATACTTCCTCCGTTCCATAATTCCCAACCCATATGCAACCTAAACAGAATATCATATGAATGCAGCAGGTATACATGTAACATCCATAAGTCTTACATTCAACACATAGGGGTATTTTAGTCATTTTTCGCCCTTAGGGGCATTTCGGTAATTTCTTTTTATTCTGGGTTTATTACTTACCTTGGCCCGTTAACAAGTCCTCGTTGGCTAAAGTGAACAGATACTATGCACCAGGTTGGATTCCAGAGAAGAGGAGGTGAGTCATTAAGACCACTTAAGTACCAAGCTCTCCCTAGATCCAATCCTAGACATGCATATACCAATTGCCACACCTTAACCTTATGACTCGCCCTCGGTCGCAATTAATTAATTATTTAATTTTTATGCCTAATTGAGTAGTTACCAAAAACTAGATCTACAACCCCTTACTAAACACTAACAGATGCACACTTATTCACTTGGCCCCTTTAGGCCCAATCTCATTCACATGGCCCATCAGTCCCCATCACATTCATATGGCCCCTCAGGCCCAATCACATTCATATGGCCCATCAAGCCCAGTCACATTCATAGTCATGCAATCATATGATTTTTCATTACTTAGTATCAAATTGCCAATTTTGCTTATTATGGGCCCTATAGCCCATCAGCCCATTTAGCCCATTCTGGCCCAGTTGGCCAAAACACAGCCCAAGTTCATGGAATCACTCATGGTGCCTCTGATAACCTATCAGTTTCTCCCCTTACAAGTGTTCATGCACTCGCAAGACTATTATAGCCAAACTTCTGGCTTTTCGGCATTTCGGGATTTGTCGGCCTACTGTGTTTGTGCAGTGTATGTACACACCTGGTACTAAGACGTGTTGCGATCTCCTTAGCCACGAACCTACAAACAATGTCACTCAATGATTAATCACACACTTATCAAATACGATCACCACAAACCAAAAATCTCACCTTTGCCTTACCTTGAACGACAAGCCTTAATAGCCCTTCCTTGATCACTAATCACGAGTATTTCTTAAATCTGCATCCATCTTAATCATTAAAACCTAAACAACCAGTGACTCGCAATCATCTTAAGTCACTTTTAATTCATCCATGACCATTCGGCCAACCTTAACCAATAAATGAGGAACACTTACCCAAAACCCCAAAACGCCCAAGGAGCGATTCGATAGAGATCTGAACTCCAAGATTTGATACTAATCCCCTACAAAAACTGATTTAGAAAAGGTGAGGGAGCGAAAAAATTAGTACTAGGAAAACTGACTGAAAGAGCAAAGCACTTACACAAGAATCGGCCGAAGTAGAGGGAGTCGTGGCGGCACAGAGGGTCCTCAGCCAAAGAGGTACTCGGCTCTTGAGATTTGTATGGTGAAAGGGGTTATTCGGCACAAATAATAAGAAGAGAAGAAGAAATCAGCTAAAACCAAAGGTGAATCAAAAGAGAATTTGAGTAGAGAAAGAATGGAAAATCGGCAAGCAAGGAACAAGGAATTCGACTTCTGAGCACTTAGAGAGAAAAAGTGTTTCGGCAACACAAAGATGAGAAATTCGGCTAAAGGAAGAGAAGCAATTTCGGCATTACCTTAGCATCCCCAAAATCGGCACCTATATATACTATAGCCGAATTTACCTATCTCTAAATTCCCAATTCGACTCCACTTCTCTACACTCCTTATCTCCTAACTTTTCTCTCTGATAACTTTTTAATCCCTTCCTTAAATTTCTCCTTTGATCACTCCCTTCAGAGTTCACATCCAACACCACCACTGGCCATTCATCAAGCAAAAAAAATCCTTCTTTTTAGCAAGGAGGGGTTCAAACCCCACACCTCCTTTCTATGCATGTGACGCCACCTTTAAGCCTCACATGTGACGCTGCTTGCCACTCCAACACAAGGCTCCTTGTGTCCAATTCCTCCTTCATTTATTTAAAAACCAAACTACTTGGCAACATGGTTCTTTTGATTATTAAACTATAATTTCCTTCACCCTAAATTTTGAACTCAAAACTTAACCAAGGCCTATTATCACATAAATAACACTTGACTAGGAATATTAAGCACACTTTTTATCACAACCAAAAAAAAGAAAGAAAAAAGTTTGGGAATTTTTGGGCATTACAAGGCACGTAGACACAAACTCTAAAATGTCTCTTTTCATACCCAACCACCAATACATTTTCTTACGGTCGTTGTATATTTTCACTCTCCCCGGGTGGACAGACAAACAACCACTATGTGCCTCTCTCAGAATCTTCTGAATAAGCTCATTGTCCTTGGGTACACAAACTGTCTTTGAACATTATACATCCATCGGTACTAATACGAAAATCTGATTCAACTCCCGACTCGCAGTGGGTTCTCTTGGCTTGCAATTTCTCATCACTTTTTTGAGCTTCACGGATCTCTTGAAAAAAAGTCAATCTAGCCCCCAACTCTACTAGAACTGCACCATCTTCGGACAGGGGCAAATTGGCGTTCATTGATTTCAATGCAATTAACAATTTTCTACTCAATGCATCGGCGACCACGTCTACCTTTTCCAGATGGTAATCTATTACCAACTCATAATCCTTTAACAGCTCTAACCATTGGTGTTGCCGCAAATTCAACTCCTTTTGAGTCATAAAGTACTTTAAGTTCTTATGGTCGGTGAATACCTGACATTTCTCGCCATATAAATGATGTCTCCAAATTCTCAACGCGAATAGGATGGCAGCCAACTATAAATCATGCGCCGGGCAGTTCTTCTCATGTGGCTTCTATTGCTTAGAAGCGTAGGCTATGACCTTACCTTCTTGCATAAGCACGCACCCTAAACCATTCATGTAACAACACGATTTAGACCCTAATCGGAATGGTGGTTTTGGGACCACGAATCCGAGTTAAGAAAATATTTAAAAATTATTTTCTTTATTTATTTTTTGTGAATTTATATTTGTGAAATTTTCGTGATTTAATTTTGTCGTTTAGGTATCCGATTAAATAAAAAGACTTAATCGCGTAAAATGAAAATTAGGTGGTTATTTCTAAAAGGGGCTGAATTGCACTTGGCTTTTTAAAAGGAAGCCTTTATGTTGCAATTAGCCCATTATTAAGTAAAGTGGACGGTAATGGCCAAAGTATAATGGTTTTATAATTTAATAAATAAGTTAAATAAGTAATTAAATAAAATGCCATTATATGTTATAATATACTAAATTATAATAAGCTTCCATATTATTTTTCTCTTGGTTGAAACTTAAAAAAGAGAGAAAAAGAGAAAAAACAAAGCTAGGTTTCGATTGATTCTAAGCTCAATCAAGGTAAGGGTTCATCTCGGGTTTTGATAATTTTTACGTTTTTGAAATCGTTGCTTCGAGTACTACAAAACCCATGCTTGAATTTTTTATTTTAATGAATATTTTGAGTTATGCCATTGATGAGAGCTTGTGATTTTTGTTGTTTGATGATGAAATATGAAAGATATGTTTTGGATTAACATGTTTTGTATTGGAGGTTTTGATGATTTTGAGTAATTAGGACTAAAATGCAAAAATAATAATTTGAGGGACTAAAATGTGAAATAAATAAAATATATAGACTTGTATGAGCAGGGGTAAAATTTGACCCAATATGGGTATAGGGAAATTTTGAATATTTTGTGTTTTGTGCAATAGGGACTAAATTGTAAAAAGTGTAAACGTTAGGGGTAAAATGGTAAATTTCCCATTTATGTGTTTTTGGGTTAAATTGAATGAAAATATGTTTGAATGAGCTTAATTTAAAAATGTTTAGATCAAGAACCAAAGAAATCAGATTTGGATCGGAAGAAAGTAAAAGTTGTTGACTAGCTGCCCTATTCCGTTTTGTATCATTCGAGGTAAGTTTATAAGCAAATAGGCATATTTAATTTCAATTAAATGCAAAGTGTATATGCGAAAGTGAAATACATAAATTAATATATACTAGTGTCGAATGTGTATAAGCATGGTAACTATGTTCATACAATCGTTTGGACCGAGTTACGACATATGGAAGCCCCGTATGAACCTTAGGAATAGTTAGGATACATATTTCATGACATAGGATTCTGATATATGTGTGCAAGTAAGACCATGGCATCGATATGTGATTCCGATATATGTGTGCGAGTAAGACCCTGTCTGGGACAGTGACATCGATAAGTGATTACATGTAAGACCACATCTGGGACGTTGGCATTGTACGATATTTGTGATTATCCGAGTGTCCTATCCAATTCCGAATGGTTCATCGGGCAAAGCTAAATCGTGAACGGATGTGTAAAATGAGCCAAATGATCAGGTATGAGTTAGCTAGTTGTTTACTTGTGATAAGGTAAATAAGTAACTTGATATTTGTTACTAATTATGTGTGATACAAATGAAGATTATATGTGAAGTTGGTAGGTGTTTTCGGCTTTGTAAATAAATGGTACGAATAATGAAGAATTGATTCTTGATTATGTATATATATGTGATCATGTATATTCGGCCATATAAGTGGTATATGCACATGATGTTATAACATGGTTCTTGAGCTTGTATAAATGTGTATGTATATGTTTGATTATATTAAGACAATTTGGCTTAGAAAGTTGAATGGTATTAGGTTAAATTGATTAATTGTGCATTCGGCCAAAGTAGAATTTTGTGTATGAAAATGTGTTATTTATCTCATTTGTAGGTTTGAGGTTAAGTTTGATAATGATAATGAAATTTGGATTTGCCTAAATTGAATTGGTTAGATCATTGGGATGTTTATTTGCTTATGACTTACTAAGCTATAATAGCTTACTCTATGTGTACATGTTTACTTTGTTTTATAGATTTTGATTTCGGTATGTTTGCTTATGATCTGAGTTCGTTTTGGTTATAATGTTACATGCGATAAAAGAATGGTGTTTGTGATAGGTGTTATATATTTCAGAAATAGCATGATAATGGTTGGGACTTTGGAAATGGATGATGAAATGATCATGGTTTACATATCTTTACTTAGCTTGTTTTGTTGATTCGGCTAAGGTTTTGTATAGATATTATATATATGAAATTGATTGTTATGATGTTATAAGTGTTAACATGCGAATTGGTATTAAATGTTATATGGCTACGTTTGAATGTGGTAAGGATTTATTGTAATATGTTTAGTCTTAAGAATGGTTTACTCAATCGGTTTAAATGTTGGAGTGAAATAATTATGTTATATACATGTGAATAGGTTTATGATTTTAATGTAAGGAATTGATTAAGTAGAAACAAGTTAGGCTTGTTATTTTAACTAGTAAATATGTTGTATGTATGATTCGGTAAATGAATTAGTATTAGGTCGACATATGTACACATATATGTTCATGGTGCAAATGTGGTAAGGAACATCTGTGGTTAAAGTTAGGCTTTAAAAATTTGATTAATGAATATGGTATTTGTGTCATTTTAAATAGGGGCATGCAATTTGGATGTTTGGATTGGTTTAGTGGAGTACCTTAATTGACAAAGTTGGAAGTTAACAATTGTTAAAGCTTAGTTATTAAACATATTTCTATTCGGCTAATTGCATTAAAAAAATGACCAAATGAATAGTGAATTATGTCGTAATAAATCTTGAAATTTATTTACATTTTTATGTGATGTACATGTGTTCTGCTGGATAAAGTTGAATGTTATGTAGTGTATAAGTTAGTCCCTAAAATATGACTATAAATTGATTGAATAGATAATAATGTATAAGTGTCGAATATGATGTGATCAAATTGAAATAGTTAAGTGTACTTTGTTATATGAGTACTACTAATGTATGAATCTAGTATGCGCTTAAAGTGTAATATGGTCTGTATGATTTGTAAAATTTTGAAGTGCATCAAAATTACAATTAGCTATATGGTAATAATAATTAAATTGATTATTTATTTTAATAATTGGTTAGTTTAAAAGTTTGTGCAAGTGTATGCAAATGATTGTTCGTATTTTGTGGCTTGTCTGGTAATACCCCGTAACCTCAATCCGACGACGGATACGGTTTAAGGGTGTTACAATTTTATTGGTATCAGAGCTACGATTTAGTCGGTTTTAGGACTAACGTAGCGCAAGTGAGTCTAGCTATATATGCCATATTATATATTGCGATAGTGTGATGACTTCTGACATCTGAAAATGTGTTTTCACATGCTGTAAACACATAAAATAATATTCAAATAATTTTATGACCTCAGATTTGTGGTTTCAAAACCACACTTCTGATTTAAGCTAAAACTGGGCTGTTACACTTACCTCGTTACAAAATGATAGAAACGAGCCTAATCCTCGTAAACTTTGTTTTCCCCCCAATCAAGACTTGAATCACATTTTTCTTGATCTATAATGCCAAATTTAACTTGTTCAATACATACTTTGTTTGAATTGACCGATAATTCATACTTTGGTAAAATTACCTTTTTACCCCTAACTTTTCACTTATTTACACTTTAATCCCTAGGCTTGTAAAATGAAATGCATGCATTTTCTTGGTTACCCAAGCCTAGTTGAACCTACACCATGCTCACATCAGCCCATATTTTCCTTTATTTCACATTTTTACTACTCATTTTTACACCTTTTACAAACAAGTCCTTTTTCATAATCTTCCTTTAATCATCAAAATACAAACATGTCACACATGGGTCAAATTTCATACATGAACCTTAGCTCAAAATATGGCTAGAAATGGATAAATCATGCTTTAAGGACTTCAAAAATGCAAAGAACATCAAAAACGAGGATTAGGAGAACTTACAACCAAGCTTGAAAAGTTGAAAACCCTAGTTATGGAACCCTTGCAAATTTCGGCACACAAGAAGGAAGATGGACACAATTTTGACTTGATTTTTCCCTTTTTATTCTTTTTTTACCAAATGACAAAAATTCCCTTAAGGCCTTTCTTTCTAATTTTTTCCTATTCATGCCCATATTTGTCCAAAATTTTAGAACTTGGTCAAATTTCTATTTAAAGACCTCTAATTAATAATCCAATGAAATTACATGCTTGAAGCTTTTAGGACACAAGTTTTTCAACTTATTCAATTTAGTCTCTAAAGTCAAATTGGACACCTTAGGTATAGAATTTCTTCATGAAAATTTCACACAAACATGTAATCATATCATAGATCATCAAATAATCTTAAAACAATTATTTCTATTTCAGATTTGTGATCTCAAAACCACTATTCTGACTAGACCCTAATTTGGGATGTTACACATGTGTAGCCGAATTTGGGTTGACTTGGTCTTCAATTTGGATGGTTTTTGTAATCCAACAAAGCTATCAAACCTGTCCAAAATAAATCAATAAGTTAAAGGACCAAAGAATAAAATTTATCCAATTTAAATAATTAATTACTACCCAAATTATTAATGAAATATTTAAAATGATTTATTAAATATAATTTTATATTTTATTTTTTAATTTAATCATGCATGACCCATTTTATGTCTTAAAAATATAATATGTTCAAATAAGTATAAAATAAGCCATTTTATGCATGAAAACTATATAATAAAGCATAAAATCACATTTTAATAATTTCTATGTCCTAATTTCATAGTTTCACATATTTCATTAATTTATTAAACAATTACTTAGTTTTAACAACGAATTTAAGTAAAAAGGTGATAAATTACATAGGAAAAATCCTATATATTTTTCAGTTTACATAATTGAATAGCAAACTCGACCTCTCTGGTCGATGATAAACCAGACAACTCCTCTAGAAACACATCCAAATATTCACAAACCACTGGCACTGATTCAATCTTCGATTCAGAGACTTTTGTATCCAGTACAGACGCAAGGTAAGCATCACAACCTTTTCTCACATATTTCTGAACTAAAATCGACGATATCACAACAGTTAATCCAATCGATTCATCAGATTCAATTCAAAGGATTTTATTATTCTGACATTTCAATTCAATAGTCTTTCATCTACAATTTACAACAGCATCATGCAGAGTCAACCAAACCATACCCAGAATCACATTGAATTCATCAAACGGTAAAAGCATCAAATTTGTCAAAAAATAGTAAACCCAAGTCATCAAAGGACAATTCTTGCAAACTTTATCAACTAGAACATACTTGCCTAAGGGGTTCGATACTTTAATCACAAATTCGGTAGACTCAACAAGAAAACTCTTACATTAAATTCATACAGACATATGAATGAGTCGATCCAGGATCTATCAAGGCAATTGCATTAGTGTCATAGAGAGAAAATGTACTGGTGATAAAATCAAGTGATGACGCATCTTCGCAAGAGCGAATAGCGTAAGCTCTAGCTGGTGCTCTAGCCTCGGATCTCACAGTAGAGTCATTTGTCATTCCTCTACTACTAGTCACATTTCCCATATTTCTAGGTGGTCTCCCTCTAGCAGCTGTGTTACTGGATCTTGCATTCTGATATCTATCTTTCTTGGATAACTCAAGACAATCCCGAATGAAGTGATCTTGCGAGCCACATTTGAAACAACCTTTATTATTCATCCAACAGTCTCTAAAATGTCATCTATCACATTGTTGACACTCGGGTTCGTTATTTTTCACACTACCCACACTCGATACTGAAGTAGCTTGAGCTTTAAGACTTGTATATTACTTCCCATGATCTCTATTAGAATATCCTATTGAAGCATTCGGACAACTATACAAATCCCGTGATTTCTTTGACGAGGATTTATAGGGTTTATTCATCGATCTCTTTCTTGAATCTCTAGCCTCAAAATCAGCTTTTTTCTTTTCTTTGCCAAGTTCCTTGGCTTTGCATGCTCTGTCGACCAACACAACAAATTCTTTCAATTCCAAAATCTCAACTAGTAATCTAATGTTTTCATTTAACCCGTCTTCAAATCTCTTAAACATAATTGCCTCTGTGAAAACACATTCTCAAGCATATTTACTGAGTCTCACAAACTCTCTCTCATACATAGTTACAAACATACAACCCTGTTTAAGTTCTAGAAATTCTTTGTGTTTTTTATCGATAAACCGCTGGCTGATGTATTTCTTTCTGAACTTGGCTTGAAAGAATTCCCACGTGACTCTTTCTATCGGTACTACCGATATCAAAGTATTCCACCACTGATATGCAATGTCTCTTAGAAGTGATACAGTGCATTTAACACATTGAGCAGGTGTGGAAGATAGTTCATCAAAACTCGGCTCTCTCAGGATCATCATCAACTGTAGTTCTAAACTCTTCAGCCTCATACTTTCAGATTTTATCAACTGGTGGCTTACTCAGTCGTAAAGGTTTCAAACCTTGAGGAGCTACAGAAAATGGTTGGGGAATAGGTGGGAGCGGAGGTTGCTGAGCAGCCGGATTAGTTCGGACAAGCTCAGTGAACCACTCGTTCATCATTTGGAAGAAAGCTTCATTGGCCTTTCCTCCCTGACTACCCGATATGGGTCTCGACTCAAACTGTGCTACTCCGTGAATGGAGGCTGGTGCATTACTCTCAACATCATCAGCCACAGCTCGATTAGGATCTATTTACTATAAGAAAACACTTTTTAAACTGTCAAGAGATATCACACTATCACAGGTTATATATGGCATGTATAGCTAGACTCACACACACGCTTCGCTAGTCCAAGAATTGACTAAACCGTAGCTCTGATACCAATAAATGTAACACCCTCACTCTTATCCGTAGTTGAAATAGGGTCACAGAGCATTATCGGACTTATTATACAGTTAAACATGCATTTCCCATACAATTATCAAATTCAAATGTAAAACATTCATAATCATTCATCAAGTCCCTAATACGAGCCTATAAGGCCCGAAACATGTTTTAAAAGTGGTTCGGGACCAAACCAATAACTCATGAAATTTTTAGAACTTAGAAAATTTTACAAAATATAGGGGACAAATGCCCATGTGGCCCGACCGTGTGCCTCACACGGCCAAAGATACGCCCGTGTTACAGGCCGTATGGATATTCGAAATGGAATCACATGGCCGTGTCCCAGCCCATGTCTGACCCCGTGTGACTTTCTAACTTGGGTCACACGTCCAACCACACATCCGTGTGACTAATCTATGTGCCCTTCGAAATAGCCTCACACGCCCGTGTGCCAGGCCATGTGCTAGGCCGTGCCAAACCTGTAGGTATATTGACTTATGCCACACGACCAAGACATACGCCCATGTGCTAGGCTATGTGAAGCATACTAACTTGGTTTCTAATTGAACACCAGGGGACACACTATCGTGTCACCTGGTCGAGTGTCAGACATACAATTGAGACACACGCCCGTATCTTTGCCCGTATGGAAAAAAAATAGGCTATTTACCAAGCCATCTTTCTCACCCAAATTTTCATACACCTATACAATTCAAATGGCACATAATATGGCATAAATAGGCATTCAACCAACCTCAACCAAGCATAATTCATACCATTTTCATACCAAAAACAACAATGCACACAAGTACAATATTAGGCTATACAATTTTATACCAAATTCACTTTCTCAATTTACTTAACTAGTTAACTTCATATATGCACTTTCATTTATACATCACTTTACCTAAATGACAAGCATACCAATTCACAAACAACCATTTACCACAAGCATTTATATATCAATTACCAAATGCATAACAAATGCCATTTGCACATATATATGCATCACCAAATATACCAAAATAAGCCAACTCTCATGGCTATACACAAGACCAAACACTTAAAATTTACAAGCCAATTCAAATGGCTAAATTCATTACCAATCTATAAACCAAAATGACCATAATTCCTGTATATGCCATATAACCAAAACACAAGTTCAAAAGTACCAAAGTGAAAGCTTGATAGTGTGATGAGATCTCCGACAACTCCTAAATCCAAGCAAGCTTTGATTACACTATAAAACATGAAAAAGTAAACAGAGTAAGCTATAAAGCTTAGTAAGCTCGTATAGTTAATAAGTAAACTCACCATTTAATCACCATTCAAGTAATATAACATAATATACCTCAAAATTATGTAATTATAAGGTTAACATATATTCAATCACATAATTAATCAATATCTCACAACTTTCATAGTTTCAATACTCATATAGTTTCCATACATACCTGTACTGATACGTACTTATTTCTCACCATTTCATATCTTCGATATACCCATTGAACGATTCGAAATACTATCGGATACTCTGGAATCTCGCAACCTAAGTGCCAATACATAGTCGAAGCTATCTCAATCTCATATCACATATAATGCTCACTCTCGAGCTATCAATGGGTCTGCTTACACAAGCTGGCAGTCATGATGTAGCTACACGGTGCTGCTCACACAAGCTGACGAGAATCCGTAACACATGCAGAATAACTCAGCCACTGGTAAGACGTACGAACCAACACCCAAATCACATAACCCCTAATTACATGTTATTTGTATCCTAATCTATTCCTAAGGTTCAACTGTTATTTCCAATTTGCCAAATCATCACCGAACATATCCGCGAGGTTGTATTCACAATTAATTCAATAATAAATCATTTTAAAACATAATTATATTAATGCTTATTAACATACAAACTTACCTTGAATGCAAAAATGATGAAATGAGTCAATTAGTCCAACACTTTGTTTTTCCCCTGATCTAAATCCAAATTTCACTTTTCTTGATCTAAATGGACAATGGAAGCTTGGCCGAATGTTGAATGTTCAACAATGGTGTTTGCCCTATTATTTTCAATTAGAGAAGAACTAAAAGATGATAATATGTTTTGGTTTTATTTATTTTAACATAATTTACTGAATTACTATTATAACCTTTAAAAACATTAAAAATTTCACTTATACCAAGCCATGTACATCCATTATCAACATAAATGGTCTAATTACCACATAAGGACCTCCACTTTAAACTTCTATAGCTATTAGACACCTTTAACTAATAGAACTCAAGTTTTACACTTTACGCGACTTAGTCCTTTTTATCAAATTGAGCATTTAAATGATAAAATTTCTTAATAAAATTTTCACATAATCATACTATCATGTGGTAGACATTAAAATAATAATAAAATAAATATTTTGACCTCAGATTTGTGGTCCCAAAACCACTATTTTGATTTGACTAAAGACTGGCTGTTACACACGGAGTGCCAGTTTCTATTTTTTCGGATAAAGATTCGAGGTTCGCATCGTGATTTTGGAATAAATTGCAAGAAAATTTGGGTACGCGATTGCACTTTAGCATTACTTTCCATCCATAAACCGATGGTCAGCCTGAGAGAATAATTCAAATTCTCGAAGATATGCTTCATTGCTATGTTTTAGAGTTTGAAGGCTACTGGGAGAAATACTTACCATTAGTTGAATTCGCGTATAACAATGATTTTCAATCGAGCATAAAGATGGCACCGTATGAAGCATTATATGGTCACAAATGTCTAACTCTATTGTACTGGACGAAGCTTAGTGAGAAAATGATTCATAAGGTTGATTTGGTTAGAGAGGCCGAAGATAAAGTGAAAGTAATTTGTGACAATTTGAAAGCAACTTCAGATCGACAGAAATCGTATGCAAATTTGAAATGTAAAGACATTGAATTTCAAATCGAGAACAAAGTATTTTTGAAAGTATCTTTGTGGAAGAAGATTCTTTAATTTGGTCGCAAAGGAAAATTAAGTCTGCGATTTATCGGGCCATATGAGATTATCGAGAGAATAAGGCCAGTGGCATATCGACTAGCTTTACTGCCGGAATTAGAAAAGATTCATAATGTGTTTCATTTGTCAATGCTATGCCAATATAGGTTAGATCCATCACATGTAATTTCTTCAACAGAGATTGAAATTCAGTCTAATATGACGTATAGCGAAGAACCGATTAGAATTCTAGCTTGAGAGATTAAAGCGTTGAGAAATAAAAACATAGCTTTGGTGAAGGTTTTGTTGCAAAATCACAGGATTGAACAAGCTATGTGGGAACCCGAGGAAGATATGAGAAAATAGTACCCTAACCTCTTTTCCAGTAAGATTTTCAGGGACGAAAATTCCTAAGGGGGGAGAGTTGTAACAACCAGTTTTTAGTCAAATTAAAATAGTGGTTTTGGAACCACAAATTTGAGGTTGAAATAATTATTTTATTATTATTTTAAGGTCTTTAGCATGATAGTATGGGTGTGTGAAAATTTCGTTAAGAAATTTTATTGTTTAAATGCTTAATTTGATAAAAAGGACTAAATCATGTAAAGTGTAAAAGTGGAGTTCTATTAGCTTAAGGTGTCTAATAGCTATGGAATTTTAAATTAGAGGTCCTTATGTGGTAAATAGCCTAATAATATGATAGTGGATGATAATGGCTTGGTAATTCTGAAATTTGTGATAATTTTAAAAGTTAATTTTGGTATTTAGTAAATAAAGGTTAATTAAATGAAACAAAACATTTTTTATGTGTTCATCTTCTTCAAAACACACTTAGGCCAATTTTTACTTGGAGAAAGAAAGCTAGGGTTCGACCATCTTCTTTCTTTCAAATAGGTATGATTTTTGTTCTATTTTTAATGATTTCTATGTTTTTGAGATCGTTGCAGCTTAATCTAGCTAGCCTAGGGACTAATTTGCAAAATTTTTAAAGGTTTAGGGTTTTTCCATTGATGAATATGTGTGTACTATGATGTTTGATGATAGAAAATGTATGCTTGTTGTTAGATAAACAACATTTGTAAAGTGATTTTTGATAAAATTGTCAATTAGGGATTTATTTATGAAATGTGAAAATTTTGTGGTTAAAATATGAAATAAATGAAAAATATGGGTTGCTATGGTAATAAGAGGAATTTGACTAGCATGTGTAGGGACCTAATTGCATGAATTTGTGTTTTTATGAGCTAGGGACTAAATTATAAAATTGTTGAAATATTAAGGGTAAAAGTGTAAAGTTGCCTTAATATACATTTTGGGCTAGATTGAAAAGAATGAAAATTAAATAAGCTAAATTTGATTACATACAGATCAAGAAAAGCAAAGTTTGGATCTAGATAGGGGGAAAAACAAGGTTTTGGACTAATCAATCTATTTCATCATTTTTGCGATTGAGGTAAGTTCGTCTATTAATAAGCATTAATATATTTGTGTTTTAAATGCTTTATTATTGAATTATTTATGAATACGACCTTGTGAATATGTTCAATGACGATTCGACAAATGTGAAATCCCGGTTGAACCTTAGGAATAGATTAGGATATGAATTACATGTCATTAGGGGTTATGTGATTTAGGTGGTAGTTCTTACGTCCTACCGGTGGCTGAGTTATCCGGCATGTGTTGCAGATTCTCGTCAGCTTGTGTGAGCAGCAATGTGTAGCCACGTCATGATCGTCATCTTATGTGAGTACACCCATTGATAGCTCGAGAGTGAGCATTATTTGAGATATGAGATTGAGATAGCTTCGGCTACGTATTGGCACTTAGGGTGCGAGATTCCTAAGTATCTGATAGTATTCCAAATGATTAACAGGTATATCAAAGATATGGATGAGTATGAGATTGGTACGAGATGGTACAGGTATGTACATGAACTGTATAAGCTTTGAATAGAAGAAATTGATGGAAATTGTGTTTAATCTTTGGGTTTAATATATGTGTTAAGTTTTGGATCAAATTTGAATTGCATTATATGATGTTTATGTTATTGAATTTTTGATTGGTAAGTTTTAGTTACTTAGCATACGAGCTTAATAAGCTTTATAGTTTACTCTGTTTACTTTTTCGTGTTTTATAGTGTTATCAAAGCTTGCTCAGATTGCGAGTTGTCGGTGATCTCATCACGCTATCAAGCTATCACTTGGTACTTTTGAACTTATGTATTTGGTTATATGGCATGTATAGGAGTTATGGTCATTTTGGTGTAAGTTAGTAATGGATTTAGCCATTTCAGTTGACTTGTAAATGCTGAATGGTTTGTTATGTGTATGGCCATGTGATTTGGCTTATTTTGGTATGATTGGTGATGTATGTATATATGTGAGAAATGCCTTTGATATGTTGTGTAATATTGTCATTTATATGCTTGTTGTGAGTTGGCATTTATGGATGACAAATGGTTGAAATTTGAAGTTGATATGCTTGTGGCTTTAGGTAAAATACTGCATAATTGAATGTGGCCATTTAGGTGATTTGAGAATGTGAATTTAGTATAAATTGAATAGCATATGTGGTACTTGTGTGCCTTGTAGTTGATGGTATTGAAATGGCATGAATTATGCTTAGTTGAGATTGATTTGAATGTCTATTGATGCTATGCTATATGCCAATTGATGTTTTTAAATGGTTGTTGATGGTCGCTAAACTAACTAAAAATTCGACCAAGGCAAGCGCACCAATCGAATAGTAATATAGTTGTGGTGAAACAAGAAATATTGTACCCACAAGGACTAAAAGTACTAGTAATTACTATCTTTTTATTATCTTGCCCAAGAATTAAAGGGATGTTTTTAATCTAAGATTAATTATTTAATTAACTAAGAACACGACAGAGGTAAAAGTTGGAAAATACTGTTGGAAAACCGATGGAGAAGACAATACCCAAGGAAGAATCCACCTAAACTTCACTTATTACTTCTGAATTAGACGATTTATTCACTTGACTTAATCCGTAGAAATCCCTGATTTATGTTAATATCTCTCTCGAGACTAAAAACAACTAACTCTAGGTTGATTAATTTAAATCTCTTTCTAATTAAAACCCTTATTGCTGCATTAACTCGATCTATGGATTCCCTTATTAGATTTGACTCTAATTCGGCATATTTACATCGCCCTGTGTCTAGGATTGCATTCAACTCTGCTTAATTATGCTAGATTTACTCGTAAACAAGG
The DNA here is from genome assembly GCA_025698465.1 of Gossypium longicalyx. NCBI lineage: Eukaryota > Viridiplantae > Streptophyta > Magnoliopsida > Malvales > Malvaceae > Gossypium > Gossypium longicalyx. The sequence goes on along the minus strand of CM046995.1, from coordinate 31,763,303 downwards.
ACTTTTGCTCCACTGAATAAGCACATCAGGCTTGAATTAATATCCTAAAATAGTAAAGCAAGAATTAAGAACACATAATTAAGAATAAGAACAAGTATTTATTATATAATTCAAATAGTAATAAGATCTATCTTAGGTTTCATCTCCCTTAGGTATTTAGGCAGTTTAGTTCATAACGATGGGGGAGAACATCTCAAAATTGGGAGATTAACGAAACATAAAGAAACCCAAAGAACTTCTAAGAAAATTGAATGGAGATCTTCAGTCTTGAAGTAGATCCTACTTCCGAGCTAATTCCGATGGCTGTCTTCGAGTATTCTCTACCTTCCACACTCTGTTCCCCCCTTTAGATCCTCTCCTAGTGTGTTTAAATAGACTTGGGAATGCCTAAAATAGCCCAAAATTAGCCTTTTTTGAGTAGAATTAAAATAAGTCTCGACAGGGACATGGCCGTGTGGCACGCCTGTATGATGGTGCTCAGGCCGTGTGCAATTCTGATATGGTTTTAAGTTGACACGGCCATGGCACACGGGTGTGTGGTCTACCCATGTGGCTCACACGAGCGTGTGGATTACCCGTGTGGAAGTGTCTAGGCCGTGTGCAGCACTAAAATAAACCTATTTTGTCTGTTTTTGGCCTTTTTCTTGCACTTTCGCTTTCCTATGCTCATCTGGATATAAAACATGAAATTAAAGGATTAGGAGCATCAAATTCACTAAATCTTATGATAAATCATCCAAAAATATGCCAAATCATGGGATTAAAATATGTTACTTTTGAGGTTTATCAGTTGCAATTTGGGTGAGAAAGATGGCTTGGTAAATAGCCTATTTTTGTCCACATAGGCAGAGACACGGGCATGTGTCTCAGCCATGTGTGGCAAACGATTAGGTGACACGGTTGTGTATCCCCTGGTGTTTAATTAGAAATCAAGTCAGTATGCTCCACACGGCCCAACACACGAGCGTGTGACTTGGCCGTTTGGCATAAGTCAGTATACCCTACAGGATTGGCACGACCTAGCACACGACCTGGAACACAAGCATGTGAGGCCATTTCAAGGGGCACACAGGCTTGTGAGGCCATTTCGAAGGGCACAGGGGCGTGTAGTTGGCCATGTGACCCAAGTCAAAGAGTTACACGGGGTCAGACACGGGCTGAGACACGGCCATATAATCCCATTTTGAATGTCCACACAGCCTGTGACACGGGTGTGTCTTTGGCCGTGTGTCCCTTATATTTTGTAAAATTTTCTAAGTATTCTAAAAATTTCCTAATATATTGGTTTAGTCTCGAACCACTTTTAAACCATGTTTTGGGCCTCGTAGGCTCGTATTAGGGACTTGATGTATTATTGTGAATAGTTTTTATTGTGAATAGTTTTTCTTTGAAAATGAAAAATGAATGAGAATTGTATGTTTTATTGTGTAATAAGTTTAGTAATGCTCCGTAACCCTATTTTGACGACAGATACTGGTGAGGGGTGTTACAGGTAGTGTGAAAACCAACAAACTTGTGTGTCAATAGTATGGAAGATGACATTTTAGAGATTGTTAGATGAATAATAAAGCCTATTTCAGAGGTGGCTCACAAGATCATTTTATTCGTGATTGCCTTGAGTTACCAGAGAAAGGCAAATTTTTTAATGCAAGGCTAAGCAATACAGCTGCCAGAGGGAGACCACCTCGAAATGTTAGAAATATGACTAGTAGCAAAGGTGCAACAAAGGATTTTGCTGTGAGATTAGAGGCTTGAGTGTCAGCCACAGCTTATGCTATTTGTGCTTGTGAAGATGCATCGGCACCAGATGTTATCACTGGTACTTTTCTCTTTATGACACTGATGTAATTGCTTTGATTGATCCTAGATCGACTCATTCCTATGTTTGTATAAATTTAGTGCTAGTAAGAGTTTACCTGTTGAGTCTACTGAAATCGTGATTAAAGTATCGAACCCCTTAGGCCAGTATGTCTTAGTTGATAAAGTTTGCAAGAATTGTCCTTTGATGACTCGGGGTTATTGTTTTTCGGCAAATTTGATGATTTTACTATTTGATGAATTCGATGTGATTTTGGGTATGGATTGGTTAACTCTGTATGATACTATTGTAAACTGTAGATGAAAGACTATTGAATTAAAATGTCAAAATAGTGAAATTCTTCGTATTAAATTCGATGATTCGAGTGGGTTTCCTATTGTGATATTGATGATGCTAGCACAAAAACATGTGAGAAAGGGTTGCAATGCTTACCTTGCATATGTAATTGATACAAAAGTGTCTGAATCAAAGATTGAATAGGTGCCAGTGGTTTGTGAATATCTAGATGTGCTTCCAGAAAAGATACCCAGGTTACAACCAATCAGAGAGGTTGAATTTGCTATTGAGTTAGTATCGGGAACATCACCAAAATCGATAGCTTTGTACAAAATGGCTCCAACAGAGTTAAAAGAGTTGAAATCTCAGTTACAAGAGTTAACAGATAGAGGATTTGCACGTCATAGTTTTTTGCCTTGGGGTACACCAGTTCTGTTCGTCAAGAAGAAAGATGGATCGATGAGATTGCGTAACGACTATCGTCAGCTTAACAAGGTTACGATTAAGAATAAGTATCCTTTGTTTAGAATTGATGATTTTTTCAATTAGTTGAAAGGAGAAAAAGGATTTTCAAATATTGATTTGCGATCTGACTATTATCAGTTGCGAGTTAAAGATTCGGATGTGCCAAAAACTGCATTCAGAACCAGGTACGGACATATAACACCCCTAACCCGTATCCGTTGCCGGGCTAGGGTTAAAGGCATTACCAGAAAAATTAAAATATTTTACGAACAATTCATATACAATATCCACAATCATAGTGAAACATTATCATAATGCCCCTTATATTGGTCATCAAGACCATAAACATGCATTAGAAAGGGGCCGAGACTAAATTGATTTCAAACAAAAATTTTTGAAACTTAAAATTTTTTTCAAAGTTGTACAGGTCACACGCCCGTGTGAACAGGCCGTGTGGCTCACACGGCTTTAGACACGTCCGTGTGTCTAGGTCTTATCAAAATAGGGCATACATACTGACTTGTGCACATGGCTACAAGACACGCCCGTGTAACGCCCCAAAAGTCTCAGAATCCTGAATTTTTTTTTCGATTTTGATGAAATTGTGCTTAACATTCCTAGTCAAGTGTTAATTATATGATAGTAGGTCGCGGTTAAGGGTTGAGTTCAAATTTAGGGGTAAAGGAAATTATAAATTAGTAGTTAAAAGAACCCTGATGGCAATAAGGTTGGTTTTTAAATAAATGAAGGAGGAATTGGACACAAAAAGAGCTTGTGGCAAGGAGGCAAGTGGCGTGTTGAGCTATTGAGGGGGCTTGGGTTTGAATCCCTCCTTACTCAAAAGGAGGACTTATTTTTGTTTAGCAGATGGCGAAAAGTAGTGCTGATTATGAACTCTGTAGGGAGTGATAAGAAGAGAAATTTGAGGAGGGGATTATGGAGTTATCAGGGAGACAAATTAGAAGATGAGGAGTGCAAAGAGGTAGAGCCAAATTGGGAAATTGGGCATGGGAAATTCGGCTATAGACTTTATATATAGGTGCCGAATGTGAGGATGCCAAGTTAATGCCAAATTTTCCCTCTCCTTGTTACCAGAAAACACTTTTTCTAAAAGCCGAAAATCCCTTGTTCTTCCTTCTTTCCTTTGTGCCAATTCTCCATTCTTTCTTTACTCAAGATCTCTTTTTGATTCACCTCTAGTTTTAAACGATTTCTCTTTGTGCCGAATAACCTTTTTACCATACAAGTCGCAAGAACCAAATATCCTCTGAGCCACCACTACTCTTTCTACTTCGGCCAATTCTAATGTAAGTGTTTTGTTCTCTCAATCGGTTTTACTAGTGTCGTTTACTTTATCCCTCACTTCTCCTAACCGGTGTTGGTAGGATTAGTATCAAATCCTAGTCTTTTGGATCCTTGCCGATTTGCTCCTTAGGTGTGAGATTTTGGTAAGTGTCATTCACTTCGATAAGGGTTGGCTGAATAGGCTTTAGTAGAAAAGGGTGACATATGTTCGATACAAGTCAACCATTATGTTTTTAAAGATAAAGGTTAATGCAGATTTGGGAAGTGCTCGTGATCTGTGAGTAAGGAAAAGCTATTAAGACTTGGCATTTTTAGGTAAGGTTAAGGTGAGACTTCGGCTTCTGGTAAAGTATTCGACAAGTATTTGAGATTAATCCTTGAGTGATATCGATTGTAGGTTCATGGCTAAAGGGATCGTAGCACGCTTTATTACCAGGTGTGTACATACACTGCACACACATAGTAGATCGGCAGATCCTGAAATGCCGAATCCATGGACTTGGGCTATGTTTTGGTCAACTGGGAAATAATGGGCTAAATGGGCCGATGGGCTGTAGGGCCCATAATTGACAAAATTAGTAATTGATGTTATGTGATGGAAAATTGTATGAAAGCATGACTGTGGAAGTGATTAGGCCTAGTGGGCCATATAAATATGATTTGGGCTTAATGGGCCATATGAATGAGATTAGGCCTAGTGGGCCATGTGCATGTATGTAGATTTGTTAGGGCTTTGTAAAGGGTTTTGGGCCTAGTATCCGATAACTTCTTAAACAGACATAAAACTTAATTAATTTATTGTGACCATGGACAAGTCATAGGGTTAAGGTGTGGCAACGGGTATATACATGTCTAGGATTGGATCTAGGGAGAGCTTGGTACTTAAGCAGTCTTAATGACTCACCTACTCTTCTCTGGAATCCTATCTAGTGCATAGTATTCGTTCATCTTAGCTCACAGGATTCGTTAACAGGCCAAGGTAATTGAAAATCGTAATAAAAAAAAATTATCGAAATGCCCCTACGGGCGAAAATGACCAAAATACCTCTATGTGTTGAAGGTAAGATTTATAGATGTTATATGCATATCTGTTGCATACATACAATATTCCGGTTAGGTTGCATCTGGGTTGGGAATTATGGAACGGAGGAAGTATATGAGGATCGCATGGTTGCTTGACAACCATGGATCCACCAACGACTGTTAAGCCCAATATGTGATTGGCAGCTTGCAGCAATGAAGGTAGTTCCGCAACTGGGCTACCATTGATGTGTATCGGTTGAGTGGGTCGATATTTATATCCCCACATGATGTGTACCGGGGGACAGAGTTGATGTGTATCGGTTGGATTATTTAGGGTGGGTTGCATTGCATTGCATGTATGCTTTTATGGTGATTGATGAATGCTAGTTACTTGTCGAGGGTTGTACACACTGAGTTTGTGAAAACTCACCCCCTCTTTTATTTTTCTCAGGTGATGCTTAGTAGAAGGTTCAATGTTTGGAGGGACTTGGAGGTGGCCAGCTAGCAAGACGACTTGGATTTGTTATATTTTAAGTAATTTTAGATTGGAATGTAATAAGGCCTTCCCTTTTGGTTATCATGTGGATTATTATTTTATGCATTGTAACTATGAGAAGTTAAACAGGGGTTCCCTAAATCATAGTTTTGTTTTTCTACGATTTCGCAACTAAGTTTTATTTAAATGATAGGTTTTCATAAATCATCTGTTTTAAACAAGCTTTCACGATTGAAAGGAGTTTTATAAGTTAATGAAGGTTTCTCATTCTAAGGAAGGGTTTTCAATGAAAACAAGGTTTTCAATGAAAACAAGGTTTTCGATAAAACACTTCAATGTAATACGCCAGATTCGGCCATAACGTCCGGGCCGGGTTTGGGATGTTACATTTAGTGCTATCAGAGCCAAGGTTGCAAAACTCAAGCTGTGAAGTGGGCCTTATTACTTGGATTTCGTCTTTAAATTTTTTTTCTGGATCACAATGTTTTGGAAAAAGGTAAGTCTTGCTGTGCGGCACACCGAGTCTTCGACGTCGAACCAAGTAAGTTATTTTATTCTTAAGCCGTTTAATTTGATATATGGTAGGTACCTAGTGGGCTACTTTAGATGATTATACTAAGGTTTTTAGATTGAAACTAAAGCCCGTAGGACCTTGGAACTGTAGAGGAATTATGAAAACAATATTCTTTTTAATACTTTCATAAAACTTCGGTTTAATTATTGAAACTAACTAAAACTTCATAAAATTTCTATTTCAGATAACACGATGAGTGCTAGAAGAGGTGTGAGAGGCCGTGGCTGAGGCCGCGAAAGTGCAAAGGCTGAGTCGTCGACATCGGGCCATATGCCCAATGTTGGAGTAGAAGAGGCTCTGGCCTCACCTGTGGCTGAGAATGGGCCTTATGATCGGGCCGTGGGGGATGATGCATTGTCACAGGCAATGCTAAGGATTTTGGAGAGGGTCGCTGGGCCCAATAATGGCACGGGAAATTGTGGGTCCATTCTATAGCGACTTCGTTCAAATGGGGCTGAGAACTTTAAGGGCGTGGCTGGTGTGGCTCTTAACATGGCTGAATACTGGTTGGAGGCCACTGAAAGGATAATGGAGGATTTGGACTGTTCACTTGAACAAAAGCTGAAAGGGGCAGTGTCACTGCTTAGGGAAGGAGCTTACCAATAGTGGCTAACAGTGAAAGAGGGCACCCAAAAGGAGCAGGTCACTTGGGAGTTCTTCAAAGCTGCATTTCAAGGGAAGTATGTTGGTGCGAGTTATATGGATGCTAGAAGGAAGGATTTTCTGATCTTAACCCACGAAAACAAATCTGTGGCGGAGTCTGAGGCGGAATTTCTACGCCTTAGTAGGTATGCAAGGGTTATGGTGGCAACGGACTATGAGTGTTGCGTTAGGTTTGAGGATGGACTTAGAGATAGCCTCAGAGTATTGATAGCTCCACAAAGGGAGTGAGTTTTCTCAGAGTTGGTGAAGAAAGCAAAGATAACGGAGGAGGTAAAGTGCACTGAGCGCTTAAATCGAGAAAAAGAAAGGGGTAAGAATAAAAGGGAGGCTGAGACTCCTGGTGTTGGACAAAGGCCTAGGGCTAGAGCCAGAGTTAATGGGCCAGTTAGAGCAGGGCCCCTTGTTGTTAATATAAGGGTGCCACCTTGTGCTAATTGTGGGAGAAGCCATGGAGGCAAGTGTTGGAAGAGGACGGGAGCTTGTTTAGCTCGTGGGTCTATGGAGCATAGGATCAGGAATTGCCTTAAAATGCCAGTTCAGGTGCCAGTTGCGGGCCGAGGTGGTGTCCAGCCACCAAGGGGTGGTCAGCTGCCGCCAAGGGGTCGTGGGCAGGCTAGGGACGGTAACGGCAATGGACGTGGACGTGGAGCACCAGGCGAAAATGCAGGCCATGCTGAGGCGAGGCAGCCAGCTTTGGTTTATGCTGCTCGTCATTGAGAAGACGGGGATGCCCCAGATGTGATAACATGTATGTTCTTTATATATGAGTTACCTTACACAGCATTGATTGATATTGGATCGACGCATTCATATGTTGCATGCAATATGGCTGAACCTTTGGGTGATATGTTTGAAATTACTGTGAATGAGATGATTGTGATAAGCCCGTTAGGTTAGTCAGTGGGAGTGAATAAGTTGTTTAGGGAGGTACCCTTAGTAGTCCAAGGGGTTACCTTCTTAGCGAATTTGATGGAGCTGTCGTTTAGTGAGTTCGTTTTAATCTTATGTATAGATTGGCTAGTGAAACACCGAGCCACCATGGATTGTGTTGCAAAGCACATGGTGTTAATAACGGTGGGGGATAAGGAGGTGGTGGTGATTGGTGAACGCCGAAATTACCTGTCGAATGTGATTTCGGCGTTAAGGACTAAAAAGTTGGTACGAAAGGGATACAAAGCCCATTTGGCTTATATTAGCAATACGGAGGCTAAGAGCCCTATTGTTAAGTAATTGAGAACAGTTAGGGAATTTTCTAATTTTTCCCAAGGAGCTGCCAGGGGTGCCACCAAGCAGAGAACTAGAATTTGGGAAAAAGTTGCTACCTGAGTCGGCTCCGGTGTCCATCGCCCCTTATCAGATGGCACCAAAGGAGTTGGTAGAACTTAAGGCACAGATTCAGGAATTGTTGGATCGAGGATTCATTCGACCCAGTGTGTCTCTGTGGGGAGCACCAGTGTTATTCATAAAGAAGAAAGATGGAACATTGCAAATGTGCATCGGCTATCGGCAGTTAAATTAGTTAACTATTAAAAACAAGTACCCTCTGTCAAGAATTGGTGATATTTTTGATCAGTTTAGGGGAGCTTCCATTTTCTCGAAGATTGATTTGTGTTCGGGGTATCACCGATTAAGGGTTAAGGAGGCGGATGTTCATAAGATAGCTTTTAGAACTTGTTATGGGCACTACGAGTTCTTGGTGATGCCATTCGGGCTGACAAACGCACCTGCCGCTTTCATAGATCTCATGAATCAGGTCTTCCAACCCTACCTAGATCTGTTCGTGGTAGTTTTTATAGATGACATTTTAGTGTACTCAATAGATGAGGATGAGCATGATGCACACTTAAGGATTGTGTTGTAGATTGTGAGGGAGAAGCAGTTGTATGCCAAATTCAGTAAGTGTGAATTTTGGCTAAGGGAGGTTACTTTTCTTGGACATGTGGTGTCATTTAAGTTGATTATGGTGGATCCCCGGAAAATTGAAGCAGTGTTAGACTGGAAAACACCCAAGTCGGTATAAGAAATTCGAAGTTTTCTGAGCTTGGCAGGGTATTATAGGCGGTTTGTTGAGGGCTTTTCGATAATTGCTACACCTTTAACTAAGTTATTGAGGAAGGGGGTATCGTTTGTTTGGACGGACAAGCAGCAGGAGAGTTTTGGAAAACTTAAGAAGGTTTTAACTGAGGCCCCTGTGTTGATCCAGCCAGTGCCTGGGAATGAGTTTATGATTTATAGTGACGCGTCGCATGTGGGATTGGGATGTGTATTGATGCAAGAAGGAAAAGTGGTTGCGTATGTGTCACGTCAACTTAAGACTCACAAGGTGAATTACCCAACCCATGACTTGGAGCTAGCTGCGATGGTTTTCGCACTAAAAATATGGAGGCATTATTTATACAGAGAGAAGTGCATAATTTATTCAGACCACAAGAGTTTGAAATACCTTCTTACCCAAAAGGAGCTAAACCTTAGGCAGCATAGATGGGTAGAATTATTGAAGGATTATGATTGTACAATTGAATACCACCCTGGAAAAGCGAATGTGGTAGCCGACGCGTTGAGTCGTAAGGTTAAGGCAGACTTGAAGGCTATGCTCACCCGTTTAAGCTTGTTAGGTGATGGTAGATTGTTAGCTGAGCTTTAAGTAAAACCGGTGTGGGTCGAGCAGATAAGGAGCAAGCAATTAGTGAATGAGACTTTGGGTGCTCGTTTTAGACAAGTAGAGAGTGGGGAGACATCGGACAATGGGATAAATAGTGAAGGAGTGTTGTGTTTCCGTGGGAGAATGTGTATACCTAAGAACAATGATCTAAGACAGTCTATCCTGCAGGAAACACATAACAGCCTCTATGCTATACATCCTGGTGGAAACAAGATGTATTGGAATTTGCATGAGCTTTATTGGTGGCCAAGACTTAAGCGCGAGGTTATTGAGTTCGTAAGTAAATGCTTGGTTTGTCAAAAAGTGAAGGCGGAACATTAGTTCACTTCAGGATTGCTTTAGCCAGTAAAGATTCCACTGTGGAAGTGGGAAAAGATTACTATGGACTTTGTCAGTGGGCTACCCTTGACGCCTACTAAGAAAGACTCGATATGGGTTATAGTGTATCGGTTAACCAAGTCTGCCCATTTTGTACCGGTTCGCACCGATTACTAGTTGCAAAAGCTGGCTAAGTTGTATGTAGCGGAGATTGTAAGATTGCATGGAGTGCCAGTCTCCATAATATCTGATAGGGACCTAGGTTTCACTTCGCAATTTTGGAAAAAGATGCATGAAGCGTTGGGTACTAGGTTGAACTTCAGTGCGGCATTTCACCCTCAAACTAATGGACAGTCGGAAAGGGTGATCCAAGTGTTGGAAGATATGTTGAGGGGATGCGTGATTGAGGTTCAAGGTAGCTAGGAGGACTATTTGCCATTAGCCAAATTTGCGTACAATAATAGCTATCAAGAGAGCATTGGGATGGCTCCGTATGAAGAGTTGTATGGGCGAAGGTGTCGAACCCCAACATGTTGGACGGAGTTAGGCGAACAAAGAGTTTTGGGCCCTGAGTTAGTAGTAGATACTGAGGATAAGGTGAAACCGATTCGGGATCGATTGAAGGAGGCCCTGGATAGGCAGAAGTCGTATGCTGACCTTAAACAACGAGAGATAGAGTATGCAGTGGGGGACTTAGTGTTTCTTAAGGTTTCTCTGTGGAAGAAGGTATTGAGGTTTGGAAGGAAGGGGAAACTAAGCCCAAGGTTTATTGGGCCGTATCGGGTTGTAAGGCAGATTGGGCCAATCACTTATCAGCTGGAATTACCTTCGAAACTAAGCCAAATCCACGACGTGTTTCATGTCTCAATGCTAAGACGGTATCGCTCGGATCCTTCGCATGTTGTGGCGGTTGAGGAAATCGAGGTCTGGCAAGACTTAACTTTCGAGGAAGAGCCCATAAAAATAATTGGTCGAGATGTCAAAGTACTAAGAAGGAAGTCCATTCCATTAGTCAAAGTACTTTGGCACAATCACAAGGCTGAAGAGGCTACTTAGGAACCTGAGGAAGTGATGCGACATCAATATCTTCAACTATTTGAATCAGGTAAATTTCGAGGATGAAATTTCTTTTAGGGGGTAGAGTTGTAACGCCCCAAAAATCCTGGAATCTCGAATTTTCATTTTCTTTTCGGTTTCGATAGAAATTGTGCTTAACATTCCTAGTTAAGTGTTGATTATATGATAGTAGGTCGTGGTTAAGGGTTGAGTTCGAATTTAGGGGTAAAGGAAATTATAAGTTAATAGTTAAAAGAACCTTGATAGCAAGAAGGTTGGTTTTTAAATAAATCAAGGAGGAATTGGACACAAAAAGAGCTTGTGGCAAGGAAGCAAGTGGTGTGTTGAGCTATTAAGGGGGGCTTGGGTTGAAATCCCTCCTTGCTCAAAAGGAGGATTTATTTTTGCTTAGCAGATGGCCAGAAGTGGTGCTGATTATGAACTCTGTAGGGAGTGATAAGAAGAGAAATTTGAGGAGGGGATTAAGGAGTTATCAGGGAGTAAAATTAGGAGATGAAGAGTGCAAAGAGGTGGAGCCGAATTGGGAATTTGGGCATGGGAAATTTGGCTATAGACTTTATATATAGGTGCCAAATGTGAGGATGCCAAGTTAATGCTGAATTTTCCCTCTCCTTGTTACCAGAAAACACTTTTTCTAAAAGCCAAAAATCCCTTGTTCTTCCTTCTTTCCTTTGTGCCGATTCTCCATTCTTTCCCTACTCAAGATCTCTTTTTGATTCACCTCTAGTTTTAAACAATTTCTCTTTGTGCCAAATAACCTTTTTACCATACAAGTCGCAAGAGCAGAATATCCTCTAAGTCGCCAATACTTTTTCTACTTCGGCCAATTCTAGTGTAAGTGTTTTGTTCTCTCAATCATTTTTACTAGTATCGTTTACTCTGTCTCTCACTTCTTCTAATCGGTGTTGGTAGAATTAGTATCAAATCCCAGTCTTTTGGATCCCTGCCGATTTGCTCCGTAGGTGTGAGATTTTGGTTAGTGTTCTTCACTTCGGTAAGGGTTGGTCGAATAGGCTTTAGTAGAAAAGGGTGAAATATGTTGGATACAAGTCACCCATTATGTTTTTAACGATAAAGGTTAATGCAGATCTGGAAAGTGCTCGTGATTAGTGATTAAGGAAAAGCTATTAAGGCTTGGCGTTTTCAGGAAAGGTTAAGGTGAGACTTCGGCTTTTGGTAAAGTATTCGAGAAGTATGTGAGATAAATCCTTGAGTGATATCGATTGTAGGTTCGTGGCTAAGGGGATCATAGCACGCTTTATTACCAGGTGTGTACATACACTGCATACACACAGTAGATCAGCAGATCTCGAAATGGCAAAAAGTCAAAATGCCAAAAAGCTGAAATGCCGAAAAGCCAGAAGTTTGGCTACGGTAGTCTTGCGAGTGCGTGAACACTCGTAAGGGGGAAACCGATAGGTTATCTGAGACTCCATGGGCGATTCCATGGACTTGGGTTGTATTTTGGCCAACCGGGCAAGAATGGGCTAAATGGGCCGATAGGCTGTAGGGCCTATAATTGACAAAATTGGTATTTGATGTTATGTGATGGAAAATCATATGAAATCATGACTGTGGAAATAATTGGGCCTAGTGGGCCATATAAAGATGATTTGGGCTTAATGGGCCGAATGAATGTGATTTGGGCCTAATGGGCCATATGAATGAGATTGGGCCTAGTGGGCCATGTGCATGTATGTAGATTTGTTAGGGTTTTGTAAAGGGTTTTGGGCCTAGTATTCAATAACTACTTAAACAGACATAAAACTTAATTAATTTATTGTGACCGTGGACGAGTCATAGGGTTAAAGTGTGACAATGGGTATATGCATGTCTAGGATTGGAGCTAGAGAGAGCTTGGTACTTTAGCAGTCTCAATAACTCACCTCATCTTCTCTGGAATCCTACTTGGTGCATAGTATTCGTTCATCTTCGCTAACGGATTTGTTAACGGGCCAAGGTAAGTGAAAACCGTAATAAAGGAAAATTACTGAAATGCCCCTAAGGGCGAAAATGACCAAAATACCCTATGTGTTGAAGGTAAGATTTATTGATGTTATATGCATATCTGCTGCATACATACGATATTCTGGTTATGTTGCATCTGGGTTGGGAATTATGGAACGAAGGAAGTATATGAGGATCGCATGGTTGCTTGACAACCGTGGATCCACCAACGGCTGCTAAGCCCAATATGTGATTGGTAGCTTGCTGCAATGAAGGTAGTTCCACAACCGGGCTACCATTGATGTGTATCAGTTGGGTGGGTCGATATTTATATCCCCACATGATGTGTACTGGGGGACGGAGTTGATGTGTATTGGTTGGATTATTTGGGGCGAGTTGCATTGCATTGCATTGAATGTATGCTTTTATGGTGATTGATGAATGCTAGTTACTTGTCAAGGGTTGTACACACTGAGTTTGCGAAAACTCACCCCCTCTTTTATTTTTCTCAGGTGATGCTCAGTAGAAGGTTCGATGTTTGGAGGGACTTGGAGGTGGCCAGCTAGCAAGACGACTTGGATTTGTTATTTTTTAAGTAATTTTAGACTAGAATGTAATAAGGCCTTCCCTTTTGGTTATCATGTGGATTATTATTTTATGCGTTGCAATAATGAGAAGTTGAACAGGGGTTCCCTAAATCATAGTTTTGTTTTTCTACATTTCCGCAACTAAGTTTTATTTAAATGACAGGTTTTCATAAATCATCTGTTTTAAACAAGCTTTCGCGATTGAAAGGAGTTTTATAAGTTAATGAAGGTTTCTCGTTCTAAGGAAGGGTTTTCAATGAAAACAAAGTTTTCGATAAAACACTTCAATGTAATACTAAAGATTCGGCCATAATGTCTGGGCCGAGTTTGGGGTGTTACAGCCTGTGTGCCAGGCCGTGTGAAAATTAGGGAGGCTACTGACTTGAGTCACACAGCCAGTCACACGCCCGTGTGTCTAGGCCGTGCTCAAAACTGACTTGGCCAAACGGCCTAGCACACACCCGTGTGTGCGACCATGTGGTCTGCCCAGGCTCATTTCGAAATGGCCCTCGAGCAACACGGCTGAGACACACGCCTGAGTCTCTGCCCGTATGGCAAAAATAGACAACGCCAATTTGCCACCCATTAAGGGTCCTTCCTACAAACGTAAAACCAAAGAAATTTTATACCAATTGTTCAACCATTTCACAACCAATACATACACCAATCATGCCATAACATTATCAACCAATTTCATGCTTAATAGCCATGCCAAAATGTACCAAAACATAAGGCAAAATCATATCAAACATTTGTTTCATAACCTCATTTCAAATCATTCATTCTCATACCAAAATCTTACCAATTCATCAAATAAACACACACCAAAACTTACCAAATTGACCAATTCACTCGGCCATTCAAGAACACAACACATAGGCATAATTTGCATCACATATCATATACCAAAATCAAACCATAATTTCAACTATAATTAAGCCATATCACATGGCAAAATATACATTTCATAAAACATATTCAACTACCTCTAGCCTATACATGCCATACCCTAATATTTACACTTTCAAAATGTACTAAAATAGAGTTTGATAGTGGGGTGATGATCCTCGATGATCCCTGAGCTCCCGATAGCTACGATGTCTATAAAACAATGCAAACACACACAAAGTAAGCTTTCAAAAGCTTAGTAAGCCATATACAAATAAACTTAACGTTTAAAACATGAAAACATCATCAAATTACATATACTCCACAGCCAAATACTATCTCAAACCACATAGTTCATATACATTTAACTTATTCCCAATTCCTTTACACATAGCATATTTGCTCCTACTTATAACAGATATATCATCACTTGTACATATACTTACCTTTTATTCTCAAACATAGTATACAATTTGAATGTTCCTGAATCGGATACACATCTCATATAATCATTCATTTCTCAGAATGCCCGTTGAGCCGTTCAGAATCATAAGGATACGCAGATAACTCAGAAAGCTCATACAATGCCAACGTCCCTGACGTGGTCTTACATGTAATCAAATATTGATGCCACTGTCCCAAACAAGGTCTTACATGAAATCAAATACAATGTTGATGTCCCAAACATGGTTTTACACGTAAATGATAAGTTGATGCAAACGTCCTAGACGTGGTCTTACACGAAAACACATATCGGATCCTATGTCATGACAAATGTATCCTAACTATTCCTAAGGTTCGTACGGGGCTTTTCAGAGTCAGAGCTTTGTCGATACTTTCTCAGATATCTCATATTTCTCAACTCATATAGTCATTCATCATAAGTCAATAGCATATAATCGATAGTAATTTAATTCAAAACACATTTATTTGTATATTGACTTACCTCGTACGGAAATAAACGGAAATGAGCGACTATTCAACAACTTTCGTTTTCTCCTAATCTAATTCTGTTTTCTTTTGTTTTTGATCTAAACACATTCAAGTTTAACCCTTTTATTCACCAAATCATTCAAATCAATTCACAAGCACACATTTAGGGCATTTTACAAATTAGCCCTCATATTTTCACATTTTAACACTTTAGTCCCTATTTCACAAAATCACAAAATACATATAATTTCCATATACCCATGTTAGGTCGAATTCTCATAGTATTCATATAAGTCCATATTTTTCATTTATTTCACATTTTAGTCCCTCAAAATCTCCTTTTTACAATTTAGTCCAAATTACTCAAATTCATCAAAAATTCAAAGACAAAACTTAGTAATCTAACACATATCTTCCATTTACTAATGTCAAACTTCATAAAACTCATAATTTCATCAATGACTCAACTCAAAATCATCAACAATTTTAGAAATTCAAACATGGGCTTAATAGAACTCTAAACAACGATCACAAAAATGTCGAAATTATAAAAAAAAACGAAACAAAACTTATACCTCAATCAAAGAAATCAATGGCCAAACCCTAGGAATCCTTTTTGTTTCTTTTCTATTTGATTTTAGACAATAATAAGCATGAATGAACTAAAGTTCACGCATTTTGTTTTATTAATTAAACATAATTATTCCATTTACCATTTTACCCTTAGTAAATAAACACATCATTCATATTAATAAATGGTCATTAATGTCCATTCATACTTCTAATGGTCAAATATCAACATAAGTACCTCTCATTTAAAAAGACACAGCAAATAGGCACTTTAACAATTAGAAGACCACTTTTACAATTTACGCGATTAGGTCCTTTTCACAAATTAAGGACACAAATGATTTAATTTTCATACGAAACTTTCACACATGTCAATTCACATATTTTAAGCACATAAAATAATATTTAAATATTTTTATAACTAAGATTTGTGGTCCTAAAACCACTATTCTGACAAGGGTCTAAACTGGAATGTTACAGGACATTATGAATTTCTTGTATGCCATTCGGATTAACTAACACTCCTGTAGTTTTTATGGATTTGATGAATAGAATTTTTAGACCATATCTAGATAGATTCATAGTTGTATTCATTGATGACGACATTCTGATATATTCTTGAGACAAATCTGAGTATATCGAGCAATTAGGGATTGTGTTACAAGCATTGAGAGATAAGAAATTGTTTGCTAAATTCAGTAAATGTAATTTTTGGCTTCAAGAAGATAGATTTTAGGGACACATTATTTCAGCAGAAGGTATCCGAGTTTATCCGAGTAAGATTTCAGCAGTTGTTGACTGAAAACCACCAAGAAACGTATCTAAGGTCAGAAGCTTTCTGGGATTAGCTGGCTATTATCGGTATTTTGTAAATGGGTTCTCAATTATCGCTACACCAATGACTCAATTGTTACAAAAAGATGTGAAGTTGGAGTGGTCTAAAAAATGCCAATAGAGTTTTGATCAGTTGAAAGCACTGTTAACCGAAGCAACAGTTTTAGTTTGGCCTGAGTTGGGTAAAGAGTTTGTGATTTTCAATGATGCGTCATTGAACACTTTGGGATGTGTTTTAATGCAATAAGGAAAAGTGATAGCTTTTGCTTCCAGATAGTTAAAACAACATGAAAAGAATTACCGACACATGACTTAGAGTTGGCAGCTATTGTTTTCGCATTGAAAATTTGGCAACATTATTTGTTTAGTGAGAAATGTCTCATATTTAACGACCACAAGAGCTTGAAGTATCTAATGTCTCAGAAAGATTTGAATTTGAGACAACGGAGATGGCTCAAATTATTAAAAGACTATGAATTAGTGATTGATTATCATCCGGGGAAAGCGGATGTAGTCGCGGATGCTTTGAATAGGAAATATTTGTTCACTTTGAGAGAGATGAATACACTATTAACATTATCTAATGATGGTTCAATTAGCTGAGTTAAAAGCTAAACTAGTGTTTCTCTAGCAAATATGTGAAGCTTAGAAATATGACAATGAATTGTAAGCTAAAAGAGTACAGTACAAGTTGACTACTGATTCAGAGTATCAGATCAGATCTGATGATTATTTGTTATTTCGAGGTAGAGTTTGTGTGTTGAGAAATCTCGAGCTTATACAGAAAATTTTACAAGAAGCACACAATAGTTTCTTATTTGTTCACCCGGGGAGTACTAAGATATACAGTGATCTAAAATAGATGTACTAGTGGTAGGGCATGAAACGAGACATTTGAAACTTGTATCGAGATGCTTGGTTTGTCAACAGGTCAAAGATGAACATCAAGTGCCTTCGGGACTATTACAGCCAATAATGATACCTGAGTGGAAATGAGATAGAGTTACGATAGATTTTGTATTGGGGCTACCCCTATCTCCGAAAAAGATAGATGCTATTTGGGTTGTTGTTAATCATTTAACGAAATCTGCACATTTCATTCATGTACGTACAAACTTTTCACTTGATAGATTAGCTGAACTGTACATATTTGAGATTGTCAAATTGCACGAGGTGCTAGTTTCTATTATTTTGGATAGAGATCTGCAGTTTACGTCATGATTTTGGAACAAATTGCAAGAGGCTTTAGGTACACATTGCATTTTAGTACTGCATTTCATCCTCAAACCGATGGTCAATCCGAGAAAGTGCTTTAGATTCTTGAAGATATGTTTCGTTGCTGTGTTTTAGAGTTTGAAGGTAATTGGGAAAAGTATTTATTGTTGGTTGAGTTTGCATATAATAATAGTTTTCAATCAAGCATAAAGATGGCACCGTATGAAGCTTTATACGGTCGTAAATGCCGAACTCTATTGTACTAGACCGAGCTTAGTGAGAAAAGATTCACAGGGTTGATTTGATCAGAGAGACTGAAGAGAAAGTGAAAGTAATTCATGATAGTTTGAAAGCAACTTCAGATCGACAGAAATCGTATGCGGATTTGAAACATAAAGATATTGAATTTCAAATCGGTGACAAAGTGTTTCTAAAAGTTTCACCATGGAAGAAGGTTCTTCGATTTGGTCGCAAAGGAAAATTGAGTCCACGATTTATCAGATCATACGAGATTATCGAGAGAATTGGGCCAGTAGCTTATTGACTTGAGTAACCATTAGAGCTAGAAAAGATTCATAATATGTTTCATGTGTCACTGTTTCCCTCGCATATAATTTCTCTGCCAGAGATTGAAATTCAGCCCGATATGTCGTATAGCGAAGAATTGATCAGAACTTTAGCCCGATAAATTAAAGAGTTAAGAAACAAAAGCATAGCTCTAGTGAAGGTTCTTTGGAAACGTCATGGCATTGAAGAGGCTACGTGGGAACCCAAAGAAGCTATGGGAAAATAGAACCCTAACCTATTTTCTAGTAAGATTTTCGAGGGCAAAAGTTCCTAAGGGAGGAGAGTTCTAACAACCCGTTTTCTGTGAAATCAGAACAGTGGTTTCAAGACCATAAATCTGACATTAAAATATTTATTTTATTATTATTTTAATGTCTACAGCATGTGAGTAGTGTCATATAATTTTTTTTAAGAAATTTTATCGTTAACATGCTTAATTCGATAAAAAGGACTAAATTATAAAAGGTGCAAAGCTAGAGTTCTATAAGCTAAAGGGATTTATTAGCTATGAAATTAAATGACTGGAGGGTTTATGTTGTAATTAAACCATTAACATGTTGAGTGGATAAATATGGACATTTTATTAAGTGAATTAATGGTTAATAATAAAGGTTATATAGGTAATTTAGTAAATAAAATCTAAATTAATTAAAACAAAGCCAATTTTCTTCATCATTCATCTTCTTGCCAAAAATTTAAGAAGAAAAATCCATTAGAGAAGCCTTACCATTTGGCCAACCTTTCAAAGCTTGCATGGTATGATTTTTAGTCCCATTTTTAATGATTTCTATGTTTTCGAAGTCGTTGTAGCTTAATCTAGCTAGCCTAGGGACTAATTTGTGAAACTATTAAAGTATTAGGGTTTTACCATTGATAACGTGTATGTGTTTTTATGTTTGACAGTAGAAAATAAATGGTTATTGTTAGATAAACAACATTTGTTGAGTGATATTGAATGAAATTGTAAATTAGGGGGTTAAACTGAGAAAAATGAAAATTATGTGGTAAATGTGAAATAATGAAAAATATGAGATGCTATGGGCTTAAGTGAATTTTGGCTAGCATGGGTATAAGTTAAATTGCATGAATTTGCATTCTTATGAGCTAGGCACTAAATTGTAAAGAAGTCAAAAGTTTAGGGGTAAAAGTGTAAATTTGCAAAAATATGTATTTTGGGCTGAATTGAATAGAATGAATACTAAACGGATAGAATTTGAATATGTAAATAAAGTTAAGCCTCGTACGGATCTATATCGAGGGAAAGATAAAGTATCGGACTAGTCGATCTTGTTTCGTCATTTTTGTGATCGAGGTAGGTTCGTATGTTAATAAGCATTAAAGTAATTGTGTTTTAAATATTTTATTGTTGCATTCTTGATGAATATGACTTCACAAAAATATTCGACAAAGATTTGGTGACGTATGAAATCCCGATGAACCTTAGGAATAGATAAGATACAAATGACATGTCATTAGCGATTACCGTGTTTTGGGTTATAGTACGTACGTTCTACCGGTGGCTAAGTTTTATGACATGTGTTGCAGTTACTCATTAGCTTGTGTGAGCAGCACCGTGTAGCTACGTCTTGACCGCCAGCTTGTGTGAGCAGACCCAATGATAGCTCGAGAGTGAGCATTTATATGAGATATGAGATTGATATGGTTTCGACCATGTATGGGCACTTAGTGTGCGAGGTTCCCAAGTATCCGATATTATTCCAAATGGTTCAACAGGTATATTGATGGTATGAAAGAATAAGAGATTGATACGTATCATTACAGGTATGTATGTAAGTGAATCATATAAGCATTAAATCTATGAATTTGTGAATTTTATGTCTAACCTTATGGATGAATATGTGTTAGGCTTGTGGATTAAATTGAGTTGCATTATGACATGTTTAATTACTTAAAACATGATTAAATGGTAAGTTGTACTTATTAACCATACGAGCTTACTAAGCTTAATAGTTTACTTTGTTTACTTTTTCGTGTTTTATAGTGATTTCGAAGCTTGCTCGGATTGGAAGTTGTCGGAGGTCTCATCACACTATCTAGTTGTTCTTTTGGTACTATTGAACTTTGTGTATTTTGGTTATATGGCATGTATAGCTCATTTGGCTAATGGAAGCCTATATATTTTGGTTATGTAATTATTCATTTAATATGACTTGATTTGGAATATGTTGGTTATATGTGTATATATGTGGTTATTCTCATTTTGGTATGTATTTGGATTGTCAGGGAAATGCCTTAATTGTGTATTGGTATTTTGAGTACAAAATAATTAAACTTGAGAATATGGTATGCATGTTGAATTAGGCACAAAGTCTAGTAAGTGAGTTTGATCATTTAGGTATACTTTGGAGGCATATTGGTATGTTTTTGAATGGTTAATTGTGATGTTTATGAGCCTTGTGGTTGTTGGTATTGATATTGCATGATTTGGACTTGGTTGAGATTGGTTTTAATGCCTATCGATGATATAGACATATGCTATTTGATGGGTTTAGGTTGTTGAAAGTTTGGGGAAGAAAAATAGCTTGGAAAATAGCCTATTTTCATCCACACGGGCAGAGACACGGGTGTGTGTCTCAGCCATGTGTGACACATGGACAGGTGACACGGTCGTGTGTCCCCTGGTATTTATTTTAAAATCAAGTCAGTAGCTTCACACGGCCTAGCACACGGGCGTGTGACTTGGTCGTGTGGCATAAGCCAGTATACCCTCCAGTTTTAACACAGCCTAGCACATGGGCGTGTGAAGCCATTTCGAAAGGTACACGGGATAGTCACACGGGCGTGTGGTTGGCTGTAACAGCCTGCTTTAGACCCTAGTCAGAATAGTGGTTTTGAGACCACAAATTTCTGTCAAAAAAATATTTAAATATAATTTTTTGTGTTTACAGTATGTGATTAAGCATGTGTGAAAGTTTCGTATATAAAATTAATCGTTTGTGTGCTCAATTTGATAAAAAGACCTAATCGCACAAAATGTAAAAGTTGCTTGCCATATGTTTAGTGTGCCTACTTGCTATGTCTTGTTAAATGAGAGGTCCTTATGTTGCAATTAGACCATTGAACTTATGACTGGACATTAATGGCCTTAATATATGTTATTTTAAAATGTTTTAACTAAGGTTAAATTAGTAATTAGAATATTATGTTAATATAATTAAAACAAAACATCAAATTAGTCATTATATTCATCATTTTAGTTGAAATTGAAGAAAGAAAACTAGGGTTCTTGTGTTTTGATGTTCGGCTACTTTCAAGTTTGATTAAGGTATGGTTTTGATTCGATTTTTGATCATTTCTACGTTTTTGTGATTGTTGCTTAGTAATCTATCAAGCTCATGTCTCAATTTCTGATTTTGATGATGATTTTTAGTTATGCCATTGTTGATAATGTGAGTTTTATGAAGTTTGATAATAGTAAATGAAAGATATGTGTTAGATTACTATGTTTTGTATTGGGATTTTTGATGAATTTGAGTATTTTGGACTAATTTGTGAAAATGAGAAATTGAGGGATTAAAATGTGAAATAAATGAAATATGTGGGTTTATATGAACTCCATGAAAATTTGGCTAAGCATGTGTATAATAAAATTGTGTATTTTTTGATTTTATGAATTAGGGACTAAAGTGTTAAAATGTGAAAATGTGAGGACTAATTTGTAAAATGCCCTAAATGTGTGTATATAGATTGTTTTGAATGAATGTGAGATTGAATAAGTCAAATTCGAATGTGTTTAGATCAAGAACCAAAGAAAAGGGAATTAGACCGGGAAAGTCTAAAGTCATCGAATAGTCGATCCTGTTCGTTTGAATACATATGAGGTAAGTCGATATACAAATAAATGTGTTAAAAATTGAATTATTAATTGTTTATATGATATTTGAATTGTGATGAATGGATTTGAGAGCAAAATATATGAAATTCGAGAAAGTTCCGATAATACGATGACGTTTGAAAAGTCCCGTACGAACCATAGGAATAGTTAGGATACATATGTCATGATATAGGATTTTCGATATGTGATTTCGTGTAAGACCACGTCTGGGACATTGGCGTTGATTTGAGATTTACGTGTAAGACCATGCCTGGGACATCAACATCATATTTGATTTCGTGTAAGACCCTGTCTGGGACAGTGGCATCGATATTTGGTTACATGTAAGACCACGTCTGGGACATTGGCATTGTACAAGCTTTCCAAGCTATTTGTGTATCCTATTTGATTTCAAACGGTTCAACGGGTATTCTGAGAAATGAGTAACTATGTGAATGTGTACCCAAATTCGGGTATGTTTGAAAGGTAAATTATAATAGAGAATGAATGGTAAGCTTATGTTTATATGTGGATATATGAAGTATGTATGAGTTATATGAAAATGAAATGTGTTATGTATAAGAGATTTATGAATAGATGAGCTATATGAGATTTATGGATATGTGGTTATATCTTGCCTTGAGTTATATAAATGAAATGGTTTAGAATTGTTCATGTGACAAGTTTATTTGTATATGGCTTACTAAGCTTTAGAAAGCTTACTTTGTGTGTATTTTCAATTGTTTTATAGATATTGAAGCTACTCGGAGCTTAGGGATTGTCGAGGATCATCACCACACTATCGACCTCTATTTTGGTACCTTTTGAAAATGTAAATTTGAAATATGGCATGTATAAGCTAGAAGTATTTGAGATATGTTTTAAGTTGTGAAGTGTAAATTTAGCCATGTGATATGGCTTAGTTTTGGTTGTGTTTATATATGATTTTTTAGTACAAACTATGTGATGAAATATTACTAATATGATGTGTTCATATATGGCCAAGAGAATTGGTCAAGTTGGTAAGTTTTTAGTGTGTTCCTATTTTGGGATTTGGTAATATTATGGCATGAGATTGAATGAGTAAATTAAGGTTATGAATTTTATGTTTTGGTATGTTTTAATAGCATGAAATTAGTTGATTATAATATGGCATGATTGGTGTATGATTTCGTTGTGAATTGATTGAAAATTTGGTATAAAATGAATTGGTTTTGATGCTTATAGGGAGGACCCTTTATGGGTGGCATGTTGGCCTTGTAAATGGTTTATTTTTGCCCACACAAGCAGGGACACAGGCGTGTGTCTCAGCCGTGTTGCTCAAGGGCCGTTTCGAAATGAGCCTGAGCAAACCACACGGTCGCACACACATAGGCGTCTGCTAGACTGTGTGGCCAAGTCAGTTTCAAGCACGGGCTAGACACACGAGTGTGTGACTAGTCGTGTGACCCAAGTCAGTAGCCTCCCTAATTTTCAGATGGCCTGGCACACAGGCGTGTCTTGTGGCCGCGAGGACAAGTCAGTATGTATTGCCTATTTTGCCACGGCCTAAACACACTGGGGTGTCTAATGCCGTGTATGACACACGGCCTGCTCATATGGGTGTGTGACTTTTTTAACTTTGAAAAATGTTTATGTTTCAAAAAAATTTGTATGCATTCGGTTTAGTCCCGACCCCTTTCTAAAGCATGTTTAAGGTCTCATTGACCTATGTAAGGGACTCCATATTGATGTATGACTATGATGCTATGATGATTGTGAAATGAATGCAAAATGTTTTGATATGTCTGGTAATGCCTCTTAATCCTAGTCTGGCGATGGATACGAGTTAGGGGTGTTACATTTGGTTGGTATCAAAGCTATGATTTAGTCGATTCTAGGATTAACGTAGCGTATGTGAGTCTAGCTATACATGTCATATTTATGAACTGCGATAGTGTGATGATTCCTGACAATGAAAATGTGTTTTTATATAGTAATTGGATCCCGAATTAGTCGTAGCTGACGATGTTGAAAGCAATGCGCTTGCACCCACTCAAGGGATAGCGCTGTCTGATTCTAGACTGGCTACTAGTAGTCACGAGGGAGAGGCTAAGTAAGCCTTTTACCAAATAATGAACGATTGGTTCACACAATATATCTGAACTAATCCGGCTGTGCCACAACCTTCACCCTGCTCAATCCTCTACAAGTCTTTGTCATGCTACAAACTAATCTGATTAAGTTGAATAAGCCTCCTGCCGATAAAATTAGAAAATATAGGGCCGAAGAATTCCGTGCTACTATTAATGATGATGCTGAGAGAGCTAAATTTTGGCTAGAGAATACGATACGAGTGTTTGATGAATTATCATGTACTCCTGACAAATGCCTTAAGTGTGCTGTTTTGCTTCTGAGAGATACGGTGTATCATTGGTGGAAGACATTGATATTTGTGGTTCCAAGGGAACGAGTTACCTGGGGTTTCTTTTAAGCTAAATTCTGAAACAAATACATCAGTCAGAGATTCATCGATCAGAAAAGGAAAGAGTTTCTGTTACGAAATACGAGGAAGAATTTGTGAGATTGAGTCAATATGCAAGAAAATGTGTATCTACTGAAGCAATTATGTGTAAGATATTCGAGGACGGCTTGAATGAAGATATCAAATTGTTAGTCGGGATTCTGGAAATAAAAGAGTTTGTTGTGCTCGTTGAACGAGCATGTAAAGCTGAAGAACTCGGGAAAAAGAAAAGAAAAGCTGACTTAGAAGCTAGAGATGTGAAAAAGAGATCTGCACGTAAATCATTTTAGTCTGTATCAAAGAAATTCTGATATGATTTTAGCCATTCAAAGGCTAATGTGGGGCATTCAAGTAGAGATCGTGCTAGATCGTATTCGAGCTTTAAAACTCCAGCTACTTCGATTGCTAGTGTCGAAAATGTCAAATCTGATCAACCCGAGTGTAAACATTACGGTAAAAGACATCCCGACAATTATAGACTGTATGATCGGACTTGTTTCAAATGTGAATCTTTACATCATTTTATCTGAGATTGTCCCGAGTCTGTTGATCAAGAAATTGTGTAGAATTCAAGGTCAAGTGGCAATACAGTTTCAGGTAGACCACCTAGAAATACAGGCAATATGAGTGGCAGCAAGAGGGGAACTAAAGATACCATTTTACGATTTGAGGTTAGAGCACCTGTCAGACCCTACGTCATCTGAGCTCGTGAGGAAGCTTTTTCTCCAGGTGTGATTACGGGTACATTTACTCTTTATAATACTTTTGTGATGGCATTGATAGATTTCGGATCAACACATTCTTATATATGCATGAACTTAGTGAGCAGTAAGACTTTTCTTGTAGAGTCTACTGAATTTGTAATTAGAGTATCGAACCCCTTAGGCCAGTGTGTTTTGGTTGATAAAGTGTGTAAGAATTGTCCGTTGAAGATTCGAGATTTATGTTTTTCGGCTGATTTGATGTTATTACCATTCGACGAATTTGATATAATTCTAGGTATGGATTGGTTAACTTTTCATGATGCTATTGTGAACTACAAATGGAAAACTATTGATTTGAGATGTAAGAATGATGAAATAATTTGAATTGAGTCTAGTGATTTGAATGGGTTACCAGTTGTGATTTTGTTAACGAAAGCTCAGAATTATATAAAAAAGGGTTCTGAAGCCTATTTTGCCTATGTGATTGATTTGAAAGTAACAGAAAAGAAAGTTGAATTAGTGCGTGTTATCTGTGACTTCCCTGATGTGTTTTCTAAAGAACATCCGGGATTACCTCTGATTCGAGAAGTTGAATTTGGCATTGAGTTAGTACTAGGAACTACTCCAATTTTGATAGCTCCGTATAGAATGGCTCCAACCGAGTTAAAAGAATTAAAGTCTTAGTTGTAAGAGTTGACTGATAAAGGATTCGCAAGATCGAGTTTCTCACCTTGGGGTGCCCCTGTTTTGCTAGTGAAAAAGAAAGATGGTTCGATGAGAGTGTGCATTGATTATCGTCAGTTGAACAAAATGACTATCAAGAATAAATATCCTCTGCCCAGAATTGATGATTTGTTTGATCAGTTGAATGGAGCTACTGTGTTTTCAAAGATAGATCTCAGATCAGGTTATTATCAATTGAGAGTAAAAGATTCAAACATTCTGAAAACTGCTTTTCGAACGAGGTACGAACACTATGAATTTTTAGTTATGCCATTCGGATTAACGAATGCATCTGCTATTTTTATGGATTTGATGAGCAAAATTTTCAGACCGTATTTAGATCGATTTGTTTTCGTATTCATTGATGACATTTTGATTTATTCGTTTGATGAAACTAAACATGCCGAGCATTTGAGAATAGTGCTACAGACTTTGCGTGATAAGCAGTTGTATGCGAAGTTTAGCAAATGTGAGTTCTGGTTACGCGAAGTTGGTTTTCTGGGACATATTGTGTCAGCATCAGGTATCCGAGTTGATCCGAGCAAAATTTTAGCTATCTTAGATTCGAAGCCTCCTATAAATGTTTCTGAAGTCCGTAGTTTTTTGGGACTTGGTCGTTATTACCGACGATTCGTAAAAGGATTTTTGATGACTGTGACTCCGTTGATGAAATTGCTTCAGAAAGATGTGAAATTTGAATGGTTTGAAAAGTGTCAAAAAAGTTTCGATCAATTGAAAGCTCTATTGACTGAAGCTCCAGTGTTAGTACAGCCAGAATCGGGTAAAGAATTTATAATTTATAGCGATGCTTCGCTGAATGATTTGGGATGCGTTTTGATGCAGGAAGGCAAATTCATAGCTTATGCCTCAAGACAGTTAAAGCCGCACGAAAAGAATTATCCGACTCATGATCTGGAATTGGCGGCTATTGTGTTTGCTTTAAAGATTTGGTACCACTATCTGTTCGGTGAGAAATGTCACGTTTATTTCGATCACAAAAGCTTGAAATATTTTGAAATATTTCGTTAACTAAAGTACTGTGGCATAAACATGGAGTTGAGGAAGTAACGTGGGAGCTAGAGGATGCAATGAAAGAGCGTTATCCGAATCTATTCACCGGTAAGATTTTCAGGGACGAAAATCCCTAAGGGGGAGAGTTGTAACATCTAATTTAGACCCTAATTGGAACAGTGGTTTCGGGACCACAAATTCGAGTTAGAAAGATATTTAAATATTATTTTTCGTGTTTATTATATGTGAAATTGCATGTGTGAAAGTTTCATATGAAAATTAGATTGTTTGTGTGCTTAATTAAATAAAAAGGCTTAATCGCGTAAATTAAAAACTTGATAGTTAAAAGCATAAGGGCCAAATTGTTAATGGCTTTGTAAGTTAAAGCATTTATGTTGCAAATAAACCTTCAAGTTATGTGGTTGCCGAATGTGTCCATATTAAGTATGTTTTATTATTAGTTTTAAAAGGTTAAATATGTAAAATAATAATTTATATACATATTATCATAAAACATAAAATAAACATAAGTTTTCATTTTATTTCTTGGTGACTAAAACAATAAAAAGAAAATAAAGAAAGAAAATTTAGGTATTTGGCAACTTTAAAGCTTGATTAAGGTATGAACTTTGTTCAGTTTTTGATAATTTTTACGTTTTTGAGATAGTTGCTTCGAGTACTACCCGACTCATGCTTAAATTTCTAATTTTGATGCATATTTTGAGTTATACCATTGATGAATATTTGTGCTTTGTGATGTTTGATGATGAAATATCAAAAATATGTTTTAGATTAACATGTTTTGTATTGGAGTTTTTGAAGATTTTGAGTTATTAGGACTAAATTGAAAAAATAATAAATTGAAGGACAAAAATGTAAAATAAATGAAATATATGGACTAGTATGAGTACGAGAAAGATTCGGCCTAACTATGATGTGGTGAGATTTTGTGTATTTTGTGTTTTATGCAATTAAAACTAATTTGTAAAAGTATGAAATATTAGGGGTAAAATGGTAATTTTCCCATTTATGTGTTGTTGGATTAAATTGAATGAAATTGTGTTTAAATGAGGTTAATTTGAAATTATATAGATCAAGAGCAAAAGAAATCAGACTTGGATCGGGGAAAAGCAAAAATTATAGAATACCCGATTTATAACGTCCGTTGATATCCGAGGTAAGTCTTTAAGAAATTAAACATCGTTTATTTTGAACATAGAATGTTTTACTATGATATAGAATGTTTTACTATGATGATTCGAATTTTATAGTTTATTAGTATAATAGCCGAATGTGATTTATCATTGAATTAAAGTGGTTGAGTTTTATTCGACTGAGTTAAGACCTCTGAAAGTTTGTATGAATTACATGGAATATTTGGACGATTTGATATATGAACTGTTATGGAATGATTTTATAATTATGATATTCGGGCTTTGAGCCTAGCAAGCCTTGTGCTGGTGACTTTGATCGGGCTTTGTGCCTAGCAGGCTTAGTGCCAGTGAATAAATATCAGACCTTGGGTCTAGCAGGCCTTGTGCCGGTGTGTGATTCAGGTTTATGCCTAGCAGGTTTTATGCTGGTGATTTATTTCAAGTCTATGTCTATAAGACTTTACATTGATGTGGAAATTGAGCAAGTAAGTTGATTTAAATGACTTCTATAATCGGCCACATAGGTATGTACATGTGAAGTTATATTGAACTTGTATATTCGGTTACATTTGAGCTTATTTTGAACTTGTATGTTCAGTTACATGTGAGCTTATATTGAACTTGTATATTCAGTCACACGTGATGTTTTATTGAACTTCGACTTTAGGTTACATGTGATGATATATTGAACTTAAATATTGATCCACATGAGATAATATAATGAACCTTGTGTATTTGGCCATATAGGTAAGTATTTGAGAGATGATATATTGGATTTTGTATATTCGGTTATATAGGTAAGTATTTATGTGGTGTCATAATAGACCTTGAACATTCGGCCAAGGTAACTTATTTGAGTTACAATATATCTTTAATAGTATAATTCAGCTTGTATGAAATGTTTTGATTATTCATTTGAGTTGTTTAATTTACTTAAGGCTTATTAAGCTAAGTTAGCTTTCTCTATGTGTTTTTGTTACTCTATTTTATAGATTTTAGTTGTAAGTTACAAGCTCGGGGATCGTCATCGAAGTCATCCACACTATCGTCAACCTTCAGTATTTTTAAAAGTCTATTTTTGAACTTATGGCATGTATAGGCTAATATGTATTTTGTTCGACCTTGAATATGTATAACTTGAGCCATGCAAAAATGGCTTAATTTCCATAATAATTTCGGTCATACTTTGGTTATGGTTTGAGTTCACTTTTAGTTATGATGTTATATATTATACATGAATGGTCTATGTGATAAATGTTGTATGTTTAAAAATGGTTTAATGATGTTAGTAAATTTGAAAGTAGTTGAAGTAATGATCATTGTATGTATAAAATTTTATGGCTTAATTAATTGTTTCGGTTAAGGTTTTTGCTTAGATATAATGATTTGTATTATGTATTATGATTTTTAAGATATGCTCAAAGTTAAATTAGTTGTATAATTTGTATAATGCTAAAATGATATGTGTAAAATTTGTGAATGTTTGAAAAAGTAAAATTATTATGTTTTCGGTTAGTCAATGCCTCGTAACCCTAATTCGACGATGAATACGGGTTAGGAGTGTTACATTTTATTGGTATCAGAGCTATGGTTTAGTCAATTCTAGGACTAACGTAGTGTGTGTGGGTTGAGCCATACATGCCATAATATATATACTGTGATAGTGTGATGACTTCTGACATTTAAAAATGTGTTTACGTATAGTAATGGATCCTGACAGAGCTGTAGTCGATGATGTCGAGAGTGTAGCGCCTGCTCCTGCGCAAGGGATTGCACCAGTGGAATCTCGACCTATCTCGAGTAGCCATGAGGGGGAGGCTAATCAAGCCTTCTATCAAATGATGAAAGATTGGTTTACTCCGTATATCTGGACTAATCCAGCTGTACAACAACCTCCACCCCTGAATAATCCATCTCCGATACCTGTGGTACCCCCGATGATTGATCCAATGAGATTTAACAGGCCTCTTATTGATAAAATCAGATAACACGGGGCTGAAGAGTTTAAAGCTAATGATGATGATGATGCTGAGCGGGCTGAGTTGTGGCTCGATAATACTATTTGTGTGTTCGACGAGCTATCTTGTACTCTGGATAAATGTTTAAAGTGTGCCATATCTTTATTACGAGACACTGCATATCACTGGTGGAATACACTAATATCGGTGGTCTCGAAAGAGATAGTGACCTGGGAATTCTTTCAGACTGAGTTTTATAAGAAATACATCAGCCAGAGATTTATTGACAAAAAATGCAAATAATTTCTAGAATTGAAATAGGGTCATATGATCGAAACCGAGTATGAGCAGAAATTTGTAAGACTCAGTCGATATACTTGTGAATGTGTTTCAACTGAAGCTATCACGTGTAAAAGATTTGAAGACGGTTTGAATGAAGACATTAAATTGCTGGTTGGTATACTTGAAATCAAAGAGTTCGTGGCACTTGTTGAGCGAGCTTGCACAGCTGAAGAGCTCGAGAAAGAAAAAAGAAAAGTTGATTTTGAAGCCAAAGATTATCGTAAAAGATCATTGAGTAAGACTTTTCACTTAGCATCGAAGAAATTCAAAGATGGTTCTAGTCAACTTAAAGCTACTTCGGACTTTTCTAAACGAAATCGAGATCGACCTCCTATGAGTTCACGAGCCACTTCGATTGCGCTAGTGTTGGCAATGATTGGTAGAACAGACTCGAGTGCAAGCATTGTGGTAAATGGCATTCTAGAATTGTAGATTGCATGATCGGTCTTGTATTAAATATGGATCAATGGATAATTTTATTCGAGATTGTCCAATGTTGGCCAAGCAAAATACTATTCAGAATGAGAGACCGAGTAACATGTCAGCACGAGGTAGACCACCCAGGCAATCGGGTAATGTGAGTGGCAGTCAGAAAGGGATGAAAGATTCAGTAGTTCGATCTGAAGCTTGTGCACCTGCCAAAGCATATGCGATACGCACTCGCAAGGATGCTTCTTCCCCAGATGTTATTACCAGTACTTTCACTATTTATGATACTAGTGTTATTGCATTGATTGATCCTGGTTCGACTCATTCATATGTGTGTGAAACATTAGTATCCAGTAAGACTTTGCCTGTTGAGTCTACTGAGTTTGTAATTCGAGTATCAAACCCCCTAGGCCGGTGTGTTCTGGTTGATAATGTGTGTAAAAATTGCCCGTTGATGATTCGAGATTCATGCTTTCTGGCCGATTTTATATTGCTACCTTTCGATGAGTTTGATATAATTTTGGGTATAGATTGGTTGACCATGCACGATGCCGTTGTTAATTGTAAAAGAAAGACAATCAATTTGAGATGTTAGAACAATGAGATTATTCTGATTGAATCTAATGATCTAAATGGTTTACCAACAGTAATATCTTCGATGTTGGCTCGGAAGTATGTGAGAAAAGGTTGTAAAGCTTACTTTGCTTATGTGCTTGAGAGTAAAGTGACTAAAAAGAAAATTGAATCTGTACCAGTGGTGTGCAAGTAAAGCAAAATACTATTCTGAACGAGAGACCGAGTAACATGTCAGTACGGGGTAGACCACCCAGGCAATTAGGTAATGTGAGTGGCAGTCAGAGAGGGACAAAAGATTTAGTAGTTCGATCTGAAGCTTGTGCACCTGCTAAAGCATATGCTATACGTGCTCGCGAGGATGCTTCTTCCCCAGATGTTATTACCGGTACTTTCAATATTTATGATACTAGTGTTATTACATTGATTGATCCTGGTTCGACTCATTCATATTTGTGTAGAACATTAGTATCCAGTATGACTTTGCCTGTTGAGTCTATTGAGTTTGTAATTCGAGTATCAAACCCCCTGGGCCGGTGTGTTCTAGTTGATAATGTGTGCAAAAATTGCCCGTTGATGATTCGAGATTCATGCTTTCTGGTCGATTTGATGTTGCTACCTTTCGATGAGTTTGATATAATTTTGGGTATAGATTGGTTGACCATGCACGATGTCATTGTTAATTGCAAAAGGAAGACAATCGATTTGAGATGTTAGACAACGAGATTATTCTGATTGAATCTAATGATCTAAATGGTTTACTAGTAGTAATATCTTCGATGTTGGCTCGGAAGTATGTGAGAAAAGGTTGTAAAGCTTACTTTGCTTATGTGCTTGAGAGTAAAGTGACTGAAAAGAAAATTGAATCTGTACCAGTGGTGTGTGAGTATCCAGATGTGTTTCCTGAAGAATTGTCCGGTTTGCCACCTATTCGAGAGGTAGAATTTGGTATTGAGTTAGTACCATGGACGACTCCGATTTCAATAGCTCCGTATCGGATGTCACCTATAGAATTAAAAGAGTTGAAAGCACAGTTGCAAGAGTTAACAGATAGAGGTTTTGTGCGATCAAGTTTCTCTCCCTAGGGTGCGCCAGTTCTATTTGTGAAAAAGAAAGACGGAACTATGAGAATGTGTATTGATTACCGCCAGTTAAATAAGGTGACTATAGAGAATAAATACCCATTGCCATGGATTGACGATCTATTCGATCAGTTGAAAAGGGCTTCAGTGTTTTTGAAGATAGATTTGAGATTGGGTTATTATCAGTTGCGAGTCAGAGACTCCGATGTCCCAAAAACTGCTTTTCGAATGAGGTACAGACATTATGAGCTTTTAGTTATGCCATTCGGACTTACTAATGCACCTGCTATTTTTATGGATTTGATGAATCGGATCTTTAGGTAGTATTTAGATCGATTTGTGGTCGTGTTCATTGATGATATATTGATCTACTCTGGTAACGAAACCAAACATGTCGAGCATTTGAGACTTGTGTTACAGACTTTGCGAGAAAAAAAGTTATATATGAAGTTTAGTAAATGTGAGTTTTGGTTACACGAAGTTAGTTCTCTGGGACATGTTGTTTCAGCATCAGGTATTCGGGTTAATCCGAGTAAGATTTCAGCTATACTCGATTGGAAACCTCCGAGAAACATTTTAGAAGTCAGAAGTTTTCTGGGACTTGCTGGTTACTATAGAAGGTTTGTAAAAGGTTTCTCTATGATTGCAACCCAATGACGAAGCTGCTGCAGAAAGATGTTAAGTTTGGGTGGTCAGAAAAGTGCCAGAAAAGTTTGATTAGTTGAAAGCCCTTTTGACCGAAGCTCTAGTGTTAGTTCAGCCAAAATCAGGTAAAGAATTTGTTATCTATAGTGATGCATCTTTAAATGGATTGGGATATGATTTGATGCAGGAAGGCAAAGTCATAGCTTATGCCTCGAGACAATTAAAACTGCATGAAAAGAATTATCCGACGCATGATCTAGAATTGGCAGCTATTATGTTTGCATTGAAGATATGGCGCCATTATCTGTTTAGAGAGAAATGTCATGTTTATTCTGATCACAAAAGTCAGAAGTACTTGATGACTCAGAAAGATTTGAATTTGAGACAGCGCCGATGGTTAGAGTTACTAAAAGATTATGAACTTGTGATTGACTATCACCCGGGAAAAGTTAATGTTGTTGCTGATGCTTTAAGCCAAAAATCATTGTTTGCTTTGCGTGCAATGAATACGCATATGGTTATGTCTGGCGATGGTTCGATAATAGCTGAATTGAAAGCAAGACCATTATTTGTTCAACAAATATGCGATGTTGAGAAGGTTGATAATAAGTTTTTAGCAAAACGAGCTCAAAGTGATTCAAATACTAATTCAGAGTTTCGAGTTGATGTTGATGACTGTTTGAGATTCAGAAACCGAATATGTGTTCCAAGAATACAGAGTTGATTCAGATGATTTTGAACGAAGCTCATAACAATTGGTTATCTGTTCACCAGGGTAGTACAAAGATGTATAATGATCTGAAACAGCACTATTAGTGGCAAGGTATGAAACGAGACATTTCTAACTTTGTATCAAAATTTTTAGTCTATCAGTAAGTAAAAGCCGAGCATCAGGTACCTTTCAGATTTCTACAGTCGATTATGATACCTGAATGGAAATGGGACAGAGTCACAATGGATTTTGTATCTGGTTTATCGATGACACCTAGCAAGAAAGATGCAATCTGGGTTATTGTAGATAGATTGACTAAATCTGCTCACTTTGTTCTGGTTCGTACAGATTACTCACTTGATAAGCTGGTTGAATTGTATGTTTCACAAATTGTAAGGTTGCATGGTGTTCCTATATCTATTGTGTCAGATAGAGATCTGAGGTTTACATCGCGATTTTGGAAGAAACTGCAAGATGCATTTGGCACAAAATTACATTTCAGCACTGCTTTTCATCCCTAGATCGACGGTCAGTCTGAACGAATCATTCAGATACTTGAGGATATGTTGAGATGTTGCATTCTCGAGTTTGAAAGTATGCGGCAACGATATATACCTCTGATTGAATTTGCATACAATAATAGTTTTCAATCGAGTATCAAAATTGCACCTTATGAGGCTTTATATAGTCGTAAATGTTGTACACCATTGTACTCAACTGAGCTCAATGGAAACAAGATACACGGGGTCGATTTGATTAGAGAAACTAAACAGAAAGTGAAAGTGATCCGTGAAAGTCTGAAAGCAGCATCAGATTGTCAGAAATCGTATGCAGACTTGAAACGTAAAGACATAGAGTTTCAAATCAGGGATAAAGTATTTTGAAAGTCTCACAGTGGAAGAAAATACTCAGATTTGGTCGCAAAGACAAATTGAGTCCGAGATTTATTAGACCGTATGAGATTATAGAGAGGATTGGGCCGGTTGCGTATAGACTACTGTTGCCACCTGAGCTAGAAAAGATTCACAATGTATTCCATGTCTCAATGCTTCGTAGATATCGATCTGATCCTTCGCATGTGATTAGTCCGACCAAAGTTGACAATAAGCCCGATATGTCGTACGAGGAAGAACCGATTCGTATTCTGGCTCGCGAGATTAAAGAGTTGAGAAATAAGAAAATTTCGTTAGTTAAAGTATTATGGCATAAACACGGAGTTTAGGAAGCAATGTGGGAGCCAGAGGATACAATGAAAGAGCGTTATTCGAATCTATTCACCGGTAAGATTTTTGGGGATGAAAATCCCTAAGTGGGAGAGTTGTAACAGTCTGATTTAGACCCTAATTGGAACGGTGGTTTCGGGACCACAAATTTGAGTCAAAAAAATATTTAAATATTATTTTTCCTATTTATTATATGTGAAATTGCTTGTGTGAAAGTTTCGTATGAAAATTTGATTGTTTGTGTGCTTAATTAAATAAAAGGGCTTAATCGCGTAAATTAAAAACTTGATAGTTAAAAGCATAAGGGCCAAATTGTTAATGGCTTTGTAAGTTGAAGCATTTATGTTGTAAATAAACCTTTAAATTATGTGGTTGCCGAATTTGTCCATATTAAGTATGTTTTATTATTAGTTTTAAAAGGTTAAATATGTAAAATAATAATTTATATACATGTTATCATAAAACATAAAATAAACATAAGTTTTCATTTTATTTCTTGGTGACTGAAACAATAAAAAGAAAAGAAAGAAAGAAAGTTTAGGTATTCGGCAACTTTGAAGCTTGATTAAGGTATGGACTTTGCTCAGTTTTTGATAATTTTTACGTTTTTGAGATAGTTGCTTCGAGTACTATCCGACCCATGCTTAAATTTCTAATTTTGATGCATATTTTGAGTTATACCATTGATTAATATTTGTGCTTTATGATGTTTGATGATGAAATATCAAAAATATGTTTTAGATTAACATGTTTTGTATTGGAGTTTTTGAAGATTTTGAGTTATTAGGACTAAATTGAAAAAATAATAAATTGAAGGACTAAAATGTAAAATAAATGAAATATATGGACTAGTATGAGTATGAGGAAGATTCGGTCTAACTATGATGTGGTGAGATTTTGTGTATTTTGTATTTTATGCAATTAGGACTAATTTGTAAAAGTATGAAATATTGGGGGTAAAATGACAATTTGCCCATTTATGTGTTGTTGGATTGAATTGAATGAAATTGTGTTTAAATGAGGTTAATTTGAAATTATATAGATCAAGAACAAAAGAAATCGGACTTGGATTAGGGAAAAGCAAAAATTATCGAATAGCTAATTTATAACGTCCGTCGATATCCGAGGTAAGTCTTTAAGCAATTAAACATCATTTATTTTGAACATAGAATGTTTTACTATGATGATTCATAGTTTATTAGTATAACAGCTGAATGTGATTTATCGTTGAATTAAGGTGGTTGAGTTTTATTTAACTGAGTTAAAACCTCTGAAAGTTTGTATGAATTACATGGAATATTTAGACGATTTGATATATGAACTGTTGTAGAATGATTTTATAATTGTGATATTCGGGCTTTGAGCCTAGCAAGCCTTGTGCTGGTGACTTTGATCGGGCTTTGTGTCTAGCAAGCTTAGTGCTAGTGAATAAATATCAGACCTTGGGTCTAGCAGGCCTTGTGCCGGTGTGTGATTCAGGCTTATGCCTAGTAGGTTTTATACCGGTAATTTATTTCAAGTCTATGTCAATAAGACTTTACATTGATGTGTAAATTGAGCAAGTAAGTTGATCTAAATGACTTCTATAATCAGCCACATATGTATGTACATGTGAAGTTATATTGAACTTGTATATTCGGTTACATGTGAGCTTATATTGAACATGTATATTCGGTCACATGTGATGTTTTATTGAACTTCAACTTTAGGTTACATGTGATGATATATTGAACTTGTATATTCGGGCATATGAGATAATATAATGAACTTTGTGTATTTGGCCATATAGGTAAGTATTTGTTAGATGATATATTGGATTTTGTATATTCGGTTATATAGGTAAGTATTTATGTGGTGTTATGATTGACCTTGAACGTTCGGCCAAGGTAACTTATTTGAGTTAAAGTATATCTTTAATAGTACAATTCGGCTTGTATGAAGTGTTTTGATTATTAATTTGAGTTGTTTAATTTGCTTAAGGCTTATTAAGCTAAGTTAGCTTACTCTATGTGTTTTTGTTACTCTGTTTTATAGATTTTGGTTGTAAGCTACGAGCTTGGGGATCGTCATCGAAGTCATCCACACTATCGTCAACCTTCAGTATTTTTAAAAGTCTATTTTTGAACTTATGGCATGTATAGGCTAATATGTATTTTGTTCGACCTTGAATATGTATAACTTGAGCCATGCGAAAATGGCTTAATTTCCATAATAAATTTGATCATACTTTGGTTATGGTTTAAGTTCACTTTTAGTTATGATGTTATATATTATACATGAAAGGTCTATGTGATAAATGTTGTATGTTTAAAAATGGTTTAATGATGTTAGTAAATTTGGAAGTGGTTGAAGTAATGATCATTGTAAGTATAAAATTTTATGGCTTAATTGTTTCGGTTAAGGTTTTTACTTAGGTATAATATATTTGAATGATGCGTTTAGAAAATGTAAATTATAGGATGTTTATACATGTTTCCATGTGCAGTTGTATATTTGTTTGTGATGAAATAAAGTTGAAAGGAAAATGATGATAGGTATGCGCCTATTCAGTTAATGAGATGAAAATATACCAAATGAATAATAACTTTTGTCAATTACTTTTAAAATAATTATATGTGAATTTGCTAAAGCAAAATCATGAGTTTTATGCATTTAAGTTAAGATAGATTTTGGAAGTGCATAATTGTTCAAGATGATGTTGGCTTATTATATGAGTTGGTTCAAATGTGTTTATACTTAAAAGTATATTGTATTTGACTTGTGTAATGATTTGTATTATGTATTATGATTTTTAAGATATGTTTAAAGTTAAATCAATTGTATAATTTGTATAATGCTAAAATGATATGTGTAAAATTTGAGAATGTTTGAAAAAACAAAATTATTGTTAATGCCTCGTAACTCTAATTCGACGACGGATACGGGTTAGGGGAGTTGCATATTTGATGACTCAAAAAAATTTGAATCTGTGATAGAGAAGATGGTTAGAGTTGCTGAAGGACTACGAGTTTGTTATTAATTATCATCCGGGAAAAGCAGTTGTTGTTGTTAATCCTTTGAGTCGGAAATCATTATTTGCATTGAATGCGATGAATGCTCATTTGGTTCTGTCTGATGATCGTTCGGTTTTAGCCAAATTGAAATTGTGACCGTTGTTTTTACAACAGATTATTGAAGCTCAGAAAGTTGATAATGAGATAATAGCGAAACGAGCTCAGTGTGATTTGAATTCTGATTCAGAATATTGAATTGATAAAGATGATTGCTTGATATTCCGAGATCGGATTTGTGTCCCGAGAAATTCAGAGTTGATTCAGATGATTTTGAACGAAGCTCACAACAGTCGTTTATATGTTCATCCAGGTAGTATGAAAATGTATAATGATTTGAAACAGTTTTATTGGTGGCCTGGTATGAAGCATGACATCTCTGAATTTGTTTCGAAATGTTTGATCTGTCAGCAAGTTAAAGCTGAACATCAGGTGCCATCTGGTTTGTTACAACCGATTATGATTACAGAATGGAAATGGGATAGAATAACGATGGATTTTGTTTCGGGTTTGCCATTATCTCTGAAAAAGAAAGATGCGATTTGGGTTGTAGTGGATCGATTAACGAAATCAGCTCATTTTATTCCGCTTCGCACAGATTATTCACTTGATAAGCTTGCTGATTTGTACATTTTTCAGATTATGAGATTGCTCGGAGTGCCATTGTCTATTGTGTTAGATAGAGACCCGAGATTCACATCGCAGTTTTGGAAGAAACTACAAGAGGTTTTAAATATGTACCACTTTTCACCCGTAGACGGATGGTCAATCCGAGCGGATTATTCAGATACTCGAGCATATGTTAAGATGTTGCATTCTTGAGTTTGAAGGTACATGGGAATAGTATTTACCATTGATTGAATTTGCTTATAATAATAGTTTTCAATTGAGCATTAAAAGGGCACCGTACGAAGCCTTATATGGTAGAAAATGTTGTAGGTCAGAGCTCAGTGAGAATAAGATTTGCGGGGCTGATTTGATAAAAGAGACTGAGCAGAAAGTAAAAGTGATTCGAGATAGTTACAAAGCAGCTTCCGATCGTCAGAAATCATATACAGATTTGAAACGAAAAGATATTGAATTTGAGATTGGCGATAAAGTGTTTCTATAAGTATCTCCGGGGAAGAAAGTACTCCGATTCGGTAGAAAAGGCAAATTCAGTTCGAGGTTCATCAGACCGTATGAAATCATAGAGCGTATCGGGCCGGTTCTTTATAGATTGTTGTTACCACTGGAATCGGAAAAGATTCACAATTTATTTCATGTACTTGTGCTTCAACGATATGGATCTAATCCCTCGCATGTGATTTCTCTGTCTGAGATAGAAATTTAGTCTAATATGACCTACAAAGAAGAACCGATCTGTATTTTTGCTCGTGAGGTTAAAGAACTACGAAATAAGAAAATTTCATTAGTAAAAGTAAGGTGGCATCGACACGGTGTTGAAGAGGCTACGTGGGAGCCAGAAGAGGCTATGAGACAGCAATATCTGAACCTATTTAATGGTAAGATTTTCGAGGACAGAAATCCTTAACGGGGGAGAGTTGTAACAGCCTGGTTTAGACCCTAGTCGGAATAGTGGTTTTGGGACCACAAATCTGAGTCAAAAAATATTTAAATATTATTTTCTGTGCTTACAGTATGTGGTTAAGCATGTGTGAAAGTTTTGTATGAAATTTTAATCGTTTGTGTGCTCAATTTGATAAAAAGACCTAATTGCATAAAATGTAATGTAAAAGTTGCTTGCCATATGTTAAGTGTGCCTATTTTCTATGTCTTTTTAAATGAGAGGTCCTTATGTTCCAATTAGACCATTGAACTTATGAGTAGACATTAATGGCCTTAATACATGTGATTTTATAATGTTTTAACCAAGGTTAAATTAGTAATTAGAATATTATGTTAATATAATTAAAACAAAACATCAAATTAGTCATTATATTCATCATTTTAGCCGAAATTGAAGAAAGAAAAGCTAGGGTTCTTGTGTTTTGATATTCGGCTACTTTCAAGTTTGATTAAGGTATGGTTTTGATTCGGTTTTTGATAATTTCTATGTTTTTGTGATCGTTGCTTAGTAATCTATCAAGCCCATGTCTCAATTTCTGATTTTGATGATGATTTTGAGTTATGCCATTGTTGATAATGTGAGTTTTATGAAGTTTGATGATAGTAAATGAAAGATATGTGTTAGATTACTATGTTTTCTATTGGGATTTTTGATGAATTTGAGTATTTTGGACTAAATTGTGAAAATAAGAAATTGAGGGATTAAAATGTGAAATAATTGAAATATGTGGGTTTATATGAACTCCATGAAAATTCGGCTAAGCATGTGTACAAGAAAATTTTGTGTCTTTTGTGATTTTATGAATTAGGGACTGTGTTAAAATGTAAGGGCTAATTTGTAAAATGCCCTAAATGTGTGTATATGGATTGTTTTGAATGAATGTGAGAATGAATAAGTCAAATTTGAATATGTTTAGATCAAGAACCAAAGAAAACGGAATTAGACCGGGAAAGTCGAAAGTCGTCGAATAGTCGATTCCATTCTTTTGAATACATACGAGGTAAGTCGATATACAAATAAATGTGTTAAATTGAATTATTAATTGTTGATATGATATTTGAATTGTGATCAATGGATTTGAGAGCAAGATATATGAAATCCGAGAAAGTTTTGATAATGCGATGACGTCCGAAATGTCCCGTACGAACCATAAGAATAGTTAGGATACATATGTCATGACATAGGATTTTCGATATGTGATTTCGTGAAGACCACATCTGGGACGTTGGCATCGTTTTGAGATTTACGTGTAAGACCATGTCTGAGACATCGGCATCGTATTTGATTTCGTGTAAGACCCTGTCTGGGACAATGACATTGATATTTGGTTACATGTAAGAACACGTCTAGGATGTTGGCATTGTACGAGCTTTCCGAGCTATCCTGCGTATCTTATTTGATTCCAAACGGTTCAACGGGTATTTCGAGAAATGAGTAACTGTAACACCCCTTATCCATAATCGACGCCAAAATAGGGTATAAGGCATTACCGAAACACATACGCTTGTAAACATACTAAACCGAGTCATAAAATTTCATTCAATTTAAAATCATTCATACACATGCATATCGTCCTTTATACGGGCCTACAAGGCCCAATACATACCTTGGAAGTGGTTCGGGACTAGGCTGAGAACTTTTAAAAACATTAGAAAATTTCTTGAAAATAGGGGTATTGCCCATGTCCATGGTCGTGTTCTTCACACAACAATTCACATGCTTCACTTTCCATAATTAATCATCACATACTCATTCAACCAAGTAATGCAAGCTTGCACATCCACAAAATACAACATCATAAACATATAACTTAACTAATATTAGCCATCCTCAATGGCCTTATAGAAAATGAACTATCAAATATTATAGGCCAAATTTTAGGCCAACTCATAATAACATATACACACATAATCAAGTCTCTATACATGCCATAGACTTAAAAATACTTGAAGATCGTTGATACTATACCAATCAATAACTTGTTAGTGTGATACAACCCAACACGAGCTAGCATCTATGACACTATTGGAAAAAGGAAGGGAAGGGGGTAAGCATTATCGCTTAGTAAGTAGGTATGTAAATAATAAGTGATTTATTAACAGGCTTTTATAAATCTTCACAATATATTCTCAAGATAATACAATCATAATTGCACATAGTTCCACTATTTATTCATGTTCATCTCAAGCTGTCTACTCAAGACACAGTCACTAAGCTATTTATATCTTGAGCTACGAAACTCCAAATTAAGATCTGCTAATTTTTCCTAAAACTAGACTCACATATCTTCTTACCATAAAATTTTCAGAATTTTTGGTTTAGCCAATAAGTACAATTTATTCTTTAAAGTCACCTATATTCCGCTGTCCGATAGTTCCAACCCTTCTTCACTAAAAATTAATTAGCTCCTCGTACAGGATTCGGATGATTCCCATTTGTTTCTCTTGAAAATAGACTCATTAAGGATTTAATAATATAAATTATAAACCATAATTATATTTTTACAATTTTTAATGATTTTTTCCAAGTTAGAACAGAGGATTCCAAAATCATTCTGAATCTGTCTCACAAAAATTCAAATATCTCATAATATGAAATTCTTTTGCTTGCACCGTTTCCTCTATGTGAAACTAGACTAAATAAGATTCAATTTCATATTTTATTCAATCACCAAATCAATTTCTAAAATTTTTGGTGGATTTTCAAAGTCACACAACTACTGTAGTCCAAAACTGTTTTATTACAAATTTCACTCTTACATAATCTCACTTACTCCATTTCCGGTTACCGAAGGTTCGATTAACTATCAAGCACATTGCTCATAAATTTTTACACATATATACCTACACTTATTTATCACAAAGTCATATTCAATTATACTAGTTATTACATGATCACATGTATTTTCTCTTAGTCAATTTCCCGTTGAACTCATCAGAATAATAACAAATACACGGTGGCCTGCACATATTACCACCCTTGTAACCGAAGCTATATGGTGCACATAGTAGCTTGCACTTAGTACTACATCTGTGACCAAATCCATCTCTTACACATAGTTTCCTGCACTTAGTACCATACATGTGATCGAAGCTATCGGGTACGCATAGTAGCCTGTACTTAGTACTACACATGTGACCTAACTATCTGATACACGTAGTAGCCTACACTTAGTACTACACATGTGACCTAAAACCATCTTAAACACATAGTAGCCTGCACATAGTACTACACATGTGTTCTCACAAAGGATTATTCGTATCTTTTCTATTCCGAAGGTCCAACTGGGAAATTCCTCACTTTTCAACATTTTACCAATTCATCCATAATCAATTTCAATTCATAATTTACATCGAGTGATCATTCAATATGCAACCACATCTCATATAATAACAAAATATTATAACATAAGTAAAAACGATATATTATTTACATACAAACTTACCTCGGTAGCACAATCGATGAAAAGGACTTATTCGTCATATTCTTTATTTTCCTCCTGTTCTAAGTCTGAATCTCATTTTCCTTGATCTATAACAACACGTCTAACTTATTTATTCATCCTGCTACTCAAATTAGCCTAAATTCACATTTTGGCAAAATTTACATTTTTACCCCTAAACTCTGTCATATTTACACTTTTTCCCCTAGGCTTGTAAAATAATTTTTATTCAATTTCCTTGTATTTTAAGCCTAGCCGAACCATTTTCATAACTATAACAGTCCAAAATTTCCATTTATTCACACACTTACACACATTTTACAACTTTTTACAAACTAGTCCTTTTTAACAATTTCACCGAAAATCACTTAGTAAAAGTCATTTATTACACACCGAGCATTCATATTCTACCATTAAACATCAAAAAACATGCATGTAATCCATGGGTAAATTTTTAAACACAAACCTCAGCTCAAAATAATGGTGGAAATATCTAAACCGAGCTACGAGGATCACAAAAATGTAAAGAACATTAAAAACGGGACTAGAACGGACTTACAATCGAGCTTGGAAGCTCAAAAAACACTAGCCATGGTTTCCCCTGGTGAAATTCGGCCATATCTTGAAGATGGACACAATTTTGCTTTGATTTTGGCTTTTTAATTCTTTTAATTACTAAATGAATGCCCCTAACTTAAAAATATTCTATTTCACCTATTTCATGTCCATTATTGTCCAACAAATTATCCAATGCTCTAATTACCATTTAAGGACCTCCAATTTAAAATTTCATAACTATTGGACACCTTTAGCATGTAGAACTCAACTTTTGCAGTTTATACAATTTAGTCCTTTTGACTAAATTGAGTGGCCAACCATTAAAATTTTCGAACGAAATTTTCATGAAATCATTTCATAAAATCGTAGACCATAAAAATATAATAAAAATAAATTTTCTTATGTCGAATTTATGGTCCCGAAACCACTGTTCCGACTAGGCCCAAAATCGGGTTGTTATAACTCTCTCCCCCTTTAGGGATTTTCGTCCCGAAAATCTTACCAGAAGAAGTTGTTTTCAACTCTCATGAATCACTTCCACTAATTTCTCAGAATCACAAATCAAATCAACCTCGTACCTCTTTCTATTCACCTTTAAACGTTAACACATCGTGTCGGAGTATATCGTCAAAGTTTTGAATTACTCTCTCAAACTTACCACCGATTTACAAGTGTAT